>CM056796.1:16768366-19168366 GCA_029852875.1 Mythimna loreyi | reverse complement strand
AGAAGTATTAAATGTTGATCGGCAGTTTAATTTAGAATGTTGGAATTAATAAAGCCCGTTAAATAAACTAAGCCATTTATTTTAATAAAGATTTTCCTTTTAACTTTTAGACTTGTCTGACTGTCAAAGATGGAAACAGCCCTGACTTCGTTATAGGTCGCGAGTTCAAACCCAGCTATGCGCAGTACTCTGTGTAATTTATTTCATCACCACTACTCTCAAAACGGAGAAGGAAAACATTGAGGAAATCAGCATCTTACTAATATTATAAATGCGAAAGTTACGATGTTTGGATGTTTGTTACTCAATCACGCCAAAACGGCTGGACGGATCTGGATGAAATTTGGCACAGGCATAGGATACACTCCGGAATAGGACATAGGCTACTTTTTATTCCGGAAACCCCAACCCTAACCCCAATACCACGCGGATGAAGTCGCGGGCAAAAGCTAGTGTCTTATAAGCAAAACTTTTAGGGGTCCCAAAAGTCAATTGGAAAAATTATAAGCCTAATTATGCTAAGATCTTCAATTAACGCACTACTAACTTCAACATCCACTTAATCAAATTCCAGACCCTTTCTCGTCTCCAAACACCCTTAAATCGCCTTCCAACCTACCCTTAAACTAATAAAAAAAAGGCAAAACAAAAGATACTACATTAAGACGAATAGCGTCTACAGATGACACGTAAGTAAAGTTTCATTTGGACACATTAAAGGTAATGGAAAAGTCGGATACTATGGGAACCCCTCCCGAAGGGGGAGCGGGTTCCGTCCATACTACGTCTTTATCAGAGGACATGTGTTTGGCAGCCTTTTTAGGGTTCATTTTGGAGTAGATGACCACTGATATATTTAAGAGAAGATATGTTACGCACTAACATTTCGGCTAGAAAATTTAATTTTGAAATTAATACATCAACACTACCTTAATGATAGACAAGGACAGAGATAAGGACCGGCGAGTGAAATGGCGTTAGCTGCCGAATGTGACGTTGACAGCGATCCATGAGCTAGCGGCGAGTCACCTGTGCTGTGATGACTCTTTCGAAGATGGTTAAAACGAAAGTCATAACTATTTATGAAATAATTAAATGCTTTATGCCTTTATTCAATTAAAACAACGGAAGATAGGTGACTCGCCTTTAGCGCATGGAGTGCCCGTCGCCTGTTTGTGGTTACGATTTCACTCATACGCTCTAAACTCTGTCCTTGTCTACTATTACTAGTTAGGTACTATAGGTTTGTGACTGCGATGACACTGATCATAGAATCATGTTCTTGACTGCGATCCCATCTGATTGTAAGCAGTGATGCAATCGTTGATGGTGAAGCGCACTAGTTTATTAAGAGCCTATTCACTCTAGACTTGAAAACACCTAAATTAAAATCGGGCGGGAAGACCGCAGGAGGCAAAAAGTTAAAACAATGAAAGGAGAGGTCAGCTTGGACATAAAATCAAATAACTTTTCTGCTCTTGCTCCGGGACGTCAAAGAGGAAATGACAGACTTTTACTGACAAAAACCATATTCTTTTGACGGGAAGACCGCTGCAGGCAAATTGTTCCAACCCTTTGAAGTACGCAGTATATCTTCGATCAACGAATCGAAATGCTCATCATTTTAACACAACCCTATAATTGGTAATACACTTATCCCTACACTAGTTTAGCGCTCAGCGTCACTTGCACCCATCACGCTGCGACAAACATTATGCTGTGCCGAGCATAATGCTGCGCTTGCTCGTCGCGTGCCGGGTGTCGGGTGACGTGGGAACTGCGATCGTTTGCCAATTTACTGCGAGGGTGAGCAGAAATCGTGGTCACCCTTTCGAGATAGCTGAAATGTAATAATATCTATGTAATTGCAGTGCGTTTTTGGGACTCTTTCCCATCCCATATCCCTTTCGCGACAGAACTTCTCTGGATTTCTTTTAGAGGCAAAATAAAACAGCAGTTCCTTTCTCAATTCCAACGCCGGTGTTCGCACACCTGTTGTCTTTCTATTATTTCTCTAATTAAGGTATTCTAAACATTTGTGTGTGGCACAGGTGTGGAGTGTCATCATCATCAGCCTTTTAATGTTCCCACTGCAGGGACACAGGCCTCCTCTCTCAAGGAGAGGGAATGGGCCATGATCCACCACGCGGGCCCTGTGCGGATTGGTTGATGACACATGTCTTCGAATTTTTGGTTCTATCTAGGACATGCCGGTTTCCTCACGATGTTTTCCTTCACCGTTTTGAGAGCAGTAGTGATGAAATAAATTACACAAAGTAATGCGCCTGGCTGGGTTTGAACCCGCGACCTACAACTCGTAAGTCGGGGCAGTTCCCACTCGGCCACCACTGCTCTCTTCGATTTACCTATTTACCTGCTCTATTTGATTTACCTATACACTCCTAATTTGTTACTGTTGTACCTATCCACTACTAGTTTGTACGTTTAGTGGTCCTAAGCTGGGACGGGTTTGGAGAAATGAAATAGTGCACACTTTCTGAAATGTAAATGGTAGAAATCTGCCTAACTGCAGAGCCGAAGCTTACTGGGGCCCCGGTCCAGTATCTGAAAGGAAGGTCCGACCCTGGTATGAAGGCTAAGAAGGAACGAGGAGTTTAGTCAGTAAAAGTCTAACACTGTCTCCCGCTACGCCTAAGGGCGATTTTCGTCATTAGATGATTTTACCCACCAGAAAAAAATGGAAGAAAACCATCTCGGCTCTATCGGGTCTTTTGAAGAGCAGGGTGGATTTACCAACAGATTACTACAAAAAACAATTTCACTAATTTCACCAAACACAAGGGGCGTCTTCTCAAACCAGATTGGATTCCTGGAAGTGAAAGTTTTTTGCTGCACCGACAGTAAGATGGGACAAAAACGTTTGTAGTATGTTTAGCAGATGTTGCAGCCATCTTAGATTTTTGAGCTTGATTGACATTTTGAAGTAGATGAGTAGATAATCAGGAAACAGTGTGTGCTTTAGAAAATAGTTTTTGTTATGCAAGGTTTCGCATTTGACCACTGTCTCACCTGATGGCCGATGATGGAGTACGCTTGCTTAAGCCCTAGGGAATATCATTTAATATACATCTGATATACCACGGATCTATTATTCTTTCAACTACGAGTATAATGTTGGATGCCAGGGTTGATCTGTTGTTTATTATCATAATTAAAATTACGTGTTTAAATATCAGTGCCCAGGTGCTAGCGTTACCAGTGCCCTATGTATATATTTTTTTTCTTCAGGATATGAATTTAATCCACAAATTGCAATCTAGTTAAATGCTATACAGGCACTTTTAAATAATACGGTTATACATAAGTAATAATAATATAGTCACCCTATATAAGATTTTTTTCCAGTTTCATTTTTTTTCTAGGTCCATCAAATCTAGACACTATAACCCACACGTCGCGACGCCTCCATCACTTAATATTCATCAATACTTAGTACTAACCACAGAGTAAAGAAACCCCTCTGCGGCCACTGACTGAATGCACTTTTTTTTGAGGCGAGAAACCATCCAATAGCTTTTGTCGCTCTATGATGGAGCGACACAACGTGTTAGATTTTTACTGACTAAAATCCACCTATGTCTTTGACGTCGGGGTTGCGTGGCAGCACGGTTCGGGGACATTGCAGTGGTAGGCGTCTACCTGTCCCCGAACAGAACTCTCGCCGATCTTCACGACTCCCTCAGGGAGCTGAAGACCGTCGTCGCTGGGTATGGTACCCTCCCCGTGGTCGTTTGCGGGGACTTCAACGCCTGGAACATGGCTTGGGGTTCCCGGCTCACGAACCAGCGGGGTCGGTTGGTGGAGGACTGGGCTCTGGAAACAGGCCTGGTCGTCCTAAACCGGGGTTCTGTCCCCACGTGTGTGCGGGTGCAGGGTGAGTCCGTGGTGGACATTTCGTTCGCCAGCCCCGCTCTGACACCGCGTGTAGTTGACTGGCGCGTCATGGAGGGGGTGGAGACATACTCGGACCACCGGTATATCCGGTTTGACGTCTCCGCCCAGACCTCGACCGCGCCGGTCCGACAGACCCCATGTGGTCCGCGTTGGGCGCTGAGGCAGCTGGAAAAGGAGCTCTTCCTGGAAGCCGCGGCGGTGCAGGCCTGGGTGCAAGCACCGGTCAGGCCTGCCGACATCGACGTCGAGGCGGAGTGGTTCCGGGAGGCCCTGTCGCAAATTTGCGACGCGGCAATGCCCCGTCTCCGCCCAGGACGCGCCCGACGCCAGGTGTACTGGTGGTCGCCGGAGCTTGCGACGCTGCGCGCCGCATGCAATGCCGCGCGACACCGGTATACCAGACACCGCAGGCGCCGCTTCCGCCCGCCGGATGCGGAGGCCGTAGAGGCGGAGCTGTATGAGGGATACAGGGTGGCAAAGCGCACCCTCCGATCGGAGATAAAGCGGGCCAAAGAGGAGGCCTGCAAAGCGTGGCTGGGGACGCTCAACGCTGATCCGTGGGGACGCCCATACAAGTTGGTGCGAGAGAAACTCCGCCCATGGGCTCCCCCGTTGACGCAGAGTCTCCGGCCACAGATCGTGGAGGGTGTGGTGAGCGCTCTGTTCCCTGCGCGGGGGGACCACTCCCCCCCGCCCATGGCTCCGCCACCAGCGGTGTCTGACGCGGACCACGTCAGCGACGACGGTACCAATGCTCCGGAAGTGACCGAGGTAGAGATGAGAGTGGCGGTACGCAGGATGGGTGCGAAGAATACCGCCCCAGGACCCGACGGCTTGCCAGGAAAGGCATGGGTCCTGGCCATGGAGGCTCTCGGGTCTCGATTGGGGGGGCTCTTTAGCGCATGCTTGGAGAGGGGCCAGTTCCCACTTCCCTGGAAGACGGGAAAACTGGTCCTCGTCGCGAAGCCGGGGCGCCCTGCGGACTCTCCGTCCGCGTATCGGCCCATTGTGCTGCTTGACGAGGTGGGCAAGCTCTTTGAAAGAGTCATTGCAGACCGCCTCGTCAGGCACCTAACACTGAAGGGGCCCGATCTCGCGGACGACCAGTTCGGATTTCGCAGGAGGCGCTCCACGGTGGACGCCATCATGCGCGTGCGAGCCCTCACGACGGGGGATGCGGTGTCCCGGGGCAGGTGTGTCTTGGCGGTGTCATTGGACATCGCCAACGCCTTTAATTCCCTGCCCTGGAGTTGCATTAGGACGGCACTCCGGTATCACCGGGTGCCCGACTACCTCTGTCGTACAATCGAGGCCTACCTGTCCGACAGGTACATAGTCTACCCCGGTCACCAAGGAGATTGGAAACGGCGAGAGATGTCGTGCGGTGTCCCACAGGGATCGGTACTAGGACCGCCCTTGTGGAACATCGGGTACGACTACGTGCTGCGCGCCGACCTCCCCGTAGGGGTCAGCGTGGTCTGCTACGCAGACGACACGCTGGTCCTAGCGCAGGGAAGGTCGTACCAGGCGGCGGTCGAACTAGCGACACGTGGGGTTGCGACAGTCGTTGAGAGGATCCAGCAGTTGGGACTCAAGGTGGCACTGCACAAGTCCGAGGCCATGTGCTTTCACGGCCCTCGGAACGCGCCACCAACGGGTTCCCAACTAACGGTAGAAGGAGTTCACATCGGCGTCGGGTCGACGATGAAGTACCTAGGACTTGTCCTCGACAGCCGATGGAATTTCGAGGAGCACTTCCGACGTCTGGCCCCCAAACTCAATCGGACGGGGGCTGCTCTCAAGCGGCTCCTGCCGAACCTTGGGGGTCCAGACGCCTTCTGCCGGAGGCTCTACGCCGGCATCGTCCGGTCCATGGCCCTTTATGGGGCACCAGTGTGGGCGCCGACGCTGCGTAAACGCCCGGCGGCCCAGCTGAACGCCTGTCAGAGGGTCATGGCCATCCGGATGGTGCGGGGATACCGCACGGTGTCCCGAGAGGCGGCGAGCCTCCTTGCTGGCCTACCACCATGGGATCTGGAGGCAACAGTCCTTGCACGCATGCACGACCAGCGCGTGGAGGTGCAACGCCGGGGCGAAGATCCGCTGCCCGAACATGTCGAGGCGTGGCGGAAGGAGCTCCGGCGAGATCTCATGGTGAAGTGGAAACAGCGACTGTCGCAACCCAGCGCTGGGCACACCGTAATCTCAGCGGTAGTGCCCCTCTTTGAGGCGTGGCTGGATAGACCTCACGGCGTCCTCACCTTCCGCATGACGCAGGTTCTCACCGGACATGGGAAGTTCGGGAGATTCCTGCACCGGATTCGTGCGGAGGAGACGTCCGGGTGTCGCCACTGTGAGGCGAGCCCGGAGGACACGGTGGAGCACACGGTGGAGGTGTGCCCTGCTTGGGAAGAGCATCGCCGTGTCCTCGTGGGGGTGATCGGCGGCGGCGACCTCTCGCGCCGGGCCCTGGTTCAGGCCATGGTCCACAGCGAAGAGGAATGGCAGGCGGTCGCCTCCTTCTGCGAAGCAGTAATGCTCGTAAAGGAGGAGGCCGACCGCATAAGGCAAAGGCAACGGCGTACTCGCCGTAGCCGTCGCCGCCGCGATCCTGCCGATATCCGGCCACCGTAGACACTGGCTCGCGGACGGTGAGCAATGGGTAGCTCGCCGTCCGGTCGTCTGTAAGACCGAGTCCTAGTCGTCAACGGCGCGCACCGTTCCCGCGCGCCTCAAGGAGTTGTCAGCAAACTGCAGGGGCCCTTCAGGGTCGAAGCCTCCCGGAGTCTAGAGGGAAGTGGGAAACTGTTACCTCGACTCCAGGAATAGGGCAAGGAAGGTACGGGGTAGGTTTTTTAGTCAGTAAGAGTCTGACACTAGTCTCCCGCTCCACCCAAGAGCGGGTTTCGTCATTGGATGATTTTCACCTACCATAAAAAAAAAAAAAAAAAAAAAAAAACCTATGTCTTTGACGTGACTTTTTCGTTCTACGACCACAGAATTCTTTTCAGCAATTCTCCGTGGTTTTAGCGGGTATTCTAGGCTCCTTCGGTTTTTTTGAAGCGTGAAGTACTTAACTGATAACTCTTTCCATTGGTTTTTTACACCTTCCCAACTATGATTTTTTTTAAATATTATTATAGTTATCATATATTATTGTTTATTTATATAATTATAAATACTTTATTTCCAATAAGTCATTTTTCTACCCGTTTGTACACATTATTATTTTAAGTCTGTATATACAGACTAAATAATATATAATACCTTATCCGTATTAATACAATGTAAATAAATAGACTAAGGTCACCTAATTATAATTTTTAATTCAATAAAATTGTTTTATTTTATCAATTGTAGTCATTAAACGTCAGAAGCTAGAGTAGCTCAAAGCCTAAGTCTATTGTTCCTAGTTCTGTGGTCTTTACGCTTAGTATTCCTGACGTAAATACTAACCAAAATCGGTTGCTTACTAAATTAAATATAATTAAACAATGTAGCGTCCAAGGGCAAGTTTTATGGCTATTTAATCTATGCTATTTATGTCACCGCTTTATGGCGATCGTGATCGGCATGTTAACGACGTGGCGCCTGCGTCCGCGCATTTTTGGTAACTTTCCATATACTGTTAAATTGATTTGTTGATATGTGTGTTTGTTTTTTTAAGTTAAGTTACTTAATCTAAAGACGATAAGTTTGAATGTAATTGGATATGAATGTTTACACACGCTTTAGACCTACCAAATAGTAAAAAGAATTTTTCAAATAGTAATTCTGCTTTTGGAAATGATGGGTCAACATTTCCTTTCTAATGATTTTCAGTTGTCAATGACTGTTCTGAAAATAAAAAGTTACTTGATCATAGCATAGTATATATAACATTACCCTTATAATGTTCTCACTGCTGGGACTCAGACCTTCTCTCTAGGAGGAGAGGGAATGCCCGTAATCCACCAACGAAGACATGTGGATGTCACATGACTTCGAATTTTGGCTCTAGGACATGCGGTCTCTTCAACATGTTTTCCTTCACCGATTTGAGAGCAGTGGTGATGAAATAAATTACACAAAGTAATGCGCCTGGCTGGCTTTGAATCCGCGACCTACATCTCGTAAATTGGGCCCATGTCCTAGAACCAATCATTCGAAGACTTGTGACATCCACTAACACGCACTGGGCCTGCATGGTGGATTACGACCCATTCCTTTCCCTAGAGAGGAGGCCTTAATCCCATCAGTGGGAATATTATAAGACTATACACCTGCCTGGGTTTGAACCCGCGATCTACAACTCGAAAGTCTAGGTTATTACCATCGACCACCAGTGTTACCGTGAAGCAGAAAAGACTAGTGAAAAATCCTCGTGTAAAAGATTTTACTTTAATATTTATTCTGTTTTTAGTACTTGTTGCTATAACGCGTAACACAAATACATAACCTGTGAAAATTTCAAAAGTCTAGTTATATGCACTGCTTTCGAGAAGATGAAAACCGATGAAAAGGCCTCGTGTACTACGAAAAAAGAAGCAAACCCATAGGGCTGGCTAATTAATATAAACAAAATGATTTATTAGAACCCACGATGCCATAAGTCACTGACCGCTTTTTTTATGGTAGGTAAAAATCATCCAATGACGAGTCCCGCTCTTGGGCGGGTCGGAAAACAAGTGTCAGACTCTTACTGACTAAACAACCTACCCTGGTCCTACCTCGCCTTACATACCAGGGCCAAAGCCTTCCTTTTCAGACGCAAACCCTTGGCTCTAATTGGCTTCGACCCTTCTGCAGGGTCCCTACGGTTGCTCATAACTCCTTGAGGCGCGCGGGAACAGTGCGCGCCGTTGAACCTGGGTTCAACGGCGCGCACTAGATCACGCACTCTATCGGCCAATAGAGTTCTCGAGAAGCAGAAAAGACTAATGAAAAATCCTCGTGTACTACAACAAAATCAAGAAGCAAACCCATAGGCTTAACTAGTTAATATAAACAAAATGATTTATTAGAGTCCACGATGCCATAAGTCACTGACCGCTTGGGAACCTGACACCGACTCCTGACGTGATGCCACTCCACATAACATTATCATAATTTTTTTATTATTACGACTAGTAGAGCCCCTGGTTGTGGCCGTGATTTTACGATTCGCTTGTTGTTTTATTTAATTTGTTTGCTTTTGTTTATTGGTTGTTGTTGCTGTGTAAACTAATTAAAAACTGGGTAAAACAGTCCAGTAGGTTGTTTTTGTAAAACTAGCTTTCTGCCAACGGTTTCGCCGGCATGAAAATAGGTTTTCGCACAGACTTTGGACACGCGTTTCGTTTCTTTAGGGGATGAATGAAAAAAAAAAGACTTTCTTAGTGTTCGCCTACGTCATAAAAGCAAGCCTTATGCAAAATTTCCTGTAGTTTCGGCTGTGCGTTGATACGTCAGTCAGTCAGTTTCTTCTTACTAAAATAAACTTCAAGCTTTATCAGTATCCTGATACCCAGTTACTGAGTTTTACAGGTAGTTTATTTCAGCCAACTGCTGGAAATAGGTCCTCCCCTAGTGACGCTACAATGACAGGTTCTTCTCACGAATTCATCAGATTTCAGCAACCCTAGTTTGATTTCTTGAGAGTATCTAAATATACGTTCTTTGCAACCAAAACGGCCATATCTTCTTTTTCCGATAACTTAGAAGTATGATCTTTTTACAGCTTTATGAGACTACAGACTTGAGTCATCATCATCATCATCATTTCAGCCGAAAGACGTGCACTGTTGGACATAGGCCTTCCACAAGCGTCCTGTATGTCTCGCATCCATCGGATTTCAGCAACCCTGGTCAGACTTGAGTATATAGTTTTAATTTCAACTCGAAATGTTCCCGAGATAAAGCTGACAGACGGACAAGAGTGTTCTATAAAAGTTCCGTTTTTTTTAATAACAAAAAACAATCTTGAATTGAACCTACACATACAAGATTCTATTCAGAGCTATCTCTAATAAATATACTACGTTAATATATGAATGATATGCGCCTATGTACCTACATTATGTAAAAAAATATTGCAAATTTTTATTGTATGTTAATTTTCATTTTAAGCCTGTTCTTGATAGGGCTGTGTTGTTTTTTTTTTTGTATAGTAAGAAATAATTGTATGCCAAAAGGTAGGTACACTGACTACTTAGTTATTACATGGCATTTGCATATTTCGAATTAATTGTTTAACATGTATGTATAGGTACTGATAAATAATAGGCACACAAACCGAGAACAACTATCAGCGAGTCATTAATCTTGTTCCGAACGACAATCAAACCTACGACCAGTAGCACAGCAGCCATTCGTTCAACCACTGCGCCTATAACTATATCGTCTGTTTGCTGATAAAGTATTTGAATGGGAAATTCAGATAGCACAGGATATTTCTCATTCAGAAACAAATAAAAGTTTGACAGAGATTTTGTGTTTCTGTCCTGGTCTTTCACAAATTCTATTTCAGTCTAGAATGGGATGAGTTCGATGGTAGGCGATGATATACGAAAAAGTCTGTCACTTCCTCTATGTCATCCCAGAGCAAGAGAAGTTATTTGATTTTATCTCTAAGCTGACCTTTCATTGATTTAACTTTACATTTGTATGTTGCAGTCTAACCATCCGATTATAATTTAGGTGACTTCAAAACTAGAGTGAATAGGCTCTTAATAGACTAGTGCTCTCGTGTAGTCCGGCCATCCACCATTGCATCATTGCTTACCATCAGGTGGGATCGCAGTCAAGCACTAGTTTATGTCAGTTAAAGAAAACATACCTAAATAAAGATACTTTAAAATCTGCTATTTATTTTGCAAAGAAAAATCAAGAACCTAACACCATAGATTTTAGACATAAAAATCCCATTACGAGCATACAGTGGTCTCTTAATTAAACCTAATAAATGCTATATAAACGTTTCTCTATGCAAAATAAACACAGCGAGTACCAGGAGTGCAGAAAATAAAAGAGCTTCGTTAACGACTATAGATTATAAGAGCTATGCATTTTTAATTAATAGTCTGAGCTTTGGGCGTGAAAAAGCATGTTGCTTGGTCGTTGTTTAGAAAAAATAAATTTAAAGTTTCAATTAAGATAAATTTTTAATGTTTTTTTTTTCTATTTTTGTCTGGGCATCACCCAAAGTATTGGGAATATTTTTATAACTTTAACTTTGACAAAAATGTAGGTACTATAGTAACATAGAAACGGAATTGCGGTCAAGAATATTATCTAGATAGTTCTCCAAGGAATTTCACGCAAGCAAAAAAAAACTGGTCAAATGAAGCATAATCGCTTGATTGCATACAACTTTTTGCCCATCTATTTTAATAGGCCCTGTACTAAGTATAAAGTACTAGCATCTCTACCTTTCTCCCTAACAAAGCTAGACCAGTCCCGGTAAAATTAATATCGACTCATTTAATATGCAAATAGTGTAGCCGGCTCTTATCTGCGTTGTCCGCTCCGTTCAATCAATGTGTCCTTTAGGCGCGCTATCTTAGTACGATCTTACTCCTACCCTCTTATGCCGCCCTAGTACTTAGATTTATTGCAGCACGATATCATTAACAGTATTTGTTTATCTATTTTTCTGAGTAATTGAGTGAAAAAGTTTCGTTCAGAAATGTTTTATGGTATAAAATACAACAGGCAATAGTAGTAATATTTTAACTCAATCTAATTTTACAACTTGTGTGGCGATAAGGTTGTATAGTATTTTTATGGTTTTGTTTTACATCTAAATCAGCGTGTATACTTCGATTTTCTACTGTCTAAAAAAATAACTTTGATCCACTTTATTTTTTGCGGGATTTGCCTTAGAGCAAACGAAAGGAGTACTCGCAGAAGGAACAGTATATCACCGATGTGGGCTACTTAACCGCCGAACTAAAGTGGAACTAGGCAGACCACTATACCTATCTGTTGCAATGTAAAATTGGGTGAGAGCAACCATTTGCTGAACCCAGTGACGCAGTAAACCCAGAAGTTAGCGTGACAAATTGAGCTACTAACCTAAAGGATTAGCCAGAAGACGCTAAGGACAAAGAAGATTGGAAAGGAGCCTTTTGGCCTGTTATAAGATACAATACAACAGGTTCATAGTATTAAGATATAAATTTAATGTTTCTTTGCGCACTATCTTTCCTGATGGTGAGCAAAAATACAGTAAATGATGGAGCACACTTGCCTTAAAGTACACTGTTACTAAGAACTTCTAAGAATAATATTTCCACAAACTCCAAAGCTGTCAAAATGAAAGCATCTTAATTTAACCCTATACACCGCACTCCATACGCAATTATGCCCAAACAAAATTAGCTTGCTTGAAAATAAACTAAAATTGTATTGAAAATATACATTTGAAAATGGGTCAATAGCTAATCAAGAATGATTGTGTTGTAATAATGGTTGGAGGAGGGTCATGTGGCATTGTTTAGTATGTAACTGGAGCCGGCGCGCGCGCCGATCTCCCCTAGCTGGCAACAACGGCTTGTGGGAAAAGCGTGGAAGAAACGTGTTGACTCTTGTCTAGTTCGTGTTAAATTGGGGATCGTTTTTGGCAGTGTTTGTGGTAGACTATGTATTTTAGATAAAGATATATACCAAATATAAATGTAGCGGTATATGACGTTAAATTACGCTAATGTATATGTTGTTGATACGTATTTTCATTTCGGTGTAAGATGAAAGGTAGGACATGGTTTTTCAAGAGATACCGCATACCTGAGTGCGGAGTTTGTTTAAAATTTTACACTAAATAATGATGAAGACGATTGCACCACTTTTTGACAATATTCTACTACGATAGCGGTGAATATTGCTGAAATATAATATGAAAAAATTACATAATACTCAAGCAATAGATACCTATCGATCAACATCACCACTAAAACCTCCAATTATTCTAAAAACTACAAACATTCCTACCAATCCTCAAAACAAACTTAAACAAATAGTCAATCAAAGAAACATCTACGCATTACGCCTACCTTGCTATGTTTTACAAAACCCAGATTATAAATAAAAATCAAAAGATATATAGATGGAATTCATCACCGGGTTCAGACGCATCGCAGACTGCTATCGAGAGTCAGTCCACGGCGTACAGGCATTAATATTAAATTCAAAGTAAATATTCCTAGGCACAGCTCATTAGATATGCAATGTAACGGAACGGGGGGGCATAAATAATTCAGGGATCGTTCTCTGGTCAGCTATCGGCCTATGCTTCTTCCTATGCCACTTCCGGTCCTCACTAATTGATTTAACAATTGTTTCTATTTAAATCGCCACTTTTAATAGTTTCTTCAACATTAATTTGTTCAGGAAGTGTTTAAATTAATTTGTTGAGTACATTAACTTTTTGATGGCGCTATTTTTTATGCTAGACGTTGACTGATTAATCATTATTTATTTATGTGGGCTTCGTAGACATGTCTAAGCTATGCAGTAAATGTTTTCCTCTACTTTGTACCTAAGCTAGTTATAGACCTGATTAAATTAATTATGGCATCAGAAGTGTTGATGGTTTCATAGAAGACTTTCATTTATTTATGTCAACTTCGAAATGACACTCACAATATTCTTGCAAACATATTGCTAAATAGTTGATGAATAGCTGTTTTAATTACCACCATTGCCGCTGGTATTCTACCACAAATGAGCAAACCTAACCTCAAATAGGACGAAACAACTACAAACGTCATCAAAATCAAAATCAAATTAACCACAGAACTAATCCAAATCCGGAAATTCAATAATCAAACCGAACTAAAGCCCTCTTTCAACCAAATGTCTATATTAAAGCATTCAATGAGGTTCGTCAATAGCAACTACGCCGATTTAAATAGGCTTTTTTCACGAAGCGTTCATATTGTGAGCTCAAAGGGTTCTGGCGACAATACTCACTCGGTTAAATTAACCGGAGTTTAATGCTTAATTGTTAGAACGGCTAAGCCTTGGCTACACGTGTCGGAGTTCCGCAGGGCGCTACACTGGGGCCGCTTTACAATTGATATTGAAATTTCTCCTTGCAATGTTTTTTAGGATTGTGGTTGCTTTTTAATGGGATTTGCGTCTGGTTATTGGCTTTTTCATTAAGTTTGATTAGTTTTTTGCATGTAGAAGGTTTTCTCTATTGGATTCAATTTAGTTTTGTCATGATTGTATTGGAATTTGTGTTTAAGTTTCGTTTTATGATTTAGAATGGTAATATATTTTCAAAAGGCGTTTTCATTTCAAATACAATGAATATTTTCAAAGTGATAAAATGATTGAAGCCTCGATGCAAAAAAGACACGACATAAACTTTATATTAATCTTTAGAAAACTTTCCCTCTTCTAAACACAAGACCACAAACACTGAGCTAAACCATCTCTAACCGCATATTTACAACCGCAGGGCAATTCACAGGAAAACCAAACAGTAATTACAGAACAAAAACAAATAACAGAGAAAAATCATTAAGGGTGAGCGTTAGGGGATGATTACAAAGGAAAACATGGGAGCCTGAGTGGTGGAGTATTGTCGGGTGATTGTGCAGTAGTTGGCTGGCCGCCGGAGGGTAGCGGGTTCGACAATAGAGCCGAGATTACTGCTGTCGACTGTCAGTTTGACGTGGGGAACGATGTTTGTTTGATTTACACTTTCAATAAATGTTTAGTGGTGGCGGCTAATGTAGTGGCCGCAGGCTAGTGTTATCTTTACGGTGAATAGCGTGTAGGGTAAAGGATTCTGTTTCTGGTTGTTTATATGGTAATTTTGTGCTTTGATGCGGACACGTGACTCGTTATGAAAACAATAAAATCATTATTATTAATCTTTTAAACCATTTCTTAATATACTTAAATTCTACGCTCTCAAGGTTTTAAAAGAGTAAATATTCGTATTGATACTAACTTACAACTAATAACCTCGTAAGGCCCAACAACCTAATTTAATGACAAAAACAATTTTAATACTCCGGCCCAAGACACTTTTTAAAAACATTGAATTACGGCCCAGCGACCTAAAATTATGACATAATATTTAAACGTATTTTTTGTTTAAATAATCCCGCCAATTTAAATCTACCGTCGATAAATTATTAATCTTGAAAGCATATCTAATTTTGACTATTTCAAAATATTTTTTGCATGAAATAGTTAACTTTAGGTATAAGAAATACCCCATAAAAGAGTTTTTTGAGGTCCTAAATCACCGTCCTAAATCAAAGTTCTGGGCCGCAACTACTTGCACCTATTTTTAGTACATTGGGCCGTAATATATATCGACCTAAATTTAGGTTGGGCCTTACGAGGATAAGGAAAGTACGAAAATAACTGACTAAGTAAAGCTTGTAAGATTTCTAGATTATTTTTTTAAAACCTTCATTTGTATGAGAGGGTATCAGAGTACTTCCTCTGGCTTGTCAGCCATTATCCATAACTGTGTCCATAACGCATCCAGAGAATAAAATATTGGTAGACGACAAAATTAAAGTTAATACACAGAAACTACTTCCTACATTACTCGTCTATGCAGATTTTCCAATACTTCCCTTACCGTATCCATTCTTCCTCCATCCAGTGCCTCATATTCAATATCATACGTCTGTTTGTGTTTTGCATGTAACTCTAAACCTCGATAGATTTGAGCCCTTTGTTTTTCCCTCGGCCTCCCTCGCTCTGATCGCATTCTGAATAACTATGCTTTATGCATTGATATTTATAATGTTTGCTTTTGAATTTGCATTATTTTGTGGTATATTATTATTTTGTACTGGCTAGTTCTTTCAACATACTCATATGTTTAAGAAATTTTATAGTATTTGAATATGGTGTTGGGTCAACCTCTAGTGTTTTAAAATGCCACCGGAATCTAATCATTACTATAAAAAGTTTTTCTAAACCATTTACTTGCGTAAAAGTAGCTAAGTTAACGTCAGTCATATTTAAAAGTAATATTATCTTTTTTCCAGAAGCATAATTACTAGTATACTTATTAAAAAAGTATCATTACCTGTGTCCAGATGGTTACATCAACTACTTACTTCATATTATCTCATTTTATATTTACTATTCTTAAGAATACTTTATCTTAAGAATACTTTAGGTTACCTGATTCAGAATAATCTCGTCTTCTAAGAAATTATCTGTCGTCATATTTCATGAGAAAACGAACGTCAAAGCACCATTTACTTTCAGTTTACTTACTGATAAAATGACAAACAAGTAAAAATACAAACAACGTCAATTTACTCAGATCTTGCAGTTAATAATTAGCAGAAATATTAATGACTCAGTTGAGGTAATGGAAAACAAAAGCTAGATTAATTTGCTGACGTCGAAGATGGTTAAATAAGTAATTATATGGTTTTACCAGAAAATGTAATTCTTAAGACGTAACTTGTTGATATTAGAGATGGTTACGCTCTATTAGTTGATAATTTTATTGTTGACGTTGAATTTAAGGTTTAGAATGAATGATTAAGTACTCGTATGTCACTCTTATATTATAAAGACAAAAGTTTGTGTATTTGTATACAAATATTAGTTACTCCTTCACGCTCAAACGGACCATATCGTGAAATAGCACTTTCTATCCCGGGAGTGTAGTCCTTTGTCATAGTTCTTCTCTTTGACGTGGACGAAAGCACAAAAAAAGGCAAAAAAAATAGCATATAGTCAAACTTGTAGTTTACTAGATTTGCAAGATCTTTTGTGTTATCAGATACTAAGTGTACACCCAAATCAGAATATATGTTCAAAGTACTCATATTACTTACAAAACCAAACACCAGTAAATTTCACTCAGAACAGAAAAAAAGACAAACAAAACTTCCTTTTTAGCATAACATAAGATTACTGAACACATCGCATTATTTGCAATTGTCATCTTGAAATCCCGAGACTCAGAACTGCCTTCTAAGAGCACACTGTACTCTCACGATAATAAAAAGAAAAAAGGAAAGAAACTTTTGAAACGTGAGGGAAAAAATGATTGAAACAAAAAAGAAAACTTGTCCCCTCTAAGTGTATTAAACCTACTGAAGAAGTTTTTTTGTAAAAGTGAAAGGGGACAAAATGAAATAATATATAAATACTTTCAATAATAAAAAGTTGATATTGATTCAAGTTTTGCGTTGTGTGGTGTAATTCTAAAGAAAGAGGAAAGTTTTTAAAATATTGGGAAACATATTTTTACAAGTGTCTACAGAAATAAGAAAAAATATGCTATCTGAGAGTTTTCAGTTAAAATATATGTGACATTTAATTATGATTTGCTTGGTTTTATGCAAACTTTTTTAGCTTTTGAATACAAATGTATATTTCTAAAAACTTGACAGCAAGATAACTGAATGAAAATTTTAAAAATTGTTGTAAATATTTTATGCGTAAAATTTTTGTAAGATAAGCATTTTCATCATCTTTTTTTTTACATATAAACTAGTGCTTGACTGCGTTCGGTATTGCAATCGGTCAGTCGTACTACGTTATTAAAATCCTATTCTCTCTATTCTTAAAGACACTAAAATTATAATCGAACGGGAAGATTGCAGCAGACAAATCGTACGATATTTTGCATCACTAACATCAATGATGAGGTCCTCTTTTTTTATTGTTGATAGGTTCCCGCTTGACTGTTTTCTCACCATAGAAAAATTTTTTAGTCAATTACACCAACAATAAAAAGCATTAATCAAGGCGACTACGTCATCGCCTACCATCAGGTATAAGATGGTTTTTTTTTAGATAGTTTAAAATCATCCAATGACGAATCCCGCCCTAGGGCGAGAAACAGCGGAAAACTGGTAAAAGGTGGTTGTCAAACGAGAGTCTATCAATATTTGGAAATAAATCGCTAATGCTCATAAATTGTACCACATCCAACATATCGAAGTTTCAGGAATCTGCGAGTGGAGTCGGAAAATGTTCAGGATGCATTATGATAAGCGGGTGGCGCCGGGGGACAAACAAACATACTACTGCTGAGTTGTCGAGTTCTGTCCTACTGTGGAATTGAGAACTAGGAATTCTATAATGTAAGTATTAGTTATTTAGTCAGTAGTTATTTTGTTTTTCTTCTGTAAGAGTTAGGTTAGGTTATAGGATACTTTTGTCAAGTTCATTGTTAGGTAACATATTTATATTAAAAAATATATATTTTTAGGTTTTTATTAAAACCCTTATTAGGATAATACCAGTAGTTATTATAATAAATTAAGTAGATTTGTAATGTAATGCCAATAATTTCTTTTATTGTATTTGTCATCTGAATAAACCATTTTTTATTCTTCTTTTTTAACGTGGTTGTTTCCGTTTTCTAATTATTCACGTTTTTCCCGAATTGTTAATTCTTTTGCGCAACATTTCCAGCCTTTCTTTAGTAATATGCGTACAACCAAATGGAATTTAGTATTGTAATATATTTAAATTAATTTACGTGAAAGGATAAAAACCGCAATGTGGATTTTTCTTTTCTCAGAATAATTTCTTGCATGCGTTAGTCTAATAACTTATAGCTTATCTTAAAGCTAAAAGCAAAGATTTGAATATATAGATAATTATATATTAAAATTCTCAACACTGTGTTATAAAAAAGTCAAAAAATATCGCAGCATATGCAAAGTTAGGCGCTATGTCTCACAGATATTTTTTTTTACTTTATTATCTAATTTATTTTTATTGGTAGACTAACAATTATTTTTGCTTTTTTCTAGATTAAACAAAGCTAATGGCTACAATATCTTAAATATTGAAAGCCAGGAAAGAACCAACACCTACCTAAATTATCAAGAAGCCTGTCTAGAAATTCGTCTCGTCAAAACTCCATTTATTCGAAGAGGTCTCATGTTCCGTGAAAGTTATTGAAATATAACAAGTGCCAGGCTCTGTCGATAAGTTTACAACTTTTATCGAAAGGACACCGGATGAATAATAAAAACATCGTTGGGAATCAAATAAACAGGTGAACGCTGTATTGTGGGTTTGACAAGTTTCCTCAATTTATGCGGAGAGAATCTGTTGAAGAGTGTGTTTTTAAATTGAAATGCTGTGTTAAGATTGAGGAAAACAGTTATGTTTTAGACTTTTCAGAACAATTTATTGACTTACTAGCCTCTGCTAGTAGCTTTGCTCGTGTGAAAATAGAACATTATCTTAAAAGAACATACGTTCTTGAATCTTATATCCTCTACCAATATCTCACCTGATGGTAAGTGATGATGTGGTTACGATGGTGCACGCTTGCTTAGAACTAATCCTATTTATTCTTGATTAGATTGCAGGTATCAGGAAACACAAATTGCACTCCATAGTTGTACGCACAGAAAATTTATCTCTATTCGTATGTCAAATGTCACCCAAATCCATTCAGTCATTATAGCGTGAAAGAATAACATACCCGTACATACGTACAAACTATATTTCGCCTTTATAATATTAGTTTGTTTAATTTGGTCAGTTACAATGATAACAATGTTAAATTAGTATAACCAAACAGTACAGACATTTTGAAAGTATAGCTAGTAAAGGGGTTACTTTAGAGATAAAAACTAATATACATGTGAAAGAGGATGGCTATAATGATAGGAATATTAACAAGTTTTGTTTCTCCTTCGTTTCTGTGGACCAATATAGACTTCCTTTTGGGTTATAATGTAGCTATGACGATAATCAAGTACTACACTGTAACTCGTAGATGTATGAAACTGAAGCTAGTACCTACACCCACACTTGAAAAGCTATGGTCTTTCAGTCAAGAATTAATAGGTTACTTCTAGGCAAGTGTACTCCACAGTCAACCACACCATCATTTACCATCAAGAGATAGTGTTTAAACACGAGCCTAACAATAATAAAAAAGTAGTAATGCCTGAACTTTGATTCTTTACCATTAGAAGGTCCAAGTTTACTCACAATGTTTTCCTTAATCGTAATTCAGTCACTCGCTGATATCTCAGATTCACTAAGTAATGTTTGATTAGGTAGAGCTACATCAAATATTCCTAATTCCTAGTCCAAATCAGTTTCAGATAAGCCCAAGTAAAATGTTGCTATAAACATTTTTCATCAATTTCTTATCGGTCACCTAAATTCTTAGGCATCGGTTGATACGATGGTGATAAGGGTTCCCATGTTGCGGCCAGGAATGTAACCATCAGCAAATATTTAGAATGCCGAGTGATTTACAACTGTACTGATTTTATTTAGTTTCAAGTGTCGTGTGAAATTATTGGCGTTATGTTGGCACGTAGGACTAATAAATTAATGTTTAGTGGTCTTTTCTTATTTCATTTCATGAATTTTGTACTTTTTGCCACCAAGGATGTTAAAAAAGGACAACTTTTTTAAGACAATTTTAAGATTCGGAGGTATCGTATTTAAGCTACCGGATCAAATTAAAGTTATTACTGAAATCTGAATAGGTCTTCTCAGGGTACCGAACTCATGACAATTTAATTTATCTAGCAGCCAGTTTCATTTATGTTGAACGTGTACTTTCATTCCGTAAGTTGTCATCTCATTTTTCTGCCTCACGCCTTTCTTTTATTAAAGCAATGCCATTATTATTATACAAATAGGGAACATTCTCTTATCTTGTATCTCTTTTATAATCTAAACAGGACGCAACAACCGGTAATACAGACATAATAAATAACAGAAAAATACAAATACATAACACTATCACAACCCTTCTTCTTCTATAAGGAGAAAGCAAAATTATCCTCGACAAAAGCTTTCCAAAGATTTATAGCAAATCTGTTTACATGACAACTGTAATGCCCCTCTGGAATCGTCCACGGAATTAATGAGTCCACGGTATCACTTGCTAAGCTAACATTGGTTGCCGTTAATAATAACAACCACCCCATACCACCCTTTAAGAATTCTCGAGTAATAGAAAGTGTATAGACAGACACGATCCATCACGCTTGTCCCCCAGTCGATGTATTATTTATGGGGACATCCAAAACGCAACCCACTGCTAATCTTTCAATATCTTGAGAATTTCGGGACAAGACTTGGGGATCAGATTCTACCAGATATAAATACAGATGCTATCGACCCTAATGTAATGGATATAGATGCTATTTTTGTTGAATTTCTTCAAAATACTCTTAGTGATATAAAGGCAGAGGAATTCACAGATGGTAAAGTGACTGCGGTTGGTGTGGACCATATTTGTAAAGGAATAGAGGTTAGAATAGATTGGCCAGGTTATCCAGATGACTTTGTGGAGTTAGAATAATTGTAGGATTTGTTTGTTTTGGTAAGGAATGAGAGTAATGGCATTGCATCGGATGCGGAATGAAATTAATGGTCGGTACCTTAATGAATTTTCGTTATTATAATGTGCGGTGGTAATGGGATTGTTTTTATTGCAAATGGACGTTGCGTTGTAAATCTTATTTATGATTTTTAGTGTTGAATTAAAAGCTTTTACGGCATATTACGTAATTTCGTTCATTATCTCGATGCACATTATTTACTGTTATTGAAAACATATTTTTTTGGTTAATGTGATCTGAAAATACTCTTGTTTAAGTTATTTGACTGTTCCGGATTGATCGTTTGATAGTTTCATATTTATTTTGAATCTAGATTAACCTACTTATACTTTGTTTACTTTTAACATTAGTTGAAGCACCATGCACTGTTTAGTGTTTTTGAAGACTCTTTTAGTGCCAAAGTCAATGGAGTGAGTCAATTGGCTAATTTTAGGGTTGTTCAGTATCCAGAATTAGTATGAACATTTAATGTTCTTTATAAATAATCTTTAAGACACATTATCTTTCATCAAATAATCTTTACAACCACTTAAAATATTCATAAAACTTCAACAATGAAACTAAATTTCTGTTAAAAGCAGATTTGGCCACATTAGTGTAATCTACAGTAACATTATTCAAATCCACGTTTCTACTGAAAAATCCGACATATTTACATTAAACTAAAACTAAATCAAACACGGAACGTAAAGTTCTATAAATACCACACTTAGCGATGGCGGAAAAAAATATTTTCGAGATTCGAGGAAGGGGGCCGAGAATAGATCCCAGTGGGACTCCATCGGTGTAGTGTGTTATGCCCGTGACTTCACTCCTATCCTATTTCTTATTTTATCGACATAATGTTAAGGGAAGTGGGTATAAGTATGCTTGTCTGTTTAGTTCTGACGTTAGGAATCTCTGGATTAATTTTGTAGCATTTTAAATGTTCGTCTTAGTTTTATTTAAAACTAGCTTACTCGACAGAAGTTATGTCAAAGCTATTTTTGACTGCCTTACATTTTATGAGCAGTTAGGGAATATGTTTTTGTAGGAAAGATGTATTTTTGCAGATTTTTTTTTTCTTTTCTCATGAACCTTTGTAAAACATCAACAAAATATTCGTCCAAAATCGTCCAGTCATTCTTATGTTTTTCACACCAGCAACACGTTGGAGTCGGGTTTAGGATTTCTAATTTAGAAGAGAAATTTTTGAATATGGTTGATTATTTTGAATCCTCATTCATCATACTCAGACCAAATCATAACAAAAAAATATGACACGTTTGCTAAATTAATGAATGCAGGAAGCGTAAATTCGACACTATTTAGTGAGTTAGTCTCATTTACAGCTCCATTACTTCCAAGGATATACATATCAACGTAAATTACAATAATCCATTGTTTTGACGCAGCTTTTACTGTTTTTATAACTATCTACAGAAAATTTATAGTTATTCCTCTCTTTCATTTGATTTGTATTTTCAAAAAAACTATTTTTTCTCTCTGTGTCAGTTATTTGGGCTGCTGCTTTGTTTTATTGGGATATAAATACCTGTGATACAATAAATATGTAACGTAGCTGTCGGATTTAAGTCTTAGCATATATTACATTTTTAAATGCTTTTTATTCAACGGTATGTTTATGTGGGATTGTAAAAACATAGTATTGTAGGTTGCTCACGATAGTTTAAGACTTGAAAAAAAAACAGAATGACTCAGAATTAGATCATGGTGATCAAATGAATGAAAGGGCTACTAGCAACCTGTAGTCACTTTTAAAAACCGTTGGCTTTGAAAAAAGCATGATTGTTTCTAAAATTGGTGTTTTCTTTTTTATAATTAACAAATTTATCAATATGTAATCTCTCTCTGTTACTTAAAGGTTTGCTGGGAGAAAACTCATTGTTGAGTTAAGCTCGCCTTAGTACATGAACTGTCAAATCATTGTATTTATGTTAAGTTGTTGTGTACAATAAAGAATTAACAATATTTGAGAGGAAAAAAATCGACGTGGAGTATAATTTACATGAAAGTTTGTTTTTCTTATTGATAAGCCTCGACATTTGTCAAAAAAGCATAATTTGTATAAAGGGCGATATTTCTAAGATATACTGTGCTTCATTTCAGACATAATCACTTCAGGTAATAGACAAACCATACCATACAATACCTCTAGCTCACCGCACCAACAGATCACCATATTCTAAAATATAAAATGGACTTACCTGAAACAAAATGTAAAAATAATGTAAAGAAAAATAAAATAAAAAAGTAAAATCCAATCACAGAAGATTCTCCATCATTATTATTAACATTACTATTGTTAATACAAAAATGGTTAACTCTAGTGATGGGAACAAGAGATCTGAAAACTATTCGATGCTTGCACCAACTGTCGGATATTTTATCGATAACTTTAGTGAAGGGGTGAGATTTTGTGTCTTTTTTTAATCTAATGTTTAAATAGATTGTGTATTTTCTTACACAAGGGTGCGATCAAATAAACGCAAGTTTAAATACGAATATTTTATTTATAATAATCTTAAAATAACAAGAAAAGCATATAGCAAAGTACGCCACCATTTAAACAATACAAATTACATTCTATACCATTATTCGTATACAGTTTTTACATATTTAAAAAAAAAATTAAGCTAAAAATATTTAGGTATCGAGACTTTCGAATGAAAAAGCAACTACTTAAAATTACTTAAGTTTTTCGGATAGTATCCGAGTCAAAAGACCCACATCTAGTCATCACTATTTATAATCAAAGAGATGTAAACTAAGCAGCGCTCGCGCAGCTCATTACGGCGCTCGTTACGAGCGAGCGTAAATCATACAGACACCCAGAGGCCATTGTCTCTCACAAACGCTGAATCGATTTCAAACCGATTGTAATGACCGATCCGCGAACATCGATCTCATTAACGTACTTATGATAAATGGTCATATGAATTCGTTATTAGTATTCTATTCGTTTTGTATTTTAATCGATATAAATAGTTATCGATTTTTTATCGATTTTATTTTTTTTTATTCGAACCTTAATGGTCTTTTTGTCGATTGTGTTCGACGTTAACAGGATGTGCTTTTATTCTAAATATATATTTATTTTAACTATCAAATGACAAGGAAAAGGAGTGTTTTGGAAGTACCAATTAATTAATTAATATCCGCCACCAAACATCACTAATCTACATAATAATTTAAGAACACATTAATTTT
The DNA here is from genome assembly GCA_029852875.1 of Mythimna loreyi. Lineage (NCBI taxonomy): Eukaryota > Metazoa > Arthropoda > Insecta > Lepidoptera > Noctuidae > Mythimna > Mythimna loreyi. The sequence goes on along the minus strand of CM056796.1, from coordinate 19,143,947 downwards.
GAAACGGGCTAAAAAACGATCAAGAATTCATTCAAGACAAAGTTAAGACACGTTGAAAATTCAGCCCTAAAATCTTGGTAGTAGGGTCAGAAATGCGTTGATATTGGTGACAAAAGAGTGTTGGTCGTCGTGGCCCAGAATGCGTCGTGTCTCTGCCAAATAATTGACACACCCGATGTCAACGCAGACCAAGAGTTGCCAGATACAATATTTCGCAATTTATATCTAATTTGAGATGAGAACGTTTTCGCTCTTTCTTCTTCTCGTTGACGGTTACTGTCAGTTGGGAATAGATTTCTTGACTTGTCATGGTCAAAGCAAAAAACAGCTGAGTACTCTACTAATTCCCGCCATTAAGAAGGACATCTTAACTCGGATCGTCAGGGCTCGTCACAGTCGTCACTCGATGTTGATAGAAGACAATGTTCATAAAACACACACATCATTGCTCAGAATTGTCATCAATTTTCAGCGTTCATCGCGCCGTCCCAATGAAGCGACAGTTGTACTATGTACAAAGGACCGTTGCCAACTAACCGCCCGTTTATATTCTATCAATCACGCAAAAACTAACCCGTTTATTAGTAGATTTTCCCAATTAACCTCACTAGAAAACCAACTATTATCTCAAAAACAGTTAACCTTAAATAGAATGTGCGACATTCGAAATTCAAACCCGCATGTTCAAATTAATGTTCGTCCGTTTAAGAAAAACAATTGACACAATCGCGTTCGGGTGCGTTCGTTCAACTCGTTCGTGAATCATCGGGCGTGTTCGGGTTGGCATGGGGCCTAATCGTCGGACGTCGGGGCTCCAATATATCTCGTGCGCCGTCATCGGTGCCCATTCTTCGGGTGGTTGGGAGAGCTCGAAACTGTCTGGGTGTTGGTGGGCTGACAAATTGACGGTTCGTCAACACCGCGTCAGAGGCAACTTCTATTCAGTCGTCGCTTTGTTGACGCGTGCAGGGGACTGTTTTGAGTGTACACAGTGTTTGTTTTTGTTTGAGAGTGTGGGTAGATTATGCGGGGATCTATTGCTGTCGGTTAGAATTAAATCTAACGTCAATCAAGGATGGCCGAACGATTTCTGCTATGTAATTGTGCTAGTAGACATGACGGCTCTTTGTGACCGTTCAATCAAGTTTGATTCGAAGAAATGCGACGTGGCGTTTAGCAAATAGGAATAGTTGCTCTCGCTGCAGTCAAAAGATTTCTTAGGTCGTATTCCATAATCATAAACAGCCCAAAATACAGGCATGCAATCACTAAAACAAAACATCATCGTCAGAGTACCAGGAGACAATGAACGGGTAGCAGCCACGACGTCACCCACTAACGAGTGTAACTCGACTCCGTAACCGATACGTTCATTAAACCTCCTCGCTTGTTCAGCCCGCCTAGTACCGTACACTTAATAAAATGTTATAAATTTTGATACGAAAACTTTGTATTTTATCGCACTAGCTCTTGCATATAACTTTGGTCGTGTTAGGTTTAGAATAATTTCATTGAGCTTATCTCCTAGATAATAGAGATAATATCTCAGTTACGGTTCATATAAATTGGGTATTATACTGCCATCAGATTAATCAGTTCTAAATCAACATAGTCCTTTCCTACTCATATCAAACAATCTAAATTGACTATTTCTAAGTGTCTTCAAGAGTCACTTCTAGTAATAAAACCTGATCTAAAAACAAAATCAAAATAACATACTTCCATTCAGTTATTCACGACACCTAAAACTGAAGAATGTTGAAGTCGATGTTAAAATTGGACTTTTTACATCCATTTGATGCTTGGAACAAGCCATAAAATGTCACCTAACTCCTTGCTGATGTTTTTAGTTAAAAAATAACTGACAATACTGTTCACCATTTTGTTTGAATGGGTTCCGCAGTTTAATATTAGTTAGGTACTGATTGTATCTGGAAAAGACAAAGGTAGTCATTCAAGAAATCGTAAAATATATACTGGTGTCAAAGTAAATCCCAAAATGTCAGTTGGTTAATGGATTTGAAATGTCAATGTAACTACTTGGCAAGACGAGGTAGCTACCAAGGGACTTGGCAATGCAGCAGATTATGAAACCTTGAAAACTAAGGACGAACAACACGGAAGAGATATAGTTAGTTATCTAGTTCATCGTCTTGGACAGTCTATCATTGAAAGTAAGACACTTACTTCGATGAGTCTATTCATTCCAATGACAAAATAAAAATTAAGATAAAAGAAAAGTAAGACCGTAAAATAAAAAAAAAGAAAGCAGTTGTTATTGCCAACACAGAAAATGGCAAAGAATATATCAACTTTACAAAACAAACAATCGAAAGAAAAAGTAAGGACCAACTGATATCTAAATGACATCCAAGGTCTGCTACCACGGTACCCTAAGAGCTAATTAGCACCCGAAATAATTAAACACAAGATATTATTCCAGCGGCGACGGCAAAAACTATCTGGCATTCGAATTTCACTCGCCGTATTTTGAAAATCTTTGCTTATCTTTATACAGATTCCTCACTTTTGGACAGCCGAAATGTCTTAATAAACAGAACCAGCCACTGTAATATCAACCGTATACATCAAGTACTAATGTACAGTTTTCTCTACAAAAGTTGTGATATAAGATTTTTCTCCAAACTCGGGCTGGAGTGTTTCAAGATGAATCCAAAGATTGTTTTCGTAAATGTGATTTGAAACCCATTAAGACTAAGATGAAATTTTAACGTTAAGATTCGAATGTGTATTTAAAAAAATGTAATTCAGTTCTGAGAAAAATATGTATGTTGTATAATAAATGTTTCAGATATTATCGCTGTTCTGGCTCAGTAAAGTATTGATTGTTTTCGAACCACAGAACAGTGAAATTTACAATACAATATCTAAAATAACTAGTGTAACATTCATCGTCTTATATAATTTAGGATTTTAATGGCTAATCCATATAGTTTACTGTAGTAACATCACCACTTCAATTAGAATTCAAGTCATTTTATTCTGCCACGTTTAACTAATTTCAAACTGCATCCTCTTTATCTTCAAGAGGAACTAAACAAGTTAAAAACTAAGCCTATATAGTTTAGCTAACCTATAATTTTCGAATAATATCCTCATCATCATCTTGACTTATCCAAAGTACGATGAGATCAACTACCAGTCTAACCAGATAGAGCTCAATGCCATTATTTTACGTATAAACACAATAACATGGTCATCATTGGAGTATTTCAATGTACAGTCAAGCCCAGCGGTATCCCGAATAGAAAGTAGCCAGTTACGTCAACAGAAAACCAAAAGTTGTGGCACAGGTTGAGTACAGTCGTTGTCGAATCTATAAGCTTATTCTTGGATTAATTTAAGTCGTTTATGTTGAATTTTGGTCATATTATGCAGATATTAATAAAAGTAAGCTTGACTCTATAAATTAAAGTTCTATGTCACTGGAAAATTTAAAAATCTTCTAAACAGACTGGTTTTCTGATGATATCAATACTACCAACAATTGCCTTTTGTCACAATATGGTCTAAATTTTTTAAGCTAAAATCATTTGTAATTTTTATAACATCATGAGATTAAAACTGTTGTAGATAAACATGTTCAAATAAACGTTGCAAATAGTCTATTTGATTCAATTTAATATTCTAAAGGAATCAATTGACACTTGAGCGCGTAACATTACATATACAATATGAATAAGTTTATAAAAGTGAAAGACATGCCAGACCTCACTCAAGTATGCAAAGTGAGAATAGCAGTTGTTGAGATTATCAATATTGACTATTTTATTGAAGCATTTAATGGCAGAGATAGGACAGTAGCAACTGCGATATAAGATTTTATAAATGCTATATGATTTTATTTTACAAATGAGTTTGAACTTTTTGCTATAAAAACATTTAAAGACGAGTTGGATCAAGTAACAATAAAATAAAGTTTTTGTTTGTGTCAATTACAAAACCTACAATTTAAATTTAGATAAAGTATTCATAGTGCTTAATAAAATCATGAACCTAGTATCTACGGCGACATTTTAGGTTCAAAGACATTATTCGAATACACAATGACCGTAGCGTCCCATCTGCCTGCTTAGCGATGACCCGACGAGACGAATAACTATGTCGCGGCAAGTCGACAAAATTTAAAATTGTAATATCAACCGGTAAATATTTGAAATTTAATAAACCCGAATCGTCCGCTTATACTTTTTAATTTTATATCTGTTCTGGCCTTCGGTCCGGTGTCCGAATGGATTCATCGATTGTTTTTATCGGTGCACCTTTTTTGGTGAAATTTTATCTTTTTATATAACGGCACTTGAGCTGTGGTGGTCTGTTACTTGTCGTGGTTTCAAGTAGCCTGTTTTGGCAGGATGGTTTAGTTTACTTGTGTTTACTTTATGATGGTTTTTGTTCTTCAAATCGTAAAGAAAATCCAGTGCAGTAGTAGTTCACTTTTTCATGAACCGTTCTCTAGCTTTAGCGAATATAGGCGGTGGGATTGTTTTAGATATTAAACGTGCTCCAGGAATATAAGGCGTAATGAAAGACTACAGGCGAATTTTAGTCTTATATTAAATCAAATCAGCGGATTTAGTATGTAAAAGTCTAACACTCTTCTCTCTACCTTAAGCGAGAGAAATTTATAACTAACTCTTTCATATATAATATTTCACTAACGAAGAGCTCTTGTTTCTTGTTGATTCTCAAACTAAATCAATGCTTGCCGAAGTTGGATGGGTGATCATCTTCTTCGTTTTGCTGATATTCCTCCAAACATCGGAAAATACGTTATTTTCGGCTGTCAGAAAAAATTGTAAATCTACGGAAAGTCAGAAGCCAGATTTGACAACAGTCTATGCTAAGAGGATATTATCTAGCTACTGGGTTGTAGATGTCAAACTATGGTAGCTCCAGGCAAAATACTGGTATCCAACTGACTGCTAGACTAGCAGCTAACTCCAATATAGGGAAGAAAAGGTTAAAAAGATTGATATATGTAGTATTTCACTTTGAAGAAACATTCTAAAATAACCAAAAGAAAACAAAATAGTTGAAGTCTATGAACTACAACATGACACAGAAGACCAACAGAGCAGCACATCTCCTAACATTAATTAAGTCCCTAATTATCTTAAAAGTAATCTAAATTAAAACTAAAATCTTTTCTTTAAAAAAAAAAACCGACTCTTAAAGGAAACTTTATTCAAGTTCCCGAGAACTAAGTGCACACGTGCTGGATCGTCTTCGGGTTAAAATTAGACGAACGGCGGCGAGGGGTGCCGGGAGGCGCGGCGAGGCGAAGCACCTTTTTATAGAAGCTCCTACAGAACCACTGTCTGGTACACACACGGCAGGGCCACAGAATATGTCTACAGAAGATCCACTCTTCACAGCTTTAAGTAATACTCCCACATCAGTCCTAAATGCTGCTTCATTTTTGTTACCATCATCATCTCTCTATTTGTTATCACAACAGACTCCACCTTCTGTATTTTTCTCGTCAGTGGTGTAGCCAAATGACGTATCAGCCGCTAACGAGGTAGTTAGATTTTTTTTTAAAACGCAAGATGTTTGGTTTCGCGCTTCGCCGGGCCAGTGTTGTGATCAATTATCGTTGGTAAATTAAAAATAGCTGATGTTTTCGTCAAATGTTTGAGTGGATCTCTTACGAAATTGGGCTTTTGGTTAAGACAAGTCTCCTTATAAAGACAATATTTTATTCGTATTTCTTCTAAATATCTTGGATATTACAATGTTTCTGCGAGATCTGCGTATCCAAATATTTATAAAGGAAGACCGGCGCATAATCACATCCGTAACCGTTCAGGGATTTACGAACATTCAGTCAAAGTAACAGCATCATTCTTGATGCAAGCCACACAACCTGCACGCTTGCCAATATACAGGAAAACAATAAATCCATTTGAATATCGAACCACACTTGGGGCGATATTCTCGTCGCGCGCAAATACCTCACGACCATAGACAAATATCGCTTTTTAAGAAATCCGTGAAAATTAACCTCATGGGAACCGCCAATCAGGTGTGCGCGAACGGAATAAAAATGGCCGATTTTTACATGATTCTCCAGTAAAACTGACGAGAGACGTGGCCGGTCTGCTGCATCGTTGCCGCTTGAATACAAAATACATTATAAGTGCACAATATTTGCATTTTGAATTACGCGCTTGAGGCTTGGCGCCTTAAAACTGTAGGTTGCGTGGAGTCGCTAGCGCTATTGGCTGGCTTCGATATAATTTCTTTTGCAATAAGCTTGGGAAAAGGTGCACTTTAAATTTGCACCGGCTGACTCAGCTAATTTAAATATGAACTGAATACTTTATTCAGAACATCGCAGTTTTAATATAATATTCTAGTTATGTAAAGGAAAAACCAATGTGCGACAAAGTATATGTTAAATTGGCTATCAATATTTACTAGGGATAGTTTACCTATTTGCATCTCTCAATATAACTTTGCTCCAAGCAAAAATCCAGAATAATTTACAATTTAACATTCAACGACTGAGACCTCTTTATATCTATGTACCAATAAAGTAGTCGGTGTCAATGTCAATAGGAATATATTTGAATTGGCAACACCAAGTTATCACATTCCATCGGAATAGCAGTATAAGTAGACGAATTAAAAAAAAATCACGCGCAAAGATATCATCAGATCAGATTTGTATTGGGAGGGCGTGACGTGCTTCGGTGGTCCGACTACTTGACGTTGAAATAAATGGATTATCTGTTCCATTGTGACGTCACTTGTCAGTTGGAAGCTTACCGGCGGGTTAGCTAGAAAGTATGACGAAGCAATATAATCAGGAGCTCTAATTTTTTTGGCAGTTATCGTCAGTTTCAATTATTTCTTTAAAACTGCCACTGCGTGAAGATTTTGTCGACATACAACCAATTTCATGACACTTAGATTTATTTTTGCATTATTGGGCAGCTGTTGGATGCTTACATATCTCATATCTCTTACGTTTAATAGTGGGTCTTCAAAAACGTTTATCTTCTCTTTAACTAGATCCTTTTCTGCCTTTTCATCTTCAATGTATAACTTCACGTTAATATAATTTATTTTACTGTAATTACACAGTCTAACCAGATTAACAATATCAACAATCTTCTATGTTTGAGTACAATTGCTACTGCGTATTATAATATCAAAGATCTCTTAGTGCTTAGATAATGTTGCCAGATATGCGATATGATTTAAGTTTCTCGTGAATGAGTCTTCTAGTTGCATTAAGTAAATTAACTGGAAAACTATGTTAGGTTTTGGTGTCCTGCTTTCATTTTATTATTGTCTTGGTGATTCCTTGGTTCTCAAAATTGAGTGTGCGTCGTCCTCAGGATACTTTTTCTTCTTCAAGCTTCAGCAAATCTAGTTTTATTTACACCTTAAATTTATTGCCTTGTCCAGTATTTGGCCACTGCAATGCCGTCACTTTATACTATCATAACATCCCTATGTGTACAGGGACTAAGCACTTGAAGCAGGACATGGTCTGTAAAATCGGGACCAGTCCGAGAACCTACATCTGTGAATATTATTTTTGCCGCGCCTAACTTAGTTGCGACCTAATTCAGTTTAGAACAATTTAAATACCGTTTACAATAGTTCTTTCTAATCGTAATCTAGCATTTGCAGTAAACCCTGGACGTCGTTGCTAATCAGATCTGTCTTAATTAATTAAATGTTTCATCTTCATCTGATTACAACTCAATACACTATCTTGCAAGGACTTCTCAAAAAAGAAATCCACAAAAATTCCTTCAACTTCAATTCTCAAGAAGTCAAAATGGACCGCAGCATTTCTCACGGGGGTACCCTAAAAATTCACACGAGCGGTTCCGTACGGATTAAGTTTATTTACCACGTGCAGCTTAGTTAAGCAGATAGGTTGCGCATGCGCGCCGCGTCTGTTCCGCGCGAGATTTCGATCGAATCGTGCGCAGCATTCGGGCACAGGCAGGGTTGACACCGGATTGCTTCAGCTGGATTGATCTGGATTTTTGGGTCGTTGAGTTGACTACGTGGATGAGTTCTTAAGCTGGATTTAACATGGAGAAATTTCGTTAAGCTGCAGATAATCCGTAGCTTGATCCGTTAATATCTTTCTATTTCATTTATCTTTCTATGACATTCTTATTTTAAACTATCACTGAAACCTATTCAAAATGTCCTTTTTTTCATGTTCTGTCACATTTTCTCTTTGTGCCGACCCTAACCGCAACATGCTGCGTGCGCGCACCTCACCTATACTAAATACATAATGGATAAATTTTACTTTGAACCGCATTCGCTTCCATTCTCATGTCGTTTCTTGAATATTTCACTAATGAAAGTGTCAATGTGGTTTTTACATATTTTCACGCGTCTGTGGTTAGAAGCATTAGTCGTATTTTATAAATCAATTTGTGTTTCCTATAATAGGTTTCACGTGTGAACAACCCACTTTTAATTAAATTCAATATCTGTTCCCAAAACGATTACTTAATTGAAGACACATTCAAAACAATTTTTACCAATAACGTACTAATCGACCATTATTTATGTCTGCATAAATTATAAAAACTACATAAAAAGTAAACGAAACAAGTCTCCGCCTCAAAACTTTGCAAAAAACAATTTTAATTACACTCATAGAAAAAGCTGGTCCAAAGATACTCACTAATCGTGTTACTGACTTATTTGGGGACATACGGACAAACAATGGCCACTAAACAGGTTTAAATCGCAGCTTCACGTACGAGACAAGCATATAATTAAAATACAAGCTTACAATATGCTTGTGTTGAACTCGAACAGGATTCTAAGGGGTTCTTGTTTTCTGAACCATAAGACATGATTTTGACAGCTCAACTTTCGATTGATGATTTTCTAAATTTGTCAATAAAGATATCACTATATCGCTTCGCAAGTGACTCTTAGTTTTTAGTAGTTTTTCTAAACGAGATCACATTTTTATGACACTCACATGTGTTAGTTAATTGTGAAGTTTTTTATTGCACTATTGGCGGGAATCCGTTCGGCCATTATTTTTATAGCTTCATCTTGGTCGTCGTCGACCGCAATGGTAAATAAATAAGTGAAATGTATGCAAAATACAATTTTATAGCATTTTTGGTACTATTTTTAATAAAATGGTGTACATTTTATGTCATTTGTCTTTATAAATGTTTAGGTTAAGATGCTTCTCAATTATCACTTGAGAATAATATATGCTAGTTGGTTAATCATGTTTTGTGTAATAGCTGTAGAAGCTTTCACTTCAGCAACATAAGCTTATTCAGTAAAATTAATTGTCCAATTAGTACTTTCATCTGTTTCAAGAAACTGAAATCAAGAAATCTCTTCAGACAAATCTTTGAACAAATCAGCCCCATATTTATTACGTTCATGTTATTTTAAATTAATATCGAAATAAGTATCTGATAATTCTTCCGTCACTTCAAAAAACGGTGCACTAACAAGCTACCTTGGCTCCTCATGATAGATCCTGGTGATATAAATTTCGTTTCTAATTAACTCCAAGTTTCCTCAAGCATCTCGGTTCAAAGAAGCTCGGGGCCTGCGCCAGCGCGGTGTACCCATCTGTCACACGTCACGGCTACACCTACCGCCTGCTCGCGCGCAGCTAATTATAACCGCCATGCTAATTAATTGGGAGATGGCTGCTTCTGGACGTTTTTTGGAAAGATTTTGGCTTCAATCCCAGTGCTCATGATTTTTCAAAATATCTCTAATTTTAGAAAAACAACCAGAAATATAATTCAAAATTTGTATTATAATGCAACGATCTACAAAGATTGATATATGGTCTTGATTAAAAACAAACACATCAAGTGAAATGATATATCCTCGAGTGTAGATCGTGTGCTAAATGGACGAAGAATTTAGAATGAGTTACAAGCTTTCTCTTAACAAGACAGCTGATTCAACAGGTGGCTGTCGAACAGGTTGCCTATTGAGAACCTACCTTACGGTGACACTTGGAATGTTAAGACTATCTTCAGACAGAATGTTACTTCAATTATTGTTCAAAGTTTCCTACTTTGCTCGTCAGAAAGGAAGCAATATTTAAAGAACTCGCCGAGACCACCCGGATCATATTTAATTAGCAACACTCTCATTTAAAGCTGACAGCTCGAATCTTCTCTGATATATACGAAGACATTTTTGAGATATTCTCTCTCACATCTTGTGTAACATACAGATTGATAGACCTAACTGAACAAGTTTTTTTAATAATTCAAACATATTACTTCCTTTACTGATATTTCATCTTTTTATCGTCCGCTCTCGACGTTGGACGATATTTTAAAAGAAATACGACGATTTAATTTTGTTATTGTGTTACTCCGTGATATACTGTTGACGATAATTAATAATTAAACATAACAATAAAAAGTGCGTTGAACTGTCATACTTCAAATTGCAATTTGCGTGAAATGTTCTAAATCCCAACAGATAAATAGACACGTCATCATTAGACGACGGTCGATGATATAGTGCGGTGCGATGGTGACAACCTGCGAGCGAACGAGATAAAACATACGATAAATCAACTTGTAAGAAAGGGATAGATCATAACACCGCGAGATATAAAAACCGCGGCCGTTGATTTCATAATTTATTTGTTACACATTTGTCGTTCCGTGAAGATCGAGAGAGATACATGAGCTTTTTGTGGGCGACAGGGAAATGCGCATCAGATGTGATTTGAGCAATAATTTATAGTGTTTGTACAGCGGACGTCACTTACGACTTTAACAAGACACTTCATACTTAGATAACGAGGCGAAATAAAGAATCTGAAACGCGCTCACGAAATTCTGTACCTTCATATTTAACTCAATTTAAATCTGGGTTGGGCGTTCTAATTTCGAAACTGATTTTATACAAACTCCATGTTCTTTTTTCATAATTAGAATAGTCAGTCATTTGCTTGGAGAGCGTTGCAGCGACAGGACGGTTCCTTACCAGCTATTTCGAAAATCAATCATGCGCATATTAGCGGGAGTTTTGGAACGCGCCAACTGGCTGTCGGGCGCGACGTGGCGGCCATATTTCAAGCACGTTTGAGATATATACAGCCGTTTTATCAATGCATCGTCGCACTGATTCCGATGATATATATCTAATTATTAGTGTTGTTAATGACATTTTCACGGCACATTCCCCGTGTCTTTGAGCCCATTTGTTTGATACAATTATCGTATTGTTTCTTCTATTGTTCAAGGGATACAGATGGTTGGTCTTGATTTATTAATGCTCTCCATGTACTTTGTCTTGAAGAAGTCGTTATATTATTTTCAAGACGTTTGAAATTTTTCTGAGTATCTCTTGGACTTTGTGCTTCATAAATTTTGGCAGACGCCAAGGGGCGGGTTAAGATTAATTTAGTACATGTTGTTCTGTGAAATAAACTCATAGTAAATAAGCAAGGTATGTTATGTAGTTTAAATGCTTAAAGTGAAATAAATCATTTGAAATTGCACACTAAACATGTGGTCTGGATTCCAAGTGCTCGAACTATCCTCAAAGTGTCTATGACAAATACACCATCCCCCTTTTCTTACACGCAATATAAAATCCAAAAACAGACATCCAGACAGATTCCAAGCTCTTAAAATTTCTAACTAAAAGTTGAACGTCCTGCAGATTCATCGGAATGATTCTGACAGTTTACGTTGCGGCCCAAGCCAGGGATAAAATATAGCTCATGTACAGACGGCACCGTAGCGAGGGAGACGGCTCCGTCGGCCGGGGGGCGCGGGTCGCGGGGGGAAGACGTCCGCAAATAGCGACCATCTCTGCGGAGCAAAACAATACCGGTATGATATTATGGTACAGTACGCACTGCGAGATTTGTGCGGTTTTAAGAATCTCGAGTGGTATGCGGATAATTACGACCGCGATATGACGTCATTTGACATTAGAAGTTCCAGCCATAGAGCTAAGGGCCGATTCAATAACAAAGATGAAATCGCAACTCATGAAATAGAAATCACAAAGAAAGAAATTTTGAATAAAACTAAAGTTGCAGGTGCCAAAAATTAATATTTATTTTTAAAGTAAAGACGAAGACAAAGAAACGCTAGTCTCTGTTCGCTCAGCCAACACTTTATATATAATAACATAAGCGTACAAGCAGGACAGACGGACGAGCGACAGCCGCGAGACGGACTATAAATAAATAATGCGCCAACATTTTATTATTATCATAGCATGGGCACGTGCGGGGACATTCTTGAGACGAAACTGGCAGCTTATAACGAACTGAAATAAACAGAAACGTCTGCTAGAACAGCTAATACGTACAAAACTGCTAATATTGCGTCAGTACGCACGTGAAAACGTGAAGATGACGACTTAAAACGCCTGTGACGTGGTAAAACGTCTCATGTGATTATTAGATAGAAAATAACAGCAATTTCAATGCAAGAAAACTAGCACCTATTGCCAAAATTAAAGTCTTTGAGATTCTTCTCACGTCTCGTCCAATTTCATGCCAAAATGTGGGAAAAAACTCATTCTAAATATACATTTCTAATTTACTAGCTGTATTTCGATTAGTTTGGATATCAATCACAGCCAAAACTAGTTTTCGAATGAAAGTATCTTTTTGATATACGACTTTTTGTGACTTAGTGCGCTACCGACCTCTTTCTGATGATGTTGCCTAAAGGAAATAAGATTTACTGGTTTAAGCCAAACTGTTTAGCCAGTTTCGCCAAAACTACGTATTATGGCATTTGTAAGCAACTGACATGCACTCTTGGCATGTGTTATCTCGTCTAATGCCAAGATACCTGTTGCCATAATTTCTGGTCTACCACCCATGATTTCTCCTTTTAAATACCGCATATTTTGATCTCTAAGCCCCGTTTTATTAAACCACAAATCCCCTCAGTTTATTACGACTTAATTACTCATCAATAGTATTTTAAGTGCAATTAAAAGGCCAAAAACACGCGTTCTACGTCGTTTCGCTGGTTAATGCCATAAGAACCGTGGCTAAACACATCAATCATAAAATGTTATTGCTGTTACGAACAATTCTCAATTAGAAATGGAAACCGAGGAGCTACTGCTGCCAGTTTCAGAAAGAGGGTAGTCTGAAGAAATGGATTAATATATTTCTTATTTAGGGAATAGTATGGCACTTTATTTAGACTTAGATTCAGGAACGGGGTTACATCAGATGATGATTATAACAGTGATGTTTGTTTTTACAAAAAAAAAAATTAAAGGTTTCATAATACAAATTTGCATTGAAGTGAGTTTATAGAAATTATTCTCCTAAATAATTATACTTTACTTGACATTTGATAGGCTTTAAATTTCGGTGACCTCTAACCTCTGGCTATATTGATGACTTTGTGGTTATTATGTTCATACTGTCGTAAAATCTATTACTTATCCTCTTTAGTCTCAGCTGTTTCGAAATCATTGTCATTGACGAACGATAATCGGAAATACTATAAATTTCTCACAATGTTGCAGTAACACCAACCCCGTTAGAACATTCGGATATGCTCGCATTATTAGTTTCTATTTGCGAGTGGTAGTCGCCTCATTGATTATTATTTTAACGGACAATTAAAATTTGATGGCTTCCACTTCGTTCATCTTCGACTTGCCTCGTATTAACTGCCTCTGCGCCCCCGAACATATTCGCATTATGAATTTAAATAAGACCTTATTTAACTTTTTATAGGGTTCAATTTTGATTGACACATCCCGCTCGTGTGATGTTCTTCGTTTAAAATCGCTACATATGAGTGTCGAGACTAACCGTCAATAAAAATAGTCGTAAATTTTTCAAGTCTTCTTTTGATTATCTGCCTTGTTTTGAGTTCCACAAGGTGTATTTTTGTGTGGTATGTTAGCAAATTCAATACCGCACTAAGAAACGTGTGAATAAAAATCGTACGTACGCGCATTCGTTAAGAATTGACACTTATTAAGGGGGTATAATTATTTTAATTGATATGACGACATCACTCTATTTAGTGATGTTGACCATTTAAGTGCAGGACAGCGTTTGATTTAGAATTCCTTTCTCGACATCTTGATTGACTTTGTTTACATTTTTTTTGCTCATTATCATTGATAGAGACTTTGATGTAATGAAACCTTTTTGTAGAGCTTTTCATAGTTGTTTGTTTTGAAATGAAGAAGGATATGATAGCTGGGGTTTTTGACTGACTTCATTTCTTCATGCTTGCTGATGTAAGTATGATATAACTATCTTTACACGTATTCAGACAGATCTGTGTATATTTTGTAAAGATGCATGTTTGTCTGTCTAAGAGTGCATGTTAAAAAAATATCTTAACTGAAGTCGATGGATCAGAGAAAGTACATTACAGTTTAATTAAAAGAGTTTCAACTACTACACGTAATCGGTCATCAACCTAAACCAGACCCGATTTAATAACGCAACAATCATCCACAATTAAGCCTAACGATACATTTTAATGAAAACTAATCCAGTTGTCCACATTTATAACAGTTTTTTAGTATATCACATTGTATGCAACCGTTCCAAATTCAAATTGCCCGATTCGATGCCGAACAGGCCCGAAGAGCGGCCGCCGAGCGCGTGACCAATCGCTAATTAGGAAATGTGCTCGGATGTGTTCGGAAGCCGATCGGCGTTCTATAATTGAACTTTTAAATTTCGAAATTTTTGATTACTCGAATGCTATTTCCACTTCTGGTGTTACTGTGTCGGCTTTTATGGTCCTGAGCTTTTAGTGTGATACTAGCAATTATGCGCGGATACACTCGTATGCAAACTTGATTTTAATTTACCTACTCAACTTTTACAATATTTAAAAACAGTTCGATAAAATTCCATGACTCTGTCAATTAACCTGACTAAAGAAATTTGTAAGTATCTCTTTATTGATACTTTTGTAAGAATCAAAAACACTTGGAAATATTTGATTTCTTATTAGAAAGTATATTGTTCTCTCTGAAGTTCAGCAAAAATATTATGATTATTTTCTTTTCGAATATCCCCATATCCAATTTCAACTTCAACAAAATCAATAACTGCATAAGAAACTTAGTTGTCACCAATATCATCTTCTAATAACTTCTCAAAACCACCTAAAACTGTCAAAATTAGTAATATATCTCTACCAAACAGACAGACAAATCAAAAATATATTCTTACAAATTAATTTCTATGAGAATTAAGACAAGCAAGACTAACGGTGGTCGTATTGAGTTCAGAACAAAATTGGTTTCTACATTCCTGTAATTTTCTCACACATTTCTTTAGAACATAATTAATAACACATCTGTGTCATTTTTTTATGTATGAAGTTATAAATAATCAATTTTTTGGTTGAAAAAGTCAATCTTCAGAAAATGAATTTAGATTTTTATGTTGACACAAATTGATGGAATTGTTGGCTCAGTGGTTGAGGGAATTAAGTGCAGAGGTGTTTAGAGATCGATTCTGATTTGGAACAACTATTTTTTTTTTGGAGTTTAGTTTGTCTTTAGGGAATTTTATTGTTAAAGAAATAATCGCAGTACGAAATTGTGCGTAATTTTTTTCTAGTACGACAAAAATATTTCAATATCTATTAAATAAATTCCTAGAAAATCTAGATAGCCCAGATTAATCTGTCAGTCTTATTAACGGCTACATTTTTATCTTGCCCATAAATATATTATCTACTGATAATATCTCTTATAAGATATTGATGAAGTGGTTTCTTAACCGTACGTAGGTGGGTACCTAGTTGTTTATTAATGCTACGTACTTATAAGAAAACATACTTATAAGCTTAGGAAGTGAGGACAACATATATTTGGCAATAGTTCATTTAGATATAGGGTAACTGGTAATATATAATTAGTGACCGATAATTAAAGACGTTATTATAGTCATAATAATAAACAACTTTTACTATGGGACTAAACCTGAAATTGCGAAAAAAATCAGCAAGTTCAGTACATTTTGACCAGTTAGGCGAACTTTAATGTACTTTTTATTTCTGACAAGCCTATATCAGTGACTTCATTCATTAAAATATCTTATTAGACCTTTCTTAGTTTTTCTTTTTGGGGAAAGTCTTCAAATAACCTAATTTTGGGAAGAATGAAAGTGTCTTTTACTGACTATAAAACTCATCAGCGTTCTTTCAGATGATTTTTATGATCCAGGACTTCGGTAACTCTTTGAAGCAATCTCACAGACCTAGCAGGTATCAGCCACTAGACTGGACTGGGTCCTGTCGGATTGCCATCCTTACTTCTACTGGGTTTGCTTGAAGAGGGTTTGTAACCGGTCGAAGGCATATGAATCGTGTTTTCTTCGATGAAACTTAAATATTTTTGCCAAATTATGGGTATATTGTTCTTTCTTTATAGATACATGTCTGCTTGACTCTGAGGGGCAAACAAGCGTGATAGTATGTCTAAACACACTGTTACAGACGTTTATGTAGAATTTTCTTTTTTTCGTCTACACACATCGCCAAAAACCCTCGAGTCCCCTAAGATTGGGGGCGGAAATCTAAGCGGTTTGCAACAAATAGCGCAGCGGGGTCCCTGGCTGCTCCCCGTCGTCATGGCGTGATGGCCAGGGTTGGGGGAGTCCAGGGGATGTTTAGGTACAATTTCCGGCATGTTCCTTATGTTTAGTTATCGGTACACTTGAGTGTTACGCCGTGTTGCTCACAATCTGAAAGTGACGTCTAAACTAGAGGTATAATTGTTTGTTTGTATAGTACGCGGCGAATAAGTTTAACTAAAATGGCCGTCGTTGCTACGGTGCCGCATTTTGATTGTGATCCGAAAATCTGTTGCTGTGCTTTGAAGATCGCCATTTTAGTTCAAACTAATATCCCGGGAACTATAGACAGTATTGATGCGATTCCGTTTTTTTAACTGATTTAATGATACACTGAGTATGATAAACTAGGTTTTTCTGTTGCGAAAAGTTAGTGCGTTATTACACAAACATTCTAAAGAAGAAAGTTCACACGTAGATATATATATAGGACTAGTGTTTCTACTCCTTTCTGCCTAATCAGCTGAATGGTTAGGATTTGGATAAAACTTAGCACACGATTAGACTATGTCCTGGAAGAGCATATAGGATAATTTCCTATCCCGGGAATATGATACCTTCTGATGATTTTCTTGTTTTATGCGGGTGAAGTTGCTAGCAGAAGCTATTAATCTTTAGCCAATATTATTTTTTAATTTTGGGTACTTTCCAGATGAGTTTCTTTTTTTCATTTTTAACACAATTGGATATCCTTGTACAGCAGGATTGTACACAATGGAGAACAGTTTTCTCATTTTTTATGAGCACTAAAGTAAGTAGTTATCTTGACCACCTACATCTTGAAAATAAGTCTCAACTTTTTTTCCTTAAATAATTTATATTTTTGTATTTGGCCAATATTTTACGAAATGCCATAAAATAATATAATGTGCATTGTAAAAGCCGTAACAGCAGCTTTGCCCTGTAGGGGGAGCGTGGGCTGAACTGCATGGTGACATCATCGCGACCTTTTTGGAGCAAATTGATGAGTCCTACATGCAGCCAGTGTGCTACACCAAGTACATATTAAAATGATTGTGTACTATACGAAGAACATGTGCATCAACATGATTGTACGCGAATTTATGGATATTTATGTTCTGCTTTAATGGAAGGTTCTTTTTGTTGTGAATCAGCTGTGTAACTATTTTTATTTCTATTTTATAGGTATAGTATCAAGCTCTTGCTATGTTTTAAGTTTCAAGCTACTTTTGATTTTACCATTATTTGCCAAAAAAAAATCAAAGCTATGTTTTATTTTTATGAGTTACCAAGTCCATTTTGCTACCAATTATAACAACATCAGGTCACTTTTCCTCTTCATCTTCACCATCTTTCCTCATCTGCAAATCATCTTCAAAGTCATCTAAATCTATCAACCCACAAACAAAAAATATCTTTAATCCTTCCACAATCCTATCTGAATCAAGAATCACATATAACAAAGCAATTCCACCCACCTATGGCACATTATTCACCCACAGATTAAGACGTCGACGCCCCGTGGTCATCAAATGTACCGGAGCACATCAAAGCTCAGCGGGAACACTTATTATTGCGAAAAAAATACCTAAAACGATCCCCTTTGTAATCTATATTTTGATTATATTGAAATAATTGAGCAATTCAAACGAATTGACGAAAAAAACTTTTTAAGAAATTTTCCTGAACCAATGATTGTGACTTGAGATGAAAGAGCCGTCACTGAGTTCAGGAGAAATACGTTCAAGCAAGAATATCTAATGTAAAACAGTGATAGACCAGATTGTGCAGAATTTGACAGTGTAGACGATTCCCGACATTCGTTGGAAGAATGAGTCCGGATTCTAACTGCTAGAGAATTATTGCGGATGAATAGTTTCAAAATAAATTTTATAGATGTGGGTGTTACACTATGATAGCCTCTCTCTAACGCACCTACCTTGGTTTATAAAATCGTGATTAAGGTTTTAGCGGCTTGTATGTATGTAGGTTCGCTTGTATTAAGTTACGATGGGGCTGCCATTGTATCAAGAAACCCATATGGGAAAAAAGCTATTTTAAAGCAGCAAAGGAAATTAAAGAACTAATCTCAGAAGACTTGTCTAGAGTTCTCGAATTAAAGGTTAGAGAAGTTAGAAATAGGCAAAACACAACAGTTGAGAATTTTGATAATCATCAAGGTGAGAGAGAGTCCACAGCATTTAACGCTGTTATTGATGAAAGATGAAACGTAAAAGAATACTTATTTATGAATGCAGTTTAAGATACTTCTGATAACACCTGATTCAATGAACATACTTCAAAAGCTTGTTGATACTTACACACCAGTCTCGAATGAGTTTTTAATGGAATTTAACGACAATTTTGGTCTCAAAAATGGCATCATAATACTTAAAGGAAACGTAACAAATTTATCACTTTCCAGTTCAAACGCTCTACCCAAATTTAATGCGAATGGACAGACGTTAAGACACAAAATTAAGAAAAAAACTACCTCTTTCCTCGCAAACAAGGAGTAATGTTATTCTTATAAAGGAAATAATTACGCTGAAACGCAATGATAATAAATTTCAAACAGTTTACGATTAATTTATTAATAGAAATTTTGCGAGCGATCCTTAGGACAGTCGTAAATAAGAAAATGCCGGACGACCAATGGGTGGCCGTAAAATTTGCTCGCGCGACTCGATTGGTCAGCTCTTGGCCAATAAAAACACGTTCCAGATTTGAAAGCGACGGTTTACGACCGGCAGGCGGCGTCTTTTTGCTGTTTTGGCGCCAAAATTGACAGCTCAGTCTTTAAATTCGAGTTATAGGTCAGTTTGTTCGGGATGCATTTTAGTGTTAATTACTTAACCCGGTTTGCGGGTGATTGGGCTCGAATTCAGGATCATTTCAGTACTAAAATTATGTTGGTCTCAATGTCAGGATCCTCGTTTGTAATAATGGCAGTCACTGTTGCCAAAATGTCGTCTATTTACAAAATCATTTAGATTTGTTTGACTGTTTTCCCACCAAAGCTTCGTGTCAATCCTCGTTGACTACTTGGATCGTTCTACGGACTGTTTTATTTCATAAATCCAAAAAAGACATAGCCTAACATATCAATCTGAACAGCCCTGAAACTAAAATTCCAAAACTTGTAATTCCTCGCCCACCCAAGACAGCGAAACACAGAATAAATCCCAATGATTCCCGCAACCAAAACTGTCTCCATCAATTAAAAAGCCGGGCTTTATTTACGCAGGATCCATGTCATGCAAAGTGAAACTGATATATAATGTTGTAAAGCAGTCAGGCTAATGAGTATGCGTGCAAGCGATGTGCATCACAAACTCTGGAGTTCTGGTATTAATTATTAATAGATCCCTTTTTATTGGTGTTTGTTGGAATACCTTTAACTTTGTGTCCGGGATGGAATGGCTTAGACAATAGTCTAGATGACTGTATGAAGAAGTGATGGCTTTATGGTTTTATGGAAACTTATATGTCCATCACATTATTATAATATAAAATCATGAACATTTTATGTCCGGGATGAAGTTGGGTAAGAACTTAAGTCAATTGTGTAGACAACGGAAATGAGTTACAGAATCTTCTGATAGTAAAATAATGACGTAAGGAAATTCCTGTTGAAGTCTGTTTCCTGGTAGCTCCTACCTAGATTCTAAACTATGTATAAGTTACTTCTACGCAAGCTTTTTTAATACTTCATCAACCACATCGTTGCTTAGTATCAGGTAAGACAGTAGACGCAAGCCTATAAATAATATCGCTATTTTTAATCCATCTTTCAAAAATAGCTGCATATGGCACATCGTCTCTACTTGTCTTACTTAGTTTTTTCTTGTAAGCACAACCAATAGCAAACAAGGAATTTAAAACGATAAATCTAGTCGTTTGTTAATAATATTGTTCTTGACTCTCTTCAATAATTTATTTCAATAATGGCAGTAGAATCAATTTCTTCTCAAGTAAATGTTCAGTTGTAGGAAATTAGTCTATCTGATTGACCAAAAAGCTTTTTATTTTTAAGAAAATCTATATAACAATATTCTGATCGTTAAAAAGACTCAGCCTAGAACTTTAATTCCGCAAAAAACCATATAGCAAGTGATAGGAATCCATGACAGACGCGTGACGAATCTTCTCTAGTCCAAATCCCTGCTTTGTCCTCAACTGTCCCCAAGCCCCCTATTTTATTATATCTGCTCCCATACATAATTCATGGGAGCTCCCCATATTGTGCTGTGTCGAATTATTGTTATTTCTGGATACCGCTATGAATAATAAGTTCTACTAATTTTGTTGGTCGTAATTGTGATTGGCTGTTGTGACTGCTTTTCTTGGATAGTTATGGGTTCAAGTAGTGGTGGGTACGTGCTTGTTGATTCTTGTGAATTATGTGCTTTACTATCTATTGTGTCGTTATGCTTGACTTCATTTTTGTAGGGTTGTGCTTTTGAAGGCGGATCTGCTCAAATTATCAGTATGATCTTGATGTTTTTGCTGACTAGTTCTTTTTTGTATCCATGGCTGTTCTTTTTGATGAAGGTTTCATTTTCAGTTTCAGATACTACGTTTAAGGTTTTCCTCCAGAAGGCATTTTCATTAGTAGTTAGTAATTTAAGTCATACAATCGCTACAAGTTCCTTTTCCTTATTCATCTGTATATATAACTACTTTTTTTACTGTTACTATAATTGTCATCAATTCAGTAACCATTTAGTTCATGCCTTGTTTTTACTTCTTTTAAAACACCGTCTAACAGAACAACCAAATTATCTTTATCACCAAGCTTTTCTTTAACACCCTACTTGTCAAAAGCCTCAAAAAAGAAAATAATAAAACATCAAATTGTCAATACTTTGGGTATATTTTAATGGCGTCTTCCCCTCAGCAGATTAGAGGAGACGTGTCGTAAAGAAACAATTTTCGGGCTTTTCCCACGCGCCGGGGGATCGCAACTGCTTACAGAAATACGGTACATGATAAAACTGCGATATTGTTGCGGGGAAATTTTCACAGAGAAAATTTTCCGCGACATTTTGAGGGTAGGTGATGATTTTTACAGCTTTACTGCTTTTTTGTGAGTTGCTAACTGAAATCAAGATTTAGCAGACTATGTTTCTGTAGCAGTTATTCTAATCTTTTAAAATTATAAAAGTTTGTATGTATTGTATGTGTGTAGATGTGTCAATACATTTAAACGACTCCAAGAATTTGGATGAAATTTGGCACATGAGTAGATCATATCCTGGTACAGCGTACAGGATACATATTTATCCTGCTTGTGTTTTTGCTAGAGATAATGATCTACTTTTATACGGATGATACCGCTGGTAGAAACAAGTAATTCATAAGTTGTGATGAATTTTGAAGCATAACTTATATGTTTAGTAAAGATTTTGAAATATTATTTTATATGCTTCTTTGTGTAACCTCTCTGTTTCAACTGAGTATTATTTAGTGTATTTATCTTGTCAGGCTTTGTGTTATTATAAAATAAACTCGCATTAATTTCAAACAGAACATTTTATTGTTTAATCCGTTCAGAAAATAAAACTATAAAATCATAATCACATTGACATACTAGATGTACGTACACCAATTAGCGTTATAATACATTAAGAGTTAGATTTTTAAGAAAAAAATATAGTTTCCGAAGCACGGAACCCATCGCATCATATTCTAAAAACCTAACTTAGACAAACAACTACAGAAAAATTTAAATGTTAAAAAGAACTCATATACAGACAAAAAAATAACTAATAATTGTTTTAGATAGAATTAATCGTCCCCAAGTTAACATGTGCGGGCAACGCCGCATCTTACATAAGTTAAGTATGGCTTCCAATGTTAACAATTGTGGAAAATAATAATTATATAACACAAACAAAACAATTCAGTCTCAACGCCCAAAATATTCCTTAAAATATTAAACAAATTGTCAACGACGACGAGACGGCCGCCGTCGACTCAAAAACCAAAGCATATATCCGAAATATTGAAAAAAAAAAATCTGTAAAATTTTCACGCATTGTATAAAAATACAGCGAAACTTAATTCTTATTATTTTACTTTATCATTAAAATCGAGAGGAGAATGGGGATAAATGTACACATTAACTTTTTTAATATCAGCAACACAATGAACGCCACGATTAATTTTAATTTATTCTGTATAAGCATCTAGTTCTCTATTCATTAACGCACATACATATATTATCCGTTTATGATAATTACTCTTATCTGTACATTTGTAATAAAGCAGATGCTTGATTACAATCAAATGTACAGGAACAGAGCAAATCACACGGAATTTCTTTACAACTAGCGTATACTGTGTACGTATTTTTTTTCCTTTTTTTTCACTAACTAAGTTGTAGGTAATCGTGCTATCCCATAGAAAACGTAAAATATCAACTATTTACGTATCATGTTTGTATTTACTAGCCAAAAACAATAACACTCTAGCAACTACCACCGTTAAATCAATTACAATAATTTAAAACTCTTAATTAATCCTTATTATCTCACTTAGGCAAGTTAAAGTTGTATTTTTACGTATACTTCGTTTTCCAATAGGTTTTTTAATACATCTAATTACGTTTTAAAATCTAAGCTCCGAAACGCGATGCTAATATTTTGTATGGCATTGTATTAACTGCCTCAAGACAAGAACAACGGCTCTCAACTCATACCTTGAATGTATTATTTACTTAAAAGTATTTATTAGTATACACATATTACAATCAACGTTATACGTATGTTTTTTTCAATCGTATACATAAATTCCAGTGCAAAATAATAGTAACATGGACACATGCGCGTGCGTCCAATCAGCGTAACACTAAAGTAGAAACAAATCGAGACATGTGCGGTGCGGAACTCCGCGACATCAATAAAATATACAAAACGGCGTTATATCATATCTCATAGTGTTCAATCGCACCCGATTTCACCCCTTCACTGTAACGTTGATATGAAAAATAATTTGGAAATTTTTGTTCATTTTTATCTTTGCTTTATTTACTTAAATTGAATCGTACAGTGTTAAGAGGTTGGCCAATTGCAAAAACGAAGATTTGTTCTAAAGGAACTTAAACTAGCGGTTGCTCCTTGACCGTCAGGGGGACCTGAGGGTGTCGGAGCGACCGAGAGCGTGCTGCCCGCGGCGAGCTGCGCGGACACCTTCGAGAAGCGGAAAGAGCTGGTGTCAGGCGCAGTCGCCGCGAACAGCATTACAACGAGGGAGGCGGGAATTTAAAACTATTTTGCGAGCACCCCCTTTTTATACTTCGTTTTTGCAATGGCCAAACTAAGAGCAGGGGTGCACGAGGTAGCTCGTGGTAGAGTTGGGTGCAAGCTGGGGATCACGCCTCTGAATCAGATGGGACTTGGTGTAGGGGGTACTCACGACATCGGGGGTGGAGGCGCCGTCGTGGCTGCTGTCGGGGGCGGAGCGCGGCTCGCCGTTGGTGTCAGGCGGGCGCGCCGACTCCCGCTCGTCGATCACCAGGTCGATGGGCATCTTGCCCTTGAGGCAGCTGATGTAGCGGTGGCAGAAGTTGTCGCACAGCTCGTGTACCTACGGAGAGATTCAGGGTTAGATGATGCTGCAGAGGCGCTTGAGGATGATGTGGTGGAAACTTAGGGGCTGGTGATGGTGTAGCTAAATATTGATACATGATCCTTGGAGTTCCACTGCTGAGCATAAGCTTTATTTCTACAACACCTGTGAATGCCCTGATCTAAATAAAAAACCTATAATTTTTTCTAAATGCATCTAAAATTTTGAATCATAGGACGATGATTATTCTAAATAATTTAAATATTAATTCTTCTATTTTCCTTAACCAATCTAAGTTCTAATCTAATCTAGACACTCCAGTATCTACGATCCAAAGTATTGTAACAGCCGTTACAGTCTGATTTATGACTGTCTACGACACTAAACCCTCGTTCCGCTCACCTAAACCTAACCTTTAACTAATATCAGCATTCAAAGCTAAAAAAACACAAAACAATACAAAAAGGAATACATTTGGAATCGACCAACTGTCACACGCGTGTAAAAAACTCGAAAATGAATCGTAAAAATGGAAAAGAAACAGGATTTTTTACCATTTCTGCCTATAAAAGCTCCCCGTAGGGTAGATATTAATTTTGTGCGTCAGGCTTATAAATTTTCATGGCTATAATTAACTTAGAAATTAACATAGAGCCATAAAATGGGTAACGAAACTTTTAGACAGCGTTTACACGGTTAGTAATAAAATATAGGCAGGTGTAAGAAAGGTTTTAGAATTGTAATTGTAGATTTTAGTAAACGAATATGTGTTTTGTTTATTTGCAGTTTATAAATTTTGATATAGTTATTATATCTATATTGCAAGATAATGTGTTTATATTTAAGAATACTTCTAGCTTACGTACATGGTAACTACACCTTGCCAACCGCCATCGTGAAATAGACCATCTATAATATATGTTATTTTAAATTAAGCAAAGGATATTTATTTTTCAGCCAGACTGTATTTCCAATAAAAGACTAATTTACCATACATTTAATATTATGATCCTTATTGGTTCGTGGTAGTATTTAATTACTACCATCATCAGCATTCTAATCCAATCTAACTTCTCCTAAACCCATTTCAGTTTATATGCATGCGTGACCACTATACTATGTAAATACTAGAGCTGTCACCGAAAACATGATATAATAATATTATATTAAATTATTCATCATTGTATAATTTTGGAGTAATTAAAGTGTCATCGCTATAGTGATGTATGCATATGCGGGGGATCGTAAATTCGGAACTCTTTTGATGATAGAATTAAAGGTTGTCCACCCAGTTGAATTAGAACGCATTTGATGAGAAATAATAATGTCAGAAGTAACAGAGTAGGGAATGGAATTGGCTATCTAAATTCAAGACTTTAAAAACAAAGTCAAGACTAAAGATTAGTAAAAAATTGCGAGGATAATGAAAAAGTTTGTCATAAAATAGTCACAAATAACAATAAAACCACAAAAGCACGTAAAATTCATCAGACAATAACCCATACTGAAAACTGTCAAACATAATATTTCGACATTTCATTTCGTTGCATAGTTTTCGACACAACTCATAATAACTGTTTTTTATATCGAAATAGGGTAAGAAATGTCGGAGAATTTGAAAATAGAACGCTACAACGGAAACGGATGCGAAGCTCCCCGTTGACAGTTAATTATGTTTCGAGATACTAATTTCCTAATCGACAGGTTTTTCTGAATTACTTGACAACTGACGAGAACGGGGAAAAAGAAACAAAAAGATATACAGAAATTTAGAAACATCTGGTCAAAATTAATACTGACGTTACCACACACGGGAAAGATATTAATAATAGTGAGACAGAGATTAATAATAAAGAAAGAAATAATGACCTAGTATAATACTGGTTTTATAGCAAATATAGACATTTTTACTAATGTATTGACGGAACAAACACCAAAAAGCTATAACCAAAAAATATGAGCACCTATTTTCGTTATAGCCTGTATGACGATCAACAAGTTTGGTCTACGTATAAGTGATCATAGTAAGATTTTATTAGTTCATATCAGGCTTATTTGAGATTAGGAAGAGAGCTGCTCTTCGTCGCCTTGTAGAAACATATAACACACATAAAGATAGAATAGATTAAAGATAGATAAAAAAATATATTTAAGTTTTGTATAAGTTCTGTTACTTTTTGGTGTACAATGAAGTTTAATCTATCTATCTAACACATTTTATGGCCCTGAATATTCTAACTGTATAGACTGGTGAGAGAATTAATTACCTACGTTAGATTACAATTAGGCTATACAATCACAGCATATTTTAAATATTTGTTCTTGTTTTGTTTACTTTTTCTATTTGTTATTTGTCCTTATCACTTCTTTTTCAATTAACGTGTGGACAATGATATAAGGGTGTTTGAAATGTATTATAAAGCACTGTTTTCGTCTTAAATAAATAAATTGCCTTCAAATATTTTTGTCGCTGCTTGTTCTACTCTTTTCTTCGTAACTTCTCTCTCTAAAGCGATTTCAATCTCACTAGATCTTCCACTAATAATTATTTATACCTACCTTCCTATAGGTATAAGCTTCATTTAAAAATCTCTTTGTTCAATAACCTTATTTCAAAATCTTCAGCCAGTTCAATATCTACCATCCGCCATTACCAAGAGTTATATTATTAAAGATATACGTATCTAATGTTAGAAACACGTTGACCCCTGCTAATGAGATGCATTCCAATGCCGAACTATGGCAGACATGTTTAAATTACCTTATAACATCTGCCGTATCAGCTTTATCGCAGTTTCTTACATTTTGATCAATATCGTGTATCATGGTTAGAAATGTTTCGTTTAAAATGCAAGTTTTGCCCTCTTTTGCTATAATTTCACTTTCTTTGTTCTTATTAGATTTGTCGGCCTTATGTATGTATATATGGTTTAATGTTTCATCGAAAATAATTTCGAATTAGTTGTGATGTAACATAACGTAAGCTTATGTTGTCTTTCTTAAAACTCTTTCCAGATTTTTAAATTTGGAACTCGGGATTAAGATACTGCGCCTCAGCGATACTTTTTAAGAACGAAAGGTGATACATAACGGCTCGTGACATTTGGAATTTGGAAGGGATTTTGAATATGGAATT
Organism: Mythimna loreyi; assembly: GCA_029852875.1. Taxonomy (NCBI): domain Eukaryota; kingdom Metazoa; phylum Arthropoda; class Insecta; order Lepidoptera; family Noctuidae; genus Mythimna; species Mythimna loreyi. The sequence goes on along the minus strand of CM056796.1, from coordinate 19,116,657 downwards.
TTAAGAACGTTCTGTTTTTAAAATAAACTTTTTTTTTTAGTTTTGAACTAAGAATTACTTAGCTTAGGATTATTGTACAGAAGTGGTGTCAGTTTGTCTTTAGTTTTAGTCAAATACTATAGTTCGTTTTTTAATCCTAGACTACGATTTGACAACTTAAAATGTCAAACTCAGAAAATTGGGAACATATTTCTAGAGTGTGATATTCTGAGTTGTCAAATCGTAGTCTAGAATTAAAAAACGAACTATAGCCTTTTTAGTGCTATATAATATGATTGAGTATTGAAAATGTGTTAGGTTGTTAGGCAGGTGTCATGTACAATGTTGAAATGTCCCGGTAACTGCCAGAAGTGTGGGCTGGAGTCAAAAGTGGGCCATGGCCGCGACCACGCGAGCAGGCTAGCTGACTTGCTCGGTTGGGAAGGGTTGAGTTGTTTGAGATGGTAGAAAGACATAATTATGTATATCGATGATTTTTCACTTTATTTTTAAATATTTTCTCTACACCCAAGCTTGATTTCGCGCCATCCGGTTGTCAAATTTTCAAAAATAAAATATACATCATATTTGAACTTTTTTATAGGGTATTTTGATATTTATCCACGTAAATATATTTTTTTATAGACAAATAACTTTCCGTTAATACCCGCGAACGCGGGCGTTCGCTCGATAGCTGAAACGATATATCAATAAGGAATCAGATATATTTTAGTGGATTTCCATTTCGTTCTTAATTTATTGAGGACTATACTGTTTATGATCAACTCTCAAAACGTGTTTTACAAAAGTTTACTAATAAAAGTACTTTAGTACTTAATATTACAACTAAATCAAATTCTAATAGCACTTTACTCAACAATAACATACTAAATATCGTCTCAACTACATTATCATTTGCCAAGTCGGTCAAAAATTACAAAAACAATCCATTTCATTAAAAAAACCAGGCACTTCTTAGTTCTTTAAAACGTGGGCTCAATCAGATATAAAACCAAACACTTTTTATATAATCTATGTTTTTATTTTTATTTAATCTGTGCGTTTGACAGGCTGAATGCGCGGCCGCCATCGCTCTCCTAATGTCACATTTTCAAATTTATATTCGAAAATGTCGTTTTTATTTTTATTACCTGTTTATGTTTTTTTTTTCTTTCTTCTAGTACGTTACTTTTATATGAGAAGTTTTGACTGCGTTTTCCTGTATTTTATTATCTATCTATTTGATTAAACATATGTAGTGATGTGTAATGTTGTGGGAATTGCAAGTATTTGTCATTGTAGAGAAAATTATATGTATTTTATGATAAGTTCTTTGATAATTTTTGTTAAGAAAGCTGTGTTAGATGATATACGAGCGGTTGTTTTGACGTAGAGAAAGAGATGCCTATTAAATTACTATTTATCTTTTTTTTTCTTGAAATTCGAAGTTACCGAATATTGTCCCCAAAACAAATTAATCTTAACAAATCCGTCTTCTATTTTAATTTCAAAAACCAACAAAAGGGAATCGAACCCACTAATTAATATACCAATTAAACGTGTGAAAAACTAACAGTAAAGCCACGCCAAGTCACCACGGTACCATATAGCAATCGTATAACGGTTATAAAAACGGGTCGGCAGTAAAACGGCCCGGCGTCCCGGGTTCGAGTCCTGTAAACCAACAAATCTGACATTTTGACCCATCGTAAATCAGTTAAGCACGTTACAGATAAGATTTTTTATGATACGCAGACGAAATATTAAAAAAAAGGTTTTAATTTTGTTATGATGTGGTCAGTTTGCGAGGGTTAGCGATTGATTGACAACCTACAGCTTCTAAGAAATATAACTGCAGTTTTTTTTTTTTCTAAAATGTTCTCTAATCTGTATAATATGTATGTATATCAGTATAGCCATAACATTAATCCTAACTAGCCATCAAATGACCAACAGCTGTTCCTCTATGGCCACAAGGAATTTCCAAATAAAACAACCAAAGCCCACAAACAAAAATAAAAGGTTCCAATTTTAAAATTACTCGTTCACAATCCGGATTCGGACGAATGAACATCGAACGAACCGTAATCGACCGTTTTCGATATTCGAATTTTTTGAAAAAAGAACTACTCTAATAAAAGGCTGACATTACCGGACTACATCACATAACGTAATTAGGGCACAGACAGACAGCGCGACTAAAAAAACGCTCATAACGACGACCAATCGCAGGGCCGATCGACCGAAAAGGATTCAGCATCGAGCGATGTCGCCGCCAGCCATATTTAAAATATTAAAAACATAAATCAAAAGCGTTATACGATATTTTCAATGTAAATATAATTTCGGGGAGTTCGTTAAAGAGATGGCGTCCAAGAATTTATTAAACTGTCTTTTTTGTCTAACGCAATAACATTATACCTCATTACCGACTATAGATGTTCTGTCAAAAAATTGGATGTATTCAAAAGATCTTTATTACATACTTGTTCTTGTTGTCAAAAACGAGGTAAAAAACCGAGCAATTATAGTAAAAAGGGAGTAAAAAACATTGCACTTAACAAGATCTCATTGTGCGCGAGTTGGGCCGTTGGACGTTTTTTATTTTTAATTATTATAAAAGCTCAAAAAAACCACATCACCTGTGAACGGAGTGTAGTGAGGCGGAAACGGATCGAGCTAACGGCATCTTTTTTTAAAGTTTTATTCGACAAAAACCGTAGACGAGATACGACCCGACGTGTATGGGATATGAACAGAGGAAAAAATAGCTTTTTAGATCACAGAGACAGGTAAACGTGTCTGTCTGCTTCAACTGACTTCCGCTTAAGTTATGCTCTCGGCTTTCATTGCTGTGCCAAAGCCCACTTTCTATGCGAGCAAGCAATCGGGTTGACCATGATAACTGGTCTTCGGGTGTCGCGAACTCTTCACCTCAGCTAAGACAAACAGATAAACTAAATTTCCTAGCAGGTAACATGACCCATCATCGAAAGTGTCACTCTCAAAACACAACTTTAGTTGTTTCCAATAAAAAAAAGCAAAGAAAGACGAGATCGAAATTTAAAAATCGATCATCCGTCTCGTTGTATTGAACGATTTTCTTCAATCTCCGCGCGGCTCGCTATTTTGAATTTCGAACAAGGCATTATTTTTTATTTTATTTTTTTCGAATTCGTTCTTTATCTCGCCCTCCGGCCAGCGAGTTCCGTACAGCGGTATCGCATTACACGTTATCTCGTTACAGGGCTGTATTAGTGCGTGGCGTAACCTACGTACGGTCGGTCGACGTATCCCCAAACAGCTTAGACGCGCGGCGCCCGATATTTTATGGAATACGCTGTGAGAGCGACCCGTTCGAGGTATCTCGTTTCTCGAGATCGTTCGTCTTGATATAGACGTTAGTCAAACTAGTTTCGTTGAAACGTGACCATAATATTGACAAGCTAAATTAATTCCTCGCCGGGCGACACCGCGCGTCGTAAAAACATACCGGAGATTTGAATTTTATGCTCCTAATTAATGCGGCCAAGCGCAAATTGTTCGATCTGATTGCGAATAGCAAAAAGCTCGCGTCCCGTCGTCTTACCGTTACTTTGGAGACTATAATGGCGCGAATTGGCGATGCGACACACGCAAGAAAGACCGGTCCGAACGGAACGCGCCCAAATGGGAGATAAGGGAAAAACAAACAACATTCGAAATGCGAGCCGATCCCATTCACTCGCGACCGACACCTCGCAACGCCACTACGAGCCATTTAGTTTCGTTCACTCCAAATTAGGGCTGGACAAGTGGACATGGCCTTTTAGCTTAAATGAACGAACTTATAATTTATAAAGAGCACCATCCTTCATCTAGTTTGAAATTCGAATGTTCTATTTTTAATTCTCGAACAATTGGTTAGTTAACGAGAAGGCTGTATGAACTGTGCCCTTAGCCTGTTCTTGAAGCCGTGTATCAAATGTCAAGGATTGTTATGTCAGTTTCTAAGTAACTTCAAATGTTAAACTAATCAAACAATACGTATATTGAATAAGTTCTAGAATATCTTCAACGTATTTTTCTCGCGTGGATTCTTAATTACAAACACATTTTAAACTAGAATTTGATTAATTTAAACATCGGTGAGTGAGTGCGTGCAGTCGTTGCGTGCCCCATCGATACGATATCTCGATTTAAAATCGTGCCTAAAGATAATCGAAAGGTGTTATTTTTTTTTTCAAACCGGTCCAAGTTTCGATTCCAAATGTATTCCAACAAGTTAGTAGGTAGATATACTTACTTTTTCTAATTCTAATAGATGAAACCGTAGAACTTGTATCGCTTGCACCATCTGGAAAGAAAAACATCATTTTAATCACATGGTATTAATATACGTTAAATTTGTTCTATTTTTCTGTCGTGGGAGTGTTTGCTATCTAACTATTAAAATACCTAATACTCCCAACGATAAATGTCACATGTTTGAGTTTTTTTTTTTTATTCTGATTAGTGATGTCACCGTTTTAAGAACTACTTTTTAGTCCTTCGAAATTCGAATGATCCAGGGATCCGTGACTTATGGTAATAATATTTCAAATCTGTCAAAATGGCTGTCATCATCAAAGTTTTCAATTGTTTGTACCCAAAGGTTTGACTGAATGTTTCGGTTATACAATTTAGGCAGTATATTTCGGGTTGTACCTGCTCTTTTAGTCAGAAACATGATACACATAGTCTGTCCATCGGTCGCTTCACAATGCGAACTGAGCAACAATAGCCGGACAATGTACAGCGAGTCCCCGCTGCGCGTAGTGTTGTGACATGCCAATCTTGTTTACTTACATCGTTATCGATAGTTCACAAGTTTGTCATCAAACTTATTGTTCGTGACACTTTCATCAAAGTGACCAAGAATTTTTGTGCTTAAAAATTTAAAAAACTAGATTAACACATTTTTTTTCTTAACATCTCCTATAAAACCATCTCTGATTTGACAACAAAAACATGTATAATCTCCTTCACGATAACCATTTCAAAAGTCCGAAGGCCATATAATATTCCTTTGAATTAACATAACATAGTACAATACAAGAACATGTTCACGCAGCGCAATTCAAATGCCTTCGTACTTAGATCCTATCGACTATTGTTTGATAGTGTTTGAAGATGTAATCGGTGACTTTTTTCAAATCGATATCTATCTAAAAAAAGCAGTTAATGCCGTTTTAATAGCGTCTTGATTTGTTTCTGATTGCCACTTGAGGACGCGAGCTGAATTCTAAAAGCGATCTTGGCTTATTTCACTTTTGATTGATGATTTTATACGGAGTCGAATTTAAATTTTGTACGTTTTCTGTTTTAAGCGACGTAATAAGTTTTGATTTGGGAGTTATTATTAGAATGTTATTATGGACGAAATTGGTATTTCCGGTAACTGTTTCGTGTGTGGAAAATTGGTAATGGTAGGGAAAGAATTTTTCTATGTGAACTACATTATTAGAATAATCAAACTATGAATAATTTGTAATCATCAGAAGCAAATTGAGTCTGACACAGAAAAAAAAATTGTCCAGTTACAAAAGTGCCATAAGTTCTCTAATTTTGACAGTAGAGTCGTTGTTCTTTCTCCTGTCAAACCAGAAACTATGCAGTTACCAGTTTACCCACAGAGACGAGTACTGACAACATCTGTGTCTCTCATGTCCCTGCAATATCAATTAAACAGCCGAAAGCGCCACCCCTGGCTGTTTGTACAGACGTTTCGTTGACACAGGCGACACTAACAGATAAAAATGTGTTTGACTTGTTTCACTCTTGCCACCGAGATGGGTTTGTTTGGAAAGGGGAGACTATGAGTGTCCCAATGTAATCCCTTGCTTGGAAACCAAAATTTCGTTGAGAAGCATCTGATTTTAGTTTTAAAATTCACTCGCAATCAACACGGTTTTTGTAGTTTTTTTTTTACAATTGAAATGAAATACGATAAACGCTTTCGCGTTGTCCCAATAATAGTTGAGTGTTAATTATTTCATAACAACATTAAATTCAACTTTTAGTGCCATTAAAGTACACAACACGTTCAGTTTTTATTTGCTAAATTATACGCTTAAATATACTGTTGCGTAAGTACCTAATAATAGTCATAACATTTCATTTTCAAGAACCATGGAACATTTTTATTGACAAAAACATAAATTACAACTCAATTAATTAAAAGGACTTGCGCGATTAACCTCATTTTTTACTTTTATTATTAATAAACAATAATAATAAAAAAGTCTAAGGCCACGTTTAAATAAATAATTTTTCAAGGGATTAAAACAACGTCATAGCAACGTGTTAACACGATATCGCTTACTAATGACCCGTAAAACACAAAACTATTCGGTTTTATTTACCCACGCTACTGCAGTTCAACTATGTTTGAGGAAGCTTAAAGCCTCAAAAGGCTGTGACAGACCAAACACAGATGTGACGTGGGCAAACAACCTCCACGGCTCGTAACCAATCGGCTCTCTAACCAAATGGGTCAATAAAACAGTCGATTCTCTGTTGGTTTTAGTCAACTTTAGTTTTTAGTTGACTGTAGTTTGTTTCGATATAGTGTATACATCACTAGACTAACAAACGTACGGACCACGTGTTCTTTTTTTAAAAGTTTGAAGGATGTTTTTTTGTAGTTCGAACTTTTTTCGAATCTTACACAGTGCCAGTATTTTTTGGTGGCGTTTAGTTTCAAATGAGTTTGGTCTTGGTTAAGTTTTGAACCTTAAAAACAAGTCTTTTACTGTTTTTGAATGGCCATAAGTCCCTGTGTCTTTCATTATATCCTTGTCCTTGGCCTATATTGAACATATTATTATATCTTCGCAAAACACTTGAAATTCGCGACATGACGTGAGCAACAGACTGTAGGGTCCCAATTACTCTCAATAGTGCACTCGGTTGTAATAACGACAGTTGGGGATAAAGAGAATCACCTGAGGCTGTAGCGGTGGGTGAGTGGCTTTAGTGCTACGAATATAGGCTCGGGACTTGGCTTTGCCTGTGTTTATAAGAAGTTTTTCTTTGTAGTATTTTATTGAGTTTTGTCTCTTGCACTTCTAAAGTATAGAATTTTTAAAAGATTTCATTAAGCACAGTTCAACATTTAGCCGCTTGTAAAGATAACTGCGCGATAGCAAGTACAATTTTTATGATTTAGTCATTCATACACAAATTAAAAAATGCTCAATAGACAGAAATTCAGACAGACTAACTTTTTTATTATAAAAGGACCTTTTCAGAAACTCATAAAGAATTAAATATGAACACAGACATGTCATATGGTTTTTAAGAACCGTCAATAAAGCAGCCATTTTAATTATCACTATAAAAAATTACTACGTTTCAATTATTTCAAAAAATCAATAATACCGTATTGAAATAATTCTGTTAAGTACGCTTTGTTGGTTCGCACAGGGGGCCGACCACAAGTTTCAGTGGAAAAAAATATATTATGAGATACTTAGCCTGTTCGTACTTATACTAATTATGTAGTTAAGAATTCAGCAGCTTTTGAAAACTCCAGTATAGTGTGTTATACCCCATCGCTTCTTTTGCGGTTAAAAAAGAAATACGAACTAAAAATATCTTTTGAAAAGAAACATAATTTAGTCTCACTCAAGTGTTATTGACCCTACTTTTTTCAGTCACCGAAATATAAGTTTCTTATTTCGAGTAAAAAGATAACACTAAAAACAACTAGCCCCTCGAAAACAAACTGTGCAGCTAGACAAACAGATGCGTCAGCCAGTGGCACCACATGTCAGCCTCAGGACAAAAACACAACACGATAATTCACCTATTCGTCGAACAAAGTTTGCTCTCCGCCCGGATGTCGCTATGTTTGGCCATCTTATCTCCAAGCCGGTTAAAAACTCCTCCGTGTGGATGAATGAGGCTTATCAACGCATCAACACTACCTCAGGAACAACTGACAACTTACTTTATAACCCTATGCTACTGTTTTCTCTGTAACAAGTTTTAATTTCTCAAAATTTATGAGTCACGACGCATTACTCAAACAAATCAATCTTATAGCAGAGCTAGGTACGTGCGTGACGGGGACAGTTGATATAACGAATTTTCAGTAACAAAGTAAATAACATGAACGTCGCCTCCGACCGGCGCGATTCGTAATGCCTTAGATTTTATTTGTTAAAAATCGGTTAAGTACCCGTGTCGAACCACGGCCGTGGGTGGCCATCTTGGTTTTATTATTTCACTTTTTGTCCCAGCTAGCCGCGGGAGGCGCACGGTGCGATTCAGCTTTTTATGAGTGACAATATAATATCGTTTTTTTTCTCGAGATATTTCCCTATTCCGAGAAATATTTCTCGTTTACCTGTAGTTAATTTCGGACAGCTCTTTAGCTAATCAAATCGTAAATTAAGCTGAAATGTTCTCTATTTTATGGGGTATTAAAGTTATCCCACGTTTTATTTGTCTTGAGGTTTGTTCGAGTCATAAATGTGGACAATACTTACTAATGAGTCGACCTCGGGGTCCGCTATGTAGTAAGGTTTCTCTTGGCGTATCTGTAAAAGAGAGAGAGGTGTATTTATTAGATATTTTTCACAATCACTATGAATAAAGTCGGGTAGTGGATTAATGGCGGGCGCAGTCAGGAGGTAATGCTTGTACGTGGCTAATAAAATGCTCGCTCGCTTGGCTGCGCGCACGCACAGATTAAGAATATAGAGTCGACAATTTACTGACTATAAATTATAACAACTGGATAGGTTTAGACTTTGTAGAAGATTGCGAGAGCCTTGAGCAGATAATGTTCGAGGTTTTCTAGAAAACTGATTAATAAATGGTCAGGCTTTCATGTTAAGATTTAATAATTTTAGCTGGAAACTTATTAAGATGATCGAAGTCTGAAGAAACCTGGCATTGTATTTAAAACCTTCATCCAAATTCTACATATTCATAGACTAATTTGCATAAAAACTATTCTTCTAATCCCTCCTTTTTCCCACAAACCTATTTTTTTTCGAATACCCCTCATTTCAACATGCTTGTAGGCAAGTAATCTGTCCAATCTCATTTTTAATCTGTGGCCCATACTTAAGAAACGCTTTTTTTCGACATTTAAACCCCGTGTTGCCCGGAAATGCGATACTATCATGCACACCGAAGCGGCCCGATTTTTTACATCTAGCAACACAGTATATATTATATGTTACTTGCCAACAATAATAATTATACTATGATTATGTACTAATTAAACTTACATGACATAACATTTCCAAAACTACACTAATTTGCTTCCGACTTATATTTGTAATTAAAATTACATACTTTTCTCATTATTCTTTGTGTATCTTGTTTATTTTAGGGCCACTTACTGCTTGAAACTGAGTTTCAAATTCAGTGAGTAACTGTCGTCACTTAAAACTTAAATGTTACTCATTTAGATGAACTTTGGAATGTTGGAGAAAAAAACTGTGTGAATAAAAATAAAAGTAAAGATACAGTTTTGAAGAAAGACAACGATGCAAATGATAGGGGAAAGGACTAAGGTTGGACGAACAAAACAAAATACATTGGCAATCAATCAACAGATGGCAATGCACAGACTGAAGAACCTAGACATCCCTCTATAACTAATTCGACAATACAAGACATAGTACCTATTTAAAGATTACGACAATGCAACTTTAGTGCTTATGAACAAATAAATTTTAACGGCGAAACGGTGTAGGCAGACAATACGTGGATAATTCTGTATGCTTATTTCAAATCCAATTAGTACTTAAACATCCATTGACATATACAGACAATACAAACAAAATCTATTATAAATTTTAATGATCCCCTTAATGATGCCAAAGACACTAAAATTAAGTATAATATTGCTAAAGTTAATAACTGTACATAAAATTCATGGTGAGAATCAGAAAGGTTGATTTGTAATGATGAAGTTAGTCCTAAGCTTGAGAAGTAATATGGCAATAAGAATAAATTGTTGACCTCCAAACGCCATCTAGAGGTGGTGGAAGATATCAATTATATTATAATTTTATATATGTTCGAGACTTGGAGAAAGCCTTCGCTAGACAAATGGCATTTTAAAACATGATGAAGTAACCTGAGACAGTGGAATTGAATCAGTGACAGTTACAGTGAAAAGGTCACAATAGGATTGACCAATTGACATAATTCATATGCACATGTCCATCTTGTACACCATTTTAATGTAAAAGAAGAATCTGATCTGATACCTATATACAAATTACTGCAATACAAAAGCCTGGTACAACTTAATGTGTATAAAATCACTTGAGGGTACTTAAGGATACGAAAAATTTAGAGATAAGAGATGAGACAAATAACAAACTTCATACTCTAGGATGTGTCTGTTTAGTGGTTCACAAATTGTACATTTACTAATATTGAATCTCATAAGACGCTCATACCTGGAAAACTATCAGTACTAACTAGTAGTCAGTAATACAAATATTGGTTTTCTGAGTGAAGTGGACTTCACACTCACCGTTTAGCAGCCAAATGTTCAACTTCTGTGCCAAATTTGGCCAATAATAGCTCCTATTAACCAGTGAAATAATAACTACTACAAAAATACCCAAAGAACTAAAAGAAACTTTTATGCAAATCAGTTTTATATCTCTGGCTAATTGGTTTAGAATTTTAGATCTCGTTGGCCAATTATCGCAGAACATTAATTTATTTTAGATCTTCTAATAACAATAAAATGTATCGCGTTATATCTGATATACATGTAGAGAAATTGATGTTAATTATTATTATCTCAATTAATTAGTATGTAATTTTGCTAATTTATTAATGTTGCATTTCTGGTTCACTGATTGAGAATACCTCTTTCAAAAACGTCTGCATATAATGTCACTAGAAATTTGTAGACTCTGTATGATTGTAATAAATCTCTCATATATAATTTCTCGATATACTTATTATGAAAAAATCCTTTTATATACGTTAGGTCACATTCGAATTCACTAATTTCCAACATAACTATGTCTTATTTAGATATTTATATTGAGTTTTTTTTATAGTAGGTAAAAATCATCCAATGACGAATCCCGTGTCAGACTCTTACTGACTAAACAACCTAGCCCGTTCCTACATTGCCATACATACTAGGGCCAGAGCCTTCCTTTCAGACACGAACCCTTGGCCACAGTTGGCTTTGACCCTTCTGCAGGGTCCTAGTTTGCATTCTCGCGGTGTTTTATCATTTTTTTTTTTGTAATTTTTTGGTGAAATACACACAGTGGAAGCAAGTCAAAAACATAATATATAATTATTGGCTTGCCATATTACAATTTTAAATTAAAAATTATGATACAAAAATTTAAAGTAAAGATATTAGTTTTAAGTTCTTTTCTGATTAATTGCAATATAATTTAAAACTATTGTTGCTTTTTTATATATCACACGATCTACTAGTTCAGCAAACTTTAGAAAACAAGTGTGAAACGTCATAAATTTCGATAAACGATCTGTACGATGTTTTTGCAAAAATTATAAAAATGTCAGTATACCATTTAACGTTACAGACAAATCATAATAGACTCTATTTTTATATGGTTAAGGTAGAATTTACACTGACAGAAGATCGTATCTTGAGGGTATGGCTATTAAAATGTATGGAATCGATTATATTATTATAGGACTAAAATGTCATATAAAAATTATATATTTTTACTTGACCGCAGATGATTGATAAGGTTTCCATGCAATTTTGATTACCTATTAATTATTAACTTTAAAAAAAAAAATCATTTTTTTTCGGATCTATTTCTATAATTATATGAGTTCCGATTTTAATTGTAGAGTTAGATTTTTTGTTGCATTCGTAATCATATGTTTGGGAATCGTTTTATATGTTTTTTGTGCGAGCAGATTTTAATTTTAATTAAAAGAAATCCTTAGGTGTACCTTATTAGCATTTAGTTCATTTATGTAATTACTGAATACTCTAAGCTCTATCTATCTTTGACGTTTGATTTCCTTCAACTCGTTTTATTCAGTAAAAGTCTGACACTTCCTTTCACGTAACCCTGAGCAGGAGAAGTTATTTGACGTATCCTCTCATAAAAATAAGGCGCCTCGTTTTTTTTCTTCTCCAGGTCTGTTAGTCACCGAGCTACGCCACTGCCGGGGCCCCTGTTTTCATAGTAAATTAATACTGGCCTAAAACCATCAGTTCGGTACCAAAAAATAAAAGTAACATTAAAACTTTTGAATGCGTCTAATGCCAGCCCACCTTGCGCTATACATGGCAACAAATCATAGCGCTCAGTAATGACCGTTGTGCTCCGGGTAGCGGCTTCGATCCCGCCCACGGCATAATGGTTATCATTCCGCCTTGTGTCATTATTGGACACTACAAATTGTTATTTGCCTCTAGTTCAACTGCGGATGTGCACAGTGGGTATAGTTGTTTTCATTGTGGACAAAATATTTGTAATAAAAGGTTTATTAAAAAAAAAATGTGTGTGCTATATTTTCTGAAAATACTCTTTTGTATGTTAATGCTCAATAATAGGGCATTAAGTCGAAATAAGGGCTTACGCTAAAGCTTTATCTTACCGGAGGGCGTGTGTTAGATTCTCACCTAGGACCAATGTTTGTATGATTAGTATGATCATGTATTTTTTCAGGGTGTAATTTATCTACACTATATATCAGTATAGATAAATATTATAAAGAGGTAAAGTTTGTTTTTTTGTTTTTTTGTTTATAGGAGTTAATCTCTGGAACTATTGGTCCGATTGGAAAAATTTTAGCAAGTATAGAAAGCTGCTTTACTCCTGAGTGACATAGGCTATATTTTATGTACGCGAGCGAAGCCGCTGACAAAAGGTAGTCTATAATATGCATGTATTTAGAAATATGTAAGTATGTTTATCAATTGTCTAGTTCTCATACTACAAGCTCAGCTTAGTTTGGGACTAAATGACGTTGTGTGATGGCCTATATAAATATTTCTTTAACAAAATCCTTAAATTCTTAACTTATGAGATCGCCAAACGAATACGGATATACAGCAAATTGCTGACCACAATAACGTAACCTAACCTCTTTTAAAGTCACAAAAAAAATGATAGATATATGTATAATATGCGTGGGTTTGCTGATTTTTAATCCGTGGGTCAGTGCTCTAGGAATGAATCATAAGTTTTATGCCTCAGAATTATTCACACCTTATGTTTAATAGGTGTAATGTTGTATAATTGTATTACTCAATTTAATTCGTAAATTAACTATAATTGTTTTAGAATCTTTAAGTTTGAATCTTCGAAATATGTGTCATTAATAACAAGTTTTTGTATATTTTACTTCTTAAAACCAACTTTATGAGGAACGAAACTGCAGGAGCTAGAATGTAAAATTTTATGCAATTTTTAGTTAAGCGGATGTTTGGTGCTGAAGTTTGTCATGGGCGAAGTTATTGCTAGTATTATTCTGTTTATTATCTCTATTTCTTCTCTTTCTTACTTCCCTATTAAATCCTTTTCTCGCGTTTCATTGATCTTTATTAACATTCAAAGTCTTGAAAAAGCTACTTTTAGTGACATCGCTATCTTTAAACAAGAAAATTGTTTAAACCAAACCAATTTCATTGTACTCCGTCTACCGGCACAGATAGCTTTCAAATTCACATTTCCTTCTTTCACCATCTTGTTCCGTTATTATTTCAACCACGAACCAAGGGGCCATCAGTACGAGTACCCACACAAGCACAACCCGCCTTTTACATACAAACATGTCATTATCCAAGTAATCGTGTCGATGCCTATCACTATAATGATAGACCAAAGTTACCAAAATTCGACCAATGGCGAATGTACGATCGAAAATATAACAAACGTAAATACAGTCCCTCCCCCGCCCCGAGGCAAGGAAGTGTCTTATTTAGGGGGGCACCGACCCATGAAGCAAGACCAAAGCCCCTTTGGACACAAATTAAATGCTAATAAGACGATCGGCGGATACTCAAGGCTCGGAACAACAAATTTTGGTGTCTATACGTTGAATTTTATAGGTGTTTTGATATGGCTATAGTGGGTATGTTTAGTAATGTGAGTAGTTATGTCTTGTATCCACAGTATATGGATGTTTCTTTAGTATCTCAATGTTCTTTATGTTCCAGTCCATTAATGATTAATGCCTTTTACCTAATTACAGTATTTACCTTTATATTTTACTATGGACAGAGGATACGCTTTGCCATATGGCATGGCAATGCTGTTAGCTTTAGGCATATTACCAGTCAGCTATGCAGAGGACAAAGATTATTTCTAGTTGTTTTAAATTATTGAATGGTTTTTCGTACATTTTTGTTTTTATGTGTTTATAATTATACTTAGTGTTTATGCAGTATATAGCGATTAATTGATGAAAACAAATTACAGTGTACTATTTTTTTTTTCTATAACATCTAGTCATTAGGTTCCTTACGTTTTTTAAGATATAGGTGTAACTACAAAGCAGAAAATGTTATGTTCTTCTGATCTTCGATGATCATATAGCGTGAATTTAATAATGAGCAATGCAACAAAAATTTTACTCGTTCGCATCGGCACGCTTAATGCCTCCATTACAACTGACATCGGGACAAAAAACATCACGAATTGTTAGGTGTCGATACGAAGCGAAAATTCCCTTTCGAATCGAGTTATTGCATCCATATTTTTTATTTTAATCGATGCATCGAACTGTATTCTATCGATTTAACTCGCAAAAAAATGTGGGACAAAAGCGTTTTATATCTGTTTGTCCCGTAAAAATAAACAGGCCGTGAACAAAATAACTTTTGACTCGTCCCAAATATCTTTGTGATACGACGATTGTCGTTTTCTCTATTCATTGCGTTTACCTGAGGCTCATTGTTGCTTCTCTTTGTGCACTTTCAGTCGAAATGTATTGTTTGTTTAATTGAATAAATGCCTTCTTACAGGCCTTTGTCCTCAAAAGGACCAGATCTCGTGTGCTTGTAACCACCTCGGAACAAGACGCAAGTTAATCGATTAAACATTTTTTCCACTGAAAACTGGAATCGAACAGTGTCCGAGTAACACTGATTTTAAGCACCGATTGCCCGCTACCTGGACTCTCGAAAAAACTACGGAACTCATCATTAAATTCGTAAGGTCCCAATCGAGATGTTCACTTGTCTCAATGAATATTAAACCCTATTTGACACAAATTAAAGCACATTATAAATTGATGGACAACAGGCACTTATAACGATAAGTAATGGAATAACTGCGGCACCAAAATCGCTACCAAACGTGGTACCCTGTAATTTGTAATAAAAAATCTATTTATAAGATAAAATAAAGCACCGAGACGCTACCTAAGATGCCCGGCGATCGATCGCGATGGGCATTTTAATAAATCAAGCGGTTTCGAGCCATTTTGACGCTTGTCAAAGTTAAACGTACGATATAGAATCGCGCGTACCCTGCGCTGGCTTTAATGTTAAGTTATTCTATAATGCTCAGAGGTCGAGTTTTGTAATTTAGTTAAGTCGCCTCCTATTTAATAACATTCTTGTACGGCCGGCGGTCGGCAGGTGATTTTTTTTTCGAATTTTTTGACTTAAAAAACGGTCGTTCGGCCGACCTCGCTACTGAAGTAGTTCGAATTTTAAAATTATAGTGTATTAATACGCGTTCCTGTTACGAAATTTTTATTAATAGTACGGGCACCTCAGTGTTCGTACGTCGCTCGGAGCTGTTCGGGTGAGGACGCGACGCGCGTCACGCTGCGATTGTTTTGGCGACCGCGACCGCTCCACATTTAATCACCTGTTTTGACCCAACGACGTGCGAATATATTTATTTGGTCCACTTTACTGCCACCCATAAACGTACGTAATGAACAAATGTCTTTATGGTATACTTGTAAACGTCAAATATCAGTCATTTCTCCTTGGCGAGCACAAAAAACGCCATAAATATTGTTAACAAAATGGCTCCTACTGAATATTGTGGTCATAAACGTAGCTCTATAAAATGAGGTTTGGTTGTTTAACTTTTGTTCGGGCTCTGTGTTGGAATTAAAAGAACTTAGACGCGGGTCCGACCTTTTGTTTCCGTAGTGTTTCTTGCCACAAAATATATGTAAATCATCTAGAAATTATTCATAACTAACTGGAATTTATAAATGTTTTACGGTTTGTTTTTGTGTTGTCAAAAAGTTTGTGTGCCAGTTGCTTCAGTCCGAGTAGGAAAGGTCACTCGGTACGTATTTCGCACGGTGACGAGCTCACAAATAAAACTGTTGCTTTAAAATTTGTAAATGACGCTCCACGTTGCCTGCGACGCGTCATCCCTATTAGAAAAGGACAAAACTCAAAGAGAAACAAGGACAGAGATACAGTTGAGCGTTTTTCGTGCGTTTTTTGCCCCGAAATCCGTGCGTTCAAAAATTTTATTTTAATACAAGAAAAGTATTCAAAAGATACGGGGCAGGTAGACGCGGCCGAACCCGGGGTATTTGCTTAGTTTCTTTTTTTCTCGCACAAAGAATTCAAGTTGATTTATGGTCGTGGTGTGTGACGATTTGTGACCTGTAATTTCGGATGTGAGTTTTGTCACTACAGACTTGGTAGCTTGATTTATTAATTCAAGGATCGTCCGTCAGAGGGCGTGTTCCGGTTTTGACAGTTGTCAGTAACGTATAATTTTTGAGCGCTCAAAATGATATTTAATTTTTTTACTCTTTGTTTTGAACTGATTGAGACATTACACTAAACACTGGAATTTTATTGCGGCAATTTGAGCAATTTATTTTTTGTCTGCAAAAATAAATATTTGACACGGTGTGTAATCGGGGAAGTGTAGACATATTTTTGTTTGTGGCATTCCGTTGTTAATTTAGTTTATAATGACCAGTGCTTACAATTTTTTCTACGTTTGTGTTGATATTGTGCACTGTGCGAATCACGTGTTCTCATATAGAGGCATCATATACTTCAGTTAGTTGCTTAACAGGTCTCGAGAGGGTCGTTTTGACCCGGAAGGTCAGTTTTTCGACCATTAACGCGATCAGAGGGTTGGCGCGGAATTAGTGGGTAGTAATAAAGGTGGAAGGTAATTACCCACTTCGGAGCAGTCGGTTAAATGGTGTCTCAGTCGTTCAGACTATTACACTAGTCGTAAATTTCCGTTAATCGCTTTATTTTTTGTTTATCTTGCTAGTTTTGTGGATATAGTTGGATTTTGTTTTAATTCTGGACTATTTTTAAATAGGATAAGTATTTTTATTTGAATAATGAATTATCTCGCGCTAAATATAAAAGGAGAAGCTTATTGCCTGGCATATATCAACGCACAGCCGAAACTATTGATACTAATAGCGATAGCGTGAAAATTTTTCACTAAGCATTCTGTTACCACATAGACGAACACTAAGAGAGTATTTTTTCAAAATTCAAAGTTTATATGAAGACACCTATTTGCACCCGACTAAAGAAATATGGAGTACCTATATTTAAAGTTTAAATTGGGCCCATAGGTTTTCCATTTTAATTTAGGCATTTAAATGATGAAGGCAGATGACATCCACCAACCCTCACTGAACCTGCGTGGTAGATTACGGCCCATTCCTGTCCTAGAGAGGAGGCCAGTGTCCCAGCAGAGGGAAGATGATGATTTATATGATTCGTCATATCCCTGAATTATAATCTAAGGCCTGTTTCCCGATAATTTCACTTTTGAGTTGTTGTGAAATTATTTGAGCGGAGGTACAATATGTTCAAGTTCTGATCTTTTTTTTTCGGTCTTTTCGTTTATTTGTTTAACCAAGGAGGCCACAAGAAATCCAAAGGATTATAAATTTACAGCGCTTTTTGTATAACTGTTGATCTTAACCGCTGAAGCACGTAAATAAAGGCGTTAGTCATTCGTAAATACGTTGTGAGTTTGTGTGGCTATCTCGGAAACTGCTAAGCTTGTTTTGATGAGTCAATTGAGTGAAGCTTTATTATGGTGTTGGTGGGAGATGAAAGGGATACGGTTTAGTGCTAATTGGACAATTGGGATAAGAAATTGAAGCATTAAACAGTAGTTTTGTTTAATATTAGATCTTTTAAGACTGTTAGCTTGGCTTTTGTAATCGTAACTAACAAGTATAGTTTTGTGTTTCGGTAAAAAAGTGTGTGAGAAGTGAATGCTCATAGAGTTTCTTGCATGTTCTTCTCCATAGAGATCTATGCTTTGGAATGTGCAAATAAGCTTCACTTTTTTTTGCAAAAAAAAAAAACAATTTTTTGTCATCAAAAAAATTTTTTTGTCCAGTGTTATCATAGATAGTCCAGTGCAAATAGCACCGTTAACGATAAAAAGTGGACCTAAATAGTAGTAGAATGAAACCCATTGGAAAAGGAAGATAATATAGCAAAAATTTAAGGAAAAATAAATTACGGTCGATCTGAGGTCGGGAAGTGGATGGGTGTGCGCTTTTAAGGGGAAAAAATGGTTTATCTCTAATTCCGGCAAAACTACTGGTTCTAGGGGAAACATTCAAATGGCAAACTTGTAGATCATAAAAAGATCTACCACTTTTGTATTTACATTTTTTTGACATAAACTTAAAATCTATGTAAAAAGTCCAAAAAACCGAGTTTTTGAATTTAATTTTTATCTCCTTTAAAAACTACTTTTTTTTCACAAACTTTGGTGAGAAGTTTCCTTTTCATGTCCCAAACTTACCCTAATTTTTTTTATTTAAAATATTCACTATTATATAATATTTTGACTGAACATCGAAAAAATAGACTATTTTTCAATCGAAAAATCTCACGTAAAAATATGTGATTTTTTTAAAACGTTTGTTGGCTTCTTATTCGTCGAAATTTTTACTTTTTGATGGTGTAAAAAAATATATACATTACCATAGTAAATTTTCTCAGAAAATGCGAAAAACTAAAAAAACTCGAATTATAAATTTCTTTTGTTTAATCATTATTAGCGACCCGCTCCAGCTTCGCAGTGGTGCAAAGGTGATATATTATACCTACAAACCTTCCTCAGGAATCATTCTATCTATTAAAAAAAAAACGCATCAAAATCCGTTGCGAACTTTTAAAGATCTAAGCATACACAGGGATAAGCAATTTTGTTTTATACTATGTAATAATGTACTGAGGTGTTTATTAAATTTTTTATGATATTAAAGGGGATTTCATGTTGGAAATGTGGCTGCTGCAATTGCGTATGCTTACATAATGCTCCAATGTGGAAGAACAAACCTACGAGGAAGTTAATGATTCAGATGATGAATTTCATCATCTGAATCATAAGTAAGTAAGTTTTTCGAATTTAACCATGAAGAAATGCTATCAAAGAGACAAAAACTAATGGTAAAAACTAATAAATGAATAGAATGTAAGATAAAATATATGAGGCAAGATTATATTATTTAAACATATGTAATGAATATAAATAACGTTGACTGATTAAACGAAGCTAAAATTTAATAAGACAACGTTTTTACTGCATAAAATTGCAGCAATCATATTTCCTACATGAAATACCCTTTAAATCTTTTATAAAAAATTTAATAAATACCTCAGTACATCGTTGCATAGTATAAAACAAAGTTGCTTATCCATGTGTATGCTTAGATCTTTAAAAGCAAAAAAATTCGCAACGGATTTTGATGCGGTTTTTTTTAATAGATAGAATGATTCCAGAGGAAGGTTTATAGGTATAATATATCACCTTTGCACCCGCACGAAGCTGGAGAGGGTCGCTAATAATGATTAAACAAAAGTAATTTCTGATTCGAGATTTTTTAGATTTTTGCATTTTCTGAAAAAACTTACTATGGTAACGTATATATTTTTTTACACCATCAAAAAGTAAAAATTTCGACGAATAAGAAACCAACAAACGTTTTAAAAAAATCACATATTTTTACGTGAGATTTTTGGATTGAAAAATAGGCTGTTTTTTCGATGTTAAGTCAAAATAAAGAGCTACAGTAAATATTTTTAATAAAAAAAATTATAGCAAGTTTGGTACATGAAAAGGAAACTTCTCACCAAAGTTTGTGAAAAAAAAGTAATTTTTAAAGGAGATAAAAATTAAATTCAAAAATTCGGTTTTTTGGACTTTTCACATAGATTTTGAGGCTATGTGAAAAAGTGTAAATACAAAAGTGGTAGATCTTTTTATGATCTACAAGTTTGCCATTTGAATGTTTCCCCTAGAACCAGTAGTTTTGCCGGAATTAGAGATAAACCATTTTTTACCCTTAAAAGCGCACACCCATCCACTTCCCGACCTCAGATCGACCGTAATTTATTTTTCCTTAAATTTTTGCTATATTATCTTCCTTTTCCAATGGGTTTCATTCTACTACTATTTAAGTCCCTTTCAAAAGCTATTTGCACTGGTCTAAGAGATTATCACTCGCACAAATAAAATTAATCTAAACACACTTCTCAAACTAAAGTGCAAAAACACTTTTACATAATTATACCCAAAAAACATAACCCTACTACCGCCGCAGTTGGTTAAAAATACTCCAAATTTATAACCCTCCGTATTCTCATGACCTCGTTAAAACAAACAAACCAACAAACAAAACAGAAACATGCTTGCGTTGAAGTGCACTCCACGCATCGTTCTAAAAACAAATAAATACGAAATTTCGAAAAAAGAAAAGAGCAATATTTAAAAACAGAACGCATTGTGTTTTCAAATAAAGAATAGTGCAACCCTAAAACGCGTTATGCGTGTTTGTATTAACGCGTTTAGTTCGCTCACCATTATGAATACGTAACGTAAAAGTAGGTACGCAGTACGCACCCTTAGTTCGCCTCTTTTTTTAATCAACCCCTCCTAAATCCCAGCAGGCCAAAATTAAAGTGTAATGGTGCAATACTTAATAACTTATCTGCGGGTTCGCTGTGTGTTTAGCTTTTGTTAATGTAATTTTTCAAGTTTAACTTTACAAAAACAAAGGGGGGAGGAAATCGATGCAAAATTTGCCGAAAAGGGTAATGCATACAATTTTTTATTGGGTTAGTTAAATAATTTTTGGCTCTAGTAAACAAATATGAAAGCTTTTTTTAAAATGTCTTCGTTAACAACGGAGTTATAAAGTTTCAAATAAGAAAAAGAAGTCCATCATGGTTTCTGACGTCAAAGGTCTCAGCAAAAGAGACAGAATATATGATTAAAATATTCGTTTATTTTTTTACCAATTTTTGATATTGTTTTCACAATAGGTAAAATAGAATACTATGTATCTTTATAGATACAAAGGTCAAGTAATAATTTTTTTTCATGCATTCCACAACTCTTTTTAAATACACTATATATATAATACCTACACATAGTACGTTTCCTCATTATTATTAACGACGAACAAACATATGCTTACGATTTAAAACGCTCTCTTATAATTTTATGCGACATTTGCGTTGAACATATTGTATCTGTTTAGTAACAAATTTATTGCGCGTGTACATTTTATGCTTAAATAAATGCTTCGACTATTAAATGTTAATTATACGAACATTCAGTGCTGTGAATAACAGATATACATAGAGAAGACATATTTACATGTTTGTCTCTAATAAAACTGAGATCAAGAAGTTTTACTGCCCAAGATGTACCTACATTTGTAAATACGATAACCCTTTTCCGCTCGCTCTGAACAAATTAGAAAGGAAGAAACTAATATCAAGAGCATTACCGTGTTAACCCCTAATCATCGACACATTGATGAAACAATCACGTGGCCCCCGGGGTCTCCCAGACCGAAGGGTTAGACGCATTACTGGACATAATCTTGATTGATCTGCTACAAATAATGTTGGTTTCGCGCTGCGTGACGTACCAACCCTTTGTGTTTTCTTTGTTCTGTGTACAGTGCGCATTGAGAGGGTTAGATGCGCTTTTCTTGTCGCGAAAATTACTCGAAATGTGTAATGTCAAAGATTGATAGGTTAGGAGTTAGAGTCGAACGAAGGGGACAGCTAAAAGATATCCCGCAGTGCATTTTATATGAACAACAATAAAATAAAAGTACCAAGATAATGTTCTTTGAATATTTACTAACATTTTCCTACTGCATATCATTAAGTCACGTTGTGCAATGTAATGATAAATGCACGTCATTACGGATCTCCATTATGTGTTTTAAAAACCTAAACTACCATCGTAATAAACAAAAATAAAAACAAAAAACTTAAAATGGCCGATTGCATTTTCGCGCCAAAACACAAACAATATGGCCGTCAAAATAGTCCGCCGCTACCATAGAGTACAAATTACATTGGAATAGATTAAAAATAATGACGAGTTCAGTATCGTAGTATATCATTTGCGTCGCGAGGTAAATTCAGCGAGAAATTGACGACTAAGAAATTACAGGGGGTTTTTAACTGCAGTACTTGATCGCTGCTACTGGAAAATTGAAATATTCAGAGGGTTAAACCATAAAGTGGTGATTGATAGTACTTAAACATTTACTAATGCGTTATTATGTTGAGGTACCGGGAAATTTATAATTCCTTAAGAATAGGGCTGGAGGGAATTTCCTTTTATGACTATTTTTGTTGGAATGGATGAAATTTGTCTTAGTCAGGCAATTGGTGAGTTGAAATGCGTTTGCATAAAGTATAGAGTTTTTTAATCTATAGACCTAGATATTTTCTATTTTTAAGCTAGCGTGTAATAGTTAGTGTTTATATTATATACGTGCGTTGTATTTGGACTTTAGGTGAGATTATGGTCAAGCGCAACCTCATCAACATTAAAAAAATCGTATAAAATGATTTTTTGTTTTCATTTAACTTTGTTTTGATTTCAGTAAGGTAGTTTCTAGACATTATAGGCATTAAGAACGTAACAAATAAATACCAAAATATGAAAGAATTAAAATCATAATGTCTAATCTTATTACACAAAAACGTTCACAAAAAGAGGAGCGCAGGAATAAAAAGACACATTCTTACAAAAATTTATTAAAAACCTTTTTTTTGCACGTTTTGTAAAAATGTGTTTTTTTTTTTATACAAAACAGATGCATCGGCCTTAATCTTCATTTGAAAATTAAACACACGAATTTTAATCCAAACACATTGAGATAAAGTGCATTTTTGATTATTTTGATGCTGTTTTTTTTTGTGTTGGCAGATCTGTTCGTTCGTTCACATAAGAGATTATAAATATTGTTGTAATAAGACTTTGTGATTCATGGCAGGATTAACCATCATTTTAAGCCCCATCATGAATGCATACATATGTGCATTTAGGACTGTTTATCTTGTTTAGAAAATTACGAAGTCCGTAAAGGCTGATGCTTACCAGGACTAGGATATTGTTACAAGGGGTAACTGAAGGAGTAGGTACGTTTAGTTAGTGAATTCTTTTCTGACGTAAGCGTACACTAAGAAAGGATTTTCCAAATTTCACCCTCTATAGGGATAAAAAGCGGGTCCAAAGTTTGTGCGAAAACCTATTTTCAAGCGGGCAAAACAGCTAGTACTGATATGTATTTTTGGATTTTTATAACGATACAACTCAAAAACTAGTGGACCGATTTTAAAAATTCTTACACCAATAAAGTGCTATTTTATTAGTGAGCGACAAAGGCTATTTTTATAGACTTTATTTGTAACTTTTTCTAAAGTACTAACCCAGAGTTTTTTTCACAAAAAACTGTGATTACACAGACTATAACATGATTAAGCCATTTTTCCTTATTTTCATCATGTTCTTTGCCAACTACATCCACATTTTAGTTTATATTCGGGGGTGAAAAGCGACCAATCATCGCTGCAACATTAATTTCAATAAAAGAGGGAGGGGGTGGCTTTTGTCTATGGCATACCATCGACTACGGAAGTAGTTTTGTCATATTTTTTTTTTGCTATTCATATATTGATCTAGTTCTCGTATTAAGAATTTTGGTTTGATAAACAGTGAGTTTGCAGTCTTTGCAAGGGGTATTACTGTGTTACCCAGTAACTGGGTGGTGGGGGTTTGATATGTAGACGCTTACAGTAAAATAGGCACTTACAGGTCAACTGATAAACCTAAAAATGTTTAGTTTGGTATTTGAGCTGAACATGCTAGTTAGGTGACTGGTGAAGTTTTGATTAAAGTAAGTTCTTTTTTTAATGTAAGTTTCTACGTGATGTATGGAAGGAGTGTGGGGAGGCCTTTGCCCAGGAGTAGGATAGAACAGGTTAACAAAAAAAAAAGTTTCTACATAAATTACTTACTTGTTTTTTTATTGTGTATTTAAAAGCATTTACTATTTATTTTTTTCAAAAATAGGTCATATAGATTGCCTTCCAAGAAAGGATATCTTTCCAAAACTTTTTAATTTTTTTTCCACGAAAAAAAAACCAATAATTCACTCACCATCAAAACAATCCCCACCAGTACAAATAAATTCAAAACCAAACACATGAATTTATGAAACCCATTCACTGATGACGAAATTAAACAACGGTATACGTACAGACTACCCTCCGTAGGTAAAAACCCCACTAATCCATGTCAGCTGCTTCTGACTGGTCGTTTCTCCCCGACCTCCCCTTCGACTACCCTTATTTACACCAAAATAGACGAAGACCTACCCCCTCATACAAACTCTTCACCACAACAGGTCAAGTTAAACTGGCTGTACCACCGACCAGACTTCTCTGAACGGTTTTTTTGAGTTTTCTAAATTGGGTGAGGTGTCAAGCTAACCTGGTTGTGTCATGGCTCCTAGCTGTCAAATACATAATGAGTGGTTTTATTTTTCAGAGTTATGGTTAAAACGGTCGATGGTGTCGCGAATTTTCGTTCAGTGTTGCCAATTCTGAAGTTTTCTGGCTGGATTTTAGAAGGCCGGCTAGTTTTACGTAGTGTGTAATGTGTACTATAGTTCGTTTTTTAATCCTAGACTACGATTTTACAACTCAGAATGTCACACTCTAGAAATATGTTCCCAATTTTCTGGAGTTTGACATTTTAAGTTGTCAAATCGTAGTCTAGAATTAAAAAACAAACTATACGCACTAGATGAGGCGTGCCGTACAGTGACTTTACTCCACCTAAGTGATCTGCATGCCATACACTTTTACATTGATGACATTAGTTTAGACGTCTTAGCTCTGTAAGTTTCAAAAGTGTTGCTACACGACAATACCAATGAAGCGCTGCAGCGGACTTTTGTATTAACATTTCAGTATTTTGACAAATAGTTTGTATGAACGTGCTTGTCTATCGCTAGGATATAAGTCTATGGTAATGTGATATAGAACTAATTGTTTATGAACTAATTTTTGCGGTACCTAAATTAATGTTATTGAAACTAAATATATGGTTTTTTATCAATAACATTAAGTTCAGTTCTTAAGAATTAGGTCACTGCAAGACTTAAATTGGCATAAATAAATAAGTACTCAATTAAAAATACCCTGATTGCTTCAAAATATTTATCAAAACAAAATTCGAGGGTTAATGACCTACATGAACAATTCGCTCGTTTTGCACCAAACCAGTATTTGTACGGTACTTGAAATTTAAAAATGGAATCAAAACGTTCGGCGACTGTCCGGCCAGTGTCGGCGAATGTCGGTGAGTGTCGCCGACGCCGACGAAATCAGCCGACGTGTCGCGAAGAATGCGCCCGAGACTTTGTAATTGCTCACCACTTGATCTACAGGCTGTTCTGATTGTAGCTACCTTACTATATTATAATAAAAAGTCCTCGAAACTTAAATACTATATTATCTCACTAATTTTATACATATTTTTACTGTACGTATATGACCAAAAACTGATTTAATCCTGACAAATTACCGTGAAAATGAAAAACAAAAAAAAATACTACAGATAAAAAAACAGAAATGTTTTTTTTTTATCTGTGTTTATATTATTTTTTTTACTAAAACCAAGCATGTATAGACACTAACTTGTATATCTAGTAATTTCATCTCGGAAAATGACTTATTTATCAGGTTTTTTTTTCTCCAAAAAACCCTTAATTTTCTTTAGATTTTTCTCCACAAACACCCTTTATTAAAAAGCCTGCACCTAGCAGTATTTATGTCATTATTAACCGGTGCGAATTAATACTCATTTAGCATCCATTTTTATCGCGCATGCTCTGTTGGAGGCGCAAAAAGCTCATTCCTCTAGCACGGCTCAGCGACATCTCGGCTCCGGTTTTTTTACCGGACGGACCTGCTTTCCACCGAAAATGGACCGCTAATCATTGTTGCTGTTTAATATATTGAAAGAAAGAAAGAAAAATTATTAATTCTGCACGGACTAAACCCACATTGCAGAAATGGTATTAGAATAAATCTAATGTACAAAAATCTCATGCCATAGTGTTTTTTTTTTTTGTAATCGAATGTTTTTGAAACGGATTGCCTGATATTATTATGTGATTTTTTTGTATATTTGGTAGGTTTGCAAATAGGTCTTAATATATTTTTATGCCCCTAGATGATAAGGGTGACCCAAAATAATTTATATGCCAAAGTAAAGTTTTCCAGACCAGCTAGTTAACAATAATGTTATAAAAAAGTCAGAGGAGAAATTAATAAGGTAGGAAAAAGTCTAAAATTAGGTATATGTCTAGTAAATTTTAATGGTGGAGATTTGTAGGGAAGGTGAAGAAGAGTGAGTAGACAGGAATTATAAAGTGATAGACAGGGATTTATGGCGTTATTGGTCATTTTCTAATTAAAAAGAACGCAGTGAAGACATAGGTGGTTTTGGCCCTGACAGATTGAGAGCCATTTTGGAGTGGTTTGGGACGCAGTGCAATGATTAGTATGATGAAGAAAAATTATTATGATGAAGACAAACTTTTTTTGCATCAGCAGCAGAGATAGGAATTTAATAGAAAATTAGTTGGTGTGTATGTCTGATTTTATTCGGTAGCTAAATTTTTTATCAAATATTATATCACTACATAAAACGTTTAGGTAAAAATTAAAACACCCTTGAGACACCCAAAAAGCCACTGACCAATCACGTCGCAGCGCGTTAGGATTGGCGTATTCAAATTCGGAACCCTTGGACGAATTTAAATTTCGAACGCGTCCCTTCTGCGCCGTTATTCGTGTTCTATTTTCTAAAATCTCAGCTGCAGTGACCTCCGAACGACGTCGTGTTTTTTTTTTATTATTTTGATAGGCTCGCGACTGAGCGCTGTCATATTGACACCTGATAGTTAGCAATGATGGGGCGTTATATTGAGGCATGCATAGCTAGAATAACCGTAGTAACAGTAATGTTTTCTTTTGTTTTAGCTGTGTTTGTTTTCTAGTTGACGTCACAGTAAGTGATGAAAGAGCATAATGTTTAGTCCATTGGCATATTAATGCCCCTTTAAACGGACAAAAACTCGACGCGAGTCGGTCGGCGCGGCGTGTCAGGCACTAATTGAGAGGCGCACGCTATCACATCGCATGGTGCAACCTTGCCTCAATCAGTAACCAAAGGTTAGAGAAAATTCTCTTAATAATATACGTTTATTTGTGACCGGCCTTTTATAAAATTGCATACATTATATCGATGTATGTAATCAAAATAAATGAATAGCTGACCTTTAATTTACTTGAGGAATGTTTATTATCAAAAGAAGTCGGTCTAGTAAATTGAAACTCATTTCACAATCTACTACGTTGAGCGGGAGACACTTTGAAATGTATAGGAAGTTACTTGGGCTGATATTGTATTGGAAGTTTTATAGGACGGCTTCGATAACATAAATTAAACATTTTCAACTTAAACTATCAAAACAAACAATTCAGTAACAGGTATTATGGTTTGCCAAGCGATAGTTACGAATCTAATAAATATTGTAACAGCGCCGGTAATCATGACAAGAATTCATTAGCCTCAATACTTGTGAAACGCATCAAATAGCATTTATAATTATTTTTTCAAAGAACAACATAGCTATTTTATTTATGACCACTTTCACAGAGATGTCAAAACAATAAAAGAGAAAAGTCCGAGTACCGTAACCTTGTAATGGCGGCTGCTGTTAATTTTATTATCGACATTTTTAAAGTATGCAACTCGCATTTTCGCATGTGACTTAAGAAACGATCGTTACATAAGGTTTTTTTTTCTGTCTCAACGTACGTGTCGTGGTCCCACGTAATTAAATGGTCGCATCAATGTTACGCGAGCAACGTCGCGGGTAATGCGTATTAAATAGGTGATATCCTTTACGCTCACGCTGGTGATTGCGCAAAAAATACAACGGACTGTAATCGTCGATTGGCTATTGCTGTTGTTTTCTTCGCTTCGTCGACCGAGGCCGAACGAGGTACGAAAATTAACTGAATAGGGACTTGAAGGTTTCCCACGAACCCAAGATCGAGTGTATCTAAAACCCAACAATTTTTATCAACAAACGAACCCGAAACAAGATGCGTAAGGAATTCCAAACGGCAAAAACCACTCGATGGGGACGATAAAACGAAATCGCCGATGCGTTGTCGAAAAAAAAATGCAAGTGCTGCGTGCGAGCGAGATAACAAAAAACGTATCGTATCGCGGTTCCACTCTAGCGCGCGCAGCTAATGAATACTGCGTGGCGCGCTGCGCGGGCGCAGCTGCGAGCGGACCGATCCGCCATTTCCATTATTTATTTTATTTCGGCGCGAAACGTTGAATTGGATCAGTACGACAAAGAGGTTAAATTGCGCGTCCAAATCCCATGACAATTGTCAATTATGGCGTTAAACGGAACACGGACAGATGTAAACAAATACACAATGTTCTGTCTGTTGAGGCGGCGCATCACAATGCATCTCTGTGGCAGCTTGTGTCGGCTCACGGGTCGCCGGGCTGGGAAGTGATCTCGAATGCTCAAGACCCCGTGCTAATCCTTTTTGTAAATGAATACACAATATCGTGTAATACGGGATTGTAAATACATAAAACGTTGAACACCTTTCATCAACTTTCGACATTCCTCGCATTGATACATGTGAACGCGCTGTACGTGTCTGCTTCTCTAATAAGTTGTGTTCTCATCTCTGATACTATATCTATGTAATAAATCTATACTCTAACGTAGTAAAATTTCTTTGCTAATCTGAGATTGTGAGGCAGTCGATTGCAATGAAAAAACGCAGACAGTGAATGCAAAAAAAAGCAATGACGCATAAATCTGTCTAAACCTCGCATTTGCAGATAGATCATCTAGTGTGCGTGCATGTGCCCATAACTAGACTTTTTCCTGCGGCGCTACTTGCCTCGTAATTAAAAAGTCTAGTTATTAGACGTTAGTAGAACTGTTTATTCTTTTATCGTTTAATCTGACATTATAAGATCGATTACTAGTCTATTAATATTCAGTAAACTCGCAGTAATGGCAAAAATGCTAGTTGAAAGTGATTGAGGGTGATCAGCCTGCCAAACGGGCGTTAGTAATACAATCATCTGATAGCCAACAGATTCACGAGTCAATGAAATTGGTGATGTTTTGATTGTGTAATTATTTCTCATCGTCACTGGTGTAACGGAGAAAGTAAAGGTAATGAATAATTGAATAACAGAACATGGAATTGATATTTTCTTACCAAGGAGCAGCTTGCATGCGAATGTGAATGAAGCGAAAGAAAACGCTACAGTTGAAAAGCATAATTTTCTGTAAATTCTTGCTATTGTGTATAAACACCGACTACTACAACAGTGAAAGCAACTCAACAATATATTAGAATAAAAAATCTGAAGATAATATGTGACATTTACCAACCCAGCCCAGTGAGGGTCAAAGTAGATTATAGCCCATTCCCTCAGAACATTATAAAGCTTATTGCTTATTTTTAGTAGTGCTATGGGAGGCAGAAATCATGGACGATCTCTCCGTATAAAATACTTGCATTGGAATCAGATCATACCTAGTCGCCTATACCTAAGTCCCAGCAGAGGGATCATTCTATGAGTTTCAATATAACACCTACTGCGTATAATCCTAACACAAACACCCACGAAGATGAAGATACAAAACCACCATTCAAGAGCTTACGGTAAGCAAGCACCTACCGCACCGATCCCGCAATACCAAGCCACCATGACGGAATACAATAACCAATAAAAATATACAATTAAATCAGAATGAACTAATATGAACTCAATACGGTGGAGTTTTGTGTGAACTGAACTAAAAAGTGTAGTAATGAGAACAGCCTGGTAACGACATCGATGCACGCCATTCAAACATCGCAAGAACAATGAACATATTGAAACGTGAAAGAAAACCTAATTGGCAAAAAATATGTCTTGTAATGGTTTGTATTTGAATGGAATTGGTTGATTAAACTGTAAGTACCCATTTAGATGATTATCAGAGGAAAAGGTGTCAATCATTGAATCATTTAGATCTTTGGCTTTTCATCAGTGATTTTGTATCAATGTTATCGAGTGTTGTTAAGTTGTTACGACTATCTCAACCACGACCACATGACATTGCGTTGTGGTAACGCTTGTCAGTTCGATATTTAAATAATTTTGACAGTCAATATCGCAAAGACAATAATCAAATCTTTCCATGTCTTGACAGATCGATTTTTGAAAACTAGCAACATTTCCAAGCCACGTAATTACCAGAATTAAGTTAGACGTACAGCTGTTAGTAATTTACATAAACTGGCAGTCAACAGCTGTACTTTATCGAAGTAAAATCAGTTGCGTTTTACAATCTAGCATTGACTAATGAACTAATCAGACATAGACACTAGCTGTCAAACTGATGAAGCATGGCATTATGATGTAACAATGCATAACTTGGAGAAAAAAAAAGAAAAAAACAAACTAGCATATCGACATACCAGGTTCCCTCCCCATCATTATTATTTTCTTTTTCATTAGTGAAGTGAACAAAAAGACATTTGGGAATCGATTCCCACATCGATATATCGCCTGCCCGACAATTGTCAATTAAAATTCTAGCAATTAAGTTTTAATTACATCTCATTATACTTTCCGTTTCTATAAAAATATCTTGATTTATCCTGTTATTTAGCGGAGGCGTTGTTTGCGATTTTTGTTTTAACGTTTCATTACACGATGGCTTAATAAGCTGTCTTGTAAATGGAATGTTGTTTGTTAAATGTTTTCAGTTTTAAGGCTGCCAGATTTAGTTTTAAGTGAAACGGAGCTTATGAAATAATTGGGTATTCTTTAACGTTGATTTTTGTACAGAATTTAATATAAAAGAACAAAGAATTCTATTTATAATTAGAACTTTCTCTGAAAACAATATTATTAAAAATTTAGTTATCACTTATCGCAGAAATTAACATTTCAAATGTTGTAATAATAAAGAATTGGAATGTGGTGAAAACATTTCGCTATCTTTTTTGCACGAGCATAACCTAATGACAGTCACATTTCAATATGTGCATCCATATTTTTTTGACAGTTTCTCTTTCCACACAATTTGAAAGGTTTTTAAGTTACTAAATACTGAATAGATATGCAATTGATTTGTTTTTGGACTAAGTAAATTTTTGATATAAAGAATTTTAACAACTCAATTTGTTTTGAAGGCAGACTATAGTTTTGGAAGACAAAAACAATTCTAAGCACTATGACTTCATCGAAAGCCGAAGAAATGGCGGAGTACACTTAATCCTTGTCTCGATTGCCTCATTAATCCGCTAGGTGCTCTCCACCACCAATAGACACGTCACACTTGACAGACATTAGAAAACATCTTAATCCAACGATAAACAAACGAAACAAACGAACCATTGAAACTATAAAAATTGACTCACTGTCACTCAGGGGACGATTAATGACAACAAAAAGAGCTAAACTCATCGTGGGTACTCGAGTATCGAGCGTACTCGGTCATTGCATCAGCACGGTAGTGACGGAGTATCCATGATGGGATGACAGTATCACAACTAAAACCGATCGTCCGCGGGGAGGGCACTATATCAATCATTTGGCCCACAATCGCACCGCACGCCACTTAAATAAATTTATAACATATTAAGTACGTTGAAAATAAACACTTTACAGTTTATGATTTATTTCGTAGTATGAATTATGGACATCACTTATTTAGAGTTAGAGAAGGAAGGCGTATCGTTTTATCTCCCTCTATCTATTGCGATTTCACGTGCCACGGCTACCGATAAACGTTTTATTATAGTAATTAAAGCGACCGATTAGATTTCGTACGTGTTACGCGTCCAAACATTTGATAAATGTGTCATTTTACAGTGATAATCTGTATGTGATATTATATTTTTATGTTTACTGTCAGAACGTCAAACGATAATGATTTCGTAATTTAAAAAAAAATAATGTTGTTGTTTAATTTTGTTTCGAAAGTTTTTAAAGAAGGAGAAAGTATGATTACCTGCTGCGGTTTTCCTGTCCGGTTATAATTAAGATGTTTTCATGGCTAAAGGAAAATAGGTTCTTAATAAACTAGTGCGCTGCATCATCAATGATTGCATCACTACAAAACATCAGTTGGGATCGCAGTCAAGCACTACTTTATATCGAAATTAAAAAAAAAAACTACAGAAAAATTGTAGTCTATCAATAATAAATATTTTGTTTTCTCCTAAGAACGTTAGTATTTTCCCCGGGCAAGCATTAAAATAGTAAATATTATCAGAGAGAGGAACCTATGTCAATAAATACATACAACATTGGTCAGTTCCATGACACTGAGTGACTCGACTATCATTTATCTCGGCAAGGTCTCACGGGTCGCCGCCATTTCCACTTATAAATACAATTTAATTTCAATAATTATAATACAATAAAGTCTTTGACTGATAAAGAGTCGATATATTAACTTAGGTTTACGATATAGACACGGTGTTGATAGAAAATTTATAAATAGTACTTACTGTTTCCATAGCGAAAAATTAAAAACAAATGTCTATAGACGTTCTATTTCTTCAAATATATTCGACATAAAATTTTAATAACAGAAAATATTATTCTATACGCAAAAATAACCCCTCGCAAGAGATATAAACTGAATAATATAACAATCAAATTTTAAAAGTGAAATTCAAATTGCACGTCGTTACAAAGTCGCATCCGGTGGCATCGAAGTGAAGACGTCAAAGTTATTTTTTAAATTGCATATCAGCAGTAACATGTCAACAAGCTATTGTGCCTATTGTTAAAAAAAAAATGAAAAACCCACAAAGATATCGCGGTAACATAATTTTGTTACAAATTACACGGTATTTGATTGTCGGTTTGTACAGATTACCAGTTTTACGAAGCTCCGAATTGTTCCAAAATGACTCCATTTTCCTTTTTTTATTTCAATAATACGTATTAAGCGATCTGCCTTGTCATGTTATTATAGGTTCCATAATGAAATATCATTTTTATAAATGTGGCAACACTTTCTTTATGTCAATGTTGCCATTTCGAACATGTCCTTCCAGGAAGTTCTTTTAGAATTTGAGAATAAACAACAGCGTTTTTTTTTAACTGGCAAGGGATTATGGTTGAAGGGACGATCTTTTTTTTTGTTTCTGCAGACGGAGTCGTAAATCAAGCTTGTCTTTGAATGTAACTTTATCAGCTTTTCTCGCTCTTATTACAAGGTGCTTTGTTAGTTTTATGGCCAGAGTGTCTAGTTCGAAGTGAAGAGAGGGGACGCTTTGGATCACAAATATTTTTGTTGTTTTTGATGAGCTATATTTAAACTAGCTTTTATAGCGTCTTTTAGAAAAATAAACGTCGACAACTGTTTAATTAAATTATGTTGAACAGCTGGACCATAGAGAATTCTACTGACTAATATATTTAAAAGACTAGGTATTCATACTAAAATCCATAAATAGGCATATCAAAGTTAATGCCTTTGCGTATATTCGAAAACTTAAAAAACTAATTCTTCCATTACTAACTTTCCTTATCAGCAAGTAAATGAAAATTGAAAGAAATACTCGAATCAAATCGATTACAATCAATCGAAAATTAATACAAGTACTCACAAACTCGATTTGGCCGATTCGATAACAAACCGAATAGCAAGACCACGGCGTAAACAATCGATAATCGCTACAACTCTTATTTACTCGTGCTCAAATTTACCATTACTAATTACGACTTTATAGTTATTAAAGCATTATGCAGAATGGCCGCTACTGATTTAAAGGCGCCATTTTTACCAACATTTTAAAATTCGAATGAATATGCAAAGTTACCAGTTTTTGAAAACAGGTTTAGGAAATAATTTACTGTTTACGTTTTTTGAAGCCTAAATTGCATTTCTTGTACCATTTGTGTAACAGAGGGCTGGAAAAGAAATTTATTATTGATAATATTATAAAATTTTCAATCAGGCAACCCCGTCTTTTTTTTTTCTTAGGCTACGGTAGCAGGTGCGTAGCGGCCAGTTATTGAAGCAAGCACCTTACCTTCACTGAGTAATTCTAGTTCCTTCTGTTCAATGTTTTTTTTTTATGTTTCTAGTCAATAGTTTAGGAAAACGCGATTGCAACCTCTTGTTGTCTAGACTTATTTGTCATAAACAATTTAATTAGATATTTTATTTGTACACTGTAATTGCTGTTGCATACATCCATTTCTTAGTGTATTTTTTATTATTATTATTGGATATAAACTAGCGCATGACTGCGAGCCCATCTGCTAATAAGTCATTATGAAATGTTTTATATTTTAAAATATTTTTATTGCTTAGTTTGGTTCTTGTTTATAAACACTAATAGCAGTAACATATTTTCTCTTATTTATTTACGTGCGTTCATCTTATTTTTTAACAGTTTTTTAAGACTAGATCAGTGTTGGGCAAAGTACGAACCGCAAAAGCATTTAATCTGGCCCACTGATATGCATATAACAATATATACTTCATGATTGTGTTGCGCACACGCACACACGTACCATGGCATAAAAGCCCTACCTTCAAATACAATTTTTTTTTCTATATTTCTATTCTTCCTCTGAAATTTCTTAAACTTTCTGGCCCCTCATGAAAAAAAAGTTGTCCACAACTGGAATAGATAGTCATTTCTAGACAACAGATATTCCGTTCCATTGCATAACTTCATACGGTAAGCTAAAGAGAACAATTTGTTGGCAAAACTAGAAATATGGGACTAAAAATACTGCCATTAATGTCCCCTCATTTTTCTCGTTCCCTGATGGATAGTTACCTGTTTACTGAAGACAGCGATGTCTTCATTGAAGGATTCCGACGAGCACACGTCACCCCCCGCCACGCCGGGGTCCCGGGGGGTACACGTGGCTAGCTCGCACTTCTCGAAGATCAGCGCCAGGAGGGGGAACAGGGGGTGCCTGGAAACAGGGGACATAGGTTTAGCATTAGTTTCGTTTTGACAGTTCTGGCTGTACGGATTGTTACGTTGGCCTGAAAAATGACAGCTGTCAATGCCAAGTGTCTAATTTTTGTAAATCTTTTTTTTTTGTCTTTTGGCTAGTGTTAGCCAACTTTGCATATCTTCTCAATGGTGACTATTTTTAGTAGGTGTTTTTTTTAATAAAAATAATGCTAATACTTCAGTATTATTTGGCTATATGGTATCTTAGTCTTGCACCATAAGAGATTTTTTCTTGTCTTATGTATTTTTGTTTAGATTTTATCGAATTATTACAAACAAATACAAATCTCTGATTTATAATTAAGCATTGTAGTTCTAACATAGAGTCAAATAATTCAGTTTCTCAATATTATAGTTTTCTGAAAATATATTATGAAAGTAAAGAGCCAATCTCCTGTAATCCTTGAACAAAAAACAAACAAATAAAGGTCATGAAGCTTAGCAACTCCAACAAAAAAAAAACGCTAAATCTTAATAAAAAAATAAAGTTATGGTCCAATTGCCAGCGGATGACCTCTCACGCGACTGATCACAGATTAGATGCAGATTTGTACGTGACGTCGATATCATCTTTATAGTACTGCCACTGTGCCGGGTGGGGTCCCAGTGTTGGCGGACTGTATGACTGACATGATGAGAATTTGGTGGGTACGTCGTTTTTAGTCAATGGTAGAGCATGCAACGTTTTTATAAGTATGAACTTATAAAAACGTGAAGCATTCACTGGTTAAAATTAGTCATTGTTTTTGTTGATATTTGATTTCTCCCATGGTTTTACCCGTTGGTTACTGTCTTACTACTATGTATATGTATATGTGCGTACATCCAACCATCTTTTTCAACTTTTTATTATCATAAAAATTCATAGGAATCCCTATAACATCAAAAGCAATGAAAATATAAAAATTATTTACCTATATAGAAAAAGTCGAGTTTTATTTCAAGTAAAATATTCTCCCTTTGATATGTATATTTATTTCCGTAATTTCAATAAAATAACATAAAAATAGTTATAACAAGGAAGACTCCTTGTTTTATATTCAATAAAAACTACCTACAGCTTACTTTATACAATAATAATTTACTAAAAACTTATTTTATTATTGCTTTATATTTTAAATTATAGATGTATAACTTGTTCAGTTGGCTGTGACGGAGCATACGCCGTGTTCGTTCCACGCATCAACCAATGGGAGGTTAAAAAAAATGCTAATTGCATGATGAAGGGTTCCGCAGTCAAAGAGTTCTTGACTATAAACATTAACATGTAAATCCAATTCAAGTTTAAAAATAGTTTTGTTTTTTAAATTAATTTCGAATGCGAATGTGAAACAACAAGAATCTCTGGCATCTAAAGGTACTATTCAAAGGGTCTGTTGGTTCGTATAAGGTGAAAGTTATATATGTGTGTCTAATAATATAATATAATAAACAAAATTGTCAAACGAGTCGACTACATCACTACATAGTATAAAACAAAGTCGCTTTCTCTGTCCCTATGTCCCTTTGTATGCTTAAATCTTTGAAACTACGCAACGGATTTTGATGCGGTTTTTAATAGATAGAGTGATTCAAGAGGAAGGTTTATATGTATAATACGTACATAATATATTTAATATCACCATTGCACCCGTGCGAAGCTGGGGCGGGTCGCTAGTCTTAGAATAAAACATAGGATAGTTTAATCCCGGGTGTAGGTGTCTTCCCTTAGGATAATATTATAATTTACTTTTACGCAAGCTTAACAGTTGACACTAGTTTTCTAATAAATCAAAACCCTTTAATGACAAGATTTGTTTTCACTACTGAACCCTATCCAATATTTTACCATATTGATCATAGACAATCAGTGTATTACTATTGTTTACATTACGAAATGAAATATTTTTTACTATTGACAATAAAATAAATATATTAATAGTTTTGAGAATTATTATAAACGAGAGTAAAACTGTAAATGTTAATTTAAAGATCAAGACCTTGTAAAATAATTACAAGGTCTTGATCTTAAAAAAAAAAAAACAAGGAAAACATTCATTGAACTCGAAAATGATTAAATAAATAGTACAATGAATACAAATTAAAAACAAAAGGCAATTAAAAAGCGAAAGAACCCAACAGCTCCAGTAACATCATTTATAAATACATATAAATTACAATTTAATAGCAATAAATTTCACAACGTTAGTTTTTTGCACAAAAACTGCAATCAATGCGAATATGATGGTCTGCCTGACCTTTGCAGCGTAGAACACAGCATATATCCAGGAAACTAATTAAAAAGAAAACTTTAGGGTCTACTGCAGTTAGACACACCATAAAATTAGTTCTTTTTTCCTGTTATAACACGTTTTATTTG
Source organism: Mythimna loreyi (assembly GCA_029852875.1). Taxonomy (NCBI): domain Eukaryota; kingdom Metazoa; phylum Arthropoda; class Insecta; order Lepidoptera; family Noctuidae; genus Mythimna; species Mythimna loreyi. The sequence continues at coordinate 19,078,951 of CM056796.1, read as the reverse complement.
AATAATGTGGAACAGATTTCACTTTCTTCACCACTGACCATACAACTTGAGTTTCCTGATGGCTACAACTTAGTCTTTAAATTAAAAATGAATACAAGCGATGGTGCGGTCAACGATTGAGCAGGCTTGCCCTGAAGTAACCTATTTAGTGCTTTTAATTTTAATAAAGGAACCCCAGGTTGTAGCTATCAGGAAATAAAAAGTGCAAGTTAAACAAATCAATTAGCAATCATTTTCCACAAGGTACAGATTTACGCAACCTTTTTTTTTTGCTTATTAACAAATAACTAGCTCCTCCTCTAGGTGGAGTGAGTGGGATTGGCAGATTTCTGCCAAAGACTATATTCTTTCAATTTAACCTTTCTGATGACCACAGTAATTCTTTCGAACGATTGCACAAATTGCTAACATTTTTATAACTTCTTATAATAAGTATTCCCTCATTTTATGTCTAATTAATGACTTATTTTAACATTTGAAACTAACAAACGAAAAAAATACTTTTGCGTGTGCAAAGTCAGTATGAGTTTATTGGTTTTGCATCCACAATTAAACTAATTATCTTGTACTGTAGACTACTAGCTTCTACTAGCAGCTTCGCCTGCGTGAATATAAGTTTCTCCATACACACTTTGGACCTCGGGTCCATCCACTTAGGGAATGTACTTTGGAAGATGCTGTTAGTGCTCCCCTAATTCATAAAAAAAAAAACTTGTGCAAATGTTTATGCTTCTAGTCCCTGTAGTTTCGGGTGTGCATTGATATGTTAATCAGTCAGTTTCTCTTTTTGTTTTGACTTAAACCTGGGAAAATATCTTCCATCATTATCATCATCTTGTCCCAATTTTATTTATCTTCTGCTGCACTTTTAATAATTACGGTATAATCACCATCTTTCTGCTTCATCATCACTAAGGGTTGTATTCGTACAAAATAATTTACTATCAATTGATAATCTATAAATGACTCAGTTACATCATTATTGATGTCTACTGAAGAGTATAAAATCCTTTTCTGTTGTACCTTTAACCCTCTCTCTCTGGGACCCCACCTTACTCCGCTCCCAAAGGCGCCTAACCTCAAGTTTCTTGACAACTTTTGATCAGATAACAGCAAGATCTCTGCCAACGGACGGTTTAGCGTCAAATGTGGCACCTTTATGTACTCTATCTTTGATCTAAAGGGGAGACTGATAGCCAAAGTTTGGCCAAAGATTGGTGTTGTTTTAAAGTGGCAACAAACATTGGAAAGGGCTGACAATACTTATGACAAGACTTGATTTTAATAGCTGATACGCAGTAGAATAGCTTGAAGGCGCTGTGACTCATTACAGTCTTAGCGCGCTTAGCAATTATGACAGTTGTATACATGGACAATTAAATGATACTACTATTATTGTAGCTTGCATCTGTATACAACCTTCATTTTCCAATTGACTAAACACGGCCTAGTCTTTTAACTACTAATGATTTGTAGCTGTCTTCTTCTTGATTTGTGTTTCTACCTTTAGCAATTCCAAGAGTTTCTTTTCATCCACATCACTCAGAGATCTTTGCTATAATTTAGAGAAGATAGAAAAAGAAGACTAATTAATAATAAAAAGCAAACAAAATCGATTCCTGCTTAATGTCATAAAATGATAGGTCAACATCACTAAATATTAGAAACAAAACATACTGGTATACCACCCTTATACAAACCGAAACCATTGCAAGACTCCCAGTAGTCTTCCAGCACCATAAGTGCTTCTTTAGAGAGACACGGAGCGATGGGCGCTGCGTTAGGTGTTCGACGTACATTGCGGTAGCGGGCCGCGTCATCGCACGCGCAGACACATACTTAGGGCAATGTACGACAAACGCCCAACGCGCCACGTCTCCGTAAACAAGCCTTTAAGATTTTCTGATGTTTTTTGACGAATAGAAAGAAGCTTAACCACAAAAATACCTCAAAATCACACGTTACCACTCACCCGTATATAGCGTCTTTGTCCCTCTTGTGTACAAGCGGCTCTCCGGGCAGGGCGTGCGCGGGCGCCGCGGGAGGGGGGTAGTGGACCGGCGGCAGGTGCGGGTGAGACAGTCTGTGTTCGTGGTACATCGCGCCGCCCTCCATGTAGCCTCCGCCGTGGAGGCTCTCGTCGTACTGTTGAGAGAGAGAACGTTAAAGAAGCTAATAGTGGGGAAGAAGTTGAGAAAGAAAGAAATGGAAGTACTGATGAAAGAGGTGGTAAGGCTCGAAGATTTGAAATGAAAGAAGAAGAGAAGTAGATAGGGGATGATGAAGGAGAAGCTTTTAAGCAAATTGCTAAAGAAAGAAATGCAAAGTGACTACCTACTGATTAAAGTAGAGATGTAAATTAGAATATAAATGGTAATACGGGAGTAAAGGTGTGAAAAAAAATATTAAAGAAGAAATAGCTTGAAAAGAAGACTGAGAGGGAGATGATTTTGGAAGATGTTGCTAAAACAGTAGTTGATAAAGGAATTCTAAACTAAGATGGAGTGACTGGTAATGCTACAGCAAAGCGGTTGGGAAAGAAATGATCTTAGGAGAAATAATGTGTTTTAGTATGAGACGAAAGGAACAAGAAAAGAATAAAGATTGTTGAGGAAAAAAAAAGTAGACAATACTGAATGAGAAGTTACAACAATAGAATATTTTACACACAAAAACATTTTAAATATAATGTAGAGTGTACATAGCAATAGTAGAACAGTTTCATCATCAAATTACCTTTAAACCTACACAACACAGAAACAAACTTCATTCTCATTTTATCTTAAAAAAAAATCAGTTGAAAGCAAAGACCAGGCATTATACTTCCTATACGCCACATTCCTCTTAAAGCAACAATTAAACGCACGTACAAAGGAGTTAAAAACAAAAAAAAAGTTGGACTTGAAACGTTGAATATTCATTAAAAATGTTTAAGTCATCCCGATGGCTATCTTACATCAATGGGGACCCTCAATTAAACACTATAAGCTTTTAAAATGCGTGCCTGTGCTTTTAAGCAGATTAGAGCGGTTAAAAAAATTGACAGGCCCTCTTGTGGTTCTTTTGTGTACTATTCTATAATGACAGATTATATTTTTAATGCATTGCTTGGCTGTATGAATATTGTTTCTTTGCCTTCTTAATATTGATTTAAGAAAGAATAACTAATGAACTTTCTCCGTTTGATATTAGATTAATTTAAAAGCAATAATAATATTATAATAATATATTATTAAATTATAATATATTTATCAATATGCATCTAGATTGGCTGTGCTAATAAATAATTAAAACGTACAATGATCTCTGACATCAAATTAAATACTTAGGTATTTTTTATGTGTTTTAGGATAATGCAATTCTTTTGGTCGTTAAATGTGGAATGTTGTTTTAATATTTCAATGACGCTGTTTATATAATCCGTTTGACGTAATAATGATGCAGTTTAATATTAAAATAGTTACCTACTGGGTAATACCTAGTGCAAAATAATATACGAAGAAGCTTAATGGACTTACTAATTCCATAGTTTATTATTACAAATTTACAACATGGCCGATTTATATTCCATATTTGAATTCCATTCATCATCATCATCATCATCATCTCCCTGCCCTTGTCCCGTTTTATTTGGGGTCGGCGCAATATGTTTTTTTCTTCCACTCTGTCCTGTCACCCGTCTCGCTATCACTAACTCCTCTTTCTTTCATATCCCTTCTCACACAATCCATCCATATTTTCTTTGGTCTCCCTCTCCCTCTCCATCCATCCACATGTATCCTCATAGCTTTTTTTGTAACATGCGTTTCATCCCGTCTTTTTACATTACATTTTACATTTTTTTTACATTTGAATTCCATTCATAGAATTATATTGGATCTATGGTAGTTTTCTACAAGACTACAAATGTCTATGGACACAGTTAGCTACCTAAATCCGGTATGAAAGAATTCCTGGAACTATTTGATAAGTAAAAAACCATTACCATATTAATTTACTCTTGTCATTTGCATACTCATCTTTGTAATGGCGTAATAAACGCAATAACATTATAATTTTAGATGCAACAGTAATTATTTTAATTTCCTTATTTTTTAAATAGTGACGAGACGTTAGAGAGAACTGCTATTTGATAGAACACCAATAAAATTTTAAGCTCCTCCAAACAAACAGAAAGTTGTTTATTTATTTATTTAATCTTCATGTACAGTAGTGGTACATAGGCGGAATTAATGCTACAAGGCATTCTCTACCAGTCAACTTTTGGGTTAAAAAAGACAGCATTGTGACAGTAAGCAGAAATTTCTTCCAGCTAGCAGTGATTTCTGATAGATAGCAGAAAGCATCTGACAGCGATTTCGTCAGCGTAAAATTTTGCAAATTACTCCAAAGACACTTACTCCTGAAATTAAAGTATAGGTACTTATGTCTTTGTCTGAGGTACTGTCTATAAAATTATCCTTAGATATATTTTCATCAAAATTGTATTAATATTTAGCTTTTTGAGTACCGTAATTACAGACACAATTGAACGCCGGCGTTCGCGTGGGTTTGAAGAGTTTAAGAAGTGTAGGCGTGAAAAAGTAACATATTATAAACAAACAGACAGAATAACTTTCCCATTTTAAATACTAATACAGATTTTCAGTTGTATTCTCATCCTGTGTTTTTTCTTATTTTTTACAAACGCATTAAAACCATCATACAGTATACTGATATCGTCCATTTCGTTCAGTCGAGCCATCAAATGAGGTGACGATGCATTTTGCTTCGATCGATAGACTTCGCTGGTCATTACCGCACCTTTGCTTTACTTTGTTTTTTTTTTACACTACCTCTTCAACCCCGCTTTGTCTGGTCTTTAAATGTATTAATTTTTGACTTGATTGAGATGGCTAATGGCTTAGTAAGAAAGTAAAATCATAGTATAAGTTTGAGACTGTACTGCAATTGTTTTAGGATGGTGCAGATGACAGCTGTCAAATTTAAAGAACGCTACCTATTCTTCTCTCTCGTCTTATAGATGCATATTTTCGTCCTGTTGTCATTCTACTCATGCTATGTAAAAAATACCTTGATTGTAATTAATTTCCTGCTCTTGTGCGAACAGAAAAATTGAAATATAACAGCTGATATATAACCGTAGTGACCGAAGCCAACTTGGGCCAAGGGTACGTGTCTAAAAGGAAGGCTCTGGCCCTGTTATACAAGGCAAAGTAGGAACAGGGTAGGTTGTTTAGTCAGTAAGAGACACTGTTTTCCGCTCCGCTCAAGGGTGGGATTTGTCATTTGATGATCTTTACCCACCATAACAAAAAAAACTATCTGACAGCAGATTGACAGCAAAATTTCTATAAAAAAAAATCTTTATTCTATGCTTTTGTCAAATTATTCATATCTTGCACATTTACATGTTCTATTATATAAAATATCTAGTCAAAACCGTAGCGAACTGGTTAAAACAAAACTACTCTAAAATAAAATTCGTCCAGCTATTTCAGACTTTATTTTCTCAATGCTATAATATTGGCAAGACGTCCTGTTTACTCTTAGTAAAGGCAGATTGTATATAATGTATTGTACTATGTGTATTGTATAGTAAATACGTATTTGTGCGATATATTAGCTCTCGATACCGGCTTCTCTTGCCACTTAATGCCAAGTAAACAATACATTGAAGTAGAGATAGCAAAATATGGTAAGTTTATTTATTTGCATTTTATTTATGTGCAGTTTTTTTAATGTGATAATTCTATACGCTCGTAGATTATTTTCTAATTCGATTTATTTTACATATTTGGTACTATATTGACTGTTCTACATTGTCTCATTAGTGGCCCTGACTGCTGTGCCGGAGGTCGTGGGTTCGATACCCATTCAAGACAAATGTTTGTGTGATGAGCTCAATCATTTGTGTGTCTAGGTGTAAATTATCTATAGTATGTACTTATTTAGAAACATATAAGTATGTTTATCAGTTGTCTAGTAACCATAACAGAAGCTCTGCTTAGCTTGAGACTAGACGACGTTGTGTGACAGTTGTGGAATTTATTTGTTTTTCCAACGGCGTCTTGTCAAACTTCAACTCATTACCAATGACATTGCCAACCGTACAACAATAAAGGAAATGGCTTACTTCTGCCAGAGACGACAGCAACAGCATTACTACTTAAACATAATTTATAATCTTGATAACACGTTGAAGTGACTTTATTCCTGATAACCGCCATTGTTTTGCCGACGGTACCTGCGTAACTTTACTGCGCATTGAATACGTCACTTTATTAGAACTTTACTGATGTTAAGTTCATTGTAATTTGTTTTTGTTGTGTGCACGTGGTTTGTACTATAATGTTTTTGCTGACCGTATTTCTCTGAGCTCTGATTTGGCTGGTTTATTATTTACTTGAGTCATCATCTTCCTGCTTCTCAAGTATGGTTTAGTTCAAAGGTTTCTAACCAGTCCAGGTTGATGCCTAGTCCAAAAGCAAGAGTTGAAATATGGACTAATAAAATGCGAAATATTTCCTGAAAAGTAATTTTGGCTATTGCAGGTTACTAGATTATTTAAGGTTTTTTGGCAATCATCAAATAACTTTTAAGAGTGAAGAAAGATATTGTCACACTTTTACTGACTAAGGCTTATCTAAGTGTCAGCATTGGAATGCCTCCCATAAGGTGGACTGATTCCCAAGTCAGGGTTGCTAGAATCCGATGGATGCAAGACACATAGGACAATAGTAGACGTCTCTTGGCTAAAACGATGATGATGTGTCTTTAGAAGCTCTTTACGCTTCGTAGAGACTCTTTCAAGCAAGTATAGCTGACTTCTCAGACTTTTGAAAAAAACACTTACACAATGTTATTACCAGCCTTTTTTTACTCAAAACTCCAATAATTTTGTATGAAAATTCTTCAGTTCTTCTTTAAAATTCCATACAAATAAAACTAAACGAGTAAACTCATTAACAACTTCAACTTAAAGCAAGCAACACTGACCAATATACAGTCCAATCAGAGTTAATGTAAGAAAATTTGAATTTTCGCACTTAAATGACTTAATTATACTGAGTGAACGGAACTGACCACCGAACTGCCAACATTTATGTCTTTAATTTAGATATTCCTGTGAATAACTGTGTAATACAAGCTAAAACTATTTACCTCCAACTGGTTGCTGGTTAGACGAATTTTGAGAGGATGGGAAGCAATGGGTAGCTCGCCGTTCATTGATGATTTGAGAATATCTTTAATTGTATCGAAATTAATTCAGTTGACGTGATATTTAATACTGATAAACTAAAAACAACTCTATATTATTCCAAAGCTCAAAAAAAAACCTATATTTTATAAAATAATACGTGATAATTATTATTATCAAGGGTGAAAGGATGTGAGTGTGTTTATATTTCTATGTTTGTTACTTTTTCACGCTAAAACGGCTGGAAAATTTGGGTACAATGGTAGACCATGCCTTGAAATAGCATTTAAGTTAGGATACTTTTTATTTCAGGACAGTATTCACCTGTTAAACTTTTTAATAGCTAAGCATTGCATAGCATCAAGCTTATAATGTTCTCACGGCTGGGACTCAACCTTCTCTAGAATAGGGAATGGGCCGTATTCCACCACGCGGGCCCAGAAATTACACCTAAGTTATGCGCCTGGCTGGGTTTGAACCCGCGACCTATAACTTGTAATTCGGGGTATTTACCACTCGGCCACCACTGCTCTCTTCTTTCTTTCTTCTTCTTTTTAATAAGGGAATATATTTCAAGCGAGTGAACTAGCAGGCAAAAGCAAGTTCATCTCATAATTCACAAATCAGGCTAAAGAAATTGGAACGCAGTGTTTTTCCCGCGTGCGTGAGAATAGTTGAGATTTTCGCTAGCACATACGGGCTTATGTATTATGTATTTACCTTATTTAGATTAAGTAGTGATTGTACTGGCTTTGGAATTATCTGAACAATAACTGTGCCACTAATCTATGTTACTTTGTTTTAAATAAACAACTTGTTTTTGTTGTGAATGTAATTGTAATTGCCACAAAAACAAATAGGTATCACAGTCCTTTTTTATGGTGGGAAAAATCATCAAACGAATCCCGCCCTTGCGCAGAGCGGGAGACAGTGTCAGACTTCTACTGACTAAACGACCCACCGTTCCTTCTTGCCTTAGTTCCAGAACCCCGGTGATCCGCTTTCACATCAACCCTTGTCCCCAGAAGGCTTCGACCCTGCTGGGCTCCTACAGTTGCTGACACCTCCTTGAGGCACGCGGGAACAGTGCGCGCCATCGACGACTTGAGCTCGGACCGGACGGTTACCGGATGAGCGGACAGCGAGCTTCCTATTGTTCATCGTCCGCAAGCCTACGCTTACGATGGATCAGTCATGGACAGTCCTTGAGGTACCTATGCTTCTAGTGTCTGGGTCATCTTGACAAATTGCTATGGTCTGCCTCAGCTTCGCTACGTCAACATTTTAATCTGACTTTCCTTAAAAGCGTTTTGCCTTGTCGTTTATACTGCGTACATCGAGGGACTGGAACTGTTTGCCGGCTTCAGTCTTTCCGTCCGATTATAATGTAGGTGTCTTCAAGGCTAGAGTGAATAGGCTCTTAATAAACTAGTGCACCTTACCATCAACGATTGCATCACTGCTTACCATCAGGTGGGATCGCAGTTAAGCACTAGTTTATAGCAATTAAAAAAAGGCAAACTCCTCATAAAACAGCAAGACTTTCTCCTACTACAACCCTATAAAATCCTCAAGACTTAGCCCAAACAATTAAAACACGCCTCCTCACAGGGGCTCTGATCAACCTCCGTGCTTAACCCTAATTGGCTGCTAGGGAATCATTACAAGAGAGGGGTACTTGCATTATGTCATTAAAAATGTATATCTGAACCTTTGTGGATAAATATAGTCTAGATTTGAAGGAAGGCGCCATCACCCTAGCTTTGAAAGTAGACATATTGGAATGGAAAATGCTTAGGGAGTTTCTTTGGTATTTACCAAAGAAACTCCCTAAGCATTTTCCATTCCAATACTTTGAAAGTAGACATATTGGAATGGAAAATGCTTAGGGAGTTTATTCCCCTGTTATTATGAGTAAACGTTGCTTCTAAGTGTATACTTTTTACAATAGGTTTGTAGAAACGTGGGTCTTAATATGTGATGAAGTTCAAATGGAAAATTGTAGTGAGGGAATATTTCCCCCTGGGTTTGTTTCGGTGTTTTTTTTCAGGGTAGTCAGCTAGGAAACACCGGACTCATCTAGATTAAACTGACGAAAAGAATGAAAAAATGACGTATAAAAAAAATATCATTTATTCATCAGGAAATATTTTGTTGGCAAGAAAGTATGGAACTCGAAAGCTTTATGATGGATAGTCGAGCTAAGAAGCTAATTGGTGATCCAGATTTGGTTTAATTCCAATTTTTGACGCCTTGAGCCCAGTAGTAAGGTAGCCAACCTTTCGGTATATTACAGGTTGCTTTTTGGAGAGTATGCGCAGGAATTGCATCACTTGGTTCCACCATCTCATTTCTATCATTGGCCAACCCGACGCATGGCGAGTATCTACCCTTACGTTCAAAACATCTACGGTCCGGACTAAGCGTTTCGCTTCGACATTCATACCGTGTACATCGAAAGACTAGAACAATTGGCAAGTGCAACAATTCTGTTACTACGCCTACTTTAAAGATGCTGTACTTATTACTGCGCCTGTATTTGTCATGGATTTTTTTCCAAATTTAAATTCTTGTTCTTAATTTTCTAGTTGGCAACCCTACACTGGACATACAGCTCATTAAAACAACCTTCATCAATAATGACCATACGTAAGCGAACCAATGATAGAATAAATTAATTCCGAGAAACTACAATATTATTATTTTACTAAATAATTTTCCTATTGTGTTGTGTGTCCTGTTAACCTCTATGATGGTAATTCTGCATACCTACTCAGTATTGAAAGGAAAGGTTCTCGAATGGCGACCGCGTACCGGACGACACTCCGTGGGCAGGCCCCCTACAAGGTGGACCGACGATCTGGTGAAGGCCGCGGGAAGCCGCTGGATGCGGACAACACAGGACCGATCGTTGTGGAGATCCTTGGGGGAGGCCTATGCCCAGCAGTGGGCGTCGTTCGGCTGACATAATGATGATGACCAAGAATTGCAGGTTCAACTTGTAGGTATCTACAATAGACGGCATATAATACACCTAAGTGGCAATCGAACTTCAATGGGCTGTAACAAATCTGTTAATCACCAGTTACAATAACAACGACGGCCATTTTTAACCGACTTCAAAAAAGGAGGAGGCTCTCTTTTCGACCGTATATGTTTTTTTTATGTTTTGATTCAACTTATTCGCCGTGTACCAGGTCTCAATCAAAGGAGGTTTGTACCTATAGCAATAACGGCCATTTTGGTTTAACATATTTGCCACGAACTATAAGATTTATCTGATTTAATATGAGGCCTAGAATTTAGACTGAATGTTGTAATGGTTCTTTGAGTCTCCATCTCGGGAATAAAAAATAATGAGAAGGTGGAATAGGGTCCTTAACCCCTTGACACCCAAGCGAGACACCCTTGACCATTTTTTTTTCATTTTTTTTTTGTAGGGTATTTTGATATTTATCCAAGAACGTAAAAAAAAGTTTTTATAGACAAATAACTTTCCGTTAACTTAAACTCTTGAGAGCCTTAAGTGAAAGCCGGTGTTCATACATCTATTGTCTTTTTATTATTTATTTATTTATTTAATCTTCATGTACAGTGGTGGTATATAGGCGGACTAAAGTCAACCTTACACCTACCTTACCTTTCCAGTTTACCTTATTATGTCTCTAATTAGGATATTGAAAAGGTTAAGTTGTTACTACAAAATAATTAAGTATGTTATAGTTGGTTTTTTTAATTCTAGACTACAATTTGACAACTCAGAATGTCACAATCTAGAAATTTGTTCCCAATTTTCTGGAGTTTCACATTTTAATTTGTCAAATCGTAGGCTAGGATTAAAAAACGAACTATAGAAGGCTCTAACCCTGGTACAGAAGGCGATGTAGGAACGGGGTAGGTTGTTTAGTCAGTATGAGTCTGGGTCCCACTCCGCCCAAGGGCGGGATTCGTCATTGCATGATTTTTACCTACCATAAAAAAAATGTAATCAATCTCTTATCTCATCTTTTCTAGTGACATCGATGTTCAATAATTTTCTTTATTTGTTTTCAACACGGTATTTATAATTTTTGAGATTACATGACGTACACACCCAAATCGAAATCATAATTACTATTTGATGACAATATTAATCTTAATCCAATCACATTTATATTATGAAAGCAAAAGTTTGTATGTTTGTTAAATTTTCACGCGAACGGCGGAACGGATTTGGTTGAAATTTGTGACATTCATAGGGTTACTGGGAAGTAGTGACCGATATTTAAATATGTGATTGTAGTCATGATGACAAACAACTTTTACTATAGGAAAAAACATAAAAACTTGCAAAAAATATTTGCCAGGCAGTACATTTATATTCGCACTAGCTTTCTGCCAGCGACTTTGCTCGTGTGGGTATATAGGTAGTAGTGGTAATAGGTTTTCGCACAAACTTTGGACACGCTTTTCATCCCTTTAGGAGGTAAATTTTGGAAAAAAAACATCTACGTCATAAAAGGAACCCTGTGCAAAATTTCACTCCTCTAGTCCCAGTAGTTTCGGCTGTGCGTTGATATTATTATGTCAATCAGTCAGTTTCTCTCTTTTACAGTCAAAATGTACTGAAATCGCAAATTTTTCGTTTGGTCCCATAGTAAAAGTTTTTTGTTATCATGACTTCAATCATGTATTCAATTATCGGTCACTAATTACCACTCTACATGGATCATGTTTTAGAATAGCTTAGGTATAGGATACTTTTTGTCTTAAGAATGGAACATTTTTTTACACCAATGCAAGTAAAGCTGCTTACAACAGCTAGTTAATAATAATTTCAAAAGACTGGTAGCGTCATAGGATTATTTTATTAAAAACCCAAGATAACTGAAATGATTCGTTATCGAATAAAGATAGTTTTTACAACATTCAATGAGTTTTATCTATGGTTTGCGTTATATCTGTGATTAAATCCTAATCGTAATTATAATCTGTGAGGCTAAAGAATGTATGTGACACCTGTCAATATTGTGTCAATTTTTGTTTCATTACTTGATTTTAATTGTAAATAATGGGTTTTGGTGTGGGGTAATGGCGCTTGTCGTGTATAGTATTCATTTTATAATATAGTATGGATGATTTTATACTAAATATTTGAGGTATTAGGCAATTTAGTGAAATAAACTTATAGTAAAATTACTCTACAATATGTAGTTATCGCCAAAACAATACCTTTGTAGTGTAAGACCACGGGAATATTGCTATAAATGAAAGCTTTTTTTATTCTTTTTTTTTATTTTAAAGAATTAAATGGGTCGGTCACTAAAGTTTTTAAGATCCATAAAGGTATAGCTTAAAAAACAAATAGACTTGATTGTGAAAAAAGTAAAAAAAAATCGGGTTTTAGGATCATTATCAAAGGTTTTGAGATGTATTTATAATTAGTCCTGGTAAACTTACAAAAATCAGTTGATCCTGAGTAAAGGACAATGTCTAAATTTTCTAACGAAGTAGGTAAACTACAACATGGTCCTTTATGAAAGAAATGATTGCCCCAACAAAGTCAGAGAAATGTGTGCCACAGACATGAACATGACTAGAGAAAAGCGCCGTCGCAAGAGTATTTAGCAGAACCATGACGCGTTTTCGCTGAATTGACAATCAACTCCATTTAAATGGTTATAATTAAGCAACCGAGCTTAACCAAACGTATATAACCGTACAAAATCGCAGCACTAACTATTTACAAGCGCTCAACAATAATCGGTGTCGTAAAAGTCGCTTTAAATCATAATTACTTATAAACTGAATCCTACATACATATGACACGCATTTTGAACTCTATTACCACGTGATAAGGATTATAAAAATGTCCTTTATTAAACAAATCGTCATAAAAAATCGTAGCAAACGATTTCCGACTCTATTCTGTTAAAGTTAAGGTTAAGTTTCAGTTTTGAGGTTATATTTGTGTTGGAGCGTTATGAAAATGGCGGCCGAAGTTAGGTATTTTTATTGGAGCATGTTTGAAACAATGGATGTTTGTGAACGCCTAAAATGATTTGGTGTACGTCGAAGCTCATTTCGGACTTTTGTGAATTTGATAAACGTGTCGTGAAACTTTAAGAATATACTTACAGATTGAGTACAAAACTGTTCAATTTTATGTCCGACTATTGTTCTGTTGGAATTAAAGTGCTCACTTTATTTCGAATAGTTTTATTTTAGGTTATTTTTAAAACAACACAGCGCAAAATTAAGACAACTATTCACAAAAACGCAATAAAAAATAAGATGTAACAAGAAAATACCACCAAAATTATGTCATGGCGCCGTGAAAAGTTTACCGCCCATTTTTCCAAAATGGCTACCGTAGAAAAGGCGCGTTCCATTCATAATAATTCGACATCACGCACTGATCTGCGTTCGATAACAAAACTACGCCTACGTTTGGGGGTGATACGGGGGTAAAATTAGCGTTTGTTTAATCGACATTACGTTTGGTCGCCATGAAACAAATTAGCTTCAGGGCAATCGAGGCCGCCATGTCTCATTTTCAAATTCATTTCTGTAGCGACGTATTTTTAGGTTATGTCATACTTTATTTAGATACTGAGTAAATTAGATAGATTTATGTTTTATTTTCGTCAATTTACTTTTGGCTTCTTAATAAAGTGACTTATATTTTTTTCTCAAATAGTAAACTCCTTAAATTGTATATGTTTATATTACCTACTGGTATTCGTCTCATATTTATTCATTATCCTTTTCCTTCATGTTTTTGCAAGACAAGAAATTATTATAATTGTTTTTCTAGGAAGCTCTCTACATTAGATTTTCCTCAAATACATTAGGTTACCACCTATAAGGCAAAAACAAAAACGATTCAGCTCATAGACTGAATCATCCGATACACCCTATAATTTTGGTAGAATCAAATTTAGAATGACAACAAACGTCAAAAAGAGAACGAAAATGATTCAGCCTCTAGCCATTTGAATTTAAGACCTTTATTTTTGACAGAATCAAAATTAGAATGACAACTGTTTTTTTAATGCTGTACGGCGTACAGCGTTAAAGGTTTTATCATGCGTTCCGTTACACTGTCAAAAAGCTTTTGGTTCGACATGCCTGTGTCCATGTAACGAAACGATATCTGGTCAAATCAAATCATTGTACATGGTCAACACTCTAGTATAGACAAATAACATCTATCTCTATCTTGTTCCTTTCTATTGACAGAGAAAACGTTTCAAAAGATTGTTTTTTGAAAGTCCCGCTTAGTTCTGTAAAAAAGTTTTCTACTGGAATCCCTAGTACGGGTATTTTTGAAATTCTTGACTTTACTGTCAAATGCATACATTATACAACTAAAACTTCTTCAAAACTAAAACTATTCTCTCTATCAGTGAAAACCACATTAAAATCTGTTCAATAGTTTTTGAGTTAGTCGCGATCAGATGGACCGACGCGGTAGCGGACTTGGTTTTGTAACATTTAAGAATATTTGCAATAAAATAAATAGGTATTTATTTATACTACTCAGTATTCTGTAGTTAGCTGATTATTTAATGACTGAATCACTGACGTTCCTAATAGGATTATCTTTAGTCAATTCTTGGCACCTAACGGAAATGTGTTTTTATAAGTTATGCTCATTCCCGACCTCCACCGAGGCTCTAAAACCCTTGTTATTTCACAGCCACAATCAATCTACAGTGACGGTCGCACGATGACGTCACTCGTGGGCGGTTGACACATGGCGGACATTCTCGACTGCTCACTCACACTTACAACGCCAAAGAACAACACACAAAGATCCATAAATTATTTTCCCATAACACTTTAGGTCACATTACATCACGTCAGGATAGGGAGTAATTAAAATTCTACTGATCATATTCACACCTCGCTACAATTATACAAGACTGGCAATTAATAAATGAAATAACTCTGGAATTGCCATCAGCAAAAAATTGAAGGGATGTCCGCTTGGCGAGGTTGCTCTGAAACTGTTTTTGTGGCTGCAGAGACACCTGATGTGGATTTCCGTGTGAATCTCCAAGGTTGAAATTGTTGCGCAGTCCCTGGTTTCAGAATTTTTTTTTACAGGGCGCATCATAAATTCCGACGCAAAGAGCTATAATTCAAAGTTGGCTGATTGTCTGCCAATGTTTTTCTTTTATTAAAAAGAAAAAAACGGTCTGGCTACCCAGCTGATTCTATCTGTACTTCATTTGAACTATCAACGTTTGCGTTGGTATTGTCTTAATGAGAACAGTCTCATTCCGCCTGGTCAGCCACTTCACGATCTCGAATAAGAGACATAACAATCAATCACCAGTCCGTGGCCCAATTGCTTCACTCCAGACTGTGAGGCTAACGCTCAGTCACAGTCCATAAACAACATTTTTGTCAATAAAGCCCATAATTCATAAATAGTTGTGTAATCTGCGGGCCGGGGCGCTAAGAGTCGTCCGCTACAAAACGTGTAATGACTACCTTTTGACGGCTCCGAGCCGGTTCCAAAATTAAATGATACGTTTTAAAAATGGAATCGCTCTGTCCCGCCTTTTTTCCATCGAGATAACCTTTAGTCCATTTGGGTTGCCATAAAGAAAAAATAAGCATCTTAGCGTTTTAATTTTTTTAAATGACATTCTTGTGGTTTTTTCTCGCTGGGAATCTTACAGTGTAATAAGTTTACGGAGCGGCCGGTTTTTGCGCGCCATATTGTTTCTTCGATTTGTTCCTTTAAGTATCAAAATATGATTAAGATTTTGGCCGGTCGCATTGTCGTGGGCAACGCATACGTCTTGCCGTCAAACGTTGATGAGTTCAGAACCCTGTTGCGCTAATTAAGCTTGCTGTTATTAATCGCTTCAGTTATTTAAATTTTGCTTGAAACGCCCGTGGGGTTATCGTTTTTTACGACTTGCGGTTGTGAGATTAGCGTAGGTCGATTCCGAGAAGTAAAAAATTAACTCTTTTGCGGCAACAGATATGAGTGATATGTTCAAACGTTGCTGCGGTTGCGCTGTTACCTCTGCAATAGAGACCGCTTATGTAGAAAAAGTAGATAAAATTAGACGTGGTTTTCGAACGCAGGCGGTTGGGGAAGACAGAACCGTCACTTGTGCCCGACGCGGGGTGGGACATGATGAACGCCACCCTTAGCGACGGCCGTCCCTTTCTAGCTCGCCTTCCGGCGCCTATCGCCGTCGCCTGGCTGTCATCTGGCAACCTATTCACACGACTGAGGGGCCACCAGAACCGATTCGTAACAGTGAATAATGCATATGAATAGCATACATCTAATAATAATAATTGACAATTGCCAGTATTGCCACACCAAAAAAACTTTTTTAATTCCCGAACAATACTTGTTACAGGCATAAATTGGCACTATAAAAATGATACATTAAAGCGAGGTAGGTAGCAATCATTCAGGTGTGTTTTTATGTATTCTTTAAATTGATAGTGGTAAATCAAACGTCGTTAGACGCTGCGAGATGCTCGTATCGAATTTTACTGCGTCCCGAACGTAATACGACCGTAAAACTTAGAAAAATCTTTGTGTATTAAAATATTATGCGGCCGGATTGAGATGTGCTGGCCAGGCAGGGAATTAACGCTGCGAAGGCGACCTCCTCAATTTCCTAGCGACACAACATTATAGCGGGCGCTAGTCATAAATTCCGCTTCATTCATGATCCACAGAACGTAAGAGACCAAAGAATGCTCCGTGCGTTTGTTTCTCGACCATAAATACTAATAAAACGGCCTCGTTACGGGGACAGTTCGAAAATCGGGCACACGACTTCTTAACGACACCTATTAGGGATCTTCTGTCTGGTCGATTTAATTGAAAAATTGTATCCAGAGCGTTGCAAGAGTTGTATCCGACTCGCGCGCCGGATGCGGGCCCAGACGTCCATTATTCCATTTGCCCATCCGCATGGGGACACGACACCGACGCGACGCTAACACGTGTCAATAAACCAATCGTGCGCCGCATCCGAACTGCCGTAGCGCACCTACCTTAATTACTGGCAACACTTCACTGTTCTATATTTGAATTCAAATCTCGAAGGGCCCGTTCTAATTTCGAGTAAGGTTGCGCTCTCGCTCCGATATCCATTCTACGCCTAGAATGTTTTTCTTCTTGCTTTTTTTAATAATAGAACTGTGAGCGATGCCGGGCGTTCGAACTCGGTCGATTCGCGAGCAGATTTATCGTTCGGAAAGTATCGCGGGGGGAACGTTAACACTTGTTTTAAGGCCGCGAATGAAAGGTTTACTTCCCATTCCAATTTTAATTTGAACTCTTTAAAACACAGCCGTGGTAATGTCCGCCTCACAAGCAGTGAGGCTGGATCAGCTGACTTCTTCATAGTGAATTTTTAAATTTCGAATCTGGATTCGAATACCTACGGTTAAAGGAATAATGTTATACGGTTTTGGAAACGGTTACGGATTTGATATGATTTCGGATTACCCGCTACTTTCGGATAGTTTTAATTACGGATAAGTAAGTGAAATGAAAGAAGAAAAGTGTTTACTTGTGCCTCACACAATCGTATAAATTAAAAATACATAGATAAACCTGTCGTATCCTTTTACCCATAACTATCCGAAACTCATATCGGTTTTGATTACGGATATTTTTTCTTTCGGATATCCGAATAAAATAGAATACAATAAACTTTATTAAACACCAAAATAGTAACAATTACAGTTAATTATAAAATTATTTCGTTTCCAAACATCTCAGATTTTTACAGCTTATCACAGACTTGCAAAGAAGCGAATTTTTTTATTAATTTAAACCGACCATTAACCCTCAAGACCCGCGATTAGTTTAACAAATTGAAACAAATATGCTTTGGTTATCGTAATTTCTGCGTAATATGAATATCTTGGGTTTGTAATGTAAACAGTGAGGTCAATAGCTGGCACATGAACCCGGGACGATAGCCTGCCCTCTTATCGTCTGCTGCACTCCAAGGGACAGTTAAAGACTCTCTCCAAGTCTGATTTCACGTAAATACGGGCTCGTTAAGATAAGGATTTCCTCTCGACGCGACAGCCACAGTATCTTTTTGCTTTTATTTAAAGTATTAAAATAAGGACATACTTAACTACTTAAGGATTTTCAAGTTTATAATAAAGCTTGCTTGCTATGGCTCATTAAAATGCTTCTTCTAAGAAAACTTCCAATTGGTTACCTACTTGTTTCTGTTTATTTTTTTTTGCTAATTTAATTTTTTGTAAAAAACACTATCAATATTGGTTTTTAAATATAGCAATAATCAGCATTTCAAATATTAGCATGAGAAAGAGAGGTGACAAAATGGGGAGATCTCGCTATCTCTTTTGTACACACATAACCTAATGGCAGTGACGTCACATTTCAGTATGTGCATCCTTATTCTATTCTTTGAGAGTTTCCTCTTGATTCAGTTTCTAAACGTTTCTAATTTACTCAATATTTTACGGATTTAGATAAAAAAAAAATCTTTCTAAATGCGATTTTGGGTAAAGTAACTTTTTAATAGATAAAATAAAAAAAATTAGAGTCAACTATCGAATTCCGTGATAGTGTTGCCAGCAAAAAAGTCCGAAAAAATGTGTATCATCATAAATAAGGTTGACATGTTGCGCCCACGCGCCTCTTATTACCACGTCTGTCCGTTTGTCCGTTCGTTACCTCTATTGTGGCTGTGAATGCGAGATTAGCCACACCGGCCGACGCTCGTGATTGACTATTTAAACTTCAAATTCTGTGAGTGACGCATTTCTGAACGGAGCCGAGATCTCGTCTTTTGTATGTTGGTACTACGCTCGCCCGACGACGCGGCACTTTAGGTATTTTAGTTTTGTATAATCTGTATAAGTGCTACACTACAGATTTATGCTAAGTGTCTTACGTCTGTCTTATAAATAAAATTCGTTTCGTCAGATAACATATGTAAGTGAAAAACTGTTTTTTTATTTATTCTTTTTCTTTTAATCACCCGCCGTAGTGTAACAGCGACGTGTCAACATCGTTAACTCCGACAAATAGATGGCCGAAAAGCATTTTTAATTTCGTCTAAAAAGTTTTATCAAGATTTACAGACGACGCGGGATCATGTGAATTGGGCGCGCGTCGGTCACCAGCCACCGGCGGGACTCGTTCTTGGCAATAACTTGGTCATCGCCCCGACCGCAGTGCCGGACCCAACACGCCGCGACCAACCCAACCACACGGTTAACTAAATAAATCAATAGATACAATACGCAACGGACAACACTAATCCAAAAGATAAGCCTCACTAATTACCAGTAACAGCCGACTATTCATCTCGCGCCGGCCTTATTTCTAAAAAGTGTCAACGAAGAAAAGCGCGCACTAAATAGCCTAGTAACGGACCGTCGTGATTCCAATTTCAAACCTCGTTATCGCTGCCCGAAAAAAGACGACGCTGAACGAGATATCAAAAAAGGATTCGGAAAAAATTCGAACAACAAGTTTTTAAAAATGGAACGTTCGATTCGTACACACGGACCCTGTGCCGGCCGGCCATAGCGGCCAGCACTCGACGCCGCGCATTGTTCCAGCCCTTCCACCGAACCGCCGAGTCATGTTACTTCAATTAATATTATTTAATCTGTATCTAGATCCCGTCGGCGTGTTAGAGGAATTATATCGTTTCGGGAGTCACCGCGGTAGGATTTGTCGATCGCGCGATAAACTAGTGTTTGATCAGCAAAAGAAATAGCGTGACGAGGAATATGCGACAAGGAAACATATTTCGATATGAGCGTCCAAATAACTGTCGCCAGATGAGATCGCACTGATTTACGACATGGCGTTTGATGGCGTATAGTATTTTGACTAGGACGGCCGCGTATTAATCAGTAATTCTCGGGGTGTACGCGTAAAAAGGATGTCAGTCGTTCGACCAACAATAAACCCTCAAATTAGCGATCGCGCGAATTACCGTTGAATCTAAAGTGCGCAATTAACGCGCGTCTACAAAGAGCCAATTCGAAAATGAACAGCGATATTCAAATTGAAAATGGAACGCGCAGCGAATAAAACAATGAGAAGCGGGTACCTGCCCTCGGGCGCTCGGCACTGCTCGGTATGCGAGCGAGCATCTAGAGCGCTCGGCCGTGCTCGGGCGCGCTCGGCCGCCGCGAATCCCAATTCAAAAATGGAATCGAACAGCGAAATTTAAATAACAAATTAGTGGGTGCGTTTATAAAGCGCGTCGAGCTTCAGACTGATTTCAATTGATTCTGATGTCGGAATTATGTTAAAAGTGCGGCCGATAGTGCGCGCATAGAACATTATAAATAACAGGATCAGTTCTTTAAAAGCATATTAATTCATATCTTGAACATATTTCCTACATATTGCTATAGTTAAACACATGTTCTTCAGTTTGATCAGATGCAACCAATTTATTGCATACCTACATTTGCGGATGCAATCATAAATCTAACTATTATAAAATATCAGGAGTGCGTCGCCGTTCATTAAACCGGCAGTGTGTACGTCCGTCGAGAGAAAATCGTGTGCGCCATCAATATTGTTCATTATATTAAAAGCTGGGACTGTTTCAAAACAGTTTGAAGTCGGACAATCTTTATCAGAGTCGAGAAATAAAACACGGAGAGGAATAAAAACGTACATTACGTCACATTAGTGTAATCTCGGATGTCTCCGATCGTTTCCTTAGGTCCATTAAACAATACCGATATATGTATATTATCTACGCCCACAGTCCTGATCTTAGGCCCTACGGCTCCAACCAGTAAATAGCTATATTTCTGACCATTAAAAAGTAATGTCCCCGAACCAGTCCCTCCGGTTTTTTCTTTTATTATAATAATATATCATATTGTCGTATACCAAGTTATATAATTCATCAAAGATTATTTATATGGTCAACTTGAGGCGCTTGACCGTTTTATATTTAAATTAAAAATGGAGATTTTAAATGGTCGGTGTTTTGTTGAAGAACAAAGGTTTGCAATCAATGTTTCTTGTGAGAATGTATCCGGTACCGACATACTTTTCTAATCTAATGTAGGAACCTATAAATTAAGATCTTAGATGTATACCTTAATATGATAGAGAGAAACATTCGTTGACATCAAACTCAATCTAAGATTGGATATTTGAAAATGTGTTGGCATAGCATTTCATACATAGGTACACTTTATAACTTAAAGTATAGTAATTCATAAAAAAAATTCTATCAAATGTCTCAAATATTTTGCAGACATTTAAGTTGGACATAACAAGCGGATTCCATCAAGTTCCTACCATATTCAGATTACTGTTTCCTTCAAATTACACAGATGATTTTTTAAAACATAAATTTCATGAGAAGTAAAGAAACAGTCAGATACATTATTATGATAGAGGAAAGAGAACTCAAAATGTTTTCGTCATAACTTCAGCATTTTGTTTATATTGATGATATATTAAATTTAGTACAAAAAGGCCTAATGGCGCCCAGCAGTAGTTTTATATTTTTATAGTACTTGCTATATGTTTAATGGCAATGAATAAATAACGACATTTCCAACAGTAACAACTAAGCCGTAATGAAAAAATAATTTTCGACACACAAAAACTAGTTAATCGCTGCACATTATTAATGAAAATATAATAGTACCATTTAAGCCGATAAAAATAATCGTAAGTGGCAACACTCAATTATATTTTATTATCTATTTCACTTTCCATACAACGTCGTAACTTAACCGCGGGTTTCGCAATGTTGCCAGCGTTGGAAAAAACGAAAAAAGACAACAGTAATGCTGCAACGTTATCTTATACCTCAAGCAATGGCGGGACATTTTTCAACACTTAAAACATAAAATCGAGCGTTTTTTTATCGCGTAATGTGAACAGAACTGCCTATACAATACTGGTGTTATCTTTACTGTTGAAATAAGTGCCAATAATAAGTTTTAATGTTTTAGGAATGGCCGAAACGCCCGCAGATTGGCGCCGAAGACTTAGGGAGAAAGATACCATAAAATGGCGGCCGGGAAACATATGATTTTGGAGGTAGAGAATTAAAATTATTTAATTGGTAAGTATTTACCGGGTTCTTTCAATTCTAGAATATATTTTTTATTATTTTTGACAGAAGAGAAGATGCTTCAAAGCTTTTTACCAATATTCCTAGGTGCAGAAGATCTATTCTAATCGCAATCTCATCTTGATGAAAATTATTGTCAAAATGTGTAGAAATTTAAAGCGTATTTGACACTTTATAACTAAGATCCGATTGTGAATGTTCCTAACAAATACGACAACTAGACCTCAAGTGTAACTACAAAGAACATCAGCTGTTTTAGGTCCAGAATCCTGTACAAATCACTACAGAGGTTGGATGACTATGTGCAAAGGAGGTTTGCGACGGGCCGTAAACTATTTCATAACTAATATTGCATATTTGTCAATCAGTACATCATAAATAACTAATTTTAAAATGTATTCATTTCCAATTTAGACTTAGCCATCTTTAAATTTGTCTCTTATAGGTCTCAAACGTTTCTCTTAAGTTCTAGCTATGATTATTTTAAAAGTACTCACTGTCAATATCTCGACGGGTCCCAAGACCAATACCGTATATGAAAAAGTATAAATTTAACGTAATTTTGTAGTTCTGTATAAACAATAAGATAGTAATCTATTGGTTATTTCAATTAGTAAAAGGATATTAAACAAATAATAAATAGTGCCTTATATTATGTAGTTTTTAGAAGTGATAAAATGCAATTCGTTTTATTTTTCGATACTATTTTGTTCTTGGGACCCGTCGATCTGTGTATGTTTTTATTTAATATAACCATTATTTTTCTATATAAATAAATAATTTAGAGTATGTAACATACGTTTTTCTTCTATTATTCTTTGAGAATTCTTGTTGTCTGAAGAAAATGTGGATAATACTAGTAATATATATAGTTTATCTTTATTTTTTATAAACTGGCCAGAACAAAAACAGTAGCGCTTGGCGCGTAAAATGATAAAAATCAATTTTTAGTAAAAAATAAAAATGTTTTACAAATTGTTTTTTGTTTTTCACACAATTATTTGATTAGAATCTAAGTACATTGTTTCTTTGGTGCATCGGAAATATAAAATACTTGAGACGTTTAATTGCAAAAGTTTAATGATTTTGCCGAAAATTTTATGAATCATAAATTGTTTTAACATCCCTCGTACGTTGGCAAGATTGGTCAAAAGATAACATAAAATATTTTTTATTTAACCACTTTTATTGCATTTACAATGGCCGTTTGAGTATTTTTGTCTTTCAAGATTTTCACTATAATGTTTTTTATAATCAGTGAGTGTTATTTAAACTAATATTATTGTTTTACTTAAAATGGTTTTACCTCAATTGTAAAGAATAATAAAGCATGTTTTGTTTTAGACGAAGCAGCTGATTTGTAAATCTTATCTTGTAGTAGTAATATAGTAAATAGAAATTACGAAAAATATTTTTAGAACTTTATTTCCGTGAATAAGCTTATGTCACTCATGGGTGCGTTAATGTGGCGCGACCCCATTCTTCATTACTAAGTATTATAACGAGAAAAGTTTTAATTTTGTTTCTAATTAATAATCTCAAATACTTATGGGTTGATTTTTAATCATTATTTCACTTATAGAATGCTACTTTATCACTGAGTGACGTAGGGATGCGGGTAAAACCGCTGATAGAGGCTAGTAATTTATATTAGGCAGATCAATATGGATAAAAGTTGGGAAAAATGACAAAATATTGTTAATATTGAAGCGTATCGCACAGATACGTGTTTATAACAGGAACAAGTCAACACAGCGTATCCAGTACACATGTTATCACGTTATTTAGTGGGCCACCGCCGAAAACCAGCAGTATCACCGATTATGACTAACTATTAGTAGACAAATTGATATCCTTATCGGGTATATCGTAAAATTTACGATTATACCACCGTTTACAATGAACGGACAAGTCTTGTGCAAATATAATTTGGTACGGTTATGTGTGAATTAATTTTTGTTAACTTTATTGCGTAATTATCGATAATTACGCGAAATGGCGCCTTTTTGCTATCGTATGTTGTTTACCAATTTTGGTATGCCGTTGTAATGTTAAGATAATGTGTGACAGGTAAAATTATTGTAGTATTTTTGTTCTCATTGATAATTGATTCCACTACAGGTGATTTTTTTCTAGTTGGCGAAGCATAACTAAGAGTAAATGTAAGAAAACTTGGCGAGTATTGACTTTTATAGTTTGAAGCGATGATTTCATTTTTATCCGTAACTAAGTAAAAAACGCAATCGGATATTTGTTCTTATTTCATCTGATCCTCAACAGTTCTCAAACAAAACCGACGGATTCGCAATCTTACTGCATTAAAATTAAAGTAATTTTATTTAAAATGCATTTAAAACATTCAGGTGTCATTGTCCGATTTACTAAATACAATAAACAGGTCATCATTACAACAAAAATTCGAATAAAGAATTATAAATGCTATAAAAATGTTAGAACTGTGATTATATTTACCGTCGGAAACCATCACTTTAAGACCACAAGAACAACAGTTATGAATCATTTTTAAATAAATACAAGATTATTTAAACTCAGCAATTTTATTAGATTACGTATTTTAGTAACACGTTAATTATACCGTATATCTAATTTCATGGTTTGTGTTGGACTTTTTTTGCGAACTAAGTTTTTAAATCCTTAGAACAAAAATCAAAGAAGTTTTCAAATTAAACGCGTTATTATTTTTCTCTACTATTAATATTTTATCATGTTTGCTACTATAGTGATTTAAATTATAATTTATGTAAATTTGTATCAACTTTATTTATCACAAGTCGTTATGCAATTAATATTAAAGTATTATATTATACGAGAATGAGTATTTGTAAGTAACGTTCACTATTGTCTTATACTATGTGTGTAAATTAACTTTATTTTTATATTATGGTATGAATATATAACACTAAACAGAACATTCTCTCCCATTATACTTTTAATGGGTTTTAAGAGGTAATTTAAATCTAAAAATAGTAATTTAGTGATAAAATCATAATAAAACGTCTTCAGCGGTTTTAAAACTATTTCTTATTAAAATATTGTTACTCAAAGTATATTATATGAGTGTATATTCTAAAACTATCTTACCTATATGTATAATTAATTTTTTCACAGTGCGACATAATGATATTTTTTTCAGAAAATCATTTTTTCTGTATTAAGCAGTGTTTTATTTTTATTTTTTTTGACTCATGCTTAATTGTGTCAAGAATATTAATCTATTAAAAAAAAAATCGTTAAAACATCACGCAAACCTTTTTTTAAATACATAAATATTTTTTTGGAAACAAATATTCCTTAACATTTGCTAAAAATAAAATCCATCTCGATAATCATTGTATTTTCCGTATCGCTATCAGAAACCTCATTTTTTATTATTTTGTTCTTAAATCGAAACTTCTTTTGCCCACCATTTATATCTATTTTATTAAAATGAATCCGATACTAAACTATCTTGACCTCAAAATTAATGGTAATCGCATACCATCAGAACTAGGCTAATGCTAAACGTTATGCCATTATATGATATAATTATTATATAAATTATATGAGTACCAATATGGCGTCTAGTGCACTTAACATGTGTCCAATTAAATGTACTTTAATCCAAAAATACCTAAAATTTGACGATGTGTTGAGTTATTACGGGGAAATTAGATTTGGACTACATGCAGTTACCTAAATCTTATTTTAGTATATATTTTGTGTCATATATGTATTATAGATGTAAATTACATTTTCTTTTTATGCACCTATCATATTGTCTTTTAGTTTGTATTTTTTTAATCCTAAGGCCACTATTGTACTATTGTGTTGCATAAAAACTAAATAAAAGATATTATTTTGATATTTTGATGCAATGATTTTAATATGTTGTTTTTAAATGTATAATTGAGTGTTGTAATTTAAAATTTTATTGTTGTTTTTATAATTATTTATAATTTACAATATGAGAATAATTTCCTGAAATACAATGATTATTATTATTTAGTATTGTATACATACAAATGCTACTATTTATGGTTCTCACACAAAGTGCAGTCAAGGAACTTTTGGATACAATTGAAAGTTTATGTTGATGACTTTTTGACCTGCCCTAGTAGTCGTAAAATTCTCTATCAACCATTAATATTAAATGAACGAAAACAATAATGTATGCAGAGTGCGATTTTTTTTCGTATTATAACTAAATGAGAGTTTGGAATATCTAATAGAGGAATTACTTTAACTTATGAGAATGTATGTTCAACTATATTCAAAGATTTCTTTATGTATGTTACTTTTTGTTGTACCTAATTTATAATTTTGTCATGTTTACGCCTTTTCCTAGTCCTAATTCAACTATCGACGATTTTACGACCATAATTTCAGGGTGCATCGTTGCAGCGGGACCACTTACGCAAATAAAGTGTTTAAGGGTAGCCCTTTTTTATCAGTAGGCCATTTTACCACGAAAGCCGTATATGATTGTATTTTATAAAGGTACATAGATAAAGATTTACGACCGTCGGAGGAATCAATGAAACGATCCGACTTTCGTTTTAGTTTCTTCACATAATTTACGAACTGCGAATTACTTCCTATTGCGTGATTCGACAGATTTTATTAATTGTAGTAGTTTTTTAATAACCTAGTTAATTTATGTTTGATTACTAATTCGGATATCTAATTTGTAATTTATGTTATGTTAATTCAAGTTCATTGATAGCAGCTCAGTGAAGTCGTTTTAAATTCCATTTGAGTATAATGGATAAAAATGTACTGTAGAATGGTTTCGTAAAGGCCAAAATAGACAACTGAGCTTTTGAAATATCTACTTAAATACCTACATATCAATGATTGTCATCCTATCTATGAATAAAATTGAATCTACATAATGACCATCTGTTTTGTTCGCAACATCTCCAAAATCTACATGAACATTTAGTGTGACACTTTAATGGGTTGCGAGTTATTTATTTTTAACCATTTAATAATACTATTTTCAAACAAAGAAGGATTAAAACTTTTATGTTTCCTTCGCCAAAAACAATACAACCCTAAATCTTTAGAAAGTTGTCCCCAGGAGTTCCGTTAGGGGCATCTTTGTGGCGCGCACCAAAAAAAGTTTTTCTTTTCATTGTCAATTGAATTTTATTGTCGGTTTCTGAGATACTCTTTTGTGTCAAACTGTGCGTTTAAAGCCGCTTGTAACTCGACAGATTTCCCCGTGTCCCGTCCCCATCGCCCGTAAGAGAGCATTCAACAATAGACACCCCGCTGCATGCCATTTTATCCCATTTATTGTCCCGATTCATAAACCGAAGTTGCTATTCCGTCAGGTGTCCAAAATATGGAGACTTATTCATTTATGCATCAATCCGATTTATTCTCATGACCGCTTCTACATCTCGCGAAGACGTCATTGCCCACTAATGCTCCCACTGAACCGTAATGGAACCGCTCATTCATATCTCAGTTAAAAGTTTTTATTGAGTGAGAGATACCGTCGTGATTACATTATCACAAAGTGTTTTACGTTCATAATGCATTCATTTCGTTTTCATTATCACCGGTAATGCGTCGGTGGTGTTAGAGCGTGCTCTGAACTGTCATTATGTATTCCAAACGCGTCTCACTTGTTATAACAACTTCCCTGCTGTTGAACACGCCTAATGTGTCGTTACAAACGTCTGACCATTTTTGAAGCATGTCTCAATTCTGATTTACTTCATTTTTTTTATCTGTTACTAGTTCACTGCCTGTCATTATACTACCAACAAGTGATTCCCTAAGTTTATTTTGTTTTGAACACTTGTCACTGTTGTTGCTATCAATATTAACTATCATAATGTCATTATCTATGGATTTAGGATTTATCGCCTCTAGGCTATCAACTGTACTACTGCTATAGCTATCATAGTTGATGGGTGAGTGTGTAGTGTTGTTTGTGTACTTGTCATCTGTGTACATACCCTAGGCTGAGCCATGAAAGCTCGGCCCGAGCCCGGGTGCAAGGCTCCGCTGGCCACCACGAACGTTTTTCGTCACGGGCCCAACCTAACACAACACACTAGCACGTGAACACATACACATCAATTATTTGACACCGTCACAGCGGCCCGCTAGCTCACTAGTGTCATAATGCACTCGCGACGGATGTTAACTAGAGGTTTTGTATGGTTCGATCACGGGACGCGGCGTGGCCGAGCGAGGCGCGGGGAAGCGGGAGGCCCGGCGCGCTCGGCAGTCTGGCGGACACTGCCGCGGGTCGAGCGAGCAGGGCCGACGCCGGGGCGTGGCGTACTGCCCACCGCGTGCCGCGCCAATCGGCGGCGGGCGCCGAACGCGCGGGCCGCCCGGCGCTGCGCGTGTGTGCCGCTCTCCCGCCCGCCACACCGCGCGCGCGCGTCGACACAGACGGTCGTGCGCGTTTTTTCAACGGTTTTTGCGGCAATTACATGAGAGTTTTCCTCTGTTCGGATTTTCTGTTCTGTACCTAATCAAAATTGCTGAGTTCCTCTCGCACGGAACGCGTTGTGAGTTAGGTATCGGCGTTCGACGGTTTATGCTCGCTTGTGTATGTTTGGAGCGCGCCAATGGGATGACTTTGGATCTTTATTTATTTTAAACATCTTAAAGATGTTAAATTTTACTCAAGATTTTTCTCTGCAATCAGCTGAACATTTTACAGAATCCTTTCTAATAATAACAAGTGTGTCGTTGGTTGGTTGGGGCGCATGCGCCGTCACCTCCGACGTAGGACGACCGTAGGTAAAAGTGTTTAATGTGAAAACTTTGTGATGGCTACACTCACCCCTGTCCATTCATCGTTTAGATTCAATCTTTGTATACGAAACTTCTTTAAACTATACTGGAGTGGACGCAAAAAATACATATCAATTCTAAAAAGTAAATAAAGAAATATAGGTATTACTGCTTCCTTTTACACAAACTACTTAGCATTTATAATAATCATTAGCGAAGCGAATATTAACACAAAAGATTTTAATTTATACGAAGTTCTGAACTAATAATATAATTCATAAGGGGTCACGCTAGCAAGACGCACACTTGCTTGTAGGTGTTTTATCAAACTTCATACGTTTAAGATTATTTTATTTCTCCCAATTAGTTAATGTCTATGATTGAAGTAGGTATGCACTAACAATCATTTATCTTGGTTTCATAGTCGTATTGCCACTTTTATTTAAAAACATCACACTTTTCGTCAACTATCCCATTTACTATCGTTTTGATTTATTAATAAACAAGAAGACTTTAAAATATGTATATTTATTCATTAGATTAATACCTTATCTTTGGTTAATTCTGTAGATAAAATTATTTCTTACATCTCTAATATACTCTATCGCTACAACTCTTCTACAAGTAGATATATGCTGTTTAAATCTATGGAACACTATTGAATATAATTTTGGTAATGCTGTGATGGTATTAGCCAAGACTTATAACCAACTTAATATTTACTGAAATTAAAAGCTCAGAAATCTAAAGTATACTTCTTAGAGTCGTTTATACTGCATACATCGAAGGACTGGACTAATTTACCTGCTGCGGGCTTCCTGTCTCATTATAATTTAGGTGTCTTCAAGGCTAGAATGAATAGGCTCTCAATAAACTAGTGTTCAACATCAACGATTGCATCACTGCTTGGCTGGGATCACCGTCAAGCACTAGTTTATATGAATTTAAACAAAAAATCTTTTACAAGTAATGCAGAAAAACTTAGCAAATTCATTAAACTAACTGAACGGCAGGCTTTTTACCAAATACATAAGTATTATACACATAAGTATTATATACAGTCCTTTTTATAAAAATAGAAAAATAAGGAACTTTAAAGTGTGAATTAATTAGAACTACATTATGTTTTAGACATTTTTCCGATTTCTTAATTGGAAAAAATCTATTTTTTTATTATACTCAGAACTAATTAAAACGCAGTGATGATAATTCTTGTACAAACCTAAACTATTATTTTTGAAATCAAACCTTATTTTATCTACATTTTCTTTCCAATATAGTAATTATGTGCAATAAAATAAAACTTTTTAATAGTTTATATGGATGATTTATTTTCAGAAATTTCTCTATGTTATAATTTATCCAATTAACCAACTTTACATTTAACTAATTTTATAAAAGTTATAACGTATATTAATTTTTGCTACAAAACTAAAATAACTTCACAACTTCTCCTCAAGTAAGTTATATAGATGATTTTATAGTTTGAAGTGAGAAATAACAGTGTAAATTGCAAGACATGTATCTCGTATAAGACTTGAGTATTTCCAAGGTGTTATAGACATTCCTTACGGTACTTTCAACTACTAAGGTATGTGTAGTTAACGCCTCAAGATATTATAAAGATGCTGGGACGATGTCTACAGATAAATTGAAGATGGACTTAGCATGGGAAGAATCTCTTTTAGGCTTATAACTTGCTAAACGTTTGTTAAGTTGTTGACTATAAAAATGTTTGCAAAGAAATTTTTATTAATTTTAAAATGCAAGTTTACAGTATAATTATTAAGCAAAAAACATATACTCTAGAATCTTAAACAATAAAAACCAACTAACTTATACGTCACTATTTTTTTAAACGATATAGTCTAGAGCTTGATTGCAATCCCACCTGATGGCAGTGATGCAATCGTTGATGGTGAGGCGCAGTAGTTTATTAAGAGCCTATTCACTCTAGTCTTGGAGACGCCTAAATTATAATCGGATGGGAAGACCGCAACATGAAAATTGTCCCAGTCTTTTGATGTATGCTTTGTAGACGAAGCAAAACAATTAGTCCGGACCGTAGAGGTACTAAAAACTACTAAAAACCATAACAAAATTTTAAAATAAAGCTATAGGTTTTTTTACTTATTACAAATTTAGTAAGGCTTGTCATGGAAGATATCTAGATATATGTGCTGAGTGACCAAAGAGTTGAGAAGTGTTGAACATGTCTTCTGCAGGATTGAGTTTAGGAAATCTCTCAGGTTTACTTGTTAAAAGAATAAGGTTAGATCATATCAATCTATGGTAAAGAAAGCAGGTCACAATATGCACTTAACAAATTTTCAAGTCAAACGCAGATGGATGGATGATCGCGGACATTGAAATTGTTCCTGCTGCTTATTATATATTTTGACACGTCACGTGATCCGAGGGCTGGCTTTTACCTCGGTCAGAGAGCTTAGTATATAACGTAGCTATGCCGCCAGCCTTTTGGGCACACTTCCAGTCGACAACGATGCGAAAGAATTTTTGACGGCATTTTTTAGGTAGAAATCATCTTTAGTGTATATGTATTTTTAATTAGGTAAGTGATTTCCAGTTATATATGTTAAATAAAAAATAACATAGCACTTGTTTGGAATCTTTTAAACGATAAATTTTCTTTAGCATTTAACGCTAATATTCTTTAATCATACTGAGATAGTTTAAACTATCAAATGAAATTATTGTAATTAATAAAAAAAAAATATTCAGTGTGAAAGATGATAGTTTTAAAATCTTTTTATAGAACATAATTAACTTTTTTCTACATCAATAAAGTAACACCACTTCGACATAAACTTAAATCTATTGTTACAATGGTGGTCGAGTCTGAAAGACTGCTTGGATTAATATAATTTACTCAAACGACAGTTACTATAGGAAAGTAAATCCAAAGAAAGACAATATGTTGCAGCAAAACCAAATAAAATTGTAATTAATTATAATTAATTAATTATAGTTTGTAACAACATATACACGGGAAAAATTACAGTATTATAAAACAAAAAACTAGTACTGCTTATTTCTAAAACTAATATCTTTCAGTACACCTTCGAAAGGAGAGATAAAAAGAAATGCAGACTGTGTGTAGCAATAAGAAGAATTTATGACCTCTTAAATTAAAGTAATAAATACTTATATAACCTTATACTAAAAATAAATACATAATGATGATGATTTTTATGACATATAAAATTTGAAGCGATTGGACGATGTTCGATAACGAAATGTGAAGATAATGTCAATTATTTTATACCATTTATTTACTTTCTGAGGAGGGAAAGAAAGTGTCAGACTTTTACTGACTAAAACTTACTCGTACAGAGTTCGTTCATCGTCATCATTTCTGCCGAAAATCGTTCACTGTTGGACATAGGCCTTCTCAAGTGTCGCCACAGTAAACGGTCCTATGTATGTCGTTCAGTTGCTCTTTATTGTGAAGGTGGTGGCGAGTGCTTCCTTCAACCAGCAGCCGTGGAAAGCGTCGGCCCTAACTGGCCCCTACAATTTTTCTAACATCTCTTGGAGACATGCGTGGAACACAACGAACTGTCGACTCGGACTTGGTAGACTTAGATTAGAATGCCGTATGACCAGCTATGTGACTTCCGACCCAGCTTCCGAACCGATCTATTTTGTGTCATAAGCCACTGGGCGCAAATGATTGCTTTTGATACATTTAGCGAACGGGAAAAACTAATAAGAAAATTTAAAATTACAAAAACTAATAGTAACAAAAAGACAAGGCCAGATGGATGAGATACCCTCTCAGTTTCAAAGAATCACCCAGCTACCCAGGGCTTGCCGTTCGCAAACTCACGACTGCAATAGCTGATACTCTATAACTGCCGTAGAACAAATAAATTTTCAGTTAGCGGCTTAACAATACTTTTTTTGGTGCTTGACTGTGAGCCCACCTGATGATAAGCAGTGATGCAATCGTTGATGATGAGGGGCACTAGTTTATTCCAGAGCCTATTCACTATGCCTAAGACACTTAAATTATAATCGGAAGACTGCAGCTGGCAAATTGGCAATTTAGCTTTACCAGTGAAGGTTTCCAGGATGCAAAGCTTCTAGAAGTTCTACAAACATAATTAGATTTCAACATTAAAAAAATCTTATTTTCAAGCAGTTACTTGTACAAATGTAATCGGTTTTGAGATTTCTAACAATCATTGCTAATGTGCTCATAACATAAAATTTAAACATGCGATGTATTATGTCCATGACTTTAGTAGATATCGCAAAAAACAGGCCGGCCATTTCTGGTAGTGGGTGTTGAATGGGAACAATATTTTTCTTTACTTTTCAACTGAAACGTGAGTAACAAAAAACTTATGCTATTTTCATTTAAAATTATCTTGACTTAAAAAATTGCCGATAGCGTCAATATCCGCCTTTAAGATTGTTGTGCAAGAAATAGCAAAAAAAAAGTTCTTATTTAATTTTTCAATAAATTATGCTCCACGGTAATTTACCGTCAAAGAGGACAAAAACTTTAAAAAAAACTTTATAGAATTTTTCTTTAAATCCAGAAACTCGTTGACAAACAAACCCAACAAAAATGGTGGAAGCATAGTTAAAGTACCCATTTTACTCGTTAATAGAAAACGAATTAAAAGGTTTAAAAGAAATTTTTATTCTAAATTTTTGCTGCTACAGATTCTGAATTGCAATTTTTTGGTCTCTTGTTAAATTAATCGAAAGAGGTTTTTATCAAAATCAATTGAGTTTTTGTTACGGGAGAGTACCGGTGGACTCTGATAGCAACCACTGCAGCGGCCATGAATGCTTGTTACTTATAAGAATGGTTGTCGTCACGGATTTGCGCATCAAAGGGAACTCCGGGCAGTAAAGGCGCAGTACTTTCTCTCCTCCATTGCCTTTCTTACAGTGAGAATAATTGAACAACAGTTTAATTCCGTACAGACCGTTCTATCATCAGACCACTAGCCTTACAATGTTACGCCACCCGTACTTCTTCACACCCATATGTATAAAATCTCTTTGAGATCATATTCATAAGCTTGCATTTCACTACTATCTTTCCAATGATGTAACGATAGAGCACGCTTGCGTAGAATTAACTTATTTACTCTTGACTTAAATATCTACCGGTTGTAGCCATCAGGAAACACAGACTTCGGCACTATATGCACAATGCAAGTACACCAAAATGGCATGTGGGTGGCATATCCACGATGTGCCGGTGGCGCATAACCGTAGGTATGTCTTGTTGTCCAATGAAATGCAATGAGGTGTACAAGGTGGTGATGAGTCACACTGAAATATATTAAGGTTAAATATTGGAAACCGAAAATTAAATTTCTGAATTTAATCGAAGAGGCGACTTCAGAAAAAGAAAAATGTATTACCTACCATGACTGTGAGAGGTGACTCCAAAAGACGAAAAATATATTACCTACTTAACTAGAACCATAGGTACCTGCGCTGACGTTGTGGCTGCTGCGATCTTCAAACAACACACAATACTGCAACCTAATTTAACGTTTGGGTCATGGGGTCGAAGTGCACGTCTCTTTTTCAGGAAAATTTCACAATAACTGATTTCAACATCACTGCCGATGTGGAAGAATTTTTTTAATGTGTTTAGGCTCGCGTTTGCCCACTATCTCATGATATGGTAAGCGATGATGTTGCCTAGATTTGCCTAGGTTGTAGCTATCTGGAAAAAAAAGACTCCGATAGGCATTCCATAGCTGTACATACACAATAAATGATGATGGAATTGTTTTATTTCTCCCAATAAGTTAATGTCCAGGATGAAAGTATGCACCAACAATCGTGTAACCTCGTCTGGTTTCAGCTTTATTTATAAACATCACACATTTCGTCCACTGTCTCATTTACTATCGTTTTGATTTATTAGCAAAAAAACTTCAATTGGAATTGCGGATATTTATTCAGTAGATTAATCCTACCTTAGGTTCATTTTTAAGATAAAATTATTTCTCACACGTCCAAAATAACGTATCATTACAATTTTCCTGTTTACATACAATTTTAAATATTCAAGTATTGATTCTTAAAATTTCTTCCATAATCCTTGGGGAAATTTTAAAACTATAACTATGCCTTTTTTCACGTGGGAAATCATTGACTTTTTCCGCTCTAGGATGGAACTGGAGAGCGTGTTAGAATTTTACTGACTAAAAACCACTTCTATGTTCCTATTTTTCCTTGTGTTCCAGGACCTCAGGATTACTTTTCAGAATCGAAGTCATAGCCTCAGTAGGCCTCCGGTTTTATTGACATCTTCCAGAGGAGAACTATGGAGAACTAAGCGCCGTCGACGACTATTCTTATATATAAGTAGGTACTTTAAAAAAAATGGCGTTGATTGAGATCCCACCTGATAGTAAGCAGTGATACAATCGTTGATGGTGAGGCGCACTAGTTTATTAAGAGCCTATACACTCTAGCCTTGAAGACACCTAAATTATAATCGGACGGGAAAACCGCAGCAGGCAAATGGTTTCAATCCTTCGATATATATACGCAGTATAAACGACGGAACTGTAGAGGTTACAAATTTACAATTAAAAGTAAATAAAACTACCAATATCAACAGCATTTTAAAAACAATAATTGATGTTTGGAACCGAGTAAAGTAGTCGATTATATCCGCTAAGTTAATTATTGCCTATTCGCATGTTTCAGCGAGCCCCGCCTTCGTTGCAATCAGACTTATAGAGCGCAGTCTGTAAGGGTGAGGCTAAGAAATAGGAGTTTCAGCCGTATTGACTAAAGTATGGGGTGTTACAGAAATTACAGGGTTAGGAATGACACTTGATGTATTTTGCGGGTGTAGCTTGATGGTTTTTTCTTTCTTTGTGTTATTAAAATGGTGTTTGTTGATAGACTTGAGTACCTACTATACGGCGTAATTAGTCATGTGTGTTTCAAAACCATTCCAAGACCAAGAGAGACAAGAAACAAGGAGAAGGCAAAAAGAAGTCAGGCAGAGCCGATGCCTACTAGAGCCACGGGAAATTTGTTATAAAGAAATCCATATTTAAATTAATATTTTATCTCTTTTGTTTACACTATCGTTTTTCACTAACGTAGTTTTTAAGGTTTATGATTACTTACATTATATGGACTACGGTCTAGAAAAAAATAGGGATTGCGAGCACCTTTTCGCCTCTTTACTAATCAATAATTACATGTAATAAGATCTGTGAAGGCATTGACTTCTTTTTTCATGCTCAGAAATTTAAAAGGTTTATTTAGGAAACTACAAAAAACTCAACAAGAACTAAGAGAATGAAGGAACGGGTGTTTAGTTATAAAAAGTCTCCACTCCGCCCAAGGACGAGAGATGTAATTGGAAGATTTCGCCCACCAAAAAAAAAACAGCATGTTGTGGAAAATGTCACAGATTCATTTAAAACAATTTATAACTTATTACAAGATTTTAAGAAGAATAAAAAAATTGGGCTTTTTTGAGATTGCACAAATTTTTTATCTTTCTCTACCTATGCATTTTTAATTTAAAGCGAATGTGTGATTTCTTTCTACCCAATATCTCAACATTTTAAATTCTCCGATCACTGGTCTTAACAACGAACAAATAATAATTACATCGAACGATTAATTTAAAATCCATTTGAAACAAATAACATAAATCACATATTTATAAGCATTTAAACACGTTGAAAACATCAATTTTTATCTATGTTTAAATTTTACAGAAATCAAACGATGCATTTAATATTGGTTCAATCATTTTGGTTGGTTTATTTTATGCCAATGATGAGACATAGAACAGATAATACTAGATTATACTAATTGGCCTAAATCTACACTAATATAATAAAGAGGTAAAGTTTGTTTTTTTGTTTGTAGGAGGTAATGTCTGGAACTACTGGGCCGATTGTAAAAAAATTAGCAACAATAGAAAGCTGTTTTACTCCTGAGTGACATAGGCTATATTTTATATACGCGGGCGAAGCCGCTGACAAAAGCTAGTTTTAAGTATTATAACTTAACATGACACATGTCTTATTCCTACGACGTGAATAAGTTACTTCTAAGTAAGTTCACTCCATCATCGACCACATCGTCGCTTTCCATCTGAAATCATCTCGGTGAAATAGCTGTCAAGACACTGCAGAAGGGTCGAAGCCTACTGGGGACTGGGGTTCGTGTCTGAAAGGAAGGATCTGGTCCTGGTATGTATGGCAACGTAGGAACCGGGTAGGTTGTTTAGTCAGTAAGAGTCTGACACTGTTTCCCGCTCCGCCCAACGACGTGATTCGTCATTTAATGATTTTTCCCAGCATAAAAATAAAAAATAAATAATAATAATAATCGTACCTGCTGTAACTATTTTTTTATGTATAGGCTGGCGTTGGATAACCATCTCACCTGATGGTAAGAGATAATGTGGCCGACGATTGAGCACGGTTGCCTAGAAATAACCTATTCACTCTTGCCATACACCTCTAGTTTATAGCTAACAAGAATCACAGGCTCCGGCAGAGAATTCCACTTTTTAGCTAGTCTTATCGCATTACTTTGTATAATTTATGTGGTGTGGTGATGATAACCACTGCTCTCAAAACGGTGAAGGAAAACATCGTGAGGACACCGGCATGTCCTAGAACCAAATATTCGAAGACATCCACCAACCTGCACTGGGCCTGCGTTATCGATTTCGGCCCATTCTCTCTCTTAGAGAAGAGGCCTGAATCCCAGCGGTGGGAACATTACAATACTGATGCTATGTTATGCTAGTCAGATGGTTATGATCAGTTACAAACAAGTAGACACTTGCCATCGAGTCGACATCATCATCATCATCATCAGCCTTTTAATGTTCCCACTGCAGGGACACAGGTCTCCTCTCTCTAGTAGAGGGAATCATCATAACACAACCTATTTAATATAACGTCGGTCATAAATTATGTCTTATTATTTTTGGGTCTTTTTGTAATAATTTGTTCATGAGTTGAAGGAGGGCATTAT
Source organism: Mythimna loreyi (assembly GCA_029852875.1). Taxonomy (NCBI): domain Eukaryota; kingdom Metazoa; phylum Arthropoda; class Insecta; order Lepidoptera; family Noctuidae; genus Mythimna; species Mythimna loreyi. Next base: position 19,040,878 of record CM056796.1, on the reverse strand, counting down.
TGAGATATTGAAAATGATCAGCTATTGGTATTACTTTTTTACTTGTATTTGTTAGAGTGTCCTTATACCTGCTCGTTGAAGGAACTTTTTTTTTAATTGCCATAAACCTGTGATCCCACCTAAGCCAGTTGTAGTCACTGAATCATCAGTATTTTGTATAAAATCCGCTCGGGTGTATATCCAATTCGCGGCTACGTTACAGCGGTCTTATATTTGTACATATACTTATAAAAAAAAAAAACAAGATTTTTGTTTTTGCGAAGCCCTTTCCCCGCAAAAAATAATAAAACATGTTTTTTAGAACATGTTTTACTTATTATTTTTTGTAAATTCCAAATATTTTCGTGACGTAATCTCGTAGACTATACTTTTGAATTCATGTGTAGTAAAGTTAGGTATTTTTATGGTGGAAAAAATCATCGAATGACTAATCCCGCTCCGCGCAATCCTTAGGCGGAGCGGGAGACAGTGTCAGACTTCTACTGACTAAACGACCCACCGTTCCTTCCTTGCCTTAGTTCCAAGTCCCCGGTGTTCCGCATTAGGGTTAGATTCACGTTTTTTCTTTTAATGAGCCAAATAATATAAGTCATGTTTTGATTTTTGACCGGCAGTTGGTCGTATAGTCAAATCGGTTTTAATAAAATATTTTTTCATAGCGTTCTTTTTTATATTTGTGGATTGCCAGGCGTTTAAACAAGTTAGAACTGAAATAAGTAAAAACCTGGCCTTGGTGATAGCTACCGAAGCTGCAATTAATGTAGCCGCCTACTGGGCTCTAATCGTTCCATCGTTTTGAAAAAAAGAAGTTTCTTTTTTTTTAGGTGTTTACTAGTTCTTTTAGCAAACTTATAAGTGCAGACTCGATATAAATGTAAGTGTAAATAATAAACTGAAATCTTAATTAACATAACAATCAATTATAACTATAGATATTTATTATAAATCAGTGTTTGATAACAATCCTGCAAAATAAATAAACATTAAAGTAATCGTAAAAAGTAAACCTAGATAGATAAATATCTAAGTCGACATTTTAACTACAAACCAAATCGATCATCAAATAAAAACTAAAGTAATTGAAAACAATATTGACTAAACCTAATAGACAATCGCTTATAGCATTATTATAACGAGAAAATATTACACATGTCTTAAAAAAGATACAAAGATAATTACAAGTTTTAGGTAGTGTTAAGTTGCCGTCGCTGAATTGTAAGCAACACTTTCAAGTTCTACTTAAACGTACTACTAGCGCCATCTCGTATGGAGTAGCGGAACTAAACCGAAGTTGTAAAGAAAATTGTAAGTTATTTTTTTTTTAATAGCGAGCTGTTATTGTTTATTGTTTTTGTGTCTTCATTTAGATTAATTTAAAAAATTTAATAAGACAGTATTCATTGAAATTCGAAGTCTTTGTTTGTTATAGACGTTTGCGAGCAAAGAAGTTTCAACATAATTATGGATTTTTCCTAACAAGTTTATTCTACTGCATTATCGTATGATTGGATATTGTTTTAATCATAGTTTACCCCTGAGTTTGTTTCAGTATTTCTTCTCATGGTAGTCAGCTAGGAAACATCGGCCTCATCGAGTTTCAAAAGTCGAAAAAAATTGACGTGTAAAAGAGTTTATAAAAATCTGTTTACAAAATAAAAAATATTTAACACTAGCTTTTGTCAGCGGCTTCGCCCGCGTACATAAAATATAGCCTATATTACTCAGGAGTGAAGCAGCTTTCTATTGTTACTAAATTTTTTCCAATCGGACCAGTAGTTCCAGAGATTACCCCCTACAAACAAAAAAACAAACTAACAAAAAAACAAACTTTACCTCTTTATTATATTATATTATATATTATAATATTATATTATATATTATTATATTATTAGTGTAGATTTATAGGTCCTACTTTATACAGAGGGCTTTTGACCTATAGAGGACATCTACTCCTTTTAATTATTGGTGGTTTATTTAAATATACATAAGTGACTTGAGGTTGAGGTACACATCCAGATAGAGAACCTGTACGTATGTTTATTTTTATATATTTATACACATAGGTTTTATTCACGGAAATTCATCAAATAAGTTCTCCCGCTCAGAGTGCAGCGGGGAGGAGTCTCAGATTTTTACTGTCTAAAACCTTCAGTTGCATTTTTTTGCTACGGTAACTTATTCATTTCAAACAATGTGCATGCGTGCGGCCCAGCAGGGTCGAAGCCTTCTGGGGCCATGGGTTAACGTGAAAGCGTACCTACACCAGGGACCTCGAACTTAGGCAACGAAAAAACAATGTGGGTTTTTAGTTAGTAAAAGATTGACACTATCTTCCGCTCCGCCCAAGGGCGGGTGATGATATTGGATGATTTTTGCCCAACAAGAAAGTCCCCATAAATTTTTCTGGTATATTTTTAGGCGCGCATCAAATACAACACGCTGTCGACCCAGGCTGGGTACTAACCAACTAGCGCTGGGTGTCTGACGCCCAGCAAATAATGTGATGCTCGAGCATTTTGTACTTTTGTTTTCTTTTACTTTGTGTCTGTAACCATTGTGATTTGTCTCGTATTATATGTTTTTTAAATACTAAGTATTAAATTTTTAATAAGTATATTTTATAATAAGTATTAAATTTATTTCACCGCAAAAAAAAATTTGCGTTTGATTTGTTTATTTAACTATTTATGTACACACATATAATTAATAGATGAACATTATAAAAGAAAAGAATGTACAAAGGTACTGCTTATTTCAAAAAAAAAAAATTCTTCCAGCAGACCTGCGAAAGGAGAAATTGGTAGAAATGTAGACAATAGTGTGCAGAAATAAGAAAAGAAGTGGTGGTGAAAACTTAAAATTAAATTAATTTATACTTATATAACTATATATGATATTTTTTTATGGTGGGCAAAAATCATCTAATGACGAATCCCGCTCTTAGGCGGAGCGGGAAATAGTGACAGACTCTTACTGACTAAACACCCCACTCCGTTCCTTCTTTGCCATTTGCACTGGGGCCAAGCACCAGCCAGTGCTGTCTCTTTCTGAAATGAAGATTTCAGAAAGAGACTTTGGGCTCCAGTTGGTTTTAACTCGTTTGCAGATTCCCTACGGTTTTGCTGACAAGTCCTTGAGGCGCGCGGAAGCAGAGCGGGCCATCGCCGACTCGGCTCGGTCCGGATTGTTACCAGACGACCAGACGGCAAGCTACCCATTGCTTGCCGTCCGCAAGCCCGCGCCTACGGTGGCTGAAAATCGGGATCGGAATCCCGGCGGCTCCTGAGGCGAGTACACCTGCTTTATGCGGTCGGTCTCCTCCTTAGCTAGCATTACTGCTTCGCAGAAGGCACCTCCTCGCTCCACTAAGTCCTGGCGATGTACATATGTACATAATATACTATCATATATGCAAACCGGCAGTACTTACTAACGCTAGGAACTTTTTTAAGCCCGGCTTATATCACAATTCACTAAATACATTTCTTACTGTCTACACTTTACTTAAAAAACATCAGTTTGTCTCTCTCAACTTCGAAACAATGACAGAAACGGAATGAATGTTTGAAATTCGTTTAGCGCCTAATGTATTTAGTGATTCGTACATTTGCACCACAAATCTTTTGTGTTTACATATTTAAATCAGTATCGATGCTAATAAGTCTGTTGTGGGTAGTAAACAATTGATTTTTAGATATTCAAGTTTCTTTATTTAATTCTTTGACTACATATACATAATATAAGTTATTATAATAACTTATATTGACAATGTGCATTCTTTTTATCATTACATAGTATGAAACAAAGTTGCTTATTCCCTATGTATGCTTATATCTTGGCCTCCCTATTAGACACGAACCCTCGGCCCCAGTAGGCTTGGACCCGTCTAAAATTACAAATAATACCAACAAATACACATACCTACTAAACATATACATGAATTTAAACATATTAATTAATTACATATATTTAATTAGGTACTTTGGTCACTAAGAAAGTAATAAAGCTCTTGTCTTTCTTCTCTTTTTATTTTTATTAATTTTATGTAGGCACTCCGGAGAAAATATTATTTAGGTATTATTAATGATATAATATACATATATCTTTATTTATACTATTTAAAACGTATGTATTTAAACTATTTAAAATGTGCTAATTTTAAAGAGAAGTAATCAATTTTATTTCTCTTTGTAATTATCTCAATTTTTTTGAAAAAAATTATTAAAATTAATTTATCTCGCCACTCACCTTCTACCAAAATATAAAATTATTATACACGTACCTACTATAAGTACCTATACACCTGAAATTGTTTAAAAAAGGGCAAAGACCTATTCAGGCCGAAAGAGTTACCACTGCCTTGGAATGCAAAGAGTACAAAATAAAAATACTTTCTTCATTCTTTCTTTTTTAATCATTTATTTATTTAAACTTCATGTACAGTAGTGATACATAGGCGGACTTAATGCAACAAGGCATTATCTACCAGTCAACCTTTAGGTTAAAAAAAGACAACACTGTGGTAGGTGTGCACAATACATAAATATCATCTTAGTTCCTCTTCAAGTTATTTAACCCAATATATACTGAGAAAAATTAGTGTTGAAGCAATTATGTTTGATCCTACATTGTCCTTTTGTGTGAGAGAGAAAAGGCGTTCAAGTATTGAACCATCAAATAATTTCTGCCACAGGGAGTGGAGCGAAAATGATTGTCAGAATTTTTTTTAAATTACAACTGATACAATTGCAATGGCTACCCTTCATTTATTTATATTTATACGTTTAAATGTGAAGTCATATTATAGTAAAAGAAAAGAAGGAAACAGAAAAACAGGAATAAAGGTGATATTTCGTGAAGGCGATTCTGGTGGTCTGCTTGGTAGTTTAAAGTCCTTTACTTCTCTTTATGTTTCAGACGATTCCTGTACCAAGCAAAAAGTCCCAAGCCTTAGCCTTAAATTTAAGGCCAGTTTATATCATTTTGAACTTTTTTAAACCCTTAGAAATCCACAAATAGAAAAGAAAACATCATCTGAAAACGCTAATCTGGCCCTAACTTACGATTTCAACCGTGTAAGATTACGTTATGAAAATATTTGAAGGTTACAAAAATAAATTACACAAATACATTCATTGTGCGTACAGTAAAGGCGTGGAATTCCTTGCCGGAGTCTGTGTTTCCTGATGGCTACAATCCGATCCGGGAATCTTTAAGTCAATGGTGATTAGGTTACTTCTAGGTAAGTGCATTCCATCGGGTGAGATAGAAGCGCGAACCTACAAACCATAAAAAGCGCCTCAAAAAAACAAAATGTAACCGCGATTTCGGGGTCGTGAAGTCGACATATACTTGGGTGGAGTTCATACAAAATACTTTGAGACTATAACCAGCCCTTAAACATAAATACATTTAAAAAAATCTCCCGTAAAGCACAGTTTTCTTCAAAACCCAATGAATTTAAAATGTAGGTCTTATATAAAACATAGCAGGCAGAAAATACATGATATTTGAAATACCATCGTTTTAACAGTATTTATGGTTTATTTTTATTAAATCCGCTAGGCTCATAGTTTGTTTATTGGAAAAATCTAAATTTGCTGGCATTTTGATCGGTTTATTGGTTCACAAATTAACCCGTATTGGTCGAGTTTGTTTTACAAAAGTGACGGAGAAAAATTTCCGTGTTACACGCTGTATTTATATATCCGTTATTTGAAATACTTATTTTGTATCCAAGGTGATCTATGAGCGTTGCTTTTGATATAAGATAAGAAAGATATTTTCAGATTTTGACCGAGTTTTTCTTGCTTACCTACGTTTAAAAATAATGTAATATACTTGCTATACAGCGTGGCAATGCTGCCAGCCTTTTGGGCACTCTACCACTCGACAGCGATGCGGAAAAAAACAAAAACTTAATATAAACTTATTTTTTTGGAAAACTCAAATCGCAGCAGAATCGAAGCCTACTGGGGCCATGGGTTTCTGCAAGGAAAACCGAGAACCCTGGAATTCAAGGCAACGAAGGAACACAGGAGTAGGTTTATGTCAGTAAAAGCCTGCCACGCCCTCCCGCTTCACCCAAGGGCGGGAGAAGTTTTTAGATGATTTTCTACCTAAAATTATACACACTAACAAAATAAACATTAACTAATTTAGACCAGCTCCTTGAAGACTCACTGCATAGATAAGGAATACCTAATGAATATCATAAGCATAATCAGCCTGATAATATTGTGGTAATCCCACTGCTGAAAATAAAAACTGCTGGGACTCAAGCCTCCTCTTTTGGAGATGGAATGGGCCGTAATCCACCACGCGGGCCCAGTGCAGATTGGTGAATCTCACATGTCTACGAATTTTGGTACTAGGACATGCCGGTTTTCCTTCACCGTTTTGAGAGCAGTGGTGATGAAATAAATTACACAAAGTAATGCGCCTGGCTGGGTTAAAACCCGTGACCGCGCGAGTCAGGTAGGTACTAATGGAATGGTCACATTACCATTTTGAAAAGAAAATCTTTCGTAGGTGCTTTCAACATTAATAATGCTGCAAAAATGTTAAGCGAGGTGACCGCAGGTATTTAAGTGACTAATCAAAAATATGACGAACAGCATACCTACCATATTTACACGCTATTTCTCAGAAATTCAAGGCTCGATCATCTTTCTGCCGCCATGTTAACACATTTACACATACAAATCTTTACGAGGTAAGCTGTGATTTTTTTTTTAATAATTCTTACCTCCATTTTACCGAAATCGCGCTAGTTTTAATGATTCCAGATATTATCCAATTACGCAGATACTTGAGATACAAAACTACACCAATTTTATTTGACAATTATCTACTAGGAATCAATCTGCGAATAGCTTATTATTAGAAAATTTGCGCGGCGTTATTCTATTTTTTGTTAAATAATATCGCTGCAACTGAGATAGGAGCCTTTTTGGCCTTACTCAGGTCTTTTTTAACCTTTTAATATTGTTTTGTTTTATTTTTAGTGCAAGTCTAAAAGAAAAACCTTTGCCTTCCTTTCTTTCTTTCTAAAATCGCCACTGAACTTCTCTCGAAATCCCGCTAAAAACTCCAAACTGTGAATCAATTCTATTCCAGTTTTTTATTCGTTTCCCCACAAACGAGGCTTCCCACGTTATTAATGGCCAGGATTTAGTTAATTTTTAATTAAAACCTTCTCATTTAACCTCTTTGATTCGTTTTAGTTTGTAATAAACGATTTTTAAGTGTTAAAGGGTAAAATTAGGGTCCGACGGTCGTTTTGTCTCGATGGCTTTGGTTTGTACCTTTTTAAATATGAGTATCTAAATAAGTAAATATGAGGGTTTTTTGAGATGGGATATGGAATGAAATAGAATGCATTCGATGCAAGTACCTAACACAAAACAGCACAAATTATAAGTGCAAGTGTGAATGAGACTCACAACAACAGCGCACAAAGCAACTGCGCAACTGTATTGTATTTAAGGTTTCGGACCTCAAATGGACAAAATAGAACCCTTAGAGGATCACTTTAATGTCCGTCTGTGAAGATCTCTGGAACGCATGAAGGTATCAAGTTAAAATTTATACCATAACTCAGAAGCCCTTTAAAGCTATGAAAAAAATAAAAAAATATATATATTTCGTCACTCTCAAAGGAACCAAAATTCATGAGTATTTTCGGTTGACCTAGAATCTTAAAATTTGGCATGAAGGTCTCATACCACAAGAACCTATTGGAAAAATAAAAACATATAAATATATAGATAAGTCACTAAAAAAAAAGTTGCCAGTTGGAAAATTATTCGTAACTCAAATGTGGAATCTGTTTCTTTTTTCGAGTATTTTTGATAGTTTTAAATGGCTTTTCTTTTGATCATACCCGCCATTTTAACTGGCGATACCATTTATCTGGTATCGTCAGTTAAAATGGCGGGTATGACTTAAACACGCAAAATTTTCAGATAAAACAAAATAATAGACATCAGACATTTAAATTCTTTTGCAATATTTATATTTCAGAAACCATGTACGTAAGTAACTAAAGAACATGGTGTAACTAGCATATCAATACAACACAATATATCAATAAATGTTACATTAAACCATGAAACAGTAATAAATTATAATGGCTACACGATAATTATTATTTTAAACGGCAAAACCAACTAAGTACACAAATACTGACAATGTAGCATTAAATGAAGTCGGTTATAAAGGATATATTTCATTTCGTGACAACTATTTTTACGGTGACCGAACAAATGTTAAGTATATTAATCTATATATATAAAAGGAGAAACTGACTGACTGACATATCAACGCACAGCCAAAAATACTGGGACTAGGAGCGTGAAATTTTGCACAAGGCTTCCTTTTATGACGTAGGCGAACACTAAGAAAGGTTTTTTCAAAATTCAGCTCCTAAAGGGATGTAATGGGGTTTTAAATTTGTATAGAGAGCCCCACTTTCACGCGGGCGAAGTCGCCGGCAGAAGGCAAGTAAAGTATATATTTCATTTCGTGACAACTATTTTTATGGTGACCGAACAAATTGTATATTTATTTATTTATAAAAACTTTATGCACATAATAATTACAAAGGCAGACTTAATGCCTTAGGCATTTTCTACCAGTCGACCTTAGGGTAGTGCAGAAACAAAACACGGTAGGTGCAACTTAAAGAAAAATATCATCACCACCTACCCTTATCCCATGTTACTTGGGGTTGGTGTAACATGTTTTTTTCTTCCATTCTGTCCTGTCACCCGTCACACTATCACTAACTCCCTTTTCTTTCATATCACTCCTCACACAATCCATCCATCTCTTCTTCGGCCTCCCTCTTCCTCTCCATCCATCTAGGTGAACTTAAAGAAAAATAGACAAATACAAGAATAAATACGAAAATCGGCTAGTCGCCATCCTGACATTCAGAGGGAGCGCATTCCAGAGTGATATCGCCTGGACAAAAAAGGAGGAATGGATAAGCCCATGTATGACGTGGCCCTATCATAGAATTGGTTATTTGATGATGTGACCGGCCATATCATAAAATGGTGGCATTTCATTATATAGAACCTCGTCCGCTATCCACATCATGACATGGGCAAGCCAAATCAATGTTTAGTCAGTAAGAGTCTGATATCCTATCCCGCTCCGCCCAAGAACGGGATTCGTCATTGGATGATTTTTGCCCACCATAAATAAACGGCTTAACGCATAATTATTTTATGATATCGCCAAACATAACTTTATGAAAGAAAAGGGAGTTAGTGATAGTGTGACGGGTGACAGGACAGAGTGGAAGAAAAAAACATGTTGCACCGACCCCAAGTAATATGGGATAAGGGTAGGATGATGATGATGGCCAAACATAACTTTACTGATCATATCGCAAAATAGTTACATTATGCACCCTTAGTACTGTAATGAATTAAATTGTTAAATAATGATAACAAATACCAATTGATATATATATAATTAATTTATTTTGTGTGATTATCATGTTACTTGACTCGTTATTTTTTGCTTTTGACATGTAATTGTAAAAAATTAAAGTTTGTACACCCCATGGATATGTTGCAGTGATACATTGTTATGATATTAATTTTAAGAACTAAATTTACACCTGTGACAAACAACAATAAATGAATCATGAATCTTAGAAGCGCTGATGTTTTTTGTTTTTGTAAGGAATCATGGCGCCGGACAGATATTTTGCAAATGATCAAACTAAATGTAAATAGGTTACTTCTAGGCAAGCGTGCTGTATCTTCGACCACATCATCGCTTACCATCAGGTGAGTTAGTGGTCAAACGTAAACCTATCGACCATTAAAAATACACAAGCCTTCCTTATATGATTTGAGGATTTTCCAAATTTCATCCCTTAAGGAGATGAATTACAGTAGTTGTAGATCTTAGTATGTAGAGAGTGCTGTGGAGAAAACTATTTTTACGCGGACGACGCTGGCAGATGATAGTCCTCTAAATCTACACTAATATAACAAAGAGGTAAAGTTTGTTTTTTTGTTTGTAGGAGGTAATCTCTGGAACTACTGGTCCGATTGGAAAAAAATTTAGCAACAATAGAAAGCTGCTTTACTCCTGAGTGACATAGGCTACCTACCTATATTTTATGTACGCAGGCGAAGCCGCTGACAAAAGCTAGTAGTACATAAAATTTGAATCGTTAAATACAAGTACAGTCGTCCACCACAACATTATTTGCCCTCCGCCCATCAGAATAAAGAGGGAGTGGTCAAAACGCGATAATAATATAGCAAACATTTAAAAAAAATCCTTGCACATCACTCTATATCAGTGATCGTCTATTGGTCACACAAACAAAATGATTAATGTAAAATATAATCAGCTAATCTCAAAGTGACTCCTTTACGATGCATGAATCAATAATAATCAGTAGACTGATAAATATCTGGTCCCATTAATTTCTTTACTGACTTTTAATCGAGTCATAAAAAACTTGTGACTCTTTCAAGCACATAAGTCGACGATTATTTACGTCATAAAATCATAATTATTGTAATAATGTCGTTATTTCACGTTCACGTCGTTTTAATAGTTATGTTTTCAGAAAAATAATAGCTTTTTTAATAATAGTTTTGTTGTAATTAGTTACATTTTTAATTTTATTTGGCTATAAAATAAAAAATGTGTTTCGAAACAGAATATAGCATAGCTCATTGTTAAACAGTTTTTTTTCTTTTCAAATTTAAAAAAAGAATCTAATGTTTCTTTTTGACAGCTCTCGTAAATGTCAACTTTGAGTTTTACTACCGGCCAGTGCGTTTGATAATGCGGTGTGGCCACTTGTCATTTTTGTAATAAAAACTTTTTTAACTATAAATAGAAATATAATTTATATTTCTGGTTAAAGACTGGCCACCTCATCTTGAGTGTCATAATAACCTGAATCATTGCTTTTATTAGCTGAGTTTTTGTTTTTTAATTGAGGATATCTAATTTTTAAAGTCTTTACTTCTTGCGGTAGAAAAACGACCCGGGAAGTAAGTTTAATGGGTTTAGTTATGCTGTTTGTCTTGCAACACTGCACATAACAAGACTGTAAGGGCAAGGAAACTTACGCACGATATCAAGGATATGTATTTCTACCATCGTTAATCGTGTTAATAAAAAATAAAATTGTAGCGCCATTAAGAGGGCCGTTTCCCACCCGTCTATCGTCAGCGTGAACATTTTTTATCCAAGACAATGTTTAATAAAACCCCTCTTAGAGATCCTTCTCTTCGAGAGGAGGCCTGTGTCCCAGCAGTGGGCACATTAAAAAGGCTGATGATGATGATGAATATTTGATTAAGTTGCAACGCGAAAAAATTGCTGCAATAACGCCAGAACGTTATGTTGGTAATTCCGTCATTTATCCGAATATGTATTTCACAAAAATATGTCCCAAAATATACATGTTGTTGTTTTTTTAAAACTATAAAATTTTTTGAAAATTATGTTCACTAATCGAAATCTCGTTTAAATGTGCGAGATTTTTATAGATATAAATGTTTTTCTTTTTAATTTATGAGGAGGAAGGCCTTTGCCCAGCAGTGGGACAGCACAGGCTAGGTATAATAATAATATAATAATTTATGAGTACATTATGAAGCACCAAAGTTCACGCAAAATAAAAAAAAATCAGAGGTTTTTACTGGATTAGTTTTACACAAAATTATATTTTAATACCAATAGAAACCTAGATAATATTATTCATAAGACATCTGTGTTTCCAAAATATGTAAAAAAGATATGTAATAACATAATAATCACTTAAGAGCGGTTGTTTGTAAATGAAACTCTGGTTGGTCGCTCTTAAGCATGCATCGAAATAAAATATGCACTAAACAATAGTAATAAAATAAAACTAATCCTATTTACTTACGTTAAATAACATAATCACCTTCAGCACAACACAAAACTCGCAATAAAATTAAATACTTAGCAAAACGGCTTATAAAACTGTCTGAAAAATCCAACATGGCGTCCAAAATGATTCGCAAATAAAAACCTTTAAGATTTAGATGAACATTTAGAACTTTTTCATTCATTTTGGGTAATTAATTAATTATATTTCCACCCGGATAAATTTCGTAATTATTTTAATACATTTTTGCTATTACTTAGTGATATTCTGTTAATTTAAACATTGTTTTTGACACTTAAGCGTATACACCGTGAAATTTTAATGGTTGTTTTCCCTCAGCGAAATGGTTGTGTCTTGGTAATACAAACGTTTGATAAAAAAATAAAATATTAAAAACAAAAAATGGACCTGTAGAGTGCAAGCTAATTATGACGTATCACAACGTGCGAGAGCTTATTTTGGTTTAAATATTTAATGAATCGGTTTCCTTTGACGCCGTGCTGCGCATGCGACTCTAGTAGTACCTACAAATTACGTCTAATGTTACTATTGTTTTCGCTTTTTTGAGTTGATGAATATTTTTAATAATTATTTATAAAAAAAAAACATTTTATTTTTTTATTTTTACTGTATACTACAAAAGTACTCCTTATGGCAAGTCATTCTGCCGCGGGAAAACAACCATTTAAATTTCACGGTGTATAATTAGAGATTAAAATTATCAATTTTATATGCACGATATTAAAAACTATATATTATAGAACAATGGAATCACTGACACTTTTGAGAAACTTAGATAAAAAATAATAAATATTTTGAATTAAATGTAAATAATTTCAGAAAATGGACATTTAACTTTGAAATGTAGCTGACTACTGCGGGATAGTCTTTGTAAAGTATGGCCTGAAGAGTGTTGTACCAAAACATTAGTAGATTTCGCTTTCAAGATGAAACCACTTCAAACCCTTGTGGGTTCAGTACAGAGGCTCTCAAATTTTGGGAAGTTTTCACAAATTTACTGTGGAAACATCCACTTCCCGGTTACCGACTGAGCTTAAATTTTGCATACATGTGTCAGTTTTTTTTTTTTTTATGGTAGGTGAAAATCATCCAATGACGAAGCCCGCTCTTGGGCGGAGCGGGAGACCAGTGTCAGACTCTTACTGACTAAAAAACCTACCCCGTACCTTCCTTGCCTTATTCCTGGAGTCGAGGTAACAGTTTTCCACCACCCTCTAGGCTCCAGGAGGCTTCGACCCTGAAGGGCCCCTGCAGTTTGCTGACAAGTCCTTGAGGCGCGCGGGAACGGTGCGCGCCGTTGACGACTTGGACTCGGTCTTACCAGACGACCGGACGGCGAGCTACCCATTGCTCACCGTCCGCGAGCCAGTGTCTACGGTGGCCGGATATCGGCAGGATCGCGGCGGCGACGCAATTCAAAAGGCTATAGGGAGTCTGTAATTAAACAACACAACCCTATCGACTTTGCACTCGTGTGATTCGTCTTGACGAGTTTTAATTATATTGTTATACACCGGTAAATTTTAGTCGTTTTAATCCGTTTTAATTTTATTTTTACATATCGATAGTATTTCATGCACCGTATCGACCCTCGAAGAGATTAAAACGTCCTAAATTTAATTTATAAACCGCTATAAAAACTTGTTATGAAAATTTTTTTTTCTTTCAGAGAGTCATCAATCTATGCAAGTTCGTTGAAAACAACAATACTTAACTAGTAATAAATTAATCTATAATTCATTAGTTGAGGACATCTCGTGACCCTCGCCTCAAGGCGACGCACATTATTGTCTCGTAATTTGCAAGAATCCTGATTAATATTGACGTTTAAACTGACATATGAACTGAACATCTTCTTCTTCTCGAATCGATGGATTCCGCTTCCCTCAAAGTTTTTGGGCCCAGTAGCTTGCCACAATTATAGCAGCTTCATTGGCATTCTTAAGGTCTTCCAGCGTGCACTTGTAGGGACATTTTGAGCACTCCAATAGGTGGGCCATTGTTTGGTCAGAGACACCGCACTCGCACTGTGTGTCACCGGGGTCTATAATCCCCCATTTTGCCAAGTTGTGTTTGCAGCGGCCTACTTGGGTGCGCAGTCTATTGATTGCTTTCCATACAGGCCACTGCAGTTCAAATCCAAGTGGCAGATGTTCCCGGGGTTGGACAAAGTCGGGCGGTGGAGGGTGGTGTTCCTCCCACAACTTACATCTCTCCGCAGACGGTTGATCCCGAATAGCCCGTGTGCAGCGAAGAAAGCTCTTACGACTTTTAAGTCTACCCGGAGCCGCCGTATGCTTGTATAGGGGATGCCGGGAATCAGACTCTTGATAATATTTCTCAAGTGCACACGCATGAAACATCTTAAGACATACTTTAATATTATATAACAATAATATTTGGTCTAAAGTACAGTACAGTACGGCCGTCGAATCTTGGCGAGTCTGAATTTAGGCTCTTCGAATTTTAGCGCTTGAAAACTCGTACAAAAAATGGTTTAAAATAAATGGTTTAAACAAATAAATGCAATTTGCCGTTGCTTTTGCTGTTGAAAACCTGATACTGGCGTTTATTTTTTAAAATCTTTATTTTTGTACGAGTTTTCAACCTTTAAAATTTGCAAAGCCTTGTCATCTTGTCAAGCCGTGGCATCCTTCCAGTTCCATCATCATATCAACTCCACGATATAATAATTTTGCATTGTCATCTTATTGACATAATCATGCAAAATTTCAGTTCAATCGGTAACCGGGAAGTGGATAACAAAACGAAAAAAAAAAAAATTTAATCATAAACATCTGGACATCGATATTCTGCTTTAATATTTAATTATTTAAACATAAAATAAAGCTAAATAAAAACTTGTAAAAACTATAACAACAAAAACTGTCACGAAAACTTTGAAAACCATAGCCCAGTTTCATTTACCTCTTGAATACTTTTTCTGAGGAGACCTAAACTTTTTGCACAACTTTTTCTGCGACCCTGCCCTTCGACCCTTGGAGTCTATGCCAATATTTTGAAAGAACAACATTTATGGACTGCGAAAGTCGTCGCCGACGAAAGATGAAGCATTTCTTTACCTCACTTGTATCACGAATGACAAACACATGGCCACCATTTTAAAGTTTTAAATATCATGGATTTAAATTAGGAATTAGTGTTTCGGAATTGGTTTACTTTTTTTTCTGGGAAACGGGCCTTTTGGGTTTTGGGACACGAATCAAGATTGATTTCTTTCAAAAGTGTTTTTTTTTTTGTTTGTTGTGCTTCTATCTAATCTTTTTTGTGATAGGTAGTTGGTTCGTTTTGTTTCTTTAACTGTTTTGTTTAATTTATTTAACGCTAGGTAATAAGCAATGGACTGGAATTATTGCTCGCAGAACACATGGTCGATGGGGACTAAAGGTTCTGGAGTGATGATTATGTATCGCAGCGTTGGCTCCTACAAAGTGAACCGATGACCTGGTGAGGGTCGCGGAAATACGATAGCCACTCACTTATGGCTCGTGCAAATACTTAGGGACTCAGGGTTGAAGCCTACTGGGGCCAAGGTTTCTTTCTGAAAGGACGGTTTGGCCCTAGGGCGAAAGGCAAAGAAAGAACGTAGTGGGGTGTTAAGTCAGTAAGAGTTTTACACTGTTTGCCGCTCCGCCCAAGAGCAGGATTCGTCATTGGATGATTTTTGCCCACCAAAAAAAAACTTTCTGCACTTTTATCAAAATTACCTATTTCTTATACCTAATATATACAGACAGGTTTATGGTAGATATAATAAGAAACTTCAAATGTGTACTACATTCAAAATATACCACAAAATTACTTAAAAAAACTTCACTCGATTTTAAAATGTAAATATTATGCATGTCCCGCGGTGGCTCTGTAATGATACGTACCATAAACTAAGTAGAGGGAAGCCCCGCCTCCTTAATTTGCATGCCTTGCCTCCCGACCGTTCTCGCTTTTTCTACTAATTATGTTAAACGTACCAACTCGTTTACGTGTGTGTGTGTGAGTAAATATAACATATAATGTAACCGTCTAATTGCTTCTTGGGTCATATATTTTATTTTGTGGTAATTTTGGTAGAGATTAAAAAACTTATAATAATAATAAATCATTTATTTTCAGGTGTCTTGGCCCATAGATAAATACCTTAAAGACAAACATGTATGCGTAGTTAATACAGTTTATTGTTAGTAAATAAAATCTTTAACCGGCATGTCCTAGAACAAAAACTTCGAAGACATGTGACATCCACAAACCCGCAATGGGCCCGCTTGATGGATTATGGCTCATTCCTTCTTCTAGAGAGAAGGCCTGAGGAGTTGACAGCAAAATGTAGGGGTCCAGCGGGGTTGAAGCCTCCTGGGACCAAGGGTGGATGCGAAACGGTATTACCTAGGCCCTGGGATCAAGGCAAGAAAGGAACGGGGTAGGTTGTTTAGTCAGTAAAAGTCTGACCATATTTCCCGCTCTCCTCAAGGGAGGGATTCGTCATTCGATGATTTTTACCTAACATAAAAAAAAAAACAATAAATAACTATGACTATGTCATGAAATACAAAACTGCAATATTACATTACAATATCCACTAGGAATCAATTGGCGTCTCATTAAAACATCCACAAAACTTCAGTCAAAAACATCCGCCAAAAAGCCCAAAGCCCTAAAAACAAAATGAAACTATCACTTACCACAGACTACATAATTTTGAGCACAAAACATTCAACAATCATCATTCCTCTGTCTCAACTAACAATAATGGATAGGTGTTTAATTGACACGTCATCTCGAGGCCCTTCCAACTCAAGCACCATTGTGTCTAGCTTAGGCAAATAATAGTTAAACAAAATTAATATAATCGTCGTCCCAAAGGTGATTGATTGCGATGAGTCAGCCATTTTGTATTTTTTGTCTGTGGTCCGAAGTGAAATGGCGGGCTGTTTGATGTTAAACTGTCAGATTCGTTTAGTTTTCACACTTGGTTTTAATAATACGTGTGTTAAACTTTTTGGATTTTTTTGCTGCTGTTCTTTTAGTAAGGAATTTTGCAGCAATTTATGTAATAGTAATAATGCAATGATGAGAGTATGTATGTAAGTATCTATGTTAGGGAGTGTTTATTGTTTATTTTTTCATTATTATTATAAAAATTGTGCTTGACTGATGGTAAGCTGTAGTGCAATTGTCGAAGTAGAGGCGCACTAGTTTATTATGAGCCAAATAAGTCAGCCTTGAAGACACCCAAGGACAACACCGCGGTAGGCAATATAATATTTTAATCTTTTGATCCACTCGGTATAAATGACAAGACGAAACGCTTAGTCTGGACCGTAGAGTTTTCAACAACGTATGGATTGATACTCGCCGTGCGTCGTTGCCCGATTATAGAAATGAGATGGCACAATCTATTAATAATCTTTTTCATTGAAATATTTGGATCATAGTGTGATGGGTAACGCTTGCCTAGAACTTCTAGGCAAGCGTACTCCTAGGCTAGAAGTAACTCAAAAATTTACCCTTGACTTAAAGATAGATGCCCAAGTTACCTACCTAGCTAGTAGCTATCAGGAACTGCATTGGTAGTTAGCGAATGGTTTTTATTGTATTGTGTAGTTAGTTAATTATTTTAAAATTTCGACTTACATTACAAAAAAAAATATTAAAAGAAAACGGGTGAATGGATGAAGAATTTATTAAAAGAAGGATGTACGGACACCAGTGTCCTCTTGCGACTTAATGCATTACATCAGGTTGTGGAAGGGAATTCCACGATTTAGCAACAATTAAGATTAGATTTAGTTTTGGTAGATTGTCGCAACTAGATTTTAAACGTTTATACTTACGAGAATTGATCTTAAAATAATCTCCTTTCGAGTACCGTGTTTGAGACATAATAGAAAGACAATAGATCTGCGAACTCCGGCGTTCGCTCGGGGCTAAAGAGTTTAAAATAATCTTAAACCAATTATTCGGACATATCAAAGGATCTATAATTTATTTATTCATAGTGAGTATGTAGTCTACATCACGTTCATAAGCCCAGACCCACCGTTGGGCAAAGATCATAGGTCACCATCTGATCGACGATAGTACGTGCGCTGCGCAAGCGACGCCGCCGGCACAAATATGTTATATCTTTGAATTAAAAGTTCTATAAGAGTATGGAGTTCTTTTTTTTTTGTTTTATTGAGGCGATGGTAAGGTTATAAGGTATGATTGAAGAGTTCGGTAGACAGACAAAAGATAAAAGATAATATAACTTTGGTGAAGTATTTAAGGAAGTATTTTTAGGGTTCCGCCAACAAAAAAGACTTAAGATTTCAAGAACCTTTTTCTCAAGAATGCGTAGAGGTCTGATGCTGAAATGAATATTAAATACTGATTCAAAGTTTCAAAGCTTTTATTTTTTCAAATAATCTACAGACACTCTGTAAATGGCAAGAAGTTAGTTAGTTAGAAAATGATGTAGATTTCAAAACGAAGATCTCTGTGGAGAATAATATGCAAGAAATAGCTCAGGTCCCTGGATCATAGGCACGTGCAAGGTAATCAAAATTTACAATGTAGGTACCAGCTTTTGAACGCGGCTTTGCTTCCGGCAACAGAAAAATGTGATAAATAAAGAACACTCGATCGATTTTGTGCAAATTTCACATAATAAACTGTCTACTAAATAGTCTGAACAAAGCTTAAATATTTGGTTTGGAAAGGGGCTCACCTTTCCAAACCAAATATTTAGGCTTTTCTTGAGTTATAAAATTACAACGAAAAGTGGCATTGATTTTTATATATACTGATTGTCTATTGAACTAGATTCCTAAAATTTTGCTTAAAGCAAGGCCTCACAGTACAAGTAAAAGAAATAGTCTAAAACTTCTACGGCACCCTCGGAACGCGACCCCGACTCGCACTTAAACGAGTTTTTTAGTTCATCAAAGTGGTAGGTATGGATAATACACGGTATGTATGAAAAGTAATGCGTAAATATCTGGTAGTTAATGCGTCTATATTCTTTAGTAGATATACCGAGGATGGAGATGAAACGCGTGTTACTAAAAAAGTTGTAAATATACATACAACCCCATTTTTAGTCATCATCAGCCTTTTAATGTTCTCACTGCTGAGACACAGGCCTCCTCTCTAGGAGAGGGAATGGGCCATGACCCACCACGCGGGCCCAGTGCGGGTTGGTGGATGTCACATGTCTTTGAATTTTTAGTTCTAGAACATGCCGGTTTCCTCACGATGTTTTCCTTCACCGTTTTGAGAGCAGTGGTGATGAAATAAATTACACAAAGTAATGCGCCTGGCTGAGTTTGAACCCGCGACCTACAAACTCGTAAGTCGGGCCCGTTACCACTCGGCCACCACTGCTCACTCACTGTCATTTTTAGTATTGTCTGGTAATAGTCTGGACCAAGACAGTCGTCGACGGTGCGCTCTGTTCCCGCGCGCCTCAAGGAGTTGTCAGCAAATGTAGAGGCCCAACTGCAGGGCCGAAGCCAACTGGGGCCCCGATTCGGTTTCTAAAAGGAAGGGCCGACCCTGGTATGGTCAGTAAAAATCTGACACTGTTTCCCGCTCCGCCCAATGGCGGGATTCGTCATTAGACGATATTTCCTACAAAAAAAAACCCTATTTTTAATAAAAACGAAACCCAAAACACGTATCTAGTATTTTATGCAAAGAAACTTTGTACAAAACAACTGTACCAAAAAAAAATACAAAGTTATAAATAAGCCTGTTACCTGATTGTCCACATAAACACATGGTCACTGGATCATCCGGGCCACTATGAGGCTGACATAGGCGAAGATTCGGAGTGGCGGCCGTGCACCTTCTGCAGCATTGGAATGCCTTCCACTAGGGGAACCACGACCTCGTAATGGACGATGGAATCTGGTGGATGAGAAATACAAAATGTATTATATGAGAATTCGGAAGAGGCGCCTAACTCATGCTGCGATATTTTTAAAGGAAAAATAACGAAGAGCTGATATTCTCTTAGGGTTAACTCCTCCTAAACCAGAGAGGGGGTTCTCAACTCGCATAACGTCACCGTCGAGCATGGTTTCGGACGTAACCGTGCCCAAGTCACCGACACCGCGAGTCCGAGCACTGTTTCCGCGCGCTTCAAGGAGTTGTCAGCAACTGTAGGGGCTCAGTAGGGTCGAAGACTTTTGGGGCTGGGCAAGGAAGGAACGGGGTAGGTTGTTTACTCAGTAAGACTCTGACACTGTTTTCCGCTCCACCCAAGGGCGGGATTCGTATTTTGAGAAAGATGTGTGATAACATCATAATCACAGTACGGTTACATGAAAATATACCTCGTGTTGGCCGGCCTTAAAGTAGGTGATACATACTATACTGACACGCTGTTAATTTTCGTGTTAAATTTCATATGTGTGTGTTTAATTTTTCCTTTTACTGTTACATACGATGTCTACATCTCTATTTTTCTGACTCCTTTCGCAGGTATGCTGGAAGACATTTCTTTAGAAATAACCATTACATCTGTACCTGTTTTTCTGTATCCTTCTTCTGGTCATGTATTCTGATATGTGTACTTAAACAGTTAAATAATCACATGAGAACGGTTCTATGAAAATGAGGACAAACCCAGACACCTCGGTTCGTCCTTAAAGTTAGTTGATCCCACTTACTCGCTCTTAATTTTCATATTACAATCAAGTTTTTTTTTTCAGACATAGCCAGGTGTAAAACATGACAAGTTATTCAAGAAGCAACGTGTTTCTATACTGTATTGAGCTCTGTGCCTTCCAGATCGCTGATAACGACCTAACAAATAACCTGAGTAGTTGTACAGTAGCATATCGTATGTATTTTAATTTATTGACCAGCAATATTTCTAGTCTTGGTATTAATCAGTTGGAACCTATTTTTTATATTTCTATGGTTGGAACTTTATAACCAATCCAAGACATGTGACATCCACCAATCCGCGTTGGGCCCGCTTGGTGGATTACGGCCCATTCCCTCTCCTAGAGAGGAGGCCTGTGTCCCAGCAGTGGGAACATTAAAAAGGCTAATGATAATGATGAACCAATCCAAAACCAGTCTATGCGGGGTTTGTTTGTTATGGTGGGCAAAAATTATCCAGTAACGAATCCCGCTTTTGCGCGGAGCAGGAAACAGTATCAAACTCTTACTGACTAAACACCCCACTATGTTTCTTCTTTGCCACTCGCACTGGGGCCAAATCTACCTTTTAGGCTCCAGTAGACTTCGATCCTTTTTCACAGACGCTACGGCTTTGCTGACAAGTCTTTAAGGCGCCTCAAGGTCCATCCGAGGTTCAGGAAACCGGCTTGCTTGAGGACAGGTTGTCGGAACTTGCTTTGTAATCATCATTACATAGTATAAAACAAAGTCGCTTCCTCCTATGTATGCTTAAATCTTTAAAAGTACGCAACTGATTTTGATGCGGTTTTTTTTAATAGATAGAGTGATTCAAGGGAAAGGTTTATGTGCATAATACATGCATAATATATTCAATATCAGTACCCGTGCAAAGCTGGGGCGCGTCGCTAATCTATAATATATTATACGTATGTTTATCAATTGTACCTAGTACCTATAACAAGTTCTGTTTAATTTGGGACTAGATGACGTTGTATAAAAATAGCAAAAAATAAAACATTTTTATTTTTCCTGAGGCAATTCATCGCAACATAACATCAGCATCGACCTACAATAGTTACTTTACCTACTGACGTTTGATTGGTGGTGGTAAGCAGCTATCTAATCGTTCCCTGCCCCCGTGCGGTATAGTGATGATGATAGATGACACTCTATGGAAAGTGCGGTAAGCGGTAGTGTGAGGTATGGTGGCTATAGACCAAGGAAAAAAGAGGAGTTTACTTTCAAGCGCGAATTTGGATTTGAATTGTTGGTAATCTAACGTGCGTGGCTGTGAGGTTTTTGAAGGAACACGGGTAGTTATAGTCAGTAAAAGTCTCACATTCCTTCTTGCTCGACACAAGGGAGGAGTTATTAGATGATTTCCTACCATAAATAAAATAAAAATGTTCTGACTGTGGTAGGTACCTACATATTTCGAGGACTGACTAGGTATATCGAGATTGAATAAGGAGGGAACTATAAGGTACTGCTTGTTAATCAGACTTCTATGCGCTACGTAAATATAATAAAAATATGTAATCTAAACTATAGTCAATTACAAATACATTTTATTATCATTTTTTGCTCGTTTTGACCACTACCTGGCCAGATGGTAAGCTCCGATGGAGCACCCTTGTCTAGAAACCTATAACCTCTTTGTGTAAATACTCCCAGGCTGTCGGCTTTACGAAAAATGAGACTACCTACACCATATTCCTTAGGTACTTACCTACTAAAACCTCCATATAAGAAGAATCAGGAACATTTCACAAAGTAAAGCAGTTTTTAAAATTGACTTACTAAATTATACAGAAAATAATAATTTCAAAGTTTCAAAACGAATGAAATGTTAACATTCAAAAACCGAATTCAATTTCCAAACCTCTTTAATTGTCAACAGATAATAAGCCATAAAGAAAAAAAAACAAACCGATTTTGAAAATCGAACACCTATTTTATGGCGCGTATTTCAAGCTGTCACTAAAACTGTTCCAAATATCGATTTTTAAAAAGGAAGATATGAAATAAAAATGGTAGAATTACGTTTTTAATTATTTTTACAGGTGTAGTAGAATAGATTACTAGACATTCGATTACTTATTAAGTAGTTACGCTTGCGTTAAATCGTTCGACCACATCTAAATAGCCGATTAACAATAAAAATGCAATAAAATATTGGCTATTAAAAATAATGACCAATCAAAGGAGTTTTCTATACAAATTTTACGAGCGGTTCACATTAACGACATGTTTAAATAATCTAGCAAGACAAATCGTGTCGCGATTGGTCTTAGCTGGCGTCGGGTGGGTGGGACAATTTGTGTCCATGACTATGGGATATTTTTTTTCGATAGTTAAGTTTAGGTATATTGGATTTTGGGATCGGTTACTAATCGATATGATATTGTATGCTAAGATCGATAGGTTGATTTTATTTGTAATGTTATAGGTATGCTCATTGTATGCTGTTTTGGCAGCTCTTTATATTTTGGGCCTGGTTCAACATATTTGCCGAGTACTATACGAAATTTGAAGCTCTTAAAACATTATAAATAATTCTCATTACCTAGTTTACTTTTCATTCAGTATAGCTATTTAACATGGTAAGGCTCATCTATTTAGTGTCATAAAGAGGAAAGTTTTTTATTTTTGTTTGTAAGTAATAAACTCAATAACTACACGACTGTTTTAAAATAATTGTTGTATCAATAATAATATGTAAATGTTTTACTGAGTAAAAAAGAGACGTGGGCAAAGCCAATGTTAGCATTTACACATTTTTACATTTTCTATAAATAAAAACAAACTATAAAAATAATTACCTAGATGAAAACAGGGGCTAAGCTTTTAAAAAAAAAATGGTTGCCTGTAAAGTCGGTTTTACGGGCGAAGATTTTACGTGACAACGTCCTAATTCTCTAGTGCTGCGCGCGCGGCAGACCGATCATAGTTGAGTGGGAGAGAGACGCAAGGCATTCGGCGGGCCTCTCTCTCGTTCGGTGACTCATCGTAACGTTACCGAGCGTTACACTTTTTCATAAGTGACTCCCAGCCGCAACCTAATTTAAGACGTTGTCACGTCAAAAACCTTATAAAAATCGGTTCATTAGTTTTTGAGTTAATCACGAAAAAAGAGACATGGAGAATCAGCCTTAGAATGTTCTCACAGCTGGGACATAGACCTCCTTAAGCTTATTTTATTACATACTAGCTTTTGTCAGCGGCTTCGCCCGCGTACATAAAATATAGCCTATGTCACTCAGGAGTAAAGCAGCTTTCTATTATTGCTAAAATTTCTCCAATCGGACCAGAAGTTCCAGAGATTACCTCCTACAAACAAAAAAATAAAAAAACAAACTTTACCTCTTTATTATATTAGTGTAGATGTAGATATATAACAGAGGCAATTAAAAGACTATAGGTGTTCGAACAAAGGTGTCCTCTTGAGGCTAAATGAACTAAAGGTTCTCATCTTAAATTAAATCAAAGCAGAGGAAAATTGGCAACTCGCCTCTAGCGCGTGAACTGCTGAAATCAGCCCTGCTGGGCCTCTACGCTTGCTGACAACTCCTTGAGGCGCGCGGGAACAGTACGAGCCGTCGACGATTTGGGCTCGATCTGAACGATTACCGCACGGTCGGACGACGAGCAATACTCATTGCTCGCCTTTGGCAAGCCCGTGCCTACAGTGGCTAGATGCGGGATCGGAATCCTAAGGACGGCTAAGGCGCGCTAGCATTACCTTCGCAGAAGTCGCCGCCACTCTTCCTCGCCCCGCACCATGACCTGATCGTCCAAGTCGTCAAAGGCGCGAACTGTTCCCGTGCGCCTCAAGGAGTTGTCAGCAAACTGTATGGGCCCTTCAGGGTCGAAGCCTCCTGGAGCCTAGGGTGGTGCAAACTGTTACCTCGACTCTCGGAATAAGGCAAGGAAGGTACGGGGTAGGTTTTTTAGTCAGTAAGAGTCTGACACTGGTCTCTCGCTCCGCCCAAGAGCGGGTTTCGTCATTCGATGATTTTCACCTACCACAAAAAAAAACCATGGCCTGATCAAGGCCTAGTGTGAGGATCACTGCCGCCTCTTCCCAAGCGGAGCATACTTCGACTGATGTTAACTCTTAACGTATTTTCGCTTATACATCAATATTTCTCGTACAAGCTCGTAATATTGGATGACCGTATCGTAAGCCAACAACCGTGGCCATAGCCCCTCATATTATAATAAAGCTACCGACACAATATCTCCGATACGAAGTCGTAACCTCAATCAAAATGACGATAAACTTTGACAAAAATTCCACGTTAAGCCGTCTTATAATTATCCATATATTTTCAAATCCCAGTTTGAAACTACCTGGCTGTAGGGATGCCATGATTTTGGGGATTTGGGATACAAGTCCCGGATATTTAAAAAAAATTTTTTAGGCCACTGGTTTGATATTTTTAAACGAGATTATTTTTGTGTGGGTAATTAAAAAAAAAGACACTAAAAATCTGTCATGCTACTTGGGGACGCAGCTTATTTTAAATAACTTATTTAGTGCCACTTTTCGGTGAAAACTTTTCATAAACGATTAAACATATGAAAAAAAAAGGAAATTTTACAAATAAGTGAAATTTTCTTTTTTTTCAAGTTCTATTTTTAATTAACTGGCGTGCTGAATGTATATCTATATTATTTCTAAAATCATTCAATAAAATAAATACAATAATTTGTCAATAAGACAAATTGCAGCTTAAATAAAAAAACACAATTAATATCAAACCTAGTGACGGATTTCTAAAATAAATATTTTGAGTGAAGAATGTCTAACACTCTAAGTAAAATAAAAATTTTGACAGGTTTTCAGCCTCAGGTAGAGTTTGAGAAATATCCAATACATACTCCATTAATTCTCAGATTTCTGATCTAAGCATAACAAAAAATCAGAGGTAAAATAAATACTATAAGATGATACTGTAAAAAATATGATAAGATGAAGCGATTTTCCTAAAAAATACTAAAACGGCGCTGTACACCTCTGTATGTTTCTTCGCTTACTTCTTAAGTACCCAACGAAATTTGTATACCAATTTTTCTCGCTTTTCTAGCAGTAATTTACCATCATGTGAAGCCAGAACCACCTGCTAATATTACCTAACAAGCTATTTACATAGTAATCTTCACCAACTTAAAAATGAGACATATCCAAAAAATTACAAAACGCATGCGTCCCAATACGAATAGCAATTATAAGCTCGCTCACCCACGTCAAAAGCGACCCGCGCACTGACGTTTATGAAAGAAAAAAATATCTTAAACCTTTTAACAGAACTGGCCGGCGATAACTCAAGCGAAATGTCCAAACTGTATTGTAAAAAAAAAGAAGATTTCGAATTTCGAACATAGAAAGTGTTAGCGACAATAGGATATTCAAAATCTTGTTAATAAAGTCTCTATGGTCTCTAGTGGGATGGGATTCTGGTCGGCCTCACAGGTGAAAAGGTATTGTCTGGTTTTTACTTAACAGAAATTTACCTGAAGTGTGTACAAAATGGCTAACTAGAAGAACTCTACTTTTATCATGTTAATTTTAGTAGGTAAGTACCTATTTTTTTTCTGACCCAACATTTAGTTGATGTTTGTTCCGATAAACTTAATCTAGACCGATAGATTTCACCGTTATCAATACCACACCCAGTTTAATTGCTTAAAAGCTTCGATGATTCACAAATCCCACTTCCGCAAGTTAAAAGGCTTTTACATTACTCATCCCACGACAAGATCTGCACGCATAAAATGTTTCATAAACTCTTGCCCTCCACTAAATTCGCAGATTGATTCACGAAATAATATTTAAATTCTTTAAATCGAGGCCAAACTGGCAATACTGGCATCCAGCCGTGACAATGGTTAGAAAAAAAAAGCTGTATTCGAAAAAAGAACGAGTCAGAGATATTTTTTTTTTCAATGCGCTCTCAGCGTGAGATCGGCTTTGGAGGGAATCTTGGATAGAAGGCGTCATATGCGGATCGGTTTTTTCGATTTCATTTGAAATTATCGGACATATGCGCCAGCGGGCGGTGCCTCGTCAAGTGTCAAGATATTATTATTATTTGGACTAAAATTGTGTATAATTATGTTTTTGAGGGCAATTATTGCCACCCTTAAAAATAGGATAAGCGCTGGTACGGATACTATATGATGGTCTTGACATCTTTTCAAATTTATATAATTTACATGTTATTAACCGGTTAAAATCCATTAACCGATGACCTGGGCTTCAAGTCTGCTATTACCAAAGTATTAGAGATGTCTATCATTTTTGTGTATTTCGAATATAAATAAAATTAAGCACCAACCTAACTAAAAAATTAGTTTTAAGATTTTTTTCCTGTAATTTCAGGGGTTTAGGTTAACGAGAAGTACCGTATGAATTTTGATACCTTTGAGCGATCGAAAACTCGAAATATACATTTTATGGGACATAAAAGGCCGTAACTTTTTTTTCGTTAACTTTTGATTTTTCACAATTTGAAGGAACGTTAATGTTTGATTTTTCACAATTTGAAGGACCGATAGGTATATAGGTTATTTCAACTCGATACCTCGACGCGCTCCCGAGATAAAAGGTCTTGATAGACAGACTACAAAGTGATCCTATACATAGGATACATAGGAACCCTAAAAACTATACCTAGCCCATTGCTTAATAATTTGTGTAATTCGACAAACAAAAGACCTAGCAAAGTGCCAAAAAAATACATACAATACAATCTATTTATACTACGTAGGTACATAGACGTACGTAATATATTATAATAACTAACTACTAACTAAATCATTTAACTTTCTGTTTCATTTACGAATCTAAAAAAAAACAATTGTAATACCATTATAAAGTCTACTGCAATTCTTATATTACAAGCTTTTATTTTGTTCCACCTGTCCCGATATTTGCGACGAACTCTCCAAAAAGCAATCAGTAAAACACTGAAAGGATGGCTACCCTACCTAAGTACTCAAGGCTTTGAAGATTGGACTTAATAAAATCTGGAATGAATAGAATGTTTTTTTTTTAATTGCAATAAACTAGTGCTTGACTGCGATCCCACATGATGGTAAGCAGTGATGCAATCGTTGATGGTAAAATGCACTAGTTTATTAAGAGCCTATTCACTATAGCCTTGAAGACACCTAAGTTGTAATCAGTCGGGAAGAATGCAGCCGGCAAACTGTTCCAGTCCTTCGATGTACGCGGTATAAACGACAACACAAAACGCTTAGTGCGGGCCGTAGATATCTCAACAACGTAAGGATGGATGTCTGCCGAAAAAAAAGAAAGATAATAATTTAAAAAACTTACATGTTTATGAATAACACCCACATTCTGTCATGATTGTGCGAACCTATTAATTCCATAGATATGTAAGTGTGAACGTAATTATGCTAAATACCACCAGGCAATTAGTCATAGAGTTAGAACTGGGCCTATCTGCAGGTCGTAAGCAGCCCACCTGGTCCTTGTACCCATGACACAAATTTATTATTATTTATTTTTTAAACATATTATTTACATTTTTAAATATTTTCTTAAAAAACAAATCGGCTACCGTGATTACAGACACATAAGACAAAAGACATTGGTGTGCGGACCCCGGTGTCCTCTTGGAGCTTAATGAATTAATATGTAAAAGGAAAATACCACTTACGGATTAATCACGAACGAATTCTCAGAAACTATAACACCTACAAATTTAAAATTTGACAGGAAGTTTCCTTATAGGGTGTAGTCGCCTGCTAAGAATGGGATAAACGGGTTTTACGAAACTCCATCCCCAAGGGACCAACCGACTTTCACGCTGACGAAGCCGCGTGCAGAACTTGAGTAAGTGCACATAACAAGGTCACGGGATTCCGATGGATGCGAGGTGCACAGGAATGTTCGTTATGGCGGCATTTGGGGGAAGCCTATGTCAATACTCAATACTCAATACATTTATTGCATTCCACAATGTGAACTTAGGTGGTACGTACATAAGAAGATACATACAATAGTTTTAGAGCATTGTGGGCCCTGTCGGGCATAACAACATAAAAATTTGGAGGAGGGCTATTATGAATAATTATTTACAATTAAAATAATAATCTACTCTTTCATTTTTCGTAGGTGTCCAGCAGTGGATGTTTTCCGGCTGAAATAACCATGATGATCCGTGATACACGCCACGCGATGCGACTTTCCCTAGATACATATCACCCGTGGCCCGCGTCTCTGTCATCCCTGGGGGCTTAGACAAAGTCACATTCTCACTAACGATAACAAAATTCGAAACTCCGAAATGTATGGAACTGACATATGCCTTCGAAAAGTCGCGTGGTCAAACGTTTTCGATTCGCTAATTGTTATTAGTGGTTTATACGTCAAATTGGACGTTTTAATTCGATAACCATAGCCAAGAAGTTGTTATTTTATCGAACCAACACTTCGACTTATCGATATGTTAGTCGATGTCACTTTGTCTACCATTTTGTGATCGACATCGTTAAGGCGAAATCGAACTTAGAAATGGATTCGACACGGAGCGATTGCCACTTGTCTAGGGCCCCTGTCATCTAATGTATTTTTTTTTTACAATGAACCTACAGTACGGCCGTTTTTTTTTTTTGTGTAAAACTTTTATTTTTGTACGAGTACACAAGAGCAGTAGTGGCCAAGTGGTACAGTCCCCGCCTTACGAGTTGTAGGTCGGGTTGATACCTAGTCAGGTGCATTATTTTGTGTAAATTATTTCATCACCACTGTTCTCAGAACGATGAAGGAAAACATCGTGAGGAAACGGACATGTCCAAAAATTCGAAGATATGTGTATAAAACTCAGAAGGGAAAAGGGCAAAATCAATCATAGAATAGATTCCAATCAGTAAATTTACAAAGAAATAACAGAAAAATCACTTACGCTGTTGCACGCTCGACGATCGTTCACAAGTCCCGCTCTTTTTTTTTTTAACTTTTTAATTTGACATTTAGAACGAGTGTTGGGATCGATATACTAATCGATACCAACTTGTTAATCTCTTAATATGATTTAAAGTACTTAATAAATTAAAATATCTCAAAATATATTACGTGTTACAGTCGGCCATCCTTCGCATAACGTGTCCTCACGTTTTGTCAATTAACAGAGATATAATACTATTTATAAAAAAAACTATTACCGCTATTAATAAAGTAAAAAAAAACATAAACTCTGTCACTGAAACTAGTCTAGTTATTCAACTGACCGCTATTATGATGCTGTGTAACAATTCCTGGGCGGCGCAATGCTTGCCCCTCATGCCTGCTATACAACACACTAATACTACTATATAGTGATGCAGGGTGAGAGCTACTTCCTTCACCCGCTGCCACTGCGATGCCACGCAACAACTCCTGGGCGGCAAGTTCATATGCCTCTCATGCCCGCTACGCGACATCCCGAGATACTTATCTATAGTAGTGCGGGGTGAGAGCTACTTCCTTCACCTTCACCACGCAATCACTGCGATGCCACGCAACAACTCCTGGGCGGCAAGTTCATATGCCTCTCATGCCCGCTACGTGACATCCGAGGTACTTATCTATAGTAGTGCGGTGTGAGAGCTACTTCCTTCACCTTCACCACGCAATCACTGCGATGCCACGCAACAACTCCTGGGCGGCAAGTTCATATGCCTCTCATGCCCGCTACGTGACATCCGGGGTACTTATCTATAGCGGTGCGGGGTGAGAGCTACTTCCTTCACCGTCACCACGCAACCACTGCGATGCCACGCAACAACTCCTGGGCGGCAAGTCCATATGCCTCTCATGCCCGCTACGTGACATCCGAGATACTTATCTATAGTAGTGCGGGGTGAGAGCTACTTCCTTCACCTTCACCACGCAATCACAGCGATGCCACGCAACAACTCCTGGGCGGCAAGTTCATATGCCTCTCATGCCCGCTACGTGACATCCGAGATACTTATCTATAGTGGTGCGGGGTGAGAGCTACTTCCTTCACCTTCACCACGCAACCACTGTGATGCCACGCAACAACTCCTGGGCGGCAAGTTCATATGCCTCTCATGCCCGCTACGTGACATCACCATCACCACCACAGGTAAATCATCCGACGCTTGTCGGCGGTGAACCTGGTCTTCTAACAACCTCAGCCGCTTCCTGGTTTCTGACAGTTCCCGCTCCGAGTCACGCAATCTGGGATCTGGCGTGCGATGACCTCCACGATGAGGCCTATCACGATAGGATTTGCGACTTCGACTGCGCGTCTCTCGGCATCGAGAATGACGGTGAGTGTTTCGGCTGCAACAACGGCTGTGGCTGCGGCTAAGCCTGCTACCACGCCTGGTACGGTTGCGTGATTTCGGCTACTTCGCATCTCGTGGTCCGAGTTGGGGCGCGGTGTAGTCAGCCTCTTTGGTTTATTCTTATTCGCTCCATATTTGTCGCTCATTTTCTGAAACTCACAGGTATTGATTTTAGTTTTTGATCAATGAATAACTAAATTCACCCGGATAGCAAAAATCTTTCAATTAGGTAGGTGCTAAACGGATAATTCATAAATAAAACAAGTGCTCAAATTAATAAGGAGGCAAGGTCTATAATCTGTTCAATTAATTTCACTATTTTGCATCAAAATTAATGTGTGTCAAAATAAAAGGTGGATGGTAGGTCTTAATAAAATCCGATTTCATCTACAAAATCCATGGCTATAATTCTAAATTAGCGGTTTCAGGGTATTCAGGGTCATGTGCTTTGTTACATTAAGTTCATATTTTGATAAAATATGAACTTAATGGGTTTGCAACCTGGTTTTTTTTTTAAGATTAATTTATTCGTGTTCGGGTTTGTGAATTTCATTTTTTTTTTTTTTTTAATCGATTTGTCTATTCCATATTCGTAGTATTATAGTTTTCATATTAATATTTATATTGGCAACTTTTAATATATATTCATGGTCGTTCTGTGATTGGTTGACGCAATTTAGCAAAACCCAAATCAGAGAGCTCGCTTGCTTTTTGTGAAAAATGGAGGGAAAATGAACGAACGGAACGTTTTTGTCGGCCTGCTCTTGAGCCTGTTCGCTTTCTTTTTTTTGGAAGTGAACTCGATTAGAACATAGATAGGTGTTAGGAAATTTGAAACCTACTGATAATTATCTTGTGCTAAGTATTGATTCCTGTATCTGCAGTTCAAAAGAAATATATGACAGTTTTGTGTACTGCTTGTATCATTACTCAACTATATCCTGTTCCCGTTGGTCATTGTTTATATTATTATTTGCATCCAGTACTTAATCATGCCTCAAAGTTAATAATCTACATTCAATTCGATGTATTGTTTAGTGTTACATTAGATTTTTACTATATTTGACGAACAATTATGACAAAAATGGCCGCGCCGTTATATTTACACTAATTATGGCGCGTAGGTTATTTATGCAAAAATAACTTGTTTCACACCGATCCCACTTCTGAGATATAAAACTCAGAAGGGAAAAGGGCAAAATCAATCATAGAATAGATTCCAATCAGTAAATTTACAAAGAAATAACAGAAAAATCACTTACGCTGTTGCACGCTCGACGATCGTTCACAAGTCCCGCTCTTTTTTTTTTTAACTTTTTAATTTGACATTTAGAACGAGTGTTGGGATCGATATACTAATCGATACCAACTTGTTAATCTCTTAATATGATTTAAAGTACTTAATAAATTAAAATATCTCAAAATATATTACGTGTTACATGTGACATCCAACAACACGCACTAGGCTCGCGTAGTGGATTACGGCCCATACCCTCACCTACAGAGGAGGCCTGTGTCCCAGCAATGGGAACATTGAAAAAAGACTAATGATGATGATGACACAAACGCTAAAATTCGCAAAGCATAACTTCAGGCTCGCCAAATTAGAACGGCCGTACTGCAGTGTTGTTAAATAAAAAAACAGCTTTGAACGCAGCGCTGGCCCAGCGGCTAAATTCAAGTAGATACTACATTCAAATCACATAGAAATCCAATGTGCTTATTTGGATTTCGACGCTGGACAAGCGCTGCACGCAAGGCTCTCTTAGATAAATGATAAATGATTTTTATTTTGCAAATAGGTTTTTACAAACTCTTTTACACGTCAATTTTTTTTTTTTCGTTTTTTTTTTATACTAGATGAGGCCGGTGTTTCCTAGCTGACTACCCTGAAAAGAAACACCGAAACAAACTCAGGGGTCAAAGTCTGTTTTAAAGTCCATACACAAACATGTAATGGTCAAATCATATGAGAACCATGCAGATTGGAGTCTGAGATGGTCTTTTGAAGAAAGAACCACACAGTTCTGAGTGGACCTGTCCAGTCAGTGCAAGCATTTGTCAGTTCTCGTGTAGCTCAACTCAGGACCACCAAGGAGCTCAAAGATTTGACGAACAATACCAAAGAAAGGACATTTGGGTAGGCCGCAAAAAGTACTCATAACTGCCAGACATTATAAGTTAATTAAAAGTTAAAATTAAGGAAAAACGAAAAGTAATCCACATAGTCCCCACATTCACAATAATAAAAATTTACAAAAATGTAATTTTACCCATTAGTATTGCAAATTTAAAAAAAAAAAAGATACAATTGTCAATTTCAAATTTAGACAACAGAAGTTCAGTAAATCCCACTTCACAGTTCTTGCTCACCATAACGTTACCTCCAGAAACATTCAGTTACCGTAGTCAGCTATATTTTCCTTTGTTTCCGTATGAATACAGTAATTATCAGTCTAAGATGTCTCTTTGTCTTTCCCTAGCCATTTATTAAGAAACTAGCTTCTGCCAGCGGCTTCGCCCGCGAGAAAAATACGTTTCTCTATACAAACTTTGGACTCCCGCTTTATTCCTTTAGGGTATGAATTTTGGGAAATCCTTTCTTAGTGCTCACCTACATCATAAAAGGAAGCCTTGTGCAAAATTTTCCGTTCCTAATCCCAGTAGTTTCAGCTGTGGTTTGATATATCAGTTAGTCAGTTTCTCCTTTTATGTACATACTAGCGACCCGCCCCAGCTTCGCACGGGTGTTATGTATACCTATTGTACCTCCAAACCTTCATCTTGAATTAGGTACTCAATCTATTAAAAGGAAACCGCATCACAATTCGTTGGGTAGTTTTAAAGATCTAAGCATACTTAGGGACAGAGCGACTTTATACTATGTAATGATGATATATAGATAGACTAGAAATGATATCTCGTTTTTGCTTCATTGTCTAACAATGATAACTTTCGCACTAAATACGTCAAGATATTTAAAACCTATTTCTTTGGAGTATGCGCTTCATGTCATACGGGATATATCAATGGATATGGGTATTCAGCCTCATTCGGGTAGACTGCATGCCAGTTGGGGAAAGGCTAGGCAGATTGGTTTAATATTCGAGCTTAAATTTAATAGCGAAATATTAAATCTATATATATAAAAGGAGAAATTGACTGACATATCAACACACAGCCAAAACTACTGGGACTTGGAGCGTGAAATTTTGCACAAAGCTTCCTTTTGTGACGTAGGCAAACACTAAGAGAGGGTTTTTTTTTTAAATTCAGCTCCTAAAAGGATGTACTGGGGGTCTAAAGTATGCATGGAGAACCCTACTTTCACGCGGGCGAAGCCGCTGGCAGAAGCCTAGTACACAATAATGTTCAAATGGTAGGTCAGTAATCAAACGAACTGTCAATATTTTAGCAGATTACGGCATACGTCAGACATTCATTTGTCATTATGTACGAGATTACCATTCTATGCCATTTCTTTCAATCAAGTGTCAACGTTTATTCCTTGGAAATGACGTGATTATATCAGTTGAATACGAAACTTGTGAAAATCAATAATAATGAAATCCATAACATACTATTCTGACAATTTTCTATATATTATACAAGGTGTCATTGACATGTTAACGCAAACGAATACCATGGATCCAGTACATGATTCTGGATACCCTAGTGGTGGAATTTTTCGAAAAAAAGTTTCGATTTTTTATTTTTTACCTGTATAAAATCGTTATTCTAACCAAATCCAATGATATTTTTAGAAAAAAAAAATATAAAAAAAATCATCAAGGCCAATAAAGTCGATATTCTAATCAAACCCGATGACATTATTAATTTAGAATGTAATTCACTCATTTTTTTCGCAAAAAAATGTTAAAATGACGTTTTTATACAGTTTAATTTAAAAAAACGTAAAAAATTCATTAAAAAAAAATAAGACAAAACCGACAAAAAATTCCACCACTGGGGGATCTAGAATCATGTACTGGATGCATGGTATTCGTTTGCGTTAACATGTCAATGACACCCTGTATAAAAGGAGAAACTGACTGACATATCAACGTACAGCTGAAACTACTGGGACTAGGAGAGTGAAATTTTGTACAGAGCTTCTCTTCTTGACGTAAGCGAACACTAAGAAAGGATTTTCCAAAATTCGCTCCCCTAAAAAGGTATGAAACGCATGTCCAAAGTTTAAGCGAAAACCTATTTTTACGCGGGCGACGCCGCTGGCAGAAAGCTAGTACCTAATAACAGACTTGAGGGAACCTTCTAAAGCAAAATATTCTATAGTAGCTACAATGCGTTTCAAATAAGAATAAGTAGGATCAATTAATTGCCATGTTATGACATCACGATTTACCGTCAAATCGAGGCAAGAAATTTTTTAAATTTAATTTATTTACGAAAAATTTACTTTATTTACGAACCGTAAATGATAAAAGTTTACTTAATCAGAATCCAATTCTTCAATTTTACTAATCTTTACGTTTTCAATTTTTACCAAAATTTCTTCGATTTGACAGTAAGTAAATGCTTGAAGTTACAACATGGCAATCGATCCTATTCTCATTTTTGAACACATAACCTATAATTGAAACAGAGTCTTTCAGTTAGACAGTTCGAACCTTCGGACCATAGAAATATAAAAAACAAACTCCTTTCTTATATCTATGGTTCGGACAGAATAGTTTTAATACAAAAAATTAAATGTATGTTAGTACCAG
The DNA here is from genome assembly GCA_029852875.1 of Mythimna loreyi. Lineage (NCBI taxonomy): Eukaryota > Metazoa > Arthropoda > Insecta > Lepidoptera > Noctuidae > Mythimna > Mythimna loreyi. Next base: position 19,005,247 of record CM056796.1, on the reverse strand, counting down.
CCAGCTTTATTTTGATACAAACCTCACAGTAAAATTATTATTAAGTATCTTTATTTACTGAGATAATCTCAGTAAATAAAGACAATTGACGTCAATTATCCTCAGTAATGACTACATACATCTTTTCTCAATGGACAGTTTAACTTAATTACTTTCGGTAAGTTCGTCATAATCTACACTAATATAATAAAGAGGTAAAGTTTGTTTTTTTGTTTTTATGTTTTTTTGTTTGTAGGGGGTAATCTCTGGAACTACTGGTCCGATTGCAAAAATTTTGACAACAATAGAAAGCTGCTTTACTCCTGAGTGACATAGGCTATATTTTATGTACGCGGGCGAAGCCGCGGGCAAAAGCTAGTAACTAATAAAGGATACAGATCTTAGACATCAATTTGCTAATTTTCTCTCGCCATAGTCTACTAGCTTTTGCTCGCGGCTTCGCCCGCGTGGTATCGGGGTTGGGGTTGGGGTTTCCGAGATAAAAAGTAGCCTATGTCCTATTCCGGAGTGTATCCTATGCCTGTGCCAAATTTCATCCAGATCCGTCCAGCCGTTTTGGCGTGATTGAGTAACAAAGATCCAAACATCGTAACTTTCGCATTTATAATATTAGTAAGATACCAACCTTAGATTAATGGAAGATATACGATTTATGATGATTTTAAATACAACATCACGTCTATAAAGTAAATGCCAATAACAACTGCAAATTGCATTTATTTGTTTAAAACATTTATTTTTTACGAGCTCACAAGCGTTAAAATTCGCAAAGCCTACCTTCAGACTGGCCAAGATCTGGCAGCGGTACTGTATATTCTGAAAAAAATATGTAGAAATAGACTATTGCCTAATAATTTCATATATGAATATTCCTCCTCCTACACCTGTAGCCTGTGGGTTAACTATACACAGCGGACATACAGCGATCTGCGCGTTCAATATAATAACGCGTTCCGGGTGCTGATGGGACTGCCGCGCCACTGCAGCGCTTCCGCGATGTTCGCGGCGGCTGACACAGACGGCTTTGCGGCCATTATGCGCAAACGATGCGCTTCTATCATGCGCCGCATGCGCGACAGTCCCAACACTATCTTGCGCGCGCTGGCGGACCGGTGGGACTCTCCGATGCTGGCTCGTTGGATACGATTGCACGCAGTCGTATAGTGGTTGGCCACCACCATCGGGGAGTCCACCTGGACTGGCCACTTACTGTTTTGTGTATCGTTCGTTTTGTTACTAACACTAGTTTGTAAGCTTGCAATTGTACTAACACATATGGATGTAATCGTAAGATGAGTCTGAATTAAATGATTATTATTATTATGGTTCTTTAATTAATTTTTCTCAGGTTAGTACCTGGTATTCTTTAAAATCTCAATTATTATAACCACATTTTTTGCCATAGAACTTTTTTTCCTGGTTGTATCCGCAATCAGCATTAACTATAAGCAGATGTGCTGTATGTAATGGCAGTTCGAGTGTGCTCTCCAGTGAAGACATCTCCTCTTTATTGGCTATATCATCTATATATAGCTAGAATGTCCTTTCGCTTTGCCATAGAACTTGGTGTGATTTATTTTCAAAGTTAGGTCCAAACAGACAAAAAATCAAATATAAGGCAAAACCATTGAGTGTATTTTTATGAAACTTTCACAAACTTAAAGATAATTTAATTACCAATCTTTTGAAATACGACGTTTATTCATATTGTGTTTAACCTTTCGAGTATCGTAATTAGATATATAATAGAGTTTCTGGAATCCGATGGATGCGAGACGCACGGGGCCGTTCGTTGTGGCGGGCGGCGACGCTTGGGGGAGGTCTTTGTCCAACAGTGGACGTCTTTCGGCTGAAATGATGATGATGATGAGTGGAAGATAGGTAACTCGCCTATAGCGCAAGTACCGCAGAAATTGTGCCTATATGACACAATTTTACATCGGTGGCTATGATCACAGCTGTATCGCTCGCATGACAGAGCCGGCTCTTATCTCTGTCTTTGTCTACCAATGACTACAAGTTTGCGAATGTGATGACACATATCACAGATGTGTGAGTTTCGAGTTCAGACTTTCTGATTGTGATGACGATACCAACACTAATTTTAAACTGAAAAAAATACGGATACTTATTATAAGCTAACAGCTTTCATTTAGAAAGCCAATAATATCCCTAGAGAACAAGCGCAAATAATTTAAAAGAAAACTTTCTAAATTCAGACATAAACTTAACTTTACGGATCGGAAACAAAGCAAGCAATCTTCCCTGGTAAACACAACAATAACGCTATACGATCTCCATGCTAATTAAACACGTCGGCCATTTTAAACGGCCGCCATTTTGTTAAAATATTACCGCGTAAATTAATATTTAAATTGCTCTTACAGACGTCGAAAACTAATCGAAAGACACTAACTGCCTTTTGTTTGTTGTACAAATAAAAATTATAAAGCGTCATTTAGGTTTTACTTGTTTTAGAAAAAGGATAATGCGGTGAACTTGAGTGAGTATAACAATAATCTATATTATATTTTTAAACATATAAAAGGAGAAACTGACTGACTGACATATCAATGCACAGCCAAAACTACTGGGACTAGGAGCGTGAAATTTTGCACAAGGCTTCCTTTTATGGCGTAGGCGAATACTAAGAAAGGGTTTTTCAAAATTCAGTTCCCAAAGGGATATAATGGGGTCTAAGGTTTGTATGGTGAAAGGGTTCTCCATACAAACTTTAGACCCCATTACATTCCTTTGGGATCCTTTGGGTCTGCCAGCAGCTAGCAGCCCGCGTGAAAGTCCCTACTTTCACGCGGGCGTAGCTGCTAATAAAATATGAAATAAGTACTAATACAATGCGTTTATTTTTCTTTGACCACGTTATTTAGGCGATTAAAGTAAGCTTAAAAGTCAATGAAATCAATCGCTTCCATACTTTGTTACGAGTTGATAGTGCTGACATTCGCATTCCAAATGTCAAATTTGAAATTCAAAGATGGCCGTTGAGTAGATTTTTTCATTTGTTTTGTCAAGTCAATTTGACGAAATGTTACCGTGGATATAACGAATTCACATTAATTTTGTTGACTTTTATCTATTCGATCTCGTTTCTCGACATATTGCGGTCGTAACCAACACCTTTTTGACAAAATTAGCATTTTGTTTTGTCAACGACTTTATTTTTACATTTATGTAGTTTTTTTTTGTGATTGAAGTTGCGCATGTTTAGAATTTAATTAGTTCTTTATCTAATTAAGTGAAACAAGTTGTGTTTGAAATGAATAATTACGAGTATTTATAATTAAGTTTTTATGCAATCTACAATTCAGTATCTACTTATTTCTACCGTCATCATCATCAGTTTAGACGAAATACGTCTACTTATGAACAGTAGCTTCTTCCAAGAGTCGGTCGACGGTCACAACGAGCGGTCCTATGCGTCTCGCACCCATTGCACTCCCGCAACCCTCCCCAGATGGCCTTGCGGACGGTGAGTAATGGGTAGCTCGCCGTCCGGTCGTCTGGTAACAATCCGGACTAAGCCAAGTCGTCGACGGCGCGCTCTGTTCCCGCCTCAAGGAGCTGTCAGCAAAACCGTAGGGACTCCGTAAAAGAGTTGAAGCCTCCTGTGGCCCAGGGTCTCTTTCTCAAAGGAAGGCTCGGCCCCAGTGCGAAGGGTAAAAGAAGGAACGGGGTGGGGTGTTTAGTCAGTAAGAGTCTGACACTGTTTCCCGGTCCGCCCAAGAGCCGTATTCGTCATTGGATGATTTTTGCCCACCTAAAAAAAACAAACCTTCCCCAGATTTTATCCACTTTGTAGGCGTCTTTCCAATGCTGCGCTGATACGCAGACACCACTCCAGAACCTTTCGTTGCCATCAAAAATCTGTTCTGCGAGCAATGTGCCCTATACTTTACAAAACTCCTTAATTCATTAAGCCCCAAGAGGACACCGGTGTCCGCACTCCTATTGTCTTATAATTGTGTCTGTAATTACGGTAGTCATTCAGTAGCGGAGTCGTCAAAATATTAAAATATTTACCAAATAAACGAAACTTTAATTTTACGACCTATCAAATCCCATCAAAATTCGTTCAGTCGTTTTAGAGTAACAGCCAAACACACACACATTATTGTCAAGAATAAATAGATTGTATGATACGGCCATAACAGATGAGAGATATAAGCCTTTATAAGCATTTTTATGAGTCGTAAAATGATACAGGTGGCTGGGGTTCCACCTGTAGGAGTTAACTTCTAATATAACACCTTTTTATGTAATGTGATATAAAAGTTATTTCCTTTTTAACCAATTTCAAAAAGGAGGAGTCGAAAGTCGTAAGTTTATTTTTAAAATGAGTTCTAAAAGACGCATGGACTATGTATTTGGAAGATTATTTTTAAGCATGCAATAGACCATTTTCGCACTAGTGCGAAAAAATGCGCAAGCTTTCTCGCCACAATTTTATTCTAATGAAATTGTTTATATCGTAGGCTGGGAGCGGGTCGAACCCCATGAGGCGCGGGTCAAACCCCAGGAATCGTAAGTAAATATATTAAAAATAACGTCGTTTGAAACTTTTTTGACTGTCCTGTCAGTCTAGTAGTTAGTGACCCTGACTGCTATGCGGGAGGTCGTGGGTTCGATTCCCACCCAGGACAAATGTTTGTGTGATGAGCACGATCATTTGTTCTGTGTCTGGGTGTAATTTATCTATAATATCGATGCCTCCCACGTAAGTTGTTGTAACCCCAAAAATGCAATTTTACAGGAGAGCGTTTTAAAGATACTTTTAGCGATACAAGCCACATTTTTCAAAGAATCTTTTTGAAATTCGGTATGAGCGTATAGTTTTTAATATGTTATTGTTTACTACATGTCATTACTTTATAATTTTAACGGTTTCTTGAATTTTGTTGTTACAACTGTTTACCGCGACATGAGGTCCTCACAAAATGTTGTAACTATCACTTACATTATTATACACGGGTTTCAAGAGCCGATTTGGATCATATCTGATACTTACATGAATTTACGTCGATTACAAATAAAAAAAAGGTGTGGTATGTGTATTATTACTTGATATAATAAAATAAATACAATGTTTTTTCAGCCTAATTTTATTTAGGACGATACCTTTTCGTTGATACGTTACTGAAATACAAAAAAAGCAGAATATTTTCAATCAAGTTTATCAAAATTTTACATTTTAGGGTTTAGAGTTTAGAATAAGAAACGATATTTTAAAGATTAGGAAAACATTAAGGATTAAGATTAAAAATCATTTAAAAAAATCTAAAATAAAAATTTAAGCTTTTCCTAAATTTAAATTATACTTTCAATTAATTACATCGTCCTTCAACCAAATTTTTACTACAGTTTAAATAATCAAAACTCAAAAAATATCGTAACCAAAATGATTAAGAAAATTCTATTAATCAATAAGATTTAAAAATAGGAAAACCATCATCATGTTCCTATCTTAGTCCAATGTGATTTGGAGTCGGTGGAACAAGCTTATTCTTCTATTTTGTCGTATCACCCGTCTCACTATCACTTTGTAATCTTTTCCTCTCTCCATTTTTTCAAGTGACTATACTTGTAGATGTAATATGCTTTATTTTTCTTCTTTTCGTAACCATATCCAAGACAAACGATAGGTAAATAAGTAATGTTTAATAACTTACACTGAATCTAAAAAAGCCCGCAAATATTAAGTAATATAAGTACAATAGAGGGATTATTTCCCGACCCTAAAAAGCTGGTTTCATGCACCTAACTGGTGTATTCATATCATCAGCATTTCGGCATCATAAGGTATTGTTGCCGAAAGAAGTGGTCATCACCTTACAGTCTGATAAAACATAATATTGAATCTTCAGAACAAACTGGTTCCTCTTTTATTTTTACGATATTATGATCTTTCAGATCTTGTTTTCTCTGTGTACCCTTTAGGCAAAAGCTATACGTTATTAATATATACACTAAAAGTTTAAACCTCTGTCTTAACATAACATTAGTGAATTTAGTCAAACATAGTGTGACTCAACTTGCAAGCAGTTGATAAGACTTGAAATGGTAACAAACGATGGTTTTGACAGACCCAGACTTTTTCACAGGCTGTTAAATATCTCTTTGATCTGGGATAAATACTGCTGTTGGTATATCAAATTTAACTAACACCTTATTAAGAACTTAATCACTTATAGAAATGGGGAAACTGTTGTTTATACACGTCTGAAGTTTGAAGTTTCAGTAACGGCAACAGACAATTTATTCTTATTTACTTATGTCTCACAATAGTATCAGCATAAATTCTAAGCTTGGCTCTCCTATAACTAAATTAGCCATAATTATACATCGTTTTCTCTGTCACCGTTTTAGTTAAATTCATTGAAATAGTGCTTACAGCAGACTTAATAGACCAGTTTTCCTACTGGCTGTTTTTGATATTTTACTAGAAAGGTTTTTCTTTGACGATTGGCCTTTTTGAAAAATCTCTAGTCTTTAAATGTGTATTTTTTTCATTACCTTTTTCAAACGATACTTTATTCAATCAAATCACTGATAGTAGACTTAGCTTGAAGAGTTCAACAGTGCAGAAACATGCAGGTGGTGACTAAGGTAAAAGTTACGAACAATGTTTTTTGATTTGGGAAACTAGCAATAAACACGAGCAAGAAGGAAAGTCCTGGTGAGTTTTAATCAGTAAAAGTTGCTTTTACTGACTAAAACTCACATGTAATCTTTCGGTGCCTTTTGTGTTCCAGGCCCACATTTCCTCGACACGACCTGGGTGCCTTCCTTGATACTTGGTACGATAAAGCGAGTAACTAAGATAACTGGAAAGAATGGAGGGAGGCCTTTGCCCAGCAGTAGGACAGCACAGGCTAGCTATATAATAATAATGATATAATATAAACAAAAATGGCTATAACAGTCGTAAACCAAATGGTTATTATACCACACAGCTATGAAATACGAGTAAGTGAGCAGTTTCAAGGTCCAAAGTTCCAAATATGCCATCATCTGTTAATTTAGTCATTTAAAACTTCTCAGATTCATTGAAAATGGTTACCTAAAATGACTCTGACTTCAGTGATATTCATAAAACACTCCCTGAAAAATACATACAACGTACTTATTTCAAACGAATAGCGACGTAAATCGTTGTATGTGATGTTACAACTTACCTTTACATATTGTAACGTTGTACGCGTGTTTACAAATAATTATTTAAAATAAAAATTATTAACTAAATAAAAATTTAATAATATAATTAAAACTTAAACCTACACTTAATTAATACTAATATATACAAACAAAAACACTATTATACAAACATCACTTACTGCTTACAGGGGTCACCAATTTAAAATACTTAAGCATTATTTGTAATATAACTGGCAGAAGTTGGTCAACACAAACATTGTCTGATTGCGCATTTTGACTGCGACATTTTTTTAAAACCCGTCCGGTCAGTTTAGTAGCGGCCGGTCACTTGCAGCTCGGCACCCGCCATTCGGCAGCCAGACTAATCAGAGGACAGACGTAGCTCTTCTCAGCGCGTTTTTTTTTAAAAAAACTCTGTGTTCTGTCTAACGATAGTACTTACGTAGCTCTTCTCAGCGCGGCACCAGTTTGAACTTTTTTCTAAATTCTGCTTGTATTACAAATACTAAATTCTGAGTAGTGTTGAAGACCCGTATATCGGTAAGTGGCGAACAATTGTATATTTTACAGTGTATGGTAGCTTTTCCTATTTATTATATGTGGTGGACATTAATCCTCTTTTCATGCTTTTATTATTACTTTGTCAGTGATCAAAATTAGCAACGTAGTTTTAAATAACTTTCAATAAAGTAGTTGGCTTTGCAATTTAATAAACTTCTACCCTCCACATATCATTTTGTAAATCGTACAATTTCCTTGTTCAATATTTTAACCTAATTTTATATTGTACTCATTTTCTCACTGCTATATCTCTGTTCTCGTGACCATCAGCCACATTCATTGCCTACCAGGTAAAGTTAGGTGCTTATTTTCCGCTTCATCACCCTGGGAATGGCAATTGGCTGGTCAAGGTCACCTCCTGAATAGCTACTTATTGCACCTGTACTTCTAGGGTTCAATACTACGGTTTGAACTTTCCCATCGGACGTCATCCACTGCGCATCACCCTCCCGTGGACGTCGTACGTCGTAGCAGTAGCAGCAGCGTTCAGGGGCCTACCACACCTGCCTGCCTACCCCAGCCAACAACAAGGGAAAGGAAGTAACACTGAACTTTACGACCGGAGAGTTGGAACTCGGCATACGGCCTTTTAACCCATCCCTGGGATATATGTTTTTTTTTTTTTATTAATATATGCTAACGAATTGAGTGTCCGTGTTTTATTTGACATGAGACCTTAACCGTTACATTGGCGCCCAACGTGGGGCATCTAGCATCAAAGTAAAATGTTTTACGTATCACTTAACATAAAATAATTTTAAAATTAGCGACGTAAATTGTTGTATGGGATCAATACCATATTTTAAATGGTTATCATGTTAGTTAAAGATAAGATTAAGCGGAATAGTAATTACTAGAATATTAAATTAATGACGTAAAAATTGCGTGAGAGGTGCAACTGGCACCGAATTCCAGCGTAATCTGTGATATGTGTTACATACAACGGACACACGTGCGCTTTTCCCCGTTGTAAACCATTGCAAGTAATAAATACTACAGTCTACGCCGGAATCGTTCGAAATATACAACATTATACGTTTCAAAAGTACCTTAAATAATAGGTTTTTTGGACTTTTTGTTTTTTTGTAGGATAGTTTACATAAAATTAGACACTTTTACATAAAAAACCCAAAATCGCCATTTTGTGGGTTACAACAACTTACGTGGGAGGCATCGATATGTATGTATTTAGAAATATATAAGTATGTTTAACAGTTGTCTAGTACCCATAACACAAGCTCTGCTTAGCTTGGGACTAGATGGCGTTGTGTGATAGTTGTGGAAATATTATAAAAAAAAAAAACACTTACAAATTTGTCACAGCAGTCCTCGGCTTCATAACACACTACTAGCTTACGGGTCTACGGTACATTGTGACTCGCAATACTTCGATACGAGTGTGGAAAGTTTGTCATTGCGACCGAGGCGGAATTCGCGCGACCTTTAAGCTAGTAGTGTGTTATAGAGCCAACTTTGGTTCTCTTCTGGATAACTTCATTTCTGATGCGATCACGCAATGAAATTCCAAACAGAGCCCTCCAAGTTAATTTTACTGAATCCTAAACTTATAAATAATAAAATCGGAGACAAATTAAAATAGTGATTGTCATTGTATTCACAGTTTCACACTTAAATAACCTTGCTTATGATTAATGTGATCGCATGCTCTCTGTGACGATTTAAGACGGTAATTAGAAGATAATGTGATGGTAATGGCGACAGAATTGGGTAATCGTGATGGATTTTACGTGTTCATTTGCTGTACCTGCCATTTTACCTGCATATTTGGTAGGTAGTTAGTTTGTCACTAGTACTACTAAATACTTGTTTACCAAGACGAAGCTTTTAAGGTTCTTAACAAGTCTGAAGTTAGGCACTGCGAATTTTAGCGTTTGAAAACTTTTACAAGATAAATGGTTTAAACAAATAAATGCAATTTGCAGTTGTTATAGCTGTTAAAGTTGAAAAGAAATCGTTTGTCTTGGTATGGTCATGTGAAGAGGAGAGATGAAACGCAGGTCACAAAAAGAATTCTGAGTTTACACGTAGATGGATGGAGACGAAGAGGGAGGCCGAAGAAGAGATGAATGGATTGTGTGAGGAGTGATATGAAAGAAAAGGGAGTTAGTGATAGTGTGACGGGTGACAGGACAGAGTGGAAGAAAAAAACATGTTGCTCCTACCCCAAGTAACATGGGATAAGGGTAGGATGATGATGATTGCTGTTAAAAACTGTTAGGTATTGGCATTTTTTTAAACCTTTATTTTGTTATTTTTAACACATTATTCGGTTGTTTTGTAAGTAGATATATTACATAGGTATTTGTTTATTAGAATATCGTTGTATTTTACAGTTACGAGGTATTCACTATAAGTTATCGACTCATAGATAGCCCTATTCCTTAAATTGCCTTATACATTCCAGGGCCATGGTAAATCTTTCGAACAATCTCGCAATACCACGTTTCCTTTCATTGACTACAAAACTGAAACTCAAGTAAGAGGACAATCATCATAATTTTCCCGCCAAACGATGCACCGCCATTTTGTTTTCTCAACATGGCCGACAGACGTCTTCATTTGACACAATGGAATCGTTAATTCTCATTTTAGTATTATTACTAATTGTGTTCGTACAGTAAATTAGTATATTTGTGCAGAAAATACATTTGCATTTGATATTTTGTACGTTTTGTAACTTTAATGCTAAATTGTAAACTTCACTTTCAATTTTAACAGTGAATTTGAGTAGAAATAACACTTACAATTATATAATACTAGCTGGAACCCGCGACTTTGTCTGCGTCTTTTTTACGCAATAAAAGATAGCCTATGTCCTTTCTCAGAGTCTAAAGATTGTCTGTCATCAAAATGTTTTGATAGGTTTAAGCGGGAAAGCGTAACAGACAGACAGAGTTACTTTCACATTTATAATATTAGTATGGATTAAAAAGATATGTGAGCGTGCAAAAGTGAAAACTCGAAAAGGTCCTACTTAGGACTTTTTTAGGTTTTTGTTGACCAAAATAATGTTTGTTTACATTAGCTGTTTTATTTTTCTTATTGGATTTATTACGCTGTTCTTTTTCCAATATTTTTACTTGTAATGAAATGTAATAAAACAGTATGGCTGTCGGATCTTAGCGAGTCTAAAGTTAGGCTTTGGTTTTAAAAAAATAAATACAAACAAAATTTGTTAACTGGTTGCGCTAAAATCGTCTGTGCGGCCTGCAGTGGGAACATTACAAGGCTGATGCTAAACTATCTCTATCCTAATTTTTTTTCCACAACTATCACACCACGTCGTCTAGTCCCAAACTAAGCAGAGCTTGTGTTATGGGTACTAGACAACTGATAAACATACTTACATATTTCTAAATACATACATATCTATAATATAAAAATGAATCGTAAAATGTGTTGGTAAGCGCAAAACTCGAGAACTGCTGAACCGATTTCGCTAATTCTTTTTTTGTTGTGTTTGTTATTGTCAGGAGAAGGTTCTTATGAAAAAAAAATAGGGTACACTCTACCCTATTTTTTTTTGTAGTATATTTATGTAGTATATTTTTTTGTGTAGAGTAGAAAATTCTGTTGCCGGGAGCGAAGCTGCGGGTAAAAGCTAGTTATAGATAAATTACACCCAGACACAGAACAAATGATCGTGCTCAATGCACAAACATTTGTCCTGGGTGGGAACCGAACCCACGACATCCGCCATAGCAGTCAGGGCCACTAACTACTAAACCAATTAGCCAATCAAATCCTATGCAACCTTTTTAAGTTTTTCTAACCAACCTAATGGCCAATTCTTTTTTTTCCTTATCATTTCACTTTGACATCTCATACAGGTAACTCTTCAACTAAATCAGTCACGCAATGTCATTAAAAGCTACCACAAAACGCCAACACAAACTTGCCATGCATGAATGAGTTAATTAAGCAAAAAAAAAACATTAATTAAACGATAACAAAGCTTCTATATCAGCCACACGTCTTAACAGACATGTTGCAGAAACACTGTCATGGTAAAAAGTTAAGCGTTAAAAAAAGGAAGGAAAAATTAATTTATTTCCGCATAAGTTAAATATTTCATTCTTCTATAATCGATACTCAGACTAAAGCTGTACACAAACTATCGGACGGGACCCTCCTGTCGCGGCAGACAGCATCGGCTGATAAGTACAGTACGACCATCGCATCTTTGTGAGTCTGAAGTTAGCTCTGTGAATTTTAGCACTTGAAAACTCGTAAAAAAAAATAATGGTTTAAACAAATGAATACAATTTGCAGTTGTTATTGCTGTTAAAAACTGTTATTGGCATTTTTTTAAGACCCTTATTTTTTTACAAGTTTTCAAGCGCTATTCGCAGAGCTTAAATTCAGACTCGCAAAGATCCGACGGCCGTACTGTATCTAGAATTCTAAACAATGAATATCTATGGTGCAGTGCAGGACGGTAAGCAATGGGTAGCTCGCCGTCCAGTCGTCTGGTAACTGTCCAGACCGAGTCCAAGTCGTCAACGGCGCGCACCGTTCCCGCGCACCTCAAGGAGTTGTCAGCAAACTGTAGGGGCCCTTCAGGGTCGAAGCCTTTTGGAGCCGCCGGTTTGTGTGAAACTGTTACCGCGGCTCTAGGAATAAGGTAAGGAAGGAATGAGGTAGGTGTTTTTAGTTAGTAAGAGTCTGACACTGGTCTCCCGCTCCGCCCAAGAGAAGGTTTCGTCATTCGATGATTTTTACCTACCAAAACTAAAAAAAAAATGGTGCAGTGCAAACTGTCGGACGAAGTCTGACAAGTCCTTTGGATGACCTCGACCATTCTGAAGTCCGAAAGAAATCTGGCGCGCTGCGTCCCACAACGCAACATGTCAGTGTCATAATGTGCACACTTATCAGTCGCGGCTCTCTGTCGCGGCTGAAAGAAGCACGCAAGTGTGTTTGCAGCTTTACATGTCATTCAGTGAATATTAAACAAACAAGTCTTTATTACGAGTGAATGAGATTGTGTATCATTCGTTCTTCACATTCACTTTGTCTTGAATGAAATATATCAAGATTATATGGGTCTTTTTTTTTTCTCCCGCTCCGTAGATAGGAGAGTGTTATGGGTCTTATTTAGAACGTTATATTTTGAAATACGTTTTTAGTTTACTTCCGTGGAATAATCGCATTCTAAAGCTGATTGCGGTACGGTATTAGTTTTGAAAATTATTTTTAATTTTAAATAACAGTTGTTAACAGCAATAACAACTGCAAATTGCATTTATTTGTTTAAACCATTTATTTTTGTAAGAGTTTTCAAGCGCTAAAATTCGCAGAGCGTAATTACAGACTCGCCAAAATCCGACGGCCGTATAGTGTACTTAAGTGTATTGAAAAGATTTTTTTGTAGCATTTATCCGATCAAAACAGTAAAAACAAAGTAGTTTTTGACACAGAACATCATAGTCGTTTTGTTTTCTATTAGAACGTGGATGTAACACATTCTAAAGATTTTGCGGGAAATGAATAGAGTCAGTTCAATAACGACTTTCGACATTCGTTGTCTTTCTACTATGTCTCTAATTACGGTATTCTAAGGTTAATAAAAAAATAAATAATTTTTATCTACCGTAATCGTACATAAGCAGAATTAATGCAACAAGGCATTATAGAATGCAATGCAATGGTTGGTTGGTATAGACCAACCAACTTTTGGGTTAAAAAAAGACTACAATGTGGTAGAGTGAAAAATAAATAAATTACAGATAGGTACAATTAATCAAAAAAGTAGAAGTAATTATCCTCTTAATTAAGATTAAAATAAACTGTTTAATACTAAACCTAACTATGTACCTACCTACATAAAATACACAAAACATACTTAGGCGTCAAAGTACTCTTCCACATCGCTGTGCACCCGACAACGTGTCCAGAAAACTGGCAGTATTGCCACGTTGAATGGCAACGCTAATTCTCTGAGCAAATTAAGTGCCAGTAATTATTGGTTAGTAAGCAATTTTATCGCAAAATTAAAACAAATGTATATGGCAGTTGAGCCGGTTGCGACTATTCTGCCAGTGTCACGTCGAAACGGTGACTTTGTGAGGATCGCCGTCGAATTTTTACTTCGTGGTAGATATCATAAAATAATCAGAATTTCAAGTCATTTTGGTTTAGAAAGGTGGTCAACATGTTGATCATTTTAGGGGAGAAGCGAGAGAGGAGGAAATCTATATATATAAAAATCAATGCCACTTTTCGTTGTAATTCCATAACTCAAGAACGGCTGGACCGATTTGGCTGATTTTGGTCTTGAAATATTCGTGATAGTTCAGGGAAGGTTTAAACGGTAGGGTAGAGTAGGGTAGAGTAGGGTAGAGTAGAGTAGGGTAGAGTAGGGTAGAGTAGGGTAGAGTAGGGTAGAGTAGGGTAGAGTAGGGTAGAGTAGGGTAGAGTAGGGTAGAGTAGGGTAGAGTAGGGTAGAGTAGGGTAGAGTAGGGTAGAGTAGGGTAGAGTAGGGTAGAGTAGGGTAGAGTAGGGTAGAGTAGGGTAGAGTAGGGTAGAGTAGGGTAGAGTAGGGTAGAGTAGGGTAGAGTAGGGTAGAGTAGGGTAGAGTAGGGTAGAGTAGGGTAGAGTAGGGTAGAGTAGGGTAGAGTAGGGTAGAGTAGGGTAGAGTAGGGTAAAGTAGAATAATCTGTTGCCGGGAGCGAAGCCGCGGGCAAAAGCTAGTTATATATATAATAGGCGGTACAATAGTGAGGACTATTATAAAGTAAGTACCAGTAATAATCACTATCTTATGACGTAAGTAAGTATCTCGGAATGTAACGAAACAAAAGCTGTTGCTAAGGTATTTGATTACCATCCAAGAATATACAATATACAGTCACAAAGAGACCAGAATGAGATAATATAGAACAAACAATTAGTAACATTTTTATATAAGTAAGTAATTTATTATGCGTGTCAAATTTTGCGAAATGACTGAATTGCAAAAATTACCCGTATCAACGGCTAATCTATACAAGCTTTCTACAACTTATATCATGGCTACGGTAAAAAATACTTATTTTATATTATAAAGTGTTAATAGATAGCTACTTATATTTAACAATTAGTTAAATTTTTACAAAACTGATGAATACATATACCAAACATTGCGAATTATTGAATTGCAAAAACCAACCCTGATCGGCTAATCTTTACAAACTACTTATATCTACGCCATGGCACAATACTAATTGCATACTAAACTTATCTTTAAAAGCTTCTATTTTATTAAATAAATTAACGACAGTTAATTAGAATAATAGATTAAAATAACTTTTAATTAGACAGCAACAGAATGAAGACGTAACAAAACAATAAGTTGATTCCAAAATGTGCATGTTTGTGTGTGTGTGCGTGGCGAGGCGGCCGGCGCGGCACGCTGCGCCCGCCGCAGATACTGTCTCCCGACGACCCGGCGCTTGCTCAGCCCGCTATCTCAAATCTCCTCAAGCCTGTTGTTTCACGTCTTTATCTAAAGAGTTTTCGTTTTAATAACAACATCACATTGTTTGCGAACTAATCCTCACATCCTCGCTTTGTTGGCGGACACCAAACGGTAGCTGTAACATGACATACGGCTCTATCTTATCGTAACCACTCCACAACATATGCTCACTAAACGCCTAATGGAGTTATTATAATTCAAACATTTCCCTAAAATCCAAATCGTTTGTGCAAACATTAAAACACTAACACACAGCGTGTACTTTTTTTAAACGAAAATATTTACTAATCTGTATCAATGAACCGTGAGTGTAATGAACGAACAATGGGAGCGTCTTAAGGAATCATTCGGTCTCCGTCCGGTCGGCTAATTTCGCGCCCTTTCACCTGTCAATCACACGTCACAGCGCGCGTAAACGACAGCGAGAAACTGGTATTAGCCATAAACGAAAACGTACGTACAGCTATGTAAATTACGTTTTATTACATGGAATAAGAAACGAAACCTGTGATTTAGTTAGCGGGTGATAGGGAAATGAGTGAAATTATCTGTGAAAGTGCGCGGCCATTAAAGTTTTCGCGCGTTAATATGTCAACGTGACGTTCAGTTTCGCGCGCAAACTTACCGCGCCGTTCGGCTCCGTCGCCCAGGTATTTATCGCGCGTCCGATTAAATTTTAAACGAGATTAATAACGAGAATGAAACAATTATGTTGACAATATAGCTTAATGTGGGACGTTTTGACAGACGAATGGCGTTCCCGGACGTCCAGAACACTTATAATCGTGCGGTTTACAAAACCATAAATAAGTATAGTTTTTTTTTCTTAATGGCATCATTGCGTGTCGGCATGCAATACGTTTCTAGTTATAATGCAAAGTTTTTGCAAGATTTACGTAATTTTTTTAGCATTTTAGTTCGTATTTTCCATTTAACGCATTAGAAATGTTTTAAATTAACGTTATAATTTATATGCGGTAAACTGGTAGGTTATTAATAATAGGCATTACTGGTTGAATATTCTTTTTGTTGGCGCATTAAAGCAATTTATCGTGTATCGGTTGCTTAATGTCTTCCGTTGCGTTGTATATTATTTGTGTTTCACGTAAATAAAAACATGGTCTAAAATAGGCAAATGTCAAAGTAAATCACTTAAATAAGTATGCGTAAAAACGATTAATAAAGCTGAAGTTTAGTTCAACACAACATCAATGTCTCTTCAACATCACATAAAATTATGATGCGTTATTTTTTTTAATTGAATCATTGAACAAACTATATTAATATAATATATTTTGTTGGTTGAAACTGCTCGTAAATTATCTACAGTTTGTACTGTGGCTTAACATGTTTCAATTAAGTTTATAGTCGTACTTAAATATTATTAGCCAACTGGCAAGAATAAGTGTTATTTTGAGAGTAGCGGTAGCTTTTTATCGCTACTGAAATCAAATATTTAAATGTTTCATCTTTATTATAATGTATCCTTAGTATTCTGTACACATAGGTATCCACTATATTCTACTTTCTGTGTGTTTAAAGTAGTCTCTAAAATTATATACTTATACAAACTCCTGCACTGCAGAAAAATAGGCACAATTTTTTTTTGTAATTTTTATTTCGGAAATGTACGTACGTACTTACTCTTTATAATAATCATTCACTCACTTCATTCGCTCATTTGAATGTAATCCATCCATCCAATAATAGTAGGTATTTAAAAAAAGAAAACGTCAAAAATTTTGACATTTCTTTTTTTTTAACCTTTAACTCTTAATGAATGGGCTTTGTGGAAGAGACACCACAATTTTGCCAATAACACGTGCAAACTAGACTATCAAACGCTGGAGAGTATTTAGCTTGAATTAACAGTAAAATAAATACCCTATTGACTACCCTAATTACAGACACAATTAAAGAACAATAGGTTTTCGATCGCCGGCGCTCCCTTGGGGCTTAATGAACAAAATCTTTCTTTTTAAATCAAAATTATAAAATAATAAAAATATTTCTTCGCAGATGTAGACTGACAATTTAGTGACTGAAAAAAAGTACTAATACCAAAAACTTTTTTTCAAACACTCTGTACTTAGATTCTGCCAGCACTCAAAGCGAAGTGCGCCACTGGTCAGCGTAACATGTGTCAAACAGTGACACACTACTCACAGATGTCAACACGTGGCTAAAAGCACTGATATGATAATACAACGCATCACGGTGGTCTGTTAGTGGACCTATGAAGAAGGCTTTTAAAATAAATTATTTACGATACACTACCGGAGATCTCGAATAATCGAGTCCTATTTTGGTTTATGAAAGACTAGCTTTTACCCGTGGCTTCACCCGCGTGGTATTGGGATTGAGGTTGGGGTTTCCGGGTTAAAATTTAGCCTATGTCCTATTCCGGAGTGTATCCTATGCCTGTGCCAAATTTCATCCAGATCCGTCCAGTCGTTTTGGCGGCATTGAGTAACAAACATCCAAACATCGGAACTTTCGCAATTATAATATTAGTAAGATACACTACCGGAGATCTCGAACAGTCGAGTCCTGTGTTGGTTTATTATTAATAAAAAGTAGCACAATACACATCGCTTACCATCAGGTGAGATAGTGGTCGAACGCGAACATATCCACAATAAAAATTATCATCATTATTTCAGCCGAAAGACGTTGACTGTTGCAAATAAAATCCCCAAGTATCCGTTGCTGTGCAACTCACATCCATTGAATTCCCGCGACCTACACCAGATCATTGATCCAACTTTTGAGAGGCCTTCCAACGCTGCGTCTTCCTTTTCGTAAATAGTCGCTATTCCAGAGCCCTTCGGCCCTATCGACCATCTGTTCTTCGAGCAATGTGCCCTGCCCACTGGCACTAAAGTTTGGCAAATCTTAGGCATATGTCGGTAACCTTGGAATGTATACATAGGTATGTATATCATACAGTACAGCTCAATTAGTCTTACCCGCTCCGATCTTCGCACAATCGGTTACGCAGTATTTTTTTAAATTCCTGAAGTAATGCACATGATACATTAAAAAAAGAATCTTGGATAAGCTCGCGTTTGAGCATTATGTTACCTAGTGGTTCACTATGGCAAGCTGAGCAGGCTTTTGGCAATTAAAATAGCGACTTACATGGTGACCACGGTTTTGCAAAAACGGAACCTTTACATTACTATCTAGACTCTTTTTCAATCCAATTCAATTTGAAATTAATATTGTATACTCAAGTCTACCTCTTGGTGTAATGAAAAAATCATACTTTAAAGATCTATCCCCACATATCTATGCCGTGTCAGGGACGGGGCAGGAATGTGTCCGTGCCGAGGCCGAGCATCTGTGTCTCGTCAAAGGTTGTCTGTTCACTTCACATACGTCAGTGACGTGACAGTGCCGTGGGCAAGCCTTCCTTAACTTCATTCTGTTTCCTTGTCTGAGTATAGGTAGCCTAAGTATAGTGTGCCTATAATTTTGGCATACTTTCGCAGTTAAATTCTCGTCTTGACTCAATATTTGTTACACTGGTGGCCCATGTCCTTAATTTAATAAGATTCTTCTTTTTTATTCTTTACTAGCTTTACGCCCCAGCTTCGCACGGGCATGTATTATACATATAAACATTCCTCTTGAATTACTGTGTCCATTAAAAAAAACCGCATCAAAATCACGCAAAGGATTGCGGATGCGGTTTTTTTTTTATGATGGGAGTTTTAAAGATCTAACAATACATAGGGACAGACAGCGGGAAGCAACTTTGTTTTATACTAAGTAGTGATAGTACATAAAACATTTAATAGTACACAGTAGTTAGACAATTCATGTACAAAGGCGAGCTTAACTCAACAATGAGTTTTCTCTCAGCAAAACATCTAATTTATCCTGGGACTATGTTCCTTGGGGATAACATTATGCCAAACTTAAGTGGCAAAGGGCAGGGCACATCGCACGCAGAACAGATGGCCGCTGGGGCCGAAAGGTTCTGGAGTGGCGACCGCGTACCGGAAGACGTAGTGTTGGAAGGCCTCCCTCAAGGTGGACCGACGACCTGGTCAAGGTTGCTGGAATTCGATGGATGCGAGACGCACGGGACCGGTAGTTGTGGCGACGTTTGGGGGCTTATGTCCAGCAGTGGACGTTTTTCAGCTGAATTGATGATGATGAATATTATGAGCGAAGCCGTTGGTAGCTGCTTGCTAGTGATAGATACTCTTTATTTTTTTCTACAGAATTAATTATTATTGATCTAATAAAGACTAGTGATGGCCTGCAAATAGGTCGTTTGCATATTAATAGAGGTGTGACCGTGAACCAAGCCAAATGAAACATGTTAGTGTAGGCAGGTGGCGTTTTGTACATAGTTCAGCCTACCCCCCGGGGGTAGGACAGTTAATTTATTTTAACACTAGCTTCTGCCAGCGGCTTAGCCCGCATGGAAATTTGTATGAAGAAACTTTTCTTCATACAAATTTCTAACCCCCGTTTTACGATCTCTACATCCTATAAGGAAGTTGCCTTCCAAATTTTAAATTATTTTGTAGGTGTTATAGTTTCTGAGATTTCATGATTAATCAGTGAGTGATATGTGTCTTTTAAACATAGGGTGGCTGGATTACTGATCAACTCAAACAACTTTTTACCCGACTACGGCGAAGCAAAAGGAGGGTTATGATTTTGACCTGTATGTATGTATGTATGTGGGTATGGATGTTCATCTGTTCCCTCGTAACTTCTAAACTACTTATCAGAATTCGACAAATGACATATCATTAGAAGCGTCTTAATTGTCCGCTGGTTATATATAGGCTATATGGGATTTCACAAAATCTAATGTGGCGCCCTCTAGCGGACAAAATATACGAAGTAAAAAAATAAAGTTAAGATAAATATGCCGTGTTTGGTATCATTTGAAAGCGCTTTACTTGTACATTTTGAATATATAAATATTACTAGCCTATTTAGAACTCCAAAATATGTTAAATAAAAATAAAGTTTAAAAACTAACACCCGACTACTTAAAAACACGCTCTAAAAAGTACGAAACAAGAAAACACTCTCCAATTAAATTACTTAGTATGTACAAACTATTAAATATAATAGATAAAGCCGTGGTCGTATGCCATAAGAATAATAAATTAAAAAAAGTGGTATTGGTAGTGGTGGCTTTATCTATTATATTTAATAGTTTGTACATACTAAGTAATTTCATTGGAGAGTGTTTTCTTGTTTCGTACTTTTTATTCTAGGATTAAGTCTGTAATCGCGAAAAAAGTTTCTTGTTATCATGACTACAACCATGTGTTTAAGTATCCGTCACTAGTTACCAGTTGCCCTTTAAATAAGATATCGTAAAGTAGTGGCAAATAGGCGGACTTATACTTACATCTTATACCTTACATACCTTATAGCCTTCCCCGATAAACGAGCTCTTTGGATAGCGCGTTTACCTAAGAATTTTTCAATTCGGACAGAAGTCCTGAGATGATCGCTTTCAAACATACGAAGAAACTCGTGTGCAGCTGAAGTAGCTATTCTACATTTTCTGTCAGCAAAATAAACGTCTACTTACTTACGTATTTCAAATCCAAATTTAAAAAAATACGGCGTTTTGATCGTTTTAATCCCGTGGATGGCCGATGCACATGAAACACGATCGATTAAAGATAGAACATAAAAATAAAGAACTTTTTTTAAACTTGAATTAATTGACGCATGTACAAAATTAATTTGTTTAAGTGACCATCATTTTTTTTTTATGGTAGGTGAAAATCATCCAATGACGAAACCCGCTCTTGGGCGGAGCGGGAGACCAGTGTCAGACTCTTACTGACCAAAAAATCCTACCCCGTACCTTCCTTGCCTTATTCCTGGAGTCGAGGTAACAGTTTGCACCACCCTCTAGGCTCCAGGAAAGTGACCATCAGCTGAGTGAGTCAATGACATATAGGAATTAGTACTAACACAACGACCGACGACGACCATAAGTAACTCGCGACGTTACTACTGATTTAAATAGATTTTATGCATTTTGCGAGTATTGACTAATCACTTGTTAGGTATTTTGTTTTTTTTTTTCTTTTAAGAATACTGTGCCAGCTTTTGATGAATATTATTTTGTAAAGTTAACCACTGGCCCA
Source organism: Mythimna loreyi (assembly GCA_029852875.1). Taxonomy (NCBI): domain Eukaryota; kingdom Metazoa; phylum Arthropoda; class Insecta; order Lepidoptera; family Noctuidae; genus Mythimna; species Mythimna loreyi. The sequence continues at coordinate 18,983,893 of CM056796.1, read as the reverse complement.
AAGAATTCAAGCTTTTGAAATTTAACGGTGTATTTCCGCAGTGGTTGAGTGATTGGTTGCTGCTCTACGTATCGCGGGTTCAATTTCGCACGAAATAAATATTTATATTGCCATAGGTAGGTAAATGTTCCGTGTCGTGTATCTTGTAGGTACATGTCATTGTGAGTTCAATATGTTAGCGACCTCACCCACGATACTGGAGTTATGTGGTTTTTTAGAAGGGAAATAAAAAAATAACTCATTAGGAACATTCTTATAAAAGGTATTCAATAATGCCATAGAAATATATAAAACTCCTTTCATATCTGTATCTGTAGTATACCAATAAGTACGGCCATTGTAACTCGGCGAGCCTGAAGTTAGGCACTGCGAACTTTATCGCTTGTGTACTCATAATACAAACAAGTTTTTAATGAAAATATTTTTTTTCATAACAAGCTTTTATAGCTCGGTATATATCTTTGTAATTAATACTCATCAATACATTTCCGAAAAGTAAAAACACGTTAGGGTTATTGTATTGTATTACCGTGTTTATATGGCCATCTTACAGTTCCATCATCAGGCCCTGATTACCATCTAGCACTAAAATACTCGTCAAGACGAATCTCATGAGCCCAAACTTGATGAGGTTGTGTCGTTTAACTACCGTGTTCCTATGGCCACCTTTCAGCTCCATCATCAGATCAGCTCTAGCTCATAAAATTACGTGACAGGATAATACCTCGGACGGGACGTGAACGGGAACGGGACGTGACTGCCTCTTTCAAGACCGCCCCGTCAGTGCCACGTTCCCGTCCCGTCCTTGTACCTATGCGCTTCCATATACATTTTGTATGAAACGATATTTCCAAAATTGCCCGTTCCGTTCCGTCCCGTCCTGTCCTGTCCGTGAAAAAAACCCGTCACATATGCAGCGAGCTTTATTGACATTTTTTTTTAAACCGACTCGCTAATTTAGAACGGCCGTACTATACCTAGGTACTTAATTAAACTTTTTTCAACGAAATCTTTTTGAATTGAATTGAAATTCAATAACTATTGTAGTTTTATTATTTGGAACCTTTAAAACAAATGCGTATTTGGTAAAATAGAGCCCAGATTTTTTTATGACTACTTACAACTATAAAGCTTCAAAAAACTGTAGAATGTATTTTATCTGCATTCTAAAAGACAAAAAGCAACCATCATATGTTACATCAAAAACTATAATCTGTCTAAAACTATATCCTGTCAATTACCTACATAAGCGACCACAAAAAAAAATGTTATTAAAAAAAAAATCTGTTAAGCATCATCTCTCTAGGAGAAGCGCCAAGCGGACATAGTGCGGGTTCATGGAACCATATGTCTTCAATGTATTTGGTTCTGTAATCGACACAACTAAAAACTTTGATGAAATTATATGTTGTCTTTAATTTCCTTTGCCGTTCTATAACCAATACCAGCGAGATAGTACATTTTTATACAAGTGCAGGAAGTTTGTCATTGCGACCGAGTCGAAATTCGCACGAGCCGTAGGCGAGTGTGTTATGGAGCCGAGGGCTGCAATGACAAATCTGCACGTGTGTCAAACGACGTTTTTCAATACACTTACGACTTGTAAAATAAAGAAAGAAAGAAAAAAAAATTAATCGTATCTCAAACATACAATAGAAATATAAGAAATATATAAGTATAGCATTCAAATCTGCTCTGGTCAGTTTCTAATTTCGTGGGGGTCGTCCAGCGACTCTGGGGGACGCCTCGCGCCTGATTCGATAAACTAAGTAAAACAAAATAAATCACCCGTGACCGTGACGATAAGGGAGGAATAAAAAAGCCCTTGTTGTGATAAACTCAAAAAAGCACTTGGGTGATATACATGCTATATTGAACCTAATAGGAGTGCGATAAGAGGCAGTTTTCGAGTAAGTGTATTGAAAAAAAATAATCTGAGAGTTTTCTACAATACTCCGTAAAACGAAACGCACTGCATGCCTACTTAATAATTGCTAAAATAGCATCCTCAATCCAATTCGAACTAATAAACACTAAATCAGAAGATTCTGAAACAAGAATTATAACGAATAAAGATGCAGTACTTAACACTATTCCATTTGTATCAGTAACGTTAAATTACGCAACCAGAAGCATTAGCATGTCTCGAATAACATCAAACTATCAACGCATTTAACATAAACCAGGGGGTAGCAACCGCCCACCTCGCATACAACAGATTTATCGATCAATTTGTAACAAAACATCAAATAAATCAATCAACACAGACATCTTCACGTGATAATAAATCTCCAAAGATTTACTTTATGTAACCCAACCAAGTTTTGATGGTCCTATGATCGATACGAACCTTCTTGGACAGCGTGTCATCAAAACTGGCGACCTAACTCCCGCTGAAAAAACATTTACTTCAAAAATAGAATTTGGATTCCCGCGCTTAATTGCAGCCCCGCCAATGAGCGAGCGGTGCGTGCGAGCGAGAGAGCTGTGAAAAAGAGCGAGACGGGTATGTAGTTGTATTGGAGGCTCCGCCCTCTTTACAATATGGCGGTTGTGTTGATTGGCGGAGCGCGCGCCTCCTTGCGGGAAAGCGCGCGGAAATGGGGGGCGGCGAGAAAAGTCGTTTGGTGACTGCAAGCATGTTTAATTAGTATTAGTAATGAAATGAGCATTCAAAGTGTTGAGTTATGACTGATTTAGTTAATAGGTCAATTAAGGATTCGTTACGAGATTAGCTTTCGCACGTTTCTACGTCGCTTCGTCATAGCTTCGTTGTTGTAGGTAGGTACTTTTTTTTCTTAGTGGCGTATTTTTTTGTTTGAGTTATTTTTTCCGGTTTTACATTCCATGCAATAAGAGTGAGTAAAGTAAGTAGGTACTTATACCGTTTATTAGATTTTAAATATGCTTTTTCTAGGTGAGAAATAACCCAATGATATGGGCACTAAGGCGGAGCGAGAAGGCGTGTTAGACTGTTAGATACTGATTAAAACTAACTAGTCCTATTTTCTTTCTTTACCACAGGCTTCGAGTATGAGCAGTGGTGGTCTAGTGGCAACGGCCCCGACTTACGAGTTGTCGCGCGTGGGTTAATTTATTACATCACCACTGCTCTCAAAACGATGGAGAAAAACATCGTGAGGAAACCGGCATGTACTAGAACCAAAAATTCGAAGACTTGTGACATCCACCAACCCGCACTGGACTCCCGTGGTTGATTACGGCACATCCCTTCTCTTAGGGAGGAGGTCTGAGTCCCAGCCGTGAGAACATTAAAAAGGCTGGTGATGACCACAGGCTTCGACCCTGCTGGGTTCCTACAGTTTTGCAGAAATCTCCTTGAGGCCCGCGTGGAACAAGGCGTAGCAGCCGCTGCACCGTACTTCATGTAAAACCACATTTTTTTTTACAAGTCAAGTTGTAGAAGCGAACCTGATGGATATTTCTCGTTTGATGTGTGTGTGTGTGCAAGTCGTTTATCAAGTGTGACTGACTCTGTTCACACACATAACTCGTTTCCTAAGACAGGAAACTACCGCAAACATAATTAGTTGGGATTGTTTAGAAACAGGACTATTAGCTGGCTACTTCTAGCTTCTGTAAAGTCATTAGAATTGCACAAAGCGAAGAGTAACATCGAGTTTCTGAAAGCCCGATCATATTGCCTTTGACCTTTCGAGTGCCGTAATTAGAGACATAATTAAAAGACAATAGGTGTGCGACCTGGTCAGGGTCGCCGGAAGCCGATGGATGCAAGACGCACAGGACCAGTCTTTGTGGCGGCGCTTGGGGGAGGTCTTTCGGCTGAAATGATGATGATGATGATGAGGTGTGCGAATGCCAGCGTTCGATTGGGGCTCAAGAGTTGGACTTTCTTGCATGTTCTTCTCCATAGAGATCTACGCTTTGGAATGTGCAAATTAGCTTCAATTTTGACAATTCAAAAGTGCCTGGTCTATTTGAAATAAATTCTTTTAAGTTTGTGTTTGATTTGCACAACAACTGACACAACTGTTAATTTAACGACAGTGTCAAATTATTATGGGTCGCTGAAACGATGCTTAAAAAAAATTACCTAAGTTATGGCATGGCATTTGACATGCCATTCCTTTAGAAGATTCGACTAGAATAACAAGATGATCAAATCAAAGTCGCTGACAATGCTGCACATCTATTGACACTTGACAAGAGATTGACACCCAGTTGTCTAGTACCCATAACACAAGCTCTGCTTAGCTAAGACTAGACGGCGTTGTGTGATACGTAGTTTTAAAAAAATACATATATACAAAAATATGCTTTTATTCATTTTATAACTACATAGGTATATACAGTGGCAATGCGGCCAGCCTTTTGGGCACTTTACCGGTCGACAGCGATGCGGAAGAGTTTTTCGACGCTTTAGTAGATTAGGTTAGGTAGGTACTTATAGGTAAGTTTAAGTTTTAAGGGTTTTATTTATGTGTATATACAAAATATGTATAAAAAAATCTAGTGCATATTCTGATGGTTCCTTTGTATTCATTGTCCGTTGGGACGGCTATCCGACACGACCGGAGAGAGATCAGGCGCAGGACCAACTGCTTTACATTCTTCTCCGAGGCATGGGGGTCTCAAACCACCAACATTCAAACCTGGCAGCTACAGAGTATTTCCTAATGGAAAGAACCCAATAGCACTTTTTGCCAGACCCAGAAATCGAACCTAAGACCTCACGCTTAGGAATCGCGCTTGCGACCTCGAGGCCAATAAGGCAATCAAACACTTACCTACTACACTACCACTGAAAAGAAAAAGGGTACAACTGTCCTTTGAATCAGTTTGAAAGTGTTACTGGTTAAATCGTTTCCGTAGGAGCTAACTCTAAGATGGTTCTCACCACGCTCACGAACTAGGTATGAATACTTGTATTTCATTTTGATTAATTTTCCCACTGCTGGGACACAGGCCTCCTCTTTAGAAGAGGGAACGGGCTATAATCGAGTTGTCTATGCCGCTTACATCGCAAGACTAAAATAGTCAGCCTGCTGCGGTCTTCCCGTCCGATTATAATTTAGGTGTCCACAAGGCTAGAGTGAATAGGCTTTTTAATACTTGTACTAGTGAGCCTCACCATCAACGATTGTTTCACTGCTTACCATCAGGTAGGATCGCAGTCAAGAACTGGTTTATATAAATTAAATAAAAACGTAGCATAGCACTTCTATAGTGATAAAACATTCTTATCCTCTCAATAAATATTATCATTCCAGTCCCAATCACCAAAAATTTTAATTCTTCAAGACAAGAATGATACCAAACCGCTCGACTTGATTAATTGCAAACCAGTTTGGCAAAAGCCGGTTGTACTCCATAGCGTGAACTTTGAACCTTTTAGTGGAGGATGGTAAATCGACAAATTGTTTCTCCCGCTCCGGGTGGAGCGCAGTGGCGTAACTATATCACCTGAGGCCCTTGACAAATTTATTGGATGGGGCTCCAAATAAATCATCTCATTGTGTTTGAATTTGACGTAATAAATGTAATTTTGTGTTAATTGTTCTGAGCTAGACTGGGGGCCCCATCATATCGGGGCCCGTGGCATTTTGCCAACCTTGACATCCTATAGTTACGCCACTGATGGAGCGAGAAAAAGTGTCAGACTCTCACTGACTGAAACCGTCCCATGTTTCTTCAATTGCTCTTTATGTTCAAGGGCTCTAAAACTTACCGTGTTGGTGAGATTTTTCCGAATAGGTACTGTATAAAACAGTAATGTATAAAAAGCCCAGTCAAAAACCAAAATCGGTTATTTCAAATAAACCAATTCCAGGCACTTTTGAATTGTCAAAATGTCGGTCAAAAAAAGAAATTGAAGCTAATCTGCATGTTCCAAGGCGTAGATCTCTATGGAGAAGAACGTGCAAGAAACTCCATGGACACTCTTTTAAATCTTATCATGAGTTACATAAAATCTTGCTTACATATGTTTTGCCGCTTCTATTATGTGAGTACAATGTAAATCATTACATAGTATAAAACAAAGTCGCTTCCCACTGTCCCTATGTATGCTTAAATCTTTAAAACTACGCAACGGACTTCGATGCGGCTTTTTAATAGATAGAGTGATTCAAAAGGGAAATTTGTATGTGTAAAACCTGCATAATATATTTAATTTTAACATTACATCCGGGCGAAGCTGGGGCGAGTCGCTAGTATCACTACTCACTACTTAGTATAAAACAAAGTCGCTTTCTCTGTCCCTATGTCCCTTTGTATGCTTAAATCTTTGAAACTGCGCAACGGATTTTGATGCGGTTTTTTTTAATAGACAGAGTGTTTCAAGAGGAAGGTTTTTAGATATAATTTATCACCTTTGCACCCGTGTGAAGCTGGGGCGGGTCGCTAGTAAGAAATAAAATTTAAAAAAATAATTTAAAAATACAGTTAGACCATGTAATGACTCCGCCTTAAAAATCAGTCAGACACCCAGCAATGGTTCTTCTGGTTAAGCGGCAATCCCTTCTATTCTACCTTTTCTCATCTAGTGACTCATCTCTTTGAATTATACCTTTTCCGCTCGAAAGTCGTATCAGCTCTTTAGTCATTCCACCTAAAGCTGGGATTAACAACTCACTTCATACTCACAGCGCCTAACTTTTTATTGTGAGATTTTTTATGGCAAAATACAGCTTTCCTTACGATGAGCACTCACTAGAGTCAAATATAATATAACCCTAAATTTTTTATTTTTTATTTATTGGTAATAGGTTCGCACCATGCCATGAGTATACATGTGGATGGATGGAGAGGGAGAGGGAGACCAAAGAAAATATGGATGGATTGTGTGAGAAGGGATATGAAAGAAAGAGGAGTTAGTGATAGCGAGACGGGTGACAGGACAGAGTGGAAGAAAAAGACATATTGCGCCGACCCCAAATAAAACGGGACAAGGGCAGGAAGATGATGGTAATAGGTTCGCACTTGACCGCTATCTCACCTGATGGAAAGCGACGATGCGGTCGACGATGGAGCGCGCTTACCTAGAAGTAACCTATTCACTCTTGACTTAAAGATTCCCGGATTGTAGCCATCAGGAAACACAGACTCCGGCAAGGAATTCCACTCTTTGGCTGTACGCATAATGAATGTTAAAAAATAGTTAAAGGTCTTTCCGATCACAAGGTTCCTCTGAAACATCTCTTTGCCATCATTACCTCACCATTAACTGTCACACCTGAAGATTTCCGAAGCGCCTAGCCACATTACAAAACAAGCGCTGTGGACAGATTCGTCGCATTATGCGTTTAGCAATGGTGATATACAGAGCGTTCGGGCATTTTGTGTATTAAGTATAAGTGTAAAGGTTAAAGATTACGTCACCTTGTAAATAAAGTGTTGTTTCTTTCTGATAACTGCTTCGTCGTCAAACCCTTCAATTTAAGATTGATAGTGAATCTTTTGACGATGCTGCGCCTGAAAACACGGTGTTCGAAGTTCGAGTTCGAAACTGTACCTACCGTTCTCCGTATTGTGAATGCTCTAAGATAGCATGCTTTGGTCTATTTTAATTGTTTTCCATTTTGCAGGTCCTTGTTAATTGTATGTTTATTATTTAATCTTCCAATGATATAAGAATCCAGATACAACTGGATACTAACCTGCAAAATGCAAAAAACTGAGGAATTTCGCATGCTTACCCCCTTAAGAGCTTTCGCGAGCCGTCTATAGTCAAACTGAGCATTAATGGTTTAAAAACTTTTTAATTCAACCAAAGCAATGTTTGATAAAGAGGCAACGAAAAAAAAAAATTCAAAACGTTTTCACCATTCACAAATTATTGATTAAATGAGCTGGGGTTCTATAGTTACATTTTCTTTAATTTATAAGTATATTAGGAAGGGCCAATATTCACGCCAAATAGCAAATTTTCAGAGGTCTTATTCAGATAAAATTGATCATTTTTGGATGTCTTTCAGGCTAGTTTGAATAGACTCATAATAAACTATTGCGCCACACAAGCAATCACTGCTTACCATCAAGTGGGATCGCATTCAAGCACTAGTTTATCACTACAAAGTATAATACAAAGTCGCTTCCCGCTGTCTATCCCTATGTATGTTTAGATATTTAAAATAACACAACGGATTCTGATGCGGGTTTTTTAAATAGAGTAAGATTAAGGTTTATATGTAGGTATAATACATGCATAATATATTAAATATGAGCATTGTAAGCATGCAAAGCTGGGGAAGGTCCCTAAATTCAAATAAAATAAAAAAAAACTATTTCAATAAAAACCTAGATAATATCCAAAAGTTATCTATTATACCTATATTATAAAGTTATTGACGTGTAAAAGTGTTATTTTAAAACCTATTTACAAAATAAATATCATTTATCATTTATCTGCGCTTCCAAAATATCTAGAAAAAGATGTGTAATAACGCCATAATTACAAAGTCAAAGTCAAAATCAAAAAAAATTATTTCACATGGGCCTACATGGGCACTTATAAAACGTCAGAAGCTAGTGCACGGTTACAAATTGGTCGTTTCCTATGGAGAAGAACCGGCAAGAAACTCCATAAATAAGATTGATAGTTTATAAATGTATGTCGGTTCGGAAAATGCAAATAAAAAAACAACATTAAACCCAATACAAATGCCTGATAAAAATGTCATAGCAATAATTGCTTTGTGCTACTGTAATATTTCACCGAGTTACTTAGGCGGCGGATATTTATCATTATATGTACTTTGCTACAAGGCAAACCATGTGGACGCTGACATATCTAGATTATGTGTTTATGTCACCCTCCCCTTTTTGTAGCCTGCTAATGGTAGCTAATAGGGGATGTGGTATTCTGCAGGCGCTAATCCATGTGACAGACATTTGCATAATGTTATGAGAAGCATCATTATTAGCATAGCATCTGCCGTATAAAGTTCCCACTGCTGGGATTTAGGCCTCCTGTCTAGGAGAGGAAATGGACCGTAAACCACAACGCGGGGCCAGTGCGGGTTGGTCGATGTCATATGTCTTTGAATTTGTGGTTCTAGGACATGCCGGTTTCCTAACGATGTTTTCTTTTATCATCATCATCATTATTAGTAGACGGAAAGTAATAATAAGTATTAGAAATAGTATCAGGTTCTAAATATAACGCCCATGGGTAGGTATTCTAAACCTATTTAAGTAGTTAAAGGTCCTTCATTTCAGTCCAAATGGCCGCCATGTTTTATTTTCCGCGGGAAATCATCAAATAATCAATCAATCATCTTCCTTCCAGGACAAAAATTTAGAATTTTTGATCTTGATCTTTTAATCAAGATCAGAATGACATTGTTTTTTTTTTTCAATAAATCTCTTTCTTGAGGTTTGGAAATCATCAAATATCCCGGTTTGCGTGGGGCGAGAGAGTGTCAGACTTTTACAGACTAAAACACACCTTAATTTTTCAGTTGCCCTTTGCAATTTAAGGCCAGTGATTCTTTCGAACAATCCTGCAGGAAATGTGTAGTTTAACACCTCTACCTATGACAACTTTGATACCACAGCTGGTGTCGTAGTTGAGCGTTTGTCTGCTGTGCTGCGTGTCGTAGGTTCTGTTCCCGAACAGATTTTTATGACCTAGGTACACATATTTGTTCCAGTTCTGGGTATCTTGTGTATGTGAGTTAACTACATGTTTATTACGGCAGCCACGTTTTTTTTTTGGGTGGAGTGTGGTGGTGCTAGAGGGCGTATTAGACTTTTACTGAATGAAACCTCACCGGTGTCCTACAGTTCACCATATGCTCCACCGGGCGTTTCTTTCGCCTAAATCGGGGGCCGGGAGGTTTCCCGGACTTCCCATATCCGGATTGGGAGTCCAATGTGTCCGGATTGCGTTTTAAGAAATACCCCGTGGCCCAACGCACCTAGGTAAGGCTCTAGAGTCTAGACAGACGGACTGCATTTGCAGTTTGTGTGCAGTTTACACGATTGCACTGAACCACCGACTGCAATCGGACTGCACGTTTACTTTGCAGTTCTATTGCAGTCGTGTCAGCTGCATCCGAACTGTCATTTGCAGTTGGATTGCAGTTGAATTGCGGTCCGTCTGTCTAGAGCTTAAAATACGGGAGTCATTCATAATATGGAATACAGTTTTTTTTACAGAAAAAGGACATACAATTTCAAGGGACACAAACTAGAAATTATACTACGCTAATTTATAAAAATAGCTTCAACTAACAAGTTTCAACAGCTGCCGCCCTGTCCGGTAATATCGGACACCTCAGCGTGTGAATTAATCTAATGTGGCGATGTTATCAGCCGCCGTTGTCCGGACAAATGGCCATTGGGCCGCTTTGAAAGGGCGAGGTGCCTGGACGTGATGAATTGTAGCTGGTGATGTGTCGACCGTAATGGCGTTTAGACGCTATGACAAATTCATACCTATTCTAATTTATAGTGACTAACTTTACTTAAAAGGTTTTGAAATGTTAACGCGTGTTGTTTCTTTAACTCTCTCGCGTTTGTTTAATCCACTAGGGTCACGCATCCACGACCAAGTACTTTATCTCGTCAGCTCTTCTGTCACCTACGGAATATCAAGTCGCAAACACATGACGATTAAAACGCGTAACTGCGATGCGATATGATTTCAGGAATTTGCGATATGAATTTTTTTCGGTAAATCATCAGTCCAAGTGCGATGTGAATCAATTGACAAGTTCTTAATTTTTTTTTATCTTCTTCGGCTTCGCCCGCATAAAAGTAGGATTCTAAAATATAATTTGGACCCCTGTTTCATCCATTTAGTGGGTGAATTTTGGAAAATTCTTTCTTAGTGCTCGTCTACGTCATAGAAGGAAGCTTTGTGCAAAATTTCACGCTTCTAGCCTTTGTAGTTTCAGCTGTGCTTTGATTTGATAACACTGTTAACCAAAAGTCATGTTACAACATTAGCATGCTTCTGAGTCTACAATTGAAGATCATTGATGAAAAAATCGTAAAAATAGATTAGCAGATTTACTATTTTATATCTCAAGTAAAAATTTAGAAAAATAAAATAGAATAGATGTGACATCCACCAACACACTGGGTCTGCATGATTGACTACGGCTTATTCCCTCTCTTAGATAGAAGGCCTGAATCCCATAGCAATGGGAACATTATAAGACTGATTATGATGTGCTATGACCTATCTACCTAGAGTAAGTATTCAAATGATGGAATAAAACAAGAGACAAAACATGAAAAATAAAATAAAAAATATTCTAAGGCTACAATCAACAGCTCATCTAACAAATTATCAAGTTAACTTGATTATGAGCTTTTAATGAACAAAATTGCAAAAAAAAAAATTGTCGACCATTTCAAAAACTTGACAAAAAAAAATTGCAGACTTTTGAAGAGCTTTTCGAATCTTCAAAAGGAACGTAAACAAACTATTATAAACAGTTTGAGCACATGTTCACCACCTACAGCGTTTAAACAGAAGATAGTACAATAAATCAATCTGTTTCACCCCATTCTGACAGGTACGCCATCTTAGATCGTTGGCAAGCGACGCCTGTGTGGTCCCGCACTTGACTGCCAGTGACAAAATATTGTTAGTAAAAAGTTGAAATTTTTATTTTTGGATAGTTTTTTAAATTTGGAAACTTGCTTGAAAACTTTTTAACAAGGGTGTTGTCCGGGACAATTTTCGATAAAGTTGGCATGGCCCTGGTACACAAAAGTCCCCCTAGAGAAGTTGATAATCTACAATTGTTAACACTAGTAGAAAACGAATCAAATGTATGGAAATTACGTACACAAAATTACAGAATGAAATATAGCCGTTTCTACAATGGTCATCGCTACATCCTGTAGTTTTATAATATTTAATGATGAGTAGGTGTTTCAATAGTAGAAAGAGAGTCGACACGAAAGGTTCGTAACTTGGCTTGGGGGGAAGGTAACTGAAGGTGGATTTTAGTCAGCAAAAGTCTGTCATGCCCTCTTGCTCCACCACAGAGAGATAGAAGTTGTTTGATGTCTTCCTATCTAGAGGTCCTCCATTTATTTGGAAGTGTCCCCATTGTCGACCACTTTATCGCTTACCATCATGTAACTGATCAAATGCGAGCCTAATCAATAGGTAACCGTAGGGGCTTAGCTAGGTCGAAGTCTACAGGGGCCAAGGATCTGCTTCAGAAAGGAAGATTCAGCCCTAATATGAAAGGCAACGAAGGAATAGGAGTTGGTTTTTAGTCATTAAAAGTCCAAATCTCCTTACCGCTACGCGCAAGGGCTGGAGATGTTATTTGATGATTTTCCCATTTAAAAAACCTATGAATAGGTGGTAATAACATAAAATACATCATTGAATGCCACCAACCCGCACTTGGCCCGCGTGGTGGGTTATAGCCCTGTCCCTCTACTAGACCAAGAGTACGACTCCAAAAATCCTGAAATTTCAGGACAAATCTTGAGATATGGCAATGGCAACCTTACCCAAACATGAATTTTGGCACTCTATATTTTTTTATTTCCAAGGAAATCGTATCTTATCTCGAATTTCACGCAGGCGAAGCCGTTTTACGAAGTACTAGAAAAAAATCCTAGAAGCTATAATCATTATACGCTGGCTATTTCAAACAATTTAAACTACCATTGCAAACCGTATCAGAATTCGATCAGGAATTCGCGAAACGCAATTAAACTCAACGTTAGTTGCAATGTTAGTAGTTGTTCAGGGGCAGTCCACCTGCGGTGCATACCTGCATACCTGCCATGAATTCTACTGTTCCTCGATGGACTGATACCGTTAAATATGGCTATAAGGTAGTAAAACAAGTATAAAAGCTGAATAAAGTAAACTAAGTAACTATTAAGTAACTATTGACAACAAGTTAAATTGGAAAGAACACATTGAAATTTTGAGCAAAAAAATTAGTAACTCTTCCTATGCCCTGTACAAATTAGTCCCTGTGCTTAACACTGACGCATTGTTGACAGCTTACCACGGCCTTGTTGCATCGCACCTAAGGTATGGAATTATCTTTTGGGGCAATTCGACTGACAAGGATATACCTTTCAAAGCCCAAAAACGGTGTATTAGGACGATGTTTAAATTAGGTCCAATTGACAGTTGTAAACCGTATTTTATTAATTATAACATTCTGACGTTACCTTCGCTATACATATTCGAAGTTGTCATGTTTGTAAAATGTAATCGGCACCTATTTCCACGCATGGCAGACAAAGTTAGTCGCGTCAGACGCGATAACACTATGCTTTGCTCACATGTTTCTAAAACAGCACTAATGCGAAAAAGTGTATTTTGCATGGCGCCTTTAATATTTAATAAACTTCCTAAGGGATGGAGAGAATTAAGCGCACACATACTTAAAAAGCGGCTAAAATTATATCTAATTAGGAAAGCATACTACAGTATTTTAGAATTTATGAATGACAAAATGTAATATGATTTAACAAATATTTACTGACATTTTATAATTTTTCATTTAATTTTTGGACATTTAATTTAAATTTGTATTTCATTGTTTAAATTTAATTAATAATTTTTATGACTTCTTATCTGTACATTTGTATGCCACAAAGGCCGAACATGACTGATCTTTTTTGTTTATTAACAACCTGCATGCCTTGTATGTATACTCATGATTCTACAAATAAATGCCTTATCTTATCTTATCTTATCTTAAAAAAGTTCCATAATTAAGGTTTTCGCGTGACCCAAGGGCTGGCTTTTACCTTGGGCAAAGAATAAGCTTTGCCATACAGCGTGGCAATGCGGCCAGCCTTTTGGACACTTTACCGGTCGACAGCGATGCGGAAGAGTTTTTTGACGCTTTATTAGGTTAGGTATTTTTAGTTCAGTTAATTAGGGTTATGTAGTTTTAAGGTTAGATATCTAATTAATTATTAAATAAAAAATAAATTTACATCAGTATAAAATAAATGGAATATAATATTGTCAGTAACATTAAAAAAACAGGCATCGGCCCTAGTAAGCCATGTCCACTTGTTGATATCTCTTTGAAGGCCGTAGGGACGTAGGGTCATAGGGGCCATAGGGGCAAAAGAAGCTAACTGGGGCTTAGGGTCTCTTTCTGAAAGGAAGGCTTGGCTCCAGTGCGAAGGGCAAAGAAGGAACGGGGTGGGGTGTTTAGTCAGTAAGAGGCTGACACTGTTTCCTGCTCCACCCAAGAGCGGGATTCGTCATTGGATTATTTTTACCCACCTTAAAAAAATCTTTTAAGGTGTGGAACACATCGTACTGTTGAATTCACTTGGAAATTCTTACAAGTCATTTTTTTTTTGTTTTTTGCTGGGTAACAATCAAAAATTGACCAATGACATCTTCCACCCTAGGACAAAGCGGAAGATAGTATCAGACTTTTACTAACTAATAATGCACCCTATTCCTTCATTGCCGTAATTGACCCTAGTGTTTATTTTCATACTTACCCATGGCCTCTGCTGGGCCCCCACAGTATGCTGGCACTCCTTGAGGCGGTCGAACAGCGAGCTACCCATTGCTCGCTGTCCGACAGCGGCGGCGCGGCGACGGGGGCGTAAGCGCTGTTGCCGTCGCCCTCTTCCTTTGCTAGCTTTACTGCTTCGCAGAAAGTGGCGACAGCCACTCCTCCTCGCTCTTACTCCTGTACCGGTGAGCTACCTAATGTCCCAAGTCCTCGCCTATGATGATCGGGAAATGCTCTGTGACTGCCGACGTCCAGAGAATGTATGTAGTGTTCAAAATCAAGATTAAATAAATAAATATTTCTAATGACATAGATATTACAGATAAATTACACCCAGATACAGAACAAATACTCATCAAACAAACGTGGCTGTCCTGGGAGGGAATCGAACCCATGACCTCCGGCACAGCAGTCAGGGACACTAACTACTAGGCTCACACGCCTGTCAAAATTGCTCCAACGCTCCATCTTCCGGTGAGTGGTTACCACTCCAGAACCCTTTGTCCCCATTCACCACCTGTTGTGCAAGTCATGTGCCCTGCCCATTGCCACTTAAGTTGGGCAATTCTTCGGGCTATGTCAGCAACCTTGGTTTTCCTGTGGATATATCCTCATTCCTGATACGATCACGCAAGGAAACTCCAAGCATAGCCTTTTCCATAGCCCTTTGGGTGTCTCTAAGCCTTCTGATGAAGCCCATTATGGCCCAGATTAGAATCTATAACAAAGAAAATAAGTTAATTATTTAGAAACTTCTGGCTAACTGAATTATCTGAAAAGTGACTCTAAACCCGTCGCGTGTTGATCTTCGGCTGTCTCTTTTCAGTATAAAAAACAAGCCTTACGGCAGATTCGCAACTTTGCCTTACAGCTAACGATATCCTGAATACATAATAATATATAATTTTTTTTTTTTTTTTGTTAGCCTGTTCTGTCCCACTCCTGGGCAAAGGCCTCCCTCCACTCCTTCCATCCATCGCGGTCCCGCGCTTCCTCTTGCCAGTTCGGAAGGAATCTGTCAAGCTCATCGCGCCATCTCCTTCGTGGTCTACCGCGACCCCGCCGCACTGTCTCAGGGCACCAACTTTGTGTTACTTTGGCCCACAGTTTGTCGGGCATGCGGCAGACGTGTCCTGCCCAGTCCCATTTCAGCTGGGCAGCCTTTTGAGCCACATCCACAATTTGAGTTTTGGAACGCAATGTGGTGTTTCTAACTCGATCTGTTAACTTAACGCCAAGTATACTGCGCTCCATTGCTCGTTGGCAAACCTTGAGTTTGGACTTTTGGACATTCGTTAAAGACCAAGTTTGTGCGCCATAGGTCAACACAGGGAGAATACACATGTCCATGAGTTTTTGTTTTTGTGCCATAGGCAATTCACCTTTAAATAAGTCTTTCATGGACCAGTAGCTCCTCCAGGCGTTTTCAGTTCGCCTTGCGATTTCTTTGTCTTGCCTCGCCTGGAAGGAGACTACTTGGCCCAAGTAAAGGTATTCTTGGACATGTTGTATAGTCTCCCCGTGTACTTTTAAAGTTTTTGGCGCTTCGTTTGTCATGACTTTAGTCTTCGACATATTCATCTTCAGTCCAACCTCAAGGCTCGCATCACTTAACTCTTGGAGCATGCGTTCGAGCTCAGTGGCTGAAGAAGAAAAGAGAACAATGTCATCGGCAAAACGGAGGTTTGTTAGCCTCGTCTCGCCAACGACAATGCCTCTCTCCTTCCAATCAGCTGCCAATCTTCTGAAAATTTCTTCTAGGGTACTGGTGAACAATTTAGGAGATAGCGGGTCGCCCTGTTTGACTCCTTTATCTATATTAAATTTTTGACCTGTGGTTTCCAACTTGATTGCGGCTGTGCTATTTTTGTAAATTATCCGTAACAGGTCAATATAGGTTGGATCAATTTGTTGTCTGCTTAAAGCATCGAATATGGCTTTGTGTGTGATGCTGTCAAATGCTTTAGAATAGTCAACAAATGCCAGGTGGAGCGGGATCTTGTACTCTTGGTGTTTCTCTATTAATTGGTTGACTGCGTGGAGATGATCCGTCGTACAGAGGCCAGGACGGAAGCCTGCTTGCTCAGGAGGTTGGTGTTTATCTAATTCCCGAGATATGCGATTTTCGATTATTTTAATAAATATTTTATAAATGTGCGAAATTAAGCTAATCGGCCTGTAGTTGTTTATATCAGACTTGTCGCCTTTTTTGTGAAGAAGAATGATATTGGAATGACAAAAATCTTTTGGGAAGGTACCTGATTGCAAAATACTGTTGAATAGTTTAGTTAAATAATGGAGGAGAATGGGTTCGCCTATTTTTAATGACTCTGTGCTTACACCGTCTTCACCGCATGATCTATTGTTTTTCATTTTGCTAAGAGCTATATGTACTTCATATCCAGTAATAAGTGGTATACTATCAGAGCAGTGGTATACTATCAGAGCAGCAATATATAATAATATAAAGAATATTTTTTTTCCTTTGATATAATTTACGAGTATAAATATCAAATAATAAAACCTTCTGATACATAAACCGCACTATCATTTATTATATAAAGCCCAGACTTACGACAGCTTTAAAAAAAAATAAAACCTTTTAGAAGGCAGTAAGGTAATTGCCACATATAGAACGTAAGTACAATAAAAAGCAGGTAAGTAAACAATGTATGCGGAAACACTTCTCCGGAAGATGGCGTGCTGTCTCGCTACCGCGCTGTGGCGTCGGGTGGGGTCCGACACTACGCGGGCTACATTCAATGACACTTTGTTTTCAAATATAGAACACTTTTGTTTCGAATGAGTCAATGTCTTGTCTGGTTTCATAGATCATAAATAGAATAAGTACTTTTGTTTTCAAATCAAAATGTATAGTTTGTTTTTTTAATTCTAGACTACGATTTGACAACTCAGAATGTCACACTCTAGAAATATGTTCTCAACATTCTGGAGTTTAACATATTAAGTTGTCAAATCGTCGTCTAGGATTAAAAAAAGAACTGTATATTCAATGACATTTTTTTTTTCAATATAGAACACTTTTGTTTCGAATGAGTAAATGTCTTGTCTGGTTTCATAGTTCATTTTCTTTTTTTTTTAATAAAACACTTTTGTTTTCAAATCAATATGCAGTTTACGTCTTTTTTATTTCAAAAATAGAACACTTGTTTTCAATTGAATATATTTATGTCCTGTTTGGTTCTCTAACTCACTTTCTTATGTATTAAAAAAAATGAATGGCAGCGTTAGGGAAGCACTAACTCAGCCATACTTTCATAAATCCAGAATATATTTTCATGGGACTTAGTATCTGTATTAAATAATCTAAATCTCAAGCCAAAATATTTAAGAATCGGTCTAGCCGTTTCGATAACAAAAACCGAGACTCAAGATTTTTATTATTACTAAAAAAATATTAAATTCAATAAATAAAATCTCCAAATACTCCAAAACCAACATTACATCTTACACTCCAGCAAGCAACTAAACATTTGCTCTCGCCTACATAACCTAAAAGCAGTTCTACTTAGATCTACAAAACAAAACAAAACGAATCAGAACGACTTTCTATCAAGTCTTACGGTCGACGGTCGGACCACGCGACCCACTGGACACGTGTTTTTGTACCAGACTGCGAGTACAAATTACGTCAGCAGTGTTGTCAAGACAAAATAAAGATTTAGAAGGTCCACTACAATCAACAATTGCATCGCTGTTTAGTCATTTTTATCATCAGGTGGGACGCCCTAGTCAAGCACTAGTGCACATTATTAAAAATGTACATTTAAAAAAAAAACTATAAATATTATAACTTGTTGTTTAGGGCAGGGAGCTCAAAAGACTAGTTACTGAAGAGATATACACATGGGAGACGGGACTCAATAATAGTTTAGCACTTTTTCATAACTCAAAGCAGAAGAATTTGATTTGGGCTCAAAAAGGCACCATATTAAAAAAAAAAATGATCCATGTAATGATTAGCGGTTTCCTAATACAATACTGTGCACTAGCTTCTGACGTTTTATAAGTGCCCATGTAAGCCTATACGAAATAAAAACCATTTTGATTTTGATTTTGAATACGAAGCTCTGTTCTCCATGCATTCGAAGTTACCGCTTTAACCACTATAAAACTAATTACCGAAACGTAGAGGTTCGTGCGAAAATACCATTACTGCGAGCAATAAAGCGCGATAGGACGATACAACTATTTTATACCTTTGGAAATCCATAAATATAAGTAAAAGAGAACACCATGAAAAATTGTTTCATTAAAATTCACTGACCAAGCGCCGGGCAAAAATCAAAACATGATAAAAAAATCGCGAATCTGGCGCTATCTTACGATTACAAGGGAAATATTTAAAAGTTACAAAAATAACAGTTCTTCAGCGCCTTCGCAAAACCAAAATCTTGAATAGTTAGGTACTTGTTTTTTTTTTGTCACATACATATCATCTACTATATTGTTTCTTTTACTTTCACGCCAAATCATATTGAACCTTCTCCAACATCCCTGCCTAGCGACAAATGCTCTGCTACAATAATCTACATTCGCGTACGATCAATTAGTTAATGGCGGTGAATTTGCATATTTTCGCAATTACTCCGCATTTTTGGCTGGAATCGCGTCTTTTTTAGTATCATGTAGATCAAGGGGCATTGTGCTCTTCTGCATTGTTAATTTCTTGTACTCATATTACAGCATAACACGGTATTGTTAGGGTTTCCCAAGAAATAAAGGTTATATAATTAGAAAGGATGCTTAAATGAAGTTAGCGGATTCGCTGAATGTGAGTTAAATAGGGGTTCATACTTTTAAAGAAAGAGGATTTCTCATTCTTCATTCATTTCCTAGTTTTCAGAAAAGAAAATTTTCAAGAAAAAATAGGCCAAATGAATAAGCTATTCTCTCCGGTCCCGACCGACTTATATGGAAACTTTTTTTTCGGTGGAAAAATCATCCAGTAATATTTCGGGGCCACAGACTATCACTGACTGAATACCCACCCCCTCCACGCCATAATCACGAATCTTCCTTTCAGAAAACGGACCCTTACGGTTTGCTGACAACTCCTTGAGGCGCGCGGGAACAGTGTGCGGCGTCGACGACTTGGGTTCGGTGCGGATGATTACCGGACGGCCGGACGGCAAGCAAAAGCAACTGTAACAGACAGGACGAAGGACTGGATTGAACACACGAACAGTCCTCCTCATCTCCTTATTACTCAAAGAATGATAAGTACAACATGTGGATGGAATGAGAGAGAGGGAAAACAAAGAAAACAAGAATAAAATAGAATTTTAAAAAAATTATAGCTACCAAAATAATAAAGATTTTACAGAAACTTAAATCTATGGGTTCAATGGTGATCTTATCGCTGACAGCGATATCTACCAAAAAAAAAAGTCTGCCAAGACTAGAGTCTTGACAGACTTTTTTTTTCGAAAGAAAACACATGTCGCCAACCTCAAGTAAAATAATAATAAAATATCTATTTATACAGAAACCTATAAAGATTTCTGTACAAATAGATATAATAGTACATGACTTAAATACTAGGTCGATGTGCAAAAAATTACAGCGAATTTAACCTTTCGAATACCGTAATGAGAGACATAATAGAAAGACAATAGCTGTACGAACGTCGGCGTTCACTCAAAAGTTTAAGAGGTCACACAGATTGAGAAAACCCAGAACTCCCAAAGGAGATCCAGTGACTTGTATGACAGGCGAAAATAGGTCAAAGGCAGGCAGAAACTGCTGATGACGACTCCACAGTTCTTATATCCGAAAAAGGACAGGTTGTATTAAAAAAAAAAATTCTGTTAATTATTTCGTGTTATTTTATTTTATTGGAAACCAAAATAGTAACAATTTCACATCACTTTTTAAACCTATAGGTACAATGGTGGCCTTATCGCTAACAGCGATATCTACCAAAAAAAAGGAAGAAAAGAGAGTCAGTCAAGACGGTATGAATATAGAAAATACATGTTGTAAAATAATAATAAAATCTATTTATACAAAAACCTTTTTCACGATTTAAATACTAAGTCGATGCGCAAAAAATTACAGCTAATTTAAAGGTCACATAGATTGAGAAAACTCTGACTCCTAACTCCCAAACTAGAAGATCCTGTGACATATTATAGGACAGAAGCAGGCTGCTGATGACGACTCCACAGTTCTTATATCAGCAAAAGGACAGGTTCTATAAAAAAAAAGAAACAAAATCCGGTCTCAGAACTTCGTAAAAGTGACTCTTGGACTTCCACCAACCTGCTGGGACTACATTCACATTTACAAAACCTTATTGTGTTTATGTAAGCGATCTTAATTGCGCACCATCTCTTATTAAGATGTTGCCTAAGTGTTTTAAATGAATTAAGATCATAATCAACGTATAAGTAGATATTTTGTATATTTATTGTATTTCTTAAAATCTTATAATTGTTCATTCAAGTTAATGAAAAAAACAGAATAATTAATTACTCAAGAGACTCCGCACCCAAGATGGATGGTTTGGGCGCAACAAAGGGTCTCCATAGACATAGTCCCTGAGTTTATTTCGGTGTTTCTTCACAGGGTAGTCAGCTAGGAAACACCGGACACATCTAGTTTAAACTAACAAAAAAAATGACGTGTAAAAGTGTTGTAAAATACCTATTTGCAAAAATAAATATCATTTATCAGAAGTTAGGCGTAGCTAGGCGTAACTAGCCCCTTGAGCGCTGATTTTACATACGTCTGTACAACTTGCTGATCTTGAAAAATTCTTAATTGCTGTTTTTTTCACACATTTTCATGAAATTTATTTGCCCTTATATTTTGGTTTTTATATTTTATTTTTTCAATATAAAAACCAAAATTGAATACCCACCTTTAGATGCGCTTTGCGTGCTACGATCACGAACAAGTTACAAACGTCCTTGCAGAAGTTAAATAAATACCTAGGTCATGTGAAAAAAGTGAATACTTGGTCTCTGTCTGGAAAAGGAGGAATAGGTGTAGAGTTCGAGCTCTAAGGATAAGCAACGTACCATCTTCCGCCTGACCACCGCTAAGTTCATTTTTGCTTGCATTCAAAATGAAAACTTCAAAGGTTTGGTCTGGTGCCGCGCCACAGGATTCAAGCGAATTTTTTTTCAGTGATCAGGCAGAAGTCATCCAAAAGACAGTGGAAAGGGCTATGCTTGGAGTTTCCTTGCGTGATCGTATCAGAAATTAAGATATCCGTAGGAAAACCAAGGTTTCAAACATAGCCCAAAGAATCGCCAAACTTAAGTGGCAATGGGCAGGATACATTGCTCGCAGAACAGATGGCTGTTGGAGTCAAAAGGTTCTGGAGTGGTTTTGGCCTCGGTTTGCCTCTAAAAAGGTGGACCGCTGACCTGGCAAGGTTTGCAGGTATCCGATGGATACGAAATGCACAGGACCGTTTATTATGGCGACAATTGGGGGAAGCCTATGTCCAGCAGTGGACGTCTTTCGGCTGAAATGATGATCATGAGGCAGAAGCGACCGTGATCATAATATAATTGAGACTCCTTCGTACCTCGGAAACCTCGATAAGTAAATATTTTTAACTCTTGGTTCCTGCCTGAAAGAGGAGGAACAGTCGCCCGATTTGAACTCGTATGATAAGCAACGTGGCTTCTAAACATAATTATTGAGTATAAACTCAAACGATGAATGGATTTTCACGGATTTTTCACCAGTAGTCAGCGTGATCCTTGAGTTAGGATTAAGGGTATATTACGTAAAGAAAAGCCAAAAACTTTAAATATTAAAAACACTAGCGTGAAGCTGGGGTGGATAGCTAGCTGATAATAAATAATCATCCAAAGAAACTTATTAAAACCATAACTCCTACTTAAAAGCCAGCGCAGCCGGTACCACATAAGAAATATAAACTAATTATCTATGGTCCTATGCACTGTCAGTACTTATTAGAAACGATAAAATAAACCAAAATGTCCCATAAAACCTAGTTGTCTTTTTAATTTAACTGTCATACTTTCTATCGCCCATAATAATAATAACTTAAAAAAGAATTGAGCACATATAGAGAAAAAAAATACAAATCGAGAACCTGGTAGTAACTTCTCCTTGTTAAGCCCGAATACTACAATCGAACTTCACTATCGAGTTACATACTACTGTATAAAACGAATATGTATCATATACATTGCTTCTTTTGTTCATAACCAAACTAATCACTCTCGTTTCAAAACCGCAATGTATGCAAAACAAAGTAAGTACGGTCGCAACAGATTCCAAACTCGATAACTACATAATACAGAGATCCTATCACTCAATGGAAAGGCAAGTTGTCCATTTCACCAAGTATAAAACGCTTGTGGGGATCTCAGATTGCACCAGTCAATACTTGGAAGTCGACAACAGCATCTAAACTAATCAACATGATCGCTTTTGTAAGTTTTTTCTTAATTATTTAAGTTATATCAAGTGACATAACTACGACATAAAATAGATCGGAAAAATTTTTGGCGAGTTTCCTGGCTGTAATGAGTTTCCTTTGCCTGGACGTTGAATCTTTAAAAGTGTATAAACAATATGGCGGGAATTTTGAACTGTCAAAAATGTTTTTTGATAAAAATCATGTTCATTATTTAATTACTTTCTCACGGTCTATAAGAGAATTAATTGAATATTATGCATACTTTAAATTCGTGATTTCTTGTGACATAATGGTACTGTTACCGTGTTACATCATAGCTATGCTAGCGGTATTACGTTCAATGACGCCATAGACAATCATTGTCGTAAATGACGTTTCGTTTGAAAATAGAATCGAAATTGTTTCCCTTTGTTTAACTTTTTAAATGTACCTATATGTTGTAGTGCCAAATGACTCGTAGCCCAAATGCATAAGCCAGAGGTTGTGGAGTCAAAAAAGACAAGTCTTATAGAAATATTATACTTCCTTGAATTCATAATATTATGTACATGCTTCTGGTGAATATAAGTTATTTAATAAAGCCACTTACAATTCAAATTTAATTACCTATGTGTAACGCCAAGTCAAAGAGGTTCCTTTGCAAATCCAGAAGTACTAAAAAAAAAATTTTACCTTCCAGAAAACAGCAGCCATCCTCCTCCTAGCGGCCTTCGCATCAGCCCGGCCATCAGATGAATGGGAGCCCGAAGGTCACTCCCACTCCGAGCACACGAAGCCCTACCACGTGACGGTGGTGAAGAAGATCGGCGTGCCGGTCCCCCACCCCGTGGCGGTCTCCGTGCCGCAGTACGTGAAGATCCCCATCCCCCAACCCTACCCCGTCCACGTTACTGTGGAACAGCCCATCCATGTGCCAGTTTACAAGGTAAGCTATAGCTATATATATTTTTTAAAATATATATAGACTTATTTTAAAAAATAATGCTTCGATAGACTAAAATAGTCTATGGGTAATCGTTATGCCAAATGATTCTTTGATAAATGTAAAAAAAAATGGCTGTAAAAGTAACTCGAGAAAAAAGTTCTGAATAGTTCTAAAATCGTCAAAAACTCGATTTAAATCGCAAAACTACGGGTTTTTATATAACAGAGCTGAAAACCCAGGGTTTCAAGAACTAAAATTACTTATTGTGGTCTTCTGACCACCTAAAAAGTCAGACACCTTTTTAGGAATGCTAAAATTTTTTTAAATATTCATTTTCGTACTTCATAAAATCATTACTTGTCAATACCAAATTAGGCAGTCTAGGCCTTGCAGAATATGCTAATTTAAAACACCTTTGAAAAGACTGCGAAATTGTTCCCATAATTCTGTTCAGCATTAGTAATATAACATAAAATAAATATACCTACCCTTAATCCACCATTTTAGATTAGGTAAAAAAGAAAATGCACTACGGCTAATGCTAATACTAGTGATCTAAAAATAATACAATTTGCTATAATGAATAAAAAAAAACTATTCTATTTTTAAATATTTTATTTTGTCACAGCACTGGGCAAAGACCCTTCGATATTAAAATAAAACTAACCAATCAATCTTTTACCGTTACTTAAAAACCTAATTCTACTACAGTGATCTTTTTTTTGCTTCCAATTCCTAAACAGATTACTACTCGGACCATGCGATCAGCAACACATAAGTAATTGTACCTGTAAATGGTCCCTTAATTAGCCATTAACGTCATAATAGCGTGTTACTGTAAAATGTATTGTGGCATTGTAAAATGTATTGATTTTTCATCTTACTTTATTATTTTGAACTAGCCCGTCTTAATATTTTGCTCTGGCAACACTAGTATAGTCTAGCAAAGAAAGTTTCGGTCAAAAGTCTAGAAAATAAAAATAAATTAACATGTATTTATTAAGTTTAGTCTGAACTAAACGAAAGATAAAATTTAATAAGCAAATAAAACGAACAAGTATTTACGACTTTCACGATTGCTTTCATAAAACATAAAACAACCTTACATTATCTACCCTCTTTAAAACTAATTACCGCCATTTAAGTCCACCTTTCACAGCCACGCCATAAACATGAAACCAATTAGGTTTACTTACACTTACTCCCTAAAGAGCTAACATTCTCTTACCATCAATAAAATTCAATTAAATTAAAACCACAACGTTAAAGCCAAAGAGAAACTATTTCATTATTTTACGTGGTAAATAAAACAGTACACAATGTAAATGTTATATCACAGTTATTGTGTCTAGATGCGTTTTTGCAATTATCTCATAACAGCACCCATTCATTGCTGCATCGGTTACATAATGCCGTCGGCCATGACGAAAGTAAAAGCGCGGGCAGTCAAGCGTGCGTTTGAAAAAAGAACAGTGCGTTTGTGACAGTTTGCAGCCAGTTACATTAGGAATGAGGATACGTTCATCTCAGCTCAAAATATATGCAAAAAACAAATGAAGAAACGATATTAAAATTCTCTAAAACATTATAGCATTATGTTCTTCTAAAATACTTACTATATATTCATAGGATTATTTCTCTGTAGCCTACAGTGTTCATTAGAAAACAAGACTAAACTCATTTTTTTTTCACAGGTCGTGCCCCAAATAGTGGAGAAGCCAGTCCCGTACACCGTTGAGAAGCCCGTCCCCTATGAGGTCGAGAAGCCCTACCCCGTTGAGGTCGAGAAGAAGGTTGAGGTCCCAATCCCCAAGCCTTACCCAGTCCATGTACCCGTATACAAACACGTCTACCACCACAAAGGAGGCCACAAGCACTAAAAAAAAACAAATTAAAAAATTAGGGGCATAGAGGTTTATAGCTTATTTTTATAAGCGGGGGTTGCCAGTGTAAATATACAAATTTCGTAGATCTGATGGAGATGTAATTCTGTCAGCTTTGACTAATGTAATAATGTTGTGATATTTATTATGTTGTTGTTGTTGTTGTGTGCAAACAATGTTGTTGTCTGTGCTGTTGATCGCGTTTTTGTTGACTATTGTGTAATTGTTGTTGATTATTTTTAATTTTAAGTGTTGTACATTACAAAATGACTTTAAACTATATTTTTGACTGATTATTTTGCTCCCTCAATATTTTTACACCTCCTTTGATCTTCATACTAATGGAACTGTCCGTGTTAACTATCAAAAGTGAAAAGGCTTATCTATTTTACAGATCGATTTGAAGTTTATTATTTGAACAACTTTGTCGTTAATGACTATTTTTTTGTCTATATCTGTATATAAATTTGGTTTCATATTTAGGTTAGGTTTAGGAAACATGAAGTATTTTTTTATCAAGCATGCTACAGTACGGCTATCGGATCTTGGCCAGTTAGGTTCTGCGAAATTTAGAGATTGAAAACTCGTAAAAAAAGAAATTTAAACAAATAAATTCAATTAGCAGTTATTATTGCTATTAAAAACTATTATTGATATATTTTTTTTTAAAACCTGTATTTTTGTAAGAGTTTTTAAGCGCTAAAATTGGCAGGGCTTACCTTTAAACTCACCAAGATCCGACGGCCGTACTGTTTGTAGTTTTTATTAAACTCAAGAGTGTTAACTTAGTCACAGTCGATGAATTCTGAGACGACTTTAAAAACACCTTTCCCTATATCGATACAACTGTAAGTATATCGATATCTCGATGTATCTCGTTTAGCATCACTGCAGTCCAACTTTCACTGCGCGGCGGTCAAGGCTCCGGTCAGTGACTCCGAGTCTTCACAACGATCTTCTCGCTTCAACCAACATACATTACTGCACATGTATAGCATACAAACAAGACTAAATCATTGTGAGACAGTAATGTATGTTGCTCGTGGGTAGTGTGTTGATTCATCAATTGATTGCTCGCAAATAATATATCGATTACTCTTTTATTTTGTTTACGGTTGAGTTGGAGGTTATTTTTAGGATTGGATGTAAGGCTTGCAAATTCAACTTTTAAGCAAATGTTGTAGTGAAACCAATTGATGTAAGTCAAAGTTAAATTAGAGTGAAACAGTGTTAGTAATTTGATAAATAACTTATTTATTATATACTTTATTGTACACCGAAATTTATACACAAAATAAACTAAAACACTATTTATTATCTAGTATTAGTAAAGGAAAACATCGAGAGGAAACTGGCATGTCCTAGAACCAAAAATTCTAAGACATGTGACATCCATCCACGCGCAGTGGGCCAGCGTAGTGGATTACGGCCATTCCCTCTCCTAGAGAGGAGGCCTGTGTCCCAACAGTGGGAACATTAAAAAGGCTGGTGATGATTGGAGGAGTACCAATTATTCTTGGCACAAGAAATTTTACTATCGGAGAGCTAAAATATAGCTCTCAGCTACAGTTCTCAGGATGCTATTGCAATTATCTCTCACTCACCTAGGGGGGGGGTACCAACCTAGCCAAGTTACTATCGTTTCGTGAACGTCGAAAGCTTGCAATAGGCCACGCTTCCGATGATGTCAGAACAAAGGAACTGGGGGCGTGGGCAACTCAAAGCGTGCGACTTTAACGAAACAATCGTAATTTGGCTACCCCGCTGAAAAGCAAAAAAGTTCCGAACAATGGCAAAAAACCCGACAGTACGAGAATGCGCTACCATCTCCGACGAAGATTATATAATCCCAAGAACATCCTGGTGCCATAGAAATTGAGATTGAGATGATAGACGTCCCCGAAGTGTTACCATGACTGGTCCTTTGACCCTGGCTAGTCCTTATGCGTCTTATACGTCTTCCGGTATGCGGTTGCAACAAAAAAAAAGATTCAGGCTATGACGGTAACCTTGGTTCTCCGACGAATATCTGCATTTTCGATGTGATCATGCAAAGAGACTCTAAGCATATAGCCAAAGGGCTATATGCTTAGAGACTTAAAGTCACCCAAAAGGCAATGGAAAGCCATTGCCTTTTGGGTGACTTTAAGTCTTCTGAGCCCGCGTGGTGGATTCCCTCTCTTAGAGAGGAGGCTTGTGTCCCTGCAGTGGGAACATTAAAAAGGCTGATGATGATTATGATGAAGTCATCTGATGAGGCTCATTGTCAGCGACCGTAACGTGCGACGTTTCAGAGCTTCACACACACTAGTCATAGATTTTCATCTTGAGATAATGTGACGTTCCCGAACGCTGCCCAGCCGAGTCGGATTCGCGACGATTTATCTCTTTCTTGAAGTTAGACCTACCCAACTGGACGTCAGTCCTGTAAATGAATTCGTCCACAACTTCGAGTGTAAAGTCCCCGATCGTTATAGGAATGGGTGCTACATGGATGTTAATCATGACTTCTACAAGCTATTTAACAGAGTCAACTCGAATCATATTCCTTTCCTGCTCATTATTTGAAATGCTAATTATTATTTTTTTCAAATGCTAATTTCTGCATCCTATTATATGCATTATTTGAAATATGCATTATTGAAAATATGCATTATTTGAAATGCTAATTTCTGCATCCTATGTTAAAAATAAACGTGTTGTTTCTTCTTTAGCATAAGATATGATGCAATAATTCAAAAACCACTGCTTACCATCAGGTGAGATGCAATCTCACCTGATGGTAAGCAAGGCACAGGGTAGGTTGTTTAGCCAGTAAGAGTCTGATACTGTTTCCCGCTCCGCTCAAGAGCAGGATTCGTCATTCGATGATTTTTACCTACCATAAAAAAACCTGGTGGTAAGCAGTGGTGTTTGACTGCAGTCAAGCACTAGTTTATATCAAATTAAAAAAAAAACAATTGCAAAAACAAGTTTTATGGCTGTTAATATCAACAACCTCAGTTCATCCCACAATTAGTTTTCATAAATTATTATTATACAAATTTACATACGAAAATGAGCATTGAAGATGACGTGACCACCAGGTCACCTGCCAGGTATACTCAAGTGCCTTCACTGACGAAAGACACCCACTGCACTCATTATTTAGTAATCTAGCGCAGACAGAAATTATTATTCTAAAGCCGGTGTCACAGACAAAGCGATTCTGTAGCGACGCGATATGTATCAATTCTACGGATGCAGCGTTTAAAAAACTTTGTGGTTGCAGTAGTCAGCCATATAAGAATCGGGCAAGTGCGAGTCGAAGTATGAACTAGTTTTATGATCGATATAGGGCATTAGTAATTCCTGCAAAGAAGACGTATGACACTCTCACCAAGAGTTGTTCTTCAATATGAACAATTTGCCTGCTGCGGTCTTCGCATCCGATTACAATTTGGATGTCTTCAAGGCTAGAATATGCTCAAAAATCTCACAACCAACGGTCGCATCACTGCTTACCATCATGTGGGATCACAGACAAGCTTTGGTTTTTGCTCATGAAAATTTCAAAAGTAGCACCAGGATAACCGTGCATATGTGACGTCACAAGCCCATTAGAACACATGAACCGTGCTTATTACGTTTAGGATGGAGAACCAAGCTAACTTTTCTTCCACGATATAAATAAAATAATACCCTCTCTCTTCCTTCCCCACCCTCTTATGTTACCAGGGCCCTGGGATCAAGGCAAGGAAGGAACGGAGTGAGTCGTTTAGTCATTAAGAGTCTGACACTATTTCCCACTCCGCCCAAGGGCAGCAAAGTCGATTTACTTACCCTTTGCAGGCCAGAGGCACGGTAACACTTTCTTGCAGTCATTTAAAGATCCCTCCGAGAAAATTAATTTGAGCAATTTGCATTTAACATTTCTTGTAAATAATATTTAAAGAAAACATGTAATTTTTATGAAATTTAATTTAGAGAAGAATGGCTATTTAATGTAATGATTATGTAATTTGTTTAAGTGTAATAATATCTGACTGTAAAGTAATATTAACCTTTGAACCACGGTTTTCAACTAACATAGATATAAGTAATACTAACACATAATGTGGGCCAAAAGTTGTCTTTAATTGAATAAATTATTATTATTATTATTATAAAAATAAAAATAGATTTTGACATCATCTGCCATTTCGTTTATAGCCTAACATCGCTTGATATCTTACTCGCTGTCAGTAAGCAAGGGCCTTAACACTGTCCACAGCATGATGCATAGATTACGCAACTAAACTTAAATTATCCTAGACGCCAAGATTGTGCAGAGAAAGTGAAATTACTTGAAAGCAACGCGCTTCCTGTTATGTAGCCGTAATTATGCCATTGGCATTATATTAGGCCAGGGGACGCTAAACTTAGGGCCATAATGATTTATTCAGTATACCTACTCCAAAAGCAAAATATTGTTTTGATTTTTCTGCCCTTAACTTAATAATTAGTACCAGTAAGCGTATGTGTGCATTAGTGACGTATGTCACCGTGACTTTTGATAAAAAGTAATGTCCGACCGAACTTTCGGTTTCGGTTTCGGCCGAGTTTCGGCCAAAAATCAAATTTCGGCTGCAGTTTCGTTTTCGGCCAAAATCGGCCGAAACTTTTGCCGAAACCGAAACTTATCTCGCAAGGTCACGCACGTTCGCCTAACTTCGTTTTCCGCGGCAAAGCTGTGTCGTAAGCCAATTGTATTAAATAAATGATTACAATACAATTACATACATACAAGACAATTGTATTAAATAAATGATTACAATACAACAAACTGAATTAATATACTGTGTTTTCACTTCATGACCTAATTAATGCAAAATAATTGTAAAAAACACCAAATTTCAGTATTTTAAGAAATTTTATACTTGACCATGTGAGTTTCGGTTTCGGTTTCGGCCGAAACTGAAGCCACGGCCGAACATTCGGTTTCGGTTTCGGTTTCGGCCGGAAAACCAGTTTCGGTCGGACACTAATAAAAAGACACCGTGCCGTGAACCCAACATGAAGTGAGCACGCTTCAACACATGACAGTTGGTTAAACAATGTCAAAAAAAATATTGTCACCGTGGCTACAGTCACCAATGCGCGCGGGCTCTAACTCTATTGTCGGTAGTCCACTCCCAAACTAAGTAGAGCTTTTGCTGTGAGTACTAGACAGCTAAGATACCTAATTATATATTTCTAAATACCTCAGCCTTATAATATTCTCACGGCTGGTACTCAGGCCTCCTCTCTAGGAGAGGGAATAGACCGTAGTCTACCACACGGACCCAGTGCGGGTCGGAGATAATTCAATTTTATTTCCTTGCAAGGTAAAATTTAACTTGATCTAGTGGTCAGTGGTTCTGAGTGGTACACTGAATGGAGGCCTGTCCTAGAGTAGCGGCCTGAATCCCAGCAGTAGAAACATTATAAGACTGATGCTATGTGTTTATCATTTAAACTTTTCGCTTTGTTTTCTCTTTTTAAGTTACAATATGGTTGCTTAACTGTACTTAAACATGTATAAAGTAAATACAGCACCTAAAAACTGCAGATCCGTAACACAGGGTTTCCCTAGCACGGACTCCAGTCTCTCGCAAAGGAGCTTTGTCTTGTACTTTTTGTTTAGTCCTAAGATGTTATTTATAAGCTAACCTTTGTGGAGAGAGAAATAAATTTTATTATTATTAATTATCAATCTATTTTCTTTTCTTTAATTTATACTAGTAATAGTAACAACATTAAGACATTGACAGTCACGGGCCTGTTTGACAACACTAGTCTTAAGCTTTCGAATACCGTAATTACAAACACAACGAAAAGACAATAGGTGTGCGGACACCGGTGTTCTCTTCGACTCAATGAATAAGGAGTGTCGCGGACCGGGCTGATATCACTGAAAGAAAGAAAAAGAGTTTATTTGCGCAAGAGTATGGCGCATACTATATATACATACAAAAACACAAACAACTACACAACACCAGCACAAAACGGCCAGTGCTACAACAACAGACAAACAGAGCCACGGCGCTGAATTTCAGCATTAGCCTAATTCAACGTAACACTAATTTGGCCCACACACTGGTGGGCCAGATTCAGCCCGCGGGCCGTGGTTTGCAGTCCCTTGTATTAGAGCATACTTACATCATACCTAGCATGGAGCCGCCGGGAGGGAGCTATCCGGAAATATGAACTAGCTAAGCTGGTCATTTTGTGAAAGAGGTCATCCGGTGGGGACTACCAGTCGTTCTGTCGCCAAGCCGTCTTTGTGGATACCAGTTTGAAGAATGCTTGATACCTATACACTTAGCGGTTTAATGATTGGTTCAATATTTACTAGCACTCGACGAAAAGTACTATAGTAAATCTAAACCGCAGACACGAGTGTTTGCGTTGTCAAGTTTTTTCCTTATAACTTTTATTAAAAAATAACTTATACTCTTTATTATCATTAGGCACTTAAATTTGATTTATATGAACAGCTTAAACTGTATACAGACAGTATAATATATAATCAGTAAGTATAACATCTTCCTGCCCATTTGGGGTCGGCAAATCTTTCTCCGATAGAATGGAAGAAAAAGAGTAAAAAAAAATGGTTGCCTGTAAAGTCGGTTTTACGGGCGAAGATTTTACGTGACAACGTCCTAATTCTCTAGTGCTGCGCGCGCGGCAGACCGATCATAGTTGAGTGGGAGAGAGACGCAAGGCATTCGGCGGGCCTCTCTCTCGTTCGGTGGCTCATCGTAACGTTACCGAGCGTTACACTTTTTCATAAGTGACTCCCAGCCGCAACCTAATTTAAGACGTTGTCACGTCAAAAGAGTTGTTGTTTGGCTGTTTCTTTTTTTGCAGATCTGCCTTCAACAAGAACCAGAGTAGGCTAGAGTACGTTGAAACCCAGGGTCATCCTTTTACAACTCGGATAGCTACCCTAGAGTTAACCCTACTAACTCCAATTCCGAGCAGAGTAGGTTTTTTTTTTTTTATGGTAGGTGAAAATCATCCAATGACGAAACCCGCTCTTGGGCGGAGCGGGAGACTAGTGTCAGACTCTTACTGACTAAAAAACCTACCCCGTACCTTCCTTGCCTGAGCAGAGTAGGTTGGAGTAAGCTATTGCAGCAGAACTCTACGTTTGCGTTAAAAAGCAAGTGTAAGGACATTAAATTATCTAAATTATATTGCAAAAGTGTATTGCAAAAGACCCACGTTTTTATTTTTAAATGTGTGAGCAATATATGTCAATACCGGTTATTTAATTATCTCAAAAACTACTAGACAGACTTAATCTTAATAGATTGAGTCTGTCTAGTATTTGTTTTTACCTAATGGTAAAAACAAAGAGTGAGATAATGTCATAATTAACTGACTAAAAATCCCCACCCCGATCCACCGGGGTCGTATTTTCCTTTCAGAAGCTGGTCCGTGGCCCCAGTAGGTGTCAGCCCTGCAGAGCCTCTACGGTTGCTGACAACTCCTTGAGGCGCACGAGAACATTGCGTGCAGTCGACGAGAAGCCTTGCTGCTGTACTATCATAGTTATCGATAGTCTCAATGCATCTCTATAGCTGGTATCGATATGAATTTCTTGGCAGCACTATCGAGTATCGATAAGAAGCTCGGTACATCACTATGGTATCGATTAGGAACTCCTGCGGCGCGTGAGTCACATTTATCGCGTCAAGTAGTTTTATTTGACTCATAAAGTAGAATATTATTAGAGATGAGAAAATGCGAATATTTTAAAATATAATATTTTTAAAGATAATAATTTAATAGTTGATGAGGTCTTAAAGGGATTAAAAAAATAACCTGCATTTTATAATTTTTTCATTTTTAACATTTGCTTCCTTACATTTGCAATATACAAACCAAACACTCTTAAATTTAAAAAAATCCCTTACGAACTAACTAAAAGTACCTAGTCTAATAAGGCGTCAAAAAACTGTAATTTTTACACTTTAAACTTTTAATTCATGAGTATGTAGTGTAGTTTTAAGGGTGCGTCCATATCTGGCGAATGTGCCGCGAATGTGCAGCACGCGAGCCGATAGCGAGCTGCCCGCGAGCTGCGCGCGTGCAGTCACTGCAATGGTTTGTTGCGCCGCTTTAGTGCAACTCATGTAAGGCTCGCATAGAGCGCGCGAGCGGCACGCGATCTGCGCGCACTCAGTTCTCGCCCTTACATTTTCGTTTACTGGCTCAGTACTATCGAAGATGTCAGACGACACTAGTGTTTTTAATATTATTGCTGCATCATTAATTATTATATTACTGATAAAAAGGAAAAAAAAAGAGACAACGGCGTTAGTGGCAAAATCCTATTTGAATTATTTAATAACTAGCGCGCCGCCCGCGCTCTGATCGCGTACGGCGCTTAGGTCGCGCGCGAACTGCGCGCGGGCGGCGCAGAAGCGGCCCACGAACAAAAATGCACGCGCGCAGCTCGCGGGCAGGCCGCAAACGGCTCGCGAGCTGCACATTCGCCAGATGTGGACGCACCCTAAGGTTACTTCAATCATGATCATCAATTCAGCCGAAAGTCGTCCACTGTTGGACATAGGCCTCCCCCAAAACGTCGCCGGTCCCATCCTGTATTCATGTAGGTATTCTTCATTACTTAACTTTTGTCAGCGGCTCCGCCCGCGTATATAAAATATCGCCTATGTCACTCAGGAGTAAAGCAGCTTTCTATTGTTGCTAAAATTTTTCCAATCGGACCAGTAGTCCCAGAGATAACCTCCTACAAACAAAAAAACAAACTTTACCTCTTTATTATATTACTGTAGATTTGTACTACGTAATTTTTGCTGAACTGGACCTATTTG
Organism: Mythimna loreyi; assembly: GCA_029852875.1. Lineage (NCBI taxonomy): Eukaryota > Metazoa > Arthropoda > Insecta > Lepidoptera > Noctuidae > Mythimna > Mythimna loreyi. The sequence continues at coordinate 18,949,346 of CM056796.1, read as the reverse complement.
GCGCAGCCACACAATTTTATTTTTTTTACCTTTTTTATCATATTATGTCTGCATTTGGTTTCTGTATTGTGTGTTTTTCCTTTCTAATTGCAATAAACATGTATAGCACTCAGATAGGGGAAATTAAACAAAACTTAAAAAGATAAACGTCAGCTGAGCGAGTCAGTGAGATGGTAGAAGGAAGTAATAATATTATTAATAATAAATATAATGGCTTTATTATTCATCATCATCATCATCATCATCTTAGCGCCATTCCCGGTTGCACACCTTGGCTTTCACCTCGGTGCCCGGGGTCCGCTTTCCCACACAGACGCCTCTACTTCGCTCGGTCTTTCGCGTCCTTTGCCTTAAGCCCATTGGCACGCATATCGTCCCTTACGACGTCGATCCAACGCTTCTTAGGCCTGCCTCGTTTTCCGGGTCCCGGCGGAGGCGGCATGGCGAGGCAATGGCTTTATTATTATTACGGATAAGCCCGCGTAGATCACTATTAGGTTACTATTATAGGTTCTGTTTGATCAATGTCTCACCTGATGGTAAGCGATGGTGTGGTCTACGATGGAGCACGGCTGCCTAGAAGTGACCTATTCACTCTGCTAGCGGTCAAGCGTGAACCAATAATCAATAAAAAAAAATCCACCGTTTTGTGCGGATGCGTCGCATATTTAGCACTTTACTATACCGGGTAATTTTTTTACCACTACCTACGTATTTTTTTGTGGCTCAGTGTAAGTAGTGTAGCAATAGAACACATTTCCATTTTTAGTTTATAACTTTTTTTTCTCATTTTTACATTTGTCCATTTGTCCCAGGCGACGTCCATAGAATAAGTTTCTGAGTAAACAACTCTCGTAAGCGTTAATTTAATTTTTTACTATTGACACATATCTAAATAAAAAATACGTGTTTATTAAAATGTATTCAAGTTTATAATGTCGAAATTTGCACACTGGTTAAAAAAAAATCCTGTATAATTATTTTTTTCGCCATATTTTTTTGCATAAATAAACGCTTTCTCTGTATTTCCTCTCTATCCCTCCCTACTCTCAAAACCACAAATCCACGTGAGAACAATTATCCAGAAACCCTGTGTGATCCTGTCTGAGCACATGAAATAATAGTGACACCGTATCCGACCGATTAGTTCCGCCTGCTCGCCGCAAGGGGCGCTGCGGGCGATACGACCTTTTTTATTATTTTTAGCTGTCTTTAGAGATCCTTGGTCAGATAAAAGAATTCTATGTACCTACTGATGATGAAAAAGGGTCTAAGGAAAAAGCAGAGTGGGCCTGAAAGTCAAACGCAAACAAGGAATAATAATAAAATTTGTCCTCAGTGAGAATAGGGCCCATAAACACCGGCATAGCACTCAGGGGCACTAACCACTAGACTAACCAGCCAGTCATAAATACTACTCAGTCAGGAAAGATGGGCCGATGAGGTAATTGAGTAGCCGGACCGATCGATAAGGGCAAAAGACCGGGAAAGTTGGCATATGCTGGATTAGACCTTAAGGTACCGTAAGTACCGGTATCAAAAGGTCTTAAGGTAAGGAAAAAGGAGTAAAAGGAAGGTCCTTACTCTTCTCTTAATCGTCTGGTATTTGGTAACCGTCCGGATCAAGTCTAGTCGTCGATGCAAAAACCAAATCTTTAAACCCTTAAGCCCCAAGCGAACGCCAGCGATCGTACACCTATTGTCTTTCTATTATGCTTTATTAGACTTTAATCTAAGTCAGAAAATCGGTTAAAAAAAACTCTCAAAGTTCAACAAACAGGTTGTATGTATCACAATGGTGGGTTCACACTTGTCCCCACATTTTTCCCGGTCGCCTACGCTGCGCACGCACCTGCCACCCCCCACGGGGGGCCGCTCGGCCTCCTTTCATGCCAACGGATTAATGCCACGATTTCTTTGCCCCTTTTTTTATTTATTTAAAAAAATATATCTCATATCTCTCGCGGATCAGAGATGTTACGGCTTGTTAGATGATTTTTTTTAAGTTTTATAAGTAGTTATGATATTTTTAATTTTGTTGCTATATCTATAACTAATAGTAAACCGAGGCAAATGAATTGAAACATTTGAAACATAAGCCCGAAAATCGGTTATAATCCACGTCATACAAGTTGAACCATCATAACGGTCGAACACGCACAGTAACCGATTTTCGGGTCTGGAAGTGCAGCTTGTAACTTATTCGCCGCGTACTAGGTATAACTTAAAAGTTTTCAAACCACAAACGATTATATTTATTATTGCAATTGGTAAATAACCTATTATTTGTAAATTATCCATAAGACATAAAAGCTGGGAGAATTTTCTGTGCCTCCTGAAGAGGACGCGACAAAAGACCGCAAAACCAAACTTAAACAAAACAAAAACAAACCAAACCATAGTTTTTTTGTGCTCGATCAATCTCTATGGCCCACCCACTTCAGCACTCTCAAAGTACAAACAAATACATTACACATAACAATAACTGCTGTAATCCTAAATTAATATGAAAACAAACGCAAAGCGTGCACGGGAACATTTTCACAACAAAACATCATGTCAAACTAAATAACCACTGAAAAATACATCACGTTGAATTTTAACAGTCCCTAATTCAACGAGATACAGTTTAAAATTACATAAAGTTATCATTTTGGTAACGTTCTCGCTGTTGTAAAAATGGCACATCTGTATAAAACACAGAAACTAAAAAAAAAATGAAAATATTTTAGATATAGTTCGTTTTTTAATTCTAGACTACGATTTGACAACTCAGAATGTCAAACTCTAGAAATATGTTACCAATTAAATAAAAAAAAAACTAAAACCTTTTGTAAAAGCAAACTTACAAACAACACCATTCAACTTAAGTAGGTATTTTATAGGTATAATAAGATTCTATCACTAGTTTTACATAATATGATGAGTTATATCTGAAAGTCGAAAATTAATTAGAATTAAAAACAGCCATTTTATGTGTGAAAGTATAAAAGTACATTCGTAGGATTCCCGCTCCTTTCACCAGGTATTCGGTCCACCTTGTGGAAGGCCTTCCACCACTGCGTCTTCCGGCACGTGTTCACCACCACCACTCCAGAAACTGTAGGCCCCATCAAACGTCTATTCTGTGAGCAACATACCCTACCCGCTGTTACTTTAAGTTTGGCGTTTCTAAAGGCTATATCAGTAACTTTGTCTCTCCTTTAGACATTTTAATTTTTGATTCACATAAAAACTCTGGGCATAGCCCTTTCCATTACCCTTTGGGTGACTCTTAGATGAGGCCCTTTATATAGAAACTAGCGACCCGCCCTAGCTTCGCATGGGTGCAATGTTGATATAATGCATGTATTATACATATAAACCTTCCTATCTAATAAAAATACTGCATCGAAATCCGTTGCTTAGTTTTAAAGATCTAAGCATACATACACAGCTAGCAAACTTTGTTTTATACTATGTAATGATGTGCTTGTAATTTCTTGATTACAAAAGTTCAAATACCTAACTCAATTTTATCGAACTATTCAGATACACCATTTTCTTTGGACGACAGAAACGTGCTTTTGTCAGGTCATAAACAAAGCGAGAGCGCGGGAGATTTGCCCGCGAAATCTGGATAATTTCGCGCGCTCCCACAACAAACATGGCGGCCGCTAACAGCTGAAACCTATGTGTCGAAATATACGAATCAATTACGTCATTGCGAGCTTACGTTAAGAAATAACGTGCAATTATCCTGGCTGGAAAACATCGTGAATTGGTGAGGAAACTCCATGACTAAGCATGGTGACTTGGCGAGTAATGCCTTCTCTATGTGAATTGGCGTTTGAACTAAGTAGGACAGGTTCGGTGTAATATTATTAGGTGCCATAATACTTAAGGAATTATCCTTACATAACTATGAAAATAACGATTATTAAAATCGCTTTTTAATTTACCTTTTGAATATCGTAATTAGAGACATAAACAGGAACACAATTTTAAATCCTTTAAAATCAGAGACATGTAACGTCCCTAAAAACCCTAAGCCCACATGGTAGATTGCGGCCCATTCACTCTCCTAAAGAGGATTGAGTCCCAGCAGTGAGAACATTAAGATGCAGATTATACTATGCAAAAACACCCTCTAATTACACGCCTAACTTTTATCATCCAAGATTACATACAACTTAACCCCTTTGAACTGATCATGAAACTAATCTATATAATAAAATGAGAAACTGACTGACTGACATATCAACACACAGCCTAAACTACTAGACCTAGGAGAGTGAAAATTTGCACAAGCCTTCCTTTTATGTCGTAAGTGAACACTAAGGAAGGATTTTCCAAAATTAACCTCCTAAATGGATGAAACGCGAGTCCAATAGTTTTTGTGAAAACCTATTTTCACGCGGGCGAAGCCGCTGGCAGAAAGCTAGTTCGTGATATAGACACTTAATGCAGCTTTTTTTAATACCAATTTCCAACCCTTAAGCATACCACTTAGATATTATTTAAAATGAAATAACGTGCGAATTAACCGAGCACCTTACCACCGGCCAATTTCGTCTCAAAATAGCACACACATACAAATGGCAAATGTGCGAAGGGTCTTTGGTCCTTTGTAAGGGTCTTATTAATCGTCAGGCGGCCAACCCTGCGATAGGGCGGGGCCAAGCCGCGGCCATAGCGTGCAATTTGCATCGGCCACGCGGCCACCGGTCCAACTCCGCTACTTGACCGCACGCAAACGGTTAACGCGTTAATACTACGTTAACACATGCAATCGCATCGCTACGGTTGATTAATTAGTTTCTGTAATTAACTGCCCATGCTCTGGGATCTAGGAATTTTTGTTTTAAATTGTACCGAGCCTTTTGACAACTGTCTTGGGGCTAGTGGCCAGCATTTTGCTTACCTTTCGACTATAGTTCGTTTTTTAATTCTAGACTACGATTTGACAACTCAGAATGTCACTCTAGAAATATATTCCCAATTTTCTGGAGTTTGACATTTTAAGTTGTCAAATCGTAGGCTAGGATTAAAAAACAAACTATACCGCAATTATCTACAGACAACCTAACCTAACCCAGTACAGGTTGGTGAATGTCACTTGTCTTCCAATTTTTTGTTCTAGGTCCTAGGCCATGTCGATTGCCTCACGGTGTTTTCCTTCACCGTTTTTCAGAACATTAGTAGATAATAGAATAAATTACACGAAGCAATGCGCCTGGCTGGGCTACCTCGTAACCTCTGCTCGAGTCTGTCTGCCGTAAACCCTTTTTCTGGTGGTTAGCCATCGACTAACTTCTCTCGCTCTGGATTTGCCAGACCAGACGATATCACCAAGTGAGGAACACCACCATTCTTTTCTATCTTGTGACCATAGATATGTCAAACAATACTCGTGACCATATCTACTAACAACTAGATATATGGTCACGAGATAGAAAAGAATTTCAGGTAACCGTTTTGCGTTCTAGGACCACAACTTCCCTTTCAATTATTCTCCGTAGACTGTAATTAATACTGAGACTAATTACTCTTTAAGAGTAAGTGCAAATTAAAAATATATCATCTTTCTGCAATAGTCCCGTCTTATTTTGGATCGGTGCGACATGTATTGTTCTTTAATTCTGTCCTGTCGCCTGTCTTGCTATCACTTACTCCCTTTTCTTTCATACCGCTCTTCACACTATTCAACCATCTTTTCTTTGACCTCCCTCTTTATCCATCCACATGTACACTCACAGCTCTTTTAGTAACATGCGTTTCATCCCTCCTCTTTACATGACCATACCAAAAACGATACTTTTTTAACTTTTCAGTCACTAGCGTCGCTTTCAAACTTCCTCTAATATTCATTTTTCACTTTATCTATTAACTAGCGATGCGCCCCAACTTCGCACGGGTGCAATGGTGATATTAAACATATTATAAATTTATTATACACTAGCTTTTCCGCGTGGTATTGGGGTTGGGGTTGGAGTTAAAAAGTAGCCTATGTCCTATTCCGGAGTGTATCCTTTGGCTGTGCCAAATTTCATCCAGATCCGTCCAGCCGTGATTGAGTAACAAACATCCAAACATCGTAACTTTCGCATTTATAATATTAGTAAGATAAGAAATAAACCTTCCTTTTGATTCACTCTATTCACCAAGCAAAAACCGAATCAAAATCCCTTGCGTAGTTTTAAAGATCTAAGCATACATAGGGACAGCGGAAAGCGACTTTGTTTTATACTATGTAGTGTAGATTCTTGTCACACCACACATCCACCTAAACATTCGCATTTTCATTTTCAAGCCTTAAATATATGTGTATTTCTTTTAAACGTTTTCAACATGGTAGCGTTAAAAATTATGTATCATCAAGGGTTGGGTAAAAAATTGCGTTTATGCATGCAGTCATACATTAGTTTGGTCTGACATCTTAACTCTTTTGAAGCAGATGTTGCTCTCCTTTGTTGCTTTGTAATTTGAACTCGGACTGAGGAATCTAGATGTTTTTTTTTGTGTGGCTATATTTTTTTTTTTGTAAGTATTTTTTGAAAGATCTTTGTCTGTTTCAGAATGCAGTGTATGTATGCAGCGTACATACCTATATAATTTTATCCGCCCTACCGTCTGGTACGAACCGGGCCCAAGTGACGACTTAGGCCCGGTTGCCTACTGGGATTGGACTATTTGAGGCGTGCGAGGAACGATATCCGCCGTCCGTCATCGGCGAAAAACATACAAAAGGCAAAGAGTTGTCAGCAAATCGTAGAGACCAAACTAGGTCAAAGCCTAAAACTAGTACGAAGGTGAAAATGAAAAAGAGTGCGTTTTGTAGTCAGTAAAAGTCTGACACACTATCTCCCGTTTTCATATGATTTTAATGTATCTACGTAAGTAACCACCCAGAGAGCAATGGTAGCCGAGTGGTAAAGGCTCCGACTTATGAGTTGCGGATTCAAACCCAGCCAGCTGCATTACTTTGTGAAATTTATTTGATCACCACTGATCTCAAAACTGTAAAGAAAGACATCTTGAGGAAACCGGCATGTCCTAGAACCAATAATTCGAAGACATGTGACATCCACCAACCTCCACTGGGCCCGCGTGGTGGCTCTCCTGGAGGAGGCCAAAGTCCCAGCTGTGGGAATATTATAAAGCACCTAGTGTCACTCACATAACTAAGACTAATATAACAACACCTTTTAAGCTAAAATTCTTCAAGTCGTTTTGGCTCTAGGATATAGCAAAGAGTTAGGTATCAAAGAATTACATATACCTACATATGTCTATGTTTTTCTATACATACAGTTTACGCTTTACAAACATGACCCTCTTCTATCACAGTCGGTTAAAAATGCCTTTCTACACCAAAACAAAGAGCAACACCTCTAGATACAGCCTAGCATAATATTTTATTTAAATACAAATAACCATAGTGAATGTGTGGTTAGACAAAAGACTCGCGGACTCAATAACATACACCAATACACTTGATAGGTACATAAACAAACACCCGACCGAACACCGGTTGACATTCCAACCTCGGAACACTCAGCCTGATAACCCATCTGCTGTCTAATCGAACCAACCGATCGACGACCAATAACAAACAAGAACCAACAACCAGAAAAACAACCACACGCAAAAAACAACCATACTGACAGAGACATTAGAGTTAACGTCCCAAAAACCTAATGCACCAAACATTTGTAGATTTAAAAACAACTCGGCATACCTCTTTGTCGATGGTACGTCTCAATTCTTAGGAATATATCTCTCATAAGTTGGAATAACTGCGTCGTTTGATGTGAACTTGACTGATGCGAGATGCCTTTGTGGTTAGTGATGCAGTAGGTATCTTTCCGATGATAGTTTCCTGGTACTTTGTGCAAGCTAACCATCATTATTACATAGTATAAAACAAAGTCCCGCTGTCCCTATGTATGCTTAAATCTTTAAAAGTACGCAACGGATTTTGATACAGTTTTTTTTTAATAGATAGAGTGATTTAAGAGGAAGGTTTATATGTATAATAAATGCATATTACATTTACTATCACCAATGCATCCGAGCGAAGCTGGGATGGGTCGCTAGTTCTTTATAATATCGAATTCTAATTACTTATGTAAATAGAAATGGCCGAATAAGAGTAAAGGTTACTGCAATATCACCCTTTGCTATTCCTTAAAAAAAAAATGTGTTTTTTTTTTACTTTTTCTAATTCCGTTAATATTGATAATATTAATTATATTTCAAGAGTAAACAAATATATATTTAATGTACCCATTAGCATATTTTAATATCGTATAAAAATAATATATTTAGAAACGGGCTTTTAAAATGATGCAGAAGGCTTAACTAATCTTCCTTCCTCTCCAAAAACAAACCATTTTTGTAACCAATAATTTAGTCCTGCCATCCACATGATCTATTTGACGTCATCAGTTCATCACAGCGCCGATAATAATAATAACCCAGATGTCGACACTGCCATTCTACGTCTTAATTCACCTGTCAAACTTGAGCATCGACTATAGACTTACATTAGTCAAACTGTCAAAGTACCACAGCCAACTGTCTATTAGTTATGCGCGAACACGCAAGATTGCCGGTAGCAGAAGTATTAAAAAAATGCAGGTAAAGATGGATCTGGGTATCGGTGGTTCCGTGGTAGTAAAGTTTTATAACGATATGATTTCAGCAATAGGTAATCTGGTCAACTATTTTTTATAGATTTTGCACAAATAAAATATAATGGAAAGAGGATTTATTCCAAAAACTGTCACATTTGACTACAAATCTACGAACTCTAGAGAAGCAACCACAATAACATATTGCAACTGCAAAATGCAACAGATTCTGGATTTCAATAAAAACTCACAAAACCCATAAAATCTTACTAGAAAGATCTCTAAATTAGCACTTTGATCCAGATAATATGGCCCTCCTGGCTCGCAGCAACATTAATCTTAAGCTCTATAATTTGACCCACCTCAAAAAGCCCAAACATTGTGGCATCAAATCACTCGTGGGAATGATTTTGACAAACTACATCGCTAGTGACGCGCCGTCAAAACCGATGATAGACTCGCCGATTTAAAACATAATTAATGGACATCTCTAAACGAATTACAGGCAAAGGACCGTTTATCAAGTTAAGAAAAAAAAACCGTAACTTTGGCAGACAACAATGGCGGTATTTGAATTGAATCCTCTAAACTTTTGTTTGGACATTTAAGGTTTTTCAATGAATGTAGATAAATTAAGTCAATTTGCATGTGCTTTTGTGGCTTTTAGTTTTTTTAATGGTTGCGATAGCCAGCTGAAGTTGTTAAATGACTGCGGTGGCACTGAAATGTGGCGGGAATTGTGGTTTAAGCGACGTCATTTAGTACGTTACGTTAAGTATTTTATTAGTTTATAGACTTTTGAACTTCTTATTAAACACTTCTTAACAATATTTAATGCCTTATTAAACGTAACAACGTCTTATCATTCACATTTAATGACAGTATAAGTTGACCTCTTTACGGCCCTGTTAGCGTTCAATTCACGCACAGAAACCAATATTTGTATGTTCTACAGCCTGTTTTGACACTATTAAAAAGTTATTTGTACATAGACACTTTAATACAGCTGAAGGAGATCAAGAAGAATGATAATGTAACAAGACAAGGTATTAGCCGTAACGCCAACTACTGCCCACTAACTCGCTCAATATTCTTCTCTGTCAGAACATCATCATCATTCCAGCTGAAAAATACTGCTGGACACAGGCTTCCCCCAAGTATCACTTTCCCGCTACTCTTACCAGGTCATCAGTCTACCTTGAAGGTCTTATAACGCTGCGTCTTACGGTTCGCGATCGCCACTCGCGAACCTTTCGACCCCAACAGCCATGCGTCCTACGAGGTATGTGCCCTGCCCACAGCTACCCCCTGAAAATTGCTATTATTAAATAAATAAATACAAACTTAAATTATCTTATCTTACTAATATTATAAGTGCGAAAGTTACGATGTTTGTTACTCAATCACGCCAAAACGGCTGGACGGATCTGGATGAAATTTGGCACAGGCATAGGATACACTCCGGAATAAGACATAGGCTACTTTTTATCCCGGAAACCCCAACCCCAATACCACACGGGTGAAGCCGCGGGCAAAACCTAGTTTTGGATAAATATCAAAATGCCCTGTAAAAAATGCTCAAATATCTTATATTCTATTTTTGAAAATTTGACAGCCGGATGGCGCGAAATCATGCGCGAACGCCGGCGCTCGCTTGGGTGTTTACGAGTATTCTTCAGGCCATTATAAAATCCATAGAATTCCATATCAAACGCATAGATTTTATTAATACCGTTTCAACTCCATTAATGAGACGTTTAATAGTCTGTTACAAAATTATTTTATACTTAAGACAGCTACCAATTGAAAAGAGTAATGGCGGTAAGACTTTGCAGGTGAGCATTCGCAAGCTGCGCGCACGCAGTTGAATTACACCAGTGTAAATTAACGGTGGTATGCGCAGGAGTCATCTGTCATAATTGTCGACAGATTCTGGCTTCGAAAATAAGTTTTCTGAACTCTTGAACTTGAACTCAATGAAAATGGACTTGAACAGGGTGCTTGTTTGATATTTTAAATATTTTATACCATCTACTATGTATGCAATAGAACAGTGGTGGCCGAGAGGTAAAGGCCCCGACTTACGAGTTGTAGATCAGGAGTTCAAACCCAGCCAGGCGCATTACTATGTGTAATTTATTTCATCACCGTGAGGAAACCGGCATGTCCTAGAACCAAAAATTCGAAGACATGTGATATCCACCAATCCGCACTGGGCCCGCGTGGTGGATTATGGCCCATTCCTGGAGGAGGAGGCCTGTGTTCCAGCAGTGGGAACATTGAAAAGGGCTGATGATGATGATGAAATTAACGGTGGTATGCGCAGAAGTCATCTGTCATAATCGTCGACAGATTCTGGCTTCGAATAAAAGTTTTCTGATCTCTTGGTAATGAAAATTGACTTGAACATGGTGCATATTTGAAACTTTAAATATTTTATACCATCTACAATACAACATGTATGCAATAAACCAATTTGATTTTATTTGAATGATTTAGATATTTGGGTGCTTCGTATATGGATGATTTGTTCGATTTTTTTATTCTTTGTGATTGAAAAGATTTTTAGAAGAATCTTGACATCTTGGATTGGCTTTGTTGTGACGTAAAGGTGTCCAAGAGCATTCTTTTACGATTCTCGTGCAGCAAAGGAATTCCATGCCAGTGTCTGTTAACTGAAAGCTACAACTTAGGGGTCTTTAAGTCAAGAGTGAATAGGCAAGCGTGCTCCATCATAAGCAATCAATAATAAATACTTCGTCGACATAATTTACAATTTGGATTATAGGATTCTCTAACGCCTGCGCTAATAAAAACTGTATTGCATATAATCTTACATCTATACATTCAAAAATACGCGTTTATACTAACTACTACTACTTACTAAGATAAACTGTATAAAAGCTTTCACCTTTAGTATGATATAGAAACTAATAAACAACTCCTAACCCTTCATTTGACATAAAATAGATTGGAAAATGTCGGCCATGTTAAAATTTAAAAGGGCGCGGTCCCGTTCAGAAATTCTCATCAATTTGTCAACAGGAGGCGTTCCGACCACAGTTAATTGGTAACGAACAGCTGATGATAAAAACCTCCTTTGTTTACTTAAAATTTATTCGAACACGCCCAACGTTATTTTTTACACTGTTTCTAAATAAAATGTGGACTTATCGCAGTTATATACGGTACGAGAAACGCTTACTTATCAATTACCTACATTTAGCGTGTTCTTTGGGACAGTTAAAAAATAAATTATTGTCAATTGTTTTCAAACATTGTACTTACATTTTTTTTCTGTAATTAGAGCTTATACTATTTTACGGTAGTATTAATTAACTAGAAATATTTCAAGTCCATTTTTAGCAGTATTATCTACTGTGGAATTTCTAAAGATTATTTTTGAAATATGTAATATTTTCCAAAAGTCATAGATTATAGTCATAGTTTATTTAATTTAGTTAAATATTAACCTAATATGCAAAGATTTCTTAGAGTATTATATCCCAAATATGCATCTTAATTAAGTAATTTGTGACTTGAATTTAATGGCACCAATTTCAGTTTCATCGCTTTAATCCGACATAATCTGACGGATCTTGTATTTCTGTTCCATCCTCGATCACTCTATTAGTATTATGTTAGTGTTAACTCCTTTTCTTGCGATGAAATCTATCTTACCACACAATACTTCCTTCATTAGCCATGTAGATATTATCATGATTATTACCATCATTTCAGCCAGCTACGTTCCTGCAACTTACGATCCTGTCCTTCACAAATCAAATCCACCAGATTCTTGCGTCTTTTCGAAGTCTTGACACACACAAGACAAGATTGGTAATTCCTCTGGATATAAATAAACACTTCTCTCGTAACGCCATTATATTTTTAATATACTTTATTTTACCATTACTTAAATTTGGGAGAGCTGATGTGGTTCCAACTTTTTATACTTTGAAATTCATAAGTTGCTACTTGCACACTTATATTCCTGCTTACCCATAACACACATGTCGTTTTGTTGTGTATAGCTATTAGCTACGCTGTATTTATCTATTGCTACCATATATATGTAGGTATACTATAGATTTTATTTGCTACAATTACAATACTTGTGTTCTTCAAAGTTTAACTTAACCACAATCTCCCTGACCTATCCTTAAACCCATATTCGTAGAAAGCAGCAACATATTTCGGCACTTTTATACACCTTTTATTTTCGATTTAAATTAGATACGATAGCTATCTTCAGGCGACATCTAAGCAGTGGGATCAGCAGTATATTACCACAGAACTGGAGCGATGCTCCGGCATTGTATGCAGATGTGCGGACATCCGACCACGTCCTCCAGCTGAATTTGCATCAACTTTCGGAACAAGAAATTTGTAAATAAACCGCCTTCCTACCTAATTATAACCTTCGGGCCCATAAACCGTAAAGTATTCCACGTAAAACTAAGTAGGTAATACCACAGATATTATCGCAAAAATACCACAAACGAAAGTACAGATACTTTTGTCAGACAATTTATCGCACGCAGGTGCCGCATCTAAACACAAACGTACGTACCCAACCGTCGTTATCGAATATCATTTTCAATTATATAAACAATAGCGATCGCCAGCCATTGTTCAAATCACAATAGCATCGCTCATTACTCAGACGCTCGTTAACTCACCGGCCGCCGCGAAACACTAACTTTATCAGCGGCCCACGTCAAAATATCTACAGATCTCAAACTATATCTCCGTCCGACACAATCGAACTCAAATAAAAGCAAAGAACCGAACATGACGCCCGAACGCAGCCCAGAAGCCAGATGCGTATCGACGCGCCAAAAAGCAAAATTCGAGTTTCGAACCCCGTCGGTGATATGACGTTTCCCGCGTTCCTTTTTCGAAAGTGCCCGCGAATTGTCAACCGTCGCATAGACAACGAGCGCATTTGAATACGGCCGATTTGAATATAAAGGTCGGCATTCACGTGTCGCCGCCATACATCAACCGGGAAGGCTTTAAGTCTTTCGAGCGCTTTTCGGACACAAATAAGCGTCTGATGTTCGACAGGACGCGCATAATACGGTCAGATTTAGTTCGGCCCCGACGCGAGCCGCACCGCGCCGCTATTTATGAGACGTACGTGATGAGAGCGCGTTTACTTTGGCGGCTATTTCGCGAACGGGGTGTGAATGTTTTAACTGCACCGGGCTCGTCTCAACCTCATTCCATCGGCGCTTATGTAAATGACGACTTCAAATGCATTAAGATAATCATTTAAAATATTTATAGCGTGTAAACGTCGATATTAAGGCGGGGAGACACCCACGACACAGAGTCCGGATCGTCTTCGCCCATATTTCATTTGACCACAATTACAACCATTAAACGGGGCGCAACTCTTTGATATTTCTTATTTTATTTATTGTAGCAAACTTATTAGGATACTGTGGCATTAATGATGACAGATGAGGCGGGGTATCGCGGCTTAATGTGCTCCGTAGTCCGTGGCGAGCCGAGAGCCTTGTGGACTTGTGCGCTCACTTGGTCGCTTGGGTCGCTTATTGATAGTTCAAAATGCATTCGGGTAAATTATCTATTTCATGTCGAAATGGAGGCAATTACCGTATATGCGTCTCTACAAATATTCAACATGCAGACGTCTATTTCAGTACTTTATCTAGCCATACACTGGGGCATAGACGCACTAGACCGACCTGTCCTGTAAGTAATTACTTAACGAGTAGAAAACTCAAATGGCAAAGATATCACATATTTAAAATGCGTAATTGAAAACAATATTTAATGGTATTTTATCGCGACAGAACGTTGCATTTTATTAATGTTGGGTCGCCATAATCTGCATAACGAAACTACTATGCGCTCAAAGAAAGGCAGGCGTCAGCCCTTTTGTTTTGTTTATCGGACAAATGTCCATCATTAACTGGACAATTATCCGAGTGCTTTCTGAGAAGTTCAACGAGGTTATGTTACTGACAAGATTGAGTAGTTTTTAGGGGAATCAATTTCCAACTGCGTCTGAACACAGACTTTCACTACTTCTACATAGGTATCGCTCTCTACACATATCTCTACATATATTAAGGAGCGCATTGTTTCAGTCTCTGAAATGGGAAAGAATAATAATGACTAAGTAGTCGAGCAGACCACAGTAAAACTATATCAGTATGGGGTGAAGGCAATGGTTCGTTCTACTAGGTGGTAGAAACCGCTGCTCGTCGAAAAGGAACACGTTAAGTACAAAAAACTGTCAACTCTCTCAGGATATATGAATTATTCCTGGTGTGGAGCAACATACTTATTTTTTTTTAATAATATATAGAAGAAGTGACCAAGCATTGCTGGATCCTTTAACCGGTCTTGTCAACATGATGGCTTATCTACTGAATCTATTTTCTAGAAAAACTTTTTAGATATAAAGTCGAAAGCAATAGGCCAATGTTAAAATTTTTAAACACCCCCCTTTTTTGTTTAGGTTTCTTATCTCGGTTACTCAGTACCAACCTTAGTTTCGAGTCATAGACAAATTAGCACAGATCGAATCTCCCGAATTTGAATAGCGAACGCACCGAACGGAAACACGTTGTTTTTACCGCGTTTTAATTTAATTTGAATTGGGAATGTCGTTGCTGCTGGCTCCCCGCGGCGGTTACAAATGGCGGCTATACATCACGCTGATGATATCTCTTTCAACTTTTGAACGCAACCCGGCGTGGCCAGCAAATTAATAAATTGTATAAGTTAAAAAAAATAACCCTACCTAGTGAAATATTAGGAAGCGAACATGTTAAAAATTACTGATTTTGACGGTGGCTAGGAACAGTAGCCGTTTTTAGTTGGTGAGCCTGAAGTTTGGCTATGCGAAGTTTAGCGCTTGTACACTCGTACAAAAATAAAGTTAGAACCGTCAACTCGTCGAATTCAGGCTCGCCAAGTTAGAACCGTCGTACTGTCATACTGACGTCGTACTGACTAGATGTCAGTATTTAATAGGGAATATATATATGTCGGCGCAATAACAATAGTTTGTGATTTAAATAATTAAGATTTGTAATTAAAAATTCCTAAAAATTAGTAGAAATTCATTGCGATGTAAAATTAACGTTAGACAGCAAATAACTATTTTTGTTATTGTTATTTAAACGTTTCGTTTCGTTTTTCTAAAACACGTGCTCGCCCCACTTATTAGCGAAACATTATAAATAGGCCCGCACTGTCGGTGTCGAGGCATTCTCGCTCGAGCCGCCGGACAGTACGGACCTCTTTGTGACGTCGTTACTCTGTTCGTTGAATATACGAAGTGTTAGATAACTTGTGAAGTTTTATTTTGAACATCCAAATATGAGTGACCATCATTAAAACAACATCGATGACGTCAGCTATGCTGACGTCACACTTTTAAAAAACGCTACAGACGTGCCTTCTCCGTCATCAGAAGTGGGATTGCAAGAAGCTCCTACCCAAGCCGCCGCATCAGCTCGACCACCACCTGATCAACTGGAACCAACCATCACCCAGCAACGGGAATCCGGGGTGGTTATCAACACACCACTGGAAACCGTATCACAACCAAGACCACCAGCGTATCCTCACCATGGACTACATATGGGCGGGATACCTCCGCAATTCCTGATACAATTGATGGAGATGATGCAGAAGATGTCGGAGCGCCTATGTGCTCCACCTACCGAAGCAAAAAAATAAGGATCCAGGATGTCTATTTACCATCATTCGACCCGGACACCCACGTCGGTGTACGAGAATGGTGCCAGCATATCGATCAAGCGATCAAAACATACAAACTGGACAATTTCGATATCCGCATGAAAGTCTGCAGCCTGCTGAAGGGGCGTGCAAAAATGTGGAGTGACGATTGGATGGTGAATACTACCACGTGGGAAGAGTTGAGGAAGAATCTCATTACCACGTTTGAACCTGAGAATAGATATTCTCGAGACATCATCATGTTCAGAGATCATGTTTATGACTCGACAAAGGATATCGCAGAGAAACGTCCACGTTTTGCTGACAATGCACCATCTACGTCAAGCTGCCGTATATGTAAGAAGACGAATCACACTACCGATAATTGCCGATTCAGACCTTCAGAATCGAAACCTAGAACTGGCGACAAGGATTCAAAATCAACAACTACATCTACTTGTACCTACTGCAAAAAACCGGGCCACACTTACGAAACTTGCTTCAAACGTGAACGTTCGTTAACTTCAAATGTGAACCTGGTCAAAGGAAACCAGTGGTAAATTATTTAAAAAGGGTTGGCCAATTCCCCGCTTAGTCACTGACCAAACTTACAACTGTTTGTGTCATAGACGGCATCAGTGTTGAGCTCGAATTTTACGTCTTACCAGACTACGAAATGTCAACAGGCATTTTGGTGGGCATGAATCTTATTCATGACACTAATCTAAGTGTGACAGTTACAGCCAAAGGGACGGAGCTAATCCACAAAACACTCGTCAATCATGTGAGTATAAATTCTTCTCTCTTTAACAACTTGGACTCTGAATCTCCTACTCACCGAGATCCTCCAGCAGAAGAAAACGAGCCTATACCATCAACCTCACGAGAAAACTCACAAATAGAACCAAACAACAATTCATCAGAATAAATGGTGAGTAACTTAATTCAATAATTTCAAATAGTCCGAACTAAATTTAATAACCTTTCAGAACCTCCGAGGTACTACGAGAATCTCCGAGAACCTACAAAACACTAAGAAAACTTCCGCGATACTTCGAGAATCTTCGAGAACCTACAAGACCCGACGAGAACCTCCGAGAATCTTTGAGAACCCTTCGAGAACCTTTACTAACCTACAAACCTTATTAGCTTTGATATTCCCAGACTTCATAAGTTGTCTATTTTTGAATAACAACTAAATATGAAGCAACGCAAGTTGCTCACAGATATCAAAGTCAGAGAAAGTTCTTTCTATTCTTACAGATGCTGCTACGAGAATCAACGAGGCTGGTGCAGAGCGCGCACCGCCTGTCAGAATGGCCGTATCGGCGAAACAACAATATTTTGTGATTTAAATAATTAAAATTTGTAATTTAATCGCTTTAAAAATCAGTAAAATGATTATTTTGAGTTTATTAGGAGAACCCTACGAGACACTACGAGAACCCTACGAGACACTACGAGAAACCTACGAGACACTACGAGAACCCTACGAGACACTACGAGAACCCTACGAGACACTACGAGAACCCTACGAGAAAACTTCGAGAATCCTCCGAGATTCTCCGAGACCTCTTCGAGAACCTCCAAAAACCTACAAAACCTTATTACCATTGATTTTATTAGACTTACATAACAGTTGCCTGTTATTGCATAACTACTAAATATAAAGCAACGCAAGTTGCTCACAGATAACCAACTCGGAGATAATTTTTTCTATTCTTACAGATATCAAGAGAATCAACGAGGCTGGTGCAGAGCGCGCACCGCCTGTCAGAATGGCCGTGTCGGCGCAATAACAATAGTTTGTGATTTAAATAATTAAGATTTGTAATTAAAAATTCCTAAAAATTAGTAGAAATTCATTGCGATGTAAAATTAACGTTAGACAGCAAATAACTATTTTTGTTATTGTTATTTAAACGTTTCGTTTCGTTTTTCTAAAACACGTGCTCGCCCCACTTATTAGCGAAACATTATAAATAGGCCCGCACTGTCGGTGTCGAGGCATTCTCGCTCGAGCCGCCGGACAGTACGGACCTCTTTGTGACGTCGTTACTCTGTTCGTTGAATATACGAAGTGTTAGATAACTTGTGAAGTTTTATTTTGAACATCCAAATATGAGTGACCATCATTAAAACAACATCGATGACGTCAGCTATGCTGACGTCACACTTTTAAAAAACGCTACAGACGTGCCTTCTCCGTCATATATTTTTTATATAGCCTCTTCTAACTTCTTCCAGTTGTTCTCTTCCCAAGCCACCTCGAAACAGCCCTTGCGGTAGGCGTCACCTCTTTCCAGTTCGACCTCGGTGGCATCGTCTATCCTCGATTCTTCAAGCACGGTCTACTGTGCGGGGACTATTATCTGCATGCGCCTAATATGACGACATTTTTTATACTATAATATTATGTATGTACATACAAATATATTGTATGTTTATCAGTTGTTTAGTACTCATAATAACACAAGCTTCTCTTAACATTGGGACTAAACGGCGTTGTGTGATAAAAAAATGAACCCCTAATTTTGTCTGGCAGCCTTTTTGTCAACGTCTGAAAACTGTTTTAACTTCGGTAAACAAATATGAAAGAAATATATTTTTATCAATTATGAAGTTCTTGTAGCTTTAAATCTGCTATTTTGGAAGAGAAGTCCAATTTGGTAATTAGGTACATTAAACGCCATATAAAACGACGTCTTGAGAGAAGTACCTAATTAATTGGTACAACGGGTACAACCTAGGGGTCTTTAAGTCAAGAGTGAATATGTTACTTCTAGGCAAGAATGCTACCTTCGTCAACCACATCATCGCTTACCATCAGGTGAGATTGTAGTCAACGCGAGCCTATCTAGAATAAAATAAAAAATAGCTAATTTTGTTCAATTGATAAACTAGTGCTTGACTGCGATCCTACCTAAAGGTAAACAGTGACTCAATAGTTGATGGTGAGGCGCACTAGTTTATAAGGAGCCTATTCACTCTAGCCCTGAAGACACCTAAATTATAATCGGTCGAGAAGATGACGCCGCAAGCAAGTTGTTCCAGTCCCTAGTACCCAGAATAAACGACGGATCTTGGTGAGACTGAAATTAGGCTCGGCAAACTTTAGCGCTTGAAAACTAGTACAAAGATAAATGGTGTAAACAAATAAAGGCAATTTGCAGTTGTTATTGCTGTAAAAAACTATTTTTGACATTTTTTTAGACCTTTATTTTTGTACGAGTTATCAAGCGCTAAATTTCGCAGAGTCTAACTTTTGACGAGCCAAAATGCGACGGCCGTACAGTACTGCTTTTACATGTTAAATTTTATGTATTTCATGTATATTATTTATTAATCTTTGTGGACGAAAAGTCATGTATGGATTAATTATTGTACCTTGACATAATTGATTATGATGAAGATTAGCCACACTAAAGAAATAACGTAACTTTTTTAATTGTAGATAGGTTCGCGCTTGACCGCTATCTCATCTGATGGAAACGACGATGCGGTCGACGTTGGAGCGTGCTTACCTAGAATTAATGTAATTTTCACTGAGACCAAGGCTTTTTGCCTAGTGTCTATGGTGTCGTTGACTGACTAATTGTTGTATTTTGTGTGGTTGTTTTATGTGTGTATGTATGTGCGTCTAGTTTGGGCCGAATAAAAATTGTTTTTCTTTCTTCTTTCTTTCTAGAAGTAACCTATTCACTCTTGACTTAAAGCCAAACAACCAACCAACCTTTAAACCAACCAATCTTTAAGCCAACTAGCCTTTTTAACACCCGATGCCAGTTTTTTTTTAATTGCTGTAAACTAGTGCTTGACTGCGTTCCCACCAGATGGTAAGCAGTGATGCAATCATTGATAGTGAGGCGCACTAGTTAATTAAGAGCCTATTCACTCTAGCCTTGAAGACACCTAAATTATCAGGCAAACTGTTCCATTCCTTTGATGTACACGGTATAAACGACGAGCCAAAACGCTTAGTCCGGACCTTAGATGTCTCAACAACGTACGGGTGGATATTTGCCATACGCCGGGTTGTCCGATGATAACATTGAGATGGCGGAATCAAATCGTGCAATTCCTGCGCACACTCTCCAAAATGCATCCTGTAGAAAACCGAAAAGCTGGCTACTCTACGCCTGTACTCGTTGCTGTGTTTCTAGTACTGCGCCCATAAAACATTTGGAGCTGGATTCCTTTAATTAACCTGTCGCAATTCCTTGAGTCCCCACCGCACATGAGTGTTTCGGGAGGAACCTGTGTTGGAACTGGAGGGAAAAACGCTTGGATGTCACGCACCGAGGATACGGCAAAGCGTATGGTGGAAATTTCCCCCACTTGGGTGGAAACCTACCGTATCCTCGTGGGAGCAATCAACGTTGATGACCTGAGCGACGAGAGACAATGGGAAACAGTAATCTACTTCTGATGAACTTATTGATAAATAACTTCTTGGTTTGATCGCTTCTTTGCCCTGTCACCATAGGCGCGGGCTTGCGGGCGGCGAGCAATAGCTAGTTCGCTGATTCGGTGACCGTCCGGACTGAGCCCAAGTTGTCGACGGTGCGCACTGTTCTCGCGCTCCTCGTGGAGTTGTCAGCAACTGTAGGGGCCCAGCAGGGTCAAAGCCTTCTGGAGTCAATGGTTGATGCGAAAGCGGAACACCGGGGTCCTGGAACTAAAGCAAGAACGAACGGTGGATCGTTTAGTCAGTGAAAGTCTGACACTGTCTCTCGTTCCGCCCGAGGACGGGATTCGTCATTCGATGATTTTTCCCACTTTAATCAGTGTCACGGTTATTAAGAGGTAAATCACAGTCAAAGGATTCAAAAGATATACCAAGGCTGTGGAATCCAAAGAGCAACTGAAGAAACATGAAATGACACTACGCACCGTCGCGCCTCACCCAGAGCAAGAGGCGTCAATTCCGACCTCGAAAAAGGGTATAAACCATTTAATTGCTGAAATATAACTATTCATAGCCGAGCCATTGCAGCTTCGTTTAGAATTAAAGTAAAACATTCATAGCAACGGGTTAAAACATAGTAATAGTGTTTGACGCCTACTAAATTTATGATAGCAACTTGTAACTAGTTAATATATTGCAATATAGCTTCCATCAAGCATTTAATTTATCAAAAGATTGCAATGATGATGAAATTTCATTTGATAAAATAATAATATAAATAAATAAATCAAAACGATGAATAAAATAAGAAAAAATATTTTTATTATAGAAGCAATTTATTGACAAAATAAATGGCAGCACTAAAGGTAACTCAACCTTTGACATTGACAAGAATGACATTACTGCTGTCACTGTCATTAGCGCAAAGTGTCACTCAGTTCCACAAGTGGAAGGAGGTGGATCCAAACAGAAATTAAAATTCAATCCCCACCACGGAGTTCAGCTTTCACCATGGTACCGGACTTCCAGACTCACTGCTCCGCAGCGTCATACGCTAACCGCCGGCCGACTTTTGACGCTAAACCTAACTGTAACTGTTTATTTACCAGGCCACCTCAATGTTCGCAAGAGTTACTTTTTATCCAACTTTACTCTACAATGTCCTCATGGAAAAGGTGACCAGCAGGCGCTGGTACGACAGGATGGACGAAACTGTGATCTTAGGAGCTCTACCCTTCCAAAATATGACAAAACAGGTATGAATTTGTAGGTTATATTAGACTCACAATTTTTTTTCTTAAGTGTGTAATTTTAAATGAAACCATGGTTTTTGGATGGTGGCAATGGTAGATTTAAGTAGCCTTGAGGTACTTAGTATGGTAAATAGTGTCATCATTGTGTACTTTGTAGTTATTACATGTTTATTATTCATATGTGTTAAGTTCTCTGTCTTAATGTGGAATACTGATTATTGAGCAGTGATGTTTCTCCCTTATAGTGTTTTAAACGTTTTCTTTGGTATTTTAATCCTGAGGAAGGACAGTGTGGTTCAGACTACTGATTATATATTTTATTCCTATTAAAATAGGTTGATAAATTCAATTTTTAAATTAGCTCTGATTTTATTTCAAACTACAGTGAGTCATGCCTGCTTAGTAAGTGCTTTAGTAAATTATTATTATTTGGTAAGTTATACTGGCAGCTATTAGCTGATGCATATGTTTCATATGATTTGGAGCTGTTTAGTTTGTGCAATCAATTTTTAAAGCAGTGTAGTGGAGATTTCAAAACACTTTCGGGGAGCCTTATAATATTAATTCTACCTTATCCTAAGAACTGAAATGTCCCCTTCTTACTAGGTCAACCCTCACAACAATGGTATTTAAACAGTGAAAGTTTAAACTCACTATTGATTATTAAGTTGCTACTATGATTACATTGTATCCTTTATCAGCTTTATGACAAAACCAAATTAGAATCGGCTTTTTGACATATTTATAAACTAGCTTTTGCCCGCGGCTTCGCTTCCGGCAACAGATTATTCTACTCTACCCTACCCTACTCTACCGTTTTCATTGTTTTTAAGATGTATTCTGCTATTCGGGACGGAAACAAATCCAACAAATCAAAAACCATGGCAATCGGTCCAGCCGTTCTCGAGTTATAAGTGTTGTAACAAACATGACTTTCTTTTATATATATAGATATCTTTGTTTGTAATAATACTGGCTTGAAGCTAAGATACAATCATAGACCCTGTAGCACACAGCAAAAAATAAAGTATTATATGTATTATACAATTCTTCTTTTGAGTCTAAATGTACATTTTTTGTGACATAAACAGCCATATCTTCTATTATCTTAGAACTTTGATTATTTCACAGCTTCAAGGGTAGCAGACCTGAATATATGGTTTTAATTTCAACTCGATACCTCTATGCATTCACAAGATAAATGGTTTTGACTTACAGACAAAGGGACAAGAAAGTGATTCTATAAGGGTTCCCTTATGTTATGTCTGAGTATGGTTTCCCCACTTAGTCCTATGCAGACCATTGTATGTGAGCCATGGCGGCCATAATCTAAAGGGTTCTGTTTTTTCCTTTTGAGATATAGAACCCTAGAAAGACGAAAGTTTGCGAGTGTCATACACACTCTCTACTTGACCCTTATTCTTAAAAGCTGTATGTAATGATGACAAGTTTACCATTAAACTGGTCACACTTATTAATCCATTACCATTAATTTGAGTCATCATAATATACAATATTAGGTCATAAACGGACAGTTTTATAACTCACTTATAATTAATGATTTACTTAATTCAATAATTGCACAGTTTGTTTTCAGGAAAATTGTAACATTAGGTACTAGGTACATATTAATAACTTCATAAAATAATATTTATATGTACATGTCGGAAACGGCTTCGATTTGTTAACAAGACAAGGCACGCCATCTAGCGGCAACTAGAAGAACTAAATAAAGATGGCGCGCCTGACAGTCAGTGACGTATCCGCTTAACTACGAGCTTGTGGTGGGGTGAACCGACCCGCACGGGGAGCGGGCACACTTTGAGCCAAGCCGTCGCAGAGTCAAGACGTTCTGAAACTGTCCGTGTTGTTGTAATTTGTAATTTGTGATAACAGTGCACTGTACCGAAATGTATTGAGAAGTAAACTGATTCAACTACTAGCCGTTGTTATTCATTGCACGATTCCCACATACGCCCACATGATAGATCTGATAGACCAGAGCTCGAACACCATCCTGGACACGAGCCGACATCAGAAGTGGGATTCAATCGTGCAAATGAATCGACAAGCACTGAAGAAAATGGTGAGAACAAAGACTGTTGAGAAGTTGAGAGAAGAAGTTGGCGGTTAATATTCGAAATTCAAAAATTCGAAAATGAAGACCCGGATCGAAGCATAAACTTGAATGGTCTGATTAGGTTTTTTCTGGGGTTTTTCCCTAATCCTGAGCAACGAATGTTGGACCATGGTGACGTTGTTGCCCCAGAGCGCAAACTACAACGTTCTACCCAGATTGTGAATCTACCCAAATTCGGCCCGGAGAGACGAGAGCAATTCAGAAATCACTATGGAAAAATTGGACATACGCAAACTGAAAACAAGAATATTCAAGCCTCAAGACCACCGGCAATAAGGTAGCAAGCCAATCCAGGTCGGCTTTGGAGAGCAGAGTTCTTGATGGAGATCTGGATCCCTGAGAGAAGTGGCGCGGTGGTAACCGTGACGGTGCCGTTGTGACAGCGAGCGATGGATTGACGTCGTGGTCGCCGATCTTTCATCAGAAAAAGGTCAGGTATTCTCATTCCATTTTTATTCTGAAGCTGAGTTTATGGTGGGTGAAAATCATCTAATGACGAGACTCGCTCTTGGGCGGAGCAGGAGACAGTGTAGGTTGTCAGTAAATTTTGGGGTAGATGTAAAATAAAAGGTAATAACTTTGACAAGTGTAGGTGACATATGACGGTACCTACTAAGTATTGATCATTACTTCTGTGGTTCAAATTGATAATAGCTAAAACGCGATTTTATTTCGTGAACCAACATCTATTTGCGAAATTAAATCTTAGGCCGTGAAATGTTGTTGCAAAGGTTCAGTTGAATTAATGACCGTGAAACATTTTTTTGAAAATAGCTTAGGTTCATGGCGTAAATAATTGTAATTACAAAGTACCCTCAGTACATCCGAGAATTAAGGTTCGATTTTTTTATGACGGTGACAGTTCTCCGAAATAATATTGACGTTGACACCGACGTGTCCTTGAACATAAACTTGCGATTATTTCTGTGTCGTTTCGTTAATAATCGGACTATTTTACTATCGGTATCCTACAAACGCGTGCAATAAAAAGTGATCTATATCGTTCGATTAATTTTGACTGTATAAAGACGACAGTAATAGTTTGGCAAGGATGAATTAAAAATAATTCGTAAGCGGGTAAATGAATTATGGTGCGACCGTGTAATTCAATGATTGCAAAAAAAAAAGACCTGAACTAGTCTTTTAGTTAAGAAATACGTCGCGTCAAATTAAATGTGCAGAGACTATCGAAGACTAAATAACAATACCGTACCGAATCGTTATTCGTTGCTATTTATCTCGGATCAAACATCTCAGTTACACGACCTAGGGTAGTGATTGTTGTATTTTCAATTACATATTCCCAATGTTTGATATAATTAGAGTATTGGTTTAATGATACAATAGTTTTGAGAGCGTCGACTAAAGCCGGAATAACGTTACATTTGAAACAGTGATCCGTTTTTGATAATTTAATTCAAGTGGTGAGGCTCTTCATCCGTGGTGGATAGTGTCATTCGATATGGTTTGATCCTAGGCGGGTGATGAAAAGTAAGGATGCTAGATCCAAAGCGGATGATGCCCTGTAATAATGCCAATATCTTGACACGAAATGATTTCTGATCTATTTTAGTCGTGCGTTATCTGCCGTTAATGACAAAAGATGACGTAGTTCCCTAGATTGATTTAAATGTCGTGAAAGATTATGCGTTACGCAATAAATACTGTGTAGTACCATATTAAAGGTGTACGAGGAGATAAAACCAACCTACCCACAAACAAAATAAAAAAAAGACAATAAAAAAAAAAACGCGTTTGAAGTAGGAGGAAAATCAGAGCTTATAATTACAATAAAGTAGTTGAGATAATGAGATAATTAAGTTTACAATATGATCAGACATTTGATATGTAGGCGTAGCTTAATAGAAAACAATATCTGGTGGTCTTAGTAGACCGTTAGTACCTTAAATTAGGGACGTATTGTAGGAAACCATTAAGTCGTTAGAGACTTGGCGATCCTGGAGGGATGCGCAGGTATGGAAGTGTAACTAGAGGTTACTCGGCTATGAGTAGCCAGAGATCATAATGTACAGCTTAACGATTAGTGTTTTGGATTAGTTTGATTAGTTGTGTGTACTGTAACCGTATCACAATAGGTTAAGAAAGAAGCACTTGTGCACCAACTGAGTTAGGAAGGTATTTGAAAAAAAAAAAAAAGAGAAAAAAAAAGAGAAAAAAAAGAGAAAAAAAAAGAAAGTAACAAAAAAATGTAGGAAAGAGTCATTGAAGGGAAAATCCGGTCCAATGACTCAGCTAAAGGGGTTGCGATCCGACCTAGCCCTCCGACTATAAGGATTGCAATCCGGTCTAGCACGTTTAGCTGGAGGGACTGATGTCCGGTCTAGCATTCGCTGAAGGGACGGATGTCCGGTCTAGCATTCGCTAAAGGGACTGATGTCCGGTCTAGCATTCGCTAAAGGGACTGATGTCCGGTCTAGCATTCGCTGGAGGGACTGATGTCCGGTCTAGCATTCGCTAAAGGGATATTTATCCGGTCTAGCACAATCGTCTCCAGTTCTAATACTGATGAGATAACGTAGTACTTGTGGTAAGCTGAAGGGTTAACCGGACCAAGAAGCTAATCTTGTAGGGTCAGTGGTTGACCGGACCAAGAAGTGAGCCTTGTAGAGTCATGACTGACTGGACCAAGTGCTTAAAATTCTGAAGGGCCTAAGTAGATCGGACCAGAAATAGTAACAGTATGACAATTTTTATTACCCAAAATTTGTATTTGGTTTATTGAGTAAAGATTTGTTGTCACATTGATTGACTGCGTGTTGCGAGTTCAATTCCCGCACTAAGCAGATATTTGTGTAAATGGTCGCTCATGGCCAAGATGTGAATTTTTAATCTTGTGTGTGTGACACGTAATCTCAAACTTGCGTGTTTGGGACTGCACTCGCGATGCGAGATTAATTCCTAGTGTTTGTCAGGAGTGACCGAGCTATATGATACTGCGAGATGTGTTTTGTTTCAGAGTAACACACAGCGCTGGATGACTAGTTGGAACATTTCATCAGTGGACATCTTCCAGCTGAGGTGGCGATGACGACTAACACACGAGGACGTGTGTCTTTCAGGATGGCCGTGTCGGAAACGGCTTCGATTTGTTAACAAGACAAGGCACGCCATCTAGCGGCAACTAGAAGAACTAAATAAAGATGGCGCGCCTGACAGTCAGTGACGTATCCGCTTAACTACGAGCTTGTGGTGGGGTGAACCGACCCGCACGGGGAGCGGGCACACTTTGAGCCAAGCCGTCGCAGAGTCAAGACGTTCTGAAACTGTCCGTGTTGTTGTAATTTGTAATTTGTGATAACAGTGCACTGTACCGAAATGTATTGAGAAGTAAACTGATTCAACTACTAGCCGTTGTTATTCATTGCACGATTCCCACATACGCCCACATGATAGATCTGATAGACCAGAGCTCGAACACCATCCTGGACACGAGCCGACATACATATTTATAAACAAAATTGTAGTGCCTGTTTCTAATATACAGAATTTTCTAACTAATCGCAAATATGTACAATACAGATAGATAGATAGATATACACTTTATTGTAGGCACACCATAAACATGAACTGGTGTACATTAGAATACCTAAAATTACTATGGTGTTACAATGGGCGGTCTTATCGCTAAAAGCGATTTTTAATACAAGTATAAACAAATCCTATAGTAAAATTCTGTTGATAAAATTTCTATTTATGTTGGCTAATCTGTGCAAAGCTGATATTACTAGCAGTACAGTATAGCCGTCGGATCTTAGCGAGTCTGAAGTTAGAATCTACGAATTTCAACGCTTGAAAACTCTTAAAAAAATAAATGGTTTAAACCAGTGATTCCCAAAGTGGTCCAGGTGGACCCCCAGAGGTCCACGGGGGACTTGCTGGGGGTCTACGTAGGCGTGAATAAAAAATGAGGGTCCATAAGACGTTAATGGGGGCCCACGAAAATTTATCTGCTTTTGATAGTAAAGAGCAAAAATGTAAGCATAGTTTTTATAAGGGCCTACCTACATTGTTATAAGTACCTAACTAAGCAAATGATATTTTAATAAGGCAAGTGACTGTTACTTGTCCAAACTTGCGTATTTGATATCAGTAGGCGTAGGGATGTAAATGTTCACACATACACCTTGTATAGGGACAGAACTCAGAAGTGACACAATTTTTATTTTTTGGCGACTTTAAGTATGTAGTAGAAATGTGCAGCAGGGGGTCCACCGAAACCAGTAAAATTTTAAAAGTGGTCCACGAGAAAAATAAGTTTGGGAACTACTGGTTTAAACAAATAAATGCAATTCACAGTTATTATTACTGTTAAAAAACGTTATTGGCATTTATTTTGTCATCATTACCTAATTTTAGTTTGAACAGTAATTTTGATTGCTCAATTATTTTTATTTCAGTTGAAAGATGAAGAAAACATGAAAGGAGTGGTGTCAATGAATGAGACTTATGAGTTGAAGATATTTTCAAATGATGCAGAGGTAAGGATTGAACCCTTTTTTTTATTAATTTTGGCGGAAAACACATTCAATATGTGAGTGTTTTTTTTTTGTTAAAAACACTCTATGTGCATTAACATTAAATTTTTCTTAAAAAATCCTATTATTTATGACAACAACTAAAAAATGTCATTTATTTAATTTGCAAAAAGAAAAATCAAATCTTTTGTATAAGTTAAGTAGGTACTGTTCCTAAAATATTTTGCATGTTTTTATATTATGTGTAATTGTTTGCATGCACATTTCCTTCCACAAAAAGATTTGCATTTGTAATCATTTGTCCTTTTATTGTGAACTAGTAATGCGCCCCAGGTTTACTTGGGTCTTAGAAATTTCTCTACTACTAATATTTAAATGATACACATTTCTCACGAATCACTCTGTCAACTTTTTGCTAGGGCCACACTAAAGCGATATTTACTGCGATAATTTTAACGCGCTTATGTGGATGGCTACACTTAAGATTTGCTTGAGTTATTAACGCCAAACGGCAATGTTAATGCCGTTGTTAAATTATCGCGTTAAGTCGTGGCCACACCTAACGTTAACGTCGATTATCGCGACAACTCTCGTTAGTGTGGCCCAGACATAAACAGTAACAAAAAAAAAGAAGTTTCTTAATTTAAAAATCAATTAGGTACAGTTCTTTAGTGTCGCTAAAACTCTAAAACGGCTTGACTAACTTTAATCATGTTTTATAATAATATCGTTTTAATCGCTTTGACATAAATTATACTTAAAAGAAAAAAAAAATAGGTAACAATTTAAAAATTGATTCAAAGATTATATCACAGGAACACAGCCACAGGCGCCAGTCTTCAATATAATCTTAGAAATGTACTGTGAACTCAATAGGTAGGTAGTACAACAGTATAACTGATAATTGATCAGGTTATCTTCCAGTATAAAATTAGAAGCATTGACTAAACAGAGATCCTTTGTACTCGTATCTCGAGAGCGACAGTTCATCAGTCCAAGGTACTTAGAAGCACCTACCTCGTGTTATGATGCTAATTCTTCATATTGTTATTTGAATTGTATAGAAATCTTAGTGGAGATATTGAGAAGTTTTTTCCATTCTGCTTATTTAAAAATAGCATACTTACATCTTTATGTTAGGAGAAACTGACTAATAAATTATCACACAGCCAAAATTACTGAGACTAAAGTGTGCCATTTTGCACAAGGTTTCCGTTTATGACGTAGGCGAGTTCTAAGAGAGGATTTTCTTGCGGACGGCGAGCAATGGGAGCTGGCTGTCCGCCCATCCGGTAACCGTCCGGACCGAGACCAAGTCGTCGACGACGTGCACTGTTTCCGCGCGCCTCAAGGAGTTGTCAGCAACTGTACGGGCCTAGCAGGGTCGAAACCTTCTGAGGCTAAGGGTTGATGCAAAAGCGGAACCCCAGTGTCCCTGGAACTAAGGCAAGAAAGAACAGTTGGTCGTTTAGTCAGTAGAAGTCTGACACTGTCTTGCGCTTCGCCCAAACAAAAACAAAAACCCGCTTGGCGGGTTTCGTTATCCGATGGTTTTTCCCACCAAAAAGTTCCTTTTAAGATAGATACTTAGATGGTACAAAATATAAGAAAGGATTTTTCTAAATTCACCTTCTAAGGAGATCGAACATGGCTGCATGGTCACTAAGTAATACAAATAATATTCCCACTGCTGGGACTTAGGCCTGCTCTCTAGGACAGAGGTCTTTCCGTTATCGTATCGACCACACTCCAACGTCCACCCATTGCGGATTGGTGGGCGTCACAAATGTCTTCTTAGACGATTTCGTCACAATTTTTTCCTCTATAGTTTTACAAAACGCATAAGATAATAATAATAATATAATATCATTTATTTGCTATAATATTTGCTTAAAATTTGCGTTAATAATATCATTTATTTGATAATGGAAATGTTATTTCGAAATACATTTTATCTGCCTTATGGGTCTTTATGCCAAAAAATTCAAGGTTTTTTGTACAGGTCTTTTCTCGAACAAAATTGATTGTAAAATTTTCTACCGTTCCCAAAACTACTGTAATTGGTTAATCTAAATGTTAGCAGCCAATCGCTGTGATTTTGCGTTTTAGAAAATGTGTGTAATTTTTCTAATATGTCTTCAAAAACTCGTAAACATCTCAAGGTTCAACTTTATATTGCCAAAAAGAAATTCTTTTGTAAGATCTGAATGCAAATTATTTAATACCATAGTCAAATATACGTAATTGCTTATTTTCAAGTTGAATACATAACCAATTGCACAAGTTTGAATAATTCAACCTTGCGCGTTTGACTTCTAATGGTATTGCGAGTACAATAATACTTTTAGATAAGTAAGTATACCTTTTTCCTCTTCAATTCTTCATGACAATAAGTGGAAGTTATTTAGTTTATTAAACATATATGTAGGTATATTCACACGCAGAAATAGATATACACGTTTAAATAACAAAATTACGAAAAAAAAGTATATTTTACTTTTTCGCCATTTCAGAGTTTCAAAATTGGTGTAGAATTCATGAGTTTAGTCATGAATATTGCAAATTTATTATTTTAATGTTGTATAATTATCGATATGTATTAATTTCTTATAATTTTTAATCTTACTAATATTATAAATGCGAAAGTTACGATGTTTGGATGTCTGTTACTCAATCACGCCAAAACGTCTGGACGGATCTGGATGAAATTTTTTATCCCGGAAACCCCAACCCCATTACCACGCGGGCGAAGCCGCGGGCAAAAGCTAGTCTATTATAAAAGGTATTATAACAAAAGAGACCTTTTCTGCGCTGCGTATGTTTGTAGTAAACTAGACAACTGATTTTCATACGGTTTTCACCATTAGACTGAATTTATCATCAGAAAGGATTATAATCTTAAATACACGCATGTTATGGGAAAAAAAACCGATCATTTCAATGATTTCTAACACCAAGTGGGGTGAGAGGCTAGTCTATACATACCTTTGTGGAGAGTAAAATTAAATGATTTATCAATATTATTTTAGAAATGGAGGGAACAAGGAGTGGAGTTCCTGCAGCTAGCCACGACAGACATATTTGAAGCACCCGACCAGGAAAAACTATATGAAGGAGTCACATTTATCAATAGGTAAGTGAAAAAATAATACATGTACAGTACGGCCATCAGATCTTAGCGAGTCTGAAGTTAGGTTCTACGAATTTTACCGCTTGAAAACTCGTGCAAAAATTTTAATAAATCCCTTCAGGTAGGATCGCAGTCAAGCACTAGTTTATATCAAATAAAAAAAAACTGTACTTGAGCGAAGCCTGGACGGATCATTAGTTTAAACTAAATTAGATAATTGTGTAGTGTTTTATCTATTTTAAAATCTTAAGTGACAAATGTAGTCAATGTTTTGACTAATCATACTCAAAGGAAAATAATTGTAGGTAAGTAACTCTGTAATCTGTCAAGTATAAAATTGGTCATGATAATGTTTCTGGCTGCAAGGCTGATACCAGCAATATCAGAACCATTATAAGTTTATACCGCGTACATCTAGGGACTGGAACAGTTTGCCCGCTGCGGTCTTCCCATCCGATTATAATTAAGGTGTCTTGGTCTTGGTGTCTTGTTGCCGCTGCAGACAAATTGTTCCAGTCCTTCGATGTGCGCGGAATTAATGATAAAGTGAAACTCTTTGTCCGAACCGGTATAGTTTCAATAACGTATGGATACTCGCCTTGCGTCGGCTTGTCCGATGATAGAAAAGAGTTGGAGTTATTAACTCATGAAATTCCTGCGCACACTCTCCAAAAGCAACCTCCAAAAACATCGAAAGGCTGGCTATACCTATAGATATAGATAGACGATGCTATAAGAGCGTATGCTTTTTCTCCAGGTTTCTGCCAGCTGACAGAAAGCTTTCGGGCGTGCCGCTGGACAGCGAGCAGATCAACAGCGGCTCGGTGTACGTGCACTGCAAGGCGGGCCGCACGCGGAGCGCCACGCTCGTCGGCTGCTACCTCATGATGGTACGTATGGCTGCCACTGTACTGTAGGGGCCCTACAGGGTCGAAGCCTCCCGGGGTCGACGGTTGGTGCGGATGCGGGGTAGGTTGTTTAGTCAGTAAGAGTCTGACACTGTTTCCCGCTCCGCTCAAGAGCGGGATTCGTTATTCGATGATTTTTACCTACCATAAAAAATTACAACACAGAATGTCACAATCTAGAAATATGTTCCCAATTTTCTGGAGTTTGACATTTTAAATTGTCAAATCGTAGTCTAGGATTAAAAAACGAATTAACGTCACTGAAACATTTGAAATTTAGCATAGATGCAAATATACAAATGCATATAAACCGAAACCAATTAATAAAATTACAGAAAAACGGCTGGTCGCCCGCCGAGGCTGTCACGTACATGAGGGAGCGCCGCCCTCACATCCTCCTCCACACGAAGCAGTGGGAGGCTCTCGACATCTTCCACAGACAACACGTCACGAGGATGACTCAGCAAGCGCAGGGATGAGTGTTGCCAGCGCACAATATACGCACAAATACTGACCTCATTTGTTTTTAATCTAGTGCTTACTGTGTGTTTAATAAGACTGTAATATAGGGACACTACATTGAATTTAAAGAAAAACAAAGAAAAAAATAATTGAATACAAGTATCAATACTGTATTCATGAGTAGAATAGAATAAATTACAACTTTATTGTGCAATACGGCCTTCGGATCCTGGCGAGTCTATAGGCTCTAAGAATTTTAGCACTTGTAAACTCGTACAAAAATAAATGGTTTAAACAAATAAATGCAATTTTCATTTGTTATTACTGTTAAAAACTGTTATTAGCATTTATTATTAAAAACCTTTATTTTTGTATGAGTTTTCAAGCGCTAAAATTCGCAGAGCCTAACGTCAGACACGCCAAAATTCGACGGTCCGATGGCAGTACTGTACACAAAAAAAGTTACGTAATCTAAAGGTACAATGGCGGTCTTGTTGCTGATAGCAACATCGTCCATACAACCTTAGGGGCTGTCTCCACGAGCGAGCGCAGCACGGCGATAATTCCGCCGCGTATCGTCGCGAGTCGTTACGGAATCGCGGCGACTCGTAACGGTATCGCCACGTTTCCTTGACGTCACGTTGAGAAAGAAGGAATTCAGTTACGTGACGCTGCGTTTGACAGCGCGCCCGCCGCGCGCACGTCGCGAGAGCGCCGCGAGCGCGCGGCGGTCGCGGCGCTAGTCGCGGCGGGCTAGCGACGATGTAATGACGTTTTGCGCGCTCGTTACCACTCGTCGCATCGCGGCGATAATATCGCCGTGTGGAGACGGTTCCATAGGGAGTGTATAGAAAAACGTGGCACGGCGATAATATCGCCGCGATTGTCTCGCTCGTGGAGACAGCGCCTTAGGATAGATCGAGTAGTATCGTGTTCGTAAAAGTATCGATACTTCAATGTATCGAGTACTTTTATTTTGTCCTTGTGGGCTCTGACACTCTTAAATCAAATCAAGATTTACAAACAACTTGGTACCAAGATTACTTATAAAATTTATTCAATGCGATTCTAATCTAAAAGTACTCGTATAGCTAAGTAATAAGTATCGATATCGAATAAAACTACTCGATACTACACAGTATTGATACTTTTTTTGTGTCTCTACTGTAATATCTTTATATACACCAGAACAAGTGCTAGTTTTGAAAACAGTTTGTATTTTAATTGTTATGATATATAGGGCCAGATGTTTATTGCTATACGTGACTATGTATGGCTAATATATGCTGTATGTGGCTAAAAAGGATGTTTGCTATACACGACTAAATTTTGATCGTTTTAATCCCGTGGAGGGTTGATCAAGTACATGAAACACTGTCGATTTGTAAAGATAAAATTAAAAAATAAAGTATTTAATTTTTTTAAGTAAACGTCAGCTGAGTAAGTCAATGATCTGTAGGTGGTTAGTACGCAACGATCGACAATTTTTAGATTGTTTGTTTTATTTTTACATATCAATAGTATTTCATGTACTGGATGAACCTTCCACGGGATTAAAACCATTAAAATGTATTTTAAACGTGACATGTTACCTAAAACAATGCAAAACTCTCAAATATTTTCAATATACCTTGATCAAAATAATCAAATATGATATTTAATTGACAAACAAAATATTGTTATTTCGTTTGACATATTATGTATAGTTCGTTTTTTTAATTCCAGACTACGATTTGACAACTCAGAATGTAACACTCTAGAAATATGTTCCCAATTTTCTGGAGTTTGATATTTTTAGTTGTCAAATCGTAGTCTAGGATTAAAAAACGAATTATACAGTCAGGGAATTGGAAACTTGAACTATAGCCTTTAATCGCCTGTGTCGAATATTTTCGACAAAATCTCGCGTTTCGAACATTCACGACTAATTACTCCATTTCGTTACCTATGGGAATTTTTATGGTAGGAAAAATAAAATCCAATCAAATGACAAACCCCGCCCTTGGCTGGAGTGGGAAATAGTGTCAGACACTTACTGACTAATCGACCCACCCGTTCCATCTTAGCCTTCATACCAGGGCTGCACCTACCTTTTAGAAACTAGTCCAAGGCCCCAGTAGGTCGTAGGGACTGCAAAAGGGTCGAAGCCTACTGGGGCCCAGGGTCTCTTTCTGAAAGGAAGGCTTGGCCCCAGTGCGAAAGGCAAAGAAGGAACTTGGTGGGGTGTTCAGTCAGTAAGAGTCTGACTCTGATACCTGCCTTGGATGATTTTTGCCCCCCATAACATAAGGTCTTGGTAGATCACCCATGGGGATTAAGAGCGAAACGAGATGGAGTATAGTTCGTTTTTTATTCCTACACTACGATTTGACACTCCATAAAATTGGGAACATATTTCTAGAGTGTGGCATTCTGAGTTGTTAAATCGTAGTCTAGAATTAAAAAACGAACTATACTCGAGTCGACCTTCGCGAATAGGACATGAAAACGCTTGTCGGGCAAATTCAACACGGACGATTGAAATAGTACATTTTGATACAAGTGCAGGAAGTTTGTCATTGCGACCGAGGCGAAATTCGCACGAGCCGCAGGCGAGTGTGTTATGGAGCCGAGGGCAGCAATGACAAATCTGCACGTGTGTCAAACGACGTTTTTCAATACACTTACGACTTGTGAAATAAAGAAAGAAAGAAAAAAAATTTAATCGTATCTCAAACATACAGTAGAAATTTAAGAAATATATAAGTATAGCATTCAAATCTGCTCTCGTCAATTTCTAATTTCGTGGAGTCGCCCAGCGACTCTGGGGGACGCCTCGCGCCTGATTCGATAAACTAAGTAAAACAAAATAATCACCCGTGACCGTGACGATAAGGAAGGAATAAAAAAGCCCTTGTTGTGATAAACTCAAAAAAGCACTTGGGTGATATACATGCTATATTGAACCTAATAGGAGTGCGATAAGAGGCAGTTTTCGAGTAAGTGTATTGAAAAATTTATTATTATTTATGTAGTTAGGCAATTACATAGTTACAATTTTAACCCAAAATAAGTACATTACGAATTATGGAGCTCACAGACGTGGCATCTTTAGTTTACCTTAGTAAGTAGTTAAATTATTTATTGTTGTTACAAATATATTAAATTGTAAAACATATTAAATAAATTTAATATTTTTATATGCTTGTTTTATTGACTTTATCGCTACAAAACCATGTGGAACGTAGTAATATTTAGACGTTTATACGTATTGTACACGATATCAATAAATCAAAATTTATTTTAGTTTCATAATACTTGGTTAGTGTTGGCCGGGTTTTTGAGCAATAAAATAGTAGCTGTGTGTTCATTTTAATTTTTTAAAAGAATATATTTTATATATAATTTTGTAAAAGGATATATTTTACACAATTTCATCATGAAAACAGTTTTGCAAGTAAGTTATTTAATTAACTTTAATTCGTCTACAGTCCACTGAAAAACTCTGTTACCATCCGAGAACGTGGTCACTCACAATAGGCCTCATCAGAATCCGCAGGAAAACCAACATAGCGAACATAGCCAAAAGAATCGCCAAACTTAAATAGCAATAGGCAGCTATTGCTCGCAGAACAGATGGTCGTTGGGGTCGAAAGGTTCTGAAGTGGCCACCGCGTACCAGAAGACGCAGTGTTGGAAGGCCTACAAGGTGGACCGATGACCTGGAGGAGGTTGCGGGTATCCGATGGATGCGTGATGCACAGGGTCGTTCATTACGGCGACAATTGGGGAAGGCCTATGTCCAGTAGTGGACCTCACTTTGATCTCAAATATCTCCTCTTTGGTTAGGAATTCCAATTTCAAATTTATACAATAATTTACTCATTAATTTGTTTTTCGAAAACTGTAATCCATATGTTTTTTCCATCTTTGGTTTTTCTTTGCGCCACGCAATTTAAAAAATGCAAAAATTGAAATATCGCGTTATTTACGAGTATGAGTTCCGCCGTGGTACCAGCGCTGCAGAAACGTCTCCAAGGATTATTTATTTTATTAAAATACTTGCAAAGTCACCCAAACTCTCTCTCACAGGCCCTGATAAACGCTGGTATAATATGTTTATTCTTCACGATAATAAACTTAACGCAATGTGCGAATATTTTCGCTGAGCTAGACATGGCTGCTTACTGCACTGATCAGAGATCGTTGTGCCAAAAGACGGGGAGTTTCATACACATTGTGTGCGAATACTATGTGAGTATAATATTCAAAAACTAACTTAGCTAAGTAAATCTGTTTCTTAATATCACTAAGCACACTTGAATGAAACAAATGGATGCACTCATGAAGGAATGCTTCATGGATGCACTAGATTTCTCAAGAGAGAACGATAGGTACCTATGGTATGGTATTTTGTATGAATCTGAGAGCTGTCATCCGCACCATTTTATATCAATTGTAGTATAGTACGTGAAGAAAGAAAATAATGTTTATTTTACCCAAAATAGACACATAAAATACAACAAAAATGTCGGCCATGTATAAACCGGGTATTAGGTACTTCCCGGGATCCGGGTAGGACTTCGTGTTTTGATGGTACGTAGGAAATTCGTGACAAGATTTTTTAAAGGCGACTGACTGGATGGATGTCAAGCGAATAGGAGAATCTGATGGCGATTTAGGAACATTAACAGGATTGTCACAAGTTTGAGAAATCCTGAAGTGGATTATAAAATGAATCCAACAAGATGTATTTATTTACCAATTTTGACGTAGCTTAGAATTACATGATTATTTAACTTTACAGGGAAAAATAGGATCATCTTGTTCAATGTTCAATGAAGTTCCTTTGGATGATAGCAATGAGGGTGCAATACTAAAAGGAATTAACAGGTATGAACATCCTAGAAATATATGGTCGAAATCTCGCCTTTTTCTCGTGTTTTTTAGCTATTCCTTGGTATGCCGGTACGAATCCCCTCACGCGCGAGTCCGACTCGCACTTGGCCGGTTTTTTATCATTATTTGGAGATAGGATAGAAAATCCGAGACCGACTGCCTAGCCTCTGCTTAGCCTGCCTCCGGCAATTAAGTTAACTTGATGTCTCTCGATTTTGGACAACCTGGGGCCCAAGTTTTTTAAATATTGTCATTCCATTGTCATTTTGCTAAAATTTCGTAATCTGTTAATTCATAATGGCTGATCATTGGGCGGTCAGTGGTGTCGAAATAGGTTGTACAAGCTGTTTTGTAACTAATTAAAATCTATAACTGCACAATAACATTCTAATCGTAAGTCTTTGATTAAATAGGAACTGTCAAAATTTTATTAATTTACCGCATATGTCAAATATTCATTTGCCATTATATTAGTAGATTACCAAACTTCAAAATCAACAATTTTGAAATCAATGATCGACTATTCTGACACTATTGTAATAGCAGATTTGAGGCCAGGTCAATGGCAGGCGACCTCTTTTTTTGGTAGTAATTATCACATAACTTCTCCCAGTCCGGATGGAGCGTTAGGGAGTGTCAGACTTTTACTAACTAAACCCCTCAGCATTTCTTCAGTCGCCCTTTATTGCGAAGATTACTTCTGCATTTATTTTCTTTTTGTATGTAAAAACCTACAAACTTCTTCTACTGTTCTCTTTGAGCTCCTTTAGCAGACTTTCAGCAGGCTTCAGTATCTACGTTATTTATTCCAGAATAAGGGCTAAAACGGCACTCGGTACAATAACAGGAAAAGGTCTTGAACCTTTACCAAGAGCGTATGGGGTGAAGAAAATTGTAAGTACAAAACTTGACTCCGCTACTGAATGTCGAAGTTTAAAATGTCGATGTATGTTAGTTCGAAAGTACACGATCTCGATGTACGCCAGTTCGAAAGTACAAGATCTCGATGTACGCCAGTTCGAAAGTACAGGATCTCGATGTACGCCAGTTCGAAAGTTCACTGGAGCGAAGTATGCAAGGCCGACGTATCTTTAGTTAGAAAGCATACGAGTGCGATGTACGCCAGTTCGAAATTACCCTGTTACGAAGTATGAAATGCCTCCGTACTGTTACTGGTACTCCTACAACATTATAATTAGCAAATTTGTGTAAAAATAAATTTACTTCATTTTTTATATGGAGACAGACGGATATTAGTAATTGTTTGTACCTATTATTATGATAAATATATTTAAACGGAAGTTTA
The DNA here is from genome assembly GCA_029852875.1 of Mythimna loreyi. Lineage (NCBI taxonomy): Eukaryota > Metazoa > Arthropoda > Insecta > Lepidoptera > Noctuidae > Mythimna > Mythimna loreyi. Next base: position 18,910,025 of record CM056796.1, on the reverse strand, counting down.
ACGCAACAATGATAAATGATTAGATACTAAAACGCAGTAAAAGTATTGTAAAATACGCTTTTTTACTGCGTTTTAGTGTCTGTACGGCAGATAAGTGGTCTTTCATACATAGCGTTTATGAAGATTTATTTTTTTATACAAAACTGAAATAAACTAAATTACTGGTACTATAATACTTATTTAATCTAAATGGTGTTTTTAATAACATTATGATTGTTACGTAATGTAAAATGTAAATATAATATTATAAAGCTGAAGAGTTTGTTTGTTTGTTTGTTTGAACGCGCTAATCTCAGGAACTACTGGTTCGATTTGAAAAATTCTTTTTGTGTTGAATAGATCATTTATCGAGGAAGGCTTTAGGCTATATCACATCACGCTGTGACTTATAGGACCGAAGAAACAATGGAAAATGTGGAAAAAACGGGGGAAAATATTCATCTTTGAGGGCTTCCGTTGCGTGCGCTGCGAAAACGGTAGAAGATACCAAAAAAATATGTAAGAAAGAATTATTCCTCATAAAATGATCTAAAAAAATGTCCGCGACAGTATATGTCTATCTTTTAAGGTTAACTCACTAGAACCGTTTTATAAGTATAAAATTTGGCCGAAATTAATGCATTATTACCAATTATTTGTTAGAGTTGTATCAACATAGTAATATTAAACTTTATCCAAATAAATGTGTTGTTGATTAAGAGTATGTAATTGTGAACAAAATTGTCTTTGACATCACTTATTTTCAATGAACATCTTTGAAGATATTACAATTTAAAAAATAACTCCGATATAAAATTCACACGCGTCGCATGATGTGCAAAATATGACGCTGCGTCTGAGCGGCGGGCGAGGAGAGGGGTTGCTAGCGGGCGGCGCGGAGGGTTTTTTTTATGGTAGGTAAAAATCATCCAATGACGAATCCCGCTCTTGGGCGGAGCGTGAAACAGCCGCAGACTCTTACTGACTAAACAACCTACCCCGTTCCTCCCTTGCCTTATTCCCAGAGCCCTGGTATAACGCTTTCGCACCAACCCTCGGCTGCAGGAGGTTTCGACCCTGAAGAGCCCCACAGTTTGCTGACAACACCTTGAGGCGCACGGGAGCAGTGCACGCCGTCGACGACTTGGTCTCGGTTTGGACTGTTACCAGACAACCGGACGGCGAGCTACCCATTGCTCACCGTCCGCAAGCCAGCGTCTACGGTGGCCGGATATCGGCAGGATCGCGGCGGCGACGTCTACGGCGAGGGCGCTTTTGCCCTTGCCTTATGCGGTCGGCCTCATCCTTTACGAGCATTACTGCTTCGCAGAAGGAGGCGACCGCTTGCCATTCTTCTTCGAAGCGGACCATGGCCTGAACCAAGGCCCGGCGCGAGAGGTCGCCGCCGCCGATCACCCCCACGAGGACACGGCGATGCTCTTCCCAAGCAGTGCACACCTCCACCGTGTGCTCCACCGTGTCCTCCGTGCTGGCCACCCAGTGGCGACACCCGGGCGTCTCTTCCGCACGAATCCGGCGCAGGAATCTCCTGAACTTCCCATGTCCGGTGAGAACCTGCGTCATGTCCTGCGTGATGTCTATCCACCACGCCTCAAAGAGGGGACTTACCGCCGAGATTATGGCATGCCCAAGTGTAGCTCTATGAAGTTTTTAGATAATTATGTTCTTTTAAAAACTAAATTGTTTAAATTAATAACAGAAATTGACACGGGCAAAGTCGTGGGTAACGTAAAGCTGAGGTTGTTTGCAAAAATAAATATGATGCCCAAAGTAACTATTCCACGCGGACGAAGTCGCGGGCACAGCTAGTGTAAATATATTTATCATAATAATAGGTACAAACAATTACTAATATCCGTCTGTCTCCATATAAAAAATGAAGTAAATTTATTTTTACACAAATTTGCTAATTATAATGTTGTAGGAGTACCAGTAACAGTACGAAAGCATTTCATACTTCGTAACAGGGTAATTTCGAACTGGCGTACATCGCACTCGTATGCTTTCTAACTAACGATACGTCGGCCTTGCATACTTCGCTCCAGTGAACTTTCGAACTGGCGTACATCGAGATCCTGTACTTTCGAACTGGCGTACATCGAGATCGTGTACAACTAACATACATCGACATTTCAAACTTCGACATTCAGTAGCGGAGTCACAAAACTTTAACACTATTCAGTCTTCAGAGTGCCTAGTGTGAGTTAGTTTTTGAAGCTTTTATGACGTTCGGCGCTCCGATTGGCTCGCCTTAAGCTCTTTAACCAAGTGGAAGAGACGCCCGGGTGTCGCCAATGTGTGGACCGCCCGGAATACACGGGAGCAACACGGTAAAGGTGTGCCCCGCTTGGGAAGAGCATCGCCGTGTCCTGGTAGAGGCGATCGGCCAGGACTTGGTAGAGGCCGTCGACGGCGCGCTCTATTCCGTGCGCCTGAAGGAGTTATCAGCAAACTGCAGGGCCGAATCCTTCTGGGGCCACGGTCCGGTGTCTGAAAGGAAGGTCCGACCCCGGTATGAAGGCTAAGAAGGAACAGGGTGGGTCGTTTAGTCAGTAAGAGTCTGACACTGTTTCCCGCTCCGTCCAAAGGCAGGATTCGTCATTAGATGATTTTTACTACCATAAAAATGCTCTTTAACCAATCTGAGAGCCAAACGCGCTAAACGTTTCGATCAAGTTAAAGTAAAATCAATTCACACTCAGCATCGATCAGAACTTGTTTCAGATAGATTGACTGGAGAAGACCACACATGAAGAGAGCTTAAACGTTTTGGGGGAGGCCTTTGCCCAGTTGTGGAACAACGAAGGTTTTTTTGAGATGGGAATATTCATCGAATGAAAACCTACGCTCTTATATAATATTCGACGACCATCACATAACGCCGTCTAGTCTCAAGCTAAGCAGAGCTTGTGTTATGAGTTCTAGACACACATACATATTACATATTAGTTTGAGATAAACTTACTTATATATCTCTAAATACATACATATTATAGATAAATAACACCCAGGCACAGAACAAATGATCGTGCTCATGACACAAACATTTGTCCTGGGTGGGAATCGAACCCACGACCTCTGGCATAGCAGTCAGGGTCACTAACTACTAGGCTGACAGACTAGTCAAAAGTTATGGATTACCAGGGCGTGTCGGTCCTTTTCAGCACCGTTGTCAAGGCCCTAGCAGGCATCAGCCCTTTTAGGCCCGTACGATTTGCTTGCACGCGTTGAACACTACGCGCCCTAAACGAGCTCATTCATCGTAGGACGAGTGCACAGTGAGCTACCCATTGCTTGTCGTCATCGAGCCTGGTGGTGTGTAGCCCTTAAATGAACTAATAAACATCGTCAATTGTAAATATTTCAGTTCTGGGACAGTGAGTTGGCGGCTTTCGCAAAAATTATGATAAATCAGTGTATAACAAGACCCAGATACAGTTGTGCTGCTTCTAGTAAGTTCCCCTTTTTAAATTATTGATTATTTATTAACTAAACAACTGTAGCCATATATCGGGCCTCTTTATAAATATTTTTTGTTAAGCTTATGTTAATATTATCTTTTGTAGATTTTTAGGGTTCCGTAGTCAACAAGGAACCCTTATAGTTTCGCCAAGTCTGTCTGCCTGTCCGTCCGCGGATAATCTCAGCGACCGCTAGCACTAGCTAGCTAATACTTCGACTACACAGTGGTTAACCGATGTTGCTGGCTGTGTGTAACAAGTTCGATTTTCGCCTACAGAACTACTATCTAAGACTACACAAAGTTGTCCTAGGTCTAAGTGTCTTTTTATGTGAATTTACATGTTTGAGATCGCACCCACGATACAAAGCATGGGGGCAATGGATGTAAAACCAATATTAGATATATTTTAACTTTATCGTGTCCCACTGCTAGGCAAAGGCTTCCATTGTCTCTTTCCCAACCTCTGTCTAGCAATGTTTTTTTCAGGTACAATTCAATAGCCTTGCTGCCCCCCCCGGGACGTATGGAACTTAATCAAGACCAATAGGTTGCCGATCGCTTACTTGCGCGCGTCTGCACCAGAATTACGTATATTCGCGACGAATTTCACTATTTTGGTTCAACTTATAGTATCATTTGATCATTAAAAAATTAATAATGATCGGAATTGGTTTTAAATATTACTTTGTTTCGTTTATTTACTCTGCCCCCCTCCCCAATCTCTTAACTGCCCCCGGAGGATTTAGCCTGAAAGAAACACTGCTGTCTAGGGCGATCTCTGGCCAAGTTCCAGTTCAAGCTTCGCGGCAGTCCATCTCGACGGACGGAGCGTCGACCTCGATAATGATTGAAACGAAGAATTATTTACACTAAAAGTAATTGTTTCTTTTTAAGAAAATTTCGCGAGTCCCATGATGGTTTACGCGTTTACCAACACAACCAGCAGCGCTACAGCGATCATAGACAACGTACTGTCAAGTTGGGAAGCAGACGCATGGACAACCACACCGGATGAAATATTACATGCTCCAGATTTGAAAGGGTATAGTATCTTTAACTTGTACCTATTTAATTTTCTGTTAAATGTACTATTTATAGTTTTACATTGGCAAACATATATGTGATAAGACCGAATATACATACCAAATAGTATCGTGGCAAAGACTCCCATTAAGATCAGATTGTACAGTACGGCCGTCGGATCTTGGCGAGTTTGTCTTGGCGAGTTAGAAGTTATGCTCTGCGAATTTTAGCGCTTGATTACTAGTACAAAAATAAAGGCTTTAAAAAAATAAATCTCAATAACAGCTTTTAACAGCAATAACAACTTGAAATTGCATTTATTTGTTATCAAAATCCGTTCGGAAGAATTATTTACCTGTCTGTGCCCAACATTTTCTTATTATTTTTCTTAGAGAACCACGGCCTTTCATAGATCTTGTGGTGGGAGACGTGACACACATGGGGTGCGCCGCCGCAACATATGAACATGAAATAAGACCTATTGCTATCACGGCTAATGATAACATAAGATTAGTGAGTACCAGCTTCAATACCTACTTTTGTTTTCTGTTCATTACTATCTTATCCTTAAACTTAACTAGCAATGGGTAAGGCACATTTCTCGCAGAATAGAAAAGCAAGGTTGCCAAAACAACACGAAGAATCGCCACACTTAAGTTCCAGTAGGCAGGACACATTGCATGCAGAATAGATGGTCGATGAGATTGCAAGGTTCTGAAGTGGCGAATTTGTACCGGCAAACGCAGGGCCGGAAGGCCTCCCACAATGTGGACCGACGACCTGGTGAGGATCAAGGTATCCGATGGAAGCGAAACGCACTAGAGCAGTGGATATGTCCAACAGTGCATCTTAAAGCTGAAATGTAGATGTTGACTGTCCTATCGCTGAACAAACGCTTCCCCTAAGTCTATATTCGTCTCCAATCCTCTTACTACAAGTCAAAAAAAGGGCACTAAAAAGTGGTGAGATGATTTATCACCACTTTTTAGTGCCCTTTTTTTACCCAGTAACTGTGGCGTTAAAATCAGATAGGCAGCCTTTCCATGTAGACTACTGATATTCAGCTGCATCTGGTTCAGTTTGGAAGCCAGCCCAGGAACAAATTTTGATGAAATTTGGAACACGGGTATACCATATCTTTCAATGACAAAAATAAACTTTAATCCTGAAAATATGTGTTACCTTAGATGAATTTTCTACTTCCACCCAGATAAAAACACTAGCAAATTATTCATTTCTCTTTTTTCTAGTCTGGCCATATTGTATGCTATTTGTCTCACTACTCAAGAGAAGGGACTCCGGTCTACAACACCACAGAACCAATCCCCGGCACGTGGTGGACTAAATGCGGCTGTCCTCCAATGTACAGGGAGACTAGAGAATGTCTTTGCGTTCCTTTTCCCCCATTAGAACATGCACCAAAGCTACCGGTTTTAAGACAAAATAGTGCGAATACTACAAGTAAGTTAAGGCCAAATACAAAAGCCTGCATTTAAATAGAAAATGATTTCGTGACCTCTGTTATACAAGGTGTCATTGACACACAAATTTCTAAACCCCGTAGTGGTGTAATTTTTTGCCGGCTTTTTTTTTAATTAAAAAAAAATTGTGTTTTTTTTTTGTTTTTACCTGTATAAAATCGTTTTTCTATCCAAACCCAATGATATTTTTACAAAAAATCATCGAGGTAAATAAAGTCATTCTAATCAAACCCGATGACATTTTTAATTTGGAATGTAATTCATTTTTTTTTTCGCAGCAATAACGTTATTATACAGTACAGTTTAATTTAAAAAACGTAAAAAAATCATTAAAAAAATTAAGAAAAAATCGGCAAAAATTTCCACCACTGGGGGGTGTTCAATCATGGCGTTCGTTTGTGCGACGATGTCAAAGACACCCTGTTTAGGTAGTGGTAATGTCACCGATACCTAAACACATGATTGTAGTTGTATTATGATAACAAACAACTTTTACTACGGAAACAGGCCTGTAAATATCTGGGGAGGATCACAGCATCCAACTGATGCGAGCCATACAGGACCGGTTGTCAGAGCGACACTTGGGGTAGGCCTAGGTCCAACCGTGAAAGTCTCTCGGCTCAAATGATCATACTGCCTACCTATCGTATCTATAGAATATTCACCTAGCAATATACTTCTGCTGGGCCTGGGCGAAGACCTCTACAAAATTAAAAAGCCTACTTTGGTACGCTAACGATTTATAATTGATTATAGGTTTGCACTTGACCGCTATCTCACTTGCTTGCTTGCGTGCTTTCCATAATGCTGCTGCAATTCACGTTCACTTGGCCGATGTTCCTGGGGTTTCATGAGGATGCTGTAGTAGGCCTGCCTATATAATATCATGTATACCTATTTGAAATCCCATTAATTAGATAACTTAGATTGATTTCTATCGTCATTATTTCAGCGACTTCTACACCAGTGTATTATGAAAATTTGGACAAATATATGCAGTTTGTTTATAACATAGGTATGGCATAATTTTTTTTTTTCCTTATTAAATATTACATTTTAATCGTACTAGGACGTTTACACTGTCATTAAAATTTATATGATGGTGTCGACAAAGCAATTGCTTAAAAAGAGATGACTCCTCGAAACGATGCAAAATTTCGTAATACATTCTGTTCAGGCAAAGTTGCCTTCGACACGAGAGCCAGACCTTAAAGTAAATAAAGAAAGAAAATTGCCTGTCACTACCAAGGATGTTATATCTCTATTCTACGGATAGGTCCCTGTCGCGCGCAGAGTTAACGTAATTCGACTCTAGGTAGTTTTCATAATGATTGTCATCGTGTGTTGTAGATTCGGCGCAGTCAAAACCAGCAGAAAAATCCCAGCTATTAAATTTGACGACAGAGAAACGGCTGGAATTGACACCACAACAAAACCTGGAATGGACACCGAAAGAAACGTTGAATATTGAAATGCGGCAGAGGATAGTACCTGCAATTGAGCAAACGCTGATGGGGACCAAGGCAGTCCCGATCTCCAGGATAGGTGATAGGACCTCAACAGCAACTTGCTCCAGTGCGGTCCGCTGCGAACCTAAGATTGTCATGCTGCCAATATTCACCATTCAAAATGCACCTAAACCCCACAACCGTAGAAGACGTCGAGGATTTTTCCGCAGGTAATTTGATGTTCAAATGATGTGGCGGAGTGGTAACGGCTCCGAAATACGACTTGTACGTCGTAGCTTCAAATCCAGGCGCATTACTTTTTTTAATTCATTTCATCACCACTACTCCAAACGGTGAAGGAAAACATCGTGAGGAAATGGACATGTCCCGCGTAGTGAATTGCGACTTCTCTCTGAAACTTACGCTGAGTCCAAGCATGAACATGAAAGGGCTGATTAAATGCTATGCTATTTTGGTATTCGCTGCGTTGTGGTTCGAAAGCTAGTGGAACAGTCTTGGAACGCTAAGGAAAACTAAAGGATTTGGGTGGGACACTCCCTCTCGTCCCACCCATAGCGGTAGAAGTTATTTGCAGATGTCTCACCTCAAGTCTCGTAGCTTAAAGCCTAAAAGCCTTAGAACGTGCAAATTATAGGTCAAAAGCCAGAAGTTCAACCAGAAAGCCCAATGTTTTTTTTTTTCCGTCAAGCGATTTTTTTTTGTGCAGTTTTTATAGAAATTAACATTATTCACCTGTTTCAATTATTTTTGCAGATCTGCCAACACCAGTTTAGTGCCGAACGCTGAAGATGATATTAGTTTTTCTGATGAAAATTATGAAGAGGTAATTTTATATAAAATTGTTTTTTTTATTAGCTGCGGCAGCGTTTGAAAGAGTTACCATCGCCCTGGATGCAAAGAGCAACTGTTGGATAATTCATTACATGATTTCCCACCTCAAAAAAAACGCTCTACCACCTGGGCGAGACGTGAACAGATAGCGGCTAGGTGAAAATATGTGATTCGGTTCCAAAAGCTATGCGAATAACTTGTATGCGAGGAACTTAAGATCCGGTGTCATGTAGATGGGATAGAGGACGTCTACAGTACGCCGCCTTCCCGTTGGGTCTTGAGCTTTGCGATTAATTTCGCTCCAGGTCTTCCCTATGCTCTTCGCTTCTGCGATAACTGTTCGTAGCCAGGACTGCTTTTTATCGACCAAGTTTTCACTTTCCTTGAGAATTCCAGTCAAGGGCTTGCATGTTAAGGGTCCGTTCACACAGACCGGCTCGGAGAGCATCGGCGCGCATTTTTCTTTTCACACAGACCGGATCGTATGCGCTTGGAGTTGGTCGGAGCGGAGCCGCCAACTATTTCACATAGCCGGTCGGAATCGCTCGCAGCCGGTCGGATAAGCTCGCTGCCCGTCGGATGCGCTCGCACCCGGTCGGATGCGGTCGGAAGCAATTGAAGCCGGATTGTGCTATCAAAATGGCGGTCGGCGTGGAGAAGCGCGGACACAATCGGAACCGATCGGCTGCGCGAGCCAGAAAGAGCACGCAATCGGAGCCGATCGGCTGCGCGAGCGAGAAAGAGCACGCAATCGGAGCCGATCGACTGCGCGAGCGAGAAAGAGCACGCAATCGGAATCGATCGGCTGTGCGAGCGTTAAAGAGCATGCAATCGGAGCCAAACGGCTGCACGATCGAGAAAAATTACGCGATCGGAGCCGGTAAGCTCCTCTTATTATTTCACACCAAGCGCCTTCAAGCATTTTTAATCACAAAAGCAGTGCACATGCAAAAATAAACCTTAATACAAATACTAAAAACTCTGTTTTCAACGTGATAAGAATATGCTCTCCTCTCCGAGCCGGTCTGTGTGAACGGACCCTAAGGATCCCTTCAGAGCATGTGGCCGGTTCAGAGAAAGCCTACAATATATACCTAGTTCACTAAGTTTCTACATTCCTCGCTCTGGTCAATCATTCCTGGCAAGTATCCCTCGTATCACTCTGCTGCCGCTCTACCAGGCCTTTTCTATCTATGCTACGCTAATCGTATATCGAGAATGAATATGAGAAAATAACGGTGTATTTTCGTAGAAAGTCATCATAAGGCACATGACACACTGGTGTGAATGCTCATCATAACATAAGACACGCCTTACCATCGTGGCTTTAACGTAAACCGTCACATAACGGTATCTTTCACCCAAATTACATAAGCCACCACGAATTTTGTTCCAGTTACCTCAAAACAAGAGCATACGGCCAAAAGTACTGGAAAAAGTGAACAAAATCAGACAAAAGCAAGCCAGAGATATTTTTAGTAATGAAAATGCGAAACACGGTGAAATCAGAAAAGCAAAAGCAGTATCTACCACAACTACTAAAGAATCCAGACAACCAACTACGAACAAACCTCAGAATGACGCCAAGAACTCGGTATTGAATGTTCTGGAAATTCTAGAAGAACAAGAAAAAGCCCTGGAATCTCATTCAGACGTTACTGAACCCAGCCAACCAATTATAAACAGAAGATCTACTGATAATCCTAAAGAGATAGCTAAAAAGAAAGTAATGCATCTCTTAGATCTTTTGGAACAAAAAGGAGGAAAAGCCCGGCTTAATAGCCGCGAAATGGTCGAGTTTGATACGAAAATGAAAAGAATTTATACAAGCGTGTTAGGTACAACACGCAAAGGTGATTTTATCAAGTTGTGGAATTTTTAACTTTAATAAAACCGTCAATAAATGTGATAAAAATTAATTGTAGTTCGTTTTTTAATCCTAGACTACGATTTGACAACTTAAAATGTCAAACTCCAGTAATTTGGGAACATATTTCTAGAATGTGACATTCTGAGTTGTCAAATCGTAGTCTAGAATTAAAAAACGAACTATATCTTCAAATGCCGTCGAAGTTTGATTCTGTTTTAATATGATGCAGATTTTTTTCGCATGCGGGGCCGGTATCACGACTCGTATTATTATAGATATTCCTGGTTAAGTCAACGTGTCTTTTCGTTCTATTATCCAGGGTCGAATGTTTGCAATCGGGTAGACCATCTCGTTACGGAATAAATAATGGCAATGAGATCTCGTTTAGCTTTTCATTCCACATAAGTGACAGACAGACTGACTCTTACTGCAAACAACCCTCCCCATTCCTTCTTAGCCCTCATACCGGGGTCGGGTCTTCATTTCATAAACCGGGCCGGGCCACAGTAGGCTTCGGCCCTGCAATGGGGCCTCTACATTTGCTGACAACTCCTTGAGGCACGCGGGGTCGACGACCTGGCTTAATCTGGACCGTTACCAGACGACCTGGACCGTTACCAGACGACCTGGACCGTTACCAGACGACCTGGACTGTTACCAGACGACCCTCAAAAGTCAGTTCACACCAAGACCCAACCGACAAGTTATTTAGGGCAAGTTATTTCACTCGTACGTGATGCAACGCTCATCGTAGTCGCAATGCGAATAGGTTAGGCAGATTTGGTTTTGGCGCGGAAATAAAAGTAATATTTTTTTTCAACTATCATTTATTCTAACAAATAAATTAAATCCCACCAGAAGGCGCGTATTACAAAATGTATATGAACAAATGATTTAACGGTAAACAATAAAATAATTTGTTGAATATAACGGAATTTTGAAACCTTGTGTGTATTTTAAGTACCAATGTCAATATTTTCGCCGACTACCCTACAATTACGAAATCTGCTAATTGAAAATTATTTATCAATCATTCATTTGTGAATTTGAAAAGAAACCTTTTATAATCAAATGAATTATTGAAACATGTTTATTGTAAGCGGCGTTTCGTAACTGCTGAGGAGTCATAACGCAAAGGACCTTGTATCATCGCCGAAAAAAAAATTTGAGGGGAACCTCTGCATATCATAGACAATAGAAGCATAAACGTCGGCTATGGTTGACACGTCAAGTTTTAGAAAGGGACACCTATATGGATGACAGAGATAGGTGCTTAACTATTTTTCTTTCCTAAAACTCGAGTTGTCAAAACCACCGGTTACTTTACAGTAATACTTTTAATCACTAACTCTATTAAGCCATAAATACACTTGCCTGTGGCCCCTCGAGCGTCTACCTCCTTATACCATAAAGCATTTTGAACTAACGGTACAACGAGCACTTTCTCTTAAGAACCTATGCGGTATCACGCAACATTTGAGAGGGTAGTATGAAAAAAACTTGTACGCTATAGCAAGTTATGATTGGTGAATTATTACGATAGCATGCAAGCTAATCACATACTTATATGCAAGTTTCAGACATGTGTATTCCAGACTATATTATCCGTACAAATGTAACCGAACTTATGACTTCTGGCGGTCAGACTTGATGGACCAGATTTGCCTGATCATGTTGCCGATGCCGACGTCGTGGCTGATGATGTAGAAGAGGCCTCCCAGGGTTGCGATGCAGATCAGGTACACGAGCCCGAGGGCGATTTTAGGGAGAATGGGTCCTACAACACTGGGGCGAACGTAATCTATAGCGATTGCTTCAAGTCCCCTGGAAGAAAGAAAAAATTAATTGTTAATATTTTTGTCTAAAAGTTGTAGCGAGATCTATGGAGTCACATAAGAACTAAACTACGAAACAGTTCTCCGCGCGATTTGACAACAGCCCTAAATCATCTTTCGTGTAGAGTCCGGATCAGGTATAACATACGTCTTGCCGGAAAATTCTCGGAGGATCTTTGAGAACTATGAGAGCAGTACTTCATACAGGATCTAACTGGAGTTTCATGAAGTTGGAGTAATTGTTTCAGCAAGAAGTACTGTCTCACCTTTGCTTCCCAAACTTTTGGCAGCTAGTTGAATTATAGCCTGAACTTATGTCCAAAAATCAAGAGAAGATGTTGTGTAACATCCAGAAAATCAAGAAGGTCGGTTATGGCCACGACTTCAGCTTTGAAAGCTGGCTGGAGCAGGGTGGCCTTTTAGAGAAAAAGACAGCATTGAACCAGTCCAAAACGGCATCTCCTGCAAGGCTCGGCAGCAAGATCAATGTTGGCGAGCTTACCGACCTCTGAGGGACACCGGCATTAAACTTTCGAGTACCGTAATTAGAGACATAATAGGAAGACAATAGGTATGCGAACGCCGGCGGCTTCGGGCTCAAGAGTTTAATAGCCAATTGACTCGTCTAGAGTCATCAATAACTACTTGGATGGACCGACCAGTTAAGAAGTTTGCAATCTAAGCACAAAACCCACCGGGTAGACCGAAGTAAGGGGCTTTGGTGCTAAACCTCATCGATAGCCCAGATATTTTTTTTTTATTCCCTTCCTATTCAGGCTCGCGTTAAGACCACAATCTCACCTAATGGTAAGCGATGATGTGGTCGACGATGGAGCACGCTTGCCTAGAAGTTACCGATTCACTATTGACTTAAAGACCTGGTTGTAGCTATCAGGAAACACAGACGACAGCAGACAGCGGCATATGTACGCTAGAAAATCCTCATTCGACCGATCAACACTTGCGGTATCAAGGACATAAAACAATACATTCGTGTGCCTACAATCTACCTCCCAATAGTCCCAATCGATCTTACACATACAGCTATAAGTATTGCTTAAATATGTCTAACTGCCTAAATATGTGTACTACATGCCTCTGCCAACCCCTTCGGGGAATACAGGCATAAATATACTCTATCAACTGCAAGCCGCTACCAAAAATAATCTAAAACAAAAATAACCTTGTTCTATGAGCATTTGCGGCCCTTTCCCTTCCCGCGTTTCTTCACATGTTTTGGCTTTTTCATGTTCCTCCAAATCCTCCAAAAGGCTCTGCAGAGACCGATGTCATTGAAGACCAGGTAGAACAGGCCTCCAAGCATGCTCACTGATAGGAAGTAGATGATGCCCATGGCTACTTTGGGTATGAAGGGCCCAAATAGGAGGACTCTGACATATTCCACCACCATGGCTTCCATGCCCCTGGGGAGTGGAAAAAACGGATGGGAAGCTAGGGACTGCAGGTGTTATAGGCCATGCCTGTATTCTCTGCGGGAGTAAGCAAGGATGCAAATACACCGTTAAGTTTTAATCCCGACCTCGATCCGGTACATGAAAAACTATCAATTTGTAAAGATAAGATAAAAAAATAAGTACTTTTATTTTCCAATACTCGAATTAAAATTTCTTAAAACAAACATCAGCTAAGCGAATTAATGAACTGTAAGTAGTTGTCGGTTACTACGTACTAACTACCTACAGGTCCATTGAACTAGCTCAGTTGATGTTTTTGCTAAAAAATATTTATTTTTTAAATATTTTTTTCCAAATCGATAGCGTTTCATGTACCGGTTCGACTCTCCACGGGATTCGAACGATCAAAATTTAACGCTGTATAAAATGGATAAGGGTAGGGTTTTTGGAGAGTGATTCCTCTTATATGTAGTTAGCAAATCTGTGCGGGAATCGGACCCGTGACACAGCAGTCTGCCTAGCCAAGTTACATGCTTTCGTTAACGTCGAAAGCTCGGTATAGGCCACGTCTCGAATTCCTTCATCTGACCCCGTGACTGAGCGTTGAGATGGCGTCAGAACAAAGGAATTGAGAAAGTGAGTAATGACGCAACTTGGCTATCAGGGCAGAGCAACCAATCTAGTCTTTTTAGGACAAAATTCTACTAAAAACATGAACTTACCAGAAGGAATGGGCTGTGATTAGGATAGCCAGTGCTGCATCGAATAGCTTGTTAGGGAGGAGCAGGCCCAGAGGTACCAGAGGTACTAAGGCGACGGCCACTCCCTTCTCGATGACCCACAGTTTGGAGTGGTCGTGAGGCGTGCCCGACATCACAGGCGTCGTACGAAGTGAACGCACCTGAAATAAGACACATTTTTTTTATTTTGTTTTTTAAATTTTCTACACATACAAAGCACTGGTGCACATTATATAGGCTACTGGTAATTTGTGACCTATACTTAAACACGTGATTAATAATAATAATAATCATTTATTTTTCAGGTTAAATACACCCATTACAATTTTAAAATACAGTCATGTCCAAAATCATGTATTGTAGTCATGATAATATAGCGAAAAAAGTCTGCTGGTCAGTACATTCATATTCACATCATCATCAGCCTTTTTAACGTTCCCACTGCTGGAACACAAGCCTCCTCTATAGGAGAGGGAATGGGCCATAGTCCACCATGCGGACCTAGTGCGGATTGGTGGTTGTCACATGTCTTCGAGTTTTTGGTTCTAAGACATGCCGGTTTCCTCACGATGTTTGCCTTCACCGTTTTGAGAGCAGTGGTGATGAAATAAATTAAACTAAGTAATGCGCCTGACAGGGTTTCAACCCACGACCTACAACTCGTAAGTCGGGGCCTTTACCACTCGGCCACCACTGCTCTCTACCATATTCACCTAGCTGTTCAAAATGTACTGTACTTGCATAACTATAACGGATCCTAAGGATCCGTTAGTTTTTTTCTTTTGAGGTACGAAACCGTAAAAACAAAGTAAACTCACAGAGTTGATGATTGGTGTGCTGGTTGTGAGTTCCTTGAAGAGCTGTGTGCTGGCCGGCAGCAGGCTGGCCACGGGCCGCTGCAGCGACGTCTGTGTTGTCAGCTTCCGCATTTGTTGTGTCCAAGTCAGATTTTTGCATGCTGCAATACAAACATTTAAATTATGTAATAAGCGTCGCATAATCCACCCCAGGGCTCCGGCTCAGTGCGGTTTCCGTATTTTTTGCTTCAAGACAAGGCGGTTGCTTTCACCGTTTCGAGTGTAACGACGAAAAAATAATTAGGTACACAAGATAATGCATTTGGCTGGGTGCGGAAAGTCCTCTGTGTAGAGGATGCTTGGAGTCAGAGGAAAGTGTCGTATACGTGCGCGAGTGTACAGCATTCAGCGAGATAAAAGCGGAAACCTTGGGAACACTGAGTTGGTTGGAGGGTGACACCCTGGCCCATGCACAATGATCCACTAAGGACTCAGGGCGTGAACATATGTCCACGGCACGGCACCGGCCACCGTGTTACTGAGCCGTCTCCCGGTAGCGGCATCATGCCTTCACACAGTGATATAGTTAATAGATAAAAGATGCATGCAGCAATAGATGAACTCGCGACCTAACTCGTAAGTGAAGTGAGTATTTATCTAAAGTTCGCGAAAGTAACATAAGAGTTGATAAGACCTTTAAAATCCCGTAATCATAAACGTGAAGATTAAATACCGAGATTTAATTAATTGAATCAAACTGGAAGAAATTTCGTTAGAAATACGTTTGTACTCTTGTATCTATATTTATTATTTTTTTCTTTTAAGTATTTGTTTGTACATAAATAAATAAATAATATTGTATTAAAGAATTTACGTTTTAGGTAGAACTACATTGCGCACACATATGGACCATGTACGTCGATCTGGACGCGTCGGTCTCCATACATTTTATATGGCAACTAGACTTGTAGAGCTACACTTGCTCCGCGCCTCGCGGTGTCATTATATGTGACTGTGATATGTACGACTGGCCTGTTGGTCTAGTGGTCAGTGACCCTGACTGCTATACCGGAGGTCGTGGGTTCGATTCCCACCCAGGACAAATGTTTGTGTGATGAGCACAATCATTTGTTCTGTGTCTCGGTGTAATTTATCTATAATATGTATGTATTTAGAAATATATAAGTTTGTTTATCAGTTGTCTAGTACTCATAACACAAGCTCTGCTTAGCTTGAGACTAGACGACGTTGTGTGATAGTTGTGGATATATTATACATATGTACTAATCAAGCATGTCACATGTGTGCGTTGGTCTAAAGTAATTTTAGCTTTTTAGTTGCAAATTGCGTTTGCGTGATTTGAACGGATGGATGAACGATATGTTACTAAACAAGTTAGAGTATCAGATAGAGACAGAGAGAGGCCAAAGTAAGGGTGGATGGATTGTGTAAGAAATGATATGAAAAAGAGATTTGGTGATAGAGTGTGACCACTGATGCAATGAAATCAACAGGACTCTTAATTATTTTTTTATGTTATAAAATATTTAAAACAAGTTTTGCAATGTCATAACAGCAATTAAATTGAGACCTGATAATCTGTTTAGTGAATATCAATGACCCTTTTGGTTCACCTTGTATGACACATAATGACATTGTAAATTCTTTGGTTAAAGACATGTTTTGTCTGTACAAGTAGATTTATATAGTATGACGGTGTGCTCACAAGAATGTAGAAAATACGTAGCTTATGTTCTTCAATAATAGCAGCATAATTAAATTTGTTAATAAACTTTAAAAATTATTAACCAATTTTTTTTCAACTCCTTGATCCCCGAGAGGACACCGGTATCCTTTCGTGATATTACACCTTTCGTTTGAACACTAGGTGAATGCCGGCATGCAGAAGCAGCGACAAAGTTTATACAATATTGAACATTTTTTTTTATACAAGAACGTAAGTAATAAGTTTTTCATAGACAAAATGTAAATGTCAAGAATAAGCAAAGCTTTCCGTTAAACCCTGCAAGCAAAATAATGACCACTATGGGATCAAGAGGTTAAAAATAAATAGTAAGATTCATGGTGTATTAATTTCTCTACTCAAAATCTATACAGACTGGTATCCAACTGAAATGATGTTGTGATGTTGAGGAGTACTTTGACTTGTGAGTTACTGTTTTTTTGTATTATATATTATATATACATAGTTAGGTTTTAGTAGGTATAAATAATAATGGTAAAAAGTATAAATTTAAAGTTATATACCATTGAAACTGGTTTAAATAAATGTCAGTGAACCAACTGGTTCAGAAGCCTTTGATGATATCAATATAACAAAATAATAAACTAGAAAATAAAAAAAAGCAAATGTCTCAACACCTTCCCAGCTCCTTCATTTTTTTAATGTTTCCTACTGAGACTCCACCCCTAAAGGCCAATGAATCGTTATAGAACATTCATGTTGACTGTACAAGTTGGATAAATAGCCGGATTTTTATGAAACTATAAGAATCTATATACATCGACACTCTTGTATAATAATATAATTTATCATGAATTTACTTAAACATAAATATTTTGTACATCTTTTATTAGAGGTCACAAGACCATATGCTATCGATAAATGGAAACCTGAGCATTGAAGAATAAAAAGGCTGTTAACAATATGGTTATGTAATAGCAAAACAATCGGTAACTTGTTCAATTACCTGGCGCACGAAGAAACGTTGAGAAGGCCATTTTGAACTTATTTTATTTCCACGGTATTTACAACAATCAAGAAAAACTATATAAATATTTTAACACAGCATCAAGTTTCGAAATTTTCAATACGTCAACTCAAAAAATACACCGATTCAAAAATCGAAATCGCATGACCGACTTGACAAATATTTGTCAATGTCAATTGTCAATGTCAGAAACGTACACAGATAAATAATTATGTGAAATTGAAGCAACAATGGCGTGGCAACACTACTAACCAAAGATAAGAGATACTAGAGATAGGTATAATATTTAGAAAAAAAACTTATATAAAACTAAGTGGCATTTTTCGTTATCACTTTATAACTCAAGAATGGGCTCATCTATCCAAACCAAATTTTCAGATTTTGTTCGGACTATTTAATAGGTAGATCGTATAAGTGAAGTTTGCACAAAATCGGTCAAGTAGTTCTTCATTTAACACATTTTTCTATTGCCGGGAGCGAAGCCACGGGCAAAAGCTAGTTTAATATAAAATATTTTTTACTGAGACTGAGTACTTTTGTACTGACTATATACGAGATTAGGGCGTCTGCAACATTTAAATAGTTAATATTTATTTTAAAAGATAATAAAAAGAAACATCGCAACTTGTACTCAACTTGTAGTGCAATTTGTGAGCATTTGTGTCTCATCTCTAAAACCAGAAAGAAAGCAGAATGACAGAATGACAATTCATTTTGGTGACTGCAGGATTTTAGACGATTTTGTTTTGCTTTTCATCGTTTCGGCAACATTACTGAGTTTCTCACAATAGATTTAGAATAAATCTGAAAATGGCTACAACTTTAGAAGACAAATCAATTTGGGAAGATGGCGAGGAAGCACTCAGTGAGGAAGTTCTTCGAATGCCAACGGACGAGATTATTAGCCGTACGAGACTCTTAGACAATGAGATCAAAATCATGAAGAGTGAAGTTATGAGGATCTCACATGAACTGCAGGCACAGAACGATAAAATAAAGGAGAACACAGAGAAAATCAAAGTGAACAAAACTCTGCCTTACCTCGTATCAAATGTGATAGAATTGTTGGATGTTGATCCTCAGGAAGAGGAGGAGGATGGTGCAGTGGTGGACCTGGATTCTCAGCGTAAAGGAAAGTGCGCGGTCATCAAGACGTCCACCCGTCAAACGTACTTTTTGCCAGTCATTGGCTTAGTTGACGCTGAGAAGCTAAAACCAGGTGACCTAGTGGGTGTGAACAAGGACTCGTACCTGATATTGGAGACTTTGCCCGCTGAGTACGACGCGAGGGTCAAGGCCATGGAGGTGGACGAGAGACCCACTGAGCAGTACTCAGATATTGGTGGTTTAGACAAACAGATTCAGGTCAGTTGGTGCAGTCAGCACATATTTAAAATTTCAGGTTATTTTACTAGCTATTTGTTATGTTTAGGGACCAAATAGCCTTTAGATGTTCCAATCTGGGAATTCCAATTGAGCATACATGACAAAATAGAGCATAGTCATTTTCACAGCTCTTTCAACATTTTAGTTAATCATTTGTACCCAATACACCAGTAAGTATGGGTCAAAATGTTTTTGCTTTTACACCCTCACTAATAACCATTGGTTTTTCTTGTTTACAGGAGCTGATTGAAGCCGTAGTACTCCCAATGACACACAAGGAGAAGTTCGTGAACCTCGGCATCCATCCTCCTAAGGGTGTGCTGCTGTACGGTCCCCCTGGTACTGGCAAGACTCTGCTGGCAAGAGCTTGTGCTGCACAAACCAAGTCTACCTTCTTGAAGCTGGCTGGTCCTCAACTTGTGCAGATGTTCATTGGTATGGTCCTCCTCTTTAACTACCATACTATAATATGTTCCACAACAGTTTTTACCATGTATTGGTAAAAACTGTAGAACTACAAAGCATTCTATTAGAACTACATAGCATTTTGGGAACACATTGATTATCCATATAGTATAAGTATAAGGATTGGAATTCCCTGCCAAAGTCTGTTTCCTGTTAACTACAAACTAGGGTTCTTTAAATCAAAGATCAATACATTACTTCTGGGCAAGAGTGCTCTATCATCAGCCGAATCATTGCTTACCATAAAAAATAAATAAAATATTTGTGTCCATAATCAGGAATCTCAAACTTAAGTCCAAATAACAGCCAATGTACTTGAATGAGTTATATCCACTTCCAACTGTTCCTAGACAATTTTATTTTGTTTTGATCAATCTAACTACAATATTCTTTACTTTCAGGTGATGGTGCAAAGCTGGTCCGTGATGCCTTCGCCCTAGCCAAGGAAAAGGCTCCAGCAATCATCTTTATTGATGAGCTTGATGCTATAGGTACTAAGCGTTTTGACTCTGAAAAGGCTGGTGACCGTGAGGTGCAGCGTACCATGTTGGAGCTCCTCAATCAGCTTGATGGGTTCAGCTCTACTGCTGATATTAAGGTTTGTGATGAGACACTTATAAAGAAAGATAATTTGGAATGAGTTTCAGAGAGAAGAGAGAATAAGTTATTCATTAGACTATAAAAAATATGATACAAATAAAAAATAACCTAGATTGTCACAGATGTTGCGAGACATCTATGTTTGTTTAGTATACGCCCCTTAAAGGAAGTCGAGGACAGTGGCATAGTTGGGCATCATGACATTAATTTATTTTCAAAGCATTCGGGTTGATTTTAGACAATCACTCCACAACGTTAGATGTTTCACATATAAAATAAATAGTTTTTTTTTTAATTAAAAACAGGTCATGTATACATATTTCTCTGTAGCTCACTAATCAATTTCTAGTTTCCTACAAAGTGTACAATTTCTAATGCATTTTTCAGGTTATTGCAGCCACAAACAGAGTAGACATTCTAGATCCTGCCCTGCTACGTTCTGGACGTCTCGACAGGAAGATCGAGTTCCCTCATCCCAATGAGGAGGCGAGAGCGCGCATCATGCAAATCCATTCAAGGTATGGTTCAAATCACCGATTTTAGAGATATTCAATCTAGAACCCGAAAGTCCGAAAAATTCCGATTGATTTGCACCTCGATGTAGATCCATCCATTTCCAAAATAGGATAATCGGAATTTATATTCGAATTATAAAAATAGTGTTTAGTTGTCGCGCGACGAACTTCTCTCCCTTTAGTTCTTCTATCAATTACTCTTTCATTTTTTTTTTGTATTTGGAATGTTGTTCGACGTAGGTGGTTAAAAAGTAAACAACTCGGTTCCTAATTCGGCTCCAATATAACCATTTCTGTTACATCACTAGTCTAAACATATCTTTAAAAATAATCGTACCTAAGTACAGATACTAGCACGGATCTTGTGCGCTGACTTTTACCTCAAGGCTTATCTTCAGTTAAATGAAATATCGAGTGTCTTGAGTGATATGAAGTGAAAAGCGGGGGCTTGCAAGCATTGTACAGTACGGCCGTCGGATATTGGCGAGTGTGAAGTTAGGCTCTGCGAATATTTACCGCTTGAAAGCTCGTACAAATAAGGTTTCAATAAACACCAATAACAACAGCAAATCGTCAAGATCCGACAGCAGTAGTGTACCAGTGATTGGTCGTACTGTACTAGTGATTGGCTCGCCGATTCGTACGATCCGCAAAGCGATATTCGCTCTTTCTCCGACCGCTCAAGATTCGTGCCGGTATCTGTTTTACCCATTCTAATCTTAATAACTTCTGCAGGAAAATGAACGTATGTCCGGACGTGAACTTCGAGGAACTGTCCCGTTCCACGGACGACTTCAACGGCGCGCAGTGCAAGGCGGTCTGCGTCGAAGCTGGAATGATCGCCCTCCGCCGCTCCGCCACCTCCGTAACCCACGAAGACTTTATGGACGCCATTTTGGAAGTACAGGCCAAGAAGAAGGCTAACCTCAGCTACTATGCTTAGATATAAAATGAGCCTCCTCTGTATGAGATGCGTATTAATTTGTAAGTTTATTGTATAATAAAAAATTAAAAAATACACGTTTTCAGTGTTTTTATTGGATGATCAATCTTGGATATTGGCCTACCTAGATAAAAACATGACCTACAGGCACAGCACAAGTTTTATGGGCTAAAGAGTAATTTTTGCACCTCATAAAACTAATATTATAAACTATTAATTACTAAGATCTGATTACGACCTGACTACGCTCTAGCATAGCATAGCTTTCATATGCACATAAATTGCCAACAGCTGGGACTTGTGCCTACACTCTAGGAATGGGAAAGGGCCGTAACCCACCACGCGGCCCAATGTGGGTTGGTGGATATCACATGTCTTCGAATTTTTGATTCTAAGACATCTAGGAAGTTCTAGACAGATACAGACAGGCTGGTTTCCTGGCTGAGTTTGAACCCGCGTCTTACAACTCGTAAATCGGGTCGGTTACCACTCGGCCACCACTGTTCTCTCACTCGGCCAATTCTTATTCTCAGTCCCTGAATGAAGTCACCTGGTTGATAGAAAGAAGCTAATTCCTGATAAACAAGGTGACATGAAAATATTAAGAATCTAAAATGGCCAAGGATTTTTTAAAATCAAATCTTTGAATATGATAAATAAACCGTGGGTGCGTGCCGGGCAGGCGGGCACCCCAACGAATAGATATCACGAAACAATCAGTAATCGCCTTTTAGGGATAAGCGTTTTTTATTACCCGACTACCTACCCGTTTAGCGCAGTGGTGCAGTCCTGTAACTACACAATTCTAAACTTTTGAGCCCCACGCGAACGCCGGCGTTTGCATACCCATTTTTCTTTAATTGTGTCTGTAATTACCAAAGTCGAAAGGATTTCTATCAAACAAACCTAATTAGCAAAGAAGTATGCAGTAGGTACCTATCTAAGTAGATAGGACATTTATTTTTCGCTCGGTCGATTAGTAGGTATGCACCCGTAAGTTTTATAAAAGTCTGCTGTGCCGCTGAACACACACATACATGTTAAAACCACCCAAATCATAATGTTTCAAGTGTTTCATGGAATAGGGCCTTATCGGTATTAGGCACCACCGAGGCAGAACCTCACTCGTAGCTGAGTCTCTCAAAAAGTACTGGAAAGAGGCAGGTGAAGCGTCCGTGGAGCACAAAATGTCTGCTTTTATACGCCTGTACTAAGCAGTATTTTATAATGTACTGCTCTGTACCAGGCAGGTTGCACTAAACACAAAGGTATTACACTAGCAAACGTACTGTAGTACCTATCTAAATCTAAATTTGCCGGGCATTCTGATTATTAATTAAAATAATAAATTATTTTGTAACCATTGTAATAAATAAAAAACATATGATAATAGAATAAATATCTAGATGAACAAAAAAGGTTCTCACGATTTCACAAAAGCCAAAACTGCAAATTTTTTACGAATGCATCCTAAGAAAATTGGCAACGCGCGTGCGTCTGTCAATTTTGAAACATAAAAATAAGTCAGAGATCAAAATTTTTGTAGATTTTATGTTGTAATTTAATTTTAAAATAGCAAAAAAATACTAAACCGTAGAAATGTGAAATTATTAGTGTTAATAATTAAAACTTCGGTGTAAAGCAATACCACCGGCGACGAGAAACTGGCCTAAGTTGTGAGTATAATAAATATAACCTTACGCTTGGAAAATTGCAATTTTATATTGGCTAAAATACTGTAAAAAATATGTATTGGAACGTAAATTGTGAATAAATGGCGCCGTTGTTGATTTGTGGATGTTTTTTCCGGTTTGCGGTGTGTACGCTTAGAGCTTATAATGACTTGTGTTACTTGTGACTGCAAATTGTCGTATTGCCTACTTCCGCAGTATTCGCTTCAGGGGGTGGCCTGCAGATATTTAATTACTCTATGTATAAACTTTTTTATGTAGTATACTCTTTTTAGTGCTCAACAGTAAGAAGTATTTTATGATAAATTATCAACAATAAACTTCTGAAGGACCCCATTATAATTAAGTAAATATATTAATTTATTTATAAAAAAAAAACTTAATTTAGCTTGCCATTATATGAGTCTAAATTATATATTTATAATATTATATACAAGCAAAATAAAATAAAACTTTTTGGATAACAAATTAAAAAGCTTAATATGCAAAACTATAGTTTATTAGCTTAAGTTAATAAATTATAAAAGTAAATAATTTTGTTTTCTGCTACAAAAGAGCCATGGATTTGGAAGATGAGGGTGAGCCTAGTTTTAGATTGCCACCGGGCGATATTCCCAAAGTACACTCGGTACTCAACCAACGCCGCCCACACACCAGGTTCCTTTTATAATAAAACTAGTTTATTTTTATACTAAACATATTTATTTTATACACATCTCATAACATTTATTTTTCTAATAAGAAATCTAAAAATAACAAATTTAATGTACCTGTACCATAAACAAAAAGAATATTACTTTTTTTTTTCAGAATAATTTCAAACCTTCTTTTTGTTACTTACTGCCCTTAAAAATAATGTATTGTTTTTAGATTTCAAACCTACACTCTTTCCTCCATTAATTTTAATTATAAGTATTTTTATTACTTATGTATTTACTTATGTTAAGGCCTGAATGCACCACAAATCACAAAATATAGTTTATGGTCAACCCATACCTTTGCAATGTACCCTGTCCTGTACCTAATAATTTAAATATAGAATGTACCATAATACTCTGACTCTGGTATTAATTTTTTTTTATGCAAATGTAATTTCAGATTTATGGTGCAAGCAGGTCTATAATATTTTTTTATATAATTTCATTAAAATATATTCTATACCTATTAAAATCAACATTAGCAGCATATACACAGGCACACAAAAGCTAGACACAATTTTTTTTAGACCTTTTTCATTCATTCAATGCAGCTTTCAAGTTTATTAAAACACTGTTACATTTTTCTCTTTATTTGAGTAGGTGTGCTAGAGAGTGATGCATTTTATAATTCATATATTATGGGGTTATTCATTTTTTAATTCATATACAGGCTAATTCATTTTATAATTCATATAAAGAATGATATAAAAAAAAATATGAATCAGTGATGCCTTAAGATTGTACATGTTTTAAAAAAGATAGCATTGGTAAAAGGTTTTTTAATTATGGATGGACTAATTATTAAAAATTTCAGTTATTCGAAGATTAATAATTATAAGAAGATTTTGATTGAAACATATATATATATTATTTATTATATTGGCTGAAACTGAAATCTACACTGGATAATCTATACCCCTTTTAATTTACACAAATAACTAAATGAAAATCTGCTTGTGATATCAAAATAATTGTTTTTTACTAATTTGTTTTGAGAGTATTGTGTTACGTAGCTAAAAACCATTTTATTTTTTCTGTCGTCTTCTGGTGAGTCTGTTTGTTCCGGTTAATCTCCGAAACGGCTAGACCAATTTTGATTGGACTTTTCTTGGCTGATGTTATAAGTTTTTGTTCTAATAACAAACCAAAAAAAAAATAGCTTTTAGGGTGTTTTTAATTTAGTGCGGATTTTCATCACACATGCGGAATTGTAAAACGCAAAAGTTCAAAACGCGTAGGCCCCGTAAATTTCCTTTGCGTAAAACTATTTAATGTAATGCGTGGAATAGGTACGCACGCGGGATGCGTGATACTTTTAAAAAAAAAAAACAATCGCAATAGACAAATGGTAACTGCTTTCACCTCGTTAAATAGTTTTGACGACTCTTTGACAGTTCATAGTTTAACTGCCGTATTGCGACGGATTCAAGTAGTTGTGGGTTTTTAACGTGTCGAGGTCGAAGTTATTGTCAACGGTGTTGTTAATCAATATTTATAAGCCATAACTGCGATTATTGTGAAAATGACTAAACTAAATTAATTTCTATGTCCTAGTGGTAACCCTGCCATGCGTTCGAGGTTGTAGTTAACTATAATGCTATAATGACGTCACAGTGTAGATACTCCACACTCGCACTTTTGAACGCAAACATAGAGTTCAATTCATCATCATCATCATCATCAGCTTTTTAATGTTCCCGCTGCAGGGACACAGGCCTCCTCTCTCTAGGAGAGGGAATGGGCCATAATCCACCACGCGGGCCCAATGCGGATTGGTGGATGTCACATGTCTTCGAATTTTTGGTTCCAGGACATGCCGGTTTCCTCACGATGTTTTCCTTCACCGTTTTGAGAGCAGTGATGATGAAATAAATTACACAAAGTAATGCGCCTGGCTGGGTTTGAACCCGCGACCTACGACTCGTAAGTCGGGGCCGTTACCACTCGGCCACCACTGCTCTAGAGTTCAATTGTCAATGACTTACTCCAGCCTACCCCTGCCCGCAGTTAGAATTAGTTGGGTTAACTCCAGGGTTGCTACTCGAGTTATAGAAGAAGAACTACCCTTGGTTACAACTCTACACCACTCTGGTCATTGTTTTCTGTGGTAACGGCCCTACTTACGAGTTGTAGGTCGCGGATTCAAAGTCAGTCAGACGCATCATCTATCTATATTTTACTAGCTTTTGCCCACGGCTTCGCTCCCGGCAACAGATTATTCTACTCTACTCTACCCTATTCGGTGGGAGAGTAGAGTTCAGAATTAACAAATATACTACATTAAAAAAAAAGTATCCTATGTCCTTCTCCTGGCTCTAAACTACCTCCCTGCCAATTTTCAGCTAAATCGGTTCAGCCGTTCTTGAGTTATAAGTGAAGTAACTAACACGACTTTCTTTTATATATATAGATTATTTATTTCATCATCACTGCTCTCAAAACGGTGAAGGAAAATCGTGAGGAAACTGACATGTCAAAAAAAAAACAGAACAAAAAAACCGAAGACGTGACATCCATCAACCCGCACAGGGCACACGTCTTGGACTACAGCACATTGCCTCTTCTAGAGGAGAGGCCGGAATCCCAGGTGTGGGAAAATTATAAGTCTGTTATGCTATGGAGACATTCACGATCTAACTTTAACGATAACTAGTGTTTCATTAGCCGTGTTGTAACTTAGCTCTTAATGCAACCCAGTCTTCATCGTCAATACAGATACTGAATGATAAATGTTTTAAACCAATAATAATTAACCAATTATACAACCATTTAAGGCTACGTACTATTAAACTTTAGTAAAATGTGCACGACAACTTTATCAATACTCAATACTTCTTACTTTTTTCAGTGTTCAAAATATATTATTTCGCGTGTTTTCCTATAATTTCGTTACACAAAAATCGTACCCCGTAACCTGTGGCAACATAAAAAACATGAAAAAATGATTACTTACATAAAAAAAATCAGGACCCTTCCTTCTGACTATTAAAAATGAGCTGAGATTAGAATTCGTAGTAGTGCTTTTTTTCTGAGGTGGGCAATCAAAAATATTTTTTAACTTTCTGGGTGGGGCAAGAAATAGTATCACATTTTTACTGATTAATAAAACTCGCCTGTATTCCTTCAGTCTCGACTCTTGTTTGACCATTCATAAAGTACTCATGTATTAAAAATATTTAAAAACTTTGCATACTTATTAGATCTAGATTCAAAATTTTTGTTAGGATTATTACTTTCATTTCTTATTTTAAGTTTTCATAAAGCATTTTTGTTTTCAATATTGAATTGATAAAAAATATTTAAATGCTACAAACAATTTTTAGATAACAAAAAAATTTTGTTGTTCACCCCCGATTTGTGTCTATTCACCCCGTTTTGCGGTAATCTACTAAAATAATGACGTCATTAACCAAAAATCAACCACTGACACTACATACAAAGAAATGGCACAGAATGGTAATCTCATACATAATGACAAATGTATGTCTGACGTATGCGATAATCAGCTAAAATTGTGACAGTTCCTTTGTTTCGTGACCTACCATTTGAATGTCATTGTGCAGTCATTGCTTTTAATTCGTTACAAGGCAGCTCGTACCACAATTCTATTACGAGACCACTGAACGACCATTATCAATTAACAGATTACGAAGTTTTAGCAAAATGACAATGGAAATGACAATAATATGAAAATGGCAGACTTGGTCTCCTTAAGCTCTAGACAGACGAACCGCAATTCAACTGCAAATAGCAGTCCGGATGCAATTTGAATACAGTTGACACGATTGCAATAGAACTGCAAACTATTCTCAATTGCAGTCGGCGGTTCAATCGTGTAAACTGCACACCAACTGCAATCGAAATGCACGGTTGGTTTCTAGTTCTATTGCAGTCGTGTCAAATGCATTTAAACTGCATCCGAACTGCAATTTGCGGTTGGATTGCAGTTGAAATGCAGTCCGTCTGTCTAGAGCCTTATTGGAAGCAGACAATGATTAATACATTAAACAGACTGTTATCTAGCCGCTTACCACAGCGCGGCGCCAACATTAAGACCTTTAAACTCCTCTCTAAACGAATCCAATTCAAAATAATATCTTTATTTTATAGTATCGTAGTCACCTGAACCCTAAGCCAGCTTATTGAGTTAGTGAGTACTTCCAAGACCCCTTGAGTAGTTGGTTTGTTCACGCGAACCCTGTGCCAGGCACTGATGGACGGTTTTTTTGCCCCATCATGGTGTAATGGAGCGAATCACCGCGATACACCTACTGTAGTCACGGAATTGCCGGATGTACCGCTTATACAAGTTTATTTTCAGGAAAAACTATAGCAAACAAATTAATTAAAAGTATTGATGTAACCTTGCTATTTGCGAAAAAGTTTTTGTAAATAATACATTATTTTTAGTAGATAGTCGTATTATTTTTTAACTGTTTTATTTTTTAACCTATTCATTGTGAATGTTGTAATACCGACCTACACTAAATTACAATCAAATTTTTTTTTCATATTATTACACAACGTCGTCTATTCCCAAGCTAAGCAGAGGCAACTGATAAACATATCTACTTATACATATTATTTCTGTATTATACATACAAATTATAGATAAATTACACCCAGGCACAGAACAAATGATCCTGCTGATCACAAAACCATTTGTTCTGGGTTGGAATCGAACCCACGATCTCCGGCATAACAGTCAGTGCCACTAACTACTAGGCCAGTCAAATAATGTTACTTAACATTAAACAAACTTACAATTACAGTAATCCCAGAAGATAGATAGATTTCCTATCATTTATTGAAGAGTTCCATGGTCTGTCTCTGAAGTTCTTCAATAGATCACCAAATATGCTTCTAGACATAAAAAGAATCGGTTAACATTCGGCAAAGATATCACTGGACAAGTTACCAAAAATTACATTCAGTCGACTTGAGGACCTCCTCTTTTTTTCGAAGTTAAGAAATAGAGGAAGGGTTTTTTGTGGTGGGCTTCGGTGGTGGTTTTTTTTAAAATGATTGTTAATAATCACCGAGTCACGAATCGCGCTCTTGGGAGGAGCGGGAAACAGTGTCAGACTCTTACTGACTAAATAACCTAACCTGTCCCTTGTTGCCTTGGTCCCAGAGCCACGGTTCCGCATCAACCCTCGGTCCTTCTCTGTCTTAACCCAACACCGACCGGTGTTGGGTTAAGACAGATAAGGATTCGATAAGGATTCGGCACCTTCTTTGAATACATACTTTAGAGCCAAAATTATTACATGGGCATTTTGAATCATCCACTTTTACCGCTCTGGAGTGGAGTTGTCCAGGCCCCCCGAAGGATACAGTGAAGCATACAGTGGAGGTCTGCCCCGCTTGGGCGGAAAACCTAGATCTTCGAAAGTGCAGGTGTGAAGGCATTCGTTTAGTAACAGGTCCTTCCGCCACAGCCTTCTGCTGAGCGTTCGGCCGATTTGCGCGGAAGTGGCGCATATCTTCCTTATGTAATTTGGTTATGTTGAAATCTACCTTTAAGTTTTGCGTCATTACGCGTAAATAAACTGTTTTTCTTTCTTTCCGAATTAGTCCGACGTTCGTTCTATCTGACGAACGGATCCTGTGCCAATGAGGCCCCAAAAAGTGGGTTAACAGCCAGTTTCCTACACGCCAAAAATATTCATAAAACCTTTTTGACAGTAACTCGAATAAATTATTCAGGAAATAATTAAGATGCATAAATGTATTTATTGCGCGACCTATTTAGGAGGAACTCCCCAACTTTGTGGATCACTCATATTTGCTGTAATGACGTTTATGGGAAATGTGCATGGAAAAGAAAATTAAGGGTTTTATTATGAAATTCTGTTATGTTTTTTCTGTAAACTGTTGTCGGGTTGTGGTTGATCGATTGGGTTTGCGGGTCATGGCTTCGATTGCCGATAGTCGCAGGAAACAAAAAATGTAGGTAATCTTTAGAATACCGTGAAAACTCTTATTATGTGGTCAATGGTTGGCTACTATACCTGTGTGCTATCTTATTTTCGGCATTTGGGGGGGACAAGAATTTTTTTTGGTTGGGAATTCTGAGTTGACTTCTTTCGCTCTAGGGCGGACTTACCGGCTAAAACCATAACTATGTTCCCTCTGTTGTCCTTTGCGTTCTAGCACCACTAGCCACCTTCCTATGGCCCTAGTAGGCACTGGCGCAGCCGGCTGAACGGTGACCTACTCATTGCTCTTCGCCCGTTACCCCGTGTGTGGTGGCTGATAGTCTAGGTAGGTGTAGGTGCGAAACTCCAACATTACCTCTCGATCCACACAAGAGAAGCTATTTAACCTTTTAAATATCGTTAGATTAGAGACATAGTAGAAAGACAATAGGTGTGCGACTTGGAGTTCAAAAGTTTAAACGTGACCCAAAAATAAAGTACAAATGGGTTAATTAAACTACCACAATAAAACACTAAACCGCAGAAGAACGGTCTGAAAGTAGGTACTTACTAACCTAGCCATTAAGATTGTTACGTGAACGAACTCTAAATGAGATTCAACGTCGACTTTTATTATTGGCCACTTGTTTTCGCGAACCATTCCAATTCGTGTTACACGAACACCTTGAACATAAAATAAAATGCTTAATTTAAGACTTATTTCTAAGAGTAGTAGTGTTCGTCCAGTCGTTGAGCTTCTTAATAGTCCTGAGTTGAGCTACACGAGTAAGAAAGAAAGAAAAGATAGTACATAAAATAAAATAATACTGACAAATGCTTGCACTGACTGGACAGGTCCACTCAGAACTGTGTGGTTCTTTCTTCAAAAGACCATCTCAGACTCCAATCTGTATGGTTCTCATATGATTTGACCATTACATAGTTGTGTATGGACTTTAAAAGAGACTTTGACCTCAGAGTTTGTTTCGGTAGCTGACTACCCTGAGAAGTTTCTTCTCAAGGTAGTCAGCTAGGAAACACCGGCCTCATCTAGAGTTCTAGACTCAACGGACGAAAAAAAAAAATGTGTAAAAATATTTGGGAAAAACCTATCTACAAAATAAAAAATCATTTATCATTTAACCGGTGGCAAAGGCCCTGGCTTGCCGAGTTGTACAGTACTTACGGCCGTCAAATCTTGGCGAGTCTGAAGTCAGGCTCTGCGAATTTTAGCGCTTGAAAACTCGTCGAGAGCAGTGGTGGCCGAGTGGTAGAGTTGTAGGTCGCGGGTTCAAACCCAGCCAGGTGCATTACTTTGTGTAATTTATTTCATCACCACTGCTCTCAAAACGGTGAAGGAAAACATCGTGAGGAAACCGGCATGTCCTAGAACCAAAAATTCGAAGACATGTGACATCCACCAATCCGCACTGGGCCCGCGTGGTGGATTATGGCCCATTCCCTCTCCTAGAGAGAGGAGGCCTGTGTCCCTGCAGTGGGAACATTAAAAAGGCTGATGATGATGAAAACTCGTGCAAAAATAAAGGTTTTAAAAAAATAAATGCCAACAATAATAACTGCACAATAACATTCTTATCGTAACTTACTGATTTAAGGAGCTGTCACAATTTTAGTAATTTACCGCATATATCAAACATTTATTTGTCTTTATGTACGGTCAGCAGCACATCAGACTATGTCAGATTTCTCCAATACATTTTGAACCTTGTTATATTATGGTTAAGAGTTGAAAATCGTTTGCAGAATTTTGACAGTTTGTTGTACTCTGATGTGCTGCTGAATATACGAGATTAACATTCTAATAAAAAAAATTTCAATGAAGTGTCACTGGATGATCATTGGGTTACAATATTAGTAGATTACCAATAACAGTTTTTAACAGCAATAACAATTGTAAATTGCATTTATTTGTTTAAACCATTTATTTTTTTTCAACTCCAGACTCGCCAAGATCCGACGGCCGTACTGTGCGTCGCGGGTACAAACTCAGCTACGCGCATTTCTTAGTGTAATTTATTTCATCAGCACTGCTCTCAAAACGATGACGGAATACATCATTAGCGCGTTCAAACAAACAAACTCTTCAGATTTATGATGTTAAATTCTAAGCTTAATCGCTTGCTTGCAAAACAGATTATTAATTTTAACCAAACATTGCATCCACCGGTCAAGAGCGACTCGGAATGGGCACGAAGGGTTCTGTGCGTGTGTTGTTGTTACTCCACTTAACATTTCGAATACCGTAATTAGAGACATGATAGAAAGACAATAGGTTGTGCGAGAACGCCGGCGTTCGTTTGGGTCCAAGAGTGATATTTATTTCATTCTGTTTTTAGTATTTTCTTATTATAGCAGCTATAGAAATACATCATCTGTAAAATCGACTATCTAGCTATTACGGCTCATGAGATTTAGCCTGGTGACAGACAGACGGAAGAACAGCGGAGTCTTGGTAATAGGGTTTCGTTTTTCCCTTTGGGTACGGCACCCTAAAAAGGCACTTGTAAGAATTCTTTAAATGCTATTTTTAAGCAATTCTCGAACTTTTCTATCTAACCCACCAATTTTTTAATTTTATTGTCTGTCTTTATTCGAATATTTCATAATCCCTATACTTGGAGAGCTACTGGTCAATACACAAGCAAAATCTGTTTGACACAACGCTAGAACTTTGTAAGATAGTGTTTTTTTACGAAAGCAACGTTCTGGCAGGCATCCCGCGGTTAGATTATCAATGTTATCATCCCCAAATTTTTGAGGGAAAAAAAATGACAGTCTTGAGTCCGATTCTCATTGATCAATTTCTTTTAGTATTATGCCACTATAGTTTTAGAACTATGCATACGACCAGCGAAAACTTATACCAAACTTTTATAAAGCCATAGGGGCTTTAAATCTCAACCCTATTCCTAATTCCGTTGACAACTTGTCAATCCAAGTCATTCACCGCGCCGATCACCAGTCGGTGTGCATCGGTCACCCGTGACGGACGCATTGTGCCCGCGGCTCATTGTTTATTTACTTGACGCGAACTTATTTAGTACGCTGACTCACTAGTTCTGTGCGATCGGTAGCCACCATGGTTTTTGCGTGAGTATTTTATTTATAAGAGATTTTTTTGGGGTATTTTTTTTTTAATTTGCACTTAGAAGACAGTTTTTGTTGCTGAAATAGGTACTTATGTTAGTTTTTTTTTTGGTTGTGAATCGCGTGAGGTTTTATGTCATGACTTTTATAATAAAATACTAGATAACCGCACAGACGATGTCCTTAGCTCGGCGTGAACGATAAATCGTAGTTTTTTAAATTTTTAATATTTTATACACAACTTTCTTCTTTCTCTCTTAACTTTTTTCTTTTATTTATAAATATCTTCACATAACAATAACAAACAAAAAAAAAATTGTGAAATTGGTTGTCTTTCACGTGTGATGTGACTAAGAGAAATCTGGATTCATTTTTATATGTCATCAACAAATTGCAATTTGAAGACACTATGGCTACATTTGGGGGAGGCCTATGTCCAACAGTGGACGTCTTTCGGATAAAATAACTATACAATTACATTGATTGTGTTATTATTTATTTTGTTCACACCCAAGGCCACATGCATCTCTGCGTTTTGCATTATGTTACTTTTGAGTCATATGCGTCAAAATAAATCAAATCCTCAGTTGCTAAAACTTCTGTTGTTTGTTTAAGTTCAATTAATGTGTGTCCACTTTATTTATGGGTCCAAGCGCTAACAGAATATCATCGCTGCGTTAATTTTTTAAAAATATCGCAGCATATGCTAAGATAGAAGCCTTTTTGCCCTCGATCAGGTCTTTTGTTCTTTTTAATATTATTTTTTTTTTGTTCAAAATCGGTTGCGTAATTGTAAACATCTAAGCATACATAGGGACAAACAGCGGGAAGCGATTTTGTTTTCTACTATGTAAAGATTCTGAACTCGTGAATATAAAGTTTAACTTAGGTATGAAATGATTATATAGATTTTTTTATCAGCTGTTATGTTCACATAACACGGCAAACACTGTAACGATCAGCTGTTTTTTTTTCCATATGTGTTTTTTTTTTTAAGATTTTAGACACATGTGAAAGTTATTTAAATTGAGTATTTTAACTTCTAAACAGGTTTACAACAAATCGATATTCATGTGTATTAGAGTACAAACACTGATTTTGACTGTCCAAAATAGTACATAGGTAGTGATTTTGTTTACCTGCAAAAAACACAATGTTTTTTTAGAAAAAGTCAATCAGTTAACGACCGGTGACCCAAAGAGTAAGCTCAATAAAAAACAACATAATAAAAAACATGCAGTTATAAAACACTCAAGAAAAACCATAACAAGTGCCATTTCTGTGCTGGAATTACGTATTTCTATATTTATTTATAAACGTATGGATAATTTAATACGATAATGAATGCGAAAAATTTAAATAGCATAGAGCATGCACATTCGTCTGACGAGATTACCCATAGCTCTATTACACCATGCGTTCCATTCAATAGATATATTTTAATATTTTGACTGGCCTGTCAGTCTCGTAGTTAGTGACCCTGACTGCTATGCGGGAGGTCGTGGGTTCGATTCCCACCCAGGACAAATGTTTGTGTGATGAGCACGATCGTTTGTTCTGTGTCTGGGTGTAATTTATCTATAATATGTATGTATTTAGAAATATATAAGTATGTTTATCAGTTGTCTAGTACCCATAACACAAGCTCTGCTTAGCTTGGGACTAGATGGCGTTGTGTGATAGTTGTCGAAATATTATATTATTATTATTATATTATATAATTTTTACAGTCGGATCTTGGCGAGTCTGAGGTTAAGCTCTGCGAATTTTAGCGCTTGAAAACTCGTGCATAAGTAAAGATTAATATAAATTTCGATAACAATTTTTAACAGCAATAACAACTGCTAATAGCATTTATTTGGTTAAGCCAATTATTTTCTTACGAGTTTTCAAGCGCCCTAGGTCCCTAGGTCATCAGGTGAGAGGTCATAGGATATCAGGAAACACTAAATCTGTCAGAAAATTCTACTCCTCTGCTGTATGCTCAATTAATGTGTTCCCATAACGATTTCTATAAGTGGGATGTCCACCAGGTAAATATAGTAATTTGAACATGGAACGGACTGGGTGGAACAAAACTGTCCCATCCAGATGTACAATCGCGGGCCCCCTAGTTACGATAGTTTCGTTAACGTCGAACGCTTGTAATAGGCCACGCCTTCAATTCCTTTATTTAGACCACGTTACTGAGCGCTGAGAACACGTCAGAACAACTCAAAGCGTTCGACGTTACCTTAACGAAACAAGCCACGGGCGTAACTCGTCTGATGTGTAAACGATATAAAACCGACAAGCTAGCAACTGAAATTCCTTTCCCTTTTAAGGAATGCAAACATTAAACAAAAAAGCGTTAAAGTACGGACAGACGTGCTCATTACTAGCACGAAAGCATGCTTTTATTGAGCTAGTGCTCATTTGTAGCACGTGTGTAATGTAATGAGCATGCTTATTTAGAGCGTGCTCAAAAATCAAACGACTTTTGATTTTCGAGCATGCTACCTGAGGCGCAGGTAGGGGGAGGGCGTGCTCCGAGCACGTCTGAACATGCTTTGAGCATGCCTATTTAGGAGTATGCTTTAAAACAAGCATTCTTATTTCGGGCAAATGTGAACAGTTTGCAGAGCATGCTAATTTTAAGCAAGCTTATTAGCATGCTTTTTTTGAGCACGTCTGTCAGTATCTTAAATACAAGGCGTGTATGACGTGTCCCTACTAACACATATTTATAAATAACGAATAATTAATTCGATTTAATCCGCAAATAGCAGTAGGTCGGGCGAGCACGTTGTTCTGACAGTGCTGCACCGTATCGCGGCTTGCATCGGCAAATCGCACGGTATATTGAGCCGGTGACTCATTGATGGGCGGAGCGGAAAGCTGGGAACAATGTACGAGTTCCCAAACTGTTTTTAGTGAAGTCCGACGCATAAATTCTATTCCTTTTATACCGAGGAATGTTGCTATGAATGAGGGATTTTTCTATTGAGAGATTATAATTGAAGATTGAAGATTATAATTGAATATGTTACTTCTAGGCAAGCGTGTTCCATTGTCGACGGTGTCATAGTTGCCAATCGCAAGTCTTTTAATAATCTATAGATTTAAACCCATAAATAAAATGTCAAATGCCTGTTTGTTACAGTAACTATTTTGTCAATTAATGTAGAAAATATATTAGTTACTTTTTTTATAAAATTTTTGTTACCCTGTCCCCGCTAATCTTCGAAACAGCTGGACTGATTTTGATTGGACTTTCATAGGTAGATAGTTGATATAGGAGTACTTAATTAAATATTAATTTATTTCAGAAAAAAATAATCTTGAAAAAAAAATATCATAAGAGTACGAAATGGCATTTTTCTGTATTATGAATCTGACCGTGGCTGGAGTCGCGCGCCCCAGCTAGCTATAAATAAGAAAAGTCACATGTCAGTAAAATTTTGGCCTGTGTAGTTTTTGGTAAAGAGAATTTATAAGTCATGCAGCCAAGGCCAACTAAGATTCTAATTTACATTTTTCTTTTGTGACAATAAATTATGAAAGTCGCCTTGAGTAAGCGTTGTGATTTATGCATGTACCTTCTCTGTAGTAAGTGAAGCCTTGTATTTTTTTAAATACTTTTTATCTGAGTACTAGCTGCCTCGGTAAATCTTAACAAAGAAAAATATGATGGTATGGGTAGGCCCATCACAAAATCTGTCTTTTGGAGGAGTTCGATAACTCAAAAAGAGGTGGTGAGATGATTTAGAGGCGTACCGTGAAGACTGGTTCGAGAGGGCACTATTGAAGAATTTAGGAGAGGTTTTACCCACCGATGTCAGTGTTTTTTTTTTTCTAATAGTTAAAAGTGGATAGGTTATTTCTAGGCAAACGTTTCCCATCAGCTAAGATAGTGGTCAAACGCGTGCCTATAAAAAAGGTGGGACAAATTTCGATAACCACTACACATTGTCAAAGTTCGTACCGTAAAACGGGGTGAATAGAAACAAATTGGGGGTGAATATAAAAAACCATTTTATTGCTTCTTCACGTTATTTAAAAATTGTTTGCAACATTTAAAAATATTTTCATAAATTCAATATTGAAAACAAATATGCTTTATAAAAACTAAAAATGAAATCAAAGTAATAATCCTCAGTTTCTAATCACCCCTTTTTACCCGGTATTAATTAAACATCACTATTATGATAGTTACCCAGTTAGAGGCTTGTATTATCTATGAATTTGAATATTAACGAATCTTTTAATTGTAAGTATGTCTGTAATTAAATCGTCAAATCGTCATTTATATTACTCAGTAAACGGTTATGTGCTTATTTAAAAATCGACTCTAAATGATGAAAACGAAAAAGACGTATCTATCATTTTTTTAAATCGTAAATCTTTCCACTGATATGATAATGAGAAGTAAACAAATATTTACAAAATCATAAATTAAAAGACAATAAAATTGATGACGTCAATAAAAACAAGAACCAAAAAAAAATCCTGATCCCAGTACTCAATCCTCACCCCAATACAGAGGGTGTCTCCCTCACTATGTGCCGATAAAACAGCGATCGATATAGTAGGTACGCGTTGCTAAGGTTACTCTCGTTTGGCAAACCAACCCCTGGGTTATTACCTCTTTGGTCTGACTCCACCCGTCACGGGGGATGGACACGGTGTTTTTTTATGGCTAGTATCCGTAACGACAGCTGATTTGGGGACTGTTTTTTTCGATGCCAGATAAACTAACAAACAAATAATTTAATTTTATACATGTTATTTTTAATAGCTTTTTTTTTCACACAACGCTGTCTAGTCTCAAGCTAAACAGAGCTTGTGTTATGAGTACTAGACTACTGATAAACATACTTATATATTTCTAAATACATACATATTATAGATAAATTACATCATTATCTTGTAATGTTCCCACTGCTGGAACACAGGCCTCCTTTCTAGAAGAGGGAATGGCCATATTATACCACCACGAGGGCTCAGTGCGTGTTGGTAGATGTCACACGTCTTCGAATTTTTGTTTCTAGGATATGCCGGTTTCCTCACGATGTTTTCCTGCACCTTTTTGAGAGCAGTGGCGAAATAAATTACACAAAGTAATGCGCCTAGCTGGGATAAATTACATACAGACACCGAACAAATGATAATGCTCATCACACAAACAAATTATTATTATTGTACCTACAAATTAATAATAACTACAATACTACTAATTTAACTTGTTGTTTGTTGTGTTATGCCCTGTGACTGTGCCAATAAATGTTATTTCTTTCTTTCTTTCTTTCTTTCAAACATTTGTCGTGGGTGGGAATCGAACCCAGGACCTCCGGCTTAGCAGTCAGTGTCACTAACTACTAGATTGACAGGCTAGTCAAAATGTACATGTATAGAAAGAGTGGGGATGTGGTGGGAACACCCTTGCTATGCCTTTTGTACACACTCTAGTGAAGTCACATTTTAGTATCCGCATCTTTATTGTTATTTGACTGTTTTCCCTTCCACTCGACTCGAAAAGTTTATAACTCATTTGATATTTGATTTATGGTGGGCAAAACTCATCCTATGTCGAATCCCGCTCTTGAGCAGAGCGGGCAACAGTGTCAGACTCTTACTAAACACCCCACTATGTGTTATTACACTATTCCTTTCAGAAAGAGACCCTGGGTGGGCCCCAGTTGGCTTCTACCCTTTTGCAGAATCCCTACGATTTTGCTGACAACTTCTTAATTAAGGCGCGCGGGAGCAGTGCGTGCCGTTGACCATTCGGGCTTGGTCTGGACTGTTGCCAGACGACTGGACGGCGAACTATCCAGTGATCGCCGTCCGCAAGCCCATATTTGAAGAGATTGCAAAAATTCGAAAAATTTTCGATAAAAAAAATTGAGTCAATTTCTCAGTTCTTGCAACAATGGCAGCAATGTATGTTATATATGCTAATACTCAAAACATGCAAAATATTTCGGTAACCGTTTGTACCACTCGATCAGGATTTGAAACAGGTTGCATTCATAAATTTCGACGTACGAGTCGTTTGTCTATAAGTTCTCGTGCCAGCCCGAAGTTATTCGCTAGTCGATGCTAAGCGCCGAATTTAAAGTCTTATCTTCATAAATTCGCCGAATATGGTCTGCCAGTTCTGTCACATCTATTTTGGCGCCCAAATGGGACAATCGAATGTATTGCATATGAATGTTGTAATTAGGTAAATTAGTTTGATTATGATTTATTTCTTATTACTCATGGTTGTAGAAATAAAAGGAGGCAATTAGACGAATTATTTCCACCATAAATCTTTTCTGAAAAATAGTATTCATAAAGTTACAACTTACGATGTTTGTTTATAAGTTCTCGTAACAGTACAGTCACACGCTAGTTGATGATAAGCACCTAGTTTAAAGTTTATACCTATAAATACGCTAAATATGGTCTGACATATATTTTGGCGCCCAAATGGGACAGTCGAATGTATTGCATATGAATGTAGTAATTAGGTAAATTAGTATGATGATGATTTATTTTCTATCATCTATGATTGACGACTGGTTCGAAACAGCGCGGGAGAAGAAAGTTTGGAAGGCCTTGGGGGGGGGCCTTTGCCCAGCAGTGTGACAGTTAGGGCTTTATAAAAACAATGATTGTAAAATAGGATAGAGGTCTTTTTACCGTGTCATTACCATAATGAATCCTTTGTGATAAATTGCATTACTAAAGTTCAATGGTCGATGTTTGATTATAAATTCTATTACCTGTTCGAAGTCATTCGTTAGTTAATGATAAGCGCCGAGTTTAAAGTTTATATTTATAAATACGCTAAATATAATCTGACATCTATTTTGGCGCCCAAATGAGACAATCGAATGTATTGCATATGAATGTAGTAATTATCTAAATTAGTATGAAGATTTATTTTCTTATACATCGTGAGGAAACCAGCATGTCCTAGAGTCAAAAATTCGAAGACATGTGACATCGTAGGGACCCTGCAGAAAGGTTGAAGCCAATTAGGGCCAAGGGTTTGAGTCTGAAAGGAAGGCTCTGGCCCTAGTATGTATGGCGATTTAAGAACGGGTAGGTTTTTTAGTTAGTAAGAGTCTGACACTGTTTACCGCTCCACCCAAGGGCGGGATTCGTCATTGGATGATTCTTACCTACCTTAAAAAAAGACATGTGACATCCACCAACACGCACTGGGCCCGCGTGGTGGATTACGGTCCATTCCCTCTTCTAGAGAGAGGAGGCCTGTGTCCCAGCAGTGGGAACATTAAAAAGGCTGATGATGATGATGATATGAAGTTA
Organism: Mythimna loreyi; assembly: GCA_029852875.1. Classification (NCBI taxonomy): domain Eukaryota; kingdom Metazoa; phylum Arthropoda; class Insecta; order Lepidoptera; family Noctuidae; genus Mythimna; species Mythimna loreyi. The sequence continues at coordinate 18,869,743 of CM056796.1, read as the reverse complement.
TCATTGTAGAATTGGAAGGTGGTCTTTTTACCGTGTCATAGCCATCATGAATCGTTCGTGAAAAGTAGCATTCGTAAAGTTCGTCGTATCATTCTTGTTAAATTCTCGTGCCGGTTCGAAGTTGTTTGTAGTTTATCTTTTAAAGTTTATGACAGGCTTTTTGGCGCCCAATTGGGCCTATCGAATGTGTTGCATATAAATATAATTTATTTCCTATTACTCATGGTTGTATAAAAAAAAGGGGACACTCAGACATAACATCGCCATCATGAATGATTACTAAAAAAATTTATTCATAAAGTTTGATGTACGGTTTATTTATAAATTCTCGTGCCAATTCGAAGTTGTTCGCTAGTGTATTTTTTAAAGTTTATGCTTATAAATTCACCGAATATGGTGTGACAGGCGTTTTGGCGCCCAATTGGGACAATCGAATATGTTGCATATTATTGTGTGTGTAAATTATGATGATGATTTATTTTCTATCACTCATCGTTGAAGAATAGGTAAGATACCGCTTTGTTGTGAAAAGGGAGGATGCTATTCGTCCTGAATTTTTCGTGTCACATCCACTAGATGAGGAGCGTCTCATCAAGTTCTGCGAACCACTGCATGGGCGCTCTGCGTCTTCGCTAAAAAATTAGAGAAGCTTTAGTTTGTTCATCGGTTTACAAGTTCGCGTTTAGGTTTGAGTATATTACGAAGAGAACTTCCATTCCACACCCTCCATTCTCGTAGGGACCCTGCGAAAAGGTCGAAACCAATAAGGGCCAAGGGTTCGTGTCTGAAAGGAAGGCTCTGGTCCTAGTATGTATGTAATGTAAGAACGGGGTAGGTTGCTTAGTCAGTAAGAGTCTGACACTGTTTCCAGCTTCACCAAGGGGCGGGATTCGTCATTGGATGATATTTACATACCATAAAAAAAATACCCTCCATCCTTTTTTTTTGCGAATTCGGTACTCTGATCTGATTCACATTGTTCGAGTATCAATCATTACCTCATTACCAATTTAGTTTCCGTGCCAATATTCCGGTCTACAAGTTCAATACACTGTAGACTTTTTATTACCCTTTCCCCTTGTGTTACAAAAAAGGATACGGTGCGCTGATTAGAATTTTTGATGAGAATTTCGTTCAGTTAGCTGGTAATTCGTCAGTGCAGAGCCTGATTATGAGGTAATCAATGACAGTTATGTGCCTTGAATAAGGAATTTTTTATACATAATTTTTTTTTAATAATCCACAACTATCACACAACGCCGTCCAGTCCTAAGCTAAGCAGAGCTTTTTTAATTGAAATTGCTCAGTTTAATCGCTTCAAGGGATTAAAACGATCAAAATTAGTCGTGTATAAATTAAGAAGTTAAACAAAATAAAAACATAAAAATTCTATATCCCTGGAACTCCCAGTTATCCAGAAAAGGTTACTGAGCAAGTCAATACCTCAAGATGAACGAAATCATTACATAGTATAAAACAAATTGGCTTCCCGCTGTCCCTCTGTATGCTTAGATCTTTAGTAGTACGCAACGGATTTTGATGCGGATTTTTTTAGTAGATAGAGTGATTCAAGAGGAAGCTATGTGTATAATACATGCATAATATATTCAATATCAGTACCCGTGCGAACCTGGGACGGGTCGCATTTATAGCGTTTCAAACTTAAAAGCTATGATAAGGGACTATTCGTGACTGTCCTGTTCGAGTAAGTAAGGAGGTCAAAGTATAATGTCAGGTACTAGCTAGTAATACAAAAAACGGCATTAAAACACCTTATATGTTAGTTATCTAGCAAAAATAACTCTTGAACAGGTGTGAATGTTGCAACAATTGTACGGGACTGTATAAACGAAAATACCACAGGCCTGTAACGCAAAGGGTAACTGAAGAAATACAGATTTAGGCAGCAAAAAGTTTGCCCCTCGCTCTCTTTGATAATTTTCCTCCAAAATATTTGAAAAAAGTATTGCACCATTTATTTTGTGTTAAAAGCTTTAAATCACTTAAAGTATATTGGAAGTAGTTTTGAAATAAAAAATTACAACGTTTATTATTAAATTAATAATTAGTTTTTAAACATTTGGGATTACTTTTAAGAATAATATTGTATGTTAGTCAGTTTCTCCTTTTATATATATACCCCTAGTTCCGAATTGCGTCAAAAGCGAAAAAAAATTATCGTGAATCCAACCAATGCGCAACGTCACAATTATACTCAATAGTCATAATTTTTTTTCGGATTCGCGATAAAATCGCTTTTGACAAAATTCGGAACACGGCCATAAATTTAACCAAATCTTCAGCAGTTTATGAAATTAACGCTTACAAACATACAAACGTTTCGAGCTATCTTTACCCTATACTGAACATTAAGTTTCTATATCATACATTATTATACCACAACTATACGGGTTAATATATTTGTTCAATACACACAACCGCAAAGAAACTATGTACCAAACTAATTCAATAGAATGTACCTCCATACATACCAGCCGACCTTCGCCATATACGGCGACACAATCGCCTCATTGATTGACCGTAGCGACCACATGTTGGCTTGCAATGCTCCTATGTGCTTATAGAATTGTACAACTTTTTATTTTGCACGATAATATGATCTGCTTCGAAAGACCATTTGGATGAAATTGCCTCAGTTTGCCATCCATTTTCCAATAATTTTTTTGGCTCGACTGCAAAGAATGGCTATTTTTCTCGTGTGTTGTAGTAGTAGTTCTATTTCCGTCCTTTTTATTGCAGTATCTTGATGTGCTTAATACTAATGAGGGAAGACTATAAATAAATAAACACTGCATGCAATAATTGCCTATAAAAGGCTTTGTAAGACTGTAGATTTATATTATTCATACCCTTAACACACACTTAGTTTTACGTCCTCTATCCCAAACGAAAGGCATCCTCACTAACACAAGTAAGACATTATCCAGACTAAATAACAAGTTCATAAGTCATTCGACAAATAACTTCAAAGCAATGTCTTTAATATAATCCTGTTTCTAGTCCACATGTATCGTCAGACACCTCAAATCCGTCTACATCAGGCCTTACGACTGACAAGCAGCAGGAAGACAAAATGAGAAGAAATGACGAAGAGCCCGTTAAAGAAAATGAGGGTTGCGTCTCCGACTGGGTCTCTGGAGGACCCATCGGCACTAAAGGAGCAGTTCTGGTCTTTAGATCATGCGTCCTCGCATCCAGGACGCCCTCCATGGAATCTGAGACCAAAACGATAGGGAACAACACAGGGACTACAATACTATTGAATAAAGCGAAGAACATGGCGCGAAGACTGGTCGCCGAGCCTCACTCCTTCGCGATGAGGCCGAAGAATATCATGCACGATGTGATGGAGACGTTTGGGACCAGTAATAACAAGTACTCGGGCAATGCTTACGTGGTCAGGCATGTGAGTGAGACCAACGTGCCCGAGACTGTGTGTACTGATGAGCAGGGGCATGAGGAACGGGACCCGCTGAATCATAAGCGGGATATCCAGGACGTGCTCAATGACCTCAGCAAGATCACGCTCAAGAAACATCTGAACATCGAGAACACTACCGCTAATATCAAGCCGCCGGAAGAACCGCCACCTCATGCGTCGAAAGGTAAATATATTTTGCGTTACTGTAGGGTAAAACTTTGTTGAGACTCTGCAGAAGGAAATAACTATTACAGTGATTATGAACGTAAAGTGGACAGATTTTTCTTGATGGTCCTCAGATCCACCTGAAACTGGCCACACACCATGATGCCGCTTGATCAAGACTATCTAATTTTGTATGGTGAAAAAATTGCAAGGACACATGGTTAATGGTTTAATTAATATTGTTGTTTTAATCTATCTAATTGATAGGTAGATTCAAACAACAATATTAATGCATTTTATGAAATAAACTACTATCTGCGAAACCTTTCTAATAGGTACATCTGACGAATTACTTTTGTATGTATATGAATCGGTCTGCAACTCCACAACTACAGCGAGTATTGTGCGTATCAGACATTCATTTTTAGGGTTCCATAGTCAACTAGGAACCCTTACAGTTTCGCCAAGTTTGTCTGTCTATCTATCTGTCTGTCTGTCCGTCCGTCCGCGGATAATCATAAATTTATTCTATTATAATCTATACTCTTTCTCTACAGACCCCAAAGAAGACAAAAAAGGCAAGAAGAACAAGGGTAAGCACAAGCGCAAGAACGTGCCACTATGTCAGCGCTCGACTTCGCCCGTCCTCGACAGCGACGACTCGGAACATCTGCTGGTCAAGGAAGTTGAAAGCGTCAAGGTAACACGAAGGCCCGTATTACTAAAAGGACGATTGACAAACTATGGAATGGCATGCCTGAGAAATGGCTTCAATACCTATAAAGTTTCTAATGAAGATTTTTGGTAATAGTTTCTTCAGGGAGAAACTGTTTTTTAAATATTACTTGCAAGCTTACACGGCAGATGTTATTTTGCTTCCTAAGCATATAAAATTACGTAGAAAAAAATGACCAAGTTTTTATAATACCCATGCAATTTATCCATGGTCTGTATTATAAAGGTGAGTGGTAGTTACTGACTGATTCTTCAATCAATAATATACAAACAAGGTCAGTTGCTGGTCAGTACATTTATGTTCGCCTTTTTAGTCAAAATGTACTCAACTTAATGATTTTTTTGCGATTTCTGGTTTAGTCCCATATTATTATTTTTTTTATCATGACTACAATCACCTGTTTAAGTATCAGTCACTAATTACTAGTCCCCTATATATTTTTATTACAATTTTGTACATTGTTCTCAACGATAAAAATAACATTGTGCTCTTGGATATAAAGTCGAAAATTAATTAATTTATCTCATCTGTTTGGTGCTTACGGTTCGTGACAACAGGTATTTTTTTAAATATTAAATTAAGTTACCAGTCATCTTTCAGTGAACGCAAGGCAAAATATTCTGCACACAAATCGTAAACAAAAATAACAAGTCCATTCCACCACCAGGTCTTAGATAGCAGTCACATGCCAGCTAGACTCCTCAAGATCACCTACAAACTGGTCAATACAGAGACCAAGCTGCTTCACCGGTTGCTCCAAGCCCACGGTCTTCAGGAAGCCATGGCAGACGTTAAGGACTTCAACCTGCTCTGGTCAGGGCTGCACCCCAAGCCTGATGTGTTGAGAGCCTTGTCGCCCTACCAAAGAGTCAACCACTTCCCCAGGTAAGCATTGTTGTAGGGAAACGTGAATTACTGTCAGTATTTTTGAATTTGGTCTTCAGTACCGAAATTTCTCTGTAGCACATGAAACTCAAACTCAAAATCACTTATTTCAAATAGACCATTTACAGGCACTTTTGAAATGTCAAAATTGAAGCTAATTTGCACGTTCCAAGGCGTAGACCTCAATGAAGAAGAACGTGCAAGAAACTCCATGGGCACTCTTTTGAATTTAGGTAAAGATCCTGGTCAAAACTCAAAAAAACTCAAACTCAAAATCATTTATTTCAAATAGACCATTTACAGGCATTTTTGAAATGTCAAAATTGAAGCTAATTTGCACGTTCCAAGGCGTAGACTCCTATGGAGAAGAACGTGCAAGAAACTCCATGGGCACTCTTTTGAATTTAGGTAAAGATCCTGGTCAAAACTCAAAAAAACTCAAACTCAAAATCATTTATTTCAAATAGACCATTTACAGGCACTTTTGAAATGTCAAAATTGAAGCTAATTTGCACGTTCCAAGGCGTAGACTCCTATGGAGAAGAACGTGCAAGAAACTCCATGGGCACTCTCACTCACCTTTAAAGCCTATTATTATTTGTTAATATGTAAGGGAATGAAAGAAGGAGGGATGTGGAGGAAGAAGGATCAGGGAGACGATAAACAAACTGTCATGAAATTAGTTTTTACCTCCAAAAGATATCACAAATTCTATCGTCGAATTTTCATTTTCCAACAAATTCACTTTTGATATTTTGTTCATTAATAGCTTCTGTGATTGACTTCGCCTGCCTAAAAGTAAAATAAATATCGCAAAGGAACATATTATTTCTGTGATAAAAGCCCTATGTACAATTCCATGAATCTATGTCCTGGAATTGTCGTGTCTTAATTTCATCCAAATTCAGTCGTTTGAGCATGAAAACTTTAACCTTTTTAAGGTCTGAAAATATGTATCTTTAAAATGAGAGAAAAGGATAGATAGCTACGGGGCGTTTTGTTCCACGAGCGCCTCAAAGAGATGTCAGCAAACCGTAGAGACCCAGCAGGGCTGATGCCTGTTCCAGGAATCTGTTTGTGAAAGGAAGATTCGGCCCCGGTATAAAAGGCAACGAAGGAACGGGAGTGGGTTTTAAGTCAGTAAAGTCTTACTAACTCCCGCTCCGCCCAAGGGCATAAGATTTTATTGGATGAGTTGCTCACCTAAAAAAATTATTAAAAAAGGATAGGTATTAAACCTTTGGAATAGCCTAAATAGAGACATACTCGTAATAGATAGACAATTGGTGTGCGAACGCCGGCGTTCGCATGGGGGCTCAAAAGTTGAATCTGGTTGTATGGATCTGATAGCTGTCACCCACACCACCCTACCCTGATAATATCATAATATTAGTATGATGTAAATGCTATAGAATCATTTGTCAAATGAAGCAATCTGTACGACTTTCTTACATTCATAAACAGGCGTTTCTCCCCCCTGAGGTCATAGAAAGAACAAAGTTTAAACGTACTCTCTAATTCAAAAATATTGACAGTAGTTCACTGTAGGCCGGCGACCCTCCTCCGCCAAATGCTGGACGCCCACGGCATGGTCCAAGTGGATGAGGAGTCCACGTCGTGGAGGCTCATGTGGTCCTCGGTCCTCATACCCTTCGACGTCCTACAAGCCTTGAATACTAAACAGAAAGTCAATCATTTTCCAAGGTAAATTGCTTTTGTGAACTACATCAGTCTAGGCTAAGGATGGCGATCTGAGATCGATTAATCAAAGAGACGATCAATTTTGTATATCAAGAAATCGAATGCAATCAAACAAAGTTTAAAGTACCCATGTTCCTTAAGTTAATTTTCATGTGAATGTTACACAACCTACAGTAATTTTAAAACTCACCACTAGTATCTGCATAGTAACCAACAAAACGATATTTACGAAATCGATATTTCAGAACTCGATTTTCTACTGAAACCATTTTCTTGACTTCGTTTCGTATCGATTCAAAACTCGATCTTCTTTAGATAGAATCGCCACCCCTAGTCCCCTTGAATGTTGAATGAAGTAGTTTCATCGTTGTCCACATCATCACTTACCATCAGGTGAGATAGTGGACAAACATAAGCCTAACAATAATAAAATAGGAAAAATGTTGTTTCAACTCTGCATTCCCCGGGCGAACGCTGTTTGTTGGGTTCACGAAAGGGTTTGCCTATTTTCGATATTTACATTTATTTGTTTATGAAAAACTTCTTATTTTCTTGGTTAAAAACCTGTAAAAAAAAACGCTCAATATTATAAACATCATCGACTGCATCGTCTCTTTCCATCAGGTGAGATAGCGGCCAAGCGCGAACCTATTATCAATAAAAAAAAAACTATATGAATGTATCGTACTGTGTTCGCTTGGGTATCGAAGTGTAAATTCCATCTTAGTCTTAGCAACTGTAGGGGCCCTTCAGGGTTGAAGCCTCCTGGAGCTGCCGGTATGAGTGAAACTGTTACCGCGGCTCTGGGAATAAGGCAAGGAAGGTACGGGGTAGGTTTTTTAGTCAGTAAGAGTCTGATCACTGGTCTCCCGCTCCGCCCGAGAGCGGGTTTCGTCATTCGATGATTTTCACGTACCATAAAAAAAAAATCTTAGTCTTAGTAGTCAAAACCCTTCATGCCCGTCTCACGTAAATATCTCCCTTCCAGATCCTACGAGCTGACGCGTAAAGACAAACTCTTTAAGAACATAGAAAAGATGCAGTACTTCCGTGGCCTCAAGCAGTTCGACTTCATCCCCACCACGTTCCTGATGCCGGCGGAGTACAAGGACCTCTGCACCACACATTACAGGACCAAAGGACCCTGGATAGTGAAGCCGGCCGCTTCGAGTAGGGGTAGAGGGATTTATATTGTTAATACTGTAAGTTGTATTGAATATGGTTCGTCATCATCTGTAATGCGAGCTTTGCCCATTGCTGGGCATCCGTTTCTCTTTTCTGTGGTAGCCTCCATACTCCTGTGCAAAACTCATTCGCGTTATTAAGTACCTCGTCATGCGATTTTTTAAGCGCGGCGGACCGCGGTGGACATGGATGATTTGATGTCTTCTTTAGGAATTGGCACCGGTGGAAGAAATGTAGAAGGAAGGGCTTTACTCCCAGAGACTAGATAAAAAAACGCGTTATTCTCTAGAACTCATGTCGGATTGGAAAGAAATATTTTGTATTGGATAGTTTTCGTTCACGAACCGGGCCTTGCCGGTCGTAATGTTAGTACGAAAGAAGCTGCTGGTCAGTTTGCCTAACTGGTCAATATGTACTGAACTTGTAAAAGTTTTCTTTTTTCTTTTTTTTTAATTCTTTATTTAATTTAGGGACTTTTATATAAAATACATGTTAGTCCCATCGTATCTTTTCACAAACATTTTTACACACAAAAAAAAAAAACGAAATAAACTTAAGCTAATTACACATAAATCGAAAGCAAAAAAATGTGAACAAACTTTTAGCGCCGTCGGATATTGGTGTAGACAAAATTTCATGAAACATTCCTATATTATGTTTATTTAAGTGTAAGCTATTCATTAATTGTTCTCTTTCAGCTCGAAACCGGTCGCATTCAGTCAACAAATGCACAACGTCTTCCACTGTACCACATACCTCGCAGTTTGAGGAACTACACTTTTTCATAAGAAATTGTAAAAGTTGTTTGTTATCATGACTACAATCACGTGTTTACATATCAGTCACTAATTACCGTCCTATTGACTGAAATGCTAAAATCTATTTTTTTTTCCAGCCCGAACAAATCCCGAAAGGCGAAAACGTGGTAGTAGCAAAATACATCGACAAGCCTCTTCTGATCGGCGGCCACAAGTGTGACCTACGACTGTACGTGTGCCTCACGTCCATAGACCCTCTCCTCATATACCTGTATGAGGAGGGACTCGTGAGGTTCGCCACCGTGAAGTATGACAAGACCAACAAGAATCTGTGGAACCCCTGCATGCATCTGTGTAACTACAGCATTAACAAGTACCATACGGATTATATCAAGTGAGTTTTGTTTTATGAACTAATAATAAACTAGAATATTTAGACTGGCCTTTCAGTCTAGTAGTTAGTGACCCTGACTGCTATGCGGGAGGTCGTGGGTTCGATTCCCACCCAGGACAAATGTTTGTGTGATGAGTACGATCATTTGTTCTGTGTCTGGGTGTAATTTATCTATGTCGGCGGCTCGCCTCAACATGATTACAAATAGAAACACGTGTCCGGAATAACCTCAAAATCAAATCAAATTTATTGATTGTAATTAAGTAAAAATTGTTGTTTATACCATTTAATTACCAAAATTACTAATTCTTGTAAGAATAGAAATTATTTCAATGTATGTCATGTTGTTGAAAAACTACATTTCAAAAATAAAAACACGTGGTCATTATTTTTACCACGTGTTAGCATTAAAAATAGATTTACGCATGTTCATTTGTTTTAGACGTTTGTTTATAAAATAGTAACAATTTTTAATGTAAAAACTAATTTTATTGTGCAGAAATGGGTGTTTTGTTTAAACGAATGACGCACCCATTTCTTCTATAAAAGGCCGAGCGCTCGCCGGACTCGGGCACTCACAGGATGCAGACGCTCCAAAACCTGACCCTCCGAAAGATCCTCGGCGCTCCATACTTCATCCGTAATGAGAATCTACACTTAGATCTCAGAGTCCCCACCATCCAGCAGTTCATGAAACGCCTCTGCAAGCGTTTCTTCGATACCGCTGAGAAACACCGCAACCCCCTGATCGTATCGGCCGCCCGATACGAACCCTCGCGTATCTCCAAGGTCCGCCGCCCAAGGCACACCCTCATCACTCCTGACGACCCCACTACCCTGCTCCAAGAGAGCCGTAGGGAAACTAGTACAATCCGCCGGTACATTTACAAACCGCAGTCCTTCCGTCCTCGCCGTCGAGGCCCGCCGCGACAGTCCCGTAATTGTCCACCCCGACCCTTGCTCAAGCCAGCCCGCGCCGCTGAGCCTGTAGTCTAAAAAATCCCCTAATTAATAAATCTTGTGCTCGATCCACAATCCGTCCCTTGCTGCCCTCCCCCAGCGACGCCCTAAGCCGAGGCCCGTACCCCACTAGGGGGTGCCCTTAGCGTAGTCGCTTAGTTTTTAAGTAATTTAAGCCCTGGCAAGTACTTGCAAGTGTTTGTTTCAATCACTCAACATGAGCGGAAACCCTGACTAGGAAATTAGTGACGTTAGCAATGTTGACGCCACGTTTTTTAAAAATACCCACGAGGACCCTGCTTCGTCATCTATAATAAGTATGTATTTAGAAATATATTTTAAGTATGTTTATCAGTTGTCTAATACCCATAACACAAGCTCTGCTTATCTTGTGATAGTTGTGGACATATTATATTATATTATATTATATATAAAAAAAACAAATAGTTAACTATATACCTAAATATAAGAAAACTAGCTGACCCCGCGAACTTTGTTCCGCCATAGAGGCAATAAATGAGCATATTTTTTTAAGGTTTTAGTATCTCATGTCCTTCTTCTGGTTCTTAACTACTTCCTTACCAATTTTCAGCTAAAACGGTTCAGCCGTTCTCGAGTTATAAATAGTGTAACTAATATGACTTTTCTTTAGATATCAAAATTGCTTTAACGCTATATTGACATTTATAACGCCAGATAAGAATTTAATTTCAAAAGCCTACATTATGGTATTAGAGTTTTCTGCGTGATTTGAATGACAGTTGCCTGGACCAGTAACAAATTCTCCCTTCTCAATTCTCCTTTTTTGCATTTTACATAATTAAGTCTAGTTGTATAAGACATTTCAGTGCGTCTTAAATGGTTATTTCATAAAACATACTTTTTTATTTAATAACCATATTTTAATCAATATACAATTCGACCGACGAAAAATGCAAAAAAAGAACTTATGAAAATTTTAATTTTGGTTGTTACCTTCGAGCATCCTTCTTACAAGATTTAATCACTGTATTTTTTTTTATAAATACAAGATTTTTAAAAATTTTTTGAAAATCTAAAATTTTAGTTATTTTAATTATTCTTTGTACAGAAGGGCATGTCAATATGACCTTTAATTCATTAATCCTCAAGCGAAAGCCGGCCTTCGCACACCTATTGTTCTCTATTTGTGTCTGTAATTACAAGATCGAAAGGTTAAGGTGTTAAATTATTACTGCTTCGGCCTGGAACAACCAGCTAAAAGACTCCATACTATCCCCATCAGATGCGACGACCCCAACGCCGGCAACATCGGGCACAAGTGGACGCTGTCCGCTCTACTCCGCCACCTGCGCAAGCAGGGCCGCAACACCACGGCGCTGATGGCGGCCATCGAGGACCTGGTCGTCAAGTCCATCCTGTCTTCAGCGCAGACCATCACAGCGGCCGCCAGGGTCTTTGTACCCAACTTCTTTAACTGTTTTGGTGAGTCACATCGCTACATAATTTATGTGATAATACTGTAATATGGAAATATTGTAAAAGAAAAACATTTTTTTTTTTTAATTGCGATAAACTAGTGCTTGACTACGATCCCACCTGATAGTAAGCAGCGATGCAATCGTTGATGGTAAAGCGCACTAGTTTATTAAGAGCCTATTCACTCTAGCGTTGAAGACACCTAAATTATATTCGGACGGAAAGACTTTTTTTAAATTTCTTTTAAAAGAGTAACCATGGAGTTTCTTGCCGGTTCATCTCCATAGGAAACGACCAATTTGGAACCGTGCACTAGCTTCTGACGTTTTACAAGTGCCCATGTAGGCCTATGTGAAATAAAAAGATTTTGACTTTGACTTTGTTATACAAGGTGGGCCAAAAGAAGTCATCCGATGTTGTTTAGCTCTCTTTTTTTTTCTAAATGAAAAACTTCGATTTTGTTTTTTGATTATGTTTATTTGAACCTTTAGTATTTTATTAGTCAAGTCGAGAAGATTATATCGGCTAAATGGGCGCTGTCTTAATTGATCGCCATACGTTCGTTTTATGGCATTTTTCATCACTTCGGTGAGAACTTGTGTCGAATGTTGTCCTTGAGGGCTTCCAGAGTTTCGGGCTAGTTCACGTAAACACGGGACTTCAAACAACCCCACAAAAAAGTCTACGATCATGCGGGCCATAGCAAAACGCCAAAACGAAAGATAAAGCGACCCGGGAACGCGATTATTTCGGGTTCTTGGGGAGTGTATGGCTCCATGGCTTGTTCACTTGTACTGTGCATCTGTCTGGTTCACAAATATCAAAACAGATTTGACATTGGTGGCGATTTGTAAAAATGAGAGCATCTCCCAATAGGGTGATTTCTTTTGGCCCACCCTGTATATGGTGGTCCATGGCTGGAAATACATAGGTCTTCCACAAGTGGCGCCACAACGACAGGACATGTTTCTTTTTATGGTAGGTAAAAATCATCCATTGACGAGTCGCGCTCTTGGGCGGAGTGGAAAACAAGTGTCAGACTCTTACTGACTTAAACAACCTACCCCGTTCCTACATCGCCATACATACCAGGGCCAGAGCCTTCCTTTCAGACGCAAACCCTTAGCCCTAATTGGCTTCGACCCTTCTGCAGGGTCCCTACGACGACAGGACATGTGCGTTTTACATTCATTCTTCAAATTGCCGTGACTTAAAAAGTTATCTGTCTACCTTCCAGTAGGTACGCGGTCATTGCTCCGAAAACTTTCAGCTCCATGGAACATCTGTTCTGACAATGTGGTGAGGCGCACTAGTTTATTAAGAGCCTATTCACTCTAGCTCTGAAGACACCTATATTATATTCTGACGCAAAGACCGCAGCAAGCAAATTGTTCAGCGATTCTTCAGGCTGTCGGTAACCTTAGTTCTCCTGAAGACATCTTCTTTATGTTGTACTAGCTTTTGCCCGCGGCTTCGCCCGCGTTGTATTGGGGTTAGGGTTGGGGTTTCCGGGATAAAAAGTAGCCTATGTCCTATTCCGGAGTGTATCCTATGTCTGATCTGTCCAGCCGTTTTGGCGTGATTGAGTAACAAACATCCAAACATCGTAACTTTCACATTTATAATATTAGTAAGATGTCGGGCCGGTGCCAGCAACTCAAGTATGTTATCCCATCCATCCTAGCGTCTTAAGGAAAGCCATAAGCGCCTTGGTGTTGCGTATAAATAAGTATATAGTACGTGGTAAGTTAAAACAAAATGGTCGTCGCTGTGCAACCCTTCGCTTAGATTGAGAACTGAATATCTGTTACTGCGTATTAATATATAATATAATAAAATAATATATGTTCACAACTATCACACAACGCCATCTAGTCCCAGGCTAAGCAGAGCTTGTGTTATGGGTACTAGACAACTGATAAACTTACTTATATATTTCTAAATACATACATATTTTAGATAAATTACACCCAGACACAGAACAAATGATCGTGCTCATCACACAAACATTTGTCCTGGGTGGGAATCGAACCCACGACCTTCGGCATAGCAGTCTGGTTCACTAACTACTAGACTGACAGGCCAGTCAGTATTATTGATCGCCATTTTATTTTAACTTATACACCCATCGATCACTGATAAATAACTATACACCGCGTTTTGTTATTTACCTTTGGCAATTTGTTTCAGAACTATTCGGCTACGACATCCTAGTCGACGATATGCTGAAGCCCTGGCTACTGGAGATCAATTTGTCACCCAGGTAAGTTATACAATACTAGCGACCCGCCCCAGCTTCGCACGGGTTCAATGATGATATTAAATACATGCATGTATTATACATAAAAACCTTCCTCTTGAATCGCTCTATCTATTAAACAAACCGCATCAAAATCCGTTGCGTAGTTTTAGAGATCTAAGCATACATAGGGACAGCGGGAAGAGACTTTGTTTTATACAGGGTGGGCCAAAAGAAGTCATCCGATGTTGTTTGGCTCTCTTTTTTTTTAAATGAAAAACTTCAATTTTGTTTTTTGATTATGTTTATTTGAACCTTTAGTATTTTATTAGTCAAGTCGAGAAGATTATATCGGCCAAATGGGCGCTGTCACAATTGATCGCCATACGTTCGTTTTATGGCATTTTTTATCACTTCGGTGAGAACTTTGAGCGACAGATTCGCGATTCCAGAGTTTCGAAAAATCTCATAACAAAGTCTGGAACGCTTAAATCGGGAGATTTTGTGGGCCATTGCAAATCTCCAAAACGAAAGATGAGGCGACCCGTGAACGCGATTATTCCGGATTCTTGGGGAGTGTATGGCTCCATGGCTTGTTCACTTGTACTCTGCATCTAGTTCACAAATATCAAAATATATTTGACACTAGCTTTTGTCAGCGGCTTCGCCCGCGTACATAAAATATAGCCTATGTCACTCAGGAGTAAAGCTGCTTTCTATTATTGCTAAAATTTCTCTTATCGGACCAGTAGTTCCAGAGATTACCTCCTACAAACAAAAAAACAAACTTTACCTCTTTATTATATTAGTGTAGAAGTGTAGATTGGAGGCCATTTGCAAAAATGAGAGTATCTTCCAATAGGGTGATTTCTTTTGGCAAATCACCCTGATTGCTACGCCGGACGTCGTGGGTTCGATTCCCACCCAGGACAAATGTTTGTGTGATGAGCTCAATCATTTGTTCTGTGTCTGGGTGTAATTTATCTATAATATGTATGTATTTAGAAATATAAGTATGTTTATTAGTTGTCTAGTATCCATAACACAAGCTCTGCTTAGCTAGGGACTAAATGGCGTTGTGTCATAGTTGTGAACATATTATATTATATTTATTATGTTCGTCACCCAGTTTGGCGTGCGAGAGTCCGCTGGACGCGCGAGTGAAGTCAGCTCTGCTGGCGGACACGCTGACGCTGGTGGGGCTGCCCGCCGTGCCCATGTGCAAGACAGACATCTCCACGCAGAGCAACTCGCTCAAGGTGCGCATTGGCGCGGTAAGTTCGTCATCACCTGCATCATCATTGTCATCACCATTAAAATCCTATAAAATCTTCATCATCTTTCACACCATCATCACTATCCGTCATCAATGTCATGTTTATTATTGGACATGAACTTATTTTTTAGGGGGAGCTAGCCCACGTTGCTATCTTTATGCTATAGAAATAATATGTCCGTACGTGTATCTGCTATTTTACCCCAACAATGAAAGATTTGTTTGAGACCAGAAAATCTGATTATTTATTTTATTTAATCTCAAAGTCATACAAACGTACCGGTCAGTGTACAGTAGTTCTCGATTACCTGTCAAAACCGTCTCGCGTACACACACAATTGATTTATTCACACATATCCCTACTAACTAAGTTTCCCATGATCTAGTCACATTTTGAGCATAAAACATTTGACATTGTTTTATGCTCAAAATATGACTTAATACGGCTCCAATTATTCAAGAGATATTTTGAAATGTAATGAATATTTGTTAAATATTAATTTAGCAAAATTGATTCTCAAATGTTATTGAGAAATAAATGTATTACTCAAAACATTTTCGTGTTTAGTAAGTCTTATTCACAAAATGAATTACGTGATAATATCAGTTATATTGATCCAGTGTCGGCGAGTTCACTCGGCCGAGAACGTGTGCGTCCGTGGTAAGGGCCGCTCGTCCGAGGGCGGCGCGGGCACCGGCGCCGCCGCGCAGGGAGCTGGCGCCGCGCTGGCGTCGCTTACAGGCGAAGAGTTGCGCCTGGTGCGCGCGGTGAGGGCGCAGTACGCCAGGAGAGGCGGCTTCGTCAGGATCTTCCCCTCACAGAACTCCTGGCAAAAGTATTCGCAGTATTTGGGTATGTGATTTGGAATTACATAATTTATTCTCCGAAGTTATAGTACGGCCATTCTAACTTGACCTTACCCTAAAGTTTATTGACCCAAAAGTTAAGCTTTCGCAGAGCTTTAGCGTTTGTGCATACATGAAAAAATAAAAGATTTAAACTCTTGAGCCCCTAACGCCAGCGTTCGTACACCTATTGTCTTTCTATTATGTCTCTAGTTACATTATTCGGAAGGTTAAAAAAATATGGTTTAAAAAATAAATACTGGTAACAATTGTTATTGGCATTTACCTATTGTGACACAAGCGCTAAAGTTCGCAGAGTCTAACTTCAGTCTCGCCAAGTTAAAACAGCTAAATCTTGGTATGGAAATGGACAGGGAAATTTACAAATGAAGTCTGTTTATCACCCCAGACCCAGTAACAGGCATCCCGGTGTGCTCGACGTCCCTGAACAACAACATCCCGTACCAGGTGGTGCAGCACAACTACAACCTGCTGGTGCACTCGCACGTGCTGCCGCACTTCCAGCACGCCACCGTCGCCACCAGCCTCACTGACACGCCGCAGAGGTAAAACAACACTCACTCACATACACCATCACACTCTCTCACTCTCACACTCGCTTACTCACTTGACTCACTCAATTGTTTCTCTTGTTTGTTCCACCAACAAACAAGTCCAATACAAAAAAAGAATTTCTAAAATCGGTTCACACATAACCCGTCTAGTTTGTATAAATTAGTAACTTTACGCTACTTCACGCTGTTAAGGGTTCTGTTAAATTATGAGAAATTTGTGACAGACAGGAAACTACGGAACCCTACACTGAGTGTGATAGTGTGTTCGACACGTTCTTGACAAAAAAAAATAAAGAACTATTATAATCCCACGTATGACAATAATTAAATTGGTCAATCTTTCTATTTCGTTGACCTATTTTGCCATGTTTGCGCACGTGATAGCTTGGCTTATTAATAAATAGATCTATATTAAAAAGTGGTTAAGTCGATTTTGCTCATTATACTGAGCAAACAATTTTTAGGTTTCGCGCATTTAAATTTACACATTGTATATAACCTACCTACCTACCTTTTGTTGTAACCTTGTCTTAAAAAATATGAGAGTCGTTATGTTGTCTCGGTGTAAACTGACACTTAAACTTTTGAGCCCCAAGCGACCGTACACCTAATGTTTTTTTAATTGTGTCTGTAATTACTAAAGTCAAAAGGTTAAACTGGCTTTTGCGGTGTTTTTTTACATAATTTTTCCTTTGTATACTGGATCCTTTAATATTAGCTTGTTTACAGACTAAAGCGCTACGAAGCAGTCAGCATAACCTGCCAGGCCCCCGCCGTGTGGCTGGGAGAGACCACGCCACAGCACCACGACACGCGGCGAGCCAAGGAACTTGTCAAGAGGCAGCTCATGGAAGGCATGAAGCTTACGTAAGTCCAATACTCATATAGAACACTTAAAAACTTTCTCCCTTCTTACGAATTGTTTCCATCAGTACAGATACTGGCACGGATCTTGCGCGCGAATTTTCTCTTGCGCAGAAGTGAAATTTTAGCACACCCATTGCGGAACTCTGCAATAGGGAACAAAATGCGTCCCAACATAACTATCCCACACTGGTTTAGTTATGTTGTTTTCCGTAACTTGCTGTACGCAATGTATTCACGTGACGCGAGACATATTGTAGGATAATTTATTTTGTTACGCGTCATATTACAGGATATTTTAGTCCCCAATATATCGATATCAGAAGTATGAATTAATGTAAGGGATTTTTACTTAAAATGTAAAAATGTTCTTTACGTGATTGATGTAGGAGTATTTTACGAAAAACGTAAAAATGTCCCTTACGTTAATTCATACTTCTGGTATCGATATTTGTGTCTTTACTTTATCGTCGCAGTCCTCAACGAAGTATTTTTTACGGTTTAATAATGACACTGTCTCCATGTCCCTCTCGCAGCACGGGCGAGTCCCGGCGCGCGTTCGGTCTGTTCCTGACGCACGTGCTGAAGCGCGTGTCGTCGCCCAGCAACGAGCTGGGCGCGGCGCACGCGTCGCTGGTGCTGCGCTTCCTCAAGCGCGCCTGCGCCTCGCTGCGCATGCCTTACAATGTAAAGGTGACGAGGTTTACGCATGCCGCCTCTAGCACACACAGGCGCTAGGTTAACCGACCATTCTCAAAATATGACAGCAAATTGTTTTAAAAATTAAATGGTAAAAAAAAGTTTGGATAACCTTTTAGGCTGTATTTAGTGCTACACAGACGATCCGTACGGATAACCGTCGTCCCTAGCTATATTATAGGGAACTGTACCTACCTTCCTACCTTAAGCTGTATTAACAATTGCGTTCAGTTGAACACGACCCGTGGAGCGACCGTCCGTTGTTTATTCGCTATAATACAGCTCCGAACGAACAGTCATCCGTACGGACCGTTCGTGTAACAATAAAAATAGAGCCTTAGTCACTTGCAAAAATATATATACGATAAACATACATGTTTATTCCACCAGAGTATTGAGTATTTCATGGATGACCGCATCCATGAAATACTCAATCTTGTCAGTCCTTATGTTACTTATAGAGAAGAGCTAAACGAAATGGGGTACCTAGTCTCAAATACATGACCCTGGCGAATGTGACACAAAAACACTCGTCGGAACATTGCGACGCATACAACTAAAGGGTTATCCAATATAGCGAATTCTCAGTTAAATTTTTGGCATCTACCTTATTTTGAAAGGATTTACCTAGCGCCTGAAGATGCTAACAAAATATTAACACTTAATTATATGTGTATATTTATGCCTCTTATATAGGGTCAAAGTAAATAAGCCAGTGAAACTTTACATATTTGATGGGTATCGAATATTATGACCTTATAAAACTTGATTTTGTAACTTGTGTATAACGACATTTATGGTCTATGCCCGTTAAGAAAATAGTGACTGGGTTCCCACTTTTCATCACTACACATGATATCGCGTATAGTATGCAGAGCTCGCAGAGAGACGCCGGCTGGCCTGAAATTCCATTCCACCATACTACCAAACAGGCGCATCCTAGCTTAAATATTATTATTGTTTTCTCACTGTATCAACTGTCAATTCTAAATTCTCTATATTATGCGTTCCAAATAAGAACAGGAAAGTCAATAAACTCGATCTGTCAAATTTTGAGTGAAAAGTACGGTTTGCAAAAAAATCTTATTTCCGTATCAATAAAAAGTTTTTTTTTGCTTTTTATTACTAAATTTTAGTTAATTCTAGTTGAAGTAAAAACGTTAGGGTTTAATATAAATTTGCCAAATATATTGTTTTAAGTCACAAATAGTTTACAAAAAAAACTATTTTCTTTCTTATTTTCATTGTTAGAAACGATTCGCCTTTTTCTTCTATTTACCACTACTCAGACACATCACTCACAAAATTGAAAAACTGTGTTCTGATTAAACTTTTTTCATTCACGATTCGTACGTAAATTATATTTGATGTATAAAAATACATCTTTTTTGTTCACTCTACCTAATTTCTTCGATTTGACAGTTCGACGTGACGTCACAACATTGCCATCGATCCTATTCTCATTTGGAACGGATTGTACATATAAATACCTTTTGAATACCGGTCCGTAATTAGAGACAATAGGTGTTCGAACGCCGGCGTTCGCTTGAGGCTTAAGAGTACAGTTCACACTGAAGTTTGATCAAATAAATAGCTATAACTAGCTATATGTATTGTTCTGCGGCGCTATTCTACGAGAAAAAACAATTAAAAATTGAGCCAAACTTTGTATTAAACAGTGTTTTTAAGCATAATTATCAAGTTATTATTATAAAATCGTTGAAGGCCGCTAGTAGAAAGTAGTAGGTATTTATATTCACATAGATTCGGTATCGACACACATCAAGCCTGTAAAGTTTCGCTGGCATATTCAATTTGACACTATATTTTGACATTTTATGTATTGTCGCTGATATGATATTACAGTAATGTAAATATTAAATTGGTTGTGTAGTTGATATATATGTTGTTGTAAAATTGTGCTTCGAGTAATAATAATAACAATGTATTTATGTATATTTGTGCCCGTGTGTGTACTAATATGTGTTTTTCTCCGCTGCCTGTCTGCCTACCCGGCAAGTGACCTGGCTTAACGATATGAATGTACGTTTGAAAGCTAATTGTAACTTGTAAGCGCTGGGTCTCGCTGTGAAGTGACATTTCACGATCGCGATTCTTTTATTCCAATATGTACCTTATTACAATGGCATACGGATCATAAAAATGGAGCATTGTCTGTCTCTTGTGATGTTATGCTGTCTACATACAATCGAAGACACTTCCGCGTGACCACCGCTAAGTTCATTTTTGCTTGCACTCGAAACGAAAACTTACGATGTTTGGTTTGGCGCCGCGACGCAGGATTCAAGCGATTTTTTTTTAGTAATCAGGCAAAAATGACCTCGATTAACAGAACAATTAAGTTGCGAGAGCGTTGGAAATAGGTATCATGGTCCTTCAATACAGAAGACATTTAAATACCACAATTTTTGGCGGTATATAGAGTGACACTCCCTGTTACTCCATCTAGGCCGGGAGGAGGTCATTCTTAGAATTCGTACCACAAAAAATATATAAGGGGTGTTTCACGTTCACGGGATGCAATTTCTGATCCGTCTTTGTTTAAAAATTTGTATTCTGCACTAAGATGATTATCTCGCGTCACCGTCGTCACGTCACAGTGGGACCCAAGCCGAGCATGTCACAGACAGTTTTGCTTATTATTCATTTTGGTGACTACACCCCCATCCGTAACACCACTTATTTTATATTCCACAATTTTAGGCTCTACACAGACGGACTGCAATCCAACTGCAAATTGCAGTTCAGAACGGTTCGGCACGGTTGGTTTGCAGTTCTATTGCAGTCGTTTCAACTGCATTCAAACTGCATCTGAACTACAATTTGCAGTTGAATTGCGGTCCGTCAGTGTAGAGACTTAGACTAAGTACAGTCAGCAGAACATCAGACTATACAAATCTGTCAGATTTCTCCAATACATTTTGAACCTTGTTACATTATGGTTTAGAGTTGAAAATCGTTTGCAGAATTTTGACAGTTTGTTGTAGTCTGATGTGCTGCTTACCGTACAATTATTTATAGGTATCTTTTATTCTTGTGGCGACGTCTACAATTTAGTCCTACTGTAAAAGGACGCGTAATTTCATAAACGCGAACGTCGTGTTGTAGTGTTGTATGTAAGCTTTACACAGGCGTATACTGAGAAAACGCTTTTATGAAGCTGCGCGATCGTAGACAGTTGGCCTTAGAATTTCCTTATTTACACTTATTCTCTCATCATTTGTCACTATATCTAAAAAGTTTTTAAAAACTTATTCATGCGATGTCCTACACAGGCAATTTAACGCGAATGCAGATATGAAGCTATCCGATGCGGTTCACATTGATTAAATGCGATGCGGCTTTGTTCTACGTGGACGCGAATCCACCGTTTCAGCCGACATTCATACAAAGAGCTGGCAATTAGTGACCTATACTTAAACACGTGATTGAAGAAACTATTATGAGACCAAACCTAAAATCCCGAAAAAGAAATTGTTGGTCAGTACATTTTATGTTCGCCTAACTAGTCAAAATGTACTGAACTTGCTTATTTTTTTCGCGATTTTGGGTTTAGTCCCATAGTAAAAGTTGTTTGTTATCATGACTACAATCACGTGTTTAAGTATCGGTTCCTAATTTACCAGTCACCCTATATAAAGCAATACACTGCACTTAAAATATCAAACTATCTAAATGGGTCCGATTCGCTTCACTTGTCGCCGATTCGCACCCACGTGTTAGTCACGTAGAATATCGCAATAGAGTATTAATTTTCTTTATTCATTCGCGCTGCATCGCTCTGTGATCGCATTGAATCACCTACTTAGGACACCGTGTGTAATATAAAGTTTTGAGTCTTCAGAATTAAAACTTTCGATGTCAAGAACATACAATAATTCTTTCGCTACCAATTTTTTTTAGATTTTTCATGTATTTTTTTTTTTTTTTTTTTTTTTAATAATCTACCTGAGTAGAATCCCACCGGTATCGTGAACAAAATCCACGCTGCACGGGGATCAGGGCTCCAGAGAATTTAAACTAATTATTATTATATGCTGGGATCTTCGCATTGAAAGTTTTAAAAACTAACCTCAGGCTTCAGATCCCAACTTTGCCCGTATAACATGGCGCAGATCATAGCTGCATAAACGTATTCTGGGGCCCAAATCTGCTTTTTTCAAAATATTGTCATTTCAACAAAAAGTTCGTAATCTTTTAATTCATAATGGTTGATACGAGCTGTTTTGTAATTAATTAAAAACTATAACTGCACAATAACATTCTAATCGTAACGCACTGATTAAAAGAACATTCAGAATTTTAGTAATTTACCGCATACGTCAAATATTAATTCATTATGTACGAGATTAAGATTCTAAAAAAATCTCAATGGAATGTCAGTGGTTGTTCATTGGAAAGTCATAATGACTCCATCTTGTTAGTAGATTACCAAACTTGTCAAAATCAACAATTATGAAATCAGTGACCACCTATTCTGACACTATTGTAATAGCAGACTTGAGGCCCTGGCTCTATCCAAATCTCCATTAATGAAGCCCCCCCAATAAGATTCCTCTATTGTATCGATTCATTCTCGAGCTCTTAGGGTCCACCGGCGAAGATGTGCGACAAAGACAGATGCGCCGTCATCGCCAAGCAGCTCAACGACTTCCTCTACATGTACTACCGAGAGACGGACCTCTACACCGACAGCGAGGACAAGGAGGGATGCGTATCCAATATACACTTCGCCCAGTTCCTCTATTCTGCTAGGTTGGTATATTGCTGTGATTATATTGGAACAATTTTACTGGTATATGTATCTTATCGTGACAATAGGTCGTGGTAGAGCAAAAGAAAGATGTCGTGTACTGTATATAAGTATAATGAAATAAAAAAAAAAATGGCTAAATTGGTTATATTGTGAGAAATTTGTAACGGGCGGGAAACTACGGAACCCTAAACTGAGCTCACACTCTCTTTACTGGTTTTTATTTCAATATGACAGCAGCCATTCTGTGATCTGAGGCTAGAAAAAAAAATGGCGTGTAACATTGTGATTATCGTGTTGTATGGAGTCTCGCGACTGGCCTTCCGCCTGACTGCCTCCACGCTGTTCCCACAGCCCTTGTTCTCTACCGTCAGTTCTTGGCAACACTCTAAAAGGTAGTCTAAATAATTTGTGAAAGCTTCAAGAACTCCTCGGGATGTAAGAACCACCAAACTGTCACTGACGATGCTTAAGGGGAGACATTTAATCTAAATTGTGGGTGTATTTTGTGTTGAACAATACATTGCCTATAATAAATTTCCTTTATTATCCTTTCGTCCCAGTGAGGCTGACCTAGAAGACGTTCTCCTCCTACAACTGAAGATGGAGAACTACCAGACCACGTTCCTGGGCGACGCTCGCAACTCGTTCTGCGTGGACCTGCCTCCCTCCAAGCTGTGCGTGGAGCCCACGCGCCACACGCTGCTCAAGCACCTCGCCTGCTTGTCGCCCAACAACACCAGGAAGTACAGGTACTGCACCCTACCACACCAGACCATAGAAGACACTCGCAACAGGTTCTACGTAGACCTTCCGCCCTCTATCCAAGCTATGTGTAGAAAACAAAGTGGAAAAAAATCTTCACAGACATTTTTCAAGATGCCTCATTATATTTGTACACCTTGTGACAGCAATATTCTAACAAAAGTATTATTATATATTATTGACATGCTCTCAGACTAGTCCACTTCTACATTTTACTGTACTTACAACTATTTACAGCGCGGTCGAAGATTAATCAAAGAGTAGATCACATAGTTCAAGAAAATCGATTTTTGAAATCGATCTTTAACAGTGAATCGATTTAATATTTTTTCCTCGAAAATCGATATTTTTTCCTATAAAATTGGTTACTTTTTACAGGAAAAATATCGATTATTATTCAAAAATGTTTAAAAACCGGATTTTGCCACTTTTTATGTAAATGTTAATGTGTGTTTTAATTAATAATTCATCAGAAATTGTGTGCATTATAGGATTTTTGTTAGGACATATTTCAAGATGCCTGATTATATGTTACTTATACACCTATACATAGTCGATTTCCATACTTTATTGTACGTATAATTATTTCCAGCGTATTCAACCAAAATTCGCTCAGTTATAATAAATGCTCCCCCTTTAATCCTCAGATCTGAGTGGCTGACATGGATCAACACAGCTTCGAAATTGGGGTATTCTAAATTATATACGCTTAGAAATGCTTCTTTTAAATGTTCTTTCAAAACTCTTCTTTTTTTAATCACATTTTTTTAACTCTCTCTGTGTCAATATGTGTCGTGTTCTCTTTTTGATCACATTTTTAACTCTCTTTGTGTCAATGTGTTTGTCATGACCACGATTTTATTTGCGCACTAATTACCTTAAAAATATTGTTCTCTTTTCTATCAGATTCATTAAAAAATTTGTGTGATAAAACAAGATAATATGATACCAAAAAAAAAATGTTAATCGTTAGCATTTTTTTTCTCAATAATTCACTTGTGTAGTTAAGATAACAATATTTTTTTATTGGTGAGCTACAGAATCATTAACAATCTTTGAATGTCAAGATTGGCTTATCTCTTTTGCTTTATATGTTATTTTTTCATTCTAAGAGCTAATCATAGAACACTTACTACAATTGTACGAGTTGTGGCGGTTTATAATGTCAAAATTATAATTAAGTAATACCCCCTAGTTATCCAGTTGGGAACGGCGATCTTATAAATCGGGGTCTCGACAAATCCGTCAAGCGGGGAAAGAAAATCACAGCTTAACGACAAATCGTAAGAAAAGTATCAAGACGGTGTAAGTCGCAGTATGATCCCTTCGTGTGGCTTGACAAACTAACTGCATATAATATGTGAGGTAGCAATTAATGGTGTGCATGCATGCAAATAATAGTATTTAAAGTATATACGTTAATCTTAAAATTTACAGAGCATTTTGACCCTTATCTCCGCGATGTAATTCTAGTTCTCTATCAATCTTGATCACCTTAACCTGAAGTGTATTTACGCAAAAACTGTTCACTCTATTGTCTATGTGACGACGACAGACGCCGCCGAGATTCCGTTCCCGATTTCCGTCCACCATAGGCGCGGGCTTGCGGACATCGAGCAATGGGTTGCTCGCCATCCGGTGGTCTGGTAATAGTCCGGACCCAGCCCAGTCGTCGACGGCGCGCACTGTTCCCGCGCGCCTCAAGGAGTTGTCAGCAAATGTGGTGGCCCAACTGCAGGGCCAAAACCTACTCGGGAAACGGTCCGGTTTCTGTAGGGAAGGTCCGACCCCGGTATGAGGGCTAAGAGGGAATGGGGTGGGTCGTTTAGTCAGTAAGAGTCTGACACTGTTTCTTGCTCTGCCCATAGGCGGGATTCGTCATTAGATGATTTTTCACGACAAAAAAACCCCTTCGTCTGTGGATATAAGATTCAATATTCTTTGTACATTTTTGGATTAACGTTTCGACATTGCGTCAATGTGGATGGTTCGACCCTAATTCTAGGCTTAGTTAA
Source organism: Mythimna loreyi (assembly GCA_029852875.1). Classification (NCBI taxonomy): domain Eukaryota; kingdom Metazoa; phylum Arthropoda; class Insecta; order Lepidoptera; family Noctuidae; genus Mythimna; species Mythimna loreyi. Next base: position 18,844,006 of record CM056796.1, on the reverse strand, counting down.
GGTAAGTCTGTCGTAACCATTGCTATTTCTTATAGAAACACGTTGGTCACATTTGCTGCACGCTAAAATGACTTTCGAAAAACACTAGCACTTTTAGAACACTCAACTGTAAGAATCTAAAAAACTTAACATCCTTAAGTATGTAAAATTTTAAATCACACCTATAAAAAGAATCAAGGAGTTGTCAGCAACTGTAAGGCCTCAACAGGGTCGAATTCTCCTGGGGCCAAGGGTTGATGCGAAAGCGTAACACCAGGGCTCTGATACTAAAGCAAGGACGGAATGGGGTAGGTTTTTTAGTCAGTAAAAGTCTGACACTGTGTCCCGCTCAGCCCGAGGTCAGGATTCTTCATTTGATGATTTTTCCCACCATAAAAAAAACTTATAAAAAATGTTACACTTAGATTATGGTACATCAATTCTTTGATATTTGAAGCGAAAGACCGAGCGAAGTGGAGGCGTCTAAGTGGGAAAGCGGACCACGGGCACCGAGGTGAAAGCCAAGGTTAGCAACCGGGACGGACACTAGGATGATGATGATGAATTCTTTGATATTTAAAGTGTGAATAATATTAATTATTAATTGGCTAATAAGCGAAAATAAGCTTTTGTCTTTTGGTCACTTTTGAAGTTTTGATGAGGAACGAGTAGACCATGTCCTGGAATACTTTTTACCTTGGGGGTGTTCCCTTGGGATCTTGTTCTACTATAAAAAAGAAACCCAGGGCTATATTAATATAATTTTTCCATTGGTGTCCACTATTTCTCTTGATGGTAAGCGATTATATTGTCTTAGAAGAAGCTTGCTTGCTTAGAAGTAACCTATTCACTCTTGACTTAAACTCCACGAAGTTATGGAACCTACACTCCAGCTAGAACCATTTCAGAAAGAAAGAAAAGAAAGAAACTCCATAACTTAGAATTTCCTTATCATTTCCAGGGGTTCGGAGTCCCAAAGCCGTTCAGAGACAGACACGGAGAGCGACCAGCCCGGCGGTCACGTCACCAGCTCCGAGATGGTCCTCAAGGACTCTATGAAGGAAGAGAAGCCCCTCACCCAAGCCCTGAAGTACGCACGGTCATAACCTTTACCTTAGGAAACCGCGTCTTTATCTTTTTACTGTGGCTAGAGATTTTGAAGAAGAATTTTTTATTCGTCTTGTGATGGGGTGATTATAAGATTTAAAAAGAAAACTATTTAGTTCATCATAGCGTAACATAAGCTTCAGCCTTTTAATGTTTCCACTGTAAGGGTTCAGACCTCCTACTCCAGGAGAGAAAATGGGCCGTAATACACCACGCCGGCCCAGCACGGGTTGGTGGATGTCACATGTCTTGGGGTTTTTAGCCCTAGGGATGCCAGTTTCCTCACGATCTTTTCCTTTACCGTTTTGAGAACTAAATAGTTTTTTTTTTTTATCTAGAACCCTATTCGAATTTGTCTCTAGCATGACAACTCATGTCAAATGTCATATGATATTGCAGATTTTCATTATACATGCAGACGACCCTTTCTATGATATTGTAGAATTAAACAATCTAAATATTTTAGGGATAAATATTGCATAAGCCCCACGGGTTTGTCTGCTATTCTTTTTTATTATTGTACGAACACACGTACGATACAACTACGCTCAGAGGACTAAAGTATTTGAAAGTTCTTTATTATTTTAAGAGTTTTTCTTCAAAATATTTAGTCATTTAATTCCGTTTAGTCATTCCTAGCTAGGTTCCTCTCCCTTCGTGTTTTCCTGCCTACGCTTCTACACACTCCCTCCCTTTCCCACTCTAACATCTATACGACAACAGTCTCTGTCCTTATATCCCAGTTAATGTACAAATGATACCAAATCTAGATGAAATATTGTACAAAATTTAATGTCAAAAGCTAACTATAGACCCATCTACGTCTATGTACATGGTACATGGTTTACATGCATCTAGTCGCAACACAAACTAATGTGATCTCGGTGGGAACGCTAAATTGAAGCCGTGTGGTCCACTTTTTATTTTCAAGTTTATTAAAGCAAGGAATAAGAATCCTCCTTACCCCTGAGTTTGTTTCGGTGTTTCTTCTCAGGGTAGTCAGCTAGGAAACACCAGACTCATCTAGCTTAAACTGACGAAAAGAAAAAAAATTGACATGTAAAAGTGTTATTTTAAAACCTATTTACAAAATAAATATCATTTATTCAATATTCAATTTGTTATATTGGGGTAGTTCTAGAACCAAATAATGATAACATCTGTTGCTAAGTTTCAAGTATATTGGTACACCAAATGAGATTTTCCATACAATCGAAATTACCCGTTTTTCAACCCCATAAATTTGAATTTCCAAAATTGCTCGTAGGGACTCTAAAGAAGGGTCGAAGCCCAAGGGTTCAAGGTCTTTTTCTGAAAGGAAGTCTTGGCCCCAGTGCGAAAGCCAAATAAGGAACGGGGAGGGCTGTTTAGTCATTAAGAGTCTGACACTGTTTCCCGCACCGCCCAAGGGCGGGATTCGTCATTGGTTGGTTTTTACCCACCATAATAAAAATCTTAGTGCTCTCCTACGTCATAAAAGAAAACCTTGTGGAACATTTATCACTCCCAAGTTCCTGTAGTTTTGGCCATTCGATGATATGTCAGTCAGTCAATTTCTTCTTTCATATTTAACTAGCGACCCGCCCCAGCTTCGCACGGGTACTGATATTCAATATATTATGCATTGTACTATACACATAAACCTTCCTCTTGAATCACTCTATCTTTAAAAAAAAACCGCATCAAAATCCGTTGCGTACTTTTAAAGATATAGCATACATAAGGACAGCGCAACTTTGTTTTATACTATGTAATGAAGATTTGGTCTATAGTTAGCTTTAAAACCGTCTTAATTAATTACATAATATAGAAATAAATAGTTAATCAATAGTGCGTTGAAATCATCCGCGCAACCCGTTACGTCTGCCTTCCTTTATAGTACAATCAAATGCACGGTTTGCCTTCTAAGATTAGCAATAATAATAAAATAAAAACATGGTATGTTATTTAAGACATGTTCTATTTACCTGGCACTAGATATAATGATCTGACGGTGCTATGTTTAACGAATCAGTAGATTAGTGGTGGATCTTTTTGCGAGGCGACTAGCAGCGGATGAATACGGCCATTTTTTTTTTTAGATCTGTGGTCTGGCTTCCGTACTTAGGCCTTGGTGGATTGTGCGTTCAGATTTCGCGTTGTTCATTCAAAATGAATATTCAAAAAAAGGAAGTTATTTTTCTTTTTTAAATAAAAGAATTATTAATGTCCCTTTCTGCTACAATACTGTCTTAATATAATAAATATGAACAATACAATAAATCTATACTAATATTATAAAGCTGAAGAATTTGTGTATTTGGTTGAACGCACTAATCTCAGTAAAATTCTTTCTCGTGTTAGATAAATACAGCCTACAGGAGCAGAGCAGCAATAACTTAACTGAGGGTGTAACCGCGAGGGTACCTCACCATGATCACGTCCACTGCTGGACATAGGCCTCCCGCAATCATCCCCATAATGAAGGGTCCTGTGCATCTTGCATCCATCGGGTACCCGCAACCCTTGCCAGGTCATCGGTCCATCTTGTTAGAGGCTTTCCCACACTGCGTCTTCCGAAGGACAGCTAGTGAGATATAATAGGATTGATTCACTTTGATAGGGTTACAAAAATTTTATCTATTCGTAGACTTGTATTATAGGTCCTCGACCAGGCTTGTAAAGTATAAGTTTACCCATTTTAGCTGAATTTTCTATCTCTCTTCTCTTGCATATTTTATGAGGAAATAAAAAAACCTGTGACCCTCTGCGGTAGTATATTGTGGTTTATTAGTAAAAAATATTTGTTAACTGATTAGTACCTACATGGGCGTTGGCAGAACTAATTTCAAGGTGCATCTTTAGCACATCGCCTCGTATAGAACTTTACAACAAAAGTGACCGAAACGAGATAATTTTACCACCTTGGCTCGGAGACGCTATGAATTATATATTATACGAGTCTTAAGATATTTTTTGAATATGAAATTGAATTGAAAGAGATGCAAGTTGCTCTCTCTTCCCAGCGCCTATGAATAGTTAATTCAATTGATAATGTTGCTGCCCAACCAATTGCTGTCGTTTCGTTAATTTCGAACGCTTGCAATAAGCAACGCATCCAAATCCTTTGTTCTAACCATGTGACAGAGCGTTGAAATGACTTCAGAATAAAGAATGGGAGCGTAGCCAATTCAAAGCGTTCGACGTTAACGAAACGATTGTAACTTGGCTACGGGGGTATCGTTACTGTAAGAAAAGGTATACATATCAACCTAGTGCTTGCCAAAGGACAATTTCAAATATCAGCTCCTCATTTTGGGTCACAATTCCAACTTCTATTGATATTGAGCGTCCTAGAGAGATCTCTTAAAACTTGTCTATTCCATCGATACAGTCCATCTGCTAGTTGCTTCGCCACGACCGCCTATCAAGAATGCTATAGACTGAAGTAGCGGTATGTACTTACAAACAGATCTTGACATTGTGATTTCAATTATTGTATTGAGGTAGTTTAGCTTGCTTTATTACCAGACGTTAGTATCGTTTGATGGTGTTCAATCAGGTATGATCTTCTTAGATGTACAACTTCATTATTAGGCAAAGGACTTGATAAAAAAGGCCTGCCTCCCTAGCCAAGCGACTTTCGTTTCGTTAACGAACGCTTGGCCACGCCTCCCAACTCCTTTATTCTGACCACGTGACATGACTATGGCCTCAGAACAAAGGAACTGTAGGCGTGGCCAACTCAAAGCGTTCGACTTTAACTTGGCTGGGGGGCTGAAGTTACCATTCTCATAACTTCGTTGCTATGGGTGACAAGCTAAGAACCAAAAAATGTATTTTATCATCATTATGGAATCTCATGGCTGCTCTCATACATCGCTAGTTCTACGATCTGATATATTTAAATGTAAGAGTGTATAAATGGATTTTACGCGGGCAAGTTTATATGTAACGGCAATTATAAATTAATATGTGCTACTTCTGAATCTAAGAAGTCTCTAAATGAATTGCTGAAATGATTGCGAGAAAGGATGGGTACATCAATTTGAACATGTCATTAGAAATGTAATGAAATTTTTATTATTACCTATCTGTTTTTATATAATTCTGCGAGTGTATGTATTATGTATGCCGCGCATTTACCTATTTATGTAGTATTGTAATTCGTTGTGATTTGACAACCTATGCTAGTCGACATGGTCACACACTGCGCAAACGCCAAAGTCTCGAAATATTTATTTTATTATTTAAATTAATTATTATTAGCTTTTTAAAATAATATGAAATTCTTACAAGTACGAGTGATTTAAGTCGTAGTCTATTTTTAAAACTTCACATTGTTATCTTCTACAAAATAACGAAATTTTAAGCAATAATATTTTTTGTACTTTCAACGATTTACCGTCCACTGCGCGTGATCGCATTTTGTTTAAGAAGGTCATGAAATTTTAATTTGTATGATATTTTTAACAAGTATTACTAGTTTTAAGCGAGCAGTGTCTAGATTAGTTGAGTTTGTTTGTGATATTTCAAAATTAAATTACAGTGTAGCTCAAAATCTACAATGACTTTGCAGCTAGAGTGAAATAAGCATTTATGGCAGCATGACTTAGCGGTAACGAGTACATTCAGTTACAATAGTACCGTGCTTAGCACGCGTACCATTGCAGCTGTAAGCACCGTTCTAGACGCCCGATCTCTTCTATATTTTGTATTATTATATTCTTAAAATTTACTTTATTTGCAGCTGAGCTGTTTTAGATATTCCCTTATTTATTGATTATTCGATTCTTATGGTTTTAGAAAATATCAATGACTTTTTAATTTTATAAATGCCTGTATGTAGACCTAGTGCCATATCCCAAAGATGTAGGTTGCAGTGAGTGTTGTATATCACTGTCACTTGCGCCTCGACGAGTGCAGCTTAGCTTGAGTACAAACTGTGAGATAGTGAGATACATCGGCAATGTTTTAATCTCATATAATTATATTACGTGAAAATATATTTTGAATATGCTAAATAAAAGTTGGAAGCAATTTTGGTAGTTTTATTGTGAAAGTTCCTCCCAACAGTTTGCGACACCGGTAGCGGTACATTAGGACGCACAGTTTACTAACTACTGATATTAGAACAATAAGCTGAAATGGCCTGTGACACCAGTGATGATGCAGAAAAAGCCATGTTGACCTTGCAGAAGATAAGTTTTTTTGAATAGCAGTTTGCCTAGTAAGAAGTGAAAGGTAATGTTCAGATCGAAAGAGTGCATGCAAGCTCCTAAACATTTTTGGTCTTTCGAGTTGAGTAAATGTATAGCGACACCTATGGTGCTACATAGGATAAACTACGGAATCCTACATCGAGTAATTAGAGTTCTCCGCCTAATTCAATCATCTCTCGGGCAATTGATCAGACAAAAAAACTGTCTGGTCGGAGGATCCTTCCTTTTCAACGGAGGTGTGCGTCACGAGAGTCCGCTTACGTTTAAATATGAAACTGCAAAGCACAGGTCCAATCGTGTGTGGAGTTAGTACTGCAGCCATGGGCTGGTGCTGCGATTGGGAAAGGGCCCTCTTAAGTGCACTTCAACATCAACGGTTGCATCACTGCCTACCATCAGGTTCTAAGTTGAGCAATGCAATAGTGCGGTTCCTGCTAGGGAAACACCGCAAACTACACGCGACGGGTGAATACCCGCTTTACGCAGCTTTGGCCGTCTCCGCTCCTTCTAAGCCGAGTTGGTAACAATACCATCCATCCCTTGAAAAGGTGATTTCCCATATTATTTTTAATTTGTATTTCAACAGAAGTTCTTCACTTTCTGATAAAATGATTCTCAGAATTATGGAGTAAATATGTTGGCGACTGATCTTAAGCATTTCGTACGCCATAAGCCCAGCGCACATCGCTGGAAGCGCGGCGGAGCGCAATTAAAGAATACAATTTAATATAAACCTTAACTACCTTGACATCGGTCTACAAACACTCGCGCGCATGCTCTTTAGTAGCTTGAAGGCGCTCCGAGCGCCGCATGCGAATTTATTCTTTTGTAGACCGTATGTTACGGTAGTTAAGGTGAATATTAAATTGTTGTCTTCAATTGCGCTCCGCCGCGCCTCCAGCGGTGTGCCATAGAAGAATTAATGCGCAGCCAATAGTACGAAGTTCAGAGCGGTCAAGATATTTCGGCCATACTTTACCTATTGCAAAGGCAGTTGAAAAAAAAACGAAGATTTCATCAGATAATAACATTTATTGCGCACACATCGTCACATTGTTTCTACATGATCCTTGGTACAACAATAGAACGACAAGAAATTCTTCAGGTTTGGTCTCATTGCTAGAGTCTCGAGCATGTTCAACCAGGCAGCCAATCCCTGCGGAACATAGAAACGTATGAATACCAAAAAGTGTAATTTTAAAATGTTGAGAAGACGTGAAGGTTACCATACACAAAGTATTAAAATTATCTGTAATTGGGTACTTTACTGTATTTATTATTGACAAATTACACAAAACGTTTTTCTGAATACAGCATAAAAATTTTAATGAAGCAGAATTTCGGATCACAAACTATAGTTGGTGGGGACGTCTTGCTATCTCTTTTACACTTAACCTAATTACGATGACGTCACATTTCAGTATGTGTATCAATATTGTTACTTGACAGTTTCCCCCTTTAGAAAATATTTAGTATTGAACGGATTTTAACAATTATTTCTATTTGCGATTTTAGGCAATTAGTTTTTAATATAAATACATATAAAAAAAAAACAGTCCAGTACCCAATTCGCATCGGTTTAACTACGCAAAAAAGTTCGGTTTGTTGGTTGCCTTTAACAGTTTTGCCGTCGTAGACGATCGAGATATTGCGTCACGCGGTACCGTTATGGGTTAGACCTGACGGATCTGATGTATTAACCATGTATGGTAGCCTTAACATTTTACAGTTGAGCGTTTACGTAGCTTTATTGTAAATTTAAACGTTTGTTAAAGCCTGGCAGTCACTTTTTATAGGTAGGTCTCGACGCCGGCCATATTTATATGCGTACTGAAGATTTAAGCGCAAAGATTGTTCCGTTACAAAACTCGAAATTGAGATCTGATATAGACGTTGTTATATTTGTTTGGTAGATCGACTTGCGAGCTCAGGGCTCTGACGTACGCTATTATCGCCTGCTTTTCTCAGCCGTACTTACGATTTGTAATTTTTCGCATTCCTGTGTCTTCTGTCGCTGTCGCCTAACGTTTACAGCGTTACGCCGTCGCTATAGCATCGACTACGTATCGCCGCCGTAAGCTCGTCATCGTGATGCCGCATCTAACTATCTGAAAGGACTCGCACGCACTTTGTCGCCGTTCGACAGCGTTATAATGTTAGCAGAGCCGCGTCACACGCGCACGTGGCCGTTTGCTGTGATCTCGCGCTGACTGCCAGCAGAGCAGTCAGCCTGGGGTACGTTCGCATCTAGTTACGTGGACGCAATTTTAGAGTTCTCTTTAGTTTTTTGTACTTTAAGTGTAGGTTTAAAGGCGGAGTTTAAGCAGCCTAATACGAATCGTATCGAGTTCTAAGTTTTAAGAGTTTTTTTTTTATATATTTAAGATACAAGAGATTAAGAAGATCGCATGATGTCAATGAACGCACCCCTCTACGGATCACTGCCTGCATGTCATACATTTATAACAATAAATATCAGATATCGGTCAAGCCGAGTCGACCGCGAGACTTAAAGGCATCCTGCAATAAAACCACATAATTTAAACAGTACCGCAACCAAGGAGAAGCAGTATTCGAAGCCAAAGATCTGAAGGGTATCATGCATGAAGAATTTAGTGCCGGTAGGAGAGTAATTAAAGTAAAAGTATGTTTCTAAGGAGTTTAATCTAAAATGTAAATAAAATATAACTTAAACAAAATGTACCTTAACATTTAGACTTGCTATTATCGAAGTTAATCAAATAATTATATAAAACTAATTCGATAATATGTAACATGGAGCATGTCATCAATTAGCAGGTGAAATGAAAACGTTCCGTAGGTATTATCTCTCATTTTCTTTACAATATAAAGTGATTCACATAATTTTTCACTCGTACTGGACTTACAAGCTACGTGTGGACGTGCGCGCACGCACTGCTAGTTCGACCGTCGCACGGCACTAGGTACAGATTTGTTCGTGTCACGTGGTAGTACTACGAGCTAAGCCTAGGCCTGCGTCGCGCTAGTACCGGCGCGGGCCGCCCATGCCGCTCAGCTCCCGCCCGCGCGGCGCACCGCCCCCGCTACGCAAACAACACGACACGTCACTCAACGACCCTCAGGGAAACAGTGGCCACCGCCTTAGTTCATAGTGAAACCGCACTTCGACTGAACGCACTATCATTACTCGACCATCAATTGTTGCATCCGTCTATTTCGCTTTAACGTTTTTTCTAATTTTCGTTAATTCACTACAACCTAAGTGGCGTTGACACAGTTATCTGGGAGTAAATGTCGTTCAACATTGATATTATGACACAAGATGACCTCACCTTGTTTAGGTCCGTGTAAGTAAGGCGGCATTGAAAGGATTTATAATATTGATAATGTTTTAGTAGATGTTTCGAGATAAGTTGATCGTGATCCATTATAATGGCGATGCGGTGACGCATGGAATGTAACAGTCAACAAGAAGTAGACAGGTGATTAGCGAGCACTCTATGAGGTCAACCTCACAGTGACATTAATTTAAAACAAAATGTTTCTGCTAATTTGTTAGCATGTTTTCCTGTTTGTTCAAAACAAATGTTTAAATGGCTTTTTTTTGCTGTCTTTCCGTATCTTAAAATAGTATTAATAAGTCGCAGTTTAGACACGATACGATAATTATTTTATCTCGCGTTTATCGTCGAAGGCCTGTTGCACCGCGGCCCAGGAACACGCAATGGGCAATGAGGAACGCGGGTGGGTTTTACTCGGTAGTCTGACACACCCAGTCCCAACGAGGAACAGGAGTTATTTGATAATTTTCCACCTCAAAAAAAGGCCTGTTTACGTTGTTTGCCGTAAATATAAAACGTGACGTAACATCAGATGTAACGACGTAGTCTTTCCTTCGCAGTGATTAATTCAAATTCGCCGAAAAATCGTTCGGATAGTAAACAGTCGGAATTCCTATTCCCGTTAACACTTTCTTGGCGAAGTTTTTTTAAATACTCTCGCGTGTATTTTATGTAGGTTTTAAGTGATTGCTATTCACATGAACAGATAGGAAAACATGTAACTATAACGGTGACTGTGTACTCCATGCCGGCTGTTACTAGGACAAAAACTGCTAGCACTTACCGTCCCATGGGCGGGTACTGCTGTGCGTAGGGGTCCCTGTCATATCCACCGGGGGCTGCACCGTGCCTGAAATGTTAGAATTATTATGAGTATTCAAGCCTGACAAGAAAAGGAAGTTGGCAACACTAGAGCAGAGTAGAGCTACTGGACTTGTTTGGTACTATGCTGAGCCTACCTTAAGCCTAGTTCAGAGCGGCTGGATTAGATAACAAACATTGAATACACCACTAAAGTATATTGGTTCTCAAGTAAATTATGAACTTGATGAGTAGAACAAGAAAGGTTCTGGGACCCAAATTTATTATGTTAGCCCTGTTTAGTCAACTGCATGGTATTTTTTAAGGTGTGAAAAATCATCTAATGACGAATCCCAACCTTGGGTAGGGCGGAAAACATTGTCAGACTCTTACTGACTAAAAAACTCACACCATTCCTTTTTAGCCCTCATACCGGGGTCAGACCTTCCTTTCAGAGATTGAACGGAGGCCCAGATGGATTGACTATGACAGAACACACACAAGCCTATAGCTGGTGGTCTTAACAACCCAACAATCAAACAATATACCTAGTTAGGTTGGTATGGTATGGTATATCGGGCTGATGTCCGCAACTCCACGACTAAAGCGCGTATTTTGCGTACGGGTGGGATAAATGGGTCATTCGATCTACCCCAGCTCCTCGAGGAAGGCCAGCAAAGCCTTGGTATTACTGACCTAGTTAGGTTAAAACTTTCGAGAAATAATGATGCAACATTAGCAAAAGTATTGTTGGACAATATTATTGCACTTAAAGATTTTCTTTGACCAAGTTATTAGAAACATGAATCAGCAAATAGTGTCTTACCAAATAATAAATAACATGTTCCACTAATTGAGGTCAACTTGGGTTATTGAACTTTAATTTCTGTAACATTTTTGATCAGTTTAATAATATTTTACTAAATTCTTATTTAGTAAAGTGGCTTAACCTTTTCAGTACCATAATTAGAGACATAATAGATAAAAAATAGGTGTGCAAATACCAGGGGCTCAAAAGTTTAAATGATTATATCCATTGCTGAAAGCAAAAAAGCCAGATTATGTGACCCACAAGCTAGTTAATTGAATACATACAGTAAAGGCACAATAGAAACACAATAGTTGTGCGAGTTGTGAACACGGGCGATGGGTCGGGGCTTGAGACTTTATAGAACATTTGCTATTAATATTGATAGAGTAATGCACTTGTGAGTCATCAACATTCAGTTCATTTAAAAACATTAGAATTGTCAGCACATTAGAATTAAAAAAAGGTACCTGCCTGTTCAATACCAAGAAATGAAAAAATTACAATTCTTTTCAAACTTAAATCTGAATTTTCAGTCATTTATGATCCTTTAAGATTAGGTTTTAAGGATCATTAAGTCTTAATGAGTTAATGGTTTTAGGACTTTGGAGTAAGTAATGGTTGATGTACAACATTAACTGAATACATTATGAGCAGTAGGATATTTTGATAATGTTATTTACAATTTGAGTCATATTAAGTATGCCTCTTAGAGAAATCATAAGTATTCATGGATCTAGCAGTATATAGCATGTGATTTTTACTCCAGAAGTATGATTACTCAGGACAATTTTCTACTTCCATGTGGGTGAAACTGCTGGCAGCAGATGGTATAGGCTAAAAGTAATTATGTGTAAGCAAGTTTATCAACTTACATAGGGGAGCGCCTGCTGAACATGTCACCGTTGGACATCTGCTGCGGGCGCGGCGGCAGCGAGCGGTCGTACGGCAACTGCTGCGGCGCCGCGCGCATGGGCGCTCGCCGGTCCATCATGTCGCGGTCATCTGGGTACATGGGCGCGCGCCGCTCGTCTGGGTACATTGGCGGCAGTTCGTCGTAGCGCCGATCCTCCGCGTACATGGGCGCTGCACTGGCGTACGGATCCCGCGCACCACGATCCATCAGCGAGAATCCACGACGGTCCTCTCCGCCGTAACCGTTGTACCGGTCGTCATACGTCTGCGGCGGCGGTCGCTCAGCGCGCTCGTAGGGAAGCGGCCGCGGTGCCATCTGTGGTGGACCGCCAGGGGGAGGACCGCGCGGGTGCGAGGGCCGGTCGCGAGAGTACGGAGCATCGCGGAGCGGAGGGCCGCCTCGCATGGGTCCACCGACGCGACGGTCCATACCTCCGCGCATGCCTCCTCTCATGCCATCTCCACGGCCTCCACCTCCTGGACCTCCACGCTGGCCGCGCTCCTTGATACGCCCGCGCTCAACCGAGATGACGCCGCCGTTGAACGACGAATTATTGAGCGCACGAATCGCGGCCGAAGCCTGTTCTTCTGTTTGCATGTGCACAAAACCACACCTATTCATTATATCGCACTCGGTCACAACGCCAAAGCGCTCGAACAATTTCCGAAGTTCCTCCGGCTTTGAGCCCTGGGGCAGGCTGCCGACGAAAACCTTCGTTTGCTGAAATGAGACAAAATTCCATCAATACGAGCTCTAAAGATAGTAGAATTTGTAGGGCAATTACATAAACTTTCACTCACCGGCACCATCGTTATTTTCTACCTAATTTAACTTAAATATACTATAAAATTCACTGCCGCTATTTTAGCGCTGCGCAATGACACTCTTCCGAATAAAATGGCGGACCGGATTTGCAACAAAGTGACGCTAACCTCACGGAACCATAAAGGCATAAATAGTGCAGAATTAGGATGTATGATTGGTTGGTTACTCACGTAGATTATATACGCGTTTATAATTGGTTACAAAGGAAATGTCACTCAAATTTAGGCCAATAGAAAGAGTTTATTTTTACTTTTTGCTTGGATACTAAGTCTTTTAGGCCATGTTTTCGTATCAATTTTTCATTATTTACTATTAGAATTAGGGCGCGTGCGACACATTCTAATGTTTTTGCTAAATTTGGCAGCGAATGTATTGAGTTAGACTTCTCGGTAAGCTTCGCTGAGTTAGCCATAGCTACAATAAAATTCTCAAAAGATAACGTCGGGCCTTCTTGCCTTCAACGCGGTCGTGAACCACAAGTAGTATCTTCATCACATCGTTGGTCCTAATAGTAGGGGAGCCCACCGTGCTAAATCGGGATTTACTCGAGCGTCATAGAGACTTATTGAGTGCAAAGCTTAGATGATAAGAAGAAAAAAATGTCATATGATATATACCTTTTCATCGGTGGGGGGAGCAACTATAGATTTTCAAAAATGTAAAAAAAAACTGTTGCATGGACATACTCGAGCGTGTCAGATATTGATAGAATCTATGTTTAACGTTTTTTCAAACATGTACGTATGTTAATCTGATAGTTTTCATGATGGGGGTGGTCGTACGTAAGGGTTGAAAATGAAAAAAAAAAAAATTTAATCGAGCGCGTCAGATTTTCGAAGGGAATGTTAAGTGAACTTAAAAAAAGCTATTATATAATAATCTGACGATTCAGATGTGACGCAAGCTCACGGCCATTATTAGAATGTGCAAAAAAAAATCGTCATCTTGAACTACTCAAGCGTGTCAGATTAAGATATATATGGTTCATCTTAATGCCCTGGACGTAATATCTCATAATCTGACGATTACCTGGAGGGATGCGCCTAATCTGACAATTAAAAAATTTTTTTTTTCATTTTTCTAAATCATGAAACTTAATTAATTGAAAAGTTCAAGAAATAGCATGCAAATTAAAAAGTGTGAATTTTTTTTAGAAGAATACTTGTATTTACAACGGCATGTCCTAGAACCAAAAATTCGAAGACATGTGACATCCACCAATCCGCACTGGGCCCGCGTGGTGGATTATGGCCCATTCCCTCTCCTAGAGAGAGGAGGCTTGTGTCCCTGCAGTGGGAACATTAAAAGGCTGATGATGATGAAGTTTTTGTAAGTATTTTTTTTGAACGCGTCTCTGTGATGAGCTGTCATGGCAACAGAAACCAGAGTGGAGTAAGGACGGAATGAGAGAGCAATAGATAGAGGAAAAGTGAGAGAGGAATAGAAACGCGGAGAGGGGAATACAGGCATCGCGTAGTTGCACGAATAAAACTTTATTAATTAATTTTTATTACTTCGGCTTGTGGAAATCGTCAGATTATATATTTCTCATAAATCTTGATCTATTCCCTTCAAAATAAAAAAAAAATTAACCACGCTCGAGAATGTCGAGATGACGTTTTTTTTTTCAACTTTGTAGCCCTCCCCCTTCTTTACGTCACCCTTAAATTGTCAGATTAGAGGAATATAGATGTTTTAGCATATAACTAACTCCTCCTACCTTAATCTGACGCGCCCGAAAATTTCAAATGAACAACTTTTTTTTACTAATCTGATCCTTTATCCTTTACGGGCGTCCTTATAAATGAGGCTCATATCTGGTGGAAGTAAGTATCCGGGTACCAGGTATCCTACTGTATATTAATCTGCCGCGCTTTAGTAAATCCCGAAATCCCCTCTTGGGCTCCCCTACTATAACAGTTTCAGTATTCGTAACTACACAATTCTCAAAAGTCTGCCCCGTAGGCCGTAGATGAAGATCATTGAGAACAGAACTATTGGTACAGAACGCTGTCCAAAGTATTTTTAAAATCTATCTCCCGCAACTTCAAGTCATCAATTTTTCGGCAATTTTGTAACCTTCATGTCCTCGTTTCGGCTCCTTAAAGAAAGATTGGTAATTATCAGACACTCTATACAGCCGTACTTTGGTATAGGTACTTTTTAATTTAACTATCTTTTCCATATCTTCCTCAAACGCTCTATTACTATCCTTATCGTAGCAGCTCGACTTAATTTCCTCTATAAATCTTTCAAAGTTCGAGATTGAGGCAGCGACGAAGAAAAGAAAAGATAGCTTTACACCACTGCGCAGTATAGCAGGTGTCATATTTGGTTTGCAATGGGTGTAGTGGACTTAGTCTTGTCCCAAAGCTATCAAAGGCCAGTCCGAATTGGAGGCTTATCATTGCCAGTTGAATCAAGAAATCATCCAAATCTTCTTTATTTAGTTCTAGCAAGAAGGGTCCTTTTTGTTGAGATTGGAATCATCCTGTTCTCCCAACTATCCAAGATGATCGAGGGCTTGCGGACGTTGAGTAATGGGTAGCTCGCCGTCCGACCGCCCGGTAACAGTCTGGACCGAGCCCAAGTCGTTGGCGGCGCGTACTAGCTGTTTCCCAGCAGGGTCTTCTGGGTCTACTGGCAGTCACAGGGCTTACTGCGGCCATGGACCAGCTTCTAAAAGGATAGTTTGGCCCCGGTATGAAGGGCTAAGAAGGAACGGGGTGGGTTCCCAGAGGCGGGATCATCCTAGAGGATACACTTCATGTAATCTGCACAGATGTTAGGTAGGTAAATAACAATTATAATATTTAAAAATAAAAAGAATGTTATTATTGGATATTTAAAATTTAATTCTATGGAAATAAAATATAATTATGCACCACCTAAATTAATAATTACTAAAATATCAGCTTAACTAATTAGGTCGTATGACTGGCAATTATTAAATATAAGTTAATTCTATAACAGGTAGTAGTGCTCAAAGGTAGCCCGCGAAAATCATTTTCGTAAATTATTTTATTATATTTAAAACTGTCCGTTGTCCACAGTATTTTTAAAGGGTCTACTTGTCAGTGAAACTTGATTCGATTTTTATTATATCGAACAAAGTAAATCTATAATTCAGTTGTAGGTATGATGTTTTAAAAAAATCGAGTCATCAAAGTTGGCAGACTAATAGGGAATCCTTTTTAAAATCCGTCTTCCGCATCTTCAATTTATTACTTTTTTTAGAAGATTACCACACACTTCATTACCTGAACTGGTTTTAATTCGTTTAAATTGTATGTTGATTGAAAAAGTAATTCGTAAGAGCAGTAAGACGAACTGTGGGCGATTAATGGTTTTAATATTACAATTCGGTAAATAATACGTATTGAGCCCGCCAAGCATATAATCAACATAGGTACATCTCGACTAGACCTCCAAAAAGCGAAATTTTTAATTTTGCGGCCTACCCTGAATCTTACATTGGACTATGAGGTAGTTAGCCAAAGTACGTAATATAAGACAGTGCAAAGTATTATGCGTTCCAAATAAGAATAGGAAAGTACATAAACTCGATCTGTCAAATTTTGAGTGAAAAGTACGGTTTGCAAAAAAATCTTATTTGCGTATCAATAAAAAGTTTTTTTTTTGCTTTTTATTACTAAATCTTAGTTAATTCTAGGTGAAGTAAAAACGTTATGGTTTAATATAAATTAGCCAAATATATTGTTTTAAGTCATAAATAGTTTACAAGAGAAACTATTTTCTTCTTATTTGCATTGTTAGAAACATTTCGCCCTTTTCTTCTATTTACCACAACTCAGACACATCACACAGTGAAACAGAGACACACAAAATTGAAAAACTGTATTCTGATTAAACTTTTTTTATCACTATTCGTAAGTAAATAATTTTTTTACAATGTCTTTTTTTGTTCACTCTACCTAATTTCTTCGATTTGACAGTTTGACGTGACGTCATAGGATTGCAATCGATCCTATTCTCATTTGGTAGGTACGGATTGTAAATAAAACATAAGTAATAATTTCCTTTGTTAAGTATAATATATACAAACGTATTCAACGTAGAATACACAAAAAGAATTTGTAATCGGTACCAAGACAATGCATTTTGTATGGATTAGCTCATTTCTATATTTACCTTAAAAAAAACTTTTCGTCACGACATCGCTAGGTGAGATTGTGATCAATTAACCACGAGCTTAACTGGCATAAAATATAAATTATAAATTTAGGTACACAAAATATATAGGTATAACGTGTTACATTAAAAGCGCAACACCTCAGACACCCCAAACAATTTTTAATTCAATTTACCTAATACTGAGAAAAAAAACGTTAAAAATCGTTTTGTGCTTGCTTGTACCTACGGATTAAAATGAGTTGACATTTAAATTAGTGTTGCAATCAATATTATTTAGATTTCGAAGGTGATTATTTTTTTCGGTTATCTAATAAGATGTTTGCTAATCAGGTTTTGGGGCCCCCTACAAGCTCGAGGACTACGGGCCACAATCTATACATTCACAAGATTGAATTAAAGTAAGCCATGATACTTCACATTGCGACAAATAAAAATCCATTGATATAGGTGTCTACATCAACAAAACTTAAGCTTTTGTTTGATCGCCACCTTTTGTCCAGCACGGTCAAAATTACACGACAGATTAAAAGATGAAATCGTTGCTTCGCACCGAGAGACACACTTTTGCTTTTTGACGTGGCAGTCAAAAAGTTAAAGGTATATTTCGCAAACAATACACTGGACAATGATTATACAGAAATATGTATTAAATTATTATCTATTAAGAGCTAATGTCAGCTAAGACTATCTAAATACAAAGAAGCGTTATTCACGGCCTTCATCAGTTTAAACACTTGATAATTAATGGAATTCTTGACGAATTCAGCAAGGTTATATTTATTCAGGCCACCGCACGGCTGGGTACAGTTGAAGAGTTCTAATAATCTTAATTGAATCTTGTCTGGGTCATTCTGGTGGATCAGTTTCGGTGGTATCCTCTTGGCCTTTTTGTAAGTGCTATCTGCTATGATTGACAGGTTGTATGTCAGCAACGATACGCTTTTGCTTGGCACAGGACGTGCCATCCGCCCCAGTAGATAGCCTGAAAGATATCATACAAGTGAGTACCGTCGTAAAATAAGTAGGTACAGTCAGCAACACATCAGACTATACAAATCTGTCAGATTTCTCCAATACATTTTGAACCTTGTTATATTATTGTTATGAGTTGAAAATCGTTTGCAGAATTTTGACAGTTTGTTGAAGTCTGATGTGCTGCTTACCGTACCATAGCGGTCATTTCTTAGCGGTGGTTAAGCGCAAGTTTCTTCGATGGTACCCTATATACAAATAGTTAAAAGTATTTTAAAACTAATCTTGGACAACTTGCCGTCCATCTTGAGAAAGTTGTTAAGGTCTGAAGTTTGTTGCTGTTTTTTACGTAAAATTTTCATGTAGGTACTTAAGTGGATTTTATAATGGATTGTTAAATGGCTGGAAATATTTTGTTCCAATCGGTCAATTTAATATCGATATTGCTCATGTTTTATCGATATTATAAGAATAGAATTTCTACGTTATTCGACCTTTTTGCAGTAGATAAAAAATCGGTTAGTAGTTTTTAATTTCACCCTAGGTATCGCAAAAATACAGACGCAGTGAGGGACTTGGTTTCATAATATAGATATGCAAAATAAATATATCAATAATCTTCTAGCGTAGGCAAAGCACGGAAACGTGCAAGCTATTGCCTTTGATATCGCGAAGGCTTTCGACATTCTGGCACGAAAGTTTTATTGGTACCCAAGCTTCCTTCATTTGGACTACCGGCTGGACTGTATGATTGGATCGCAGACTTCCTGACGGATCGTTCCAGCCGAGTGGTAAATGATGCACAGTCAATTAGCTATTGACCTTTTGTCTGCCGTAATTAGAGATACAATTAAAAAAGCCATCGTGTCTCGCGTAGATCTGCGCATACGTACAGTTAATACTGGAATCCCTCAAGGGTCGGTGCTCTCGGCAACATTGTTCTTGCTGCACCTTATAAAGCCCAGTATCTTTAGGTAGGTACTAGGTATGCAGATGGCAGCCTTGTCACTGAGAGATATATCATGTGTTCGTCGCACGAATAACTGGGTCATAGATCCGGTCTCTCAAAGTGGCTATGATTGAGTGCTTGAACTTGTCCTTGGAGGCAGTCTCTAAATGGGGCGATGCCAATGTACTCAAGTTCAATGCTGCTAAAAGCCAGGTGTATTTTTTTAGTTTGTTATATTTCAAACAAACCGTTCCCGTAAAATAATAAAATATATAATATTCATTATAACATTAGCTATGTCCCTGTGAAAGTCCTGTTGAATTTTATTAAACCGTTTCAAAGACGTATTCCGTAGTTTGAAACCAAACATTTTGAAACCGTATCGCAAGAAAACAATTCACGCCAACAAATTCGCGGGCGAAGTGCTACAATATTTGTGTTTACTTGTGTATTGATAACACATGGCCGATCACATTGGTAGTACCGACTTTAAAAAATAAAATAATCGACAAGTTGAATGTTTTGCTGTCAAAAAAAATAAAAATACAAATAAGTAATGTTTGCACGATCTACTTCAAAAATGAAGAAACGGACCACTTTCTTGAGCAGTGAACTTGTGATAGAGATTTTAAATGTACTCGTATTAATAAATTAATAACTTGTCGTTTGTCGCTGAACTTTTAGAAAACTTTTCGGTACCTATTTTTTAAACATATCTATGATTTAGACAATCGTATTATTTCACTTTCCAAATGACATTGAACGAACACTGCAAGAAGATTGCAACTGTGTTGCTTGCTATTATTAATTTCATTCATAACCGCGCTCGCTCGACTTACATTTTCTCTCCGCCTCAAAAACAGCCGGTTGTCGTAAATAACATCACATATGTAGATATCACATAATTCGATCATTTAGATATCAAACGTTCACAAACACTACTCTTATTCCCATTATTATAATTTACGACTGACGTCCAACCAATTATTTAGTTAGTAAATTGAAATTCCTTACCTCCGAACATGCAAAGTAAACCAGTTAACAGCACAATGATTGCTAGAAGACGCTTGGTGACATGCGGAGCCTGGCTCACGCAAGACCTGCGCTCGATGCTCATAATTAAAAAAAAGAAGTGAGTTTTTTAACAAAATATTCGCGGCACTCTGGTCGTTTCCCGCGCGAAATGGTAATAATTCGTGAGCTGCGGTGGACGGCCGTGATTCCTACTTTATTTTTAGATAACTGTGCATGTTGTGTCTGCTCGGTGAATGATCTGTCGGTCTTGATATTTTTTGAAGAATTCCTAAATGATTTCGTTTCCTTTTCAGTGTTGTGTGTTGTGACGGAGGGTTTATTTTTGTTATGAATTAGGTGCTTCTGTGGTGCGTCATTGGCTCGCTGTAGGTTGACATGTGGCGTATGTTCGCCGGATCTAACGATCTCTCCGTTAGATCTCGACATGTGAGTAGATGAATTAGGTAATTATATACGAGCCATGTGCTTGATGGGATTTTCCATCATCAAAAACCACTTCCTTAGACGCAAACTTTCATGGCCTGTCCAATTTCTTAGTGCTCACCTTGAATTCCTTTTTTCTAGTATATTCACAGATTTCTACTGCCAGCTTTAACTATTATTAAAATTATATATTGTCTATGAGTAAATGATTTGAAATTAAATTTTAAAACAAACCAAAATAATTTATAAACTTATTTACAAAACACGTATATAATAAAAAAAGCAATTTTAGATTACATAATTATTTATTATAAACAATTTATTATAATCTTTAAAATATTATAAGTATTAAAAATAATTCTTTATCCTATATTTTACAACATCGTGCTCATCATTATTAAAAATATCCTGATACAAGTCATTATTTTATTGTCCCTGCCTGCCATTGAAATAAGTACTTTTACTGTGTTAAATACCCTGTGTTGTGTGGTTGTTTTGGTCAGTTATTATAGTCTACGAGAGTTTTAAAGACTATATTGAGTAAAGTTCTAACAAAATTCTGACTCCATTAGTTTCGCATGTTTTATCTTCGAATTATTTTATAATTAATCATTCTTACTGTACTTACTGTGTAAAGTTGTCGAGTAGACAAAATTTTAAACATCAATTGTGAGGCAATGCGATATTATGAGTTACGCAATTGAATTGCAGGAATACATAATATTTCTAACTTGCACTAAAGTATGCCAAGATGACGTCACGTACGTATGTTGTTCTAAAGCCAGCTTTCAAATGAGCGAGAGAGAGATTGCATAGTATTGTATTAGTATGAGATTTACTACTTGCGCAGCCATTTAAAGCCTACCTACTTAAAGGCTCAAGCTCGTGTAGTGTGAACACACTCTTTTTTTATGGTGGGAAAAATCATCTAATGACGAATCCCGCCCTTAGGCTGAGCGGGAAACAGTGTTAGACTCTTACTGACTAAAAGACCCACCCCTTTCTTAGCCTTCATTCATACCGGGGTTCGGACCTTCCTTTCAGAAACCGGATCGGGGCCTCAGTAAGCTTCGGCCCTGCAGTTGGGCCTCTACATTTGTTGACAACTCCTTGAGGCGCGCGGACATAAAAAAGAAGTAGTGAGAAAAGTACGCTCCCGCGGCCATGACGGCATTTGCATACTTTTGTGCAAGTTACTGGCAAGTATTCCTGTACTTTTGAACGCTCAAATTATAATGTCTTGCTATTTGCATTATTACATAATCATTAGTATAAAACCTACAATTATTACAAATGGCACATAGTAATATTACATTTCAGTTCTTTTTTCACACATTTAGGAATGCTTTCATGTATTTTTTTTTAATTTTACTGCTCCTTAAGCCAAACAACAAAGTTTAATATATTTTAGCGGATGTGATGTCTCGCATCTCATATTCCGAAATGTTTCAGTGTTAAACTTACTTCAAAAATCGCTTAGACGTTCAAATATATTAAATGCTTTGTGTAATAGGGCTTTAAGTACAATTTTAAGCGAAACGCAAGGCTTGAAAATGACCCCATTCCGCCAAATATTGTACTTATATTGGTATACCTTTAGGGACCATGCTACGATTTGTCAATGCAATCATACTTCCGACTCTTCTGTTGAGAGACAGACATGGAGCTATACTGGACGAATATCACTGTCCCTTTCTCACACGGCTTCGAATAATAAAAAATAGTCCTTGATTAAAGATCTACCCTAACAACTACTGGCCCATATTGAACAGCACTTTCAGATCTTCTATGGTAAGTTTGGAGTTGTTGGTATTCTTGGCCCCGGTGAGCACGTTCTCTGCCAACTCCAGCTTGGCTTGTTGCAGCTTCCTAATCGATTGTTCCACTGTGTCAACGCACATGAACCTGCGGGAGAAAAAGTTCGATTAACATAAGTCTGACTGACTGATAGGCAATTGTTTTACGTTGAAATTACGCATATGTCTGATAGGCAATTGTTATACGTTAGAATTACGATTAAAATAAGTCTGATAGGCTTTACAAAGAATCGCCAAATTTAAGAGGCAATGGGAAGGGCATATTGTTCGCAGAACTAATGGCCGTTGGGGTCGAAAGGTTCTAGAGTGGCTGAATTTTTCATGTAACTTATACTTGTTATAGCAAAGGTGGTTTCGCCAGGGAGCATAACGTAAATACAATAGGTATACGAAAGCTAGCGTTTGGGGGACTCGGGGCTCAAGAGTTTAAAAGCTGTAATAAAAATGGTCATCACCGGTGCCACCGTAATAAGAGACGAAGGATATTTCACAACGTTTATTGGTCGAGATCAAGTTTACAATAGTTACGAAAATATAAGACCTTTTCCCTGCGAGGACGAAGGCGGCACTTAGTCTTCTAATCCAAAAATATATGTTTTTGCAAAACTGAACTAATGAAGTCCTGTAAGGCTATTCATTAAAGCTGTAGTTTGTTTGTTGTTGTAAACACGCATATCTCGGAACAGTATTGGATAGCCCAATTATTGACAGCCTAGCTACACTTACTACCAATGATAGCGGAGCAATAGCCAAATAATAATAATAGCTTTTATTTAAAAAGACAACAATATGTTCCACTTTGTTAGTTAGCTTAAAATTACTTAAAATACAGAAAGATAAAAATAAAAATAGATGTTCCAAAGATGCGAGTGATTTCCATAAAATCTATCTCAGTGCAGAAATCCCTGAATCGTTTATTATTATTAGGTAATTGTAGCGAGTATTTAGTGACGTCACAGATTACCCGCCGGTGTAAACATCTGGCATTCACTCTCTTCAGGAAAGGAGCTATTTGGCTAATGACAAAATCTTGGCAGCTAGCGGCCGCGTGCAATCACAACGACTTTCAAATGTGCCTCAGATAACACTGCGTAGAGATGCGTTGTGTATGACTAACTTTTTTACTAGAATTTTTATGATTTTACAAAACAACAATGGAATCCTGTATTCTCGGAAGCGTTAAACAGAGGTGTAAAAAAAATAATGTCCAGATCTAAGGTTGAATTTCCAAACAAAAAGGTGCTAGCCCTATATGATCGACAACTCGGCAAAATCAAATCTATTACTAGAGATTCCTGATTGAAAAATGCAATCTTTAAATCAAGGATGAATAGGTTTTTTTTTATGGAGGGCAAAAATCACCCAACGATGAATCTCGCTCTTGGGCAAAGCTGGAAACAGTGTCAGATTCTTACTGACTAAACACCCCACCCCGTTTCTTCTTTGTCTTTCGCACTGGGGCCAAGCCTTCTTTTCAGAAACAGATCCTAAGCCCCAATCCGCACTGGGCCCGCGTGGTGGATTATGTACCATTCTATTTCCTAGAGAGGAGGCCTGTATCCCAGCAGCGGGAACATTAAAAAAGGCTGACAATTATGCTAATACATACAAACCTTCCTTTTGAATCGGTCTATCTATTTAAACAAAACGCATCAAAATCCGTTGCGTAGTTTTAAAGATCTAATACATATAAAAAGACAGTTAGTGGTTTTGCCTTATACTATGTAATGATAAAAAAAATCTCAAAAGTAGAACTTTATAAAGCCTTGCTATAAATGGACCCATATGGGTCGTCCATATGACCCATCCTCTCTCCTAGAGAAAAGGCCTGTGTCCCAGCAGTAGGAACATTAAAAAGCACTGATGATGAAAGGTTCTAGTGCTTGTCTAGCAGCAGCAGGTGGTTGTCTCCAGGACAGTTACCTGTATATGTTGACGTCCTTGGTCTGCCCGACGCGGTAGATGCGGTCCTGCGCCTGCTCTTCGAGCTGCGGGTTCCAGTGCGGGTCCAGCAGCAGCAGATGGTTGGCGCCACACAGGTTCAGACCCACACCACCCGCGCATAGGGATAGCAGCATCACCTTAGACAACACAGTCAAACATTACTACCCAATTACTCCACAAGTAGGGTTTTTTTCTGGTGGGTAAAAATCATCCAATGACAACTCCCGCCTTTGGGTAGAGCAGGTGATAGTGTCAGACTCTTACTGACTAAAAAAGCCATCGCGTTCCTACGTTGCCCTATGTCTAGGCCGAGCCTTCCTTTCAGAAGCGAACTCTTGGTCTCACCAAGACCAAGAGTTTGCTGAAAACTCCTTGAGGCCAGATTCCTCTGATTTTTTTTAGTTGATAACATAGAAAACCTCCAATGCGCGTAGGGGCCGCGTGGTGGAATATGGCCCATTCCCTCTCTTAGCCTGTGTTCCAGCTGTGGGAACATTAAAAAGGCTGATGATGATGATAGAAAACCTGTAAAATTAGGAAAAATACCCTTTTTTTAGGGGGGAAATAATCAAACGACTTCTCCCACTCTAGGGTGGAGCAAGGTGTGTCAGAGTTTTACTCACTAAAACACACTTTCACATGCCTTCATTTCTCCTTTACGTTTTAGAGCCAAAACGTTAACTTTGTAACGTCACGTAACCTTTTTTTAAATGACGTAAATGTGAGTGATGCAATTTATTTATTTATTTGATCTTAATGTACAGTAGTGGTACATAGGTGGACTTAAGTCAACAAGGCGTTCTCTATCAGTCAAACTTTGGGTTACAAAAGACAACACTGTGTGTGTGTGTGCACAATAAATAAATAACAGATATTTCAGAACATACAGACATTGCACATTTATTTATATGTATGTATCCAAGTATGTATTTTTTTTTGTTTGTCTATTTTTGTTTAAAGTTGCACCTACTAGGTTATATTTCAGCACCACCCCAAGGTCGACTAGTAGAAAATGCTCAAGGCATTAAGTCCGCCTTTGTACTATGGGCATACTTTTTATAAATAAATAAATAGAATGAAGCACACTAGTTTATTAAGACATACCTTAACATCAGACTTAGGATCGTTGATCTTCTCCAAAAGCGGCGGTCTTGCAGGCACTGGGACGTTCCCGCTCAGCGTCACGCAGCGGATCTTGGCTTTGTTCAGTTGCTCCTCCACCAGGCGAAGCACTGACGTCCATTGTGACACTACCACTGCCTTATCACCTGAGGAAGGACGTAACATCACGACTAAACTCCGGAAAGGTTAGGCATAAACAAAGGAACAGACAAGTACGACTTTAATGCTATGCCTCTGGGCTAAGCAAGTGGTCATCTATATAATTATATAAAAAGAGAAAATTACTGACTCACTGAAATATCAACGTACAGTCGAATCTACTGGGGCTAGGATCGTGAAAGTTTGCACAAGGTTTCCTTTTATAACGTAGGTGAGCTAAGAAAGGATATTCCAAAGTTCATCCCCTAAAGGGAGGAAATAGGGGTTCAAAATTTGCGGGCGAAGCCACTGGCAGAAGCTAGTTAGTGTACATGCTAATGCTATAAAGGCGAGTGGTAAGAAGTAGTATGTATGTGCGTGTATGTGAAGTCAGTAATTTACACGGAAAAATTATGAACGTTTTGATCCTGTGGAGGGTTGACCAAGTACATGAAACACTATCGATTTGTATAGATATAAAAAAAAACCTTTTTTTAAAACTCGAATTAATTTAAGCATGTTGCGAAATTAATTTGTTTAAGTAAACGTAAACTGAGCGAGTCCAATGACTTGTAGGTAGTTGTCCGTACTAACTACATCGTCATTGTACTTGATCAGTTGATGTGTTATACATGATGTAATCGATCAATGTTTTGCAGTGTATAAAAAAGGCAACATACCTTTATTAGCGAAGACCTCCTTGTTGAGACAGTCCATGACGGCTTTGATCTTGGAGGAAGGGTTGGTGAGCTCGAACACCGGGTTGTTGGGCGACAGCACGGAGCGGATGGCCTCGGCAGCCGTCGTGCCTTCCTGCATAGGACCTTCCTCGTCCTCGTCATCTGACTTTCTTCTTTGACTCTGTCGAAGATATTCAATTCGTTTTTACAGACATTTATGACGTCATTCAGAACTAATATTCTGAATCCTGCATTACGGTATAAGAGTTCTTCCCATGACCAGTCCGAAACCAAGCCAGCTTGTCCTCCTGCACGTCGGCCGCGCTCTCCTCGTCCAGCATGGCCGTTATCAGCCCACAGTGGCAGCACACTTTACTTTCCTCTTGTCTCGCTGCTCGTCCTCCAGCGACAGCTTGTTGAGATCGGCCAGCAGGTCGTGCCCGGCCGGGTCCTCCTGCACGTCGGCCGCGCTCTCCTCGTCCAGCATGGCCGTTATCAGCCCACAGTGGCAGCACACTTTACCTTCCTCTTGTCTCGCTGCTCGTCCTCCAGCGACAGCTTGTTGAGCTCGGCCAGCAGGTCGTGCCCGGCCGGGTCCTCCTGCACGTCGGCCGCGCTCTCCTCGTCCAACATGGCCGCTATCAGCCCACAGTGGCAGCACACTTTACCTTCCTCTTGTCTCGCTGCTCGTCCTCCAGCGACAGCTTGTTGAGCTCGGCCAGCAGGTCGTGCCCGGCCGGGTCCTCCTGCACGTCGGCCGCGCTCTCCTCGTCCAACATGGCCGCTATCAGCCCACAGTGGCAGCACACTTTACCTTCCTCTTGTCTCGCTGCTCGTCCTCCAGCGACAGCTTGTTGAGCTCGGCCAGCAGGTCGTGCCCGGCCGGGTCCTCCTGCACGTCGGCCGCGCTCTCCTCGTCCAACATGGCCGCTATCAGCCCACAGTGGCAGCACACTTTACCTTCCTCTTGTCTCGCTGCTCGTCCTCCAGCGACAGCTTGTTGAGCTCGGCCAGCAGGTCGTGCCCGGCCGGGTCCTCCTGCACGTCGGCCGCGCTCTCCTCGTCCAACATGGCCGCTATCAGCCCACAGTGGCAGCACACTTGTCGCAAACGGAGTAGGAGCACCAAGATCTCGTGGGACTTGACTGGTTGTGCACCTGGAGGAAGAAGGTAGTTATTGAGAGGGCCAACTTTGGGAGTCCTCTGTTTTGATTTTGAATGACGTCACTTATCTAACCATTCATCCTAAAAATGTTTGTAAAATGACAGCTCATTCGGTTGTTTATTTCCGCTCTAGGCAGGAGCCCTTTGCGTTTTAGGATGACGGATAACCTTCTCAGAAAACCCCCTACACCTACAGCTTGCGGTACGCACATCAATCACGAACTGTATGTGTCATGCAGTAGCCTACCACACACTACCATCTGGTAAAAGGATCCCTGTACAAAGAACATGAGGAACTGTCCACAGTATTCTTCACATATCAAACGTACCTTGTAAAGCGATCATTTTTTTGTGCATCTTGGCGAAGGCGGTGTCTTTCCCGGCGGTTGTGAACCCTTGCGCGTCCGCGTTCTTCTCTGCACGTTGGTGCAGGAACTGCGCGAACAGCGTCTTGGAGAATACCAGCACCTACCGAACAAGCAGTGACAATTATTCTATCAGCATCATTAGAATTGAAAAAGACCACCTCCTCCCTAAATGCCCCCTTTAATTTTTTATTCTACACCAAACAGTATATAAAGAAGAGGATTACAATATCGATGTAGGTACAAAGGCGAGCTTTAATCAAAGTTGAGTTTTTCTTCCTGCAAACCTGACCTGTGTGACGGAAATAGATCAAAAATTTTGGGTAAGATCCAGTGTACAATTTAAAACAATAAAACAAAAAAAGGAAATTAAACAATACATAAACAGACTTACATAAATACAAACATACTTATATCCTATATTTATATATTAAATACTATGTCATTGCGAAAGAAAACGCTCTTTAATCCGAATTATTGTCGAAACAGTGTAAGTCGTCTGTTTCTTAGCATTTTATAGGCTGAATAAACAAAATTATTATATTTGAAAATAATGATTCACTTTAAGGGGCCGTGTATGAAATCAACTCATTTTGAACATTTTTGATCAAGGTTTGAGAGACAAAAGAGAAGACTTTTAATCCTTCTTTTTATAGATTATAAAAGACAAGTTCTTATTCTCCTAAATATACTGAGAATTTTTGTAAAATAATGAGTGGATTAATGGCAATTAGCCATATTCCAAACCCTTTTTTCGCAAAAATAACGAACGAGTGATGGTTGGCTAAGGTTTACACAAAATTACACGGGATTTTACGACATTTAAAAAATACCAGTAACATCATTACATGGTCTACTACAACATATACTGATTACATTATTGACTTTGGTTGGAAATATAGCTAAAAAAAAATGTTGAAGAAACGTATTTCTTGGAAAATATGTGTACAAATAAGTATTTTTTTCTATACCTTGGAAACACTTTTAAGAAAATTTAAAATATGCAAAATAATCTTAAGAAATCTCTTTACAAGAATCAAAAATTTAATTTACAAATAAATAATAACTTCATTTCGTAAATTACAAAACAAAATTGACTATATTATCGACCGCGCAAATTCGATCTCGTCAGTCACAATCGGGCCTTCCCAGCGCAAGGACGCGTCGCTTTGTTCCGCAGCCGCTCCCGAGTTTTACGTAAATAAATTCCCATTATTGTACGCTGACTACCACATTTTGATCCATTAAGTATTATTGTTTATTTTAGGTTTGTTTATTAAGATTGTTAAAATTTCTTTTGACTTCAATGATAATTACAGGTAACGGTTGTTTGTTTGTATGTAAAGATAATTTCCAGAACTACTCTACTATTACTATTTAATTACAATTCTTTCACTTATGACTTCTACAATGTTTATGACCTATTTACGTATTCGTTATGTACAGAATTTTTATATTTTTGACCCCTATGTTTGTTTCGGTTTTTCTTCTCAGGGTAGTCAGCTAAGAAACACCAGTGTCATCTGTTTGTAAAATAAATATCATTCATCACGTGGTTACGTACTTATTTAGGGCAAATGCAAAATCTAGTATTCTAGATCCTTTTTTGTAGATAATGGGTCGAAAGAAAGGGATGCATTATGAATGCCTTGCTAAAAGGAAAAAAAATATATAGGTAGGGCTGATACGTGCAAGAAAAGTTTTTGAAGAACGCAAGATTAATGCACTGCTTGTAGCTTCGTTTCCAGAAAATGTAAGATTTTACTTTCAATCAGCACTAGAAGCGAGTGGCCCTACACAAGCCCAAGGATATGTGTTTCAACGGCCCTCGGAACGCGCCGCCACCGGGTTCCTACGCTGCAAAAGCAACCGAGGGCCCATCCAAAAGCATGCCAGAGGGCCATTGCAATACGGATGGAGTGGGGATACCGCACGGTTTCCCGCTAAGCGGCGAGCCTCCTTGCTGGTCTGCCACCATGGAAACTAGAGGCAACAGCCCTAGCACGCATGCACGATTTGCGCGTGGAGATGCAACGCCAGGGCGAATCCCCGCTGCCGCGACAAGTTGCAGCATGGCGGACAGAGCTTCGGCTGGATATCCAGGTGGTATGGCGACAGCGACTGTCGCATCCCAGTTCTGGGCACGTCATAATTACAGTGGTTTTTTTTTATGGTGGGCTAAAATCATGCAATGACCAATCCCACCCTTGGGCGAAGCCGGAAACAGTGTCAGACTCTTACTGACTAAACATTTTGCCCTTCGCATTGGAGCCAAGCCTTCCTTTCAGAAAGAGACCCTGGGCCTCAGCAGGCTTCGACCCTTTTGCAGAGTCCCTACCGTTTTGCTGGCAACTGCTTGAAGCGCGCGGGAACAGAGCGCCCCGTCGACGACTTGGGCTTAGTCCGCACTGTTACAACTTACAAGATGACCGGACGGTGATCTACCCATTGCTCGCCGTCCGCAAGCCCGGCGGCGTTTGCGCCGTTGCCTTATGCAGTCCACCTCCTCCTTGACAGCATTGCTGCTTCGCAGAGGGTTGCGCCCATGGCCTCCACCAAGTCCCGGTGCGAGAGATCGCTGACACCGATCACCCCCATGAGAACACGGCGATGCTCCTCCCAAGCGGGGCACACCTCTACTGTGACACCTGGGGCTTCTCTTCCGCACGAATCCGATGCAGGTATGGCGGTTAGTCCCCTCTTTGAGGCCCGGCTGGAAAGACCTCACGGTGTCCTCACCTTCCGTATGACGCAGGTAACCGAACATGGTAAGTTTGGGAGGTAGATACCTGCACTGGATTCGTGCGTAAGTGACGCCAGGGTGTTGCCATTGTGTGAAGCGCCCGGAGGACACGGTGGAGCACATGGTACAGGTATACCATGCTTGGACAGAGCATCGCCATGTCCATGTGGAGTCATTCGGCGGCGGCGATATCTCGCACGGGGTTTATATAGACCTTGGTCCGGAGCGAGTAGGAGTGGCAGGCGGTCGCATCCTTCTACAAAGCAGGAGGCTGATCGCATAAGGCAAGGGCGCTCACGCCCCTGACGCCGCCGAGATTCCGATTCCGATTTCCGGCTACCGTAGACGCGTAATAATTTGAGTACAAAAAAAAAATTCTTTAAAAAAAATCGGTCTTGAGTCATCCATAGGGGTGCGCCACTGGTCAAATGTATGCATAGGACTATTTAAAATATCTCTTCTTTTTATCTGCCCTGCGGCAGGAGACAAATTCTGCTCTTTTTGAAACCTTATTATACATTTGAGGGCCGAGTAAAGCGTTTTTTAGTGATCGGTGATTGACGTTTAGGATTTTTCCATCGAAGCACGTAATAGTAAATTAAACTTTCTAAGCTTGTGTATTCGTATTCGGGCGTTATCTCTCTTTTTTCGTGTTGCCTCTCCATCAAACATTGCGTTGGATATGGACAAAGCAACACGTTTTCCAACCACGCTCAATGGTTAGGCGAGTGGAAAAATGCCACCTTAAAAGAGAAATCTCGTAAACATAATTTATTTTTGACGAAAAACATTTTCAAAATTAAACAGAATTTTGAAAATGTTTTTTTTTTTACAACCATTTTACATAAATTAGCTATCGTAATTGTCATTTATAGTTTTGTATTTAACATTTTTTTTAATGTCTAAATGTATCAACATCCATCTAACACTAAACTGAACTATTTTGACAATTGTGATAAATATAAAATATACACAAGTTCCAGATTTTTATTTACAAACCGTACTTATTATATGATTTTGTTACTTAATCTACTTGTACAAAAGTGGTACATAAGTGAACATCATAAAATAAGAAAATAAAATATTATATCTTCTAAAGGATCAACATTGTTTGAACGTTCACTAAGCTCGACTATTGCGCGCGTGTGTGTGTAGGCGCACGCACGATGCACACAAACATAGCATCACAGCGAATTTGCCTAAACTCTAGGGAATGAATTTTATGCACGGAGTCTTAACATTAATAGTCTAATATTTACTGCAGTATGACTATACCATCACTTTTCACTTTGCAGACGCACTGATGAGTCACTATTTTCTTAACGTGCAAAGGCTGTATTTAAAATCGATTCGAAAAGAAGTTGTACTGACCTTCTGGTAGACGTTCATCTCTTGTTGCGAGAGCGTGACAGTCTTGACGTGCGCGGTGCGCTGCGGCAGGCAGGCGAGCTGCCCGCGCTGCACGAGCTGCACCTTGGTGCGCCGCAGCAGCAGGCACTGCATGATGGTGTTCAGGCGCTCTTGACCCCCCAAGCTCTTGTTATCGATCCATTTCTTCCACATCTGGGGGCGAGAGATAGAATTGTTTATTGTGATATTTTTCAGATTATACCAGTTAATAATGGTCGCTATGCAGGCGGTGAAAATGGAGAAGAGAGGGTACAACCTTTCTCCTTATCTACCGGACGCCAGTTGATGCAGAACCATCTTCGATAACCACCTAGGATTTTTTTAAAGTGGGAAATTATCCAATGATTCCTCCTTTTCCTTTCTTCTTTGCTTTGCGTTCCAGGAACCAGGGGTTTCCTGTAGGAAGTCCCAACCTACAGCCCTAGTAGATTTCGGCCCTGCTGGGCTCCTACCGTCTTGCTGATATCTTTTTGAGGCGCGTGTGGAACACAACGCGACGTCGAAGACTCTGGATCCAAACGGTTGCCAGACAAACGGGAGGTGAGCTACCTATTGCTGTGCCCCATGTGTATCTCTGTGTGTATACTCACGGTGAGGTCATCGAAGGGAGAGCAGCGCAGGAACTTGAGCAGCGCGAAGAGGTCGAGGTCCTTGTTCTGCACCGGAGTGCCCGTGAGGCACCAGCGGCGCGCCGCGTGCAGCGAGCTGACGGCGGCGCACGTGGCCGACTTGTGGTTGCGCACCACGTGAGCTTCGTCGAGGATCACGCGCCGCCAGCGGACGCGCATCAGGACTCCTTTCTGGGTTTTACAAAGAAACCGCAAGTGTAAAATGAGCAATTTTCACAATTTCTGATTGTGTAAATTGCTCATTGTCATAATCATATGTCAACAATTTAAGAGAGTAACGCCTTAGCGGTCATCTACTTCATTCTTAGGATTAAAACAGAAAAGGAAAAGCCAGGGATCCAGCGCAGACACCCGTCGCGTGTCGTCACGCGCGTGTACAACTGAAATTAAAACTATCAAACGGTAAAATTTTGATCGTTTTAATACCCTCCACGGGATTAAAACGATCAAAATTTAGCCGTTTGATCGTTTTAATCTCGTTAAGGGTTGATTACAACGCATGTACGAAATTAATTTGTTTTAGGGAACATCAGCTAAGCGAGCCAATATCTTGTAGGTAGTAGTAACGACCGACGACGATCAAAGTAATTCGTGGCATTACTACTGATTTTATGAATTTTGCGAGTATTGCCTTATCACTTACTGTCATACTTTTTTTTGTTTTATGAGCTAGAATGAATAGAACAGAAAAACCATTTATGTGACACAGCACAACGGTTACAAATGCTGAATGCTGTGCCAGATTACGATTTGTATTCAGTAAGCTAAACCACCGGTCCGGTTATTTTGTAAGTTCAACCATGAATCGATCAAAATATAAGTTATTATTATTATTAAAAAAAAAATACTTATGTTACACCCATGTTTCTTTAAAAAGGATAATTGTACACACCAATATGAACAACTTTTAACAACGAGACGAACCAAAAAATCACGAAAAATAACCCGCTGCTCTATACATTTTGTGGAATTACATGAATATCTATGGAGCAGCGGGCTTTTTTTTTTCGTGATTTTTGGATTGGTCTCATAGTAAATAACAATCATATTGGTGTGTACAATGATCCTTTTTAAGAAAAGCCCATCTGTCGTATCACACTTTGTATACTAGCATGTTTATGTTATACTAGCTTTTGCCCGCGGCTTCGCCCGCGTGGGTTTGGGGTTTCCGGGGTGTATCCTATGCCTGTGCCAAATTTCATTCAAATCCATTCAGTAGTTTTTACGTGAAAGAGTAACAAACATCCATACTTACAAACTTTCGCCTTTATAATAGTAGTAGGATTGTTTTTAGTGAATATGCTGTTGAGTTGTGATATGAGTATACTTGTGGATAGAGGAAAACGGACGCCAAAGATAAGATAGATAATAATAAATAATAATAGAGCTTCGACCAACACCTTAGGAGTCTCTCGTTAGGCGGCTGAATCAAGGGCTTGATTCAAAAAGCGGTACTCCTGGACACGTCTCGTATAGTCAGGAGCTTCCCGATAACGGTGGGACACTATTTTTTATATTTTTAATTGTTTTTTATTATTTATTGAAAATTTTAAAATGTAATCTACACTAATATAATAAAGAGGTAAAGTTTGTTTTTTGTTTGTAGGAGGTAATCTCTGGAACTACTGGTCCGATTGGAAAAAAAATAGCAACAATAGAAAGCTGCTTTACTCCTGACATAGGCTATATTTTATGTACGTGGGCGAAGCCGCTGACAAAAGCTAGTTTATATATAAACGGATAATAATAATAGGCTTTTATTTTCTCTACGCAATTTACTTAAAACTAATGTTACAGTGGAGCACAAACAAGATGGATGGATTGTGTGACGAGTGATATGAAAGTTAACAGTGATAGTGTGACGTTTGGCAAGACATGTCCGCTTATATTTGTTTTTGAAAATTTTAGTTTATTACTGTGTATGTGAGAGCAGTGTTGGCCGAGTGGTAATGGCCCCGACTTACCGAGTTGTAGGTCGCAGGTTCAAACCTAGCTAGGCGCTTTACTTCGTGTAATTTATTTCATCACCACTGCTCTAGAAACGGTAAAGAAAAACCTCGTGAGGAAACCGGCATGCCCTAGAACCAAAAATTCGAATACATGTAACATCCACCAATTTGCACTGGGCCTGCGTGGTGGATTATGGCCTATTCCCTCTCCTAAAGAAGAGGCCTGTGTTCCAGCAATGGGAACATTAATAAGGCTGTTGATTCTATGATGATGTTGACTGTGTATGTGAAGACTAGGGACTCCAATCTCGTAAATGGGGGATCCAGCACTTTTTGCGGTATCAGAAATCAAAGTAAAAAAAAGAGTCCCAAACTTTTTTTTTACCTATTTTTTTTTTATATTTTTTAGACACAACCTCATAAATAAATTCCTTGTAACAACTTTACATGGTGTTTTTTTTTTTGCTGTAAAATTTGTATGAAAAATAATTTTGCTCTCAATTTTTACCTTATATTTTCCTGGCAGCGGGCCAGGAAAAAACAAAACTCTTATAGGATCACTTTGTTGTCCTTCTGTCTGTCTGTCCTTTATCTCGGAAACACGTGAAGATATCGAGTTCAAATTCCACCCATTTGTTCTGGGTGGGAATCCAACCCACAACCTCTGGCATAGCAGTCAGGGTCACCAACCACTAGACCAACAGGTCGGTTAAACAAACAAACAACATTTTTTCTTTTTTATCAATGTGTTCCGTTAAGTGTCCGTGGCATCAGTAGGCCCTATCAGAATACCAGCGCTGCGTTATTTTACATTGTTTAATATCGCAGCATATATGCTTGAGATAGGAGCTTTTTTGGCCTCGCACAGAGCACAGTTTTTTTTTTCTGTTTTAATTTTAGTTTTCTGTTTTTGTTTTGTTTTAAGTTAAAATTTTTAAGTTAGATATAGATTAAGTAGTTATTTTTTATTTTTAACTGTCCTGTGCGAGTCTAAATAAATGTTTTTCTTTCTTTCTTTAAACATGTTGCATGTTTCCCTTCCATTCCGTCTTAAAGAAAGAACGAAAAACCTTTATACATGTTACACTGACTAAGACTGTTAAGCTAGACAAGGCCAGTGTTCCTTAGCTGACTGTTCTGAACAAAAACACCAAACTTGCTGAAATTATTGAAAAAAAAAAGAAGAAAAACAATCCACATAATCTCCATACACAGTTGTCATTGTAAACTAATAGGGTGACGGAAACACGCGTTGTTCAATTTCGCGGATCATTAGCTCCGTTACCTGGGCTTCAGCCAAGAGATCCGCTTTCATGCCGAGCTCTGTGACCACACGTAGGTGGCGAATTGGCAATGAGCTTGAAATACAATTACGCTACTAGCTTTAGTTAGCGGCTTTGTTCGTGTGCTAGTAGGGAACTGTCGCTAATGGCGTAGCTACCGAAGGGATAGGCGAATAGTGCCCAGGGATCCCACGCTCGAGGGTCTTCCAAAAAACCTCTTATGGAACTATATTATAGATAACAGGAAGAAAACTTTAGAATAGAGAAAGATTTTAGAGACGAGAAAATAACTATAAAGAAAAACCTTTTTCTTGAGAGATAACTTTAGAATAGAAAAAGAACTTAGAAGTAACGAGAGAAGAACTTTACAGAAAGAACTTACGAGGAAACGGGAAGAGAACTTTAGCATAAAAAAGCAATATAGAAGTAACGAGCTGAGAACTTTAGAATAGAAAAAGAACTAAGAGAGAACGGAAAGAAAACTTAAAAATAGAAAAAGAATTTAGGAATAACAGGAAGATAATTATAGAATAGAGAAAAACCCTTGAGATAACAGTAAGATAACTTTAAAATAGAAAAAGAATAACGGGAAGAGAACTTTGAAATAAGTAAAAAATTTTACAATAGAGAAAGAACTCACAGATAACCGACGAAAGCTTAGGAACGGAAAAATAATGTTTAGATTATAATGATACTAGCTTTTGCCCGCGGCTTCGCTCCCGGCAACAGATTATTATACTCTACTCTACCCTACTCGGTGGGAGAGTAGAGTTCAGAATTAGCAAATATAATACATAAAAAAAAAGTATCCTATGTCCTTCTCCTGGCTCTAAACTACCTCCCTGCCAATTTTCAGCTAAATCGGTTCAGCCGTTCTTGAGTTATTAGTGGTGTAACTAACACGACTTTCTTTTATATATATAGATATTAACAGTACCTTCTCATTATCCCGCTGCATGATGTTGTAGGTGGTGAGCACCAGGTCGAAGGTGGCGAGGCGGTGCGGCAGCGTGGCGCGCGCCGCGCCGTGGTGCAGGCACACCGACAGCGCGTGGGAGGTACAGTGCTTGCTGACTTCGCCGCTCCACTGCTGCATCAGGGACGCCGGGCACACCACCAGGGTGCCGCCTTTGACCACTGTTCAAACATATGAAAATTAAAAACATCCCTCATTACCTCCCATGACGTGACAACTTTCCATAAAACCGATCTTATGTAATTATGATGTTATTTTCCAACGTCGATCTTAAGACTATTATACATCTAGGTTTGTTTAAAAAAAAAAAACATAAGTTCTAATACAAATCTGGCAGAAAAACCTTTAATGTACTCATAAAATAAAAAAATAAAGGAAACATATATTTCTTTTTAAGGTAAAAAATATATTTTTCCTGAAACAAGTTATGTGAAATATTGAAGTGAGCGACGGAAATTACCGCGCTCTTTTCGCTCTGCCTCTTTTTAAACATTACGTTAGATGAAACCACAAGCTTTTGTACTATGCTTATGTTAACGTTTGACTTTGTTGGACAGATCAAGAAGAGCCCTCTTAAAGGATATCCTTGCAACACAATCGTAAATCGGAACAGCGTACATTACTTTTAAATAAAAATAAGTATCTTTAGTTAAAAGTAATTTACGTAACATATTGAACTCTATGTCCACATTAATACGGTACACGTTTCTATCGAGCATCTTTGGCTACGAATTGACTGTAGCGGCGTGAAAGTTTTGTAGAGGCAACCTTAGGATCTAGTAACCCTCAAAAATTAACTTTAAGCTCTACCTAATAGAGTACATTTCAAATAAACAACTGTAAAAGACTTACGCTTCTTAGCAGACGGGTCATCATCATCATCTTCCTCATCATCATCGATCTTGTCTTCCTTGTCGCTCACAATCAGCGCTATCATCGTGATGGTCTTGCCCAGACCCATGTCGTCCGCTGGAGGAGAGACGAAATATTAGTAGTCAGTAATAGCCTAATTAAACCTTATACTCGGAATATTTCCCACTGCTGGGACTAAGAACTCCTCTACAAAAGGCGGAATGGTCTGCCACGAAGGCCCAGTGCCGGTTAGTGAATATCACATAACTCTTAAAATTTTTGATTCAAAGACATGTCAGTTTTTTCACGAAGTTTTCCATAACCGTTAGAAGAATAATTTAATAGTAATTGTGCCTGGTTAGGTTTGAAATTACAACCCTCAACTTGCCGGCAGCTCTGGCCGAGACATTCATAAGTAAAAATAGGAAAAAAAACCGACCGAAAAAAACCTAAGTTTTCAGGAAAAGAAAAAAAAGCTTTCTTTTAGATGGGGAACTATTTTAGTGTTATTCCTAGAATGGGTGAGTGGTAAAGTATGTAATGACATACTGAGATTAGTTACAAGTAACACATTTTTTTATTTCAATATTGTTTATTCCGTAAAAGTCACATTTATTTCATTTTGTCTCTTTCTTTCATAGCCATATTATTTAGAATTGGCCAGCTCATGTGGCCACCTCAAAACTAACCCAACCTTGGCCATATCATGAAATGCCCAATTCTACGATATAGCTACGACATATGTATGTTTCACTCACCCAGTATGCCAGCCCTTGGTCTCTGCGTCTCCCTCCAGCGCAGCCAGGCCAGTGCGTGTAACTGATGTGGCATGAGTTTGGACTTCATAGCTCTCGGAGCCGGGGCCTCCTGGCTCTCAGCAGGACGGGAGCCAAGCGACTCGTATAAGTCGCGCAGACGGTCCAGGATCAGGTGGCGTTCGGCCATGTGGGTCGCCATAGCTAAAAAAGTGAAGTTATACCTTAACCTCTCGTATGCCTTAATTAGAGAAGAAATTAAAAAGTTATTGTGTCTCGCGTAGATCTGCGTTCGAAAGGTTCAAAAGAGTCGTCAAAGTTGTATGGTAAATTCATCACACCTTAAGTATAGCATAATCAGCCTTATAATATCCCTATAGGCCTCCTTCAGGAGAGCGAGCGGGAATGGGCCGTATCTCACCACGCGGTATGGATATCACATATTTTAAGTTCTTTGGTTTTAGGACATGAAGTGACGTGTCACGTTTTGATAGTGGTTGTGTTAAAAAATAAGCATACTATACAAAGGTTTCTAACTCCTAACATACAATCTGAATGGTATGTTTGGAGTTAACTAACTGTCCGTTAATAACCTAAAAGTTAAAGCATTTTTAACCGACTCCGAAAAAGAGGAGGTTCTATGTTCGGATGTATGTGTTTTTGAATTGTCGACAGAGTCTGTCAATAAAAGTGAGTGAGTTAATCCATAAGATATGAGATAATGACTTACCCTGCTTGCCAAACATCCGGGGCTGGACGGCATTGCTGGCTTTCTGCAGCTCATCCCAGGTGGGCGGCTTCTTGTCCTTTCCGCCTGGTTCCACCACCATGTTGGCCACCTTGTCTCCTTGCCGTCTGACGTTCTCCTCTAGCTGCGTCAGACGCTCAATCAGCTTGCTGCCGCGGTCCGGGAGAGTGTCTACGTCCATCTCTTCTAAGAGGTACTGGAGAATGAGGCAGAACGGGGGTTTATGAAAGAATGCATGATAAGTGTCTGGCCTGTCAGCATAGTAGTTAGTGACCTTGACTGCTATGTCGTAGGTCGTGGGTTCGATTCCCACCCAGGACAAATGTTTGTGTGATGAGCACGATCATTTGTTCTGTGTCTGGGTGTTTATCTATAATATGTATGTATTTAGAAATATATAAGTATGTTTATCAGTTGTCTAGTACCCATAACACAAGCTCTGCTTAGCTTGGGACTAGATGGCGTTGTGTGATGGTTGTGGACATATTATATATATTATTATATTATATTATATTATTATTAATTTATCTATAATATGTATGTATTTAGAAATATATAAGTATGTTTATCAGTTGTCTAGTACTCATAACACAAGCTCTGCTTAGCTTGAGACTAGATGACGTTGTGTGATGGTCGTCAAATATTATTATTATTATAAGTACAAGAGCCTTATTTATAGCCGCTGAAAAAGTTTATTTATTTATTGCAAGAAGTCGCTATGCAAACTTCTTAGTAGCGTGTAAAAGGGTGATCTAATGAACAGAAAATCTTAATAATAAAACAGCTTACGGTACGGCCGTCGTATCTTGGCGAGTTTGAAGTTAGGTTCTACGAATTTTAGCGCTTGATAACTCGTAAAGTAATAATTGGTCTAAACAAATAAATAATAATCATAATAATTGACATATTTTAATTTCTGTTAATTATATTTATTTCATATTTATCATAGTATTTATTAGTTTATATTATTATCATATAATATATACGTATTTTATTATTATTAGTCACTTAATTTATATTATAATCTATTTAAAATATCTGTTATTTATTTATTCTGCACACGTACCACAGTGTTGTCTTTTTAACCCAAAGGTTGACTGGTAGAGAATGCCTTGTAGCATTAAGTCCGCCTATGTAACTACTGTACATGAAGTTTAAATAAATAAATGCAATTTGCAGTTGTTATTGCTGTTAAAATTGTTATAAGTATTTTTTAAAACCTTAATTTTGTACAAGTGTTTAAGCGCTAAAATTCGTAGAGCCTAACTTCTGACTCCCCAAGATCAGATGGCCACTAAAAGTAATTAAAGGGCCTCTGTGAGTTGGTTTCGACTCCTACATCTTCCAAAGGTCCAGGAGCTCAGGGGTCTGATATATACTAATGCATACAACTTACCCTTATATTCTTAAGGTCCTCCTTCAGCGCCTCCAACTTCATGAGTTCAGATTCCCTCTCATGTTTCTCCACGTACACCACCTGCTGGTTAGGGTAGCTCGGAGGCGCGAGGTACTTCTTGATGGTCACAGGTTCTGGCTTCATTGGTTCAATTTCTTCATGTTTAGGTTTAGGAGATTTTGACTTCCTTGGCTTTAGGGACTTCTTTTCGGTAACCACCTGGAAAAAATCGTATATCATTCATTGTGTTGAAAACTTAATGAGGTAAAACTTTTTTGAAATCACACTGTATCATGACATGATTATTGAAGAGGGAAGAAGCCAAAGAAATAACAGATGGATTGTGTGAGAAAAGCAAACAAGTTGAACCTTCCGCCAGGTATACGCGCAGCCCCCACTGAGACTCAAAAATCGGTTATAATTCTCGTCACATAAATTGAACCATCTTGACGGTCGGGTTCCAAGTGCGAGACGCGCAAAACCACAGCAAATGGTTAAGTAGTGTTTTTTTGTGGTGGGTGAAAGTCATCTGATGACATCTCCAGCAAGAGATAGTGTCCGACTTTTACAAACTAAAAACCCATCCCGTTCCTTCTTAACCCTTCATACCGGGTCCGGACCTTCCTTTCAGGAGCTCCACGCCTCCAGTAGGCTTCGGCCCTGCTGGTCCTCTATGATTGCTGACAAGTCCTTGAGGCGCGCAGATGCCATCAACAACTTGGCAACCCATTACTCGCCGGCCGCAAGCCCGCGCCTACGGTGGCTGTAAATCGGGATCGGAATCCATCGGCGGCGGTTGGGGCGTGAGAGCCATTGTCTCTCGAGTGCGGCCGCCGGCCTCTTCCCTAATTATTAAGTGATAGCGTGACGATAGACAGGACAGAATGGAAGAAGAAACGCCGACTCTAAGTAATGGGACAAGAGCAGGAAAACGAGAGTGAACATCAGATAATTAATATTTCATCTCATCTATTTTATCTACCTACTCTTTAAACTAAAGATTGTGACCCTAACATTTTTCGAGGTGTGGAAATCATCAATAACTTCTTCCACTCTAGGTGACGCGAGAGGGAGTGACAGACTTTCACTGACTAAAACCCCCTGGTGAGTCAGTTGTCAAAAGCTTTATTGCTAAATATCTACTTACAGATTTTGGATTCGGACTTCTAGGCATCTCGAACTGAATATTTCTTCACAAACAATTACGAGAAACATTAGCAATACAATAAATATTAAATAAAAAACGTTAACACAAATAAAAATCAATATAAATTAATTAACAGCACAAAATGAAATAAGCAATACAACAAAAACTGTCCCGCGAAAAAATTCGGTTGAAATACTGAATTTGTCAAAAAAAAAATATCATTCTACCTTCAATTTTTAACTATTTCGATTTTTACGAACATCTACTTTATGGATTTCTACAGCTTTATGCAAAACCATAAATACAAATGAATTGGGTTAAAAGAATTTAAAAATGATATGAAAATCGTTCGTTTATTAGAAATAAACGCAAATGGAGCATCGGGCGTATGAGTGGTATTGGAACTTTATATATTTACTTAGTATATTTTTGTTTTATTTATTTTTTACTTATGTGTACCGTTGGTGTCCGTGGCATCACCAGGCCCTATCAGAAAACCAGCGCTGCGTTATTTTGCATTCTCGTTAAATATCGCAGCATATGATGAGGTAGGAGCCTTTTTGGCCTCGCACAGAGCATAGTTGATTTTTCCTATTTTAATTTTAGTCCTGATTTGTTGTAAGTTTAAGTATAAGTTACTTAAAGATTAAGTAGTTATTTTTTATTTGTCCTGTGCGTGTCAAAATAAATGTTTTTCTTTCTTTCTTTAAAAAATATATTATTTACCGTCCGCGTCATTGTCCAGAATAATCTTTTCTCTATATGTCATTCGTTGTCGCGCCTGTCTGTCTGTATGTTCGCGATAAACTCAAAAAATACTCAACTTATTTTCATGCGATAATAGTCATTTGTGAGGAATGTTTACGTGAGGTTCGAGATGAAATAAAAAAAAAAAGATTTATGTAACATTTTTCGTTTAAAATATGAAGTAGGTAATCGAGAAATTTCTCGTAAGAAAAAAAAATTGTTCAAACAAAAAATAGGTAATTATCACAAATGTAGGGAAGAAATAAGATTTCTGTCGAAGAATAAAGGATAGCGGTAGCGTAGCTAAGCGTGGACGATGTAGGCCCTCATCCACTGCCTCGCACCCAAACGGGCCTCATGCAAGCCCTCGCTCGTTTAAGAACGAAGGTTTCTTTTTTTCTTTAAGAACATAGGGTCTTTTTTGACCACTTTTTTACCTGTTGATAAACAATGATTTGGTGGAAAGTAACAGTTTACGACTATCTCGTTTTCGAATTTATAAAAGAAAACAGTCTCGCTGATGCACCTACACCCATGTCTAAACTAGCCCGCACTACGCCACTGCAAAAGAGAATAATACAAAAAGAATTACAACTTACCTCATCATCATCATCACTGCTCAGCGCAATAATCTCAGGCTTCGTATCAATAATAGTGACGTCATCATCATAACGTATAAAATTCTCCCTCTCCTTTTTCGCTATCAAGTGATTTAGCACCGTATTCTTAACGCCTTTAGACGCATTCTTCTCTGTATCATTGATTATGATACACTCGTCCTTATTTCCTAGGGATTTCCTAGAGAGTCTTGATTCGTTGGTTATGTCTTGAAGCGGGCTTGAGAATGGTGAACATGTTATTCTTGAGGAGTCTAAGTCTTCTGGCGTCTTATCCGGGCTCTTGTGTGGTACCGGAAGACCAGCTTCTGGAAGGTCTGTGAGACTCACTGTGGAACCGTGGTTTGAATTTCGAGGGCTCTGAAAGAGTTACAATAATGTGTTTTATGGTCATAAGGGAGCATTGTCGATGTAATTGGTATACTGAAAATATACAGGTATTATACCGAGAATAAGTAAGAGCATATACTGTAAACTA
This sequence comes from Mythimna loreyi, assembly GCA_029852875.1. NCBI lineage: Eukaryota > Metazoa > Arthropoda > Insecta > Lepidoptera > Noctuidae > Mythimna > Mythimna loreyi. Next base: position 18,800,552 of record CM056796.1, on the reverse strand, counting down.
TTTAGCAACTAGTTAATTCAGTTTTAAAACCAATAAGCTATTTCTCATGGTCACTCTATTACGAGTGAACGGCTGGATCGACATCGCTAATTTGACGGCTCAGCTGGCGCAGTGGTTATGCGATTGACTGCTGCGCTGAGTGTCGCGGGTTCGATTCCCGAACGGAACAAATATTTGTATGACCTACAGATAGGTGTTCCGGGGTTGGGTATCTTGTGTATGTGACTTTACATGTTTGTGAACGCACCCATGACACAGGAGTAATTCCTAGTGTGGGGCAAAGATTTTTAACAAAAAAAAAAAACAAAAAAAAAAAACGCTAATTCTTTTTTTGGTTTGGTTACTGTCAAAATTCTTATAAAAAAAAAAATTAAGAAAATTGCGCTGATAAAAGGTGGAATAGGGTGGATCAGGGTAGCTAGCTGATACCGCGGGTAAAAACTAGTTACCTAATTGGCGTCAAATTTTTACGGCGGTGGTTTCAATTATTGTACATTGTATAACACTCCTGGAAACCAGCACAAATAGATCATTGACAAGTCATGAAAGGAAGATTTCAAAAGTGTATACTTACATCATCAGACTGAATAAAGTCCGACTCATCACTTTCATTGTCCTTCGGTATCACACCCATGATACTCATGCGAGTAGCTCGGGACATCACCATCTGATCCTCATCTGGACCATCATCATCCGTTTCACCTTCACCTTGGTCCGTAGCTTCCTCGCTGTCATCGGTGGCATCATACTTCAACGGTATAGTTCTGTCACTTTTGACACTCTCATCTTTTCTTTCTTCATCATCATTACTCGCAATACTTTCAGATAGATTAACTTCTTGCATACTTGATTCAAGGACTTTCTTGTCTGTCCCACAATCTATCTTTAACGGTGTGTCTTTCAAACATTGCAATTTATTATGCTTGTCATGTTCTATGATTATTGAGTTTTCAGTGTCCGAGTCAATGAGAAACATACGTTTCTTAGTTTTACGTCCAATGATAGACTCGTTAGGGTTTAGAGATTTCTTCCTCATTGGTGGTCTACGTTTTGGAATTATTTCTGGTGATACTTCTTCTGTTAAGGAAAATATAGGAATTAACTATGGGCCACTGTCCACGGCAGGGTAGCTGGTAGCTTCATAAGCCCATATTCGTCATTACACGCTTGGTGTACGCCTGCGTGTAGCTTACATACAAAGTTATGGTTTACCGCCCAAGGATGCGTAGGTATGCATCATAGACGCGAAGAATGCCGCTGCCGCTTCGACAGAGTCAAATTCAAATTCTTTATACAGGTTCTTACAACTTGGTGGCTTGTTACGACATTGTTCGTAAAGTTTTATCTATAAACTTCATGCATGTATAATGACTACACCAAGAGTATAATGATATTGGAATAGAATAGAATGCATTTATGAAGCTATGCAGCTGTGGATAGTAGACGTCAGTGTCTCATAGCATCAGATATTCATGGGCAAAATACAATTTTATCATTTACTTTACAAAGATTCATGCATTTAACAAATTATGAGAATTGCTTGTAATAGATTCAAGATATATGACAGTCAACCCATAACTACATGGTTTTGTGGGGCTTAGTTTATAAGTTGTGAATAAAAAAAGGGACATTTTTATATTTATACTAGGGCCTTAGCTTTATTGAGTCTAGTCACTTCAGTATTTCTTATTTCATTTACTTACCTTCATCTGAGGAACTTAAAACTACTTTATTGGAAGAGTCTGACTGTCTTCTGATGCTGCCTCTATTGCTTGCATCTATGAATTAAAATTTATATTATCACATTTAGAAAATACCACATAACCCTCTAAAGGTTAACCTTTCGAATACCATAATTAGAAACAGAAAGAAAATAGGTTTGCAAACACCAGCGTTCGCTTGGGGCTCTAAAGTTTAAGTAAAAATATCATTAAATGCACAGTCGGTAGGTTATCATAGGAGTAAATTTTTAGAAGTTGGAGTATACGCTGAGCAGCAAAGAAAACTATTTTTTAAATATGTTTTTTTTTTAAATTACTCTTGAAGTTATAGAATTGTTTTTAACATTATCATAATATATTACTAAAATAAATAAATTTAAAGCACTTGGAGATTGTTTTGTGTAGCAGTCAGGGGTAAATCATGGATATTTCTTAGAAATATCCATAAAATAAAAACAACTATTTACAACATTATGCTTACCATCATCACTGCTGGATATGACATGGCTATTGGCAGCACTGCTTTGTCTAACCACTGACTTGGAAACATTCTTTGGTACATTCTCCTCTGGTTCACTCTCTTCTAAAATAGAATATAGTAAAATATGATTAAAAATTGTTATTGGTAAACACTGGTAAATATTTTTGTTATGATTGTTGGCATCTAGTTTCATATGGATAACTTATTTAACCTTTCAACTACAGTAATTACAGACACAATTAAAGAAATACCGGTGTGCAAATGCTGGCATTCGCTTGAGGCTCAAGAGTTTAAACTTAATGTGCACTAGTTGTAAATAGGTGGACTTAATACAATAAGGCTTCTCTACCAGTCAACCTTTGGGTTAAAAAGACACTGTGATAGATGTGCACAATAAATAAATAATAGATATTTCAAATGAAGTATCCAATAATAGTATCTAGTAATGGTTTTAAATACTTATAGGTACATAAATACTAAAGATAAATTACACAGAACAAATAAGTAATTATGCTCTTTACTCAACCATTTGTCCTGGGTGGGAAATGAAACCACAACCTCCAGCAATGCAGTCAGGGTCACTAACCAATAGACCAACAGGCCAGTCCAAATTTGGTAGGTACCTATCTATTTATTTTGAATGCAATAAAGTGTAATTTGAATGCACGCTTTTGTAGATGAAACAACTATTGTACCTTTGTATGTTCATAGGGAAGGCTATGAAGGTAGATTTATTCATAAAAAAATAACATTTCAAATATATGGATGTGTTAACTTACCGTCTGTTGTAGATTCTTCAGATTCTGCTACGAAAACTGTGCGATTTTTCTTCTTAACTCCAAAAGATTCGTCCACTAAACTATTGTCAATAAATTCTGATTCAGAACCGCTGTCGGCAGCTGTTTCGTTACGATATTCAAAGAATGAGTTTTCCATTGTGTTCTAAATTAACCACTATTAATTCAACACACAAATTTTCATTATTTATTGAAAATAAATAATTCTGCTGAACACCATTCAAAACATTTTTTGAAAGCAAATTGTCGTTTTCAACGTTTTGTTTTTGCTTCTCCCGGAGATTACATAAAGCTAACGTTTTGCTTTTTAATTATTTAATGAAAAATTAACTTATTCACCAAAAAACTCTATATCATTATTATTAAAAAATAAAATGTTTCCTAATATGAATCAGTAACTGAGGACTAAAATATTTAATAAAAATGAATATGCTATTACACGTTTCGTTACATTTCACGAAATCAAAAATTATGTTTTTTTTCTAGCTAATGACATTCCAGCGTTCCAATGACATGCAAAACTCATAGTTAAAGCATAAAGGTAGTACAATTTTCCGGTTGAGTGCTAAATATTGAGCACATTTTAGTGATAAACTGAAACGCAGTCGCATTTCGTGTTTTGAATCTGATGTGAGCGTATATTTTATTTGCCAGCTGCTAAATAAATAAAATAATTTCGCAAGACTGAAGAGTTAAAAGTTCTGTGATTAAAAACCAAGAAGAATTATATATTCTTTTCAAAATGACAGAAGTTCAACTACAAGAGTTCAAACTAGACCCTGATTCGGAGCTTAGGTTTGAAGTGGAATCTAAGAACGAAAAAGTGGTTCTAGAGGTAATTACGTGATAATATGACGATATTCATTCAATATTGTTTATTTTTTGGTGAATCTCAAATCTGTACAGTTTTCGTGAGTGTCAAAGTTATTATTAGGTTAAATAATACTTTGTTATAGGTCAAGAGTGGTTATGCTGAGTTGTTTGGCACGGAGCTGGTTAAAGGGAAGCCCTATGAGTTCCACACGGGAGCAAAGGTGGCGGTCTTCACGTGGCACGGCTGCACAGTCGAGTTGAGGGGTCGTACTGAAGTCAGCTATATGGCAAAGGAAACACCTATGGTAAGTTAAAAAACGTGTCATATTCATAATAAAGATGTTTGTGTTTCAATTTATACTGTCCCATTGCTGGTAAAAGGTCTCTCCAATAATGTGTTGGTTCACACTGTTGAGAGTTTTTAACCAAATCAGTTATAAACACTACAATTATTATGATACAAGTGTTTCCCAATTTTAGTATTGTAAAAGGCTATAAAGAATCTTTAAAAAAAATAACAGATGGTCTCCTGTCCATGTGTTAATTTTTAATTGACAAGACTGTAAGAAAAGACTAAAAGATTGACTAATATCCTTGAATTATACAGAGTAAAAAACTAACTAGTATTACATCTCCATCTTTGTTTTTATACTTGAACACACAATAATATTATTACAATACAAATCACACTTGTAACACAAACTCGATACTCATACATACATCACATATTATATAGCACAGATTATTAAAATATTGTATATAATTGTTAATTATTTCATCATTAGAGACACAGTAGAAAGACAATAGGTGTCAGAACACTGCCTTTGTCTTGGGGCTTGATTAAGTGACAACTTTATTAACAAAACCATATTAACATTTGTCTTACATTTTGACCAAAAGAGCAAAATTACAACAAAGATTATCAACACATTTTAAGAGCTGTGTACTGACCACACATCCCTTTCCAGGTGGTATACCTCAATGTTCATGCAGCTCTTGAACAGCAGCGAGTGGCCGCAGAGCAGGAATCCACACGAGGCCCTGTCACCATGGTTGTGGGTCCCGGCGACGTGGGCAAGTCCACACTGACCAGGATACTGTTGAACTATGCTGTGAGAATGGGACGAAGGCCTATCTATGTGGATCTGGATGTAGGCCAGGGGCACATCAGTGTACCAGGCACTATTGGTGAGTAGTCTATTTTATTGGATCTTTAACTGACTTTAAAAAAAGAGGAGGTTCTTATTATGTTAAATTTTTTTTTTTGACTTTCATAATATTTCACAATTAAATTGTATAATTGTTGTGAAATATTATGAAATTTTTTTGAATATACAGCCATAATAATTGTTTTGTAACTCCATTACTATGCCTTTAATTTTTAATAAAACTTTCGAATATCGTAATCACGTACCTGACCATGTTAGAGACATAATAGAAAGACTATAGGTATGTGAACGCCTGTGTTTGCTTGGGGCTCTAGAGTTTTTTATTTTTAAAAAGTATTAAATAGCTAAAAAAAAGTTTGTAAAAGTATTTGGTTGGTTTTCAGGCTTACTAATACTATAGGGGTTCCCTACTACTAAAATTACACTGAATCCTTCCTTTAATTTTTATGATAAGTAATCCAATTTTGCAATAAACAGGAGCCCTCCTAGTGGAAAGACCAGCGTCAATTGAAGAAGGCTTCAGCCAGCAAGCTCCGCTGGTGTACCACTTTGGCCACAACTCTCCGGGTGAAAACCTGGAGTTGTACAATACTATTGTCTCCAGGTTAGCTGAGGTTATAGCTGAAAGATGTGAGAATAATAAAAAAGGTGAGATGCTGCTTTAGTTTCAACTCTTTAGTCCCCTAGTAGTAACTTTTGCGGGAAGTAATTATTTTTGCATTTAAAAATAACATATGTTGGCCTGGTTAATGCAGTGGTGGTCACGGTTTCCATTCCCGCACGTATGGCTGACAGGGCTACAAATGGTTGTTCCAGGTCTGGGCGTTTACAATCAGTGTCTTTTGGCAAAGGAGAGAAAGACGCACTGTGCGTCGGTCTATCTTAATTCCCTCACTGAAATATCTACCTTAATAATACTACACAAATATTACATCACACTTTAGTCAATTCTCCTTAAGAAAATAGTGACTGAACACTGCAACTGCAAAGTAAAGATAAATTCATGGTGTGCTTAATATTAATTGTTATTTATATTGTAGCTTCAACATCAGGAGTGATCATCAACACTTGCGGCTGGATCAAGGGCGCAGGGTACAAGGTGCTCACTCACGCTGCACAGGCTTTTGAGGTAAGCAAGATTTAATAGCACCGTGTGTGTTTATATAATAAGCATTAGAGGTTCAGAAAAAAAAAAAAAAACAAAAAAAGATGTGTAAAAGTGTTTTTTTTTTAAACCTAATAGCAAAATAAACATCATTTATCATTTACCCAATTTGAACACAACCAACAGCCCGAAAATTATGATCAAATTCTAAAATAATTACTTAACTTTAACAGTATGCTTTTACTTTGACTGGCCTGTCAGCATAGTAGTTAGTGACCCTGACTGCTATGCCGGAGGTCGTGGGTTCGATCCCACCCAGGACAAATGTTTGTGTGATGAGCACGATCATTTGTTCTGTGTCTGGGTGTAATTTATCTATAATATGTATGTATTTAGAAATATATAAGTATGTTTATCAGTTGTCTAGTACCCATAACACAAGCTCTGCCTAGCTTGAGACTAGACGGCGTTGTGTGATGGTTGTGGAATATTATAATTACTTTGTAATGGCACTGATGACTGATGAGTCACTATTTTCTTCACTAGAATAGACTTTAGTGGACGATATTTTTACTTTTATCTTACAGGTGGATGTGATCCTCGTTTTGGATAACGAGAGGTTATACAATGAGCTCAAGAGGGACATGCCAAAGTTCGTCAAAGTCGTTTACTTACCAAAGAGTGGAGGCGTGAGTATAATATTAATGCACTACTTTATTAATGAAACTGTTTTTTTTCGTTCATTTTCAGTATGCACCATATTCAATGTAAATAAATTAATTTTCATTTTGTATGGACATTATTGTGTACGGGAAGAATCAGTGTTAGTAGACCTTGCACAAGGCGCAAGCTGGATGCGAAAAGCAAAGATCCGGCAGTGGATGTCTTTCGCCAAAAACGATGATGATGAAAATGAATGTTCTCTTTTGCTTTCCCGTTCTATAAAATGGTTTCTTCTAAAAAAATATCTCTCCTCCTACAGGTAGTGGAGCGTTCGTCGACACAGCGCGCGGAGGCCCGCGACGCGCGCATCCGCGAGTACTTCTACGGCAAGCGCACGCCCTACTACCCGCACTCTTTCGACGTCAAGTTCGCTGACCTTAAGATTTATAAGGTATTTTTTCCTACAAGTTTATAACGTTCTATTGCCATGGTCTACTAACATTCTATCGTCTGGGGCCAAGGGTCGATGCGAATGCAAAACACCGGGGCCCTGGAACTAAGGCAAGAAGGAACGGTGGGTGGGTCGTTTAGTCAGTAAAAGTTTGACACTGCCTCCCGCTTTGCCAAGGGGCTGGATTCGTCATTCGGTGATTTTTGCCACCATAAAAAAAAAACATTATTTCGTGTTCCCCTCTGAGTGGAAAGAAGTTACTTCAGGTTTTTCCATGCACCCAAACAAAATAGTCAATAATGACCTAAATTTGTAAGCTGTACCTCCCTTGGATCCGAAGGTTGAAGACGAAGTTTCTGGCAATAGTCGGATACTATAAATCTGCCTGACTTCAGCCATACCTTGATATTTTATCAGACTTTCTTGATTTTCCCTGCAGGTCGGCGCGCCGTCCCTCCCGGACTCATGCATGCCCCTCGGCATGCGAGCAGAGGACGCGCTCACCAAGCTCGTGAGCGTGTGGCCCTCCCCCGCGCTGCACCACCGCCTGCTGGCCGTGTCCTTCGCGGCTGGACCTGACGATGATGTGCTACACTCCAACTTGGCCGGCTTCGTGTGTGTGTGAGTATCGTTCAGGGCTAATGAGTTGAACCCGTTGCAAAGATTACGTGCAGCCGATTTTATTATTATTATTTAATTCAGACATTCCATAATTACATAAAAAATATTTAAAAATTAAAATCAAAATAAAAAAAATAAAATCACATTAAAATCCTACTACTATTATAAAGGCGAAAGTTTGTAAGTATGGATGTATGGATGTTTGTTACTCTTTCACGTAAAAACTATTGAATGGATTTGAATGAAATTTGGCACAGGCATAGGATACACTCCGGAATAGCACATAGGCTACTTTTTATCCCGGAAACCCCAAACCCACGCGGGCGAAGCCGCGGGCAAAAGCTAGTCAGAAAATAATTTTAGTGTGCGAGGGAATTGCTTGATTCGTTTCCGCTATCTCTTGCCATGGGACAACCGTACAGCGAATATCCATACCCTTATGTTATTGAAAACATCTGGGGTCCGGACTAAGCATTTTGCCTCGGCTTTTATACCGCGTATATTGAGGGACTGAAACAATTTGCCAGCTGCGGTCTTCCCGTCCGGTTATAATTTAGATGTCTTCAAGGCTAGAGTGGGCTATGTGGAATAGGCTTAAAAAAAAGAGTTCATGAAATGACCAAGTGGCATTATGCTGTTTTACCATTTTGAATAAGGATTAATCATTCTCCCCTCCCTCCCACAGCACGGCAGTGGACATGGACCGTCAGATGCTGACGATCCTGTCGCCGCAGCCGCGGCCGCTGCCCAACACGGTGCTGCTGCTGTCGGAGCTGCAGTACATGGACAACCACTAGTCCGTGCTCTTTGGCACCCGGGTGCGTCACGTTTACTCTAACATCTCGCTCTCGCATTGAGCGAGTCAGCTATTGGAATGTGCTCTTTTCTTTTGGCTTGAAGTGTAATAAATCTTCGAAAATGAACCAGGAGATGGTCCCACGTTGGTCAAGAAGTTAAAAAAACATTTGTAAAAACACAAGATGATACGGCTTAAAAGACTTGGTATCCAGGCCAAAAAATTACAAAAAAAAAACACGAGGTGAAAAATTTTGGCGGGATTTGTTCTAATTTTTGCAAATTGATTCTTAGTGAACATTGTGATGTAAAATTGGTGTAGTTTTGTATCTGAAGTGTCTGCGTAATTGGATAATATGTGAAATTATTTAAAAGGGCGCGATTTCGGTAAGGGGCCGAGAATTTTACTATAGTGTGTTGACTATCTCAGTGAAGTTTGCCGAGAAGGTTAACTCAATACATTTATTGCCAAATACTACAGAAAATTTAGAATGTGTTTTACGGGACATAAAGGTAAGTCTCAGTGAAACATTGGTAGAAAGGTTCGCCATTTGGCAATGATAAAATTTAATGTTCAAATTTATTTGAATCTGATCTTTGAAGTCTAAAACTACTTCACACGATATCAAAACTTATGTGTGAAAAATATACTTAAAAGGTAAATGATTAATATGCTTTTTATCAAGGTAAATGAACCCATTACAAGTTGTTTAAAAAATAAAACAATACACCAATAAAAGAAAAGAGCACAGAAGCAATGATAGTTATAAAACGTTACGCAACCGGGAGTCAAATCCACGTACTTACACTTGTTTATTATGGTTACAGGAACTTACGTGCTTATTTCAGGGTTTGACTACTTTCTAACTTAAAACTCGATTTATGCAATTTATTGTAATTATTAGCAGATACTTTTTTATTGCCCCAAATGTACAGAAATCGCTTTCGAACCCCAAGTTACGATCGCTTCGTTAACTCTTAGGACCAGCGCACACCGCCGGGGTTGTCTTCAACTAACAATCTAATATAAACCTTAACTGCCTTGACATAAGGTCCACTTACACTCGCGCGCATGCTCTTGTAGTAGCTTGAAGGCGCTCCAAACGCCGCATACGAATTTATTCTTTTGTAGAGCGTATGTCAAGGTAGTTAAGGTTTACATTAAATTGTTGTCTTCAATTGCGTTCCGCCGCGCCTCCAGCGGTGTGCGCTGAGCCTTACGCTTTGAGTTGACCACGCCCCTAATCCTTTGTTCTGACCACGTCAAGATCTATCCCGTCTCCAGTTAAAAGTGACTTTAAACTAGAGATATTGTAATATCTCCACTTAAATGTAGTCTAATATTAGTACGGATTTCCATTACGGAAAAGTTTTTAAGGAAGACATCACAGTTTCAGTTCTAGTTCATCTTCTGACGTAATCTCAACGCTCAATCACGTGATCGGAATAGTAGGCGTGGCCTATTCCAAGCGTTCGACTTTAACGAAACGATAGTAACTTAAGGCTAGTGGACCCGAATCCAGGGTATAGAGTTCTAGAAGTTAGATGAACCCTTAATAAATACGTGAAGTACTTTAAACATTATAAACATAAGAAATATCTCACAGAATAAAAACTTAAAGTGATGTGTGATGACTAAGTGATACGATCCGATGTGGATCTCAAACTGACTGTACATAATTATATTTAACTAGCTTGTAATTAAACAATAAAATAGTTTTCTACTGAATTTTCTTGTGTATGTTATTTGGCAGTGTTGCCATTATGTGTGTGAAATAAATTGAATTAATTGAAGAGTTGTTTTGTCAATTCTTTGTTTTTGTTATTGTTTGGTTTACCCGGCTTATTTTCGGCCATTTCAGCTTCTAAACTCCACATAGACAGCGATGGAATTTAAAATACGTCTAATATGTTACCATTTTTAAGGGCAATAACATTAGTTGGGCCGAAATTAGATTAGATATAAAGATTCATTCTCTCCGTTTAAACCTTCTCTGAACGAATATTTCAAGACCAAAATTGGGCAACTCAGTCCAGCCGTTGTAGAGTTTTAATGAGACGAACGAACAAAGCTATTAATTTTATACGATTACTATGCAGAACTTTACTTTTAAAGAATTTTGAAGACGCAACGTTGAAAGGCCTCCCACAAGTTGGACCAATGAACTGGTGAGTGTCGCGGGAATCCGATAGATGCGAGAGAACCGATCGTTATGGCAACACTTGTGGGAGGCCTATGTCCAACAGTCTTTCGGCTGAAATGATGACGATGTTGAAAGACCTTTATAAAAACAGCCCGTTCATGTGTTGCACTACGAGCTGCTGTCATAGCGCTGCGCATCGCGGCCTGCTCACTATTTCGCTATTTCAACTTTAACGGTGCGCATGTAGTCGTATCGAAGAATAACTTGAATGTATCATTACGTAGCAAGACGAGCGCCAGGCCCGGCTCCCCACGACAGGTGCCCGTGCGGGTGCCTGCAACGAAGTACTCTTGTATGGGACCGCGCAGCGGCGCGTCTGTCGATGTCAGTGAGTGCAATCAGGAGGATACGGAAACATTCCTACTAAAAGGTGGGCAAATATAAAAAAAGGCTATTCGTTTTCAACATATTTTATTTACAAAAATAGAGGTAGTTACTATTATTTATTTACAGGAAGACTTTCGAATTTAATTCAAACTTTAATATCAATAAGGCAGTTTACTCATGATAGTATGGCTGTGTGTTGCTAGTATAAAAAAAAAATCAGCCATACAACCTTATTGCCCTAGTATATAAACCTAAGCAAATAAAATACATTATACACCTACAAAATAATACCATTTCCAAAACATACTTCTTTGTTACGTCACATAAATAATATTTAGAAACAATTATTTTAAAAAGGACTAAATTATTGTGTACAGGTTCAGTTTTTTAAAAACAATATCATAAGGTATCTGGGAGTATAAACTACTAAATATAAAATAATAAAAATAAATATTATATTTTAAACATTGTAAGTTTCAAGCACTTTGTTCTGAAGTTAGACCAGTCAATACTTACGAGGATAGATAATCAACATCTCTGGCCCATTTAAGAGCAATCAACCTTGTCCAAACTGGATTATTGGGTTTAAAACAGTGGCGTAGCTAGTCCCACAGAGCCCCATATCAAAAGTCCCACAGGGGTATCGTATAAAATAACGATGTTTTCTTTTTATAAATGCTTGGTTTGCCTACGAGACGGTTTTGGTAAACATGTTGCGAATTTTTGACCATCCTTGATACAGTGGTAGCTACGTTCCTGGTTTAAACCCATTCTTAATGTTGTACACTTTTTTCTTTAATTAGAACAGTAAGGTCAAAATATGTTAACCACTCTGAAGTTAGATGTTCCGAGCTATGCGGGTATTCGAAAAAAACATTACATTGGCCATATGTGATTCATAAAAAGAATGACTGCACAGACAATTGTTCGAAGTTCAGAGCGGTTAAGATATTTCGGCCTGTATTCAGTAAACATTCGTAAGATCATCTTTCGAGAATAGTTACATATTACTATAAACGAATCTTTTTTTACTGCCCGTTCAATCGATTATGCCTTTTATTGTGTTGGTGGCAAGAAAAATTGTAGCTGTTATAAATAGTTGGTATTGCAACAAGTTTTTTTGCTTTTAATGCCATCCTTATGTCTATAGAATAGAAGTGAAAATCGTTTGCACGGACAGTAAAAAAGGTTTGTCATGTCTAATTTTTTGGCCAAAGGAGTATAAAACTAGCAACCTTTTCCTGTTACGCATGGGTGTTATAAATCTTTGAAATTGTCAGCTTTTCTTTACTATACCTGTGCTTTAAATCCATTAAACCTTCCTTATGAATCACTCTGTCAATTTGTGAAAACCGCATGAAAATCTAAACAGGCAGACGCGGGTGGATTGCAACATTAACACAAGGAACTAAAAGGATACAAACATAGTAACTCTATGTACCTACTACGTTTTTATCCTTCTAAATTAAATAAAATAAAATATAAAATTCTTCCATTGATACAGTTGACCTTGTAGAGTTAGTACTGGACTGTTTACGAATACGATTGAGGACACAATTATACGAAAACAAGTCACAAAAGTTACAATGATCACTCAGAAACAGGTAAAACTCTCAAAACACACGTGCTAACCAAAAAACAACCCGTGGCGAGATTCGGCAGTTAAATAAATGTGGACCAGACAGCTGCAATCCAGCGTTCGCACCAAGGTGACCTTGGCTGGAGCTTGATATGCGTGTTTGGTCTGTGTTAGGCCCAGCGCACACCGCTGGAGGCGCGGCGGAGCACAATTGAAGACAATACCTTGACATACGGTCTGCAAACACTCGCGCGCATGCTCTTGCAGTAGCTTGAAGGCGCCGCATGCGAATTTATTATTTTGTACAGGACGTAAAACTACGCGCCGACATATTCATAAATTAATCACGGTTTATAACAACTGTCTACACGGATTGGAACTAGCAAGACCAGTCTGGGACCAAACATGAAAACGCGAAAAAAGTACTGTCCAGTAGATTGTTTTCGTGATTTCATGTTTGGCCCCAGAGTAAAAGTTGTTTGTTATTATTATTATGACTACAATCACGTATCTCGGTATCGGTCTTAAATTACCAGTGACCCTATATACCTAGATAAGTCTATTTTGTAACGACAATGCTCAGTCCATTAAACTTCATCAAGTCCAGGCTAATAAATACAAAATTGAAATTGAAAACGCTGTGAGCCGACTCAAGCCGATCGCGCCCGAAGATCCGTTACACAGCCGAGTGTGATAGCTTAGACTCTTCAATACCCACAAAATAAAATGCTCAGCGAGTCTAAAAAAGATTCGACTTCAAAAAGAGATTAGAATTTCACGCGATTAATTACAATACTATAAATTCAAATGTTTCCAGTATTTGAATTTTTGTTACATCTAAAAAGGAAACCCTAGAAAGCGAAGGCCAACTGAATTACATGTGTGCTTTTAGTCAGTAAAAGTCTGACATACTCTCTCCACCCTAGAGCGGGAGAAATCATTGGATGATTTCCGACATAAAAAAAAAATCAGTATTCGCCAGTAGTTACATAAAAATAATTATACAATGCTCTATCTACAAGTATCACCTCAACAAGCTGTGTCCATAGTGTCGGTATAGTCTATTCTCCTCTATGGTATGGGTTCGTTCAGTTCTGTTGTCTATTCTGCGTACTTCTGGAGTCTTCTGTGTTCTCCTTGATGTGCGACTGCGCGAATTTGATGGCGACGCGCATCGCGTCTTGGACTAGTTGCTCGCAGTTTATTAGGCTCACCTACAAAACAAGTTTTCAATGAAAAAATTTTTTTTCATAACAAGCTTTTATAGCGGTGGTCTATGCTTATATAAATAAAACTCGTCAAGACGATTCACACGAGCCCAAACTCGACGTGGTTGTGCCGTTTAATTACAGAGTTCCTATGGCTACCTCGCGATTCCATCATCAGATCAGCTCCATGTCATCATAATATTGCATTGTCATCCGAACTAAACGTGTATACCAAATTTCAGCTCAATCGGAAACCGGGAAGTGGATCAAATTTAAGTTGCAAGATTTTATTACAGAACGACAGACAACGGGACAGGTGAAAGTAAATAAAAGCTTGTAACAAAGTTTAGTTAATGTTATGGCCATGTTTTAGATTGATTATTTCATAACGTGACCGGCCAATTCTTGACATGGCCACCTATATTTGACCAGATTATTTAAACGATGATATATCAAACCACTGGTTTGGGGGAGGTCTATGTCCAGCAGTGGACGTCGTTTGGCTGAATTGATGATGATGATGATATCAAGCCACGTTTGGTCATATCATTAATGCAAGATTTGTGTAATGAGTTTAAAATTAATATAAAGAAAACTCTGCCTTCAAATAATAACAAAAAAAAAATGTAATTAAAAAGGATATTTTAACTAAGCATAAACAAATCTTATTTTACACTAAAGATATTAATTAAAACAACTCCCAATTTTAATAAACTCTTAAAAAATATTAAGGGATTTGAGGCACCCCGACTCGGACAGATTAGGTAAGGTACTCGGTTAGTCAAATATTTTTCTTTCAGTTGTTTTTATTTTTTTAAGAAGACCATATTATGTTAGTGCACTCTTAGTATATTAGTAAATTAAAGACATATTTTGACACAAGAAAACGTCCCGTTAACATTAATAATGTCAATTTAATATTATACCATATTACGAGTGACATGCGGTGTACCTTAGAAGGCGTCATCTCAGCGACGGTGAGGTCGGGGCGCGCGCGCACGGAGGCGCTGAACACGCGCGCCGCGCAGCCCAGCCAGCTGCGCGCGTTGAACGACGCTGTCGCCATGTCCTGTATACACAACATGTTATTACATTAATAACGCGGCAGATAACTTGAACCACCCACCACCGCCACGCAATTCGATTGACACTCGAAAGCCGGTTATAATCCTCGTCAAAAAGTTGTTCCATCATGACGGTCGCCCTTGACTGAGCTGTAACTGAGTTTCGAGTCTTAACCGAAGTGGGGGCCGCGAGTAAGCTGGATGTAACGATGAGTACTAGTGACTATTTTGCGTAGCTAAGCTAGGTAACAATGATGAGTCACTATTTTCTTAACGCGAATACACTATAACTAAGACATTACAGCGACATACCTGTGGCACACTGCAAGCAGCGACCAGCACGCCGCCAGCACAGCCCAGCACCATGGTGGGCAGGCCGTGCTTCTCGGCCAGCGCGGGCGCCACGCCGTCGTGCTGCATGAGGTAGGAGCAGCGCAGGAAGTGCACCACGAAGCGCCGTCCGTCCTGAACTGCTTGGGATACCGCTTCACGGACTTCGGTTTCTGCTATCGAGCTGGAAGAATTGAAGAAGAACAATAGCATAATTATTTATTTCGGTGTCTGTCATCAAACTAAAATAGAACTGAGCTTGCCACAGCTGTCGTATGTCGCAACGAAATTAGGTGAAGGCAACCATTGCTTAGAAAATGGCGTGATGAGTTGGACTCCTACCTAAAGTTCCAGCCAGAAGGGACTGAGGACAGAAAAGAGTGGAAGAACGGATTTGTTCTGCAGTAGGACAAAACCATCGACTTTATCGTAGCGATAGACAAGCACATTCGTAGAAACTATTTGTAAATGTGCTGAAATCTTAATACAAAAGTCTTCATTAGCACTATGTCACCTAACAAACCTTTTAAAATTTACAGCGCTCTCACACTGTATGAACGTCAAAACTGCACTAATGTCATCTGTGTTTAGGCCTGCAGATCACCTAAGTCAAGTACAGTATCTGTTCGGTACGCCTAAATCTAGTGCGTAGTACATATACAAGGTGTCATTGACATCGTACCTCAAACAAATACCATAGATTCAGTACATGATTCTGGACCCCCAGTGGTGAAATTTTTAGTCGGTATTTTTTTAATGTTTTTTTTTTTTACGTTTTATAATTTAAACTGTAAAAAACGTTATTTAAAAAAAAAAATTGCGAAAAAAATGAATGAATTACATTCTGATTAAGACACCCTGTATATTGATGGTCAAGAGCCTCACTTCAAAGCCAGGTCGTTCTGCGGCACGTCCCGGTTGGCAAAGCTGTCGATGAGCGCGAGACACTTGGCGTACTCCGCGTAGGGGGCTCCTCCGGCGCCGCACAGTGTCGCCAGCTGCTGCCTGATGAGCGACACTTCTTCCTTCTTCCTCGCTGGTTCTATTAGGTCTATGACTTGGTCCAGTTTTTGTGCTCGGCAGAATAGTTCACGGGCCTGTGGAAAGATCGGTCGTGTGAATGATTTTTAATCGATTTCAAAAAGGGAGCATTCGTTCACCGATTGTTTTTGGATAATTTTGTAAACTTTTTTTAAATTTGGTTTGAAAAATTATTCTCCTGTATTGGTCCCATAGCAATAGAGATGTGCAGAATGTGTCATTGAATTGAAAAGATATGTACATATCTTTTGACCACAGTGAAGTATATCACTCTTTTAGTTCAGTACCTAGTTCATTTAGTTCAATGGCTCAAGTCTTATCTTATCGATGGTTTTCGTTGGTTACTTTGACGATCAGTGCGATGTTTTCGACTCTTATAGTTCAGTAGCTCATTTAGTCCAATGACTTATGCCGTTGTGCGGTATTTTCGATTACTGAGAACTGCGAACGAGATTTTGTCTTGGCTGCGACGAGATACATATTTTTTTAATGTTACTGTATTATTTACAGTAACATTAAAAAAAAAATGTGATTTCCCTTCATACTTTTATTCAGGCTTAGGACTGACCATCTAAATTATTTTTTATCTATTGAATTACATATCTATATATTATTTAATTAGGTATGTAGGTGTTTTATTTTAATTGATTCAGATAATGAACGCTAATTACCTATACAAAATAGGAAAAGGTTGATGCTATGAAGGAAAGGAAACACCGATTGCTCCCGAAGCGAGTCGCTTCGGAAGTGCGAACTATGTGAACTAAAGATATGTTTGTATTGGAGATGGACTAGTGAAGGAAGAACTAAACGTAACTGAAGTAGTCCAGTTGAAGGATTCATTCGCGAACGACACATAACTACATAGCAATATTATCATAATTTAATAATAAACTTCCCATTTTGTCCATTGGACCCTTATTTTTAATAATGTTTGTCCTATATATTGTATTTGTTGTTAATGTGGTGTACAATAAAGCATAAATAAATAAATCGGAGATAAGGAACGGAAATAGGACCAACAATGAATTGAAATGATTTACCGGTACTCCATTGTAAATCAATATATCCTGGCGGTGTTTGGAATTATTAGAATGGTCATCTACACTAATATAATAAAGAGTTAAAGTTTGTTTTTTTATTTTTTTGTTTGTAGGAGGTAATCTCTGGAACTAATGGTTCGATTGGAAAAATTGAAGCTATAATAGAAAGCTGCTTTACTCCTGAGTGACATAGGCTATAAATTATTTATATAACATGGATATTAACCGAGCTATCAAACTTTTGTCTCACAAATTTTCCGCGGAAGAAGTCGCGGGCAGAAGCTAGTTGTGTATAAGATAACGAAAACTCCTAAACTAGAAACACAGACTTTTGAAAGTGAAGTTATTTTGCACAACCTTTTTCAGAGACTATGTCTTTTACATAAGGACTAGTAAATCAAATCACAACATGTCAGTTAAAAAAGAAAATTTTAGTGGGTTTCTTAGGTGTGTGATAATAGTTTGAATGTAATAAAAAAAAGTGAGTTTTCTAAGGTCACTTCAATAAATCGTAAAAATAAAAATATTCCAATTGGTCATTTTCGATTTGTTCAGTATAGAAAAATATGTTTAATAATGATCATTAGATAGAGAACAAAGTTTGCCGACATAGCGAAAATAATCGCCAAAGTTAAGTGGCAATAGGCAGGACAGATTGCACGCAGAACAGATGGCCGCTGGGGCCGAAAAGTTCCGACCGCGTACTGGAAGGCACAACGTTGGAAGGCCTCTCACAATGTGGACCGATGACCTGGTCAGGGTTGCTGGAATCCGATGGAAGCCAGACGCACATGACCGGTCTTTGTGGCGGCGCTTGGGGGAGGCTTATCCAGCAGTGGACGTCTTGCGGCTGAAATGATGATGATGAATGATCACAGGCATGGTCTAGATACCTGTTTAGCACGTTCTCCGGTGAGCGCGTGCACGGTGGGATGCTGCCCGCCGGCGCCCTTCACCAGCGTCACGCAGAACTCGTCCAGCGCGCCCGTCGATGGCACGTGCGTGCCGCAACACAGCTCCCTGGAGACCATATTCCATGTAGGTGTCTTGGTCGGATCATAGAAATTAATAACTTCGTGATATGGCCAAGTAAAACTGACCAGGGGGCCTACCACAATCCGCAGCAGTATTACTTCGATATTACTTCAATGGGAAAGAGACGGCGCTAGACAACGTGTCTAACGCTGTCACTTGCACACTCTGGAACAGGAATATAACAATCTTACTTTAAACGTCATGGTCAAGGTCCAGAACATTTTAAACGTTTAACCATTTGAATAGCGTAATTAGAGTCATAATAGAAAGACAATAGGTGAGCGAACGTCAGCGTTCAAATTTTTGAGCACGATCACTTGTTCCGTGTTTGGGTGTAATTTATCTATAACATGTATGTACAACCCGTTCCAAATGAGAATAGGATCGATGGCCATGTTGTGACGTCACGTCGAACTGTCAAATCAAAGAAATTAGGTACAGTGAACAAAAAAAGATATTTAAAAAAAAATAATTTACGTACGAATCGTGAATGAAAAGAGTTTAATGAGAATACAGTTTTTCAATTTTGTTTATTTCTGTTTCACTGTGTCTGAGTCGTAAATAGAAGGAAAAGGCGAATTGTTCCCAACAATGAAAATAAGAAAGAAAATAGTTTTCTTGTAAACTATTTATGACTTAAAACAATATATTAGGCAAATTTATATTAAACCCTAACGTTTTTACTTCAACTAGAATTAACTACAATTTTGTAATAAAAAGTATAAAAAAACTTTTTATTGATACGCAAATAAGATTTTTTTGCAAACCGTACTTTTCACTCAAAATTTGACAGATCGAGGTTATTGACTTTCCTGTTCTTATTTGGAACACATTATATTTAGAAATATTGAGGTGTGTTTAGCAGTTATCTAGTACTCAAAACACAAACTCTGCTTGGTTTAGGACTGGACGGCGTTTTTTTTTATGGTGGAAAAAATCATACAATGACGAATCCCGTTCTTGGGAGGAGCGGGAAACAGTGTCAGACTCTTACTGACTAAACAGCCTACCCCGTTTCTTCTCTGCCCTTTGCACTGGGGCCAAGCTTTCCTTTCAGAAAGAGACCCTGGGCCCAAGTAGGCTTACTGGATGGCGTTGTGAGATAGCTGTGGAATATTGTGGCCCTATGGGATTGTAATCTCGGTACTCACTTGGAGACGAGGGGCGGCGCCGCGGTCACAAGGCGCAGGCCTTGCTCGGGGTAGGTCTCGCCGGGCACGGTGAGCACGCCCGACTCGCGCGACAGCTGCACGCTGTCCAACACGCGCGTCTCTATTGGCGCGTCGCACCTTATTGATTCCCTGTACAAGTAACAAATAAAAAGCTTAATTCTGAACTAAGGAATTATAAAAAAAAAAAAAACTAAAATCACCACCAAAAAAGGTTGTAGCGAAAAGAATTGTTTATGTAATAGTAATGCAATGATAGAAAATATAAAAAAAAATCTGGAGTTGCAGGTGTATATAGACTGTTTTTGTTTAGATCACGTGGACGCTCTCCAACACGGTGGACAGACCTCATCAAATCGGTGACGCATTGCAGCGTCAACGAAAACTCCCAAGCCGCCAAACATAGAACTTCATGGCGTCACATCGCGAGAGATGCGGTGGCGCAGGACTCGACCGACACATGACCACGACCACTCTGTCAAGAGTGCACGACTAAGAAGAAGATAGACTGTTTTGGGAACACACTCGTTCTGCGTAGAGTTAACTGAATCCCCCCCAACCAATCTATTTCCTGATCGCTACCACTTGGGGATCTTTAAGTCAAGTGAATAGTTTAATTCTAATCAAGCTTGCTCCATCGTCAACCACATCATCGCTTACCATCAGGTGATTAAGTGACAATAATCTACCAACAAGATATTATTGGTAAATTATTTGCACTTGATCTGTGAGAATGATAAATGATTTTTATTTTGTAAGTAGGCTTTTACATACTCTTTTACACTTCATTTTTTTTTTTTCGTCTTTTGATATTAGTTGAGGCCGGAGAAAGAAGTATAATTAATAACTAACTAAAGTATAATCAAAGACTCACCTAATTAGATCCTGTACATCCATCATAACATCTTGCGAGAGCTTCTCACCATACACCGACAGATGGAGACTCAGACCTTGATCCGTAACACTAGAGCCTGTAGGACACACAGCACTATTGGGCAGCACCCTCCTGATCGCAGCATTTAACAAATGAACCCCCGTATGATTCTGCATTAACTTCACCCTTCTATCTCCATCAATCTCCATTTCCACCTCCATATCACATTGAACACATGTCCTGCTCCCTGCCACAGCGAAATAACCCTTATGGAAGACAAAATCTTGGATCTTAAACACACTTCTCACGTCCAAAGCGATATCTTCATTAAAAAATATCATTCCTTCGTCAGCCGCCTGTCCACCTTCCTCGCAGTAGAAATTCGTGTCTTTTGTCACTATGTAATAAGGTCGGTTTTCACACGTTTCTAAATAGTCTATCCAAACGCAGTCTTCGTTTAGTATGCCGATTATTTTTGTTTTTAAAGGTTTGAATTCTATTTTCTTTCCGTTGTATGTGTAGTCATATTTAGGTTGATCGTTGGTGTTGCTGTAGCCATTCTTTTTTAAAGTTTTTATAGCTTCCTGGAACAAGAGCCCTTTGGCCTTGTCCTGTTCCTGGAACGCCGTCTTGTGCCTTGTCTTGTGTTTTGACAGGAGTTTCCAGAAGCCCGTGTTGTCTATGGTGTAGTTGTTGAGCTGTGCGATGCGATTTATGATGCTTTCTTGGAAGCCGTGTGTGTCGTACAGTTTGAAGACTAGTTCTCCTGGCATTTCGGTCGATTTTTGCTTGGCCATTGTCTGTAAAAGCAGAAAAGATTAGTTGATATCTATCCATAGATTAAAATAGTAAAGATAGGGAATACGGCATATTTTTGCCGAGTTCGTCTTCAATAAAAGATTTTGTATCTTCTTTTATTCACATAACTAATACTTTGCCCGCGATTTCGTTCACGAGACTGTTTTCATAAAATTTAATACTCCCTAAACCGTGTTTTGAGGGTAGTTTTAAAAAACGAATAGTGACAGTCTTTATTATACATTTTGATTACAATTTGTGCTAACTTTCAAATCCATTAAATAATATTCTCTCTTATAATTAATTCCAATATAATGGAAGATACCTACATTAGGCGCTAACATCGCAATCAGAAAACCTGGATTTAAAACTCGCACATCTATGGTCAGTGTCATCACAGTCGCAAACCTAGTCACAGATAGACAAGGTCAGGGATAAAAGCCGGCGCTGTCGTGAGAACACCCTCGTGTATGTCGCGGTCCACACGCTAGAGGCGAGTAACCTATCTTTCGCTACGTCGCGCTCTTTTCCCGCGCGCCTCAAGGAGCTATAAATCCCAACTGCAGGGCCGAAACCTACTGGGGCCCCAGTCCGTTTCTGAAAGGTCCGACCACAGTATGAAGGCTAAGAAGGAAAGGGGTAGGTCATTTAGTCAGTAAGTCTTATCACTGTTTTCCGCTCCGCCCAATAGCGGGATTAGTCATTAGATGATTTTTCCCACCATAAAAAAACCTATCTTTGGCTGTTTTGATTTACATCACAAAAAGAAACCTTGTACAAAATTTTTGTTTGTTACCTCTGTATATGTAGATACTTACCTCTTTAAACTCCTTGTAGCCGATAGCGAAGGCTGTCAGCTCTACATCACTCAACTCCTCCACCTCAGGGTACTGCCGCGACAGCTCCTTCCATTTCTTCTTCAGATTCAACCTCATCTTGGAAAAAAAACAACAATAGTTCTTATCACAATAACAATGTATGCAAATGTCGTGGCCCGATCATAGAATACCATCAGGTAGGATCGCAGTCAAGCACTAGTTGGTAGAAATAAAAAATATTGATCAATTTTTCATTGATCATTGATGTAACCGGCTTGATCATGAAATAAAAGAAAAGAAAAACTTTTTATTTGTGGGAAATGACATCTCAGCTATCTCAATACTAATTTACAAGTTGAAAAAAAACTGCAGTCAACAACAAGGAAACCAGTTAAAACCATAAACCAAATCTTAATTCTAGTGCGCACGCCGGCGCGGCAGGGCCCACCACTCAGCATAAAGCCGAGGACACACACATAGTGCGACGAGTCCACGGCGCTGGTTTTCAGGGTGGACCGAATCATATCGTGAAATGGTGGGATTTCATGACATAGAACTCTCTTACGCTGGTCAGATTATGGGCAAGCCAAATCTATGAAGACTGCGTTTGACGATATGGCTAAACGCATTATTATTTCATGATATGGCCAGTCACATCATTTAGAGATCAATTCTACGATATGGCCAGACATAGACGTTTTTCTGTGGCCGACCGTTTGTAAAAACGACGCGTCGACGAACGGTTAAGAAATTAAATTACAAAAACTACACATATTAATACCTTTGCATAAGCCAGTTCCTCATGGTCGATGATGAGCTTGGCATCAGCCTCCTTGGCTGCCAGCTCAGGGTAGGTGGAGCCGAGGGTGGCCACCACCTCGTTGTACAGGATCTTCAGCAGCTGAGGATTTTGGAACACGTCCGTGGAGATCTTAAACGACTTCCTCATTATCTGTTTGAGACTTAGACTGGAACAAGAGATTTTTTTTTTATATTTAGATCCGGTTTCTTGACCCAACCGACACTCGTAAGGACTCTGCAAAAGGGTCGAAGCCTACTGGGGCCCAGGGTCTCTTGCTGAAAGGAAGTCTTGGTCCCAGTGCAAAGGGCAAAGAAGGACGGGGTGGGGTGTTTAGTCAGTAAGAGTCTGACACTGTTTCCCACTCCACCCAAGAGCGGGATTCGTTGGATGATTTTAGCCCACTATAAAAAAAAAACCAACCGACAGTAATAGTGGTCAAGAGAGCGTTTGACTCATAAACTAAGGGTCGATATTTACCGAAATGCAGGGACCGACCGGCGGCGGCGGTATTGCGAGTACTTCTAGAGCCATATTTTAAATTTTATCTACTTCTTCAAAGGACCAGTTGCGCTTTTAAAGGTTTAAAAAAAAATCGCACGGTAGCCTGTATTATTCTATACAAACCAAACCGTGCGACTATAAAAACGTATGCTAAAAAAAAGCTGAAGCCAGTGAGTCTACTACGAATCGAGGTTTTATTCTAAAGTTATTTTTTTTCTGCATTAATTGCTTCCATCACTTCTTAACAGAAGTTCAGTATATAAATTATCAATTAATATTTAACAAAAACTCACTTGGAAGCCGGGAACACTCCATCAGCCAAACAGACGCTGATCATCCTGGCGTGGTCGGCGAGGCGGCGGTAGGCCGCGTCCAGCACGGCGGCGCGCTCGTAGCTGCCGCCGTACGGGGACACTTTACTGTTCTGGACAACACGCAACATTACAACACATTAGGCGTACATGGACATTTATAAAGAAAAAAAATCTGGGCTAGTAGGCGAACTAGTTACTGAGGGTTTTGTACCAACATACTTGTGCAAATAATTCAGTTCCTGAATCGCGAGTGAAAAATTTTTCCGAATCGAAAAACTTTTTTTTTTGTGACGTGTCCGTCGGATCTGACTATCCTCCACCTCACTTCAGACTCGCCAATCTGAACTGAGGCTCTGTGAATTTTAGCGCTTGAAATTCGATTCAGTTGGTCTCCGTAAACAAGCACTTATCATCTATATATATAAAAGAAAGTCGGGTTTGTTACAACACTTATAATGCATGTATAATATATCTAAAAATACAGAATTAGTGGTCATGGAGATCACAAATGAGATGGTGGGATGATATGATGATGATAATAATACTATTATCAATTTGTATTTTTCAAATATCTTTTTGTTTAAATGTAATATAATTCATTGAATACCTTCATTACAGAAAGTCGGGTTTGTTACAACACTTATAACTCGAGATCGGCTGAACCGATTTAGCTGAAAATTGGCAGGGAGGTATTTTAGAGCCAGGAGAATGACATAGGATACTTTTTTTTTTAGAGTAGGGTAGAGTAGGGTAGAGTAGAAGCCGCGGGCAAAAGCTAGTCTTATATACAGGGTGCCATCGAATTCATGGGCATCCTTCCAAACCAAGGTTCCACTCATGGTACTGAGTGCATTAGGACCATTATCACGCAAATCAAAAATGCCATCAATGCAAGTATTGAAAACCCTAAGAGTGTAGTGAGTCACATTGTAAAAGGTAATTATTGCAAATAAACATTAAAAGTAATTAAAAAAAATCATACTTCATAAACGCTAAAAATCATCATGTATCAAAATCTTAAAGTGTAGTACAGCGCGGCGCACGCACAGAAAGTAAACAAACATTTAATAATATTAATAACTAGTTATTGTGGCTGGCCGCTACGCGTGCGGTGGCGGCGTTTCTTACAAGTAGCAAAAATAGTACAAAAGACATGCCGCCGAGCCCGCCCCTCTCTCCGTCCCGCTCTCTCACTCGCAAAAATGTCATCTCTTGCGTAAGGTCGACACATCCCGAATTAGTGTCCTGGCGACTGCGCAGGTGTAAGGGCGCGTATTGTGTAATCGATCCCGTGACGTAATCGCCGCACGCGACTCGTGTTTCTCGCGTTTAGTGCAGTGTTTTCGGACCTACCTAGTAGTAAGTGAGTGCATTAGTGTAAGTGGACTAATATTGTAAATACTATGCCTCGACAGCGCAATGTGCAGGCTAGATACACAAACCAACAGTATTTACAAATGCTGTTAATTTATGATCGCACGAAAAACTGAGTACGAACACGTGAATTATTCCATCGCCGCTATCCGAACGACCCTATTCCTTCACGGGCTCCCATTTTGAGGACTACGCAGAACCTGCTGGATTATGGGTGTTTTCACGTCCCAACACATGCACAAGGTCGTGGTAGAGCACCGTTATATCCTGTTTCGCTTTACTGACAAATCAGAAGATTTTTCAAATGATTTTTTAAATGAATCCACAAGCTAACACACGACACGCGGCGCGACGCTTTGGTGTTAGCCACTATTATGTTTAGAAACTGTTAAACAGTTCCGGCCGGCACCCTTATCATTTTCAAAAGGTGCAAGAATTGACCTTGGCAGACTACACACCACGGTCCACGCCGAGAATTTTGTAACTGGCTATTACAAAATTTAAATAATAACATTTTGTAGACCGACGAAGCGACCTTCACAAGAGTTGGACTCTTCAACATTCACAACGAACATTGGTATAGCAAACGTGAAAAATGCTTTCCAGCATCGATTCACTGTAAATGTCTGGGCAGGCATTTTGAACGAAACAATAATTGGGCCGTACTTCATCGAAGGAAGTCTAACCGGAACTAACTATTTACAATTGTTGAGGGACGTAGTAGAAGAGCATCAACTAGAAGAGGTACCTAACTTTTATTACCAGCACAACGGTGCCTCGGCGCATTTGCGACGTGATGTTCGTGCCTACCTCGACGAAACTTTTGGCGAGCGATGGATAGGTCGCGGTGGGCCCGTACCGTGGCCAGCAAGGTCGCCCGACACCCCTGGACTTTTTTATAGGGTCAAATAAAAATAATTGTTTATAAACGGGAAAGTGAATCACGAGACGATTTAAAAAACAAAATTACTATGGCATTCAACACAGTGGAATAACAGCAATTTGTGTTGAATCGAGTGAAAGACGTAGGGCTCGGTTTTGTCTTCAACAAGGCGGCGGACATTTCGAGCACCTTTTAAAATACGCGTAAGTGCTAGTTTGTAAGTTAAATAACCAAAATTATTGTAAACAAAACGTGATTATTGTAAATATCTAGGTACTGTGATTTCAACTTTTTAAATACGCAAAACTACGTACAGGAAATTAAGTTTACCTACGTAAACATTTTTAATTTGTTTTAATGAGTAGTAGTTGATGTAGTTTTAACCGTCTTAAGCCGGCAAAGTATGAAAGAAAAGTTGGAATGCACTTAAAAATCAAATTTGCAAAATATCACGTGACTCGAGCGCAGCGGGGTCAAAGAGTTCACGCACAATGATCCGTACGGCGTAGGTACCTACAGCAGCAGTCGCTAGCGCGATGCGCAACTTTGATACTTTGTATGACTTACTACACTCTTAGGGTTTTCCATACCTGCATTGATGGCATTTTTGATTTGCGTGATAATGGTCCTAATGCACTCAGTACCATGAGTGGAACCTTGGTTTGGAAGGATGCCCATGAATTCGATGGCACCCTGTATAAAAATGAATCGCAAAATGTGTTGGTAAGCGCAAAACTCGAGAATAACTGAACCGATTTCGCTAATTCTTTTTTTGTTGCGTTTGTTATTGTTAGGAGAAGGTTCTTACGAAGAAAAAAAAATAGGGTAGAGTTGGGTAGAGTAGTCAGTTCACGGGAGCGAAGCCGCGGGCAAAAGCTAGTTGAAATTAAAATAAGGTTTAAATTACAATGATTGATCACTCATACAACACTACTGATGGTACATGCCTTCTCAATGGCCCTGATGATCGGTTGGAACAGGTCTGTGTCGTAGTTGGACGGCACACCCTGCAGGATCGAAGCCATGCGCTCCAGGCCCATGCCGGTGTCCACGTGCCGCTTGTTCAGACCTCTGACCTTGCCGTTGGCATCCCTAGGAACAAAACACAAGGGTTAGAACAGTTCAACAGTTATGAAATCCTATGTCTGCTTAACCAAAAGCTTCTATCATGGAGTAAGTATAAAGAGAAGTTATTGTTATAAGATTTTCCTAAGAAAAAACGCATGACATTTTGCGGGTTGAGGGGGTGTTAGACTCCGCCCATTTCTTTTCTTTTAACTACTAATACTATAAACTATAAAAATATATATATATATGTCGGCTCGCGTGTAGGATGGTTTTCGAGCTCTGGTCTATCAGATCTATCGTGTGGGTCTATGTGGGTATCGTGCAATGAATAACAACGGCTAGCAGTTGAATCAGTTTACTTCTCAATACATTTCGGTACAGTGCACTGTTATCACAAATTACAACAAAACGGACAGTTTCAGAACGTCTTGACTCTGCGACGGCCTGGCTAAGAGTGTGCCCGCTCCCCGTGCGGGTCGGTTCACACCACCACAAGCTCGTAGCAAAGCGGATACGTCACTGACTGTCAGGCGCGCCATCTTTATTTAGTTCTTCCAGTTGCCACTACATGGCGTGCCTTGTCTTGTTGTCAACAAATCGAAGCTGTTTCCGACATATATATACACCGTGAAATTTTAATGGTTGTTTTCCCTCAGCGAAATGGTTGTATCTTGGTAATACAAACGTTTGATAAAAAAATAAAATATTAAAAACAAAAAATGGACCTGTGGAGTGCAAGCTAATTATGACGTATCACAACGTGCGAGAGCTTATTTTTGTTTAAATATTTAATTAATCGGTTTCCTTTGACGGCGTGCTGCGCATGCGACTTTAGTAGTACCTACAAATTACGTCTAATGTTACTATTGTTTTCGCTTTTTTGAGTTGATGAATATTTTTAATAATTATTTATAAAAAAAAAAAAACTTTTTATTTTTTTATTTTTACTGTATGCTTAAAAGTACTCCTTATGGCAAGTTATTCTGCCGCGGGAAAAAAAAACATTTAAATTTCACGGTGTATATTTATAGTCTCATGCTACACTACTATCTGATGGTAAGCAATGAAGTAAATACATTTCTGGATGTATTTACTTCATGATATGATCATGATATCAATAATATAAAGAACACTTACCTGTGACAATGAATAAAGACTAGATTCCATATCTCAGTGAGCGAGCCATCGGGATTTACGTAATGTATCTCTGTACATGGACCGCAAGGACCTGTGGTGCCCATCTCCCAAAAATTATCCTTGGCACCTTTAGCTATGAGCCTGCTATCTGGTACACTGAAAAAGAAAAAAAATAGGGATAAAGTGTAGTGGTGGGATGGAGACTCAAATTAGGATTAGTTCAGCTAACATGTTAGATCTACCACAAAGTGCAACTGGCTCGCGGACGGTGAGCAATGGGTAGCTCGCTGTCCGGTCGTCTGGTAAGACCGAGTCCAAGTCGTCAACGGCGCGCACCGTTCCCGCGCGCCTCAAGGAGTTGTCAGCAAACTGCAGGGGCCCTTCAGGGTCGAAGCCTCCTGGAGCCTAGAGGGTGGTGCAAACTGTTGCCTCGACTCCAGGAATAAGGCAAGGAAGGTACGAAGGTAGGTTTTTTAGTCAGTAAGAGTCTGACACTGGTCTCCCGCTCCGCCCAAGAGCGGGTTTCGTCATTGGATGATTTTCACCTACCAAAAAAAAAAAAAAACCACAAAGTGCAAAGTCGACGGTACATCTCACTGCGCCGTCACGCTATGACACTAACAGAATAGTCGACACGGGCTCAGTTGCACAAACCAAAAAAAAATTGAAATTATGGTTAGCTGTGAATCGTCGCTATAAGCTACTGTAGTTTGTTTGTAGATTTGTCACTTTGCCATAGTCAAAGTTGACAAAGTAATCTGCCAGATCAGCTAATGTCTGAAGAATAATAATGTCACAATTGTAGAAAGTGCTTTTCTCTTATATCTGCTTAACCTCCCTATGTAAAACACATACATACATCTATCTAATCTACACTAATATAATAAAGAGGTAAAGTTTGTTTTTTTGTTAGTTTGTTTTTTTGTTTGTAGGGGGTAATCTCTGGAACTACTGGTCCGATTGGAAAATTTTAGCAACAAAAGAAAGCTGCTTTACTCCTGAGTGACATAGATTATATTTTGTGTACGCGGGCGAAGCCGCTGACAAAAGCTAGTCTAGCTATAAAACTACTTTTGTTGTATTATGGGTATAGGAACTAGGATTTGAGTTTGAGGCATTACTAACCACTATTTTAGTGTATAGTGTAGTTTGTTTTATTTTCTTGAGCAACTGTTCAGTATGAGTGTAAAACCAGTAGATTTGAGAGTAGTTATCTTTTCAAAACCCTCCTAGAAACCTGTAATCTTCTATTCTATTCCTTTGGTGCCCTGACAATTAATTAGTTTTTGGGATACTCACCCTATAGTCCTCCAAATATCCCTGCATTCCGTATCTGCAGTCAGTCCAATGGCAGCATCACCCGAGAAGTATGTCACCACCAAGTTCTCTGGCTTTAGGCCGTAAGGACCGAGGAGCAGATTCCATGCCATCTTACATGCGTCTTTCTGAAGAGAAACTCAAGTTAATATTAACAAGAATTGTTTTTAAACAAAGAACATTTATTTTATCGTTTTTAGCACCTGCATTCGCACAAGAAAGACATGATAATATTCAAAGAATTAAAAACACTTCATTTTTGCTTTGCCAATAATTTTTTGCCAATAAAGAACCCAGGGTTCTTTATTGGCATTGTTTATGAATTACAAAATTTAAAGAAAACATGTACTCATGTAAATTACAGATTTGGTGGTCCTGGGAGTTCACAAATGAGATGGTGGGATGATATAATGATGATAATAATACATTTTGTATTTTTATAATATCTTTTTGTTTAAATGTAATATAATTGACTGGCCTGTTAGTCTAGTAGTTAGTGGCCCTGACTGCTACGCCGGAGGTCGTGGGTTCGATTCCCACCCAGGACAAATGTTTGTGTGATGAGCACGATCATTTGTTCTGTGTTTGGGTGTAATTTATCTATAATAATTATGTATTTAGAAATATATAAGTATGTTTATCAGTTATCTAGTTCTCATAACACAAGCTCTGCTTAACTTGGGACTAGATGGCGTTGTGTGAAAGTAGTGGAATAATTTATTTATATTATTATATTATATTATATTATTAATTCATTGAGTTCTGAGTTTACACGTGGATGGATGGAGAGGAAGAGGGAGGCCGAAGAAGAGATGGATGGATTATGTGAAGAGTGATATGAAAGAAAAGGGAGTTAGTGATAGTGTGACGGGTGACAGGACAGAGTGGAAGAAAAAAACATGTTGCACCGACTCCAAGTAAAATGGGATAAGGGTAGGATGATGATGATGATGTAATATAATTCATTGAATACCTTCATTACAGACACAACAGAAAGACAATAGATGTGGGAATGCTGGCTAGAGAGTTTAATAAAAAATATTTAAAAAAGTAAATATTAATAAAATAATTTACCTTGTAGTAATCACCAAAAGACCAATTGCCGAGCATTTCAAAGAAGGTGTGGTGGGTTCCATCAGTGCCCACCACATCCAAGTCATTGTGTTTACCACCGACCCTCACACATTTCTGTGAGTTCACTGCTCTAGCACAAGGAGCTGCCACTTTGCCAAGGAACACACCTTTGAACTGAAAATCAACATAATAATTACTAGATTATTAAAACAAGAAAAATTAACAACACTCCACAAATGAAAACTATACATAAAGGCAGTGTTATGAGGTCGTATTCCTCCTACAAAACTTAGTTGACTCTTCGCGGGCTCTCTTTAAAGGGCTGGCTTCTACCTTGGTCAGAGATTAAGCATCATCATATAATGTGGCAATGCCGCCAGCCTTCTTGGTACACTACCAGTCAACAACAATGCAAAGGAGTTATAGCAGAAATATGGCGTCATAAAATCTTGGTCTTTATGTATATAAATACTTGGTACAACGTTTTAAATTTACAGAGCAAAAACAAATTGATATCTTTTAGGTAAGTTGGCTTACCAAACAGACTTAACGGCTCAATATCAGAACAGACGCTTGAATTAAAGGCGGTACTACGTAAACAAGAAAAGAAATTAACAACTTACCTGGTTCATGCCAGCATTCACAAACGGTACACTTGGGTCGTATAGAGGTACCACAGAACTCGATTTGATGTGCTTATGGCCATGATTCGTCTCAAAATATTCTATAAAAGTGCTTCTAATGAAACTGCTAGAGGACTTTAACCGAACCCTAAGTTGGCGCAAGACGATACCACTTCTAACCGGTGCCCGAAGCATTTTAGGTTATGGAGTGGCTATAGCCACTCTAATAACAGCTTCAATAATATCAACACACTTTACATTAGTTTTCGCCGCAAAAACACTGTAAACATTACGTTTTACAGCTTTGTAAATTTTCGTAAAATTCGGTAAACTCGTTCAGTTTTTGGTGTCATAATTTGTCAGTGAAAATGTCAATAGTGTCAAATTGGTAAAATAAAATATAGACAAAAAGATTTGAAAAAAAGGCTAATTGTAACAAGAAGTCTATAGTTTTAATATAAACAAATTATATTTCATATGTGATAATCAATTAACCGAATGTTTATCATTTACAGTAAAATACAATGATTATTTTTCCTGTGATAAGAATCCAATAAGAATTAACACCCAACCCTGCTGACCCTGCGTTCCGTTTGCATAGCGAATCCAACCAAATTAAATAGTCATAAAACGTAAAGGCTATTGACTGATAATTGTGACGCTGCCCGTTGGTTGGATTCGCGACGAAAGCATTTTGTACGCAATTCGGAATGAGGGGTGAGACGTCAATTGGCATTTGATGATTTGACAGCTGATGTTAACTTTTGACAGGTGGTGCTCGAAAATGTATTTGTTTCGAGAAAAATTGGAAAATAAATTAGTTTAATAGCAAATTGTTTAAATTAATACCTCTTTAAAGTATGCAAGGACACGTGTACGTTCGCTAGAGGTGATAATTGAATGTTCTCTTTCATTATACAAACAAAATTCTTGTTTCAAAAGTTGTTGGATTTAGGGACACGTAAGTCTTTTGAACCGATGCGTGATTATAAATTGAAAAAATGAAGCGTTTGGAACTTTATATCTTGTGTCTGTGTGTTGTTTTGTCGGCCGGTGAGTTGTTAGGGCCGGACTCTCGTAAGAAGAGTGAAAAAACCGATGAAGAAGATGAAGGTAACGAAGGAAGCGATAGCTCAGAAACCAAATACACCGGACAATGGAATTCAATTGATGCCGAGGACTTTAAAGAACTGAAAGATGCTATGAATAAGGAAATTGTAACGCTGCAGGAATATGCGGAGGCTCTGCGCAACACCAAAGATGCGGCTAAGGATGAAGAAACTAATAAGGGTAAAGTTGTGTTCAGTTTTCGAAACACAATAAACATACATACTATTTATTTTTAGACCCTACCTCATACAATGTTAGCTACAGTTCATTATCAGCCCAGCCCTAACATACCCACAGCTGGGCATATGATTTAACCTGCAGTTGGTTTAAAATAAAGATAATAATTTAGGAAATAAATCTAATTGTCCATTTGCATATAATAATAGGACACTATTTCTATTGAATTCACACACATGTTTTTAAAACAAATAGAGTCCCTTGTATAAGGTAAGGCAAAAAAAATTGTAGAATTGTATATATAGGTAATAGTTAACTATGTGGGTAATTTCTGAAAAGCGTTTAAAACTCTTGAGCCCCGAGCAAATGCCTATTGTCTTTCTGTTATGTCTCTAATTACGGTATTCGAACGATTAAACAATGTATTTTTATTACATAACAATCAGTTCAAGATCACAGTATCAGATGCTGGATGTAAATAAGAAATACAATACTTGTTTAACATTATTAATATACAAGTTTATGGCTGTAGTATAACAAATTTCCTCTACCACAAAGTGCGAAGTCGACGGTCTACCTCACGGCGTGGCCGTCATCACTCGACACTGGCAGAATAGTCGACACCGGCTCAGTAGCCAAATATAAAAAAAAAAACATATTTTAAAAGTAAATATTGGCATTGGAGGTACCAAAATATTGAGAATATGATTGCCTTGCAGACAGTCACCTAGACCAAATGGAGTATACTTTGAAGCTGTTGAAGAAGAGTCTTCTAAGGCACACGGAGGCAGCTTGGATACATGACCCCAAAGCCTCGGAGAATTCTGACAACGAAATGGAGGTAAACATAACACAACTTAAACATTTATTTTTGTAATTTTAGAAAGAAAGTACTTTATGTAATTTTCCTTTTACCTTCAACTTCCACGAAATGATAACTAATGTCAATAATTTTTATAATTTTTAGAAGTTGGATGAGAACCCACAAGATATTCTTGATACTTTGCCACCATTGCCTGAGGAGGAAGAACCTGAGCTGTCACCAGAATTGAAAGAAGGTAATTATAGAAACAGATAAAAACAATATTGAATGAGAAAAAGCCATTAGATGGCACCACTAGGTAGATGCATTGTTCGCCTTTGTACTTATTATGTGATTTGAAGATTTTTTTCAATAGTATAAACGAAAACACACATAAACAAATAAAAACAAACAACCCAATTACGTTTAGAGAGGAAATATTGAAAAGGAAAAATAGTTTAGTGTTTAATTTACTTCCTTCCCTCTCATTCCGCGAACTTTTTGACATTCCATCGTAAACATTGGTTCGGTACTACACGATAATGCATTAAAGTTCTTCATCATTATGACTACATGCACACTGTTAAAGTTAAACTAGCGATACTGTGCAGGAAAAAATCCCTTTACCGCTACGAGGACCGCCTCAAACTACACACACGCGAGAGGACAACCCGCTTTATGCAGTGTTGGCTCTAACAAATTTATTCTCACAGAAAGTGTGTAACCAAAAAGATCTCCACAATATCGCAAATAACTGCAAGGCCTTCTGGCAAGTTATAAAACAATGCTGACTCAATCAGAATTCACAATACAATAAACGAAGTGGAACTACAAGGTACAGTACGGCCATCAGATCTTGGCGAGTCTGACGTTAGGCTCGGCGAATTTCAGCGCTTGATAACTCGTACAAAAATAAATGGTTTAAACAAATAAATGCTATTTGCAGTTGTTATTGCGGTTAAAAACTATTATTGGCATTTATTTATTAAAAAACTTAATTTTTTTACGAGACGGCCGAACTGCAATTGTTTAAAAACCTAGAAGAAATCGTAGAAGCATTTAGCGATTTCACTAATAATGCTAATCAGAACTCGAATATTCACACAGGAAAATTAATTATCAATACTTGATCATTTGTTTCTTCGCCCTTGTAAGTCTGAGGAAGTATTTAAAACCATAATATCATTGAATAATACTGTGCTTTTAGAATTTTGTTTCCAATTGGTAATATGCAAGGGCATGTGGGTTTTTTTCTGCAATATTTGGAGAAAGTTAAGAGGGAAATAATCAGATATTGATTTTTGTATAAGATGTTTCATTTTTAAAATATTTTTATTATTAGTATAGTTACCATGTATAGCTAAAAATAGTTGAACCAAAGATTTCGCTTTAATATCACTTTTCAAGACTGATTTTCACGTACAAATTTCATAAATAAAGTTTAATTTATAGCACCTATAATCTTGCAAGAGACGGAATGGGCCTCCTCATCCTTTCCTCCATTCCTGATATCCTCATGATGGTTTTCTTTCATCCCTTTGAGAGCAGTGGTGATGAAACCCAGCCAGCATTACTTGGCGTAACAGTAGCCTTATAGAACTTTGATTCATAAAAGCAATGTCCTTGATTTATCATTATCATTAAATGTTATCAATTTAAATAGTAATTAAATGAAGTTTCTGTTATCAACAAGAATGCGAAATTTATTATTCTATACCCAATCAGTATCATGCATTGTTTATTTTGATTTCTTATTCTTTATTGTACACAAAATATTAAATAGTACACGGTAGTTAGAAAATACATGTACAAAGGCGAGCTTAACTAAACAATGACTTTTCTCCCAGCATATCTTTGAGTAACAGAGACAACAAACAAGTATGTTCTTACATGCTTTTTTTACGTGGGAAATCATCAAATGACTCCTTCCAGTCTGAGTGGAAAGAAAGAGAGTGTCATTTAGTTCTCTTTAGCGGCCACAGTAACTAAACAAATGAACGCGCGGCCTCGACCAATACGATCAGACAAAACGAAGCCGATTGGCTAAAAAAAAATTTTTTCGAGTACTGCCCCTTCCCGCGTTCTTGTTTCCCAAGTCATACATATACTTTTTATTAGCATAACATAGCATCAGCATTACAGCCTTATAAAGTTCCCACTGCTGGAACTGAGGCCTAACTATTCGTGGATGCCCAATTTTTGGTTCTAAGACATGCCCGTTTCCTAACGATGTTTTCCTTCACCGTTTAAGAGCAGTGATGATGAAATAAATTATACTTAGTAATGCGCCTGGCTGGGTTTGAATCCGTGACCTCGTAAATCGGTTACCACTCAGTCACCACTGCTTACCTTTTATTAGTTACTAGCGACCCGCCACAGCTTCGCACGGGTACTGATATTGAATATATTATGCATGTATTATACACATAAACCTTCTTCTTGAATCACTCTACCTATTAAAAAAAAACCGCATCAAAATCCGTTGCGCACTTTTAAAGATCTAAGCATACATAGGGATACGCAACTTTGTTTTATACTATGTAATGAAACAGAATTTTTATTATATGTTCATCTCTACAGCCAAAGAACTGTACGATGTTGCAATGGCGAAGCTGAACCGTCGCTCTCCCGATCTTCGCGGAGCAATTCTTCAGATCAAGCAAGCGGCTGATATCGGCTACGTCCCCGCTAAGATCAAGTTAGCCTGGTCCTATCTCTTCGGGGAGGGGGTCGAACTGGACCTGGATAAGGCGAAGAAGATATTTGAGGAGTTGGCTGAAGAAGGAAACGCTGATGCTCATGCTGTAAGTTTTATAGTATGTGTATAGATAGCTGGTGCCAGCACCCCAAAGGAATATGTAACCAAGGTTATTAATAACTCATGCAGTTGCAGCGGAAACGCATGTTACGAAAAGAGTTTTGAATTTACACGTAGATGGATGGAGAGGAAGAGGGAGGCCGAGGAAGAGATGGATGGATTGTGGTAGAAGTGATATGAAGGAAAAGGGAGTTAGTGATAGTGTGACGGGTGACAGGACAGAGTGGAAGAAAAAAACATGTTGCGCCGACCCCAAGTAATATGGGATAAGGGTAGGATGATGATGATGATGATGATGCAGTTGCAGCGGCTTCAGTCTTATAACGTTCCCACTGCTGGGACTCAGGCCTCCTCCTCTCTAGGAGAGGAAACGGGCAGTATCCTACCACGAGGACCTATTGTGAGTTGGTGGATGTCATATGTCTTCGAATTTTTGTTTTTAGGTTATGCCGATTACCTCAAGATGTTTTCTTTTACCGTTTTGAGAGCAGTGATATTGAAATGAATTACACAATGTGACGTAACTCATAATATGATTTATAAAGTGTCCATAGAGTTTCTTGCATGTTCTTCTCCATCCCTATGGAGGTCCATAGAGATCCATGTGTCCAAGGATCTCCATAGAGATGAGAGGAGAAGAACATGCAAGAAACTCTATGGAAACTCTTAAAAATAATCTTTTGCATCTATGGCGTCTTAAAAATAATCTTTTTCCAGGGCATGGGTTTCCTCTACGCGACCGGCATAGCAGTTCCAGTGTCCCAGGCCAAAGCCCTAGTCCACTACACGATGGGAGCGCTAGGGGACAGCGACTACGCACAGATGGCGCTGGCGTACCGGTACTGGAGCGGCAACACTGTGCCTAGCTCCTGCCCCAAGGCCATGGACTTGTATATGAAGGTGGCTTCTAAAGGTGAGTTTCTGAAGGGTAATTAGGCTCTAGACAGACGGACTGCATCCGTTTTATTGCAGTTGACACGACTGCAATAGGACTGCAAACCAACCGTGCATTACGTTTGCAATTGGTATGCAGTTTACACGATTGCACTGAACCGCCGACTGCAATTGAACTGCATGCAGTTGTATTGCAGTTAAATTGCAGTCTGTGAGCCTTAGAAGGTTGAATTCGATGTTGACATAATATATGGTTTTGTTACTTCATTTGAAATAAGGTTATATATTTAAACAAACTGTTTTTACTGTCCGTTCAAAATGTTGACTTTTTTTCGTCATTTCCTGCGATATAACAATATCATAAAAACCAGATTAATTTACCGCGTGTCTCAAGAAGTTGTCAGCAGGCGGTTAGAGGAGTAGGATTCAAGCCTACTGCAGAAGGCTTGAAGCCTCCTTGGGTCAAGGATTCGCTTCTGAAATGGAGGCTCGGCGCTGGTATAATAATAATAATAATAATATAATAATAATATTCGACAACTATCACACAACGTCGTCTAGCCTCAAGCTAAGCAGAGCTTGTGTTATGAGTACTAGACAACTGATAAACATACTTATATATTTCTAAATAAATACATATTATAGATAAATTACACCCAGACACAGAACAAATGATCGTGCTCATCACACAAAGATTTGTCCTGGGTGGGAATCGAACCCACGACCTCCCGCATAGCAGTCAGGGTCTCTAACTACTAGACTGACAGGCCAGTCGAAATGAAAGAGTATGAAAGGCAACATAGGAATGGGGTGCGTTTTTTTAGTCAGTAAGAGTCTAATACTATCTGGGGCTCCACCCAAAGGTGGGAATTGTCATTGGATGTATTTTACCCAAGAAAGTTCAGATTAAGGGCCTATGCACACCACGTTTTTTAAACGCGCCGTCGACGCGCGTTTGTAGCGATACAGACGCGATACGCACGCAAGTCAGACGCAGCCTGTAGGCCTTTGCACACCTGTACACGCGCGTGTGTAGCGATACAGACGCGATGCAAACGCGCGTGTGTATCGATACAAACGCGCTGGCATTTTGCGTTTTTAAGCAGAACCTCGTCAGCAGTAGCAAGATGGCGTCGGTCGAGACAGCATTGATTGCATGCGCTTTGTTATTAATTTAAAAAAAAAGAAGAATAAAAATTACCGACTTTTTTAGGTACACCCATTTACAATTCCGTAGGGAAGGCGCGCGCGCTACACGTGCCGGTGCCACCGGTGATGGTTGTATCGATACGACAACAAATTGGTCTGCAGGATAAAAACGCGCCGGCGACGCGCGATCCCAAAACGCGCGTCGACGGCGCGTTTAGAAAACGTGGTGTGCATAGACCCTAATAGGTCCAAAAAACTCGTTAAATGCAAAAATCGCTCTTTTTAATTAAATGTAATATTTGTTCGGTCAGTGGCAAGCCAAGTGACGTTCAGCGGTGGCCCCGCTATACAGCGCACGCGGCTCATCGACGAGGCGGAGGGCGGCGGGCCCGCCACGCTCGACACCGACCTCATCGAGTACTACCAGCTGCTGGCCGAGAAGGGCGACGTGCAGGCGCAGGTAAAGGGCATTGAGACAAGACTCAATAGGTTACTACCAGGCGAGTGAGCTACATCGTCGGCCACACCATTGCTTACCATCAGGTGAGAAGAGTAAATGGGTTACTCCCAGTCGAGCGTGCGCCATCTTCGGCTATTTCATTGCTTACCATCAGTTGAGAATAGTGAAGAGGTTACTTCTAATACCATTGGACCCGGTAGGTGATGCTTAAATTTTTTATTGTGACGAATACCTAGCTTACAGACAGGTTAACGTCTCTCAGAACCATTAGTTCCTCGCACACACTGAGTGTATAGTTCCTTCCCCAGACGAGTCTTATGTCGGGTTTAGGCCATTGCCCAAGAGATTATGTCGAGTTCTTATATATTTTCAAATCGCGTAGAGAACTCTTATTGCGCGAGGCAATTCAGTTTCCGTAGTTTAATTTATATGCGATGCCTCTATATATGTACTACGCTCTAGATGTGGCGTGCCGTACAGTGACTTTACTCCACTTAAGTGATCAGCATGCTATAGACATTTACATTGATGACATTAGTGCAGTTTTGACGTATCAGCGCTGTAAGTTTTGTTAGACGACAATGCCATTGAAGCGCTGTAGCGGACTTTTGTATTAACATTTCAGTATTTTGACAAATAGTTTCTATGAACGTGCCTATTGCTAGTACATAAGTCGATGGGTGCCATAGAAGTCGCTACATCCTACAAATAACTGCATCTCTTAGTAATACTGTAACTTTACATCCAGGTCGGCCTAGGTCAGCTACACTTCCAAGGCGGGCGCGGCGTGACGCTGGACATCAACAAAGCGCTGCTCTACTTCCAACAAGCCGCCAAGACGGGCAACGCTGTCGCCAACGCTTTCTTAGGCAAGGTATGTGGAAAATAATCAGTTAATAGGGTAATTTGGTACAAGAAGAAAAAGTAAATAATCTTATATATAAAAATGAATCGCAAAATGGCTGAACCGATTTCGCTAATTCTTTTTTTGTTGAGTTTGTTACTGTCAGGAGAAGGTTCTTATGAAAAAAAAAATAGGTTATAGTTGGGTAGAGTAGGGTAGAGTAGAGTAGGGTAGTGTAGGGTAGAGTAGAGTAGAATAATCTGTTGCCGGGAGCGAAGCCGCGGGCAAAAGCTAGTCAATATATAAAAAATCAATTCCACTTTTCGTTGTATTTTATAACTCAAGAAAGGGCTTACCTATCCAAACCAAATGTTTAGGCTTTGTTCGCACTATTTAGAAGATGGTTTATGTGAAGTTTGCACAAAATCGGTCGAGCGGTACTTCATTTATCACATATTTTTGTTGTTGTATGTTGAAAATTCAAGAACTGGATTCTTATTAAACTTTTTTCATTCACGATTCGTAAATAAATAAAAAATATTAATATGTTTTATTTATTTATTCACCCTCCCCAATTTCTTTAATTCGTCAGTATGACGTGACGTCACAACATGGCAATCCATTTTATTTCCGTTTGGAATGAATTGTCACACTATTATTTCTGTATTAGTCCTCCTTAGTCGTTCACTCTTGACTGAGTAGTCGTGGTTGATGTTGCATTTTCGTTGGCTAGTGAGGCTCCCGCAATGCGTCTCCACTGGACACATCAATAGATTAAATTAATATCAAAATAAAAAAATCCAATGTCACTTAAAGTGCAACGTGAAATATTGACCGTCATGTTGAGTTGTATAGCAGTCCTGCAGAAGGGTCGAAGCCTACTGGGGCTAAAACTTCGCGTCTGCAAGGAAGGCTCGGCCCTGGTATAAAGGTAATCTAGGAACGGGGTAGGTTGTTTAGTCAGTAAGAGTCTGACACTGTTTCCCGCTCCACCCAAGTGCGGGATTCGTCATTGGATGATTTTTACCTACCATAAAGAAAAAGACATCCCACCAAAAACTTCCAGATGCCTTATCACCTTGTACCAAACTTGGAAGGAAGGCTTGGCCCCAGTGTGAAAGGTAAAGAAGGAAGGGGGTGGGGTGTTTAGTCAGTAAGAGTGTGACATTATTTCCCACTTCGCTCAAGGGCGGGTTTTGTTATAGGATCATCATCATCATCTTCCTGCCCTTGTCCCGTTTTATTTGGAGTCGGCGCAATATGTCTTTTTCTTCC
The DNA here is from genome assembly GCA_029852875.1 of Mythimna loreyi. Classification (NCBI taxonomy): domain Eukaryota; kingdom Metazoa; phylum Arthropoda; class Insecta; order Lepidoptera; family Noctuidae; genus Mythimna; species Mythimna loreyi. The sequence continues at coordinate 18,759,824 of CM056796.1, read as the reverse complement.
ACTCTGTCCTGTCACCCGTCACGCTATCACTAACTCCTCTTTCTTTCATATCACTTCTCACACAATCCATCCATATTTTCTTTGGTCTCCCTCTCCCTCTCCATCCATCCACATTTATACTCATGGCTTTTTTTGTAACATGCGTTTCATCCCGCCTTTTTACATGGCCATACCAAGACAAACGGTTCCCTTTCAACTTTTCAGTCACTGGCGCCACTTTCAAACTTCCTCTAATATATTCATTTCTCACTTTATCCATTCTCGTCACACCACACATCCATCTCAACATTCTCATCTCTGCTACATGCAATCTCTTTTCATCCGTCTTTTTCATAGCCCAACATTCTGACCCATACAGTAGGACAGGCCTTATCACGGACTTGTAGATTTTACCCTTCATCTTGAGGGGCATCCGTGGGTCGCAAGTTGTTCCAGTGACCTGTCGCCATTTCATCCATCCTGGGTTTTGTTATAGGATGACTTTTAAAAAAAACCTTAACCCCCCTAACCCCAACCCCCCTTAACCTTTTGCCCTTAAAAAAAGCATCGTGATGCATTCGAACGTTTGAAGGAGTTGGTTTAACACAAAATATTATTTTTTCCTTCTCGTAGATATATTTGGAAGGTGGAGATGGTATCAAGGCGGACAATGACACGGCTCTGCGGTACTTCAAGAAAGCAGCTGAACTGAACAACCCCGTGGGCCAGAGTGGGCTGGGCTTCATGTATTTACAGGTGAGTAATACTAATTTTACTAAAAGAATAAAAAAAAGCCCTTTTAACAGGTATTTTTTTTCGTCGTTTCCTAGTTGATTACCTTGAGAATAATAAGCACCGGAATAAATTTGTTTTTTATTTGCTATAAACTAATGCGTGACTGCGATCCCACCTGTGGTAAGCAGTGATGCAATCGTTGATGGTGAGGCGCATTAGTTTATAAAAAACTTAGAGGTAACTTTTCTACGCACGCCTTAAGGAAATTTCAGCAAAAGGAAAACCTTAAGGGCCCAGCAGGGTCGAAGCCTCTGGGACCATGGGGTCGCTTCTGTAAGAAAATCCGGGGCCCTGGCCCCCTAACCAAGTTGCAAACGTTTCGTTTAGTGTTAGCGCTTGTAGTTAGCCATAAAGCTAGCCCTTGGGTCACGCGAAAAATTAAGTGTTGTCAATTTCTTAGGGACGTGGTGTGCCAAAAGACACGACGGCCGCGTTCAAATACTTCACCATGGCCGCCAACCAGGGGTGGGTGGAGGGACAGCTGCATCTCGGCTTCATGTACTTTGGTAAGTTACACTAGAAACTTATAGCAAGTTTTATTTAAGCTCTTGTGCCCCAAATTATCGCCGGCGTTCGCACACCTATTGTCTTTCTATTATGTCTCTAATTACGGTATTCGAAAGGTTAAGCTAAAACGTTTTATTTTCATTTATTTGTTATTTTCCTGTAGCGACATCTATGTCAACATATAAAAACTAAACTAGATTACTCTGTATTAAGGTACCAGTTTTTCGAGCGATTAGAAAATATACAATAGTCTGAAATCAACTACTGGGCAATTGCCTGGACCAGACACTACTGCTCGGAGGATAACCTCTTTTCAACATAGGTTTGTGGAGTTTTAAACCCTTTTCTGCATACCAGTAAAGTCCTATTGCAGGCCAAAGGCCTCCTAAGGATTCCTCCTCCCCTTATACCGTACCATATCTGTGGATCTAGAATGCTAAAACTTTTACGATTAAAAGTAAACGTTTAAACGATCTGGTTAATTTTAGTAGGCCAAATCATAAAGTGATCAATTACGATGATCTGACCACGACATTTATAAAGAATTTTCAAAATTCACTTCAAAAGGGAATGAATAGGAGGTCCATCCAAAGTTTAATTTTTTATAGACCCTTACTTTCACAGTAAACGAAGCTGCTGGCACAAACAAGTACTGTTGAAAAATGAATGTAGGTAAATCAGCTCGGCTGGCGCAGTGGTTGAGCGATTGACTGCTGCGCTGAGGGTCGCGGGTTCGATTCCCGCACGGAATAAATATTTGTATAGCCTACAGCTAGGTGTTCCGGCTCTGGGCTTGTGTATTGGAATTTACAAATTTGTGAACGCACCCCCGACACAGGAGTAATTCCTAGTGTGGGGCATCGTTATTTAAAAAAAAAACAATTTTCCTGTGGTTATGCAGGTGGTATCGGCGTCCGTCGAGACTTCAAGCAAGCCAACAAGTACTTCTCGCTAGCGTCACAAACCGGCCACGTGCTGGCGCTGTACCACCTGGGACAGATGCATGCGCAGGGCCTCGGAGTGCTGCGGTCTTGCACCACGGCTGTCGAGGTAGGTACCAGGTTTTTGACTTCATTTTCAGCATCAGTGTCACTAAAAACGACATTGTGACGGAAAATCCTACAGAGGACATGCGTTTTCGGCATTAAAGTTGAACTAGTCGCAGGCGCGAACTCACAGATGAGTGCGGTCAAAAAGCGGTCATCGTGTCCTATAGATACAGTATCATTTATGAGCAATTAGATGGTAGTACACAAACACAAGGTCTAGTTTGCATGCACACAAACACCGTTACGAACTGAAATAACATTACACACTGCGTAAAAAAATAGAAATGGTGCTTTAGAAGGTCGTGTTTTATGAAAAAAATACTGCATAAATCATGCAACCAATAAATTTTAGAATTTTTTGGTAATTGAGCTTTGTCGTCACCGACTTCGTTGTGAAGATTTTACATTATTTTTGTTTTTTTTTTTTTTTACATTCGTAGTTGCGTTAACCGTATCACCAACAAAAACGAAACTTTGTCGGCTCATAACGTGCAGACAAAATTAATAATGAGATAATACGATATCAAGTTTAGTTTTGGATGTACAGTGTCAAACAGTGGAGTAATACCCCCTCGAACTTTGTATGGAAAAAAATATCGACTAGTGTTACCTTAAAACCATAGATCTGACGCCCAAGGTGGTAAATATGTAACTTCAAGTCAGACTTCGATTTGTATTTTGTGTCTTACGGAAACTCTACTGATATCATCGAGCATTGCACTGAGGTCCTTTATAGTTGTGACTGCTATATTGTCAGAAACTTGAAGGTGTAGTCATAAATAAACAAACACCATTAATGATAACTCTTTTATTATATTGTTATTAGCTATTCAAGAACGTGTGTGAACGTGGCCCCTGGGGCTCTCGCCTCATGCTAGCCCACGCAGGCTGGCGCGCGCGGGACTCTGACGCAGCACTACTGCAGTACCTCGCGCTGGCCGAGCGAGGGTATGAGGTGGCGCAGACCAACGCTGCCTTCCTGCTGGACACCGGTGAGTAACCACAGTGTGACACTGTGTGCTGCCTCATGCTGCCCACGCCGGGACTCTGACGCAGCACTACTGCAGTACCTCGCGCTGGCCGAGCGAGGGTATGAGGTGGCGCAGACCAACGCTGCCTTCCTGCTGGACACCGGTGAGTAACCACCGTGTGACACTGTGTGCTGCCTCATGCTGCCCACGCCGGGACTCTGACGCAGCACTACTGCAGTACCTCGCGCTGGCCGAGCGAGGGTATGAGGTGGCGCAGACCAACGCTGCCTTCCTGCTGGACACCGGTGAGTGACCACCGTGTGACACTGTGTGCTGCCTCATGCTGGACACCGGTGAGTGACCACCGTATGACACTGTGTGCTGCCTCATGCTGGACACCGGTGAGTGACCACCGTATGACACTGTGTGCTGCCTCATGCTGGACACCGGTGAGTGACCACCGTATGACACTGTGTGCTGCCTCATCCTGGACACCGGTGAGTGACCACCGTATGACACTGTGTGCTGCCTCATGCTGGACACCGGTGAGTGACCACCGTGTGACACTGTGTGCTGCCTCATGCTGGACACCGGTGAGTGACCACCGTATGACACTGTGTGCTGCTTCATGCTGGACACCGGTGAATGACCACCGTATGACACTGTGTGCTGCTTCATGCTGGACACCGGTGAGTGACCACCGTATGACACTGTGTGCTGCTTCATGCTGGACACCGGTGAGTGACCACCGTATGACACTGTGTGCTGCTTCATGCTGGACACCGGTGAGTGACCACCGTATGACACTGTTTGCTGCTTCATGCTGGACACCGGTGAGTGACCACCGTATGACACTGTGTGCTGCTTCATGCTGGACACCGGTGAGTGACCACCGTATGACACTGTGTGCTGCTTCATGCTGGACACCGGTGAGTGACCACCGTATGACACTGTGTGCTGCTTCATGCTGGTCACCGGTGAGTGACCACCGTATGACACTGTGTGCTGCTTCATGCTGGACACCGGTGAGTGACCACCGTATGACACTGTGTGCTGCTTCATGCTGGACACTGGTGAGTGACCACCGTATGACACTGTGTGCTGCTTCATGCTGGACACCGGTGAGTGACCACCGTGTAACACTGTGTGCTGCCTCACGCTGGACACCGGTGAGTAACCACCTTATGACACTGTGTGCTGCTTCATGCTGCCCACGCAAGCTGCCGCGCGCGGGACTCTGACGCAGCACTACTGCAGTACCTCGAGCTGGTTGAGCGAGGGTATGAGGTGGCGCAGACCAACGCTGCCTTTCTGCTGGACACCGGTGAGTAAAGACCGTGGTGTCACTGTGGCCATGTTGACCCATATAGGCTCAAGCTGATCCATATTGCCTCATACAGATCCATGGTAGCTCATGCTAGTATACAGGGTGTCATTGACATCGTAACGCAAACGATTACCATAGATCCAATACATGATTCTAAACACCAGTGGTGGAATTTTTTGTCTGTCTTTTTTTCAATTTTTTTGAAAAAAAAAAGTTGTGTTTGTATAAAATCGTTATTCTAACCAATCCTAATGATAGTTTTAGAAAAATAAATTAGCTTTAATAACCTTTCATGTGATTAGATTTTAATTCGTTTGTCTGATTATTTGTGTCTGTTCTCAGGTGAGGTCCATCTATTCAGCGAGTCTGAGCGTTGGTCGCGAGCGCTGCAGCTGTGGGCACGTGGCGCTGCGCAGGGCTGCGGCGCCGCCAGGGTCAAGCTGGGAGACTACCACTATTACGGGCTCGGCACGCCACAGGACCTGGAGGCTGCTGCTTATCACTACAGGTAACATCATCAACTATATCCCCCAGGCGACGTCTATATCTTTAACGTATGAGAGAGTCAAGCTTGGAGATTACCACTACTACACCACAGGATCAGCCCCGCCGCAGTATCTGAAGGCTCCACCACATTATCTGGAAGCCCCGCCATACGATCTGGAGGCCCCTTATTGGAAGTTTATGCTTGTTATGATGACTTATTTGAGATGATCTCAAATTTTGATCTCAAACGATGTTGAAGCTAATCCTTGACTTAATTTTTTTTATTGTTGTTTTTAATTATAAAACTGGTAACTGAATGGCATAAATCGCTTTTGGTTAATAATAGTCTTACACGCCCTCTAGCGTGGCTAAAATACATTTAGAACAAAATAAATCATTTGACTTATTCTGTTCTTCCTGCGTAAGCTTCTCTAAGGCTGATATGAATAATGGAGACTGACACCCGGTCGGTTTTTCCTACTGAATCCGAAACAGAAACCTCTCTAAACAATGTTTTAACCGACCGACACCTCATTGTACAGGATAGCGTCAGAACAGCTGCACAACGCGCAAGCCACGTTCAACCTGGGCTACATGCACGAGCGCGGCCTGGGGCTGGCGCAGGACGCGCACCTGGCCAAGCGCTGCTACGACCTCGCCGCCGACACGTCGCCCGACGCGCGCCTGCCCGCCGCGCTCGCACTAGCCCGGCTCAACGCTGCCACCGCTGTGCACCAGATACTTGATGTAAGTATACACACTCCGACTCGACACTACGGTAAACACTACATGATAAACTATTGACTACTGTAGGGGCCAATGGTTTTAGGCACCGTACATTATCAGTTTGTTGGTTGGTTTAGTTGTTGGAGGCACACAGGAAGAATCACAAGTTAAAGTTAAATGTATAATCAGAGTAAAAAGATTAACAAGTAAAATTAGTAGCGATTCTTACCCTTGACAAGTGTCTTATAGCACAGTTATTGTCTGACCTGCCTTGTATTGCGTAAAACGTTGTACAGTACCCGGCAATAAATATAGACCTTTGGAAAAAGACAATCGGCTAATTTCGGCTTCGTAGAGCATTATCTCTGTCGCACACTACCTATGTGACGTTTGTCAGTCGTTGTTCAAGGTGATTGGTGAACAACGACTGACAAACATCACATGTTCACCAATCACCTTAAACGACGACTGACAAACGACACATGTTAGGCCAATTTTTATATCACATCTTTAATATCTTCAAAACTTAGCAATAAGTGTTTTCAATTCTTCTCTACAAACCACACTAAAGTCGATAATTATCAGTCATTCTTTCAGAGTCCTCTGGCAGTCCTGTTCCTGACTGACTCCACTCTGCTGTCGAACTGGGACCTGTACCTCATCACGGCGCTCCTGGGGGCGTTGGGAGTGGTGGTCTACCTGAGGAGGCCGCCACAGCAACCAGCGGCCTAGTTGAGGCGCAGGGCGGTGGTAGAAGTGGTAGTTCTGGCGTAGACCACGGGGCAAGGATGCCTTGGGTTTTGGTGGTCGCTGGTGGAGGCGCCATTATCACTTCTACCGTCTCTAAACACTGCCGAAGGGGGCGTGAATTCATTATGATGTAGCATCGATGATCAAGCTTTTTGGAAGATTAGCGACTCGAATGTGTTAATATTGCACAGTTTCAAGGCCGAAATACACATGCCAGTAACTTGCGCAAGAGTATACAAGTACCTTGCATGCCATGGTGACATGTATCTCTCAGAACTTCATAGGATACTATGGCAAGTGCTTACTTTTTGCCAGATGACGGCATATATATTTCGAACTTTAATATCACTAATTGGGTAGTTAACTATTTTTTTAAATTTCATCATCATCATCAGCCTTTTAATGTTCCCACTGCAGGGACACAGGCCTACTCTCTCTAGGAGAGGGAATTTTTTAAAATTTATTTTAACAAAAAAATAGCTTACGGATTATTGAGTAAATTAATAATCGTAAAGAGATAAAATTTTTCAAATCCTTTCAATGTAATGGGGGTCTAAAATTTTTATGGAGAACCCTACTTTCAAGCGGGTGAAGCCGCTGGCAGGAGGCTAGTTAATTATAATTATAAAATACTGCACAAATATAAACACAGTAATAGTACCCAATTAGAGATTACTTGTTAACACATTTGCTATTGATGAAAAAATCTACGTAATGAGTCGCCAAAACACTATTTATTGCTGTAAAATCGCCGATGCTATATCTAAGTAGTGCGTCTACTAAAGCCCTAAGACTTCTGGTTTAAAATTATCTTGTGAAGTGTTTGAGTGTGCTCGTGATGATAGAAACGTGATTTGTACATAAAAGTGTATTATGATGTATGTAAATAAATTGTGAAAATGTTTTAATTAATGCTGTACGTGTTTTATTCCGCATTTTGTAGTATCTAAATCACAGAACATGAAATCTCGCGGCTGCGCCTAGAGACGCCAGTACCTCAAATATTCGTGCCCGTACTATGTATATGTAGAGGAGGCGCGGTTCGCCGCACGGGCACCCGCAGCGGAGCACTTTTGTAAGGGACTGTGCGGGCGACCGCTTAACGTAGTCCCGGCCCTTATAACCATAGCATTGTCACGTCCCACACTATTTATGAGTTGTGTTAGGTGTCATATGTATGTATTTAGAAATATATAAGTATGTTTATCAGTTGTCTAGTACCCATAACACAAGCACTGCTTAGCTTGGGACTAGATGGCTTTGTGTGATAGTTATGGATAAATAAAAAAAAAAGTAACCGATATCCTACTCGAAAATAGAAATATATAAGTATGTTTATCAGTTGTACCTATACATAGTACAAACTGCTTAGTTTGTGACTAGACGGTTTTGTGTAAAAGTTAGTGGAATAAAAAAAATTGGTGACACTCAACGGCGAATTTGGATTACATGGCCTAACGTAGCAATGGCCGCGGAGGATTTGATGTTCTGTGATCATAATAGATAAATATTGTTTTTTTTTTTCAAGTTATCATTTTGTTATGGGTTTTTATTACATTATAAAGTAACACAGGAGTATTCTGAGTTTTAAGTAAACACAATATTTTAATTTAAATAGATTATTTATACGTATAAGATGTGATTATACCTCAGTTGTTCAATTCCTACATTAAAGTTACTAAATTAATTTTATGTGTGTTTTTATTTTAACAAAACACATATTTACAATACTGCGCTTTATAAAAAGCCAAACGAATTAAAAGCTGAACTTAAAGTTACCTACATAATGCGTAACTTAGTATAATTTATGTCGACGTACAGCCAAGGAACTTGATTATTAAGCTGATGGCCATTTCACGCTAATTTGTCATGTCATAGCCGATTCAAAACACTACTGGTCATTTAACCGCCAGCGTCGGTTATATCCCATAGTTATCGACAAACACTCACGTAGGTATATTTCGCCAGGGTCGCACATACACGACAAAATACACGAGGTGGAGTGGCCAGGGTGGCCAGTCGCAAATACACGACCCTGATGAAAAGGACACTGAAACAATCGTCGGAATCGCGACTAGCGGTTAAAACTTTAATTTACAAGCAGTTAAGGTTCATAGTCATTTGGCTTATCAATCAAGTTCTCTGTCAAATGACGTGAAATACGGTAATCTCTAATGATAAAAAAGAGAAGGACTTTTGAGAGAGCCACTTTTTTTAGTGGTGTGTATAAAATATCTTTTCACACCATGCCTTTCTCCAACTGTTCAATCTTCCTCGCGATGTCATCAGCTGAGAATGCGTAGTCCACAGTCCCTTCTTGTTTCATGTCCGAGTCTCTTCCAGTTTTCTGTAGGAAAATACACAGATATGTTATTTTAGTTGATTATCTACTAAAAGTATAAAGCAGTACCTACGGTGACGGGCATAGTAGTCACGACGAATTCCGGGGATACCCATCGCTGTCCTCGAACACAGCGATGGGTAAAGTGTAAAGATTTTTAATCCCGAGTGTAGCGAGGGAACCTAACTACCAACTTTTTACACTTACAACAATATTACTGCCCTGCTAGACCTTTGGGTGGATGACTTGCTTTACTTTAAGTTAGTATGACATATAATTCGAAATTTGTGAGCAAGAGATGTGAAAAAACATTGTAGTATCTACACTTATTTATTTACAAGAACTTCATGCAACACAAAGGTACACAGGCGGACTTAGTTATTAAAAAACAACAAATAACGTTTTTGAATAATCCAAATTACCCAAAACTGAGCGTATTCAGGTGACACAGCTTGCAGATCCGCGATCTTATCCTCCATGTCCTTCAGCCGCCTGTATATGTCCTTGGAGACGGGGCCGATGTTCAGATACTTCTCGATGGCCACCACCCGTTCCGCTATGGACGACGGGAGCCCACTGTTGTCTGGCTGATCAGGGTACATGTCCGCGGCAGTCACGGTTTGAGGTCCCCATTCATTGTGGACTTTTCGGACTGGGAAGAAGTTAAAATGGTTGTTTTCAAATCTAGGGGTTTAGTAGCAAATGAGACAAACGTTTAATCACCAGGAAGAAAAAGATTTTACCCAACTTCTACCATACGCTTTATCTTTGTGGTAGGTAAAAATCATCTATATCCAATCCCGCACTTGGGCGGAGCAGGAAACAGTGTCAGACTTTTACTGACTAAACAACCTACCCCCTTCCTTCCTTGCCTTGATCCCAGGGCCCCGGTAATATTCCACCATACGGTGAAGATACAATGGCTGCCTCTTTGGCAGATCTTTCAATTCAAATTAACCATATGAATAAAAAAGTTACTCACTTTTCAAATGTCCCTTCGAGTCACTCCTCCTAACAAACTGCGTCCTCACTCTAGCACAGGTCTCCGTTTCCATGTCATCCTGTTTATCAGGAATGAAGTCGTGAATGTTGCTGATGTTCACTTGCTCTCTCTTCCTCTCTATGAAGTTGTTGATGCGCTGCTGGAGTTCCTCGCATGACACGTTGATCTGGACGAGGGTTTTGTCCACCGGTGGGGCTGGGTTTGGTGCTGGTGTTGGGATTGGTTTCGTGTCTGGTACTGTGCCTGTAATGGTTTGTGGGTTTTGATTTTGTGGTAGTGTTATTTGGTAGCACGTTATTTCGTACCTACATAATTTACAATGAATGTGACAGTATAGTGACTGCTGCGCGGTGTGTCGCAGGTTTATTTCCCGGACGCAAAACATATTTGTATAGCTTACAGATAAGAGTTATGGGTCTGGGTGTCTTGTATTTGAGAACGTACTCACGACACAGGAGTTATTCCAAGTGTTTTTTAAAGAGAAATGAATTCACGACTACTTTGCATTAAAATACCTCTGTTACTGATGGTAATAATGAAACTCAATAGTCGAGATTGTTTTTTCGATTTGTTCGTCTTTGGACTTGGGGCTTTTAAATAAATCAGTTAGTGAGACAAATAATTAATAACATATCCTTTTAAACTTTACTCCGTTTGATAACATTCGGTCTCTGTAAAAAAGACCACGCCATTTTAAACCTGGTTATTCGTGGAAATGTAATAAAAACATCTTAGGTTTTTTGAACTCCTAGTTATCAAAGTCAAGTCCGACTTGTACAGTAGGTATTAAATATTATTTATTCACCAACCCCCTCTGGGCCCATTCCCTCTCCCAGAGAGGAGGTCCGTGTCCCAGCAGTGGAACATTAAGAAGGCTGATGATGATGATTAATAAAAATATTTTTATTTGACATGGGAACAACTTGCGACCCACGGATGCCCCTCAAGATGAAGGGTAAAATCTACAAGTCCGTGATAAGGCCTGTCCTACTGTATGGGTCAGAATGTTGGGCTATGAAAAAGACGGATGAAAAGAGATTGCATGTAGCAGAGATGAGAATGTTGAGATGGATGTGTGGTGTGACGAGAATGGATAAAGTGAGAAATGAATATATTAGAGGAAGTTTGAAAGTGGCGCCAGTGACTGAAAAGTTGAAAGGGAACCGTTTGTCTTGGTATGGCCATGTAAAAAGGCGGGATGAAACGCATGTTACAAAAAAAGCCATGAGTATAAATGTGGATGGATGGAGAAGGAGAAGGAGACCAAAGAAAATATGGATGGATTGTGTGAGAAGTGATATGAAAGAAAGAGGAGTTAGTGATAGCGTGACGGGTGACAGGGCAGAGTGGAAGAAAAAGACATATTGCGCCGACCCCAAATAAAACGGGACAAGGGCAGGAAGATGATGATGATGGGCATACATGGATAAGGACTTATAAAACTTCAGAAGCTAGTGCAAATTAGTCTTATTTAGAAGAACCGGGAAGAAAATCCATGGCAACTTATTACTATCCAAATTTCACTACAGCGTGACATATAACATCTTTTTGTAGTGTGCTGTAGAATAAAGAGTATTTTATTTATTTAAGAAAAACTACGCAGATGTAAATGAGTAGATTAGATACAACAATAATGTAAGGCGCTTGTATACGTTACTGTTACTTTTATGTTACAGATCAGCATTATTTCCTCGCCTTGCACGAATTATATTGTAAGTAGTACACAATCAGCATTCAAAGACAGCAGACTGCTGTCGTCTTTGCTACAAGGTGGCGCACTAGTTTATTAAGAACATGTTTACTCTAGCCTTGAAAACACCTAAATCATAATAGGACGGAAAGACTGCAACTGGTTAACTGTTCTAGCCCTTCAATGTACGCGGTATAAACGACGAGGCAAAACGCTTAGTCCAGACTGTAGATATCTCAACAACGTAAGGGTGGGTGGGGGTGCGTGCTCATAGCGAGAATCCTTGATATATTCAAATAATAAAAGTTACGTGATTGATAGTTTTGTGTTCCTGTAAATTGTTACTGTTTTGGTGTACAATACAGTCTATTATATTCTATTCCACAGAGATACTCAATAAATCTGGGGCATTCCCATGCCCTGTGGATTGCCTTTGAATGTCAGTTCAGCTCCCTAAGTTGTATTTTTTCTGGACTTTATAAACAACTCCATATAATATGTTAGTGCCCAGGCGTCATTTTAGTTTTCCAATTTTATTTATTTCTACATTCAGGATAACAAAGTTAACGTTCAAAGAGCCAATATTAGGAGTAGGTAGACTTCGTGAAAAGAAAAGTCTAGCTGCTGAAAATTTGTTGTACGGCAGCTAGGTTTTTTTTGTACCAATATACAGTAAAGACGGGTAACTTTAACCCTGAGTATACCCCAAAGAAACCCAAAACTTGGTCCAATTTTAGTAACAAATAGGAATGTTCCTTTTACTGTTTTTATTCATTAACGAGCTTGGGCCAAAGTTATACTTTAGAGCCAAAGTAACACACCTTTACGGTATTTTAAAAAAGTTTGCCTTTCATCTTCAACTTTAAATTAATGCTACCTATAATTTTGTATAAAAACATTTACATACTGTATTCGAAGTGTCAATAAAATAAAAACAGTAATCATAATAAATTACTATTAATGTCGCACTACATTAGAAATAGATTCTATGTCCTTATCAGAACATTATCGCCGAAGCGGATCATTCGGTTATCAAGAAAACTACTCCAAAACAATCTTAAACTTTATTTTTGTTTATTGCATTGATCACTTAAAAACTATAGATTAGACTGCCTTCAAACAAAAAAATAAAATACATATTTAAAAAAATAATAAAATAAAGAATTGCTTTTGCCCAAACTTTTTACACAAAACATCGAAAAACGAGTTTAATTTTAAATGTAAATAGAAATATATGACTTAAGTATAAATAATATAGAAAAATTTAGAACCTCTCACAAGACTCGAATAATTATTTCTAATAAAAAAACGTATGAAGACAAGCATTCCATGCTGTGTATATGTTACACTAAAAGCCAGAACTACGGTAAATTCTAAGATTTACCATCAAATTATGGTAAAAGTCCGAAAAATTGAGCCGTTTTCAAGCCTTTTACCATCATTCCCTTGGCAAATCTTAAGACATAGGTACTTTAAATAGGTACACGGTAAATGTCGATAAACAAACATTTCAGGGTGGCTTTAAAAAAAAATAACGACGAAAGTTAAGACCTCTGCTTCTAACCTATCTGATATTGAATTGAGGTGTTTATCATAATAATGGTTTTCTACCCAAAATCAACATTTACCAACAACCTCTGGAAAAACCTAACCTATCAGTTTCTAATGGACCGAAATTTTTTCTTAAATTTACCAACTCATATCGGTCAATCCAAAGATTTGATTGGTAAAAACTAAGATTTACCGTAATTATGGATTTTACAGTAACACGTAGGTACGTATTTTTTTCCTACATATTTATTTAATTTCGTTTCACCGTTCACTTGTGCATATTTCGTCGCTTAGTGTAGAAAATCACGAAATATACATAAAAAAACTTTACTAAGTCACAAATATCTCGTAAAGCAAGTTTTATATCAACTATAAAACTTAAATAAATACATATAAATAATATTTAAAACAAAATAAAATAGATTAATCTACAGTAAAGGAGCGCTTACAAGATTCGAAAGAATTATACAAAATGGTTAATTCTTGCTATATCAAGAAATTACACAATAACTTGAGACGAATCAAATCATCACCCGACTTCGCTTGTGATCCAATTTTTTATACACAAAAGTTTTTTCGATAAAAATTACAAATACAATAAAAAATGATTAGACAAATAGGTGCGACCGTTCCGAAGTACCGTGAACACATCTTCAGAAATTGATTTTTATTTATATACAATAGATTCCGATCTTGTAAACGCTCTGAAAATTTTGTATATAAGAAATACATACAATGCCAGGCAAGTTATTGAACAGCTCCTTATAAACTATCTCAAAAAAGGAATATTAATTTATTTAGTAGTGTACTATTGTTTCAAAAGATTTGCCGCGATTTAAGGCTTTAAATCGCGAAGGGCCTACGTGGTGGATATAAAGAAGGTGGTTTTAGTCAGTAAAAGTCTGATACTATCTCCCACTCCACCCAAAGAGGGCGACAACAGAGCCCTGGAACTAAGGCAAGAAGGAACGAGGTGGGTCGTTTAGTAGGTCGAAATCGATCCAGCCGTTTCGGATGTTAGCCAGAATAACAGACAGACAAACAAAAAATGTAAATAAAATAATCCTTATTAAGTTTATTTTAATAGGTTTCTTTCTGCATAGCATCGGCCTTATAATGATCCCACTGCTGGGACTCAGGCCTCCTCTCTAGGAGAGGGAACCGACGCACTGAGTACCATACATGAAAATTCCGCGACTATGCACCTTTTTGATTCTACCCTCATTTTTCTCACAGCCTTACTAATCAATTATCTATAAAAAGCCTGTAAGGCTCTAACCTACTATAGCACTAATCAACATTTTTTATTTTATAATAAAAACCTAAATCACGACCCTTAAACCAATAACATTAACACTACGATCTAAGGTTCTACTCCATTCGCAGCATGATTAGCCATTAACCTCTCAAGCACTAGTGTCCTACTGAATACGGCACACTTCATACCAGCTAACTTAAACCATATTGGGTAAAAATAAGGTTTAAGTTAGATGGTACTGTTACACTAGTGCAGAAAAGTGCGCAAGTACAAATTTCGCCTCGATCACAACGACAAACTTTTTCCATACAAGGTTGTATAAAAAAATGTACTATAGAAGCTCTGTTTAAGAACTAAATTGGTACCTAATTAATCGAATTTACTCTAAAATGCCCTGTAACTGCGAAAAAACTACTGAATAATAAGAACGGGAAGTACTTTTTTAACTACGTAACAATGAACAACCGAATTCTCAAAATATTTTAATCTTTTAACCACTTATGTCGAATATATCCAATAAATAGTCTCGTATTTAGTCCACCAGGGTCTCACATCCATGACCAAATACGCCATCTCATCAGCTATTCTGTCGCCTAATGGATTTTTTAAAAGTGGGCAAAAATAATCCAATGACAACTCCCGCCCTTGAGCGGAGCTGGAGATTGTGTCATACTTTTGCTGACTAAAAACCCACCCCATTCCTTCTTTGCTTTAGTTCTAAGGCCTTGGTGTTTCGCTTTATTAATATACCTGGTTCGCACTTGACTGTCAGATTGTTGTATAATGTGTATTTTGGGCAAAATAAAAATTGTTTTCTTTCTTTCTTTAACATTAAACCATGGCCACAGTAGGCTTCGACCCTGCTGGGCCCCTACAGAGTTTAACGAGATGGAGTATATAGTCGTAAACAAACGACCCTGGCATGGAACATGAAAACAATCATTGGACCAATCCGAAAAGCAGTTTAAGCGTTTGAGAACTCCTCGTTAGACCTCTAAAAACATCCAATATTTAATGAAGGAGCTGTTCAAAAACTTAGCCAACGGTCTGACCGTTGCAACCTCTACGTTTGGAAGACCACGCACATTCAATGTTCTCCTTCCAGACGGGCGCGTCGCCTTCGTACACCTCCTTCTTCCAGATGGGCACGCTGGCTTTGAGGGTCTCGATGCAGTGGGAGACGGCGTCCAAGGAATCCCGGCGGTGAGGGCTGCTGACTGCTATCACGACTGAGGACTCTCTGCAAGGGACGAAGCCGAGCCTGTGGAAGAATGGAAAATAGGTTATTTAAATGGTCCAATGCTCAGTAAGTTAGAAATCGTTTAAATCCAAGGGAAGGGAAAACTGTCAAGTAACAGAATAACGTAGGGACTCTGCAAAAGGGTCGAAGCCTACTGGGGCCCAGGGTCTCTTTCTGAAAGGAAGACTTGGCCTTATTTAGTCAGTAAGAGTGTGACACTGTTTCCTGCTCCGCCCAAGAGCGGTATTCGTCATTGAATGATTTTGCCCACCATAAAAAAACCCTCTAAAATACTAATTGCTGATTCATTTTAAAAACATTTTATAATGTTTTCGGAAAAAGATTTCACTTTGGTTTTATTTTAATAGTGAGTCAAGTCGGTATGTAGCCGATAGATAGATGACGCTACAAAATTAAAATTAAATTATTATAATTAAGCGCCCTACTTTCACCACGTTCAAGTTTTTTAGTGTGAAGAACGTATTAAATTATAACTTCAGCTTTTGCCTACTGCTGCTACCCTTCTCACGGAAGTACGGCATTTATTCCGGTCTGCGATAATGTAACTAACCAAAAGATTTTTTGTAATTGGATCAGAACAGAGATCGCGATTCTTCCTAAAGCAGATTTTTGAATCGATTCGAATCGAATTCTGAAGAATCGATTCAGTATAATCAACCGGTTCGTTACCGTGCAAATATTGAGTAGCCGTAGTAGTAGCAACCAGGCAGGCAGGGTATTTCTAACCAGGCGAGCCTGAAGTTAGAATCTTTTAAACTCTTGAGGCCCAAGTAAACGCCAGCATTCGCACACCTATTGTCTTTCTATTATGTCTCTAATTACGGTATTCTAAGATTAATAATCAATTTTATTCTCAATGTTAGCACTTTTGCACCTGTAAACAAATAAATTTTCAAAGAAATAAATGCCATTTGCGGTTGTTATTTCTGTTAAAACTGATATTAGCATTTATTTTTTAAAACATCTTTTTGTCAGTCCTATCACGATAATTTCCTGCACCATCCGTAAATATTTTTTTGCATAAAGCAAACCACCTTTGTACAAATAATAAAAACGTTAAATCGAGGTCATACATCAATCTGATACTACTAATCATACATTATTATACTTCTAGCGGCTTCTGCAATTATGTCCTTTAACTATGAACCTTATGATAACTGAATAGAGTTCAAAATTAACGATGGGAATGTTAAGGAGGATGTAAACAATTTTCTATTGATCACTAATAATACTGTTTCACTGACCTTCCAGCGTGTGGTGGATTTTATAAGCATGAATTTTATGACCGACATTTTCGTACAGTACGGCTGTCGGATCTTGGCGAGTTTGAAGTTAGGCTCTGCGAATTTTAGCGGTTGAAAACTCGTAAAAAAATAAATGCCGACGGCTGTACTGTATGTCTTTTTTTTTATAAATGTCACAGCCGTATCATCAATCCGGATGATGACCCGCCCTATGTCTCACTGATTAGAGGTTCGAAAACTAAAAAAATATAATAAATATAGGCCAAGTGCGAGTCACACTCACGCACTTAGGGGTCCGTACAAAAGTTCATGTGAAAACAGTAAAATTTCCGAATCGAGTTTCGAAGATTTTTCCGCATCGCAAAAAGTGTTTTTATTTTTTTGTAACGTAATACATTTGTGCTATCATCATCATCATCATGTCAGCCGAGCGACGCCCACTGCTGGGCATAGGCCTCCCCCAAGGATCTCCACAACGATCGGTCCTGTGCTATAATAAATAATAATAATACCTTGCTTTATGACCAAATTCAAGGTTCTAGGTCAACGGGAAGTACCCAATGAATTTTGGTTTCTTCGAGAGTGTCGAAATTTACATTTTTTTACAACATAGAAGTTTAATTTTTTTTTGCTGCTTCAAGGGACCACAGTCGATACCTCCACGCATTTTCGAGACGTCTTGACAGACAGGCATACAGATGGACAACAAAGTGATCCTATTAGGGTTTATTTTTTATTCTGTAGAGGTACGGAACCCTACAAATAGAAGCAACTACTCAATCGACATTATAGCTGTTGCTTTCTCATTTCAGTCAACTATTATCGATTATACTTGCACATAAAACGTTGTTATCAACTTATTGTACTATGCGTTCCAAATAGGAATATGATTGATTGACAAGCTGTGACGTCACGCCGTACTGTCAAATCGAAGATATTTTTGCAAAATTTAAAAACTCAGAGATGAGTCAAACTGAAAAACTGGATTCTGATTTAACTTTTTTCGTTCCCATTTCGTAAATAAATAAAATGTTTTCGTAAATAAACTGAAACTTTTAAAAATAACTTGCCTCAATTTGACAGTAAATCGTGACGTCACAACATGGCAAACGATCCTATTCTCATTTGGAACGTATTGTACAATAGATTAATTATCTTGTTGTACCGCATTTTGAAGACATAATTTTAACAACACAGTTGATAATGCTATGACGTCGGTCGTAGGTATAATTAGATGCAAATGTAATTAATGTAAACAGTGCGATTAAAGTTGCAACATTTTTTACTAAAACTGCATTTCGATTGATATTCATAAAAAGCATAGTTTGGTTTGCTAAATATTGTAGGTTTATTTCTTATTCTACAATTTACCTGCTACGGACTGCCCGTCCGATTATAATTAAGGTTTTCTAAAGGCTAGAGTTAATAGGTTTATAATACACTAGTACGTCGCACTATTAACGATTGCATCACTGCTTACCATCGGGTGAGATCGACGCAATCAAGAAAAATATATACCATTTTTTTTTTAAATTCAATGATGGATGAAAAAAATTGCAGAAGATGGATGAAAAAGACCGCCCATTGTACATTTAGTTTTTGTAAATGTATATTCAGTCCACATTATGAGGTGTACAATAAAGTTTATAATAAATAATAATAATAAAGTACCTACTTACTACGAGTATATTTACGCGTGCACGAAATTAATTTCTTTAAGAAAAGGTTAGCTGAGCGAGTTCAATGAGCTGTAGGTCAGCAGAAGATTAGTTGTTAGATACGTAGTAAATACAGATAATTGAACTATAACTATGTTTTATATTCGGCGTTATCGCGACCAGACTACCTACCAACCAAGTTGCATTTCATTGCCCTAGCAAACTTGTACTTTAATTTTTAAACATTTTAATCTTCACTACATAATATAAAATGCTTAGTTCTTTAAAACTAGGTAACGAATTTTGATGCGGTTTTTTAATAAATAGAGTGACTCAAGAAGATTTATAATATGTATACATGCATAATATCGAAGCTGGGGCGAGTCGCTACTAATAGGTAAATATAATCCAGTATTACTTTGGCATTCGTTGGTTTCATTTAGCATCAACACCGCACCTTACATTTTTATCAAAAAACAAATAGCGAAAGTTTATTAAAATCGTTTAATATTAAGTTAGAAACCTTTCAAATGTGGTGGAAGGGGAAACTGTGACGTCACCGCCCTTGGGTTACATGTGTACGAAAGAGACAGCGAGCTGCCCTATTCATTCTAATACTAATGGCGTGAAAAGTTTTTCTCCCATACAAACTTCCCACCCCATTTTATATTTCTAAAAATCCGTTCTTAAGAGGCCGGTTCGGGACGATTTGTCCATACAAACGTAATACCAAAATCATTTGCAAGTCGAGCATATTTCAACCATATTATGGTGATACTTGGATTTAGACAATATTTATCTAGGTTCCCAGATCTTTCTTTTTTAAAAAGCTTGTTTAAAGCTAAAATAAATATTGTCTAAATCCAAATATCACCATAATTTGGTTGAAATATGCTCGACTTGCAAATGATTTTGGTATTACGTTTGTATGGATAAATCGTCCCGAACCGGCCTCTTAACGGATGTCGAACCTGTAAAATTTTAAAACTGTAGATGCTATAGTTTCTAGAGATTTCGTGATTGAACGGTGAGTGGTATTTCGCTTTTATTTTTACAGATTTTGACACTGTTATCAGAAAAAAAATCTCTTTATTGTTATATAAAAAATTGGTAAAACGGACAGTTTCAGAAACGGGTACTAAAGTTACAAAAACGTTCTGTTTACACAGTATCGTCTTAATTAATTGTATAGAAGATACAGATATGCTAATTAGAGCGAGTGTCTCATGAATAATTTATCAGTATGGTCGAGAACTTGAAACACCAAGCGTGCACCTACGTTTAGCATAACAACAAAACATTGTAATATCCTGCCATCTATATCAATAATGACAATCGAATTAATTTCATATTAGCCCAGCTGTTTCACAAGGTCTTCATATAAAACAATTTTAAGTACATTAATGTTGGTACCTTTTAATTATAAATGACATATTCGTGAGAAGCAAATACTAATAGTTTTAAACCTTTCTTTTAACAAGTTTGGTGTAAATAATAACAATAATATTGCAATTATTTTATACCAACTATTTATATATTTTAGTAAAAAGAATTTTTAAGTCCACAAAAATCAATATTAATTTTATTATTTATGTGCCTTTTGGGCACACTCCGAATCGACAGCGGTGGAGTTTTATGACGCTTTATTTTAATTAGGTCTACTGTTATTAAAGTCTTACTCCTACTACTCTCTATGTCAACTGCGGACTACGGTCTACTTTTACTAAGTTAAATATAATTTTAAGTATATCATTATTTAGTTCAAAATTGTCATTATAACGTGAAATTTAGCGCTAAGTGATTTTTCAAAATTCACCGTCTAAATAAAGTTTAAAAGGAGAAACCAACTTTCACGCGGGCGAAACCGCTGGCAGACGCTTGTATTTTACTACACTATTTTACGGTATATCTTAGAACCAAAATTTCGAAAATATGTGACATCCGGCCAGTAGAATTCGGCCCATTCCCTCTCCTAGAAAGGGGGCCTGAGTCACAGCAAACCCGAGAAACTGTGGGTCGAACTAGTAAACAAAAAAAAAAAAAACAAACCTATGGTATATAGCAATACTGTGGATGGCCGGCCACTTGCCCCGAACCTCTTCGCAGATGGACTTCATAGCCTTCAGGGCCATTGGCTCGTAAGCTTCATACTCCAGCCTTACTACCTGCTTAAAAGAAAACAAATGGTTAGGAATTATATTCTTTGACAAAGAGATACGTCACACTGATGTCAATTGGTCTGGGTGGTTTATCCAGGAAGAAGCAACCATTTTTTCACGATAAAGACTTGAATTCTATCAATGCTTTTCAAAATTGGCATCGCTACCAGAATCACGGCAGCCATATAGGCCCTTCATAAAACAAGATTTTCAGAAACACTCCAAATCTAATAGGTTGAAGTGCATTGGTAACCGAATTAATGACAGTATTGCTACCAAGGGATTTATTTTAAATCGATGTAAGTTTGCTTTGATCGTAATAATATTATTCAGCGTGTTTTGTATCACATCCTGCGTAATATTAATTATTGTCCCACGGTTGGGCAAAAGCCTTCTTCTATTACAATACGGCCTCGGATCTTGGCGAGTCTGGAGTTAGGCTCTGCGAATTTTATGGCCTTTACGTGAACCAGAACATCCACGAGAAACGGTAAAATAAAAAAATCTATAAGGGCTGAACCCTTATAGATTTTTTTTTTGCCATTTGGCCACGGAACCCTAACGAGAAATTAAAAAAAATAAGCGAAACTCATTTTGTAATGTTCGAAAACCTGTTTAATTTGGAACTAAATTGACTTGTGACGTATTATTTGAACAAGTGATAAATGATAACGCCTGTATTGATCGAATGTGTAGCCAAATATTCATTACGATGGCTAGACGCTCAAGCTACAACGTATTAGTCAGAAACAAGTGAGTTAAGAAAACCGTCTAGCATTGATCGGTTTATCAACTGTACCTTGTGCCTCTCTTCTCGGAAGCACTACATATTGTAGATACGAGCAAAAGAGGAGGCCGACCGCATCAGGCAAAGCAAACGGCGTTCACGCCGCAGCCGTGTCTTCGATCCCATTTCCAGCCACCGTAAGCGTGGGCTTGCGTACGGCGAGCAATGCACCCATTGCTCGCCGTTCGGTCGTCTGGTAACAGTCCAGATCGAGTCCAAGACGTTGACGGCGCGCACTGTTCCCCCGTGCCTTATGGAGTAGTCAACAAACTATAGGGGCCTAGCAGGGGTAAAGTCTCCTGGGACCAAGGGTCGATGCGAATCCGTATTACCGGGGCCCTGGCATCAAAGCAAGGAAGGAACGGGGTAGGTTTTTTAATCAGTAAAAGTTCCCGCTCCACCCAACGGCGGGATTAGTCATTGGATGGTTTTTACCTACCCTAAAAAAGTACATACTAGATCAATGTTCCTTAGTTCATTAAGCTCCAAGACGACTTTGGTGTCCTCACACTTATTGTCTTTTAGCCACTTATTGCTGGTGACAGGCACAACTTTTTCTCCTCTCCCCTCAAGCGAACGCCGGCGTTCGCGGGTACTACAGCGAACGCCGGCGTTCGCGAGTATTAACGGAAAGTTATTTGTCTATAAAAACTTTTTTTTTACGTTCTTGGATAAATATCAAAATACCCTACAAAAAAAAAAAATCAAATATTGTACGTTAATAGTTTCCGTTAATACCCGCGAACGCCGGCGTTCGCTATAGTACCCGCGAGCGCCGGCGCTCGCTTGGGTGTCAAGGAGTTAAAATCCATATGCCCAGTATCGTACCTAATAGTCTCAGATGAAGAAAGATAAATTGCGTGACTAAAGTGTGGCGGTGTTTTACGTCGGCATCTAGTGGCCGGTGCGGGCTACAAGAAACGAGCAGTGAAGATCTAACCCAAAGGTTGACTGGTAGAGAATGCCTTGTAGCATTCAGTCGGCCTATGTACCACTACTGTACATGAAGTTTAAATAAATAAATAAGATTTGTAACGTGTCCACCGGCGTCAACTATGCGCAGGCCGAAAAAGCCTTCCCTGGAATATCACGAATAAATTAAGACAAAAATTGGAAAGGTTGATCAAGCCATTCTCAAGTTTAAGTATAAAACAAAATCGACCCGCTGTCTGTCCCTATGTATGCTTAGATCTTTAAAACTATGCGTCAGATTATGATGTGTTTTTTTTATAGGTGATTCAAGAGGAAGGTTTATGTGTATAATACAAGCATAATTTATCTATATCCCGGCAACAGATTATTCTACTCTACCCTATTCTACCCGACTCTACCCTACTCTACCCGACTCTACCCTACTCTACCCTACTCTACCCTACTCTACCCTACTCTACTCTACCCTACTCTACCCTACTCTAAAAAAAAAAGGTAAAAAAACAACATTAAAAATGGTTGCCTGTAAAGTCGGTTTTACGGGCGAAGATTTTACGTGACAACGTCCTAATTCTCTAGTGCTGCGCGCGCGGCAGACCGATCATAGTTGAGTGGGAGAGAGACGCAAGGCATTCGGCGGGCCTCTCTCTCGTTCGGTGACTCATCGTAACGTTACCGAGCGTTACACTTTTTCATAAGTGACTCCCAGCCGCAACCTAATTTAAGACGTTGTCACGTCAAAAAGTATCCTATGTCATTCTCCTGGCTCTAAACTACCTCCCTGCCAATTTTCAGCTACATCGGTTCAGCCGATCTCGAGTTGTAAGTGTTGTAACAAACCCGACTTTCTTTTATATATATAGATAATATCATCATAGCATCCATGCGAAGCTGGGGCGGATCACTAGATTTTATATAAAAGAAGAAGATTTAAACTGCAAATTACGCAATATTATTGTTTGTAAAATTGTTTCAACATTAATTTTATCACTCATCAACTGGTTGCTATGTTATCATTAGATATCAGATTATATGCATTTGTATTTTTACATAATGCAAGTGCATAATATGCTGTTTTGCCAGCATTTATTTATTAATGATTTAGTAACTTTTTCTGACTTAGTTCATGAACACATTTTGATTTTATATTTATACAATCCATACTAAATACATCAGATCTAATTTTGATAAATTTTGGTAAGGGGAGATAGCTTTAAACCTAAGAATGGATGACAAGCTACTTTTATTCTTCTTCTTGGTTACTGCAATAACCAATATTCTGACAAAATCTACTATATTATATAGCATATGTCTTTCTGGAACAACATAGCTTTCTAACTGGGATAATTTTGATAGAATCCGATTTTCCGCTACAAACTAACTAACAAACCTCTTTTTTTTGGGATCGCAGTCAAGCACTAGTTTACAGCAATTAAAAAAATAAATAAAATAAAACTTAAATAAACAAAACATGGACATTCCAACCAGAATTGATGGTTAAATTACATAACAGTCCACTCACCCGTTTCCCTTCAAAATTGTCTCTAGTGGTGCCGATGAAGACTGATATAGCTCCGCAGCTGTCAGCGGTGACCAATTCTGTGATCTCGTCAACTGACAACTTGTCCACGGTTAACTTTAGGTGATCCATTTTGCGTTTTATTTTCTAGACTATTTAAAAGCGGTTAAGCAGAATGTCTCTGCCAAAATCTCTATTAAGTGAGTAAAAATACTGCAGTTTGAAGATCTTTTGTATGTCAACCGCCACTGATTGGAGGAATCACCGCGATACTGTCTCGTTCCTTAAATTCAATATCAACCTCTTCTTCGCAAACTTCTTCGTTTTTAGCCAACAATATATTGTCCTTTATTGTTTGCAGGTTGTAGTTTTCACTTATAATATTTAGAAGTTTCTTGTAGCTTATTTTTGTTGGGAGACGAATCGTAGACTCCCTGGTTCCTGCTAACTCCTTGGAGCGTGCGAAAAACAATAGTTTTACGGTTACTCCATTCTCTATTTCCATATTTTACACTGTAATAAAAAGATAAAGTTAATAAAAGATAAAAATTTGGATAGTAACTTTTTAATGGATGTTCAGCTAATAATACTGTTTGTCACAACAAGGTATAATATCCTAGAGTTTATTAGTAATAATAAACTCAAGTTACAAATGTGACTCACACTATAATTATAATATATTAAATACATATTATTATCATGTCATTATAATGTGCTTTTCACAACCAATAGAAGTAAGTCACAATACCAAGAAAAATATAACATTATAAATTGAAATCTTTAACTAAATAAATCAGATTTTCAACAGTAAATATTCTACTCAGTCTCCACAAAAACTTGGCCAAAATTTATAAACCCAATTAAATGAAAGTGTATGAACATGTGTGAAATAAAAAACTATACCAGAGCATGAGTGGAAAGTTTCATTACACACCTTTCATTTAACCCATGTCACTCAAAAAACCAGTTACAAGAAATAAAAAAAAATATTTCGAAAAAAAAAAACTTTATTGCTAACTCCCCAATACTAGTCACCTATTATTTACGTGGTATTATTTATTTGGATTATTAGTTAGGTAGGTGCTTATTGCGCCAAATATACTCGCGTAATTATTTATATACTCACTGAGAACGTGTGTCGCTTGACACAGTCGTACTTGCACTAAGTATTGTACTGTAGATGTATATTATGACTCGACAGCTAAACTTCAACTGGTTTTTGCGATCTCTGAACCATGACTACTATGAAGTCGCGGATAACAAAAAACAAAGTATTGAATAATTATCTCTGAAATTAGTGTTTTGCGCAAACAGCTTATGTGTATGATGTAATAGTTATGAAGTTTATACAAACTTTAAATTATGTTGATAACAACGATGAGGTTATAAATTTGACCTTGACAATTTGTTTAACAAAAATTAAACTTATACGTTAATACTTACAGTGTTCATTGTAATTATGTTATTTATCGAATTATTCAATAATAAATATAGTTCTATTCGTAAATCCGAAAAAAATATTTGTTTTTCTATAAACACCTGATAAACTGACAGTCAATAAAGTACAGTTTATGCAGTTGGCTGTAGTTTATCTTTGTATTCCAGTAATATGTTACTTATAATTACAACACAGGCACCAAATATAATATGGTTATCTATTTCTGCTTTACGTGTTTGATTCAAAATTATAACTATTAGTTATAACTTAAGTGTATTTATCTCTATTAAACGTAAAACTTGCTTCGTTAACACGTTTTCAACAACTGTCATTAACAAAGTAAAGGTGGTTCCACAACCACAAGTAGGACTTTTCCGTTAGGTTGTGTCACTTTAACAAATTACTACGTATAATTGTGTATTTTATTTTGTATCTGCTGCGCATTAGTTGATTCGCAAAGATTTTTTTTTTTTCTAATAATATAATTAATACTTTTAGAATTACAAGCTATGCCGTGTGCCAATATTTATAAAACAAAGAAGTAACGGAACTACTGCCAACAACGTGTAGCCATTTCATGATACCATGTCATAAAGTTAAACACATCTCCGCTGGTCAATTTTCTTTTTTAAACTATTGTCTTCATATAAAACTTTTTTTTAAACATTTTCAAATCTAAGACGTTACGCCAGCTTAGAACTTGGACATTATTTGTAGTTGCTGAAATTCCGCCGTATCTATATACATACGTTCAGCTGTGGTGAGCTACTGAGGAAGAGGGTGTGGTAAACATCTTTTTCTGCGAAACAGTAATGCAACTAAAGAGGTGGCAGAAAACGTGAGAGAGAGTCAATCACAAATCCATGCCACCGAGGGGACACAAACTCTCAGTCGTTGGGAGTCACAAAGTGAAATCCAATGACAGTAGGAGTGGCTGGCGAGGGCGAGCAATGAGAAACTCGTCGTCTGTCAAAGACCAAACTTGGGTGAATTACATCAAAAAAACTTTCATGATCAATAAAGCTTGCTGTAGTAGTTAAATTGTTACTGCTCTGATCTTGAGACACTGTGGATATGTCTCAAGGTAAAAAATTTAGTCAAGACCAGTGATGATACATACGGTTCTGAAACGTGGTCGTTCACAGTGGGCCTTATTAGAAGGCTTGAAATAGCAATGGAGAGAAGGCTATATGCTCGGAGTTTCTTCGTGTCGTCGGAGCCGAAAGGTTTTATATTGGTGACCAAGTAAAATGTAGCGTTGGATAACCTTCCAATAGGTGAACCGATGACCTGGGGGCTTACCATGATCTCTTATGGAAATGTTCACTTCTCAGTGAGTCAATTCCTTTTCAAAAGTTGGTCTATGTCTGATACGTTAAAAATCTTACTTTGACAGCACAGTCTAATGCCAATCTAAGTCTTCAAAACAATGTTGAATAGGCTTCTAAAGAATATCTTTTTGAAGATCGTTTAATTAGACATTACAGATGCTCATTTCTTGACTTAGCAGACCAGTCGCCAGTCGCAGGCCTGCTATTTAACAGGTCATGGTAAGGTCAGAATTTGGCTGGCTGCAATAGAGATTTAGAATATTGGTCACTGTTGACTGTGGTCTTGGAACACAAAAGGCAACTGAAGAGTGAAAGAAAGAAAGAGAAAAAATACGTTAACTTAATTTAAGGTATTTCAAACAAAGTATTCAAAACATAGAATATATAAAGAATGTGTCTTACATTAGGTACAGCCGTATCATCATCATCATCATCAGCCTTTTTAATGTTCCCACTGCAGGGACACAGGCCTCCTCTCTAAGAGAAGGAATGGGCCGTAATCCACCACGCGGGCCCAGTGCGGGTTGGTGGATGTCACATGACTTCGAATTTTTGGTTCTAGGACATGCCGGTTTCCTCACGATGTTTTCCTTCACCGTTTTGAGAGCAGTGGTGATGAAATAAATTACACAAAGTAATGCGCCTGGCTGGGTTTGAACCCGCGACCTACTACACGCAAGTCGGGGCCGTTACCACTCGGCCACCACTGCTCGTGCAGGCGTATAGTAAGTTTCAAATAAATTCAAACGCGCCGAATGAAGTTCATTTCAGCATAGTGACTGACCTCCCGGAGCTGAGGGTTGATGCGAAAGCGTTACACCGGGGCTCTGGGAATAAGGCAAGGAAGGCACGGGGTAGGTTCTTTAGTCAGTAAGAGTCTGACACTGTTTCCCGCTCCACCCAAGAGTGGGATTCGTCATTCGATGATTTTTACCTACCATAAAAAAAAGCATAGTGACTGACAACTACTCGTACGTAGCGTAAGAGTAAGATTAGATGATAATCCACCTCGATCAAATAAAAAAATAGTTTTCTGGCGGCTAGAGCCAGAGGTTTTAGTTTGAAAACACATAAATTGAAACATGAACTAAAACTTTATAAAAATTCCCCTCATAAAACCTTTCATTTTCATATGCGTAAGGTGAGGGAGGCTACTGGGCTATGACCATAACTTATAATTTTATACTAAAATTAAGAAAACAGTTTTTATAGAAAGCTATTAATAATATTTTTATGTTTTTTTTTTTAAATAGCAGAACTGATGATAAATATCGTCTTTTTTAATAATTTCAAGAACACCCCAAGTGCCCATAAGCAGTATAAAATATTGCGGTTCCAAAGTCTGATTAGTCTGATTACTAATATTCATTGCATGCATAAGTACTTAGAGCATTTATCCAAGGTTAAATGCTTTAAGCATGCATAACATCTACAGTGCGACGAAAACAAATATTGTACATAAATTGGTACAATGAAATATATTTAATTGTTATTCAGTA
The DNA here is from genome assembly GCA_029852875.1 of Mythimna loreyi. NCBI lineage: Eukaryota > Metazoa > Arthropoda > Insecta > Lepidoptera > Noctuidae > Mythimna > Mythimna loreyi. The sequence goes on along the minus strand of CM056796.1, from coordinate 18,731,565 downwards.
ACGCAATAACATTAATTATGAATATTGTAATTATGGAACTTTAAAAAAAAAACTCAATTTTTCTAAAAACCCAACTAATACTAGATTATTATTTTTTCGTTTTATTAAAAAAAAATGTACCTAATTATATTTTGACATCCATAAATATAGAATATTTTTCAGTGACAGATAATTTAAAAAGTAACCGACCCGCTTTATTGTGATCACACCTTTATGTAAACTGACATTTCAAATTATAAAAAGTTACCGGATTTCAAACGGTCTCGGAGCGGGCGATGTATTTGTGTTTGGGTTCAACAGCTCTGCGTTGCATTTTGGCAAGATTCCCTCGGGCGCGCGCGTTACATAAAATGAACGTCGCGTTTCGTGCCACACAAAAAGGACAAAAATAGATTTTCAGAGTGAGTTGCGTGTTCACATCACCGACATTTTTGTTTTTAAATGACATACATACGCGCGTCGTCGCTTGTACTACGACGTATTAGAAATCTTAGTGAAACTATCTGAAATCGGCTAACTGTAAACATTGGACTGATTTTTTCTTTATCTCGCTCCAGATCGACGGTTGGAGGACCGAGCAGCGAGTGCGGACGGCTTCTGTAGTGTCTGAACTCTGTGTGGTGTGTGACAAGTGATAATCTAAGTGTGTGACTAGTGGAGGTGCGCGATGGCTCACCAGGCCGAGCCGATGGACATCGACAGTGACTTCGACAATAAGGAGAACAGTTTACATCACAACAATGTGCTGCCCTTCACAGAGAAAGGCTACGAAGAGCTTGACGTGTCGGAACTTAACATGAAACTCAGGTATTCCATAACGCCGGCCTCCTCACCTATGTCTAAGAGCTACACCGCTAATTGTGTCGATAACAGGACCCTAGAGTCAGGTGACGATACTCTAAATGCCACAATTAATGAGAATAGTAATTTAACTCGCTCACTAAATTCAAATATGCCAAAAAATGACAGTTTCGTTAAATCTCTCAAAAGTTTACCGCTCCAAGCAATCCCCTCAGAACAATTTGGTGATAATAGTAGAAGCACATCAGTCCTTAGACCTCTTGATACCACAGTTATTCAGGATAATGCAAATGTGACTGTTACGGTTAGCGGCCCGGGTGACATTGATGAGAATCTGTCTTTGTTGAGTTCATCATCATCAGCGGTTCAAACCCCTGAAGCAACAACACCAACAAAGGATAATGTGAAGAATGATGGAGGCAGTTCTCCTATTATGCGGGGGATCAAGTCTGTCCTCAACATGTTTAGATCGTCACAGAGTCCCATACCACCAGCTGACAGTGAAAGTATTGTGAAACCTGACATGCTTAGTCCGGCTGAAGCAACATTATCAACAGAGGAAGCTAAATCTCAGGCAATGTTGGCTTCAACACCTATTGCTGCTCATCGGAAGAAAGAAGCGAGTCCAACAAAGAGAAACAGTCCACAAAAAGAATCAATTGTATTCAATGAAGATCTGGAAAAAGAACTGCAGTGGAAAGACGAGACAACTATATTATTCAGTCAGGAGCGCATTCCAATACACAAACTCTTTTTTCAACATACTCCAGTTGAAGTTAAAAACGCTAACCAAGAAGTGGATTTACCTAAACAAGACGTACAAGATGACATGAATTCCACTGTTGAATATATGGATATTTCATATAATGAAACTCTTAGAGATAAAACTATGACTGAAGAAAGTGACAAAATTGACTGCACTATAACAGGTGAATCAGATGCAGAATTTGTTGATTGTGAAACAACATTTACCAAGCATGACTCTGTTCTTGAAGATAATGACAAGACTCCAGTAAACGACAAAACACAAGATTTGGACTTAACACTAGAAATAGAAAAAAGAAATGAAAATACAAGTGCATCGCGGTTGAAACAAATAATTCTGAATACTACACAAGATATACTTGATGCTACTCTATCAATAACACCAGACGATTTGATTCCTGAAGCATTACTTAAGATTCAAGATAAATCAGGCCAAGATGTACCAGACCGGGAACATCAATCTGAAATTGTTCAGTTAGTTGCACCAAGTGAGATTGGGCTGGTAACAGCTAATGAAACTATTGCTTCCACAGATATTGTAGACACTCAGAATAATTCTATAATAACATCAGAAACCTTGTCTGCATTGAATGAAACAGTATACACAATAGTAGGAGATAAAGACCAATCCATGGAGAATACTGAAGTTTTGAATATAACCACAACTGCTGAAAATGTTGTTCAGTCAGTACTAAATGAAGCGGTAGCAACTACAATTGCATTACAATGTAACGAAGAACTTGATAATACCAAGCTAATGAAAACCATTTCATCAGACACCTTTACTCTTGATAGTCAACATAACATTATAGAAAATATTTCTTCAACATCAAATAGTGAAACAGTTATATCTAATGAAATACAAATTGAAGACAAACAAAGGGACTTCATAAATGACAATGATCATAATTTGACTCAAAATGTTGAAAATAACTTGGACACTACAAATGTCAGTGAACATACCTCTTCAAATGTTGTGGAGACTGCAAACATAACAATTAATAATACTGTAACATTAGAAAAATCAGAGAATGAGATATTACTTAATCCTGATGATGAAAGGAAATCTAGTCCTGTTAAAGAAGCTTCAATGACTGAGTTGGCTGCTGAGATTCCTCTTCCTGATGAGGATGACCTTGACAAAGAATTGAATATACTTTCTGAGCAGACTGATGCTGCTATTCTGCCTCATAGTCTGTCACTAGATCTTGTAGACAATATCAAGGATCAAAAAGAGATGACTGAGATAATAGATAACCTGACATTTGAAAAAGAAATAGAAATAACAGAAATAGAAGCAAACAATGAAGATAAAACTGCTTTAATTGATCCAAAACTAAACACTTCAAATTGTGAACACAGTGTTAACATACAGAATGACACAGTGCCTTTAGATTTACAAACAGTAGAAGCAGAGCCAGTAGTCATCAAAGATAATGTTAACATTGAAAAGCCAACTGAAGAGCCACAAGTTGTGACTACTGATGTTTTACCTGAAACTATACCATCAATAAATGATATAAAAAATGAAAGTAAAATTGATGAAGTGCAGCCTGATATAGAAGTGATAAACAAGACAGAAAATGCAACAGAATGCCTTAATGAAACAGTTTCATATCAAACTGTAGAAAACAACACAGTTACTATGGATATCAATGAAAGTGTGATTGGACCTTTGCCTGACATTGTTAACCAGACAATAGTAGCGTCTAGTGTCGAAAATTCAGTATCAACCCCAGACATTCCTGAACCTGTAGTGCTAGAACAACCAGCAATTTTGCCTGAAAACCTCAGCAATGTGGGAAATGAAGTTGATATTTCAGAAATTGTACCTGAAACTGCTCACATTGGTGTGCCAGAACTTTTATCGGATATTTCTGAAATACCTAAACACTCGAATGAATTACCACAAGTTATTGGAGAGGAATTACCCACTACCCCAGCAAATGACGAAATAACTAAAGAAGCTATTACCACAATTGAACCCACTGTAGACAAAGCAGTTGCTACTAACAGTACTACAGATACACAACTTAACAATATTGATGTCATTTCCATAGACTCAGTTAGATCTGATAATGAAAAGCAACCTACTAATGCAAATGTCCCAGTCAACGATAGTGCTGACATAAATACTCAAGAAGAAGAAATCGTACTTTCCGAAAACAACAGTCCATTTGTATCAGTAACTGCTGAAGAGAATATTGATGTTCAAAATATTGACAATCGATTAGCAACAGCCGGTAAAGTGGTGTTTACGCCACCAGGTTCTCCCCCCATCGCTTCTAAAGGATACAACTTCAATTTTGATGAAATTGATGATCCATTTGCTACGAAAACTAAAATAAGAGTATCGCCATCTTTGGATACTCCAACTAAAGCCGTTGAATCAAAAGCGAGCTCTAGAAGTGTTGAAAAGCCTTTACCGAAAAAGGAAATGTTTAACAGGCGTAAATCTCAACCTGAAAGAAAGAAGCCTGTAGCTCCTAAAAGAAAATTCAATTCTACTTTTAGCGGTGCTGTTAAAGATATACCAGCCTCAGAGATCCCACCTGACACATTCGCTGTCGGTGACATGACCCTAAAATCACCAACCAATGTAGCTTTAGAACCTAGTAATGTTACGATTGAAGACAAATTAATTGAAGAAGCTAAAATTATTCACGAAAAATCATTTGATGTAGCGAAAGAAGTACAACTCGAACAAAAACGAGAATCAGAAATTGAACAACTTGGTATAACGAACTCCGCAGAGGCTATTGAAACGAATGAATCGGCTACTGTTCTCGTTAAAGATTCAAAATCTACTTCGTCGTCCGAACAGTCTGCATACTTTTCTGCAGGCGCATCATCAAATGAAAGTTTCCATTCAAGAAATGTTTTTAACATTCCTGAGATCGACGACATGAACTTCAATCCTTTTGTAACAAAATCTAAAATGCGACAATCTCCACCTCCAAACCTAGAAATGGAAAATCCTTTTGCCACTAAGAGCAAAATAAGGAACTCTCCTGATTCTTCCCTTATTTTACCTCAAAGTGATGAGGCTGTCAAAACTCAAGATATGACAACTAGTGATTTGCCTGATGACAAAATAGAAACTGAATTAATGGAAAAAGATGGTTCAGGAAACTTAAGTAATACAACTACGTCGTCTAAAGCTACTGATGAGAAAAATAACACAATCAGAGAAGTCAATACTGAAGACGAGGACACGATTGAGGGGCCTTTCCTGGAAGCTGATGATTTGAACACTGACGATAAAATATATGATTTTGATGGCGAAAATGTTGACATGATGCAATTCACTGATTTACCAACTCAAGGAAACGACGAAAATGGTGACAATGGTGAATTATTTATTGATGCAGAAGCTTTTGAGTTCCTCTTGAATCAGAATAAGAGTAACACTGTTGTGGACAGCGGTAAAGAGAGTTTGTTCCTGAAGTTTGATCCTCTCTTCGCAAAAAGGATGTCATCTATTACTTCAGAGAACTTAGTCGCCTCTTTAAATAAGTTACAGAAAAGGCAGAGTACTCCTACGAAAACCCCAATGCCTCAAGAGGTAAAGTCTCCAATCGCTGGGCCTTCTAACTTGAATGTAACCCAGGATATGGACATTTCGCACAACTTAAGTGAGGAATTTAACGAAGATCTCAACATCACGGTATCTAAGCCAATGATGGTCGTGCCTCCCGCTGTCAACCCAGTAACACCCAGAAACAAATCTGTGACCCCAAACCGATCGAACAGGCGTTCTATTACATTCACGTCACCTGCCATGGCCGTTATTGACAGACTGCTGTCTTTAAGCGGAAACAGTTCTCTTTTGCACGATACTACTGTAACACATGCCACAAGAGAGCAAAATGAAGCCGACTTAGCTCTTACACAGCTACGAGAGCTCTTAGCCGAAAAAGAAGTTAGTGTTTACAGTCTAAGATCTGAAAGTAAAGAACTAAAAGATAGATTATCTTCATTAGAATCTCATTTAAAGAGTTTAGAAGATGAAAGTCAAGAGAGATTAAAAAAGATCAATGATTTGAACAATCGGTTGGCGGAGAAGACAAAGATTAATAAGAGCATGGCGGCTGTGGTCGAGGAATATGAGAGGACGATAGCTAGTTTGATCTCGGAAACAGCGCAGGATAAGAAAAGGCACGCGGAGGAGAGAGCAAAGTTAATCAATGAAAGAGACGAACAAACGGCACACCTGGCTAGCATGGAGGTGTCGTTCAGCGACCTCCATAGCAAATACGAAAAAAGCAAACAGGTTATCCTTAACTGCAAGGCTAATGAAGACGCCTATAAAAAATCGATTAAAGCGTTTGAAGAGAATCTCACAAAAATGCAAAACAATTACGAGCTTCTAAAGCAACACGCCACGTCCAAGCTAAACCACGCAAACCAAGAGCTGGAGAAGATGAACAGGTCACACGAAGCGGAGGTATTGAAGCTTAACGCTATGATTAAGAGAAAGGAACTCCATATTACGTCACTGGAGGAGTCTCTCGCTCAGAAGACGAAGGCAAACGACGAACTTACAGCCATATGCGACGAACTAATTAATAAGGTCGGTTGAACTAATTTTAGGCTTTTCTACATTTATTGTGTCTGTGATCTAGGCGGATACTCCGAGACTCACTTTTGTGCTTATCCTAAGATAAGTAGCATTAAGTTTAACTAGTCTCTACGATATTGTGCCAAATCATTTTAGTGTAACGACATTTTATTCCTGTTGTTCATTATATACTCAAAGACTGCAAAATGTGATAAAATTCGAGTTTTATAATCATGTTACAGTGTATACTTATATGTAATTCAATATTGGGATCACGTAATTTCAACCAGCACGTCATACCATTGCACTGTCATATTATGCCGGCCATAATAGAAGTGTGCGCGGAAGACATAGTCAGACACAGAACTTGAACTAATTCATAAAAAATGTATATTTTTTGCATGTATAACTGTTGTATTTAAAATGCCCAGATATTTATTTTGTATGTTAAATTTTTCGTCAATATTTTTGGAAAATATAGAAATTCACTTAATCATATTTTTGTAGATAATGTTTAGCTCAGAAAAAATAAGTAAGTTTGATGCGATAATTCTTAGGGAACATCTTACTGGGATTATTTTTATTTAGGTAATTGGCGTTGCGTTGAACATCTTTCGTGATTTATTTGGCGATAGGAGAATTCTCCTGTCGCTATCAAAAATAATTTATTTGCAAAAAATCCAAATTATTGGTTTATTTCATTGTTATAGTATTAAACTTTACCGTGTACTTGTCCTTTTTCATAATTTTCGAAATTATTTTATAGATTATGTCAGTAAAAAAAATGATTTGTATACGTTTTGAATACTTATCCTTCCAAATTAGGTAAAGAAAAGACGCCAATAACTTATAAAAACTCGTAACATTGACTATTTTTAGTACATGATATCGTACCCGATCACGAAATGAAATACATCATGATCCCTTACGATGCCTAAATAATGATAATCCCTGTAAGAAATTTTTATTTCTGCCACAGACGTGCCTTAATTTGTAATGTTTCCTGGTCTATATTAGTGAAAAATACGATAGATATATTTTAGATGTAATCATGATAATCCTGTGTTTGTCCCAGACACTTGACGACTGTTTTGGTCTAATGTCACAAAAAAATGTTGCATGTTATTCTAATAGAATTTTAAAGCTCTCAGATGTGTTATGAGCTGTATGTGTTAATCTCGCAGTTGCATAGTCTATATTCCTTAATTATTTTGATATTTCATCTCATTTTGTTCCGTAATAAAATAAATAATCGATCTCTGACATTCTTACATTCAGTTTATTTTCGGTGTTAAAAATTTTCGTAGGTCGACTTTCCAGTAACGGGTTGTTTGTCAGTTATTTTTGTATGATATAGAATTTAGTAATTATTTTAGTTAATAAAGTTGACATTTTCATAGCCTTGTTTTTGTTATTTAACTATCCTTGTCCCTGTTAGTGACGTAGTTATCAAAGCTTACGTTATTTAACAAATATTGAAAACATTGTAATAAACGCGCAGCAGGAAAGATGCCATTAAGGAAAGTGGCTTAAGAGAGAATTTTCCACCATATGGTTAAACTAGACGGCCATATAACAATCAAAGAGCTTACTGAAACATAATAGTTATGTATATTTCAGTTTATAAATATAGAACTTAATTTTCTTATTCAAATTGTAATTTTCCCGTAAAAAGATAACTAGGTGTCAGCATATTAATATAAACTAATATACTATCTACTGAGCTATCCAGCGGTTTCGCCTGCGTGATAGTAGAAAGTTATTCGAAGGGAAGATACTCTTCTATTGTAAAGCACAGTCTACCAAGTTTCATCGAAATCCTTTCTGCCGTTTTAACGTGAAGTAACATAAGAAAAAAAAGGCCGCAGCTCCGTACATTTAGGCGAGTTATGTGAATATAACTCATATTGTCATTGTACCTACACACCAATATGAACAACTTGTATTGTTCATATTGGTGTGTACAATGATCCTTTTTAATGAAAGACCATTTGTCGTATCAACTTTGTATATACTCAAAACTTTATGGCTTTTAAAAGTTTACAATATCAGGCTTTACCTTCTGAACAGTACCTATGGCTTGAAGAGGGCCTTTAAAACTATTTATACTTGCAGAATTAATATTTCTTTGCCTTGGCTTATGACATATCTATAAACTTTTTCGAACATGAACGTTTCATGGAATCCGTGCACTATTGTCTACGTCGTGCTCCGAGCACATCTATTTTAAACGAACAGCGACTTTATGGCCTTTTCTCTAGACAGACAGCGCATTTTATATTCCAATAGTTTATTTATGAACAGCCGCAGTGGAATTCTAATGAAAATGTGGCCATAGCTGCTTTTTTTTTTGTAGAAATCGATGTTTCAGAAGTTTATTAGTTTGCAGCAATGGGATTATATACAGTATGCTTAGTTTCTGTACTTACGTAAATACTACGGACGCTAGAAATCTTTGAAATTCTCTTTTTCTCCTAAACCTTCATGAATCACTCTGGCTATTGGTGTCCTTTCTTTCATATTGAGTTTTTCCCGAAGAAGACGGTAATTGATATACCTAGTGAGGTCGTTCTAATTTGGTTAAAGTCTGAAGTTAGGTTCTGCGAACTTTAGTGCTTGTACAAAATAAAATAAAATTCTTTTAAACTTTTGATCGCCGGCGTCCGCATACCTATAGTTCTTTAATTGTGTCTGTAATTACCAAAGTTGAAAGACTGAATAGCTGAAATCGGAAAGTTATTTCCATATAACTAACGCCAAAATTAACCTTTTCACCGCCATGCACTTCTATAGAAGTTCGGGATTTTCGTGCCACCAGCGCCACAACTTCTATAGAAGTTGTTCATTTTAACTGTCTTATTAAAAAAAAATTACTGTGATTAAAAGCTTTGGTTTATTTTATTGTTTAAGATAGCACTGTCTACTACCCTGTTTTTTATTTTTCTACACAAAATAAGCCCTAGTTTGTCCTAAAATCGGCAAAAACAGAAACTCCGAATTTTGTTACTTTCCTCAAAACGCCAATCACTTCATATCAAGTTGGCCAGTGATGTGCCGTGAAAGGTTGATTTCACCATTGAAATATTTATAAATGCAGAAAATTGTGAATATCGAAAACAATTTGAGGTCAATAAAATATGAACTTAGTTATCTACTTTATTACAAAGGATAGTAGATGAATTTCGACCTTCAGGTAGATGCCGATACGTAATTATAAAGTTGTTACTAATTCTTGTCGATAGTTATTTTCCCATCTCTACAAAACAATTGGTCGTCTATGCCCCTGTGCGCCACCGAGTGCCACGAACTACTATAGAAGTTGATCAGTGACGTCATAGGCGTGCGGCTGTCAAGGTCACTTTGGCGTAGTGCAGCACAAAATCGGATTCGCTCACACGCATCTTTCTTTCTTTCACTTGCAAATAGAAAAATGAGTGAAGAACTTGATTCGGACGAACTTCTGAAAATTTAGCAAGGTGTGGAATCGGACTCGGAGTATATTGTGGAGAATATTGAACCAGAAGATAATTCTGAGGTATGTCTAACTGGATGATAATAATAATGTTTATTCATTCAAAGAGTAGGAATTCAATAAGTATGTAAAATGTTCGGTGAACCCAGTATCGGATCACTGGTTTAGAAGATAGGTGGGAACATTACTTTTCACAAGAACTAAGATTGTGGAACATGAACTCATCAAACACAAACCTGTTATTGAAAACCGCATCAAAATCGGATCATTAGTTTAGAAGATAGGTGGGAACATTACTTTGCACAAACACACAAACATCTCTCAACCTAAACGCATATACCTGCTCCGTTCCGTCGTGGGTAAATAGAGAAACGCAATCTTTGCGCGGGGTCCCCCGCGCGCAGATGGGTAAACGCTACCGATACATGAATTAAGAAAAGAACAGAAACAACACTTAAAAAACAATGCTTTGATAAGTACACGGCTACAAGCGTGACAGAATTTAAATATATACTTTCCATTTCAAAAAACACTTTAAAAACAATTCAAAATTCTGCCACTTAGATACCTACGGTAAAAAACGTTGACTGAAGTTATTAAAAAAACACAGGAATAAACAAAAATAGAAGAAAGAAAGACCATAGACCCCATCCCTGATCAGAATCGAATTCAACGTGCCCTCAGTGCCAATAACTTGATATGAAGTTAAAGAATGAGATCATGAAACAAATAGAGATGTACCCCATTCCTTGTAGTTCTAATTGAGTTATGTATTACTTTCTTTGATACTCATAAATTATACTGTTTTTTCTTATTAAGGATACTGTGAATAAAACAGATCTGGAAATATTTAATCAGTTTTTAATTATATTCGTAAAATCAACTTTAAATCTTAAGTTTACGCGTACAAATCTTATTCATCGATATGACGATATCCCCATCACTACTGTTTACTGTACATTTAGTTATACATTTCTAGCTTGGCGCTCGGCGAGGCATTGCGTTTTGTGTACGTTGGTGGCGAAAAGGTTAAATGCACCTATGAATGAAGAAAAAACCGGCCAACAGCGTGTCAGTAGTAATAAATCATTATTCATTTTTAAATACCTATTCAACAATAAATCACACGTAAAGATTGAAATGAAAAAAAAAAATATCAATTCCCACTTTAAGTTTAGGGGGTACCCTAAAAAACAATTTTTCTACTTTTTGTTTTTGCACTTTGTCGGCGTGAATTTTTTTAAATTTCAGCTTTCTAGCTCTAACTAGACTATACGCTGACGGACAGACAGACGTGGAGAAAATATAACGGTTCCTAGTAGTCCCTAAAAATACGACTTTTTGGCCGCCTTTGGTTTATAACGACTTAGAAGAACTTTTCTATACCCGACTTCCATTGAAAAAAGTGCAAAATAACTCAAATGGAAGTTATTGTTTCTGGATTTGTATCTACGAAAACGTCAAAGATGCGAGCCAGAGACACTTTATTTCTAGGTGCATTGCCTTATAAAAGGCTTACTTACTCTTGTAGGCGACGTGTAAGTTATTAACGTGTCTACGACTAAATAGATTTCCCTTACGGCATCTACAGCTACACATGTATGGGCATATAAGCTAAATTAATACATTAACTAGCTATGTATCATTACACCGTATCAGCTTGGAACTAGAGGAGAATTAAATTAACATTAGACTGCACGCGAGCTCAATGGCGGGCAAAACTTAGCGTCACGAACCGTCCCATGACCCTCTGCATACGTTGATCCAAATAGATGTGTGAAATATGTACTTTATGTCGTCCTAATCAGTGCCAGGCCGTGCCACGACTGTTTTGACGAAAAAAAGGCCATCCATGGGACTCCCGCCTTTCCTCGTTAGGATTCCAAGCGAGGAGGTTCTATATCGTTGCCATGGCAACGTGCGACAAACACTGCCAAACATTTCCACTTAGCGATCAAAACGGGTCGGCTAACGATTATGCTCGAGTGATGTATGACGAGACGGTCAACGTGGTGAACGCTAGAGAGATCGACAGCCCGTCGAGTGAAGAGGAAGTGGTGAAAGCAACGATGTCCAAGTTTAATCCTCCAGTGAGGCACACGGCAAGGCATGACTTTGATTCCGACAGCGAAACTGAGTCGGAAGGAGACAAGTTTTTGGAGAACATGTCTGGGGAAGATCAGGTTAGTATTTTCTTTCATTTAAGTCTTAATCTGCTATTTATCTTGTATGTCCTTACCAATATTTTCACATAATCTACGTATCCTAAGGACAGTAGACTTTTTCGACCCACTTTCTTTGTCATTTCCTTGATTTCACAATGACCTTGCAAAACGAAACTGTTAACGAGCTTCTTGCCGGTTAGACGCGTAGAATAAGTATTCCTTCAGAAACCACAGATTTGGTTACCTACCACGCATGATGTCATGAATATTTGCTGCATCATTTGCTAACTACGGCAACTACCTATTCCAATTAAAGTTTGTTACGTTGCGTATAATTAAATCAGGCAATCATGTAAGATACCAGTGAGAAATAACGTATCGGTCCAATTACTGTTCTTATAGTTTAATTTCACCGCTAAGGAGTTATTTTTACTGTAGACAACAGTAGACGAACAAATGCATTTATTTGCGTTGCGGCATTCCAGGAATTTAGATGTACAGCTGCTAGAGCGGCCGCCATGTTGCATAGATTTCATTTCCCCGCCATAGTTTGCTTGGCGCCACCTGTTTGCCGCTCTGTTGTTTACGTTCCGCTGTAAACATAGACAATTTTGGAATGGGTTCAATGATCAACGGTTATTTTATTCCGGGTATAGTTAAAAATGGTTTTTACGCTTTTATAAGTCGTAAAACATAAGGAAGTTGGCAAGGGAAGTCATGTTCGTAACTATAAGAATATTTTAGGACCAAGACTCTCAGATGAAGGATGAAAATTGTATGAATATTAGTATGTTAGTGATGTGGTCAGTGTAGCATCTATTACTGATTACCGAGACATTATTCCCAGCGATAGTTGTGCGATCGTGCGTGCGAACGCACGACCATATTCAGTTATTCATGATATGTATAGCGTGTTGATTGTACGCTACTGAATCTGTAATTAGCCACTTGAAGATAATAAGACTAGGCTTTTAGGATGCTACTGCGCAGAAGCGTAACTGCCAAAATCACGTTGCGTTTGCCTCATATCATATGACCCACACTCGATGCAAAATTAGTTTGACCGAAATTAGGTCGAGTGTCGAACGTAATTGATTGTATGTTTATTCTGCAACTCATCTTTTGCAACGCTAATTGCCTCTGGGATGCGGCACTAATCTTGTCCCGTTGGTATCCGAAATTTTTTTGTTGGTGGAGCGAGAAGCAAACTTTTTTCCCATTATGATTTTCTAACGCGCTCAAGTAACGCGCAGTCTCCCCGTCTGGGCTCCCCTACTACTAATTGCTAGGACTAGTGTAACACATTATCAAATCAAAGCGATTAAAACTGAAAAACAAAAACATTATTCGTGAGTTGATCTAAAGACATGGATTCCCCAAATCTGATGATTGAATTTTTTGCTCTTGTACTACTTAATCAAATGATCTCTCAGTCTCCAGACAGAAAGTCCTTGCAGCCTTCTGACAAGTCGGTGGAAGCCCCGAAGGCTACGCGTTCTGAGCTGATGAAGGAGACCACCAGTGGCAGAAGCAGGCCGGTTACCAAAAGAGACGACTCTTCCAATTCAGGTCAGTTTGATTCTGACTAGTTAGTAGCTCCTTTAATCTTTACACATGGGGTCTATGTCGTCGTGGCCAGAGATCTTAGACATTGATCACTTCATAATACGGCCAACTAAAATTAGCCAGATTGTTGAAACGCTAACATGTGATTTTTTTTTTTTTTTTTTTTTTTTTTTTTTTATTTGTAGTACTGCACCATGGCAATCTGTTTTGTACAAAACAATAATCCACTGCTCTGACTGATATATATATATCTGTTTTGGGATTTTAAGCTTGGTGGGACACGTTTTATATGATGTCTCCATCCATCCTGATGAATCTGTTCCGTAGAGTAGGAACACTATGTCTCTTTAGCCTTCTATATTGGAGGGCTTGATCTCCACTCAGTCCAAGAGCAAGCTCATTTTTATGATTTGCTAGTCTTTTCTGGTAATTTTTACTGTAGGTCATTATCTCCTGTTTAACAGTTGGTAGTTTTAGGTCATGATATATGTATTTGTTATTTATGCATTGAGGGATGTTAAAGATGGCTCTGAGAGTTTTGGTTTGGAAACGTTCTAAAATCTCAATATTGCTATTGCTGGCTGTACCCCAGAGCTGGATACCGTACGTCCATATAGGTTTTAGGATGGCCTTATAAACTGTAAGTTTGCTATATGTGCTCATTTGTGAGTGTCGTCCTATTAACCAGTACATATTGCGTAGTTTTAAGTCTAGCTGCTTTCGCTTTGTCCATATGTGTTTTTTCCATGTCAGCCTTCGGTCCAAGTGCATGCCTAGATATTTTGCGTTGTCATCTTGAGGTATTTCGTCATTATTTAGTGTTACAGGTGGGCACGTATCTCTCCTGAGAGTGAATGTCACGTGTGTTGATTTACTGTGATTTGCTTGAATTCTCCAAGTTTTAAGCCATTCCTCTATTACGTCAATATGGTGTTGTAGGTTTTCTGATGCAGTTACCGGATTCATGTGTGAAGAAAGTAAAGCTGTATCGTCTGCGTATGTTGCAACCATTGTATTGTCTGTGGTTGGTAGGTCAGCAGTATATATGGTGTAGAGAACCGGTCCCAGTATGCTTCCCTGTGGTACTCCTGATTTGATTTCATACAGTTCAGAACAATCATCACGTAGCTTTACTTCAAAGCATCTTTTGTTGAGATACGATTTTATTATTTGATAGAACGTGTGAGGAAGCATCTTCTTGACTTTGTAGAGTAAGCCCTCGTGCCATACTTTATCAAAGGCCTGGCTAATATCCAAAAAGACTGCTGAGCAATATTTCTTTTCTTCCAGCGATCTGCCTATAGTGTCGACTATGCGGTGAACTTGCTCAGTCGTTCCGTGATTTTCCCTAAAGCCAAATTGGTGGTTAGGAATAATGTCATTAAGATGTGGTTTCATCCTTTTGAGTATCATCTTTTCTAAGAGTTTTCCCATTAATGGCAGAAGACTTATGGGTCGATACGAGGCTACTTCATTTGGTGGTTTACCTGGTTTGGGTAGCATTATTACTTGCGCTATTTTCCACTGTCCTGGAAAGTGGTCAAGACGTAAGCACGCATTGAAAATATTTGTAATTGCTACTATACCCTTTTTGGGAAGATTTTTTAGAAGAACACTGTCGATGTTGTCATATCCAGGAGATTTTCCTTCTTTTAGTTGTTTTATTTCTCTTGCTACTTCGGTTGGGCTTGTGTACTGTAATGGGTGGCTCATTTGCTGTGTGCTTTCAAGATAGCGTTTTATCTCAGCGTCATGGTCAGGTTTTGAAGTAGAAATTGGTTCAAATACTTTGCTAAGGTGTTCAGCAAAAATTGTTGCCTTCTCCAAGTCCGATTGGGCCCAATTACCGTTGTTTGTTCTGATGGGTGGAATGTGAGTATTGGGACGTTTTAATTTTCGTGTTGCCTTCCATAGTGAGTAATTTGTGTCTAGGTTTGGTGTCAAATTATTGAGAAACGTTTGGAGATTATTATTTGTGAAGCTTTTAATGAGATCTTTCAATTCATTCGAAGATCTATTGAATGCTGTTTTGTCTTCAGGGTACCTGGTTTGGTGCCAAACTTTTCTTAAATTACGACGTTCGAAAATCTTGTCTTTTATCAATTTCGGGTATTCCTTAAACATTTGAGTTACGAATTTTTTTCTTATTGTTGTGGATATATTACATGCTTTGTATATTGTTTGGTTTAGTTTCTCAATATTTTCCTCTATGTCTTCTGATGTTTTCAGTGGCGTAATAAGATTTATCTCATTCGTTATTATTTCTTTGTACATCTCCCAGTTAGTATTCTTGTTATAAAGTCTCTCCATGGGTTTCATTAGTATCACTTTCGTGCTTACATTCAGTATGACTGGTGTGTGATCAGAAGACAAGTCGGTGCAGGTTTCAGTAGTCATATAATTAGGGCTTACGTTTTTAGTTATGTAGAAATCAAGCAGGTCAGGAATTTTATTTCGATCCGTTGGCCAGTATGTTGGTTTACGAGAGGTCATGCACTCGAGTCCCAGATTTTGAACTGTACTATATAAATTTCTTCCACGGTATGATATAAGTCTTGATCCCCAGTATGTGTGTTTTGCGTTCCAGTCCCCACCACATATGAATCTGGAGCCAAGAGAAGAGAAGTAGGTGTTGTAGTCTTCCTTAGTTATCGTGTGTCTAGGTGGGCTGTACACTGCAGAATAAGTAGTCTCAGTTCTTTCATTGACCACTATTTTTACTGACGTTGCTTGAATTTTGTCAGTATAGTACTTTGCCAGTTCAAAGTGTTTAATATTATTTTTTACAATTACTGCTGTTCCCCCGTGGCTATTTCCTGATGGATGATTTGTTGTGTAAGTTGTATAATTTTGTATATTGAAGTAGGATTTGGCAGTGAATCTTGTTTCCGATATTAGCGCTATGTCAATTTTTTCCACTTGGAGGAATGTTTGGAGTTCTTGACGACGTTCTGTCAAGCCATTTGCATTCCAAGTGACGACTCTAAGTATGTTATTCATTTTGTTGCTAGGCTTTTCACAAGCTGGATCATACGATCCATCATTTTGTCCATCATGCTTATCATGACTTGTTGAAATTTGGCGAACATAAGTTCTAGTCTGTCTGAAAAGTTTTCTGAATTTGATGAGTCCTCAATTAGTGGTCGGTCTTTTGTTGCTTCTGCGTAGCTTCTTTTATCAGTGCGATTATACTCACTTACATTTCGTTTTGCTGTTTCGGTTATTGTTTTGATCTCTTTTGTATCTCGTGTTATGTGGTTTTCTTTGCTGGTTGGTTTTGTTTTTAGTATTTTTTCTTTGTATTGCTTATATTTTGCACAACCCTTGTAGTTTGCGGGGTGTTTTTCCTGACAGTTTGCACATGTTGCTTCTGTGTCTCGTGTTTTTGTGCATGAAGAAGTTGGGTGTTCGTTGCCACATTTCACACATCTGAAAGGTCTGAAGCACTGATTTTTTGTGTGTCCAAATCTCTGACATCTTTTGCACTGCATTATTTCTTTTTTTTTATAAGGCGCTTCAAACTTCACTTTCATTTGGCTTAGATATCGCAGATTAAATATTTCTTTATTATTCTTGTTAGGTTCTAGATCCACCAAGAAGATGGGTAATGGCTCTTTCGTAGACCTGTGTAAAACGTTGACTATTTGTCTGACATCATGTCCTTGTTCTTTCAGTTCTTCTTTAACCTGAGTAGTGTCTTCTGTAGAGTGTAGTCCTCGTAATACAACTCTATAAGCTCTTTCGCATTTCAGTTTGTAGGTATAATGTGCTATGTTATTTGCTATAAATTCGTCACGTATTTTTTTATAAGTTTGTATATCATTTGGCATTATTTTGATGATATGGCCAGACTTTAAAGTGGTCATTTTGTATAAATTGTAATCAACAATTTTATTTAGAATTGCTTTCAGTGCTGTGACGTCCATGACTCCCGTCACAAAGATAGGTTCTGGCTTAGGTATGTACTCAGTTATCTTAACAGGTGTTTCTGTTTCCTCGCTGACTAGCAGATCAAATCTGTTTTGCGTAGGGACTGCAAAAGTTGATGTACTCTTAGGTTTCTTTGTGTCGTTGCTGTGTATTGGACTCGTTTCTTTTCTTTTGTGTCTTACAGGTACTGTATCATTTTGCCAAAGGGTCGGACTGATGTTCTCTTGCTCATTCAGCTCTGATTTATTTTCAGTTTCATTGTTTTGAGCGGGTTTATCACTGGATTTGTTAGCTGCAGTTGATGTTGATGGTAGACTATCACTACGTTGTCTGGTAAACATGCTTTTGTGAAAATGTTGTTGGATCATATTATTTGGTTTTTGGTTAGATTCATTCATCTTGTTCCCACGATTTAGGCCGAACTAAAACGTCGCTTAAGGGGTGACGCCTATTCCCTCAAGAAGGCACAGTACAACAACGTTAGCCAGGTCCGTTGAGGTTGGTGCTAGTAACTGGAATCCCTCCAGCCATTCGTCCTATCGGCGCAGTCCTCACCTTAGGATTGGGGTAATTTTATATGGGGTTGTCTTCCCCTTGGTCCGGGCAATGAAGTCAAGACCCCCAGCCTCACGAGACATGACCGTAAGACCGGGTTGTTGGGGTCATTTCCTACCTTCAACAAAGACAAGCTTGTTAGGCTTGCTAGATCGGGTTATTTACCGCCGCCCAAGACTCGGCGTTGTCGCTCTTTTAGCACCACCCAGGGGACACGTGTAGGGTGAGTCTAGGAATAGATGGTAAATCCTACGGACGCGAGCAACAGTAGCCCCCCAACATGTGATTGATGTAGAATTTCTACGGTATTAAAAGGTCTAAAGAAAAAAGGCAAATTGAGGATACAAATATCATAAAAATTTAACGTTTAAAACGATCTGGCCAGTTTTACTAGGCCGTATCATGAAGTGATCAATTTCTATGATCCGGCCACGATATATACCTACATCTCTTTTTTCCAACTCTCCTTTCGGTAGTATGCTGGAAGAGATTTATGTAGAAATAAGCATCATCTTAATAGCATGGCAGTATCTATTCTACATATTGTTTTCTTGTTCTTGCCTTTCATTATGACATGAAGTTAAATAAACAAATTTAAGGCTCTCGCACATTAGTGGTTCTGAAGCGGCAACCGGGTACTGAAAGACGCTACGTTGGTAGGCCTCCTACTGGGTCGACCGATGATCTGGTGAGGGTCTCGGGAATGCGATGAATGCGAGCGCACAACACCAGTCAATGTGGCCACACTTGAGGGAAGGAGACCTCCTGACTGTCTACCAATGTACGTATTTCAACTGAAATGATGATGATGCGTCCTTCAACATTTTCCTACTATTTGTTTGAACCATCCTACAATACAGACGCAACTTGGCGCGTTCTGGACGATTACTGGACGGTCGGACAGCGAGCTGCCCATTGCTGGAAGGAGAGTTTTATTGGCTAAAATCCACCTGAATTCCTGTAGCTACCCTTTGTGTTTCACTTCCGCGGTAGGTAACTCTCTCTAACAATAGAGGAGCCCGAATCTATATAAAACTGATCGATGTTGTTCCGTTATGATGAAACGCCCAATTACCTATGTATAAAACAATGCTGTAATGCGTTTATCTATTTTAAACTCTTGCAAACAGTCTTTGTTTACACGAGCGTAGTTATCGCAGCAAAGGCGTGCGTGTTTGGGAAATGGCCTACTAAATAACATAATATTTAGCATATACTTGCTGTTTCGGCAAACTTCGTACCACCTAATAAGGATCTTTTTCTCAGCGTTTAAACCTTCCCTGAACTTGTGCGAATATTTCAAGACCAAAATTAGCCACATCGGTCCAGTTGTTGTCGAGTTTTAGCGAGACTTACGAACAGCTAATCATTTTTATTTCCTTCCGGCAAACTTCGTAGCGCTATTTTTCATTTATTTAGGATGGTTTTTTTTATGGTGGGAAAAAATCATCTAATGATGAAACCCGCCCTAGGTGCCGATCTCCCCGCGAGGACACGGCGATGTTCTTCCCAAACGGGGCACACCTCTACCGTGTGCGCCATCGTGTCCTCCGGGCGGTCCATACAGTGGCGACACCCGGGCGTTGCTTCCTCATGAATCCGGTGCAGGTACCTCCCGAACTTACCATGTTCGGTGAGAACCGGCGTCATGCGGAAAGTGAGGATGCCGTGAGGTCTTTCCAGCCACGCCTCAAAGAGGAAAGACTTACCGCCGTGATGATGGCGTGCCCACCGTTGGGTTGCGAGAGTCGCTCAAGGGTGTGTGAAGTAATCCAGTCTTAGTCATAATTCATTGGTTATGAAAAGGCTCATATTAAAGAATTTATTGCCGTTTAAATAGTTCAAATCCACTGAACTATCGATGCCAAGAACGTACCTACAATAAATTCGTGTTTGTAGTAATTAATTCTAAGTAGAAACTTTTTTTAACTCACATAAATTTAGTGCTTGACTTCGACGATCACTGCTTAACCTCAGGTGGGACCTGATTGTAAGCAGTGATACAATCATTGATGGTGAGGCTCACTAGTTTATTCACCCTAGCCTGAAATACATCTAAGTAACATTTTTACAAAATTGTAAAATTATCTACAAAAGCGTGGCCTCTATCCCGGTTGTATTCTGTAGTGTGCTTTGTGAGAGATTTAGCCAAGTAGAGCGTTAACTTGTATTGTTGGATTCGTCTCAGTTTCAACAAAACTACATACTCGGACATTTGTAATACCAATGTCACTCTGTTATATACGCTTAGGAGGGTTACAGAAGTTTTGAAAGTGTCAACAAGGCCTTGGAACTCTAAGGGCTCACGTTCCGCAAAGAATGGGAGAAGTTATTTGATGATTTTCCACCCCAAAAAAAACAATCACTCTAATATTACAAAGGTGAATATTGTATGTTTATTACTTCTTTGAAAGATTAAACGGCTTTAGACGAAACTTGTTACTCGAGTAGACCTTATCCTGGAATAGTACATAGGATACTTGTAAACCTGGGTTTATGTTCCCGTGGGATAATTTTGAACGCAGGCGAAACCTGCGTTCAACGCATTCGCAACGACTAACACCTACTTTATAATACTGCCCCAAGTAGGATATCGGTTACTTTTCCCTTAACTCTCGCGTTTATTTCGCCAGGGTCGCCCATTCACGACTGAAATAGTCGATTTCTTCAATTTTCTTGGCAACTATGGGAAGATGAAGAGATTTACGAAATGGAGACCAGTACGAGTTACGAGAGGACCCAGTCCCAAACACGTGACTCTGGCAAATGGGATACGAAATCACAAGTCAGATGGCTCGTAGGGACTCTGCAAAAGGGTCGAAGCCTGCTGGGGCACAGTGTCTCTTTCTGAAAGGAAGATTTGGCCTCAGTGCGAAGGGCACGGAAGGGACGGGGTGGGGTGTTTAGTCAGTAAGAGTCAACATTGTTTCCCGTTCCGCCCAAAAGCGGGATTCGTCATTGGATGATTTTTGCCCACCATAAAAAAATACATCGGTAGGCTTATTTCAATAATCAGTATTATACTTCCAGACACAGATTCAATAGACTTGGAGCCTGAGCGAGTGGAACCTGCCCTGCTGGGCAGCGGCCGCAAGCGTGGCGGTGGCGTGGTCATACCGGCTGAGGGCGCCTACGACCCCAAGAACTTCCTCGACCTGAAGGTGCCTCCTGAAATGGAGAACATATTCCAGTATATCATGAAGTAAGGCTATGTCATGTTTAGTTTTAAGTTATTCGGGAGCGGCGAGCAATGGGTCGCTCGCTGTCCGACCATCTGTTAACCGTCAAGACCGAGCCCAAGTCGTCGACGGCGCGTAATGTTCCCGCGCGTCTCAAGGTGTTTTCAGCAAAGTGTAGGGGCCCACCAAGGTCGAAGCCTCCATGGGACCTTGGGTTATTGTGAAAGTGTAAGACCAAGGCCCTTGAACTAAGACGAAAGAAGGAACGGGGTGGGTGTTTAGTCAGTAAAATTCTGACACTATCTCCCGCTCCGCCAAAAGACGGGAGTCATTGAATGATTTTTGCCTACCATAAAAAATACTATTTCAGAGGTAAAAGTGAACCAAATAGGTACATTTTAATCACTACAAATCCTACCTAATTGATTTTCGTCGCTGGACCAGCGCTGTTCTCAAGGCTATTTTCTTAGGGAATAGGGAGCCCTGAGTAAGATCAAAGTTACATGGGTTATGTGAAAGTCAACTCTAGGGCCTTGGACCGCAAGCAAAGAAGAAACAGGAGTAGGTTTTAGTCAGTAAAAGTCTCACACGACCTCTCGCCCTGGAACAGGAGAAGTTATTAGATGATTTTCCACCTAAAAAAAGTTCCCCGGAGGACACGGTGGAGCACACGGTGGAGGTGTGCCCTGCTTGGGAAGAGCATCGCCGTGTCCTCGTGGGGGTGATCGGCGGCGGCGACCTCTCGCGCCGGGCCCTGGTTCAGGCCATGGTCCGCAGCGAAGAGGAATGGCAGGCGGTCGCCTCCTTCTGCGAAGCAGTAATGCTCGTAAAGGAGGAGGCCGACCGCATAAGGCAAAGGCAACAGCTTACTCGCCGTAGCCGTCGCCGCCGCGATCCTGCCGATATCCGGCCACCGTAGACACTGGCTCGCGGACGGTGAGCAATGGGTAGCTCGCCGTCCGGTCGTCTGGTAAGACCGAGTCCAAGTCGTCAACGGCGCGCACCGTTCCCGCGCGCCTCAAGGAGTTGTCAGCAAACTGTAGGGGCCCTTCAGGGTCGAAGCCTCCTGGAGCCTAGAGGGTGGTGAAAACTGTTACCTCGATTCCAGCAATAAGGCAAGGAAGGTACGGGGTAGGTTTTTTAGTCAGTAAGAGTCTGACACTGGTCTCCCGCTCCGCCCAAGAGCGGGTTTCGTCATTGGATGATTTTCACCAAAAGTTCACTGTTTTGAATATTTTCTGTTAACTTGATTTTTTTAGTCGAGATAAAAGTGTAACCAATACTCTAATTATACATGAAAAGTTTCAAATAATTTGACTGTATTTATGTTATCGCAAGCGGCCCGCACTAGTGAGTCATTACTGAAATATGTGCTGTCTCATGTCGGAACGGTGCACTGCTCGGAAAACGGGTGTTTGTACTGTACCATACATTGATTACATATTTATTTGGATGTAAATCCATACTAATATTATAAATGCGAAAGTAACTCTGTAGGTCTGTCTGTCTGTTACGCTTTCCCGCTTAAACCTCTCAAACGATTTTGATGAAATTTGGCATAGACAATCTTTAGACCCTGAGAAAGGACATAGGCTACCTTTTATTGCGAAAAAAAGACGCAGACGCAGTCGCGGGTACCAGCTAGTACTAAATAAATACACATTAATGCCTCGATCTCTCGTACCGAGTAACGGGTCGTTCCAGTGAATTGTTGCTCGGCCGAGACAGTGATGTAAGCGAGTTGTAGAGATAAGCGCTCGACCGGGTACTCGGTCAGCTAAGTTTATATGTAACGAGTATTCGGTCGACAGCACTATCTCACCCGATTTCTCGGACCTACGTGTGATTAAAGAATAATCGATGGCAATGGAATGGATGGTAATGGAGGCATGTTCATCAGTTTTTCCTTAAAGCACAGGTGTATTGAGTAATACTGATACAAATATAGTTAAGATAAGTAATACACATAAAATTATGTCATAGTGTGAGCAATGTGGTACTGAATAGCATGTACCTTCAGGATACATTTTTTATGGGAGTTAAAAATCATCCAATGACAAATCCCGCCCTTGGGTGAAGCGTGAAGTAGTGTCAGACTCTTACTGACTAAACAACCCACCCCGTTTCTACGTTGACCCTATACTAGGGCAAGAGCCTTCCTTTTAGACACGAACCCTCGGCCCCAGTTGGCTTCGATCCTTCTGCAGGGTTTGGCAGGCGGTCGCCTCCTTCTGCGAAGCAGTAATGCTAGCAAAAGAGGAGGCCGACCGCTAAAGGCAACGGTGCTCACGCCCCAGACGCCGCCGGGATTCCGATCCTGATTTCCAGCCACCGTAGGCGCGGACTTTTGGACGGCGAGCAATGGGTTGGTAGCTCGCCGTCTAGTCTGACACTGTTCCCCGCTCCACCTAAGGGCGGGATTCGTCATCCAAAAACGGGGGCCAAACGGTTGGGGACAGCTAGTTAGTAGACTAACTAATAATACTGGTTAAATCATGCCTAGGCCGTGAATCTATCCCATCAACAAATCAGGTCACAGCCTATTTCCCAGTCATCGTAGGAGTACCACCCACTATCCAACCTTGCTCTCAGAAAACCTAGATCTTAACGTAAACCTAATTTAAACTTTATCTCGTTAACTTACAGTTTATATTTGCGTAACTGTTTTGAAAATTATGATACCATTCGAGCAGTATCAATGAGGCCGAATGAATCTAATTTCGTGTTCGTAATATTATTAATGGGCCACTTTCCAATGGTTGCTGTTTAAATATTGAATATCATTCGTTACTGAGATATCGGGTGACTTGGAAGTTTTGTAATTGAGATATGGAGGTCTTAAACCTTGAATTTGATATCTAATTGATGGAGGTTGTTGCGTAATTTTGATTTCCTTGTAGCGCTGTTCGAGTTTTGTGAAATGTTTTATGTTTTGCCCGCGGCTTCGCCCGCTTGGTATTGGGGTTGGAGTTTCCGGGATAAAAAGTAGCCTATGTCCTATTCCAGAGTGTATCCTATGCCTGTGCCAAATTTCATCCAGATCTGTCCAGCCGTTTTGGCGTGATTGAGTAACAAACATCCAAACATCGTAACTTTCGCATTTTTAATATTAGTAAGATTAATAAGATTACACGTACCTAGTAAAAGGGCGAGTAAAATGTTACTTAGTCGAGAGTGTCGAGACAGTGATGTAAGCGAGTTGTAGATATAAGTACTAAGCACTCGGTGCTATGTTCATACGTACCGAGCATTCGGCCGAGAGCACTGTCTCACCGATTTGCTCGTGTGATCAAGGCATTACAGTACGGCAGTGCTTCTTCCGTGAGCTGTTTTAAAAAGATTGAACCGCACTAGGATTTTATCTTTAATTAATAATATGAAAGTATGTTCCGCATAAAAATGGAATGAAAAAATTGATCAGCCTGTCTGTTTATTACGTCGAATTTCCAAAACGGTTAGACCGATTTTGACGATACTTTCGCTGATAGATAGGCTGATTTTGGCTGGATTTGATTTTTTTAGCTGGATTAGGCTACTTTTATTTTAGAAAATTAGTCAGGGATGTACATAAAAATACTTCTCGAACTTCGACAAAGTTCTGGGTAGATGTTAGTCTATATAATATATTATATAAAAGCAAAATACCACTCACTGATTAATCACGAAATATCCGAAACTATAACACCTACAAACTTCAAATTTGGCAGGTAAGTTCTTTATAGGATGTAGACATTCGCTAAGAACGGATTTTATGAAATTCCACCCCTAAAGGCGCACAATTTTGTATGGGGCTTTCACGCGGGCAAAGCCGCTGGCAGAATTTAGTATTATAATAAAATGTTCGCAAGCTGAGCTAACAATCAGAGATAAAATCAGACTATTGTGTTGAGACGTATCTCTATTGAGAGTTGTGAGCTTTCAAATTGCTGCCAATTATCTCATTCATTTGAGATACCTACCGGCGTCCGCCTTAATTTATAATGATGGCAACATTGTCAATGTCGTCTGTAGGTACTTTATATTATAAATGTGAAAGTAACTCGTGTTAGTATTTTTGTTATGTTTTACATCGAGATTGGACCTTGGAGAATGACCTAGAGGATATTATTTATCGCCGTAAGTATGTTTTCTTGGGATAGTTTCTGGCCTTTCAACATAAACGAAGCTCGTTTGATATAAAAATAGTAATAGACTCCGACCCTGACTACCAGCTACCGTAGGCATGCGTACGACGTAGACTCCGATCCTTGTGGTTGAGAATATGCTTGCAAGCTACGAGCAATGGTTAGCTCTCCGTCTGGCCGTTCGATAAACATCCGGACCGAACCCTAGCCGTCGTCGACGGCGCGTAGGTAATGTTTATTTATTTATTTAGGATCGCCAACATTACAAGCACTGTGAAATTAGAAATAGACACTCCACACACTAAACACATAGGTACTTACACATTACATGATACCAAAGTGCTGCAACATTTAGAGACAATGACAACATGTAATGTTCCCCGCTTAGCTTCAATAAAATGTCAGCAGAACCGTAGCGGGCCTTCAGGGCTGTTGCTCCAAAATCGTGGGTCTACTTCTGAAAGAGTTACTTGTAGTCTTTGAACGCAAAAGGCAATCGAAGACACACGTCTGGTTTTAGTCAGTCAAATTAGTCTCGATCAAGGGCTTTTTTCAGGCCTCTGAAAAGGCTCCTCTTTTATTACCGTGAAAATAGGGATAACTTTCACTACTACTCGGCATTGAAAATGTTATCATATTTTACTCCCCCATTTAAAACAGGTACACTCCCCAGAAGATCGACATAGACCTGAAGCTGCAGCCGTTCGTGCCGGAGTACGTCCCTGCGGTGGGCGACATCGACGCCTTCATCAAAGTCAGCACCCCGGCCTGCAACGTGCGCGCGGCGCCCCTGGCAGACAATGTGTTGGAACATATCGACAATTTAGGTGAGATTTTGGGAACACATTAATTTTGTTTACCTACGGCTAAGGAGTACCATCCCGTCTTTTCCCCAGTGGCGTGGCTAGTTCCACAGGGGCTCTAAATAAAACAGAAATGTTTTTGGGAAATTATAAATCTAGCCACAAAATTATTTATTGGACACTGGATTAAACTTCTAATTTTATAACTAAGCAACGGGAAAATAACATAGCCTCTAATAAACTAATTCGACTTTTTTACACCGCCAACTAAATATGCTATAGAAAGCGTCAAGTAAAGATCATCAATTTTTGTGACTTGTCCTTCTCATTTATACATTGCCACCTAATTTACTAACTCGGCCACGGATTTTACATCTCGTCACTATTTTACGTTTTATAGCTTCAAAACACTGTCCTCAAAAAAATATAATTCAAGCTTCGACAGAAAGCATAATTTATTATAACTTAGCATGTAATATAATACATCATATTCTTTTATCGCTAAAACTGATACCAAAATTAGAGTTTTACATTCAACATCAGCCAGCACCACGTATTTAATTCCAGGCAACAACTCATTCAATTTTAATCAAGCTGACAAGAAATTCAGGAGTTTTGAAAAATACAAAAAAGTGTATTTTTCAGCTTGGAGCGTAATACTACCGAACAATTAGACCGAGTGGTTTACTGGTTGCTGTGATTGTCCAGAGTTTTATCGCAAGTACAGCTACAGAGGTAATCGGCGGCGACGACCTCTCGCGCCGGGCCTTAGTTCAGGCCATGGTCCGCAGCGAAGGGGAATGGCAGGCGGACGCCTCCTTCTGCGAAGCAGTAATGCTCGTAAAGGAGGAGGCCGAACGCATAAGGCAAAGGCAACAGCGCCCTCGCCGTAGTCGACTCCGCCGCGATCCCGCCGATATCCGGCCACCGTAGATACTGGCTCGCGGACGATGAGCAATGGGTAGCTCGCCGTCCGGTCATCTGGTAACTGTCCAGGCCTAGTCCAAGTCGTCAACGGCGCGCACTGTTCCCGCATGCTTCAAGGAGTTGTCAGCAAACTGTAGGGGCCCTTCAGGGTCGAAACCTCCTGGAGGCGAGGGTTGGTGCGAAAGTGTTACTGGGGCTCTGGGAATAAGGCAAGGGAGGAATGGGGTAGGTTGTTTAGTCAGTAAGAGTCTGACACTGTTTCCCGCTCCGCCCAAGAGCGGGATTCGTCATTGGATGATTTTTACCTACCATAAAAAAAAACCATTAGAGGCAAAGTCACAACCACTGGGATTAAAAAGAAAGCGTGGATAGCCAACTGAAGCACGAACTGCATTAATTAACCAATAATTTACTATACGTAAAATGACGATAATTCAATAAAAAAAATTGATTTTTCAAAAATAAAGTAAATTATTTTGTCTCTCCTTAATACCTTCTGGTAATATTAGTGGCCAATAGTATATATTTGATGTAATTTTTAGCAAACTATTGACGATCAATTAATATGGGATGAGTTACATTTTAAACGTACTGAGTTAAAAAATTAGAAGCTAAATAAATATATTTTTTGATGTCATTTAACAGTATTTTAGAAGTTTACTGTTACAATGCATGTTACAAATTTAGGTGCTAAAAAATAACTATCGTGCTGAGTTGAAATTAGAGTGGTTCACATAGAAGATAAGTAGTGGTTATGATAGTATTATTTAGATGCTCGTTAATTGTGGCTGACTTAGTAATTTAGAAGGCAACCTACATTTTTTGGGGCGAATTATGATATTAAAAAGAAGCCTGTTTAAATAGCACCCAATGTTTTTTTATACAAATGCTTGGTTTACTCTACGAGACGTTTCTGCAACTATATCATGATGCGAATTTTAGCCTACGTCGGGGCCCTTGTTGTGCGGG
Organism: Mythimna loreyi; assembly: GCA_029852875.1. NCBI lineage: Eukaryota > Metazoa > Arthropoda > Insecta > Lepidoptera > Noctuidae > Mythimna > Mythimna loreyi. Next base: position 18,703,748 of record CM056796.1, on the reverse strand, counting down.
AGCTCCGTTTCATTGAGACGGCTGATACTGCAGTCTTCTATTCTTCCCGTAGGCAGGTGTCAAGGAACGTGTGTAAAGGACATTACACTATTGATTTATCAAAAAGGGTTTTCAAATAAATCAATAGCAGCGGCATTCTCTGTGCATTGCAATGACCATACTGCGATCTTCAACCCGCTTACTAAGTGTGGCGATTATGGCACCCCGCCTCCGAAAATTAAAAATTAAAATGAAAAATTGCCTCAATGCCTGGCAGCCTAACCCTTGATTCCGGTAGCGGTCAAGGCAGCTCCTAATGGTGATATCAGACGTTTCACTTTTCTTTCATTTTTGTCTTTCATTCGGCATCTTTCATTTGAAATGATTCGTCTGAACTCCAAATGAAACAAAAGTGCCGAATAGAATGAAGCATTCATTCGAGTGAACGTTCACTCGAGTGAAGCGTCTGATTTCACCTTAAACGGTCACTTACAATTTACCTCATCAAAAGACCTAAAGGCTAAAAGTCACTCAATGACCAAGGGATATGGTCGGAGTTTCCTTGCAGAAATGGAGATATCCGCAGGAGAACCAAAGGTTACCGATACCTATAGCTCAAAGAATTACCAAATAATTATAAGGAACTTATTTACCCACTTCTAAATTTATAACTGTTATATTATCGAAGAACTTTGGCCCAAAATGTAAATTCTATTACTTTTTAATTGGTTTCTATGATAATTGTGTTTTTTACATCTTAAACCCACATATAAATGAATTAATTGGTATGATAAGATACTACAATAAAAGCCGTTGGTACTTCTTACAGACTGATTAAACAATCAGTCTGATTTAAACAATCAGTCTATATAAAATATGATGTTTTAGCCATTTGAAAATCTCACACACATATAAACTTTCGATTGTAAAATATTAATGTGATATCCACGAAAACACAGTAATGGGTCTGCATAATTCAGTGAAATTTTTAAAAAGTTTGATATCGCTTAGTTTTTCCTCAATATCATCATCATCCTACTCTTATCCCATATTACTTGAGGCTGGTGCAACATGTTTTTGACGTGACAACGTCTTATAAATTGGTTTGCCGGGTGACACTTCAAGAAACTGCGTTACGCTCCGCTCACGTTATACGCTCACAATGAGAGCGAGTGAGAGGCACGTGTCCCTTCCACTCGGGCATGGTTAGCCCACTTAAGAGCGAGAGAGACAGACATAAAAAGTGAAAGGCACGCATCCCTTCCACTCGAGCACAGTTAGCCCGCCTTTTAAATATAATTCTTTGTATAAATAAATGTTTTAAATTGTTACTATTATTTCATCCTTCTTCCTACTATACGAATGAATATTCACATTAAAATTATTTTACCACTCAACGTCGTTGTCATGTAAAACTTTCGCCCGTATACCAACTTTACAGGCAACCAATTTTTTTTTTCTTCCACTCTTTCCTGTCACCCGTCACACTATCACTAACTCCCTTTTCTTTCATATCACTTCTCACACAATCCATCCATCATTCCTCAATTGGAAAACGAATTAAAAAAAAAATGTCAATCCTACCACTTCAGGAATGCTTTGCATCAGGATACTAACGTATTAAATAAATGATTTATTTTGAGTATTTAATTTACCTAAATCGCTGCTAATTACTTTACTGTGTGTCTAACATATGATTTGGATAAAGATCGGTTAATATTTCTATTATACCTGAGAACTCTAAATTACTGTATGTTACTAAAACACTATCAAGTAAGTATTTACAGACCAGTGCCGATAATTTTTGAAAGGAAAAGAAATAGTAGTAGGATGAAACCCATTGGAAAAGGAAGAGAATATAACAAAAAATAAAGGAAAAATAAATGACGGTCGATCTGAGGTCAGGAAGTGTATGGGGGTGCGGTTTTAAAGGTTAAAAACGGTTTATCTTGATTCCCGGCAAAACTACTGTTGTAAACGCAATTTAATTTAATAATAAAAAAATATCAATTAATTTTTAAATTTTTTTTTTTTTTTTTATTATTATTATGGCGTCCCGTTCCCGAAAGGTTGCAGTGGGAAACACTTAGTCCGGTCAATTTAGACATTCGAAGTTACATAAATTCCCACCTAGCTGAAAATCGGTAAGATTGTTTAAAATATCATTAAAAACAAAATTTGAAAGTTCCCCATCTTTCCCCTGTAAGGAAAAAAATTTATTCAAGGTCAAAGGTCAAAAAAAAGAGTTTTTCGCGATTTTCAGCAAAACGGTAAGTTTTATCATAAAAATACGTCAGACAAAAATTGTAGATCATAAAATTATCTACAAAAAATGTATTAATACTTTTTTTCTACGAGCCACCGTTTTTGAGATATAACGATTCTAAAAGTTGCAAAAGTTGTAATCGTCTTAATATGCACACGTTTCCTCGCCACCTATGAGGTAGTGTACTCAGCGCGTTTTTTTTAACGTGGTTTCCCCAGTAGGCCTATGTGTTATAAAACTCAAAACAGCACGATATAGGTTAGAATAAACACGTGTTTTCACTAGCAACTGGCATCCAAGACTAACAGTGTTTCATTTATTATAGTAGGTATAAGACCCTAGCCACGCACACAATTGACCAGGGGACAGATGTTTTCTCAAGGTTACAATGGTGTATAAATTAAGGGACTGGGTTTCATTTTACCTGATATTTGTATAGTTATAGCTTATGTATATTTTATATTAGTAGTTTAAGTTACAATGACCGATAGAAAAATATTTTAATATATATTACAACTATAGAGATGTTTATATACGTGGCGTATTCATGCATATTATGACGATTACAACTTTTGCAACTTTTAGAATCGTTATATCTCAAAAACGGTGGCTCGTAGAAAAAAAAGTATTAATACATTTTTTGTAGATAATTTTATGATCTACAATTTTTGTCTGACGTATTTTTATGATAAAACTTACCGTTTTGCTGAAAATCGCGAAAAACTCTTTTTTTTGACCTTTGACCTTGAATAAAATTTTTTCCTTACAGGGGAAAGATGGGGAACTTTCAAATTTTGTTTTTAATGATATTTTAAACAATCTTACCGATTTTCAGCTAGGTGGGAATTTATGTAACTTTACTCTTATTTTTTGGTCTAATTTGACCGGACTACACTGTCATTGTCTGTGCATTTCAAGCACTATATGTTAACAGTGACAATAGCCTCAAACGTAATGTCGATTTGTTTCATCAAATACATCAAACAATAAACACGTTGTACACAATATTCCAGGTCTAACAGTTCTGGACGAGCCGGCCGCTGAGCAGAGTGACTCCGCGCTACTGCACCTGCAGCTGAGAGCCATCTCCAAGACTAGCAGCGCCAAGTCCACTGTGGTACGTGAAATAAGTATATTGGCCGAAAAAAACTATCTTATATGATTTTTTTTAAAGAAACTTTGTACCCACACTAGGAATTACTTCCTGTGTCGTGGGTGCGTTCACAAACATATAAAGTCACATATACCAGATACCCAGACTCGGAACACCTATCTGTAGGCTATGCAAATATTTGTTCCGTGCGGGAATCGAACCCGCGACTCTCAGCGCGGCAGTCAATCGCTCAACCACTACGCCAGCCGAGCCGTCGGCGTCGTTTTAAAATCTGATTATTTGACACACGGTTGCAATCGTGATTCACACAGTTGAAATGATTTTATATCATGTACCCAATACATTCCCTTTACGAATAAGAGAAGAGGGGTTTAAAAAAAAAATAGACAATAAAATTTACCGACAAGATCCACATTATTATTCTTTGACCTTTTCTTCACTTGAATCTGTTGGAGAAATTCGGTACTCACATTATGCATACTCACTTACCTCTAGTGTTCGCACTACTGCACAGATTGAAACTTGCAAGGTCACCTTGGTGGGGACATTGGTTGACAACCATCTGGTTAACCCTTAAATGTCTTTCGACTCTATATTACTAACATACTACCCAATACTTCCAGTTAACGAAGAAGATAGAGAATCCGGAGAAGAACTCCAAAGCCATCGAGCGCTGGATCAAGGATGTGAGTGAGCTGCACTTGTCCAAGCCGGCTCCCACTGTGGCGTACACTAGGTAAATGAAGAAACCACTAACTTTTACTGTAGGTACTATTTCGTCGCGTTGCGCAAATTTTATTGTAAAGCGACAGTATTCAAATAGATTCATAGACAGCTACACTCTAGTCGCAGGTATTATTTAAAATACGTATTTTATAAAATATATATTATTAGATATTTATTGACTACAGTGTTGTCTTTTTAACCCAAAGGTTGACTGGTAGATAATGCCTTGTTGCATTAAGTCCGTCTATGTACCACTACTGTACATGAAGATTTAAAATATTCAACATTTTTTTACAGCAAAATGCCCGACATAGACACTCTAATGGAAGAATGGCCAGAATCTATGGAAGAAACTCTCAATGACGTGGGTTTCCCCCCTGGAACCCTGGACTGTTCCCTGTCGCAGTACGTGGACCTGGTGTGCGGCCTGTTCGACGTGCCCATCGCTGGAGACAGCCTCAACGACAGGATACAGGCCCTGCATCTGCTCTTCAGTCTGTACTCCGCTGTCAAGACTTCCCAGTTATATGCTGAGAGGCAGAAAGAGAGGAGCGATAGTAACGCGTAGATAATAATAAATAAGTTTTTTTAAAGTTTTTTGGCGTTTTATTACTCACTAGCTTTCTCTCGCGGTTTCACCCGCATTTTTAGTTACTGCTTTGCTGCCGTAGGTTCTAGCGTAATGTTATGTAGCTTCTTCGATGAATGGGCTATCTAACAAATAATAATAATAAAGCCTTTTATTCAGATTCACAAAAAAACATGTTACAGAAAAAAAGAATTTCACTCATGAATTCGGGTTTTACTGATTTTTTGCAGATCTGTTTGCCAGTTGGTAAATGGCAAACAGATCTGCAAAATAGGCCTATGGCTATCTAACACTTAAAAAAAAAATCCAAATCGGACCAGTAGTTCCTGAGATAAGCGTGTTCAACCAAATAAACTCTTCAGCTTTATATTTGTTTATAGATTTGAACGACGGTGTTTCTGGCACAGGCAGACATTGATAAAATAGTGTGCGTGTGGTGTGAGGGCCCGCGTGTAAAATTCTTTCAAGTAAACATCAGCTAATCGAGTACAATGATTTATGGTATTGTATGGTATGGTGAGCAATGATATGTTCAATCTTTTGTTTGCCAAGAAGTAACCTAGTCACTCTTGACTTAAATACCCCCAGGTACCAGGTACTGTTTCCAAAACTATTTTGTTCACACGGGTGGGATGTTCACCCTGTACCAGTGGCGCATCGCCATAAATCTAGTGGTTCGGTAATGCGGTGGAATTAGCTTGTGTAATAGTCATTATCGTTACGTTAACGTCGAACGCTGGGAACAGACGACGCCTCTAATACTTTTTGTTATGACCACGTGACTGATTGTTGCGATGACACCAGAACAAAGGAATTGGTGGCGTGATTTGTTCCAAGTTTTCGAAGCTGTAGCTTGGCTAGGGGGTTGAGGCACACCCCAAAACGTAATTGATAGAAGACCGGCTAGGAACTATAGAACAGTATCGACAAATATTAATAATTTCTTTACTCTTCACTGTCAGAACTTGATTCTTAATTAGAGCTTATATCCTTATCGGAAGGATACAAGGCAGACGCCTTCGTACTGACGCGACGCGGTCGCGATTAATAATAATAATAATAATCTTTATTATCGCATATTTACAGTTCACAGGGTGACTTATAATTAGACACAAGTAAATTTGAGGTACAATAAGTACTGGTACTGTCTCCCAAACTAAGCGAGTGCTTGTGTTTTGGGTGGCAGTGTTCAGTCGTTTAGTAGGGCACTTATTAACAGATTACAATATTGGTGTAAGTGAACGTAGTTGATCATATGAAAAATGGTTACAATTTGCAATTATTATTTATGCGATTATAAAAAAAATTTTTGGTGGACCATGTATTGTTGAGTGGGCATGTTGTAATGTTGAATGATTATGTAGGTGTGTGTGGCTGTTTGTGTAGATAATTGTGAGTTTGGATATTTGTGTTGTGAGTATTGTGTTATTACGGTAGGAGTGTCGTGTGTTTGTGTGAGTAGGTTACGCGATGTATGTTAGTAATGCTTCAGTTTGTTCATAGTTTAGATTTTGGAGCCAGTCAGTCAGACTGGTTTTAAGTTTGGTGCTGTTTAGGCCTGCGATATTTATTTTCTTATGTGTGTCATTGTATAGTTTAATGCTCATACTATTAAATTGTTTTCTGGCGAAGGAGGTTTTACTGGGAATACGTGGGCAAACGGGCATTCCACTGCGTCGGCCTGGATCGGGGCGCGGGACAGTACGATGTCTTCTCATGATGGACTTGAGCACAAAGAGCTGTCGCACTGTTAGGACCTTGCAGTTCGCGTATAATTTTTCCGTTGGGTACCTATAAGGCTTCCTAGTCATGACTTTGAGGACAGCTCTTTGAGCTCTTTCCACACCTAGAAGAAGTGTCTTGCTGGCGCCTCCCCAAGCTGGTATGCAATATTGGATAATGGATTGGCATAGAGCCAGGTAGATTGATTTTAGCTTTTCAAGAGGGATGCAGTCTCTAAGTGATTTAAAGATGTAAATTAGTCTCCTCACTCTTGAGGTTACTGTGTCTATCTGCTTGTCCCACCTCAATCCGCTATCAATGTATACGCCCAGGTACTTGACATGCTCGGCTCGCTCTATGTGTTGGCATTTGCAGATGTTACGAGAAGAGCAATTATGGGCTGTGATAGAGAAATTTTGTGGTGGGGAGCTATTTTTCCTTATGGAGAAGGCAACATAGTTAGTTTTGGAGAGGTTTAATGTCAGTAGGTTATTTGTAAGCCAGTTCATGATTTTTGACAATGAATATTCTGCCGTTTTCTTTACAGTTTCCCAGTCTGGTCCCCAGACGAGAACTGCCGTATCATCTGCATATGTATAGATTTTGGTGTTACGGAGAGACATTTGGCAGAGCTCGTTTATATATAGTAAAAAGAGGGTCGAACTTAAGATACCTCCTTGCGGGACGCCGTAAGTCACTGTCATCTCATCACTATTGATATCTCCTATCCTTACTTGTTGTTTTCTATTGGCTAAGTAGTCTTTAAGTATATTATATGCGTTTCCACGTATGCCTAGGTTCTCCAATTTGGCAAGAAGGATGGGAACAGAGACCGTGTCGAATGCTTTAGAGAGATCTAGAAAAATACACAGGCATTTATTTTTACTGTCTAGGTTTTTTACAATTTCTGAAGTCAAGTTTATTACGGCATCTTCAGTAGAGTATCCTGATCTAAAACCGTATTGGTTATCGGCCATGATCTTAAATTTCTCCAAAAATTTCTTGAGAGCTCCGTTTAATATTTTTTCAAGAATTTTGGAGATACAGGGCAATACCGCAATAGGACGATAGTTGTTGACACAGTCTCTGTCCCCGCTCTTGTAAATTGGGTGTACGACCGCTTTTTTAAGCATTTCCGGAAATACTCCCGAGTTTATTGCGAGGTTGCATATATGAGTAATAGGTGGTGTTACAGTGCAGCGACATAGTTTTAATATTTGTGATGAGATGCCATCCCAACCTGAGGCACATTCTGGGCGAAGTTGCAGTATTATGGTTTCGATGTCGGACTCGTCTACTGGCATGATAGCTATGGAGTTAACCAAGCTATTTGGAGATGGCAAATTAACAGTATGTGATGCTTCTGAATTGTTGCATTGATTCGATGAGGAGGCAAGTATTTTGTTTGCTAGAGTCTGTCCAGCCCCGGATCTTCAATTTTTTTTAGGCGGGGCAAAAACTGAAAAATGCCGCCCCACCACTTATGTTTATTTTCACCTTGATCATCCATATAATTTCAGCTATCAATATGTTTTTTTTTATGGTAGGTGAAAATCACCCAATGACGAATCCCGCTCTTGGGCGGAGCGGGAGACAGTGTCAGACTCTTACTGACTAAAAAACCTACCCCATTCCTTCCTTGCCTTATTCCCAGAGCCGCGGTAACACTTTCGCACCAACCCTCGGCTCCAGAAGGCTTCGACCATGAAGGGCCCCTACAGTTTGCTGACAGCTCCTTGAGGCGCGTGGGAACAGTGCGCGCCGTTGACGACTTGGACTCGGTCTGGACAGTTACCAGACGACCGGACGGCGAGCTACCCATTGCTCACTGTCCGCGAGTCAGTGTCTACGGTGGCCGGATATTGGCAGGATCGCGGCGGCGACGGCTACGGCGAGGGCGCTGTTGCCTTTGCCTTATGCGGTCGGCCTCCAGCTTTACAAGCATAACTGCTTCGCAGAAGGAGGCGACCGCCTGCCATTCCTCTTCGCTGCAGACCATGGACTGAAGCAAGGCCCGGCGCGAGAGGTCGCCGCCGCCGATCACCCTCACGAGGACACGACGATGCTCTTCCCAAGCAGGGCACACCTCCACCGTGTCCTCCGGGCTTGCCATACAGTGGCGACACCCGGGCGTCTCTTCCGCACGAATCCGGTGCAGGAATCTCCCGAACTTCCCATGTCCGGTGAGAATCTGCGTCATGCGGAAGGTGAGGACGCCGTGAGGACCCAGCCACGCCTCAAAGAGGGGACTTACCGCCGAGTTTATGGCCTGGGTTGCGACAGTGACTGTTTCCACTTCACCATGAGATCCCACCGGAGCTCTTTCCGCCACGCCTCGACATGTTCAGGCAACGGAGTTTCGCCCTGGCGTTGCATCTCCACGCGCAGATCGTGCATGCGTGCAAGGACTGTTGCCTCCAAATCCTATGGTGGTAGGCCAGCAAGGAGGCTCGCCGCCTCACGGGACACCGTACGGTATCCCCGCACCATCCGGACGGCCATGACCATCAAGGGTTGGGGTACCGGCGGCGGCCGACGAGATAAGGATCACCGAGCCGCTCAGGTCCTGAACCCAGTCAGCTCTGGGCAGGACAAAGTATGGCTTGGAGACCACGGTGACGTTTATCGACCACCGCGCCATGCTCTGGAGTAACAGATCCTGAGCGGGGGCGCAGTGGTTGACATTCGCCTGGAGGAGACGAAACGGCGCCGTAATTGGCAGTCCATTGTCTCCTCGCGAGCCCTCTATGAGGGCACTGCCGCAGTGGTTGCGGCGGCGGCGACAGCGGCAGCGACATTAGAAGCGGCTGCGGCGGTGGCGGTGGTGGTGGCGGGCCGACGGAGTCTGGCCTTGAAACAAAACACTGTCGTGGAGAGAAATCGACGAGGAAGTTTTCGAATATAGCTTTATCTCTTTCGCATTCACGGTAACCAGACGCTTGCAGCGATCTGCGATTTCTGCAGGCGAGCGGGAGCCGGGCGCGTATTTTGAACTATGCCTACGCGCCTCGCGAATAATAAATGTTCGTGCAGTCGTACAGCATATCTCACTCCGCGCTCAGGATATCGGTCAAGTTGATATGGTCATAAAGTTGCTGTACTTGTGCTATTATTTATTCCGTGGTCAAAGTTAAATAAATGATGAGTTGTCCATTGGTCTATGAAGTGTGAATTTGGCCGCCCCCTGAATTTGCCGCCCGGGGCGTGGGCCCCGGCTTGCCCCCCCCTAGATCCGGGGCTGAGTCTGTCCTATGCCAGTGAAGAATTTGCAGACGTTATTTACGGATGTTTTAGGGTCATTGTGAGTTTTAAGGAGTTCTATGGGACTATTTTTAGTTTTATGAGTGTTTGTGATGTTTTTTATTGCTGTCCAAAGAGCTTTTGAATCGTTTCCAGCTTTGTCAATCAGGTTTTTTTCATAGGCAGTTTTTAGTTTGCGTAAGAGACAATTGCAGTAATTTCTATAACGCGTGTAGACTAATTTAGCGGTTGTGTTATCTGGCTCTTTTTTAGCTTTAATGTGCAGTCTATCTCGATGCCTTATGCAACGGAGTAAACCTGGTGTAATCCATGGCTTTATTATTCTGCATTTCCTATTTATTTTAGAGGTGTTTGTGTTTTTCTGTACGATATTTGAGACTATATATATAAGTGTATTAGTAGCTAGGTTTGCGTCGTCAGTTGCATAAACGTCTATAAAATCGGTACTCTCTAAATCTGTTTTTATTTGGTCATAGTTCAAAAGAGTTTTAGTTGTTGCTGGTTTACGAGAAGTGATAGATTTATTCGTGAATAAGACGATTGGCATATGATCCGTTACACAGGATTCGAGTACTAGAGTTGTGGCACAGAGATTAGTTTTTGTAAGAAAATGATCTAGGCAAGTCATATTTCTGGTAGGGTAGGTATGTGTTGGGAAAAGACCGTGGGTTGCGTTGAAGGTTAGGTATTCTTCACGTAATGGGTCAGAGCTGTTAGAGCATATGTCGATATTTATGTCACCAACCAGGACTACTTCGGTGGATAGACTGTTGTACACCTCGTTCAGGCTGTTCAAAAAAATGTTAAAGTTTTCTCGGGTTTTCAGAGAGGGCGAACGGTATATGGCTACCACTGTAACATTGTTGTCTATTTGGCAAATCAAGCCACTTGCATCTTTAAGTGTGGGTTCACATATTTTGCACGAGAGATTTGATTTAGAGTAAATGGTGACGCCATCATTTTTGTTAAGCGTGGATTTTGTGGGGTGAGCAGTGTACCCCTCTAAGGTTGGTAAGTTAGCGACTCCGCGTAGCCAACACTCGGTCAGAACGATAATGTCAAATTGTACGTCAGTCATTGTTAATAAAATTCGAAGTTGGTCAAAATTCTTGTTAATGCTACGGATGTTAATATGGAATATTTTGATAGCATCTTTCGTATGGGGAATGAATAATCGACAGTCCTCTGGTTGACAGACATAAGAGTTTGTGAGATCTAATGAGTCCAGTTCTGCGTTAATATTGTTTATGTTAGCCATTTATAGTGAGAGATGTCAGGAAGAGCCATACAGCGCGTCAATAGGGCGTGTAGATGTAATAGTGAGTATGTTTTTAGTGTTGTGAATGTATAGTATAGGGTTATGTAAGTGTGATTAGTGTGGTTTGTTGATTTGGTCCTCCTATTAACAGTTTGATAAAATCTATACTAATATTATAAAGCTGAAGAGTTTGTTTGTTTGTTTGTTTGTTTGTTTGTTTGAACGCGCTAATCTCAGGAACTACTGGTTCGATTTGAAAAATTCTTTTTGTGTTGAATAGATCATTTATCGAGGAAGGCTTTAGGCTATATAACATCACGCTGTGACTTATAGGACCGAAGAAACAATGGAAAATGTGGAAAAAACGGGGGAAGATATTCATCTTTGAGGGCTTCCGTTGCGTGCGCTGCGAAAACGGTAGAAGATACCAAAAAAATTTGTATGAAAGAATTATTCCTCTTAAAATGATCTAAAAAAATGTCCGCGACAGTATATGTCTATCTTTCAAGGTTAACTCACTAGAACCGTTTAAAATTTGGCCGAAATTAAATGCATTATTACCAAATAATTGGTAATAGAGTTAGAGTTGTATCAACATAGTAATATTAAACCTTATCCAAATAAATGTGCTGTTGATTAAGAGTATGTAATTGTGAACAAAATTGTCTTTGACATCACTTATTTTCAATGAACATCTTAGAAGATATTACAATTTTAAAATAACTCCGATATAAAATTCACACGCGTCGCATGATGTGCAAAATATGACGCTGCAAGCCCCACAGTTTGCTGACAACACCTTGAGGAGCGCGGGAGCAGTGCACGCCGTCGACGATTTGGTCTCGGTTTGGACTGTTACCAGACAACCGGACGGCGAGCTACCCATTGCTCACCGTCCGCAAGCCAGCGTCTACGGTGGCCGGATATCGGCAGGATCGCGGCGGCGACGGCTACGGCGAGGGCGCTTTTGCCCTTGCCTTATGCGGTCGGCCTCCTCCTTTACGAGCATTACTGCTTCGCAGAAGGAGGCGACCGCTTGCCATTCTTCTTCGCTGCGGACCATGGCCTGAACCAAGGCCCGGCGCGAGAGGTCGCCGCTGCCGATCACCCCCACGAGGACACAGCGATGCTCTTCCCAAGCAGTGCACACCTCCACCGTGTGCTACACCGTGTCCTCCGTGCTGGCCACCCAGTGGCGACACCCGGGCTTCTCTTCCGCACGAATCCGGCGCAGGAATCTCCTGAACTTCCCATGTCCGGTGAGAACCTGCGTCATGTCCTGCGTGATGTCTATCCACCACGCCTCAAAGAGGGGACTTAGCGCCGAGATTATGGCATGCCCAAGTGTAGCTCTATGAAGTTTTTAGATAATTATGTTTTTTTTAAAACTAAATTGTTTAAATTAATAACAGAAATATTACTTTGACACGGGCAAAGTCGTGGGTAACAGCTATAATTTATAAAGCTGAGGTTGTTTGCAAAAATAAATATGATGCCCAAAGTAACTATTCTACGCGGACGAAGTCGCGGGCACAGCTAGTATTTTATAAACAACATTTCTATTCCTTTTTAAGGTATTAAAGTGAGCGACAGACACATATATCAACAGTATAACTAGTAAACACAGAGAAAGAATAAGTGAAAAGTGTGTTAGTAAAATCTGACTAGGTAGTCACAATTTTTTCTTTAAATCTAAGAGACATTGGTCTGAGGAGATTAGTATTTGTTTATCCCCATGTTCTTTGCGTAGGAATATGTTCCCGTTAGAGGTCCAGCAGTATTTAAATTTTTCCTGTTTAGCGAATTCACGTGCGGCGTGGAACAGTCTCTTGGAACTTACAGGTAGGTAGTCGGCAACATATACTGGCTGTCGTTTACCCTGGATGTTTATCGATTCCGTGTTGAGCTTTTCTTCCACAGTTTTCTTTTTGTTGTTAAATTCGCGAACTGCAGATAAGGTATTCGACTTCATTTGAACGGTCTGGAATTCAACAATAATAGGGCGAGTAGAGCCGTCTTTGCCCGGTAAACGATATATGTCTCTTAGATCCGCAGCCGAGATTGAAATACCGACGACTTCTCCTATTTTAGTAACAGTTTTCGTGAGGTCTTCGCTATTCTCATTATTTTTCAGAGGGACATTTCTTACTTCAATGCTAGAAGATCGAGATTTTAGTTGCAAATCTTGAACTTTTCTTTCAAGTTTCTCCAAACACTTTCGTTGTTCCAGCCTTTCTTTTTGTAGCCAATCTAGAGCCGATCCTATTTCCTCATATTGCTTGTTTATAAAGGCCGTTGAGGTTACAATCTCGTTGTTTGACTCATTAATTTTGGAAGTTTGTGTTTTCAGTTCTAAGATTTCTGTAGAAAGCTTAGCTATAAGCGAGTTTTGTTTTGACCACATGTCGCTGAATTTGGCATCGAGTTCTGATTTCCAACTGTTTAACAGTTCCATTATGACATGGTTAGGATCGAGATCTTTTCCTTTGGGTGATTGATAGCGTGGGCGCTTGCTTGCTTTTATATTAGCGCGTGAAGTATCGCTATATTGTAAAGAATTTAGATCTGATTCCGATTGGGTATGTTCTATTGTAGATGCAATTGGTGTTTTATTGGGTGTTCGTGGAATCGACATATTAGTTTTAAAATAATGGCCCAGATAAACAAGCAGTTAAAAACGAAAATATAAACAACTCCAAAAAGTCTCGCTTTTCGTGGGGATCGAACTGGCGACCACAACGTTCACTCTTAGCTCTGCTTAAACTGCTCTGCCAACGGAGTCTTAAGTGAGTAGTCGAATTTGGAGCTCGCTACGCATTAATAGATGGATGCGCAGGCGATAGCGGGGACGAGAGCGGTAAGCGCGGGAGGTATCGAGCGCTCTGCGAGTTGTCGTAGGTCAGGGTTAGAGTCGTTAGATCACACTATTCAAATTTTGAGGTTTTTTCCACAGGTTTAGTTTTAATTTAATTCGGTATCAGTTCAGCCGATCACTATGAGAGTCACACAGTTAGATAGGTAATTTCACTGGCTTTAGGTTTAGTGGTATACTATCGCTAAAATGTTCACTTTTTCCACTTTTCTTGTTTAAAACTGAGAAGCAAAGTAACAACGTTCCGACTTCACCAAAGGTGCACGCCAGACCCAAATAAAAAGTATATATTTCATGTAAATTATATTTATTGTAACTCAAATGAGATCTACATTTAGGGTATCTGGAAGACTACATAGGACTAAAATGTTACATCTACACTACACATGTACCATAGAAAAATAGTTTATTTAAATATGCTATGATTATTTCATCATTTTTTTATTCACAATTATATTACATTTCTCTAGTACATGGCTATATTACTAGTTTCTGGTGACTGTGAATTTGTATTATAAATAGGTTCTAGAAGCTAGGAATAGACTTGATGAAGGAGATCCCACTTTCTTTAACATCCCTTAATTTAATGTTTTTACAAAAAGAGATCCGTACCAACTTGTGTCAAACCAAATTAAAATGAATAGACATTTTGCGTGATCAGAGGGCTGGCACTTTTTTCGCTCAGAGAATTAGCATTGCCATTCAACGTGGCAATGCTAGCAGCCTTCTGGGCAAATTTCCGATGACAGCGATGTGGAGAAGTACTTTGGCGCCTAAGTGTGTTTTTGTATTATATGTTTGTACATAGGTTTAGTATAAAAGTATTAATAATTTAAAATAATCTCAATTAAAGAGATTACAATTTTGTGTAGAATTTATTAAAAAGAATTAGTGAATTTATTTGAAAAATAACAATTTTATTTTTGTAGAAGTGGGAATTGTTTTCCATTGCCATTTCACATTTTAATGTTTTTATAATTTTTAATGTGGTTAAAAAATTAGTATATTATACACATAAATAAAACATTTTTTTTGGTATTAATATACTTGTGACACAATATGATATGGTTATTGGGCATTCTCTTTAATATATATTTTTTTGTCTAAGACAAATATTTAGGGTTCATTTTTATTTATGAATGTGGGATCGTCCTTTAGTAACTACATTTATTTCTGACCCTTTGAACGTCAACATTTTAATAAATTTTTCACTACAAACCAATTTTTGTTCCACAAAAAATAATGTTTGAATTGAACTCAAATTTTTAATAAATAATGTGCTATGTTATAATGTCTAATAGTCAATTTGCTAATATAATTTTAAATAATGAAGGTGCAATTATAATTGTTTTTAAATAAATATTTTTTATACAATTTAAGCTAGTGCTCGACGTTCAAAGGGCCGCCGTCATCAGCACAATAAAATTTACAATATACCCTAAAATATTTATGTACATATTACAGCAAATTTACAAAGCATCGTTATCACAGTTTTCCATAATTTGCACCCACTCGTAACTTACATACAAACAGAAAGATATATTTTAGTTACATAAGCCGTGATCTCTTATACGAAACAGCCTTTTTCAATACTACTACGCATTTTTCCCTAGGCAGGCAATTTACTGTTATTCGCACTAGTGTGGAAAAGTGTGAGCGCTAAGTGACTCTCGATTGATACATGTGATTTGTCCTTACAGAACTCGGCTCCAAAACCCCTCGCTCGACTCGGGCGAATTCCACCTCGGTCGCAATGTCAAACTTTCCGCACTTGTATCAAAATGTACTGTTTCATAGTGAATCCAAGGCTCGTGCTTCTAAAATGATACGAACAAACAAACATACTTAACGGCCTGTGGTATCCACTGACCGTGGGTCTTACAATCTCAGGGTGATAAAATAATAGGTATTATATTAAAATAATAGAAAATAAAACAAATGAAGTAGTAACGCATTTACTAGCTAATCTTGTCGACCATTCAGTTCTATAAACGCTGCATAACAGGCGATGAATTTCTGCAGGCTTAGCAAAGTTCAATCTACAATCGTTAACGCTAGTAGAAAACTAAACAAATACATGACATTATTTCAACTTTACATAGCGAAGTTCACATCGTTTAAAATGTTCAAATCGCTACATCCTCTAGTTTTATGGTATAAATACCATTTACCAAATTACAATTTTTGTGGGACAAGCGATCGATCGACTAACACGCGTCAACATGGCTACCAATTTATCGCGTAACCGCTTACGCGCCGAAGCGTTACCGATTGCAGAGAGAGAAACTTGAACCTTGGCTAAGCCTGCTGGTCTGTAATCACAAAATCTAAAATCGTGTAACCAGTGTCAATTTAATAAAGTATTTACAGTTCGTTTTGTAATCCTAGGCTACGATTTGACAAAATGTCAAACTCCAGAAAATTTGGAACATATTTCAAGAGTGTGTCATTCTGAGTTGTCAAATCGTAGTCTAGAATTAAAAAACGAACTATAGGTAGTGTAACGAGTCAGCCTTCTTGACAAACTACGCTGAATATGTTTTTTTTTTAAATATAAACTTGACTGCAATCCCACTTGATGGTAAGCAGGCCCCTTTTTCATGAATCACTCTGTCTATTGGTGGAAAATCTGATGAGTGGTTATTGAGTTTATGGCGAACATACAGACAGATACGGTGAAGGATTGTGCACGTGCTCCTGGACTGCACAGGTGTTACTGACATACGCACACGAACCATAGGCACACCGAACTCCCTTATTGACGCCATGAAAAATCTGAAAGGCCTAATCAGCTTCTGGAGAGGGGCTGGTTGGAATAAGCCCACAAAAGTTTATGGCCGCTATGGCTCACGTCTACACAGGACTAAGTGCGGAAACCATACTCAGACATAACATAACATAACGGTGAAGGATGTTTTATAATATATTAGGAATAAAGAAAACGGTCTGGCAGTGTCTCACGCATTATCACTTCATTTGTTCACTCACATATCACTTTATAATCACACATAAAATTTCACTTTTAATATTTAAAACTAAACAGTCTCAGACCGTGTCTTTTGCTCACTTTTAATTTTTTTTTACGTATTTTCTTGAGTTTACTCAATTTTTTTTGTTATCAGTCAATATTTTAAAGTTTAACGATATTATCACACTGTAACTAGTGGCAAGTCGCAATGATATTGTTAATGTTCTTGCACGATATAATGTACGTCAGTCACTGTCTTCGTTACCTGGAACAAACAAACATTATATTATTAGACTTATTTGGCATAGGTTTAATACAAAAACCAATTTACCTATCTTAATTTCGGGCTTTTGTCCTAGCTATTCGTGAAAATTTAAACTGTTTTATAACATTACCTTAACTTTTACAACAATAGACGATTTAATTATATCTATAGATGGCACCGAGTAGAGTGTCTCAGAATAATGGAAGACCAAAAAGGAATCAATGGTCTTCTAATTAAGTTAAATAAAAGAGGCTATGTACTATTACTACTAAGCTATACTATTTTAGAATAAGATTAGATTAGATCTAAAGACTTACAGAAATAAAATCAAAATCGTCTGAATGGACAAGTGCAATGGCAAGAAAAATTGTGTGTACAATGCGTTCTAAATGAGAATAGTATCGATTGCATGTTGTGACGTCAACAAGATATTTTTAAAATTCAGTTTATTTACGAAAATTTTAATTTATTTACGAAAATTTTAATTTATTTACCAACTGTGAACGAAAAAAAGTTTAATCAGAATCCAGTTTTTCAATTTTACTCATCTGAGTTCTTCGATTTTGCAAAAATATCTTCGATTTAACAGTACGGCGTGACATGTTTTTTTTATGGTGGGCAAAAATCATCCAATGACGAATTCCGCTCTTGGACGGAGCAGGAAACAGTGTCACTCTTCCTGACTAAACACCCCACCTCGTTCCTTCTTTGCCCTTCGCACTGGGGCCAAGCCTTCTTTTCAGAAAGAGACTCTGGGCCCCATTACGCTTCAACCATTTTACACAATCCCTACGGTACGGCGTGACGTCACGTCCTGTCAATCGTTCCTATTGTTATTTGGAACGCATATTAAAGGGCAAATGCATATGTCAGGGTTGCTGGAAGCCGATGGATACAAGACGCACAGGACCGGTCTTTGTGGCGGCGCTTGGGGGAGGCCTATGTCCAGCGGACGTCTTTCGGCTGAAATGATGATGATGATGATGATTAAAGGGCAAGACAATGGTTTGTTACCTCGCTAGTGGTAATGGAACAGGTTGAAGAGTCTCCGGTTGAAGAAGCGTTGCTGCTTGAGCTCGGACAGCTCGCGCTCGTCGTCGTTGCGGATGCAGAAGTAGCTCGTGATCACGCTGCGGCATATCGGGCACTTGTCTAGTTTAGCTGGAACACACAACGGACATTATTAGTGAAGAAAGACAAATATTTAGACCAAAAGAACAACCTGGACGACTCGTCCGGACCAAGACCAGTCGTCCGAACCAAGCACAGTCGTCAAGGGCGCGCACTGTTCCCGCGCTCCTCAAGGAGTTGTCAGCAAACCGTAGGGACCCTGTAGAAGGGTCGAAGCCAACTGGGGCTAAGGGTTCGTGTCTGAAAGGAAGGATCTGGCCCTGGTATATATTTTTTTTTTTTTTTCTCGTGGTGGAAATCCTCATGGATGTCCTCCACCCTGGGGTAGGTGGAGGGGTCTGTCAGACTCTTACTGACTAAAACCACCCCGGTGTTCCCTCGTACACTTTTGTCGGAGGCTACGGGTGCAGTTTGACTTCCGCTGGCCCTGGTATATATGTCAACGTAGGAATTGGGTAGGTTGTTTAGTCAGTAAGAGTCTTGACACTATTTCTCGCTCCGCCCAAGGGTGGGATTCGTCATTGGATAATTTTTACCTACCATAAAAAAAACTGGGACGTCTGGGATACCTTCCTTTGGAATTGGCAAGAAGTGGCTCAAAACCGAGAACATTGGAAAGAATGCAGGGAAGCCTTTGTCTAGGAATGGGATAGTATGGGCTAGAAATAATAATTTCAAATGTTTTTGTGGAAATGGCGTGTGAATTTGGTGGACCGGACCAAGCCCAAGTCGTCGACGGCGCGCACTGTTCCCGCGCGCCTCAATGAGTTGTCAGCTAACAGTAGGGACGGGCCAAGAGTTCGATCTGAAAGGAAGGCTCGATCCTGGTTTAAGACCAAGTTTATAGTGGTATGTTTTTTGGTCATGCTTTACCTACCATGATATAAAAAAGGTAAATTTTACATTATAATCTGAGAATGAGGCCAAAAAGGCGCCTAACTTATCTTCATATACGTTTCAAGTTAAAAAATATAAGAATCGTTATTTCGCATGCCAAGGTCGGGTTCTCAAGGCGCCACAGACATTGATGGCCGCTGCATTGGTATTGATAGCTCGCGCAGATGCGGCGTGCCATCTGAATATTGAGAGGTAAGGCCGTGGCACAGTGGACGTTGCAAGCGATTCTATACTTTGGCTCGCTAGTAAGGCGCTTGACGTCAACAATAGTTACTTGTAGATTTAGGACGCGGGTTGTGCTCACAAAAATTTTGGATATTTTTTTTAGGTATGTAAAAATCATCACATGACATCTTCGCGCCCTAAGGTGGAGCGGGCTATAGTGTCAGAATTTTACAGACTGAAAAATCCACTCTTTTTCCTTCTTTGGCTTCGTTCCCAGGTCCGGTCCCAGGTGACGTTTTCAAAATAGCCTCAAAGTACTTTATTTTCTAATTTTATCTTTACTAATCGATAGTGTTTCATATACCGTATCGACCCTACACGGGATTAAAACGACCAACATTTAACAGTGTAGTCTCTTGGAAAAGAATATAAGATACTTTTTTTGTCCTGGGAATAGGTATATATCTTTGAGACCATTTTTTACATTCACACAGTCAAATGATAAATGATATTTATTTCTGCAAAACAACACTTTTACACGTCATTTTTTTTGTCAGTTTAAACTAGATGAGTCCGGTGTTTCCTAGCTGACTGCCCTAAGAAACACCGAAACAAACTCAGGGGTGAAGTCACCAGTATTCGCTAGTAAGCTATAAACAATATCCTCGCTTGACAAGGAGGTGTAGCTCCCAGCTAATTGCCTGCTGCATATTGTATAAGCGAATCAGTAGCGTGACCGGCGTCCACAATAGCGACAATAGTCTCAACGCCGACTGACGGCTACATCAATATTTATATCTGTTATTGACAGCTTCTGTAAGGTTAGATTCTAGATCAAAATAAGTATTTTAAGCGGGGAAATAAGTTGAGCTAATATGACGATCGTTCGGCAATCGTTGTTATGTTCAAAAATCAAAAATCTGTTACTGAGCATGGCAGATCAATTGCCATTTTAGTCAGTGGTGTAGGTAGCCCTACAGGGACCGTATCAAAAGTCCCACAGGAGCCCCGTATAAAAAAATGTGCTTTTTTTACAAATGCGGGTATGGAAATCATGTTGCCAATTTTTACCTACGTCGGGGTCCAATTATAATATATATATTCCACAACTGTCACACAGCATCGTCTAGTCCCAAGCTAAGCAGAGCTTGTGTTATGGGTACTAGACAACTGATAAACATAATTATATATTTCTAAATACATACATATTATAGATAATAAAATAAAATAAATTACACCCAGACACCGAACAAATGATTGAGCTCATCACACAAACATTTGTCCTGGGTGGGAATCGAACCCACGACCTCCGGTATAGCAGTCAGGGGTCACTAACCACTAGACCAATTAAATTAATTAAAATAGCCTGTGAAATTAGTGTGGGGGTCCCGCATTATTGATACCGCAGATATAGCAGTAGCTACGCCCCCTGAATTTAGCTTACAATAACTAGTATTTACAGTACTCGGTAATAGATTCAAGGTTTTTTAACCGACTTCAAAAAAAGGAGGAGGTTCTCAATTCGATTGTATTTTTTTTTTTTTATTTTTTTTTTATTTTTTTTTATGTTTGTTACCTCAGAACTCCGCCGTTTATGGATGGATTTGCAAAATTTTTTTTGTACTTGAAAGGATATGCTTCCAGATTGGTCCCATTTTTTTCAAAATTGAGTTTTGATGATGGGATCCATGAGAAATCGAGGGAACTCCTCAAATATTATAGGCAACTATATAGTTTTTTTTTATATTTTCATCGAGAACTCAAGCATTTACAGTCAAAAAGTAACATTTGATGAGGTGGAACTGGTGAAGAAGATCAGAAAATGGCTAACGAAACTTGACACTCGCATAGATATCACAATTAAGGTAGTTAAGCAACTTTGAAAATGCACTATAAACCAATGATCTTAAATAATTATGTTGAAAATGTTATCATCGAACTGATCTGATGATGATGATGGAGCTGGAAGGTAGGCACTGGCACTGCGTAGCTAATTAATATATCCTAGCCGTGTTTGGGCTTGTTAGAATTGTCATAAGATGCACTTTGGCTGTAAGATACTATTGAACTGATGTGATGATGAAGCTGGAAGGTGGAAGGTCGGCATGGGAACTTCAAAGTAAAATAATGTATCCTAGCATTGTTTGAGCTTATTAGAGCTGTCATGGGCAATGCTGTCAAGGTCAATGGAAAGGGCTATGCTCGGAATTTCCTTGCGTGTTCGAATCAGAAATGAAGAAATGCGCAGGAGAACCAAGGTCACCGACATAGCCCGAAGAATTGCCAAACTTAAGTGGCAGTGGGCAGGGCACATTGCTCGTAGAACAGATGGCTGATGGGGCCGAAAGGTTCTAGAGTGGCGACCGCGCACCAACAGACGCAGCTTTGGAAGGCCTCCCACAAGGTGGACCGATGACCTGGTGAGAATCACGGGAACGCGATGGATGCGAGTCGCACAGAAATGGTCGTTGTAGTGACGCTTGGGGGAGGTCTATGTCCAACAGTGGACGTTTTCTGGCTGAAATGATGATGATTATGAGAGCTGTCATAAGATGTACTCATGAAATGAATCATAAGTATTTCATGCATCATATCATCTCTCCACGAGATCAAAACGATTACACTGTAACAATATATGTATTCCTACTGATATGACATTGGTAACTTTTTCAAAAGAAATGTAGGAACGATATTGACTTCGTTGCCATAACACATTATAATAAAAAACACTAAACGGCTACAAATAAAAAAAACTTTTTACAAAAAAAAAAAACCGCCTTCAAAAAAAGCCAAACGACAAAAGTTCCTACACTAAAAAGTTAAAAATAAAAATTTGAATTGCTGTAAAGAAACTTAATTTATAGGTAAATTTATTTCACATTAATATTTTGCAAATATTCAAAATTTATTACTTCTTTTTGGAGTCGGTGCCAGCCAAGGCAAGGAATTACGAATGGGCAACAATCCCTTGAAAAACTACCTCTAACTTCACTATAAAACTACTTAGTACCTATTTGCGTACTCAAATATATAATACTTAACTAAGACATAAATACATATTAGACTTCTCTAAAAAAAAACATCCCATTTGCACATTTTTTTCAAATAAAAAATATATACTTACAAAAACCTTCTGCAACATTTTAAGTACATTGAAAATGTTTAAGCATTGCAAGCACAAGCAAAGCTACCTAACATTAAGTTACAACAATAAAAATGCTGGCACCGACTCCAAAAAGAAGTAATAAATTTTGAATATTTGCAAAATATTAATGTGAAATAAATTTACCTATAAATTAAGTTTCTTTACAGCAATTCAAATTTTTATTTTTAACTTTTTAGTGTAGGAACTTTTGTCGTTTGGCTTTTTTTGAAGGCGGTTTTTTTTTTTTGTAAAAAGTTTTTTTTATTTTGAGATGGGATTGCATCAGGAAACAACTTCTCTTTTTCCCTACTTGACTTTACGAAGGTCCCTTGGTGATTACCAAGGGCCTAGAACGCAAAGGAAGGCCCGCGGCAGAGATTTAGTCAGTAAGGTTGTTTTTAATATCATGCGGAAAATTTCGAAGACAAAAAAACGCGTTCTACGTGCGTATTGCGCTCTAGGATATTAATTGCGGAGATTACGCATGTAGGACAAATCCGCATGCATAATGACATGCACACGATATTAAAAACGGCCTTACAGACTAAATGTAATAATAAGCAGTACCTTTGTACTCTTCTGTCAGTATGTGTACTTTTCTTTTTGTGTTTGTGTGTACATAAATAAATAAATAATCCCTCTCGCGGTCCTTATAGTCATATGGATAACTCCTTATTTGATAAAAACACGCTCTAAAAAGTACGAAACAAGAAAACACTCTCCAATGAAATTACTTAGTATGTACCACTTTTTTTAATTTATTATTCTTATGGCATACGACCACGGCTTTATCCTTAAAACATTTCTCTATCAATATTATAAATTGAAAATACACTTCTCATCAAAAAAATCGAAACACTTCCGTTTTCATTGTTTCTGTCCGAATTTAACACAAAAAAGAATTCATACGATGAAAAAAAATACATATATTATAGCTGGCAGTTTGGCCATTACAGTAATAAGCGAAAATTCTAAATTCAAAATTAGAATTTCATTTGTTTATCTTATAAACGAAATGAATCACTGTTTTGAGACAAATGTGTGTTTAGGGTTGGAGTACATTTAGCGTTTAAAAACTAAAAATTGGCGCCTATCCTTAAACTTTTTGTTTTTTATTTCAATACTGTGACTTTGGGACGTCTGAAAAAAGGTTTTTTTTCTAAAACGTATGGATACTTCGCCCACAGAAGCCGCCCAAGTTGTGGCATTGCTGGATTCTGGCCTTAGTCAGCGTGTTGTGGCTGCAAGACTGCATCTAAGCCTGTCATCTGTTCATAGAGTCTATAAACGTTATCGGGAGACTGGTTTGTTCACGCGCCGTTCAGGATCTGGCAGGAATCGGGTCACTTCTGAGCGAGATGATCGATTTATTGTAACAACTTCTTTAAGAAATCGACGCCTTAACGCTTTTCAACTGCAGCAGCGGCTTCGTGTTGTACGAAGGGTGGCTGTAAGTGACTCTACAATTAGAAGAAGGTTGAAGGATCGTGGACTGGTACCGCATAAGCCAGCAAATGGGCCGAAATTAACTGCAGACCATCGAAGAGCGCGCCTTAACTTTGCACGTGAGCACCTAAATTGATCATACCTACAGTGGAGCAAAGTTCTCTTTTCTGATGAGTGTAAAATTATGCTGTATGGTAACGACGGAAGGAACAAGGTCTACAGAAGAGACGGAGAACGCTATGCACAATGCTGCATTGAAGAAAAGGTCAGCTATGGTGGCGGTTCGTGGACGGTTTGGGGAGGAATCAGCGCCGACGGTAAGACAGAGCTTGCTTTCGTGTCTGGGCCACGTCTGCCTGCACTAAACTGTCATCGGTACGTCGAAGAGTGTCTCGAGCCTCATGTGATGCCCTATGCACATTTTATTGGCAACGGCTTCATATTCATGCACGACAATGCTAGGGCTCACACCGCGGGCGTCGTACGAGATTATCTTAACGAAGTCGATATCTCTATTATGGAATGGCCAGCAAGAAGCCCGGACATGAATCCCATTGAACATCTATGGGATGAATTAAAGAGACGAATTCGAGCAAGAGATCCTGCCCCAGAAACACTTAGCCAGCTGCAAGATGCAATCCAAGAGGAATGGGACAATATACCACAGCATGTGATCGTGACTCTCATCCGATCGATGAAGAACCGTATGGAAGCAGTAATTAGAGCTCGGGGAGGGAATACAAGTTATTAAATAAACGTTTTTTAGCTTTTTTTTTCATTTACGTGTGTTGTTTTATCCATTTCCTTTATACTCCATACGGAATAAAAATGACTCATTTAACAAAATACGAAACCTATGAAAAATTCATTTAAATTTAGAACATTAACATTAAGATTTGATAAGCTCATATTACTCACTATTAAACGACATTTAACATTTATTCCTAAATGTACACATTTTTCTGATAATCCTGACAAAACGTAAACTTGCAAGGTGTTTCGATTTTTTTGATGAGAAGTGTATATTAAAATATAATAATATGTGTAAGTTAGTTTATTTAATAACGGTAAATATTTAATAGTTTGTACATACTAAGTAATTTCATTGGAGAGTGTTTTCTTGTTTCGTACTTTTTAGAGCGTGTTTTTAAGTAGTCGGGTGTTAGTTTTTAAACTTTATTTTTATTTAACATATTTTGGAGTTCTAAATAGGTTAATCTTGGGTTCATTGATTTCTCAGCCCATGAATACAGGTAAAGTCACAAGCAAATGCTAGTAATATATATATATTCAAAATGTACAAGTAAAGCGCTTTCAAATGATACCAAACACGGCATATTTATCTTAACTTTATTTTTTTACTTCGTATGTTTTGTCCGCTAGAGGGCGCCACATTAGATGTTGTGAAATCACATATAGCCTTTAACCAGCGGACAATTAAGACGCTTCTAATGATATGTCATTTGTCGAATTCTGATAAGTCGTTTAGAAGTTACGAGGGAACAGATGAACATCCATACCCACATACATACATACATACATACAGGTCAAAATCATAACCCTCCTTTTGCTTCGCCGTAGTCGGGTAAAAAGAAAGAAAAATATTATTAGATATCCCTACTCGTATTATCCACCGAGTCTGCAGATTGCTCCTAGCTAATCAAAGCACAATTTCTTAAACCATTAAAATAGCTGATAACCGTCATCACAGCTCTTATTGCAACTATTATCTTAATATAACTGTCGCTGGTGAAACAATGAGCTATAAAAATAATAATACTAGCTCAACAAGGAGTCGTAAATTACAGCTGCTTACTGTATACATGTTACCGGCTATGCCCGATTTTAGAATTATAACGATAATGAAATGATACTGTCTAGTCCGGGGAGGGTAAGCAGAAAGTTTAAAAAAATTGACGAGGGCCAGAATTATAAAAATATACATTTTGTGTAAAAATTTCAATCACATGAAAACATTGCAATCAAATCCACAAACGAGAGCTCCGATCTGCTCTGATCCCATTTAAGTCTTCTAACCTAACCTGCCCGTGTCGGGAAGCCCTAAAAGCTTCGAGCTCGCTTCGCTTATTCTTGAATTAATATCGCTGGTTTGACCAGATTCACATTTAGCGATTGTATGGGGCGAGTGCGGGTGCGCGTAAATACTATTACGTACTCACGGTTTACTCACTCGATAAAAAAAAAAAAAATTCAGATCATGACATCACTAGATTATGACGTCTATTTAAAATTATATTTTTCGATCTGTATTTTAAAATAACAAAGAATGACTAAATTTGTGGCGGCTTGATGGCTGCAAAACTCGAGAATGAATTTATAGAAGAGGCGTAGAACTGGCAAGGAGGCGCAGGCACGTGAAGTATGACAGGAATTGAGGGAGGAGATAACTTCACTCGTCTGTAATCAGATCCATGGTATTCGCTTGTGTGTCAGGTCTGATACACAGTGTATAAGAAGGAGATGTATTATGTGTACTCACGCAGGCAGTCAGCACAGAGACAAGCGTGCCGGCACGGCAGCAAAGCGCGCGACAGCGGGTGCGACGCGCACACGCAGCACAGCGCGTCGGCCGCGTGCGCCGCGCCGTAGCCCTCCGCCGGCCCGCCGCACTCCCCGCTCACGTACAGTTGCTGGAACACCACAACGAACCTTGTTGAAACATCTACGGTCCGGACTAAGCGTTTTGTTTCGTCAAGGGACTGGAACAGTGTGCCAGCTGCAGTCTTTCCGTCCGATTATAATTTAGTTGTCTTCAAGGCTAGAGTGAATAGGCTTTAAATAAACTAGTGCGCTTCACCATCAACGATTGTATCACTGCTTACCATCAGGTGGGATCGCAGTCAAGCATTAGTTTATAGCATTAAAAAAAACGAACATGATAACATCTGCTTTTATTAGCATTATTGGAAATGTAATGTTCCCATTGTTGGGACTCAGGCCTCGTCACTAGGAGAGGAAATGGGGCGTAATCTACAACGCGGGATCCGTGCAGGTTGGTTGAGAGTCTCAGAATAACACAGCTGAGTTTTAGTTAGTAAGAGCATTTCTTGTTATGTAACACATTTTTTAATACAAAAATATATATTTCCTTTTATTGTTGTGAATGGAGGACTATGATAAATAATATTTATTTTGTAAATAGGTTTCAAAAAAACACTTTTACACGTCAATGTATGTGGACAACTTTTTTTAGCCTACCTATGCCTGGCAAATGAGTATTTTCTGTGTCTTACCCAAATGTCCCTTTCTTGGTATTGTTTTTCAAGTAGTTAAGCTCCTTAGTAGTCCTGAATTAAGCATAATAAATGCTTGCACTGACTGGACAAGTAAAAAAATAAGACAAATCTGCATAATTCTTATGTGACTTGACCATTACGCATTTCCTGTATGAACTTTAACCTCAAGAGTTTGTTTCGGTGTTTCTTCTCAGGGTAGTCAGCTAGGAAACACCGGTTTCATTAAGTTTAAATTGATGAAAAAAAAATGACGTGTGAAAGTATAGGTATTTTAAAACGTATTTGCAAAATAAAAATCATTTATCGTTCTAACTTAGAGCGTGAGAAGTTATTTTGTATTAAAAAAAAACGGTTAAATTAATTAAAAGCATCGTGATGAGCCAAGTATTTCCCTACTACCACAATAAACCTTTGAGTAATTGCATAGATTAAACAATCACATTTACATATTATTGTATATAATTCTTTGTTATTTACTTGCATTACTTCTAAATGTACATAAATACATCTCAATGTTATGTGTAATCATGTTTTATTGTAATATTTTGTGACGGAAATAAACTTATTAGCATTTTAAGATGAGTTTTTAAACTGTTTTTATTTGAAAATACGTATTTTTAGGTTGAAAAATCATCTGAAGACGTCACACGGAAACGATGCATTGTTTTAGATTGATTTCGTTGATTCAGAAAGTCGATTCTTGAATTAATCTCACCTTATATACACTTTTTAAAATCATCCAATGACACATCATAATGATGATGATGTACAATTTTTGCTGTCATCATCATCATCATTTCAGCCGAAAGCCGACCACTGTTGGACATACACTTCCCCCAAGTGTCACCATGACCAACAGTTATGTGCGTTTCGCAACCATCGTTCTGATTCCTGCGACCTTCAGGTGAGTCTTCAGTCCATCTTGTGGGAAGCGTTACTTTTTGTTTACAAATCGATAGTGTTTCATATGTACCGTATAGACCCTCCACGTAAATAAAACCATCAAAATTTAACGGTGGTGTCCTTAAGGAGTGTGTGTGAAAAGACACAACTGCCACTTGTGTGTTACCTTCAAGCAGGACAGGTGTCCGTTCGCTTGCTTCAAGTACTGCGCGATGACGCCGCTCGGCAGCTGGCACTGGTCGTCTCTGATGTGAACCACGCTTATTAACGCCACCTGCCAACAAACAGAAACACATTATTGACGGCACATTATTTTATTGGTGGGTAAAAAAGTAAGAATTATCCAATGACAAATGCCACCCTTAGATTCTAACTGACTAAACAACAGGACGTTGCCTTTATGATAAATAAACCCTTGGCCCCAGTAGTCCTCGACCCTTCTGTAGGGCGCCTACGGCTTGATGGCATTTTCTTGTAAATAACATAATCTACTAGCTTTTGCCCGCTGCTTCGCTCTCGGCAACAGAAAAATGTGATAAATGAACAACTGCTTGACCGATTTTAGGCAAACTTCATAGAAACCATCTACTAAATAGTCCGAACGAAGCCTAAACATTTGGTTCGGATAGGCGAGCCCGTTCTTGAGTTATAAAATTACAACGAAAAGTGGTATTGATTTATATATATATTGATATATATGGTGACTGGTAATTAATAACCGATAGGTAGGTACTTAAAGATGAAAAACCCTTTTAGGCTTTGGCCCTTCTGCAGGGACCCTATGATATACATATGTATTATTTTGTCAATAAAATCATTAATTACTATTTTATTATTTCTTTCAGATATGTTCCAAGTTACATTCTAGGATCTTTCTGAAACGTCTCGACTAAACTAATAAAAATGTAAAAATTCGTAACGCATTCCGCGCATCGGCAGAAACACCTCAGTTTAAATATTAATAAGCCTGCAGTACGGCGCACGTGTTCGCATAACAATTTTATTTGAACAGAATTATTAATGTCCGACCGAACTTTCGGTTTCGGTTTCGGCCGAGTTTCGGCCAAAAATCAAGTTTCGGCTGCAGTTTCGTTTTCGGCCAAAATCGGCCGAAACTTTTGCCGAAACCGAAACTTATCTCGCAAGGTCACGCACGTTCGCCTAACTTCGTTTTCCGCGGCAAAGCTGTGTCGTAAGCCAATTGTATTAAATAAATGATTACAATACAATTACATACATACAAGACAATTGTATTAAATAAATGATTACAATACAACAAACTGAATTAATATACTGTGTTTTCACTTCATGCCCTAATTAATGCAAAATAATTGTAAAAAACACCAAATTTCAGTATTTTAAGAAATTTTATACTTGACCATGTGAGTTTCGGTTTCGGTTTCGGTTTCGGCCGAAACTGAAGCCACGGCCGAACATTCGGTTTCGGTTTCGGTTTCGGCCGGAAAACCAGTTTCGGTCGGACACTAAGAATTATTGAACAGGCCTTGGGCTGCAGAGGTCACACGTTTATTTAGTTTTTTTTTTCAAAGAATTGGCACACAGATCGGAAGTTCGAGGATTTTGAAGGTGAACAGTTTTGTGCAAGGAAAACATGAGGATATTTTATTTTCCTTTATTACTTTTAAGGTGAAAGGTAAACGCACATTTATCTGAACCGAAGGCGTCGAACGAATCGTAATATTTTTTGTTAACTAGAGTTTTAACAAATTCGAAAAATTCTATGCGGTTAGGTTTCCTGTAGCAGTGGTGGCCGAGTGGTAACGGCCCCGACTTACGAGTAGTAGCTTGTGGGTTCGAACCCAGCCAGGCGCATTACTTTGTGTAATTTATTTCATCACCACTGCTCTCAAAACGGTGAAGGAAAACATCGTGAGAAAACTGGCATGTCCTAAAACCAAAAATTCGAAGATATGTGACATCCACCAACCCGCATTGGGTCCGCGTGGTGGATTGCGGCCCATTCCCTCTCCTAGAGAGGATGCCTGTGTCCCTGCAGTGGGAACATTAAAAAGGCTGATAATGATGTTTCTTATAAAGAATACAAAAAATAAAAATAAATATTTTCACCTATACATTTTCTAACGGGAATTACGGCGGTATGTTGGCTAGAGCCAGACATAAGGGCAGTCTATACAGTGGGCGATCATTGCACTGTATTATTTATTTAGGTTCACCCACAGCACATATATACACATACATTAAATAGTATCTTAGGTATTGTTCTAATACACATGCCAATTACGGGTAAACTCAACATTTACAAAACTGACGCCAAGTTGCCGCTTGGTTGCTAACTTAACATTATACAATTGTGTCAATAAATATAGCAGTTTGGTTATGAAGACGAAAAAAATATTAAAAAAAAACTATTTACAAATAAAACAAACAGAGTAAATACACAAGTGACTTGGCTACATGTCCCTGGCGTGTAGGGAAGCCAAAATTCTTGCCTTGAATTTCGCTTTTGAGTCATTATACACATCAGCTTCGGGTAGGGACTTATAAAATGAATTTAGGCTATTACACATAGAAGAAGGAACACAAAAAGGATTTAGTTAGTGAAAATATTACACTCCTCGTTCCACATAAAGCGGAACATCAGGTCCTTGGAACAAAGGCCAAAAAAGGAACGGGATGGATTTTTAGTCAGTAAAAGTCTGACACTATCTCCCTCTCCACCTAAGGACGGGAGTTGACTTTGATGATTTTCGGCCACCATAAAAAAAACCCAAAGCGGAAGAATTCCAACTCAAAAAAGCTCTTATGCTCTACATTTGATGTCGCAATGTAGTCTTTTTCAGTTCAGTTTTTCTTACCGTATCATCAGGCCTGAGTTCCCCGGTGTCCCGAAGATCTCGCGCCAGGATCACCACGAGAGGGTAGCAGGACCGGGGAGGTGGCCCCAGGTGGATAGGCTCCTCCGTCGATAGCTTGAGGGCCTTCTCGTCGTGGGGGCTGCTTCTGGAAAAAAGAAAGATCTTCATAACATTTTTGAAAGGGTGGCATCACACAGATATTAAAAAAAATATACGACAGTTCGAAAACCAATTTTCGGACAGTTGCTCGGTCCAGACATAAAGCCTGTCTGCTCTACATTACTGTGTAATTTATCTATAATACGTATATGTTATAGATAAATTGCAAATCGGTGAAGGAAAACATCGTGAGGAAACCGGCATGTCCTAGAACAAAAAATTCGAAAACATGTGACATCCACCAATCCGCACTGGGCCCGCGTGGTGGATTACGGCCCATTCTCTCTCCTAGAGAAGAGGCCTGACTCACTGCAGTGGGAACTTTAAAAAGGATGATGATGATGTATATATTTAGAAATATACTTAAGTATGTTTATCAGTTGTCTAGTACCCATAACACAAACTCTGCTTAGCTTGAGACTAGAGGGCGCAGCGGCGTTGTTATTATAAATAAACGACTATTATTATTATATTATTATTTGGAGGAATCCATTTTCACGTAGAACGAAGCCGCTAGCAAAGACTAGTTAAGAATATTAACTTCCTATCTAAAGACAAAATTTTTTATGTCATGCATCTTCTATGACAGTTTAAACCGCAGGTCAAGGCTTAAAATTAAATATGCTAAATTGACTGGAAAAAAACCGGTCAAGTGCGAGTCGGGCTTGTGTACAAAAGGTTCCGTACCATTATCATATAACAAATTATATTTATAGACTTTCGTTTTTAGTTTCACCTATCGCTTTGAAAGTTTGTTGAAAAATCACATTTGATGTATGGCGGACATTCCACGGTAAGTTTTGCTGTCAGTATTGCCACAGTCAATATTTTGATATATAATATAATTTGATATACAATATGAATAAATAATTATTTCATTTTGTTTTTAGTAGTTTTTCTGTTAAATTATATCATCTGTGAAAAAATCCACTGTCTATGATAGACAGTGAGGGGTTCATGAGATACAGTTTGGTGATAAGACAGATGGAGATTAGAGTCCTAGTAATAAGGTAGTACCGATCCCAAAGAATCGCTAAACTTAAGTGGCAATGGGCAGGGCACATTGCTTGCAAAACAGAACCGGGGTTGAAAAGTTCTGGAGTGGCGACCGCGTACCGGACGACGCGATTCAGTGTTGGAAGGCCTCCAACAAGGTGGATCCATGACCTGGCAAGGGCTGCGGGTATCCGATGGATGCAAGATGCATAGGACCGTTCATTATGGCGACAATTAGGGAAGGCCTATGTCCAGCAGTGGACGTCTTTCGGTTGCAATAATGATGATGAGTAACGAACCCTAAAAATTTACAGCAAATTTTTTTTTTCTTGCACCGACAAAGGTCACGGTTGGCTTATAATGATGGTAATACCTATTAATAGATGGCAGATGAATGCAAAAACATTAAAAGGTTTTTATTATTTATGACTATACGTGTCAAGCTGACAAAGAATTAGTGTCTTTGCATTATTCAAAAGGTCATATACACTATATTTTTTTGAGATGGGACATCGTCTAATATCTTTTCCTGGTCTGGGTGGAATCAAAGAGATACTCAGAAATACTTAGGCATCATTATAATTTAAGTGTCATCAAAGCTATATTGAATAGGCTCTTAATAAACTAGTGCGCTTA
Organism: Mythimna loreyi; assembly: GCA_029852875.1. NCBI lineage: Eukaryota > Metazoa > Arthropoda > Insecta > Lepidoptera > Noctuidae > Mythimna > Mythimna loreyi. Next base: position 18,671,156 of record CM056796.1, on the reverse strand, counting down.
ACCATCAGCGATAGCATCAATGCTTATCATCAGATGGGATCATCGCAGTTAAGGACTAGTTTTTATCAATTAACATGAAAGTGAGAAAACAAAACGTGCCCGGTTCGCCACGGTCATGACTACATGACCGATTTAAAAGCTAATAAATTTTATAAGAAAGTATTTTTTCTCGGACGAAATCGGCGAGAGTACACTTATGTTTTTTTGAAAAGGACAAACTTTCAAATAAAACAGATGCAAACAAAAATAAGGTTACATTTAATAACTTCAATCAACACGGTTTCAACTGAATAAAACCCATTTGATAGCGTATTAAACAGAATTAGCTCGTAGGTACTTTGCGCAACCGCGAAAAACAAAACAAAAAGTGCATACGATTTCGCAGAAACACATCTGTGGTTCAATTCTAGGGTACTCGAGTCATAAAAAAAACGACTCTAGGTTAAAACTGTACAACCACTCTACAGCCCTGGTGGGAGATTTTCTTAGGGTTTCAAGAGGATGGTGGTAGGTAGTTTCCCAAAGGTTTGATGGTAAACTAAGGTAATTAAAAAATGCTATGTTTCGGATTCACCACACATAACACATATTGAAGTCGTTAATCGGGCGGAACTTCTAGGCCCTTCTATTCATATTAGAATCGATAAATATTTCAACGACAAGAGACGTTGAAACAATCAATAAAAAAATAATTTTCGTTGAATAATTTAGTAAGATGTCCTCAAAACAGTACATGGCATTGAAGGGTGCTTAATAAATTAATAACGAACTGGTGGCATTGAACAGTATTTTGTGTAACACTACAAAATATAGGAAAATACACGATAACAAAGCGACATTAATCTTACCACGACGTTAATAAAATTGCAACATTTAATACTCTTTTGCATATAGATGCACTGGAAGTTAAAATCAGCATTTTAAAAAAAAGCTGAGCCTAAATAAAAATTATTCTACAAAAAGGTTTTCAAAAATATTTTTACACATCACAGGTGAGGCCAGGGTCTTTCCTGCCTGACTATCCTGAGAAGAAACACCGAAACAAACTCCACACAGCAAACATGTAATGGTCAAATCATGTCAGTATTCGTATAGCTCAACTCAGGATTATTAAGGAGCTCAATGACTTGACGAATTATACTAAGGAAAGGATATATGGGTAGACTACAAAGAATAGGTACTCAAATTGCCAAAAATAAGGAAAACAACAAATCACAGTTAGAAAGGAATGTATATAGTATATAAAAATCAATGTCCGACCGAACTTTCGGTTTCGGTTTCGGCCGAGTTTCGGCCAAAAATCAAGTTTCGGCTGCAGTTTCGTTTTCGGCCAAAATCGGCCGAAACTTTTGCCGAAACCGAAACTTATCTCGCAAGGTCACGCACGTTCGCCTAACTTCGTTTTCCGCGGCAAAGCTGTGTCGTAAGCCGTCGGCTCTGTTCGGGAATCGTCGTGTGCCGTTCGGATAGCTCTGTAGTAATGCAATAAAACTTAGTCAGTGCGTGTGCGTCCGACGGAAACATTATAAAAACACCAAATTTCAGTATTTTAAGAAATTTTATACTTGACCATGTGAGTTTCGGTTTCGGTTTCGGCCGAAACTGAAGCCACGGCCGAACATTCGGTTTCGGTTTCGGTTTCGGCCGGAAAACCAGTTTCGGTCGGACACTAATAAAAATGTAACAGTTATCAAAGAAAATAAAATAATCGGATGCATAAGAATCTGATTATAAGCATAATAAATCATGAAGTTACTACTGCTGAGACTCTGGTGTTCCTTCTGAGTGAGATTGGGCCGGTTGAAGAGTGGGCAAGTACTGCTTGGTAGATGTCACAAATCTTAGAAAATTTTGATTCAAGGAGATGCCATCGGACTGGCTAGAGTCTGACGACTGATAAATGAATAAAAAAATTTGCACAGAGCAGTCTTGAACGTTTGAAGAAATTACCGTAGCCTGGAGCGTAGAGGGTAACTGATGGAGGTGGATTTTAGTCAGCAAATCTTCAACGTCCTCTCATTCGACCAAAAACTCATTCGTAAAGACTAATTTAATGATTTCCCTCCTAATGAAAAAACAAGGACCAAATCTTACAATATCCCTTTAATTTCGTTCATAAACACCAATCGTACAATTTCCACGTCTAAATCGATTTCCAGAACATGAAACGGAAAATTCTGCTCAAACTAATCCAAAAGATCTATCGTTCAAGGTGTGGGAACGCGTCAGGTGTTGGTTCCATCCAACTATTCAACGCGACATTGTCGCCTCATCCGCATTGTCTGACGATTGAGGTCACCGCTGTTATTCTATTCAGTGGAAAACTTCAGGATTAAGTACCTGTCTTTAATCACAGTGTTTACTTAGTGACGACAATGATTGTTATTAACGGCAAATTTTATTTAGAGCGATTGTTGGAGATATTTCTCTAGAAGGTTTTAATTAGTAGCCAGAACAAATGCTCAAACTTTATCGAGAGTGTTTTTTTATGGTGGGAAAAATCATTTAATGACGAATCCCGTAGTTGGGCGGAGCGGATTAGAGTGTCAGACTCTTACTGACTAAACGACCCACCCACCCCATTTCTTCTCCTACCTCATACCGGGGTCAGACCTTCCTTTCAAAACCGGACCAGGGTCTAAGTAGGCTTCGGGCCTGCAGTTGGGCATTGAGAGTGCTTGAGTCAATTGAGAAACGATTCAAGAGAATCCTATTTAGTGATCAGCTTTTGCCAACGGCTTTGCCCGCCATTTTTTTTATTTTTTTTTATTGATTATAGGTTCGCGCTTGACCGCTATCTCACCTGAAAGTATGTTTCTCAATACACATTTGGATCCCAGTTTAACCGCTTCAGGGGGTGAATATTGTAAAACCTTTTAGTGCTCGCCTATGATATAAAGCTTTGTGACGTTTATGGTCCCAGAAGTTTCGACTATGAGTTGAAATGTCAGTTCGGCAGATTTTTCTTTCACATATAAATACAAATATTTGTACAATCGACAAAGCTAGGCTTCAAAGTCTTCGATGAATGATTGTCAGCCTGTTGGTTTTCTACCGAATACATTTCGGGATGTCCGCAACGAAATTGTATAACTAAAATCTGCCAATTCTGGTATCAAGTGAATGAAGAGTGATAAAGTTTCAAAAACGAAAGAAAAACGTGTCAACAACTTAACCGATAGACTAATTTGGCGCTCTAAAGGTAGTTCTTCCTAATAAAGATCGATGGCTGTTTATATCAGCCTAAAAATAATATTAAAAAACACGCGATTGTACATATGTATTAGTTGCTTGCTGATTTAATGGTAATGATGCTTTTAATATTGTACATTCATTAACATTACCAACGGCCTATCATTTCCTCGTTTTAAAGGAAACGGTAATATTATTCTTTCCTTATGTTTTATTTTGATTTAATTAGAAGTCAGTTTTGGAAGGATTTCTTTATTTTATTTAAATATTTATGACTGCAAGAAATTCCGCAAAAAAAAAATTGAACTATTACTGGTCTTTTGTTTTAGAATACAAATAAATTTATTCGATACAGACACAGCACAAGAGTTACAAAACACACGTTAAAAAATAACAAAAAATAAAGTGTACGCTGAGCGTGCCCGAATCGAAAGGGTGACCACCTCAGCTGAGCTGGGAAGACATATAATAATTTATCTATCTTTAGGATGGAGCGAAAGGACGTATCAGACTTTTACAGACCAAAACCCCACATTCAATTTGCGTTCTAGGGTAGGGAAGGCGATCTGAAATCGATTAATCGAAGAATCGATTTACTAAATCAACAAAATCGATTTGAAACAATGGATCGATTCCGCGACAGGAAATCATAAACTTGTAATCGATAATCGATTTTTTCTTGTGTAATAAAACAATATTATTATTGGAACACTTTCAAAACAGTTATTTTCCTCAAGCTAAGTTTTATGTGACTTGTACACTTGATTACTAACCAGTTATGAAACACATGCACGGTTAGGTCATCTGTAGGTATAGTACATAGTATTTACTGGGGCCAAGGGTTCGCATCTCAAAGAAAGGTATATATGGCAACGTAGGAATAGGGTAGGTTGTTTAGTCAGTAAGAGTCTGACACTGTTTCCGGTTCCGCGCAAGAGCGGGATTTGTCATTGGATGATTTTTATCAACCATAAAAAACAATCTACCCCATTCCAAAATTGCCTTATGTACCAGTGCCAGAACCATAGAAATATAAAAAACCAGAACCTTCCTTTCAGACATGAACCCTTGGTCGCAATTGGCTTCGACCCTTCTGCATGGTCCCTACGGTTTGTTGACAACATTTTGAGGCGCGCGGGAACAGGGCGCTCCGTCGACGAGTTGTATCTAGCACCATGTTATGTTTCTGCACTACCCTAAGGTCGGCTGGTAGAAAATGCCTAAGGCATTAAGTCCGCCTTTGTTATGTGCATTTTTTTTAATAAATAGTTTTACAATAATTGCTGAAAGTGTGTATTTTACTTGATATAAATATAAACTAATAGAAATTCTAGACTGCGATCCCTCCAGAAGGCAAGCAGTGATGCAATCGTTATTACTGAACCGCACTAGTTTCACCAAAACACATTACATAAAAAACGAAAAAAAAAAAACATTAATTAGGTAAAACAATTATCGCCCGGTCTTATCGCTAAAAGCCTATTAAAAGCCTATTCACTCAATTTTTATCGGATTGGAATACTGCTGCGGGAAAAATGTTCCAATCCTTCGACGTACGCGCTATAAACGACTAGGCAAAACGGTTAGTCCGGACCGTTAAGGTTTCAACAATGTAAAGGCAGATACTTGCCGTAGATACTTGATCACCAGATCCTACAGAGGGAAAGTATAGGCTAAATACAAAAATAACGTTTAGCTTTACAGACCAAAACGTAAGTCGTAATTAGAAGTAGGAAGTCCTGTATTATTTGTATTTACTGTCCATTCCAATATTATTTTAGCAGAGTCAAAGCTGCGAGCAAATCTTTATTAGCAAACAATGCAGTGCATTTAATAGGTTTTCGCGCATAAACTCCGAACTTTATCCTTATGGTGTACGTGAGCAGAATTTTAACGAAACCAATATCCTTCGAGATGAGTTTGTTTATCGAGGAGGCGCGTAATGCGGTGATTATTAGGTCAATGTCTGTCTAACCTTTGTTTTCGTGGTGGCCTTTTAGTTGGACAGGACGAAAACTATTTTTTATCTAAAGAAGTTTATCGGCTGATAGCTGAAATACAGGCTTTTGTCTAGTTCAGCTACAGATGTCTAATTCTTTTGTACGACAATAATATAGGTTGCATAAAAATCTAGAGAATAGGAGGAAAACTAATTTAGTTGCGGGAAATGATCTCTTTTTAATATCGTAAGGATTTCATCGCGCATGCGGATTTGCTCCGCGAAACAATTAGGAATGTGCTCCTGGAGTGCATAGCTCATAGGTGTCACTGACACACGCACACGAACCTTAAGCTCCCCGAACTCCCTTATTGACGCCCTGAAAAACCTGAGACGCCTAATCAGGTTTTGGAGAGAGGTGGGCTAGTAAAAGTCAGCTCACCAAAGATTATGGCTGCCTACAATGGTCCGCATAGGACTGAGTTCGGATACAACACTCAGACCTAAGACAAACGCACGCGGCAAATATTAAAAACATAGTTTAAGGATTTTCTCCTGTAAAATTTACTTAACTGTAGTTTTTTTTTTCCGTAGAGCTGTCAAAGTTCTACCTTTATTGACACGAGCACGTCCGTAACTAAAAGACCTTAGATCATTTAGGTGTTAATGGCTGGTCACCACCTATCTACGGATGGCACGCGTTGCTTAACCTTCAAGACTGACTCATGCGGTGGTAATAAATTAGCCATGAGTCCCTCAAAGGGATATTGGATCAATGTTCGCCGTGATGGCTGTTCACGCTCAATACTGTCGTGTTGGCGAGGTCATGGCCGCTGGTACAATGACAGACGATAACGCGTACTCGATTAGCATAGCTACGTGACGGGTGATGCTTAATGTTTCTTGTGAGATCAAGAGTTGGATGAGTCTTTGAAGATAGGTACGCTAGTAGGGACCCTGCAGAAGGGTCGAAACCAATTAGGGCTAAGGGTATGTGTCTGAAAGGAAGGCGAAGGTAGGTTGTTTAGTCAGTAAGAGTCTGACACTGTCTCCCACTCCACCAAGACAAATGACCTAAAGTAATATGGGACCAAGTTAGGAAGATGATATAAGTGCTGCCGCGACTTGCGGCTAACTCAAGTATGTTCGATATTCGTTATTGTTGGAGTTCAGCAATTATTAACAGTACGGCGAAAACGGTAAATGGTTATTTTTTTTACCAGTTTTCAAGCGCTAAAATTCGCAGAGCCTAATTTCAAACTCGCCAAGATTCGACGGTCGTACTGTATATTTGTACAGTGTTGATCTAGTGCCGCAATCTAGTGATGCTAGCGTCAGCTACTAAACAATGTTTACATTAAAGCCTAAGCTTATTTATTTAGAAGACAAGTCAATAGAACCTGTAAATTGCTAGTGAGATTAATTAACACCACTGACTGTAAATATATTTGCACGCCATGCTGTGGCAGGATATGTGGAAACCTATATAATGTAACACCTTATGTACCATATTCTAGCAAATAAATGTTTTTGATTTTGATTTTTTTTTTATTTTGATAACGTTGCCCCAAACTAGGAATACACAAGAAACTCAGACTATGAAGAGCCATCGTCGTCATCATCATCATCATCAGCCTGTGTCCCAGCAGTGGGATCTTTAACTTTTTAAAGTTCCCACTGCTGGGACACAGGCCTCCTCTGTAGGAGAGGGAAAGAGCCATAGTTTAAAAAAAGGTTATAATTCTGTCAGTGAATTTTTTCCAGCTTAATTTTTACCTACATACGTTTACGAACTATACATACCATATTACCAACTCATACCTGTATACATTCCCAAAACAAATCACGAAATACAAATGGACAAAGTTTCACGTATTATTCAACCTTCGTTTTTCCCATAGTAAGTCATTGTATGTATTATGAACAGTTCACGTCAGGGCAACGAATGCTTAGGAATTTTCCGTCACCTTTAACCTTTACTTCCGACCTTTCGAGGCTGGGGAACCTTGGGGTGACATCAGAACTTGAGTACTCAGACCCACCCTAAGAATATCTAGCCTTTATTTAAAGACTACGTACGGCAAATATCCACCCTTACGTTGTTGAGACATCTACAGTCCGGACTAAACGTTTTGCCTCGTCGTTTATATTGCGTACATCGATGGACTGGAACAGTTTGCCGGCTGCAGTCTTTCCGGCCGATTATAATTAAGGTGTCTTCAAGGCTAGAGTAAATAGGTTCCTAATAAACTAGTGCGCCTCACCATCAACGATTGCGTCACTGCTTACCATCAGGTGGGATCGCAGTTAAGCACTAGTTTATAGCAATAACATGCGGTTTTATCCACGCCTTTGGTTAATTATCCGCTCCTGTGAGTCGTCAAATTATGTCATATAGCCTTTTTGAATAATTGTGCAAACCAAAATTAAAATAATATTTCAATTTGGACTAGTAATTGCTGAGATTTGCACGTATAAACAAACTCTTTAGTAATATAACATTTTTTTTTATTGATTAAACTAATGCTTGATTGCGATCCCACCTGATGGTAAGCAGAGAAACAACAGTTAATGATGAAATAATCAGGAATACTCCGAGAATAGCTCTTTCTATTGCCCTTTGAGTGTCTTTGAGTCTTCTTATAAGGCCCATTGTAAGCGACCACGTTTCGGAGCCATATGTCATCACTAGCAACACACTGATTATAGACTTTCGTCTTGACTAGTGAGTAGCTAGACATAAAACAATGCGCTGTAGGTCACGGGTGCGCTTGAGCACGTTGACACGACGGTGTTGTGAAATAATGGCGAAACACAATGGAACGATGATACACTGTCTCTAGACAAAATATTTAATGTTATTGGAAACACGAGATTTAATATGCAAGACTGTAGAGACACAGTAAGGAATGCTAATTAATTTGAAGGTGAAAGAACTGCGTTCGTTCACTAAACTTAAACTTTTCTAAGTTTTTTGCTATTTAGCATTCATTATCATCATCATCAGCCTTTCCAATGCTGCCACTGCAGGGACACAGACCTCCTCTCTAAGAGTTATTATTTAGCATTATAATTTTTTATTACTTCAATTTTTTTTTGTGGAAATTAACATATGACTTCTCCCGATTTTGGGCTAGGCGAAAGAGCGAATTAGACATTTATTAGTAAAACCATGCGTTCCTTCAGTTGTTTTGCGTTCCAGGATCAAGGGAAACCTTTTCGGAAGTTGACCCATGGCCTTAGTAGCTGGGCCATGGTCTATTTCTGATGTAAGAGCTAAGAATAGCGCTATGTTAAATTTAACTCTTAATAAGTACTAGCGAGCCCCGCCCCAGCTTCGCACGGTTACTGATATTGAATATATTATGCATGTATTATACACATAAACCTTCCTCTTGAATCACTCTATCTATCAAAAAAACCGCATCAAAATCCGTTGCGTTCCTTTACAGATATAAGCATATATACGGACAGGGCGACTTTGTTTTATACTATGTAATGATGTTGTGGAAAATGTCGGAGGTTTATATTTATAACTGTGTGTTTATAACTTAATATAAGATTTTAATATTTTTTAAGTATAGGTATAGGGTGACTGGTAATTATCGACCGATACTTAAACAGGTCATTGTAGTCATTATAACAAACCACTTTTACTATGGAACCAAACCTGATACTTACCGCGAAAAAACTTTTAAAAATTCATTATCATTTTGAACTGTTAGGCGAACATAAATGTACTGAAAAGTAGATTGAAAAAAACCTTGTATATATTCCACAATGAATAATGAATATACTGCGAATTTTAGAGCTTGAATACTCGTAAAAAGATAAATGGTTTAAACCAATAAATGCAATTATTATTGCTATTAAAAACTGTTATTAATTTATTTTTTTAAACTTTATTTTTGTACGAGTTTTTAAGCGCTAAAATTCGCAGAGCCTACATGGGCACTTATAAAACGTCAGAATCTAGTGCACGGTTCCAAATTGGTCGTTTCCTATGGAGAAGAACCGGCAAGAAACTCCATGGTTAGATACGCCTAGATCCGGCGGCAGTACTGTAACTATTGGTCACTAATTACCAGTCACTCTATTTATTTAATATTTATGTCCCAGAATAAACCAAAATTAAAAACATGCGGTTTCAAATCGAGTTTCGGTAGGCCACCAATATTTGGCCAGTTATATTTATTTTCACATTAAATTGAGGATGCATTTTGCTAAATAACGTTTTCCTAGCTGTATATTTGCAGTTATTTACAAGTCCAGCGGCTCGGATTAGCGACGAAGGCACAATGGAACCTAGATATGAACGTAAAGTGTGTCGCAACCGTTACTGTAACACAATTAGCGTTTATGAGCTTCCACGCTCTTTGGCTTAGGAAACAATTACCTCGCGTTGTCATTTTAATTTATAATCATTACATCTTGGGGGTCCAGACGCCTTCTGCCGGAGGCTCTACGCCGGCATCGTCCGGTCCATGGCCCTTTATGGGGCACCAGTGTGGGCGCCGACGCTGCGTAAACGCCCGGCGGCCCAGCTGAACGCCTGCCAGAGGGTCATGGCCATCCGGATGGTGCGGGGATACCGCACGGTGTCCCGCGAGGCGGCGAGCCTCCTTGCTGGCCTACCACCATGGGATCTGGAGGCAACAGTCCTTGCACGCATGCACGACCAGCGCGTGGAGATGCAACGCCGGGGCGAAGATCCGCTGCCCGAACATGTCGAGGCGTGGCGGAAGGAGCTCCGGCGAGATCTCATGGTGAAGTGGAAACAGCGACTGTCGCAACCCAGCGCTGGGCACACCGTAATCTCAACGGTAGTGCCCCTCTTTGAGGCGTGGCTGGATAGACCTCACGGCGTCCTCACTTTCCGCATGACGCAGGTTCTCACCGGACATGGGAAGTTCGGGAGATTCCTGCACCGGATTCGTGCGGAAGAGACGTCCGGGTGTCACCACTGTGAGGCGAGCCCGGAGGACACGGTGGACCTCCACCGTGTCCTCCGGGCCCTGCTTGGGAAGAGCATCGCCGTGTCCTCGTGGGGGTGATCGGCGGCGGCGACCTCTCGCGCCGGGCCCTGGTTCAGGCCATGGTCCGCAGCGAAGAGGAGTATAAAACAAAGTCGCATGTCCTTATGTATATACTTAAATCTTTAAAAGTATGCAACGGATTTTGACGCGGTTTTTTTTAATAAGTAGAAGTGATTCATGAGAAAGGTTTATAAGTATGATACATGCGTAATATATTAGTATTGCACCCGTGTGAAGCTGGGGAAGCTGGGGCGGGTCGCTAGTAAAATATATTTCGCAACTTTTACACAACGTCGTCTAGTCCAAAGCTAAGCAGGGCTTGTGTTATGTGTACTAGACAACTAATAAATATGCTTACTTATACACCGTTTTCAAGACTTTTATGTTAGGTAAAAATCATCCAATAACGAATCCCGTCCTTGGGCGGAGCGGGAAACAGTATCAGACTCTTACTGGCTAAAAAAACTAACCCGTTCCTGTCTTGCCGTAATCCCAGAGCCCTTGGCCCCAGGAGTGGGTTTTAACCAGGAAGGCTGACCTACCCTGTCGGTGCACCCAGAAATTATTTGACGATTTTCCTCTTCAGAGAAAATCTCGATAGGTTAGTAAGTCTTATTTCCAATCAAACTTTATCAATCACTTTTAAATTTGGTGCGTCGAATTTCTCAGCTCATTTTACAAAATCATTATGGTACGGATTATATTGTAGACTAACTTCTGCCAACGGCTTCGCCCTGTGTCACTCAGTCACAACTTCACAAGTAGTTTACTTCTACTGGTTCTAATGGTGAAGAATTTTTAAAATACTACTGGACCTTTTGAGTTTATTTATTACAAACAATTTTTTTTCCTCTATGATATATTTTTATATTACACTAGCTCCCGGCCGTCCTAATCAAAAGCTGACATATTATCAGAAAAAAAAAGTAAGAGCACGATTGTAGCGCTACTTCCATCATCCACTCAAAATTCTAATTGAAACCGGTCAAGTCACTTAGGAGGAGTGAGTTGACAAACACACGTATGGAAAAAAGCAGCAGCAAGTTCAGTTCATTTTGACCAGTTAAGCGAAGATAAATGTACTAACCAGCTGTTTTTTTTTTTTTGCGGTTTCAGGTTTTGGACCCATAGTAAGAGCCTTCGCTGAAATGGACATATACTTTCTTTGCTCTACGATGTGCTCTTTAATCCTTTGACTCCATTTTATCTCAAAGAACGCTTTCAGTTCCTCTGTGACACAAATTCCAGGTCCTTGAGGTCATCGGGAAATCTTCAACTCACTATTCATATGCATTCCACTTCGTTCATCGATAAATCTTTCACGGTACAAGCAGCTCGAATGTGGAATGCATTACCTTTACAAGTAAGGCGTGCCTAAATGCTACCGACGTTCAAAAAAATGGTGAAGGAGCACTACCAACAATGTTTGTCCTGTGATAAGCTAAGGTATACAATAAAGTTATAAATAAACTAGCCTTCTGCCAGCGGTTTCGCCCGCGTGGAAGTAAAGTTCTTCATACAAAATTTAGACCCCCATTACATCCCTTTAGGAGCTGAATATTGAAAAAAGATTTCTTAGTGTTCGCCTCCGTCATAAAAGGAAGCCTTGTACAAAATTTTACACTCCTAGTCACAGTAGTTTCGGCTGTGCGTTGATATGTCAGTCAGTCAGTTTCTCCTTTTGTATATATAGACTAACGACCCGCCCCAGCTTCGCACGGGTACTGATTTTGAATAAATTATGCATGTATTATACACATAAACCTTCCTCTTGAATCACTCTCTCTATTAAAAAAAAAACACATCAAAATCCGTTGCGGACTATTAAAGATCTAAGCATACATAGGGACCTAGCAACTTTGTTTTATACACTACTAGCGACCCGCCCCAGCTTCGCACGGGTGCAATAGTGATATATTATGCATATATTAGACCTATAAACCTTCCTCTTGAATCACTCTATCTATTAAAAAAACCGCATCAAAATCCGTTGCGTAGTTTCAAAGATTTAAGCATACAAAGGGACATAGGGACAGAGAAAGCGACTTTGTTTTATACTATGTAGTGATTTAATGATAGATAAAAATTGTTACCATGACTACAATGACATGTTTAAATATCGGCCACTAATTAGCAGTCATTCTGTATAAAGACAATATAAATGCTAAATAAACATATAAATGTTCTTTGTATTAGCAAAAATTGCATCAAAACCCGGATATACAGAGCCACGGTCACACGGAATGCGAACTTGGTTGTCTATATTATTTAGAGATGGCATTATTAGCTAATCAGATTAGGTTTACCTTTCAATTATCGTCTGCGTCCGTCGAGTAAACATAGGAAAACCCGTAAATACCTAAATTCGTGGTAACAGACCATGCGAATTTTGAGAATATGCGTATGATACATGCCTCATGATAGTACAAACTTAGGAATACCTTTAAGATACGAATAACGTCGTGTTCCTCTCAAAATAATATTGGTGAGTCATTACCTTCTGAATACCGTAATTAGATACATAATAGAAAGACAATAAGTTTTCAGGTCAATTGGGGCTCAAGATTTTAAAATCCTCATCTATATTATATCGGACTCATCTAGCTTAAACTGACGAAAAGAAAAAAATATTGACGTGTAAAAGTGTTATTTTAAAACCTATTAAAAAAAAAATATCTTAGAACTAAGGACGGCAAATCAGATTCCGAAATGATTTCCGCACCGTAGACCAACATACATACGCTATGTCAAGTTATACAGAAGGCGAGAAGAGAATAATCTGCAATTCTGTATAGGGATTGTGGACCACAAAAAAGCCTTTGATTCTATCGAAATTTGGACTGTAGTACAGTACCATTTAACGGTGCCAGGTAAACTGGCAGTACATCGATGTGTCTCGTATCCTCATATTTTTTGGTCATGTATGCCGCCGAGGAGAGGTGGCTATTGAGCGACTTGTGGTACAAGGAGGGTACCAGGCCACGAGGAAGATCGCCTATGAGGTGGACTGACCAAATAAAAGCTTCAGTAAGAGGCTCAATATCGCTGCATGAATGCACAAGGAGGGTCATCAGAGACGAGTGGCGGCGTGTTGTAAAGCTTGCCACCAACACCTGAAATGATGACCACGACCACTCTGTCAACTCAGTGATACCGACAAAGAAGAAATTGATGTGTGTTTGTACGAAAAAGCCACCATGTCAGTCTGGCTTTAGGAACAGACTTCGCCACCCAAGCTGGGTTACAATATATCTTACCTTACAGTAGGTCATGAGACGTGAGACAGGGAGACATAATTTATCCAAAATTGTCCACAACTATATTCGAGAATGTCTTTGAGGTATGAATTTAAATCTTTATGGCGTGCAGAAATTTCAAGTATATTGATTGTACGGTAGGTACGCCTAATCCAGTGCGTAGTACATATATATCGATGGTAGGAAAGTTTTAGGCCACCTGTGTACCTATACCTATCTTAATTTTCCTGTAAAAATCTATAATATCGAATTTTATCTTGCAGGTGTTGTTTAACTTCGATTCGATATTTTTACCTATGTAGGCTATGGTTAGTCATTCTTTCACGATCAAAACAGTAAAATCGTCACGATATAGGTATACAGTACCAATATTTTTTTTTTTATGGTGGGCAAAAATCATCCAATGACGAATTCCGCTCTTGGGCGGAGCAGGAAACAGTGTCTTACTGACTAAACACTCCACCCCGTTCCTTCTTTGCCCTTCGCACTGGGGCCAAGCCTTTTTTTCAGAAAGAGACCCTGGGCCCCAATAGGCTTCAACCCTTTTACAGAGCCCCTACGACAGTACCAATAGTTTGTAACGCTGTGCGAATGGATGCACCGCGTTGCTTCAAAATCGCGTTCGTTTTGAATACCCTACAAGACACCGCGGTAATATAATTTCTTATAAGAGACTACAAGGTGGACCGAATAAATGGTAAAGTTTGCTGGAACTCGATGGATGCGAGACGCACAGGACCTGTCCTTACGATGATACTTGAGGGAGGTTTATATCCTTCAGTGAACGTCTTTCGACTAAAATGATGAAGAGGCTACAATTAATAAGTTTCGACTTTTCTGCTGTGGGTCTTTCAACCGGAGCCGCAGGACCAAACATCGATTGGAAGAGATTTGGAAACACTGACGGCATAGTAAGCATCTACGGAATTGTAAGAGTAACCACGTCCGAGGAACGAAAACGCAAGGTTTGTCAGTAAAAGTCTGACACTGCCCTTGTATCACCCAGAACGAAAGTTCACGCTTGCAATTTTTTTTTCCGAAAACGCTCTATATTTTTCCTAAACTGGGACATATTTTTTTATATTAGTAGTATAACTAAAACAGTCAGTTAAAAATAAATAACGTTAACATTAAAATCTCCTGGCAAGGAACGCGTAGCTTCACAGACGCGTATTCGTCCTAACCGTTATACAAAACTATGAAACTCAGTTGCCGAAGCGGCAACATCGTCGTGCTTTAAATAGACTACATCCAATTATGTAGCCTTCTCGGCCAGACAGTAAGTTATTAATTCTCCCATATCAACTCCTAACTCCGTCCGAGTTCATTGATCCAGCAGACAAGTATCATTCTAAACATAGCACTTATTGAATGACTAATATATTAAATCTATCTGTAGACTTACTAGTACTAGGAAAGAAGCTACTGTTTTATCCTGAAACTGTAGAGCTGAAGTCTGTGACAAACCTTTTCAGAAGTTTTTTTTTTTAGCTAAAACAAGCAACAAGCAAGTCATTCCTCATAAGTAGCATACGCTTTTATAACAAGCTGTCAAAGTCGGTTACAGAACTTAGCGAGGGAACGTTCAAAACCCACATACGACGTGGCTTTACTATAAAACTGGAGCCAAACAAGCGAGTCTTCAACGTAGTCTGTGTTGAAGACATGTTTGTTTGGCAATGACTGCTTCTGCACAAGTGAGCTTCCCTGGTAGTTTATTGACAGTATGGAACTAGGCGTAAGCGTGAGAAGTTTAAAGTCTAAGTTCTATTTTAGTTAGTTCGGTTTATGATTTAGATGTTGGATGTCACATATGGGCTTATTTCCTTCTTCTTGCTCGCACGTCTCTGGCTCTGCGGAGAGACGCCGCACGAATACTGAAGACTAACTACAGGATGGCTATTAAGCCATTCAAAAGGGTAACACGAACTGAGAGGGTTGTATTGATAATTAATTAGAATGAATATAATTCTTGTTAAGGCTCAATAAATATTTGTTAAGACCGTCAATGACTTATTTAAGATACAATGTAACTCTGATCTGTAAGATGCAAAAAACTTAAGTATTTAAAGATCTGCGATAAGAACAAAAAATTAGGTTTGTCCAAACGTGACCAAGGCAAGAAACCCAAGTGATTCAATAAGTGTTACTTTTAGTGAATTCGATCGCAAAAAAAAACATGTCGCTTGACCATGATTCATGGAAAATAACAGTTTTATCAATACCATACCTATATGAGGAAGGGTGATGGATTATGGCCGAATCCCTCTCTTTGAGAGGAGGCCTGTGTCCCAGAAGTGGGAACATTAAGAAGGCTGATAAGGATGATGAGGAAGGTGCCCATGGCCTGCCTGTGTGCCTGTTTAGAGCATGAGACACACATTGGAGTCCACAAGGGTCCATCCACTTGCACTTTTAAGGACTAATGAGTATCACCAGTGCTGCAATTAAATCCTTCTTCCGAGCTGAAACATTTTGTTTTTTACTAGTGCTTGACTGTGATTTAATCGTTGATGGCGAGGCGTACTAGTTTATTAAGAGTATTCACTCTAGCCTTTAATATATCTAAATTATAATCGGAAGGGAAAACCGCAGCAGGCAAAATGTTTCAAGTTTGAAGGACTGAAACAAATAAATGCAATTTGCCGTTGTTATTGCTGTTAAAAACTGCTATTGGAATTAATTTTTGAATACCTTTATTTTTGTACGAATTTCCAAGCGCTAAAATTCGTAGAGTCTAATTTCAGACTCGCCAACATCTGACGACCGTACTGTACACACGAATCACATTTAGCTCTAACGGAACATAGATTTGTAGCCACTGATCTAAGGAGTCTACCATGGACTTAAAAAGAAGAAAAATAAAAATTACACAATTTTTCCCGAAGTGACGAAACGGCAGCAAATTATTATTGGTCGTTGACTAATCTAGAATACTTTTTCCTTAATTTATATTCCGGAAACCAAACACAATGAAGTGACCTGACCATTATTGTATTTTTTCTTTCGATCTATTGTTTTGGTAATTGTATCAGACACCTATGAATCAGACAGTACAGTCATTTTGAATTTCCAACTACAGTACAATGGGATTTAGTCACAATTTGAAGGTTAATTAGTATTTATTTACTAGCGACCCGCGCCAGCTTCGCTGCCGATATTAAATATATTATACATATATAAACCTTCCTCTTGAATTCACTCTATCTACTAAAAAAAACCACATCGAAATCAGTTGCTTAGCTTTAAAGATCTAAGCATACATAGGGATAGACAACGGGAAGCGACTTTGTTTTATACTATGCAATGATAATGATGTACACGCGAAAAAAAAGGAAATACTTTCTTGTCTGTCTGTCTGTCAATACCCTTTATCTCGAGAAAGCTAGAGGTATCAAGTTGAAATTTAATCCATATACAGAGATCCCTAAGTCTGAGTACCCTTTAAGCTGTAAAAAAATAAGAAAACTAAGTAAACAGAAAAAAAAGATACGGCCGTTTATATCGCAAAATCTCACCTTTAGAAACTCTTTTTTTTATTTGCTATAAACTAATGCTTGACTGCGATCCCACCTGATGGCAAGCAGTGATGCAATCGTACTCCCAAAGGAATCAAAATTCACGGTTACTTCCCGCTGACCTAGAACTCTTAAATTTGACAGGAAGCAAGTAGCTCTTTAAACCAGCGGTAGATCTCAACTAGTCATTCAAAAACATTGCTAAGTATATTTAAAAAGATCGAAAGTAATCTTAACCACTTTCGTTTAAGCGCAAATTCACTCAAAGAAATAGAAGGTCAAGTAATTTTAAAAATAAACTATGTGTGCTCAACTTTTTCTTTCCTTAAACGCACTTGAAGAAGAAATCCGGTACTCTTAGTATAAAAACCGCAAGTCTATACTAATATTATAAAGAGGTAAAATTTTTAAGTTTGTATGTAGGGGCCTAGGGGGTAATCTCTGGAACTACAGTTTCGAATTGTATTTTTTTTTTGTGTTGGATAGTCCATTATTCCAGCAAGGTTATAGGCTATATAACATAACGCTATGACCTATGGGGGCGGAGTAGTATCCACAGAAGCGGGTGAAGCCATATTGCTAACATCACGCGGGCGAAGCCGCAGGCAAAAGCTAGTTAGTTATATTGACGTTAGTGCAAATTAAATTGCTTCGGAGTTTGATGTGTGTTTGTATGCCGGAGTTGTAACTGTACTTTATACAAACAATGTTAATTTGCTCATCTGTTACGGGTGGCCGTGAGTCATACCTGTACCAGTTAGTGGCTGGTCCAAGTTATGAACGAATATCGCGTGTTTGTTTTATTATTATTAAAAAAAAAGATACACGATTTTTGATGATTTTAAATCGAACATCACGGCGGAACGGCTTGTCCAAGTATTTTGAAAATTATACATTTTAGACTAGACTACTTGTCTAATAATTTGATATACAATAGAGGATTTTTCCGTTAGAACTTCGTGATTTATCATTACATAGTATAAAACAAAGTTACCGTTCCCTATGTATGCTTAAATCTTTAAAAGTACGCAACGGATTTTGGTCATTTTTTTTAACTAAATGAGTCTGATGTTTCCTAGCTGGCTACCCTGAGAAGAAACGCCGAAAAAAAAACTATTTACAAAGTTTTTTAACTTAGACTAAAAAGTTTACATATATCACAAATGTAAGCTCAAAGACGATAGTTTCGGAAAGCCGAATATTCGGTCAGTTTTTGTCAAAACCAAAACTCCGACCGAAGGTCCGGAAACCTTCCGTCGGTTTCTAAAGCAGAGTAAATCATTTTTTTCTTTTACTCGTATGTACACTTGCTCTATCTATTGAAGACCAGCTAGTTAGTCTTGAATGTGTGTGTTGTTTCTATTTCACATTGTTTCTGTTTGCGTAAGATGTTTGAGGGTTCAATGATATAGAAATTAAACTTATTAACCGCGATTAAAGTTATCTTGAGCCAAGATTTGTCGGCTTACAGGGAAGGTCAAACGTTTGTTTAGTGTTGGTGACGATTTCAGAGTTTCAAGTACAAATGTCCTCAAACCGATTTCCTTGTATATTGTAAGTCAGGTGTTTAAAATAATATGTTATGGAAGAAAGGATAACATTATTTTTTTTTCATTGCAAGCTTTTATAGCGCGGTATATATCCATATATATAAAAATCAATGCCTCTTTTCGTTATTTTTTTTTAACTCAATAACGGGCTCACCTATTCAAACCAAATCTTTAGGCTTTATTCGAACTATTTAGTGCGAGGTTTATGAGAAGTTTGCACAAAATCGGTCGAGCGGTTCTTCGTTTATCACATTTTTCTGTTGCCGGGAGCGAAGCCGCAAGCAGTTAGTAGTTATCTATATATTTAAAACTCGTCAAGACGAATCACACAAGCCTAAACTCGATGAGGTTGTGTCGTTTAATTACAGAGTTCCTATGTCCAAATTCCCGTTCCATCATCAGATCATCTCCACGGCATAGTAATTTTGCATTGTCATCTGATTAACATATGCATACAAAATTTCAGGTCAATCGGTAACCGGGAAGTGGATCAAATTGAATTTACAAACATCTGGACACGTGACTAAATAAAAGCTGTGAGTGGTGACAAACAATGGTAACTAGTGATGCGGGACTTGAGCGACAAGCAAGGACGTGCTGAGGAAGCGACGTTGCATTATTATACAAAAAAAAAGAATACCAAATCATATTAAAAAGGCACTCTTGAATTTCATGAAAATTGCCTAAGGAGATCCTAGCATGCTTTCCATAGGTCCAGCACAGGAGAAATCTGAAATACGCTATAATTATAAAGGCTGGCATTTGGCACATATTAATGATAACAGCTAGCACCTACACAGTATAATCAGTCTATAACGTACTCACCGGCGACGTCGTAAGGGACGATATGCGTGCCAATGGGCTTACGGCAAAGGACGCGAAAGACCGAGCGAAGTGGAGGCGTCTTAGTAGGAAAGCGGACCCCGGGCACCGAGGTGAAAGCCAAGGTTGGCAACCGGGACTACCGCTAGGATGATGATGATGATAGCGTACTCACCGGCGTAACCGGCTGCAACGCTGGGACACAGACCTACTCATTGTAGGGAGTGGACCATAATTCAGAATAATCTTAGAGCGGTTTTTTTTTAATGGTGGGAAAAATCATTTAATGACGAATCCCGCCTTTGGGCGGTAATCGATTCCCGCACGGAACTATCATTTGTGCGTGGCACGCACAAATACAGATAGTACAGTACGGTCGTCGTATCTTGGCGAGTCTGAAGTTAGACTGCGAATTTTAGCGCTTGAAAACTAAAACAAAAATAAAGGTTTAAAAAAAATGCCAATAAAAGTTTTTAACAGCAATAATAACTGCAAATTGCATTTATTTGTTTAAATCATTTATTTTTTATTACTATTTATGTACACACATAATAATAAAAGAAAAGAACAAGGAAACAGAAAAATAGGTACAGAGGTCATCATCATCCTAGCGGTATTAGTCCCGGTTGCCAACCTTGGCTTTCGCCTCGGTGCCCGGGGTCCGCTTTCTTGCTAAGACGCCTCCACTTCGCTCGGTCTTTCGCGTCCTTTGCCGTAAGCCCATTGGCACGCATATCGTCCCTTACGACGTCGATCCAACGCCTCTTAGGCCTTCCTCGTCTCCCGGGTCCCGGCGGAGGCGGCATGGCGAGGCATCTGTTACCCACGTAGTCTGCCGGTTTTCGTAAAACGTGGCCATACCAACGTAAGCGACCCTCCTGCAGTTTATCCGCTATGTCACGGACCTGAAGGCTGCCCCGGATGCGGGAGTTCTTAATGCGGTCTTTCCGCGAAACTCCAGACATCCAGCGCAGCATATTCATTTCCGTGACACGCAGGCTTTGCTTATGTCGCTCAAGTACAGGCCACGCTTCACTGCCATACAAAAGGACAGGCCTAATGATGGTCTTATAGACCTGTCCTTTGAGCCTAACCGGCATTTTGGGGTCACAGATAACCCCCGCCACCTCACGCCATTTCGCCCAGGCCGCCGAGATACGTGACTCGACGTCGCAATCGACGTCCCCGGACTCGTGGAGCACCGATCCCAAGTACCTGACCTGTTCTGTGCGCTCGACTGTGTCTTCGCCAATGCGAACAGGAGCAGCGTTTGTTGTGTTACAGGCCAAGTACTCGGTCTTCGCCGCATTAATCTTCAGACCGCCATTTTCCAGCGATTCCTTCCACGCTGTCACACGTCGAACCAAGCGCCCACTGTCCGAGTCCGCCAGCGCGATGTCGTCTGCATACATGAGCAGCCATGGCGGCTGCTCATGTAAGTCCCTGATGGTGGAGGACAGCACGTCCAGCACCACGCTGAACAGAAACGGACTAAGGACAGAGCCCTGATGAACTCCGACGGTGATGGGGAAGGGATTCGTATCGCCAACAGCGGTCCGAACCACAGAACCGGAGTCTCGGTACATGTCTCGGATGATGTCAACATAGGTCTCGGGCACTCCTTTGGATCTCAGCGCCCACCAGATCACATCACGGGGGACACAGTCGAAGGCCTTCTGCATGTCTAGGAACAAGAGGTGCAGAGGCGTATTCTTCGATCTGTATCCCTCCATGGTAACCCTTAGGGCAAAGATGGGGTCCATGGCGCCATGGCCTGGTCGAAACCCATATTGACATCCCGAGACGGTGCACTCCTGTCGGATCCGAGAGTCAATCACCCGCTCGAAGAGCTTCATGGTGTGGGACATAACCTTAATCCCAAAAATAGGTACAGAGGTGATGGTTATTTATTTCTAAAGAAATCTCTTCCAGCATACCTGCGAAAGGAGAGTTAGAAGAAAAAAGAGATAACCAAGGTAGTCTAACTTCAGATTGGCTAAGATCCGACAGCCGTACTGTACATGTTTGTGAACACACCCACAGCAGTGAAGTCTTTATTGATAGCAGTTCTAAGTGTAACTTTATAATACACATAGCTGTTTTTAGTTAGCATAGTAGCGGCAAACAAAACGCCATGGTTTACACTTGCGCCCAGACAAAGTAAACACAGTAATATAAACTAGTATGTCACTATCGAGACACGGTCAATGGGTCGGCATGATAATCGTGTCATATCACACCAATTCATATTGCGACCGTGTTTCTTAGATGGCAAGAAATTCTAAGATGAACTTTCTAGTTTCTACTTTCGCTTGAATGTGAATTTAATGTTTATGATCAGAAAATTCCACTAATGTCAGCCAAGTAAAACAACCTGTGAGAGGTTGTTTTTTTTGAGGTTAGAAATCACTTTGACTAAACATTGATATCACATTAGTAAATGCTTTATAAGAAAAGGTCATCTACACTATTTTTTTAAGGTCTGATGTCATCAAATAGATAGATAGATAGATTAAAACTTTATTGTACACCAAAAAGTAACATAACTGTCAAATGTCTTTACTTGCTCTAGGGTGAGGTGAAAGGTCACGTCAGACTTGTCTACACTAATATAATAATCTACATCTACACTAATATAATAAAGAGGTAAATTTTGTTTTTTTATTTTTTTGTTTGTAGGAAGTAATCTCTGGAACTAATGGTTCGATTGGAAAAAAAATAGCAACAATAGAAAGCTGCTTTACTCCTGAGTGACATAGGCTATAAATTATTTATATAACATTGATGTTAACCGAGCTATCACTACAAGAAATTTTGCGCGGACGAAGTCGCGGGCAGAAGCTAGTACTGAATAAAACTATACTAACTCCGAAACAATTCCACAGTCTTAGCAAGCATCGGAGCTCCTTGACTCTTTCTTATTGATGTGGAAAAGCATCTAGTGACTTCTATCACTCAAGGGAAATACGGTATGTCACTTACTAACTAAAGGTCCCTTCAGTATCTAATCTTTTGCGTTTTAGGACCACGAGTATCTAGTACCTAGAGGGTTACTGTAGTCCTGAAAAGCAAAGCAGAACTGAAAGAACACAAGTATATTTTAATCAATAAAATTGTCACTTGCTCCACCCTGACCGAGTGAAGTTATTTGCTGATTTCCCAACAAAATAAAAACCGGATACATCGATGAGATTTAACAAATTAGCTTTACTTTTTTTTTGACTGACCGACATTGTGACTACTCAACAGTGCCTCTAAATGGTTTATTTGAAGTAAATTATTTGAGTTTGATTGCGCTTCAGGGCGATTTGTAAACATTCCATCATTACCATCTCACAGTAGCTTAATAAATCATAAAGCCAGCCCTTAAATATTGAAAGTTAAAAGCTTTGTATACAGACAGGAAGCGAGGCAGACTAATGACATTTAGTGATAATGAAATTGTATCCCTTAGTGAGCCAGCCTGCCTAATAGCACGCTAATGTACGAGACGACATTATGAAAATGATTCATAACGATATTTAGAAGCCATTACACAACTAATTAAATTATCAGGTTACATTTTGTAAACATAACCGTTTTATAAATAAATGGATTTTATGAAACTCCACCTCTAAGGCGTTGTTTGGTAACTGTCTGCGCCAAGCACTGTCGTCGACGGCGCGCACTGTTCCAGCGCGCTTTAAGGAGTTGGCAGCAAACTGTAGGGGCCCAGCAGGGTAGAAGCCTCCTCGGGGCCAAGGGTTAGTATGAAAGCGTCACTCTAACCCTTGCGATATGACTGGGTCCCTAGGACCAAGGCAAAGAAAGAACGGGGTGGGTCGGGATTCGTCATTATATGATTTTTACCCACCATAAAAAAAACGTCTAAGGGGTAAATCAAGCTCGCTTTCCTAACGTTTGGTAACCGGTCAGACCAAGCCGAAGCCGTCGACGACGCGCACTATTCCTGCAAGCTGCAAGGAGTTGTTAGCAAACCGTAGGGATCCTGCACAAGGGTCAAAGCCGACTGGGGTTCGTGTTTGGAAGGTGGGTTCCGGCCCTAGTATAATATAAAATAACGTAGGAACGAATTGAGTTGTTTAGTTAGTAAGAGTCTGACACTATTTACAGCTCCGCTCCAAGGGCAGTATTTGTCATTGGATATTTTTTACCAACCATAAAAAAAACACCTTCAAACGGGCAAAGCCGCTGGCAGAAACTAGTAGTAAACTATAAACTGTATTTATATACAGTAAATTGTTTGTTTTTCGGCTACCTACACAGGTCAATGCACTTTAAGTTTATCTGGAGCCTTGAATAATCAACGTTTCAGATGTGGCCTATTTAGTTGTGTGGTATGAATCACCGTCTGTATGTCTTGAAGACTTGTATTGATTAACATTTGAACTTATCGACCCAATTCTAAATAGTCGAGTAAACAATGTATTTATTCAAATAATGTAAATAGTCCATACTTTACATTATTTACCTGTTTGTATATATGCAACAGGAAGTCCTCGAATCGTGTATAACGGTGTAAGTTTTATGAGACGCACGATTTCATAGTACAACTAACTTTAATTTTTTGCCATTTGCAGGTTTTGGTCACAGTAGAAGTATGGTTTCCTTGCGAATGTCAAAATATATATTTGAAACTAGCTTTTGCCCGCGGCTTCGCTCCCGGCAACAGATTATTCTACTCTACTCTACTCAACTATAACCTATTTTTTTTTTCATAAGAACCTTCTCCTGACAGTAACAAACACAACAATAAAAGAATTAGCGAAATCGGTTCAGCCATTCTCGAGTTTTGCGCTTACCAACACATTTCGCGATTCATTTTTATATATAAGATAGGGAATCCAATCCCGTAAGCGCAGGATCCCATATCTTTTTGCGGGACCAGTAATGCGGGTTTACTTGGGCGGGGTTCTGATTCGTCTGGAGGGAAAAAAAATGAAAAAAGAAATTGAATTTCGCGGGCTACTTTTGAGCATACAACATAAAATAATTAAAATATTCCAATCCCATAAAACCCGTGGGATTGCTGACTTCAATCCCGCAGGCTTGAGGGTTTGCGATATTGATGCGTTATTGGATTCCCCACTTTGGAAGATTTGGCAAACGTCAGTCTCGATAATTACAAAAATAAAGAAATCCGTCCTCAAGATGCCGTTAACACCTAGAACGTCAAACATACAATATTTTTATTTATTTACCTAATCGTATGTATTATTTATACAGTACTAGACAAAAGTTGTGATAACACGGTGAATATACGTGTTATACAATTAATTTATTAGCCTACTAGCTTTTTCCAGCTGCTTCGCCCGCGTACATAAAATATAACCTATGTCACTGAGGAGTGAAGCAGCTTTCTATTGTTGCTAAAATTTTTCCGATCGGACCAGTAGTTCAACAAAAAAACAAACTTTACCTCTTTATTATATTAGTGTAGATAGGACTCGGGAATAATGTAGCTTTCTACCAGTGAAACATTTTAAAGATTGGATCTTTATTTCCAGAGATTACCCTCTACATACAAACTTAACCTCTTTATAATATTAGTATAGATATAGGAGTATAGAAAATAAACCAACGAACCGTATGTTTATTTTAGTCTATACCCAAACCGCTGACAGGCTAAGTTGTATTCGTTGTAAAATGACTCAGAACTAAATGTAGGTATAATCTGACCAAATATGGAATGCGCACATGTCCCTCAGTTTCTAACTAAATGCGGTCAACGATTCCGTTAGCGACTGTTTTAAATCGTTGTATATAATTATTTAAATTTTGACTGGCCTGTTAGTCTAGTGGTAAGTAGCCCTGACTGCTATGCCAGACGTCGTGAGTTCAATTCCCACCCAGAACAAATGTTTGTGCGATGAGCACAGTCATTTGTTCTGTGTCTGGGTGTAATCTGGATGTAAAAGGAGAAACGGACTGACTGACATATCAACACACAGCCAAAACTACTGGGCCTAGAAGCGTGAAATTTTGCACAAGGCTTCCTTTTATGACGTAAACGAACACTAAGGGTTTTTCAAAATTCAGTTCCTAAAGAGATAATGGGTGTCTAAAGTTTGTATGGAGAGCCCTACTTTCACGCGGGCGAAGCCGCTGGCAGAAGGCTAGTTTATCTATAATATGTATGTACTTAGAAATATATAAGTATGTTTATCAGTTGTCTAGTACCCATAACACACGCTCTGCTTAGCTTAGGACTAGATGACGTTTTGTGATAATAAAAAAACAAATATATATTTAAAGGTCAGTTCAAATGGTTGCTTAGGAAATTGATCAGATATTTATTTTGGTCGTATAATCAAAACAGAGCTGTCATTCTTTGACATTGGTATGAAACGGTGCATTGTGTCATCTGGTGAACCATTTATTCCCACAACAGAACATCTTTATGGAATTTTTTTTTTTTTTGGTAGGTATAAATCATTGAAAGACGAATCCTGTCCTTGGGTGAGGCGGGAAACAGTGTCAGACTCTTACTGACTAAACAACATACCGCGTTTCTTCCTTGCCTTAGTGCCAGAGCCCTGGAGTAATGGTTTCGTATCAACCCTTGGCCCCAGGAGGCTTCGACCCTGTAGGGCCCCTACAGTTTGCTGACAACTCTTTGAGATGGAATAACAGTTACGTTTAAGGGGAAGATATACGATTTTTGATGGTTTACAAATCGAAGATCACGGCTAATCCTTAAGTTTTGAAAAAAATACATGTTAAACTAGACTATTTGGCTAAAAATTTGATATACAAATATTTACAATTTTTTCATAGAATTTGGTATGATTTATTTTCAAAGTTATGTCTAACACAGACAAAAAAGCGAAGATCAAGCAAAAAAACATTGAGTTTGTTTTTAAGAAACTTTCACAAACTAAAAGATAATTTAATTACCATTCGTTTCATATACGGTTATTATTCATATTATCTACATCTACACTAATATAATAAAGAGGTAAAGTTTGTTTTTTTTGTTTGTAGGGGGTAATCTCTGGAACTACTGGTCCGATTGGAAAAATTTTAGCAACAAAAGAAAGCTGCTTTACTCCTGAGTGACATAGGCTACATTTTATGTACGCGGGCGAAGCCGCTGACAGAAGTTAGTGTTTAATAAATTAAGGACTAATTATTTGGAATAATGTTGATGCGCGGAAACTGATGTTAGCTCCTCTTTTATTCACTCAAGGTCGTTGGTGTTTAGTGTAGCTTGAGGCCCAAAAGAACGCCAGCGTTAGTACACCTATTGTAAAAAGACCCACAACCGTTGTTGTGTTGTATTGTATTTCTATTATGTCTCTAATTACGGTACTCGAAAGGTTAAATAAGTCTCCAAAGTCTTGAGCGTTGGCATCGAGTTGCTAGCCTGTTGGTTTTCTATAGTTTACATTTCGGGGCGTGTGCATCGGAATTGCACAATTTAATTCTGCCAAACCTGTTCCATCATCGAAGTACTAGACTTCGTTGCGCCACCGTTACATTATACATACAGCTAAGGAGTGGAATTCTCTGCCGGAGTCTGTATTACTTGATAGTTATTACCTATGGGTCTTAACTCTTGAGCTTCAAGCGAACGCTGCCATTCGCATACCTATTGTCTTTCTATGTCTCTAATTACGGTATTTGAAAAGTTAAGAGTGAATAGGTTATTTCTAGGCTAGCATGTTCTATTACAACAGCCCCCTAGCTAAGCTACAATCGTTTCGTTAACGTCGAACGCTTAGAAGAATAGGCCAAGCCTCCAATTTCTTTGTTCTGAGCACGTGACTGAGGGTTGAGATGTCCTCAGAACAAACAAATTAGGGGCGTGATTAACTCAAAGCGTTTAACGTTAACTAAATGATCTTGGCTAGGGGGGCAGCATCGCTTGCCATCAGGTGAGGTAGTAATCAACGCAAACCTATCGTTAATAAAACCAAACTGCACAAGTATTCCTTTAAAACAGGAGTTCACCACAATTTATTTTCGCGGTATCTAAAGGCGAATAAAGAACGTCGTACAAGCATGAATATACGAAAAAGAAAGAAAACTATTTTGTATTGAAGTAAGAAGGAACTTGAACTTACTTTGTAAAGTTAAAGTTATTGGAGGCGAGGATCTCAGCGAGGGAGCCCCACAGGGTCCTATGTAGCTCCCGCACCGGAGCACCCCACCAACTGGCGTGCCAGTACCGGACTGTTGAGGATACGCAGCAGTTTACACCTGGAACAGGAAAGAAAGAATATTTATTATTGGACGCGTATAGATAATACAGGAAGAGAGTCGTAGGAATGTGGTGTATGGGAGACGCATAGGACCGGTCGTTGTGACGACACTTGGGGGCCCTATGTTCAGCAGTGGATGTTTTTCAGCTGATATAGTGGGAAAAATCATCTAATGACGAATCCCGCAACAGTGTCAGACTGTTTTCAGATGTCAAGTCACGTGTCTTAAAATTTTAGGTTCTAGGATATAGCGATTTCCTCACGATATTTTCAGAACAGCTGTGGTGAAATAAATTACATAAAAATAATGGGCCTGGCTAGGTTTGAACTTGCGACCTTGCAACTCATAAGCCGAGACCGCTACCACTAGGCCATCACTGTTTATGTACTAGGCCATCACTGTTTATGTACTTGGCCATCACTGCCCTACTTGATTGGCTTTTGAATAGCAATAACCAAAGAAAAAAAAAAGTCGAGAATTCACAAATAGAAAGAAGAGGCAGAAAAAAGTTCGATTATGTCAAACATGGCGTTTACCATAAACAATAATAATAACAACACAAATATCTTTTGTAATTGGGAAGATATAAAAACGATATAAACGGTAATACACCGTTCCGTTACATTCTCGATCTATATTTAAATTAGTGAGATTAGTTTAAAACTAGTTTCTGTACGTGGCTTCGGCCGTGTGAAAGTAAAAAAAATAAGTCTAGGTCACTTAATGATAAACAGAGATGTGATGGAGTATTCTAGAAGTAAACGTTTTGACTGCGACTTTTTTTTCATAGGAAACATTTATATATTAATTATTATAGCACAGTATATACCTACATATTTAAAACTCGTCTAGACGGATCACACATTGTTGAAAAGAATAATCCTACTACTATTATAAAGGCGAAAGTTTGTAAGTATGGATGTATGGATGTTTGTTACTCTTTCACGTAAAATCTACTGAATGGATTTGAATGAAATTTGGCACAGGCATAGGATACACTCCGGAATAGCACATAGGCTACTTTTTATCCCGGAAACCCCAAACCCACGCGGGCGAAGCCGCGGGCAAAAGCTAGTAAATAAATAAATAAATCCCAGAATTTACACAAAATTCGCTAATAAATATTAGTAAAGGTAATGATTTCCTTACTTTTGTCTATTTCTGGTTTGGAATTTAAGTATACCTGAAGTAGTTGGTATTTAAGTTTTGAATTTTAAACATGTTGACGAATTTGATGACGATGCGGAACTACTAAGAAGCTATGTAAAAATATTTTTTCTCGAAAGATCTTTAGCATTTGCATATTATTATGGATATGGTACGCGATAAGTACATAAGTTAGACCATTGACTTAGAGCTTGTATTATGAGTACTAGACAACTGATAAACATACTTATATATATATATTTTTTTTTTTAAACACATACATTTTATACACCGTTAAATTTTGATCGTTTTAATCCCTTGAAGGGTCGATCCGGCACATGAAACACTATCGATTTGTAAAGTTAAAATAAAAAAATAAGCACTTTTTTTTTTATTCGAATTCGTTTATGCACTTTCGAAATTGATTTTTTAAAGTAAATATCAGCTGGGCCAGTTCAATGACCTGTAGGTAGTTAGTAGGTACGCAACACCCGAAGACTACCTACGCGGTCATTGACTCGTTTACTTAAAGAAATGATTTTTTTAATGCGTATATCACTACGAGATTTCGAAAAAAAAATACTCTATTTTTTTATTTTATCTACATAAATCGATAGTGTTTCATGTACCCGATCGACCCCCCACGGGATTAAAACGATCAAAATTTAACGGTGTAGATAAATTATAGCCAGACACAGAACAAATGATCATGCTCATCAAACTAAATAATCTTATCCGTAATGTGTTAGCCGTAAGATGATTTTTATTATATTATTTTTTTTGTGAACAACTGTCGCATTGGGTTGCCTATAAGGATAGGGTGTACGTAGGTCTATAAAAAAAATACCCTGGGTAGAAATCGAACCCACGTCCACCGGCACATACCACTACACCAACAGACCAATCATTCATCATTGACACCCATTCAGCCGTTCAATAGCAAAGATATAACAAACATACAAACACACGCTTTCGGCTTCAATTTGAGTGTAGTAGCGTATTACAATCACCAGTTCAAAAGTCACGTGCCTGACCTAACATACATTTTATAGATAAATTACAACCACACATAACAAATGATCGTGTTTTCATCACACAAATGTTATCCGTAATGTGTGAGATGATTTTTTAATTTATATTTTAGAATAATTTTTGTGCATTTTTTGTGAACTACTGTCGCATTAGGTTAAGCCTGTAAAGATAGGGTGTATGTAGGTCTTAAAAAAAAATATCCTGGGTAAAAATCGATCCCACGTCTTCCGGTCATGCCACAAACCTCTCTTTCAACATCCCAGTCATTCATCATTGACATCCATTCAGCCGTTCATAAGTGAAGATATAACAAACATACCAACACACGCTTTCGGCTTTGAGTGTAGTAGCGTAGGTATTACAATCACCAGTTCAAATGTCACGTGCCTGACCTATTGGAGAGGAGCTAATCTGGCGAGGTGAGTGGCTCGCACTGACATTGAACGGCTCTGTCGAAACATGCCACCGGTCCTCCGAGTCGCGTTTGACACCCATCCGAAGACTTGCCGTGTTTTGTTATGCTAAAATATTCTGCGGCTGATTGTGAAGAGTTGTATTTAGAGTTCCGTGCCTTAAAAAGGAAAAGGCGGAACCCTTAGATCACTTTGTTGTCCGTCTGTCTGTCAAGACCCTTTATCTCAGGTACGCGTCTAGATGTCGAGTTGAAATTAAAACCATACACAGACCAGACGTACGGCGTTGCGCCACCGCCACCGATACATGGTGGACATCCCACATATACAAATAAAAACGTTTCGGGAACACATTCATTGTGCACACAGACAAGGAGTGGAAGTCTCGTGTTTGATGGCTACAATCCGGGAATCTAACTTAAGAGTGATAAGGAATAAATCTGGAAACCGAAAAGTTACGTCACTAAAAAAATGTTTTTTTTGATTCGGAAAAATCTTCGATTCCTTTCGAGAATACATAATTTAGTTTATACGGAACCCACAGAGTGCGAGTGCGACGCGCACTTGTTTATCATTCTTTCGTTACGACATAAGCATGTTATTGAGAACTTGGAAGAAATTAGTGCGATTGTAGTATACCTTTATTATATTTTTTTACTATGATGTAGTCGACGACAGAGCACGCTTGCTTAGAAGTTACCTATTCACTCTTGACTTAGGTGGGTTGTTTAGTCAGTAAGAGTCTGACACTGTTTCCCGTTCCGCCTAAGGGCGTGATTCATCATGAGATGATTTTTTTCACCATAAAAAAACATGTAGGGCATTATCCTTTTCTTTATTAAAATGCAAAAGTAGGCGAGATAAAAATAATCACGGAATAACACCTAGCGGAAAAATAACACATTACGTTTACCGTCTGTGTGTTTGTCTGCGTTGGCAGCTCTTCAAAACAGCTGAGCTGATAACTAATGAGGTAAGAGTGTCAGGTATTCTTTTTTAAACAGTTTCCTTTAACGAATGATTTGGTTTTTATTTAATTAATTATAACTATATCTATTTCTGCAACAATTTCAATATTTATAATTATCGACAAATATGTTTTTTACAAGCTTTTATTTAGTTTCACCTGTCCCGTTGTCTGCGGTTCTGTAATCAAATCTTGCAACTTAAATTTGATCCACTTCCCGGTTTCCGATTGAGCTGAAATTTGGTATACATAGTTCGGATGACAATGCAATATTATGCAGACATGGAGTTGATCTGATGATGGAATCGCGAGGTAGCCATAGGAACTCTGTAATTAAACGGCACAACCACGTCGAGTTTGGGCTCGTGTGAATCGTCTTGACGAGTTTTATTTATATAAGTATAGACCACCGCTGTAAAAGCTTGTTATGAAAAACCATATTTTCATTGAAAACTTGTTTTATGGTAGGTTAAAATCCTCCAATGACGAATCCCGCCTTGGGCGTAGAAGGAAACAGTGTCAAATTTTTACTGACTAAACAAGCTACCCCTTCTTTCCTTGCCTTGATCCCAGGGCCCTGGTAATGCGCTTTCGCATCGCCCCTTGATGTAGGTATTTAGAAATATCTTGTAAGTATATTTCATTAGTTGTCTAGTTCTCATAGTACAAGATCTGCTTAGTTCGGGACTAAAGCTTCAAGCACTAGTTTATAACGATAAAAAAAAATTGACCGCAAAACCATTAGGGCCCTGCCTATTGCGACAATGAGCCGACTTCGGAACGGGTTACTTGTGATCGGACGCAAAAGGTAGCTTAAGTAACGCAGGTGTGGTAGACCGGGGGCCCAAGTCTGCTATTTTCAAAATAATTTCATTCCAACACGATTCCACTGTCATTTTGCTAAAAGTTCGTAATCTGTTAATTCATAATGGCTGATCATAGGGCGGTTCACTTGTCATTATGTACGAGATTACCATTCTAAAAAAATATTTCAATGAAGTGTCAGTGGTTGTTCATTGGAAAGTCATAATGACTCTAACATATTAGTAGATTACTTGTCATAATCAATAATTTTGAAATCAATGATCGACTGTCCTGACACTATTGTAATAGCAGACTTGAGGATGATTTTCAAGCTAAAAAAAAAATTCACTCCCGATATTACCAAGAATGTTTGCAATTCAAAAATGTAAAGTGTAAATAAAAATTGCAACAGTTGTAAATGCATTCTTGCAATAACAACTTAAAGTACATATTTCGACATGACTTCCAAGGTCATATAGCAATATTTTTATTTTACCAAATTTGGATTAAAAAGTTGATTTGGACGCCTTTCGAATGTAGCATTTCTAAATATGTTTATTTAAGAGAGACGATCCGCACAATGTCGTTGAAGCTACTATAGTCATCATGTCATGTTCCCAACAGGCCTTCTCTCTAGGAGAGGCAAGGGGCCATTCATCCCAACCATTCATCATCCCATCCAATGCATCCAACTGGATCTACCACGCGGGCCCAGTGCGTTTTGGTGAATGTCACATGTCTTCGAATTTTTAGGACATGGCGATTTCCTCACGACGTTTTCCTTCACCGTGTTGAGAGCAGTAGTGATGAAGTAGATTACACAAAGTAATGTGCCTGGCTGGGTTTCAACCCGTCACCTATATGCTAGCAAAGGAGAAGGCCATTACCATTTGGTCACTACTGCTCTATGTATGAGGGCTAAGAAGGAATGGGGATGAGGGCTGAGAAGGAATGGGGTGGGTCGTTTAGTCGTTAGAGTCTGACACAGTTTCCCGATCCGCCCAAGAGCAGGATTCGTTATTAGATGATTTTTCCTACCATAAAAAAAACCACTGCTCTATAGTACTAGTATAGTATAGTACTAGTAATATATTCGTATCTACGTAGGTACTGCGACATTTGTTCGGTACATTCGTTCTAAAAATAGGACTATTTCGTGGGCGTAGCAAGAGGCGACCTAGGGTTTGTAAATAATTTGTAGTAGACAAATATTACACAAGAAAGCTACTTGGCATGTCTATATGGACACACCGAGTTTGTACGCACTCGAGACGTTGAAAAGTAAAGAAATGCTTCTAGTGGCATAAATGTTCTGGAAACTGAATCTTGGCAAATAATTGCTAAGATTTAGTTTTAACTTAGTAAAAAAGTAAAAAACATATTTTTACACACATGTATAGGTACTTTCTATAAGTACATAACATGGATGTTTAGTCACAAAGTTTAGTCAGTAAAAATCTGACTCGACCTCTCACTCTACCATAGAACTGGAGGAGTTATAAGATGATTTCCCATGTCCTAAACAAGAAGGAATTAATGTCAACTGTTAAATGGCAACAATATTAATAGATTTAATTATCTTATTTTATTATTATCATCAGGTGGAATAAAAGAATAATAATTTAATTTAGTTTATAGAAAATAAATAACTCTTGACTGTACAGTCAATTTTATCGTCTTAGTCTTCTTAACTATGTTGAGGACAGTTTCGAGTCGAGTCGTCGTCTTCAACGCAGTCACTGGGTCTGACAGTATCACCATAGAAACATTGAATCATTTAGTTAAATAATTAAAAGAAAAAGGTCAAATAAGGTGTTTTTTGTCGAGTGAATGCGAATTCGGTCGTAGTTTTAGCAAGCTATTAATATTTGCATTTCTTGTTTAGTGATCACGGTCACTGGTTTGTTGAGTAGAAAGTGTGAATTAGTTCTGTCGTAGAGTTTTAGAGGTGATAAATCGGCATATACGATCCCCTAAGGGGATTGTAGTGGGGATCGTAGGGGGGATCGTAGTGAAACATCGAGTAATGTTCGATCCCCTGGGGGACATAGGGGGTGAAATAGGGGGTCGTAGTAGAGGCATAGGTCTTTACAAATCAACTAGGATATTTTACACGGGTTGTGTCACAGTCGTGAAAAACAAAGAGCAGCTGAAGGAACACAGACAGGTTTAAAGGGAGAAAAGGAGAATTCTTATGAAATACACCTTTTGGTTATCAAAATTTATAACTCTTACGACTCCAATGCGCAATGCGACGTTGCATTGTAATCGTCTAAGTTATCCTGCCACATCATTTCATAGTATAAAACAAAGTCGCTTCCCGCTGTCTGTCCCTATGTATGCTTAGATCTTTAAAACTACGCAACTGTTTTTGATGCGGTTTTTTTTATAAATAGATAGAGTGATTCAAGAGGAAGGTTTATACGTATAATATACAATTTAATATCAGCATTGTACCCGTGCGTAGCTGGGGCGAGTCGCTAGTTTTAAATTAACAGTAAATACGTATTACGCCCGTCAATATAAATTATAATATTTTATTCAACATGTAGAACTTGAAACTGACCTGCAAAATCACTTACGAATATTTGAATTTTGCAGGTTCTTGGTGCTTTTGCCTTATGAATCATCAATCAATAATACTTCCAGAAAACGAAGTAGTGAACATCAGACATAGCTATATTATTATAAATATGCTCACTTCTTGACGCAAGACTTAAAAAAATAAAGAAATGTCAATTGACAGCAATAACAAATGCAAGTTGTGTTATTTGTTTAAACTACTTTAAACCTTCTTTTTTCGTGTTTTCTAAAAGTTTCGCTAAAATTTGCAGAGCCTAACTTCAGACTCACCAAGCCAAGATCTACCGGCCGTACTGTACAACTTAACACTGAGCTGCAAAATGTAAAACAAAAATTTGAATTTGGGTGTCTTCAAGGCTAGAGTGAATAGGCTCTTAATAAACTAGTGCGCCTTACCATCAACGATTGCATCACTGCTTACCATCAGGTGGGATCGCAGACAAGCACTAGTTTATTGCATGTAAAAAAAAAAAAAAAAATTTTTGCTGGATATCTTGGTGTTTTTGCCTTCATGATTCACCAATCAATAATACTTCCAGAAAAAGAAGTAGTGATAACAGACATACCTATATTATAACGGTATGGGTGAACGCACTAAACATGCTCACTCCTTGACGATTGACTTATGTGTGGGCGCACACATTTGATATTATTGAGCGACAAGGACACAATATTGCGACTGTTAAAAACAAGTAGACTTCGTTATGGAATGTTTTTTTTTTTACTTTACTGCGCCCGATATTTCTTATTAAGTATGTGAGTGACTGTGTGTGTGTGTGTGTGTGTGTGTGTGTGTGAGTGTGTGTGTGTAGTGTGAGTGTTTTTTGCAAGCCAAGGAGCTAGTTTGCTACATTTTATATTGAGAGCAGAAAAAGGGGAGAGCTTGTAAGAGTAACAGTAGGAACATCATAATAATAAATTTTTTCCTTGACAGTTCAGTTTTGTGTGGTATTAAGTAAATTAAAGTGGGTATTACTCACTAAAATGTAGGAAGTAAAAGAGGTTCACGACAAAATCAAAAAACCCGACCGCAAAAACCGACAAGGTTCGAAATAAGTCACTTTGTCCAGTATGATGTCGTTGACAGCTTCGTGATTCAACTTAAATAAATTCCACCAACTGCAGAAGACTGCATACAATGACTTGTTTCAAACTTTATAATCGTTTTTATATGATAGAAAGATTTAAAAGAAAGAAATGTGACGAGTTAAATAATCTTCTCCTAGAGAGGTTTGAGGCCCAGTATTAAAAAGATTATAAGACTGATTTAACTTATTTGCATCAAGACTTTTATTGTTCCAGGGCCACGGGAAATTTTTCGAACAACAATAATTCACCTGGTGTGTACAGTGTTGCTTATGACAAAACATTAAGAGATTGTCAGGTTTATAATCAAATCACACTAATATTATATAGAAATTTGTGCTTATGTGTTTGTTTGTTATTTCTTCATGCTTGAAGAGTTGGACGATTTCTATGAAACTTGACACCGAAACCATCATGTCCTAGATCCAAAAATTCAAAGGCATGCGGCTTGCACCTATCCGTACTGGGCCCGCGTGGTGGTTTATGGCCGATTTCCTGTCCTAGAGAGCCTGTGTCCCAGCAGTGGGAACATTAGAAATGCTTATGATGATGAATGATGAAACTTGATCATATATCAAGGTAGTCCACGTCCTTCCTTTTACCTCAGGAGTATGTTCCCTTGAAAAAAAATCCGACTTTCACGCAAGCGAAGCCGCTGACAGCAACTAGTTATTACGCCATTCACAACCTTCAGAACGCATACAAAAAACTCCACATTAACATAACAGATTGCAATAATTTTTTTACAGTAAAATACTACGTATATAAAACGCTTGATTTATCACTCATTATGAATTGTAATTAATTCAGTCCGTCACGTTTGGGTTGTAAACGCGATTATTTGTTGCGACAAACGGAGCGAAGCACGTGTTTGCAA
Organism: Mythimna loreyi; assembly: GCA_029852875.1. Classification (NCBI taxonomy): domain Eukaryota; kingdom Metazoa; phylum Arthropoda; class Insecta; order Lepidoptera; family Noctuidae; genus Mythimna; species Mythimna loreyi. Next base: position 18,634,729 of record CM056796.1, on the reverse strand, counting down.
TACATCGGCTATTAGCTCGAATGCAGGTCAGTTGTAGCAACGAATGCTTAAGATCGAGCGCAGATTGTAGACTTTTCCGAACATTTTTCTTTTTGTTAGTGAATAAGGCTCTCTGTGCCTATTTTTCTGTTCCTTTTCTTTTCTTTTATTATTATGTGTGTACAAAAATTGTTAAATAAATAAATAAGGTTTTTTAGTTACAAGGTGCACCGACGACCTGGTGAAGGTCGCGGGAAGCCGCTGGATGCGGACAACACAGGACCGATCGTTGTGGAGATCCTTGGGGGAGGCCTATGCCCAGCAGTGGGCGTCGTTCGGCTGATATGATGATTAAGTTTTTTTTTTAGGTGGCTATTTGTGTAACCACTTCTCCCGTTTTACGGAGAGCCTTTTAGAGGAGAGCCTAAAGAACCTACCCCGTGCCTTCCTTGCCTTATTCCCAGAGCCTCGGTGTAAAGCTTTCGCATCAACCCTCAGCTCCGGGAGGCTTCGACCCTGTAGGGCCCCTACGGTGTGCTGACAACTCTTTGAAGAGCGGATTGGTGGATGTCCCTTTCACATGTCTTCGAATTTTTGGTTCTAGGTCATGCCGGTATCCTCACGACATTTTCCTTCACCGTTTTGAGAGCAGTGGTGATGAATTAAAATACACAAAGTAATGCGCCTGCCTGGGCTTGAACCCGCGACCTACAACTCGTAAGTCGGGGCCGCTACCACTGCTCTCTAAACATATACAATGTTTACATAAATAAAGCATATCTTATACTATCTTAATTCTTTCTATCAATCCCACAGCGTCTTGCAGATTAATTTGATTCTTGATTTCTACATTTGTTTTAACTTTTAACCAAGGCCAGTTGTTATTTTATTTGTTCTGTTTTATCTTACGAATAATAAAAAGATTGATAGATTTGTTCACCACGAATAGGTTAAGTAAATAGGCTAGTTTTTTAGTGTATAAACATTAGGTGAGAATGAGGACGGTACGTAGAACACTATACACCTTCGACTTGTATTTTCTTTTCTTTTTAAATGTAATAAACTAATGCTTGACTATAATCCCATGTGAAGGTAAGCAGTGATGCAAACGTTGATGGTCAGGCGTATTTTTTTAAGAACCGATTCACTCTAGCTTTGAAGACACCCAAAGTATAATCGGATAGGAAGACCGTAGCAGGCAAATTGTTTCAGTCTTGAAGGAAACAATTTACGAGGTATAAAGACCGAGGTAAAACACTTAGTCCGGACCGTAGAGGTTTCAACGTCCGAAATAGGCTCAAGTCGTCAACGGCGCCCGTGTTCAACAAACCGTAAGGGACGCAGTGTCGTTGCCTACTAGGACCATGGGCAATGTGAAAGTGTACCCTGGAGCCCTGGAACGAAGACCAAGAAGAAACAGAAGTGGGTTTTTAGTCAGCGAATTCACAATCCACGCTCCGCCCAAAATAGAGAGATGTCATTGGATGATTTTCACACCTAAAAAAATTTCTTAATTCATTAATTAATTCTTCAAATGCACGTTTTCTAGCTCAAAGTAAACAACTTTTCAATCAAATAATTTCACTAAGACAGTGTGCATTTTAAAATGCCTATATTTAGAACTCACTTGTTGTCTTCAAGGGTAAGATGTGCCAAGAATCTGTTTCGTTATTTCTATTTATATATCTGATCTATAAATAAAATCGAAAGTTGTTATATTTTGCAATAAAAAAAAGTAAGCGCAGCCTTGTGGACGGCGAGCAATGGGTATCTCGCCGTAACCGTCCGTACCAAGCTCAAATCGTCGACGGCGTGTTCTGTTCCCGCGCGCTTTAAGGAGTTGTCAGCAAAGCCGTAGGGACTCTGCAAAGAGTCGAAGCCTATTGGGGCCCAGGGTCTCTTTCTGAAAGGAAGGTTTAGCCCTAGTGGGAAGGGCAAAGAACGGGGTAGGGTGTTAAGTCAGTAGGAGTCTGACACTGTTTCTCGCTCCGCCCAAGAGCGGGATTCGTCATTGGATGATTTTTGCCCACCATAAAAAATGGCAACGGCTTTCCATGGCACAGGTTCTCTCTGGATTTTACTAGTCATCCTAAATAAACTTAGAAAAGTACATGTGTAGGTATATGAATTAAAACAAAAACACTCAAACACTAGACTATAATGAGACGCAAAACAATGAACAGAAACAAAAAAAAAAGTGTTCTGCAATTAAAGATTTCTGTTCGGCTAAAAATAGTATTTCAGTCACCAGTTATTTGCATACACTAACGAAAATAAAAGACTTACAAAACACAGGCATGTATTGTTTGAAATAAACAAAAGGCCAAAGACACTTGGACATAATTTTCCGCCATTTTAGTTTTCAATGTTTGTCACACTCACATAATTACAAATGGCGCCCTGTCGCTGTATTTAGCACAAATTGCAACTATAGAGTGAAAAACTATAGTTCGTTTTTAAATCCTACCCTACGATTTGACACCTTAAAATGTCAAACTCCAGAACATTGGGAACATATTTCTAGAATGTGACATTCTGAGTAGTCAAATCGTAGTCTAGAATTAAAAAACGGACTATAGTGCTTCACTCTCAGCTTAAAATGCTTGAGAAACCAGATACAATACATTTTATTTATTTATACCTTTATTGTACACCGCATTTATTAGAAACTAGCTTCCGCCCGCGGCTTCGCCCGCGTGTTTTTCGGTTTGTCACAAAAAGTGTTTATCGCGCGCTATCCCTTGGGAACTACTGATTTCTCCGGGATAAAAAGTAGCCTATGTTCTTTCTCAGGGTCTAAAGATTGTCTGTACCAAATTTCATCAAAATCGGTTGAGAGGTTTAGGCGGAAAAGCGTAACAGACAGAGTTACTTTCGCATTTTTTCTGATTTTTTGTAGATAATGGTGTGTTCTAAAAAAATGTAGTATATCATTTTGTTCTATCATCAATAGTTTTCGCAGCGCACGCGATGTAAGGTAGTTTTTTGATATTTTTTTCACACCTTGGATTACGTTATCGTAATTTTAGTAAGGATGCCTATTTTTTTTGAAAATGAATTATAGCCTATGTCACTCAGGAATGATGTAGCTTTCCAACAGTGAAAGAATTTTTCAAATCTGCCAAGTAGTTTCGGAGCCTATTCAGTTCATACAAACAAACAAAAAATCAAACCTTTCCTCTTTATAATATTTGTATAGATATACACAGGACAAACATTAAAAATAAGGGTGGGTACAATGGTGGGTTTTATCGCACAGGAAAATCTCTAACAGACAACCTTTGGATGGACTGCGCGAAAGATAATTTTTAGGGTGTGAGATGGATTTTTAGGGTTCCATACCACAAAAGGAAATAACAGAACCCCTATAGGGTCAGGGAGCAATGTTCTCGCGCGCCTCAAGGAGTTTTCAGCAAATCGTAAGGACCTTGCAGAAGAGTCCAAGCCAACTGGGGCCAAGGGTTCTTGTCCGAAAGAAAGGCTTTGGCCCTGGTATAGAGGCAACGTATGAACGGGGTGGGCTGTTTAGTCAGTAAGAGTCTGACACTATTTCCCGCTCTACGTTTTCCCGCTCACGTTTTGTAGTTCGTATGTCTGTCTGTCAAGTCCATTTCTTCCGCTCTAGGTGCGCGCGTCATCAGATGTTTCACGCCTTAAAAAAAAACAGTAAAAAGTCGCGTGTTTGGTCGTGAAGGATTCCCCATCGTTTTGTCTCTTGTGTCGTCAACCCATGTCGTCATATTCCGTCTCTAAAATAGCCCAGACAGTGTTAATTAGCCTTGTGATTCACCCAGCGTTCATTACGGCATTTTCCCTCCAATATTCTTTGTTAGGGAGTTCAAGTTCAATCTGCAGGCAATAAAGCGCCTATTTCAGCGTCTGATATATAAAAGAGCAAACGAACTGACTGACATAATATCAAACTACTAGGAACCGAAGTCGCTCGCACAAGCTTGTTTTAAATATGAATAGCGACATCTATCACCCCACTTAAGGACTTAAATTCAGAATACAATTTCACGGTATTAAAGTTCTTTTTGTGATTTGAACAGCTTGGAATAAACTATTGCTATTGCCCGGATCAGATACAAAATCAGTGTGGTCAAAGGATCCTCCCTTTTAAAGGATATTTGTATGACTTTAACATCCTGCTCCACATATCTTTTGCTGAACTATTCAATGAATTCTGTGAAGCAGTAAAGCTAGCAAAGGAGGAGGCCGACCGCATGAAGCAACGGTGCTCACGACCCAGACGCCGCCGGGATCACGAACCCGATTTGCGGCCACCGTAGGTGCGGGCTTGCGGCCGGCGAGCAATGGGTAGCTTGCGAGTTTCCCAATTGCCATTGCCGGACAGTTACTAGGCGATCAGACCCCGGTCTGACGTCCGGTAACCGTCCGCACCGAGTCCAAGTAGTCGACGGCGCGTAATGGTCTCGCGTGCCTCAAGGAAATGTCAGCAAACCGTATGGACCCAGTAGGGTCGAAACCTACTGGGAACAAGGCTCTGCTTTTGAAAGGAAGGTTCGGCCCTGTTACGAAAGGCAACGAAGATAAGAGGTAGGGTTTTTAGTCAATAAAAGTCTGACAGTACCTCCTGCTCCGGTCAAGGGCGGGTGATGTCATTGGATGAATTTCCCCACACCTTTCTTAAAAGAAAAAAGCAATACTGTCATACACTTCTCGATATTTTACGACAAGTCATATGTGTATATCCTCACGTGGAAAGTCACAACGGTTTACTAAAGCCAGTATTTACCTGCGTTTACATCACGTGCAGGTACCGTGAAACCAATACAAAAGCGTGTATTACTCACAGCTGGTATAACTAACAATTGTCTTCGTAACTCCTCGCTTTCTACATTTTCTGTGATCCATGACAGTGGCTGCGGTCACGGCTGATGCGGTACTACATCACTTCAACCAGATTATTCCTTATTCCTCATGCGTATTTAGTTTTGCGAGCAGTGGTGGCCGAGTGGTAACCGCCCCAACTTACGAGTTGTCTTACAAGAAGCCGTTTGTGACTTACGAATGGTCACAGATTCGGTGAAAAACCATCGTGAGGAAACCGGCATTTCTTAGAACCAAAAATTCGAAGACTTGTAACATACACCAAGCGCCACTGATCCCGCGTGGTGGATTACGGTCCACTTCCTTTCTTAGAGTGGCAGTGGAGTCCCAGCAGTGGGAACATTATAAGGTTGATGCTGTGCTAAGCTATGATGATGATGTTTGACAGTAGATAATGTTTACTTCTTAAGAACCATTTCCATATATTTATCTTTAAAGTTGGAACACCGGGTGATGTGGTTAAGCTTCGGAAAGGCAGATATCATCATTGGACTGCGATAGACCCATTCGTTTATGAACCATTTCTATATATCTGACTAGCTTTTAAAGGTGGAAGACCGGGTGATGTGGTTTAGCTTTGAAAAGGCCTATATCATCATTGGACTGCGATAGGCCCAGTCGTTTATGTCCCAAAATAAAGATTAAACTACAAAGAGGAGCCTCAGAGCCATAGAATTATATGACGTAATCACCAATAGCTTAAAAACTGTAGCAAAAAATATTTAAGGTCAACGACACGACCGGCGTAACTGAACATTATAGTAGTGTATCGTAATGATTAAATAGTAATCTTAATGGCTGCATAACTTGTGAACCTGTACCGTTAACGATTACGTTTGATTACGCGATTAACTGGATTCGTAAGTAGGCACAGCTGTAGACCTAACTGGTAGTAGGAAGGTGTTTTGTGGACAGCAGGATTGCTGTACAGAGTTACCTAAAGCGCAAATGTCAAATTAAGCCCTCTGTTCAAAGAGGTTGGAAGGAACTCTAATGACGTCACAGGGTATATAGATACCTTACACTTGAATTTTTAAACGCAAATGTCAAGTTCCATTGTCAATGACTTACTCCAACTTACCCTGCTCGAAGTTGGGTCACTTAGGTTAACTCTAGGGCTACTCTCGAGTAACCCTAGAGTCAGAGAGCCAAGAGTCATAGAACGACTCTTGGTTACAACTCTACACTACTCTAGTCTTTTTTTAACCCTGCTACATGCGTTCAAAAAGACCAGAGACAACAATACATTCGGCATTTCAACTAAATAATTCGGTCGAATACGAATATCTCGAAATTGTATCGAATACGCCGAATACCGAAAAAAAATGAATATTTGGCGCATCTCTATATTATACTAGCTTAAATCAACGGCTTCGCGCGCGTACATAAAATATAGCCTATGTCACTCAGGAGTGACGCAGCTTTCTATTGTTGCAAAAAAAAAATCCAATCAGACCGATTATCTCCTAAAAACAAAAAAACAAATTTTACCTCTTTATCATATTAGTGTAGATTTAGCATACAGAGAAATAATAACACCTACACATTTAAAATGATTGCGTTAGGCAGATTTTGACGATGTATCTAACCTTTTAAGACGTCTTGTCCTAAAACTCGTTTATCAAGTCTTTCTACTAGCAAAAGTCTACCTGCAGCTGCTAGATTCCCATTAGCGTTGCAGTAAAACACTGTATAATCTAAACTACACTCTATGTTCAATAACAAAAGGTTGTTTTTAGACTGGGCTGCTCTCGATTAGGATATTACCCGTAATGACCGGGGAACTTGCATCATGTGCTGCATCGCATCTTGTGACCTAATTGGCAATACGTTGTGTCACCTTGCCAAACGATGCTTCATTATTTTGTTTTATGAAGACTGCAGCACCTCAGTTAGTAACTCGAGTAGTAACTGATGATTCGGATACCAATATATTCGAACAAAGTGACCGAATTGTCCACCAGCCCTAGCTTCGCAAGGGGACTGATATTGAAAATATTATGCATGTATTATACATATAAACCTCCCGCTTTAATCACTTTATCTATTAAACAAAACCGCATCAAAATCCATTGTTTCTTTTAAAGATCTAAGCATACATAGGGACAGCGGTAAGTAACTTTGTTTTATACTATGTAATGATATAAAAATGGATCGATGATTGTGTTGCTAAGCGCTTATCTCGTAAAAGTTAAACAGATTTCCTCCTTAGTTGTTCACTCTTGATCAACCACGACCACTCTGGTCGTGGTTGATCAAGAGTCGCCGTCGCCGAACTACGTATTACTCGCCGTCCTCCAGCTTTACCCAGCCTTAGCAACATTTGTAAAATAATCTTGAATATAGCACAAACTCGATACGAGTAAGGATGGCGAAATTTTCGCATTCACGCTCAATCTAGCAACGGTGTAGTTGGAGACCTTCAATTAATTGAAAGTGGTCTTGCTAAATCTGTTCGGGGAACTTATAGGAAAGGAAGTACAGTCTTAAGATTGAGTGATTGTATCGGAAGTAAGATTAAAGTTGAAGTCAAAGATTCGGGGAACTTATAGGAAAGGAAGTACAGGCTTAAGATTGAGTGATTGTATCGGAAGTACGATTAAAGTTGAAGCCAAAGGTATCGTACCCGGAATTGAACGGAAGAGTCGAAAGGTAATATAGGAAGTGAGATCTTACATTTTTAATTTTAAGGCCCCAGTGAACTGGCCAAGTGCGAGTCGGACTCGTACACGACGGGCTTCGTACCTCAAATATTAAATTCGAATTACAAAACGCTGGCAAAATAACGTTTTCTTATGTAAGAACTAACTTTCGATTTTTAACTCTCCTTTAATCGTTTAATTATGTAGGGACTTTACGTTCTGGAGATATAGCCTGGCGACAAGTGATAGCAATAGTGTCGTTTTTACCCTATAGTTACGGAATCCTGAAAACGAATTCTTAATAAAAAAACTTAATCCCGAACTTACCATTGTAACCTAAAGGCGCATTCTCCTGTATCTTGAACGTGAAAGGTATGTGCACCCTCTGCATGAGCAATCTGGGGGGCTGCATGGTGCGGGCCCAGGCGTCTTCCCGACCCTCGCCCATTATGCCTATCACTTCCATGTTCCTGCAAATAAAGACAATATTTTTATTACTTAGTACAATATATAAATGACGCTCTAGCCGTCCTTATCAGACTTCATTACATAGTATAAAACAAAGTCGCTCTGTCCCTATGTATGCTTAGATCTTTAAAACTGCGCAACAGATTTTGATGCGGTTTTTTTTAATAGATAGGGTGATTCATGAGGAAAGTTTATATGTATAATACAATATATCTAATATCACCATTGCATCCGTGCGAAGCTGGGACGGGTCGCTAGTGTGTAATAAAAGGAAACAAGTTTTCATTGGAAATGTTTTTTATAGCAAGCTTTTATAGCGCGTTATATACCTAGTATATAATTAAGCAGATTGAGTATTGGTTCCTCGAGAGCAGTGGTGGCCGAGTAATAACGTCCCCAAATTACGAGTTGTAGGTCGCGGGTTCAAACCCAGCCAGGCGCATTACTTTGTGTAATTTATTTCATCACCACTGTTCTCAAAACGGTGAAGGAAAACATCGTGAGGAAACTGGCATGTCCTAGAACCAAAAATTCGAAGACATGTGACAAATACCAATCCGCACTGTGCCCGCGTGGTGGATTATGGCCTATTCCCTCTCCTAGAAAGGAGGCCTGTGTTCCAGCAGTGGGAACATTAAAAAGGCTGATGATGATGAGATGGAGTAGGTACCTATAGTTGAGAATAAAATTATGATATGTGACCAACAGAAATAAAACTAAAATTTTTAAACTGTTTTTATATTGGTGACCTTAAAATGAGTTTATTATGGTTTATTACATTATTTTGTACCTATTCTCATTTATGTGGCTCTTTTGTCTTTATGAGAATAAACTATTTACAACTTAAAACTATTTTCATTAAAATTCACATTCTTGAAATTAACTGCAGGTTATTATAATAATAAAAAAATTGAAAGTTGTCATTTTGCTAAATAATGAAATTCATTATTATTGGCCATTGTCAGACTTAAAGTACTAAAAAATACAATAAATCTGAAATTTTACGATTAGGTACTATTTAATCATAGTAATCGTAAAACACCTGGTTTATTGCTACTAGTAATAAAATCCTTACTACATGATTAAGGATTTAATACATAATATATTACATAATTAATTACGCTAGGATAATTGGCTAGGTATTTTTTTACACAAACTAGTAAATATCAAACTTTGAAAAATGCTTGCAGTTTTTTGTCGCTTGCGTCCCCATCTGCAATTCTTTTTTTAATTGGTATAAACTAGTGCTTGACTGCGATCCCACCTGATGGTAAGCAGTAATGCAATCATAGATGGTGAGACGCACTAGCTTATTAACCTTTCGAGTACCGTAATTAAAAACATAATGGAAAGACAATAGGTATGCGAACGCCGGCATTCGCTGGAGGCTCAAGAATTTAAGAGCCTATTCACTCAAGCTTTGAAGACACCAAAATGCAAGGAATACCGCCGTTTAATTCTCGTTCAAAGGCACGTGGTTCCACACCACCAACTTCCCCAAAGCGGAAAACCCCATATCACTTTTTGTCGAAACCGTTAATCTCCCAGGACCTCAGTGGGGCTTTGCGACTACGAGACCAGCGAAACGATAAGGCTCGGTTTTTGTTCAAGTTCAATGGAAGAAAACTGCAGACCAGAGACGACCAGATCGGACAGTTGCTTTATACAGTGCTAGCGACCCGCCCCAGCCTCGCACGGGTACTGATATTGAATATTATTATGCATGTATTAAACACCTTCCTCTTGAATCACTCTATTTCTCTATATACTATTACTCTAATAAGTCTGACACAAACCTTCCGTTTTATAACGGGAGAAGTCATTGGATTAATCTACATTTTAAAAAAATGGTCGCCAGACTACTGATGGACTGATTTGGTTCGGAAGCCCACCAAATCCGGGTTCGATCGTACCAAGTTTTGTGCGTGTGTTAATACTATTATTACACCACCTAAACTAGGTGCTGTCAAAGAGGTCTTGACAAGTTTAGATTGAATATCTGTGTCAAGTTGCAATGCACTAGAGTGATGGTTCTTGTTTGTTAGTGTATGCTAATTTTTAGCGAGTGTTGGTAAACTGTCTTGCGCCATAGGTGGGTAGGCAGGCGGCATTCTTCAGCCAGTTCTGTCAAATATTACTTCGACCTACACGATTCCGTTTAATGGCAATTAATATTGTAATTATGTTTGGGTTGAAGGTGGAATCAAAGGCTAAGAAGTCGAATGATTTATGTCAATTTGGCCAATAAGTGGCATTTAGTGTACACGCAGCCAAAAAGGACCTCCGTTTTTTGGGTTCTGTACCTAGGAATAAGACGAGATTCCATTGATTCTTTTTAGGGGCCTAGTAGGTGGCTACGTCATCCCTCCACTGTCCGACTATGTTGTGACTTCTGAAGCCTAAGACGTTTCCTGTCGCGGCGACTGGGGCATAATGACTCAACTGAACCCATACCTCCACGAGAACACAGTGGTGATCAACTCTACCTAATATAGGTACCTATTTAGACTAGTTGTCTCCCTTTCGGGACTTGGTTTTAACAGTGTTCAAAGCCAGAATTACATAAAGCCGAAGCACACGACTCCAGACCACGCCTGATTAGTACGTAGAACGACGTCGCGTGGCGTGGATCTAATGTAGCTCTACAAGTCTAGTTGCCATATAAAATGTATGGAGACCGACGCAGTTCTAATACAACTCCATTAAGTAAGTAGGTTCCTACAGAAATGTTGCAATATTTGTTTATATCGGTAAAGTATTCGTCATCATTTGCTATGATATAAATAAAATATACATAATATTTATCGCTTTGCCAAAATAATCCCCACTTCCTCTTTATTTAATCACAATCTCATTTATTATGTTATCAAGACTAACAGCAGCGTGTCATAACAAAAACAAATTTTCAGCGAAAACATTTTTTTCCTAGCAAGCTTCTCGTGTCTGTCGAGCGCCTTCAAATTAGTTGCGTGAATAAAAATGTCGAGAGAAATTTGTGACGGACGGGAAACTACGGAACCCTACACTGAGCGTGCTCCGACACGCTCTTGGTCGGTTTTAATTTACATGAAAAAACAAAGCAGCGTGGCAAGTTGTGGCTAATTTGATGACGCCCTTATAGCGCGTTTATATACGTATACTTACATATTTAAAACTCGTCAAGACGAATCACACGAGCTCAAAGGGTTGTGTCGTTTATAATTTACAGAGTTCCTATGGCCAGCTTCCAGTTCCATCATCAGATCAACTCAACGACATAATAATTTTGCATTGTCATTTGACTGACACATGCATGCAAAATTTCAGCTCAATCAGTAACCGGGAAGTGGATCAAATTTAATTTACGAGATTTGATCACAAACATCGGGACTTGTGAAACTAAATAAAAGCTCGTAAAAACAATCTCAATTTATTACAAGTTTTTATTGCTATAGGGACTCTATAATTAAACGACACTTACACAACCCCATCGAGTTTTGGCTCGTGTGATTCGTCTTGACAAGTTTTATATATATAGGTCTATGCCACGCTTTAAAAGCTTGCTATGAAAAAAATATTTTCATTGAAAACTTGTTATGTTATCAAGACCAACAGTGTGTCATAACAAAAATAACGTAACCATGACTTTGACGTAAATTATTACCTATATTATTTATTTACTAACAAAATAATACTTATGCCTGTTCGTGCTTCGGGTGTAGTTTCGTCATATACTAAATGTCAAGGGCCATGCTACGGAAATACAGTATAATTTACTATGGGAAGGCAACATATAGGCCTAAAAATTAATAGCTTTGTGACCTTGTAATAATAGGCTCATTTCTATGGACAAGGTCAAAATAATTTTCGAACGAAACTCCTTACGTGATGGGTGGTTCCGATTTCAAATGACGATAAAAAAAAAATCGTGCTCTTAATTTAAATTAAGAACACTGTAGGCCGTTGACCTCATAATCAGCTGTAATTTGAAATGCTTCCTATTTTTTTTTTGTTTAAGTTTGATGATAAGTTAAACAAAAAAAAACAAATGTACAAAAAAAATGGCAACTAAATAAATCCACCAATTGGCACTGGGCCCGCGTAGTGGATTATGGCCCATTCCATCTCCTAGAGAGAAGGCCTATGTCCCAGCAGTGGAAACATTAAAAAGGCTGATGAACTTTCTGGCAGAACTTAAACCTTTAATCAGAAGAGTTTGTTTCCAATAGACGGATTAAAGGCATTTCTGAATTATTAAAATGGCTGTCAGTCAAAAATTAAAGTGAAGCCCTTTCGAATACCGTAATTAGAGACATAATAGAAAGAAAATAGATGTGCGATCGCCGGCGTTCGCTTAGGGTCACAAGAGTTTAATTACACGTTCCAAACAGAAAAAGATCTCTATGGAGAAGAACGTGCAAGAAACTCAATGGACACGCATTGTAGAGTTTTGTCTACCATTTTTATGAGACCCGGCATTTTAACTGATTGGTGAGGAAGTCAAGAGTTGGCCTCTAAGAGGACTGCAATTGAACTGCGCGACAACTGCAAAATTGGTTTGTGATTGCAGCTCATATAACTAAGAGAATAACTATCTATCTATCTATATTGAATCTGTCCACAAACTACGCAGGACATTTGGCACTTTATTTCCCGCTTTTTTTGGAATAAGAAGTACCAAGACTCATTTGTGTTTGGACGCAGCAAACAAGTTGGAACCGATGCTATGGTCACGCTTAGTTCCCCGCTGTGCCACACTTCGATTAATACCCGAAAATCTGTTCCTATTATCAAAATCCGTTCGTTCAAATGCCTTTACTTTGTGTAATTTATTTCATCGGCACTGCTCTCAAAACGGTGAAGGAAAACATCGCTGCATCGCGAGGAAACTGGCATTTCCTAGAACCAAAACTTCGAAGACATGTGATAACCACCAACCCGCACTGGGCACGCGTGGTGGATTACAACCCATTCCGTCTTCTAGAAAGGAGGCCTGAATCTCAGCTGTGGGAACATTATAAAGCTGATCTATGCTATAAAAACGACCTAGTTCTAGCGTACCTATGCGTTATTAGGGTTCCCTAGTCAACAAGGAACCCTAATAACTTGGAAATTGGGTTACTAATATTTAAGTGGGCTACTGGATTCTGTAACATTGTGAGAAAATTTGTGACGGACGAGAAGCTACGGAACCCTACGCTGAGCGTCCCCCGACACGCTCTGGCCGAATTTATTTTTGAGTATGTAAACAGGATATATTATTCAGTCACATTTACACACTAGTGTTACAATAGACATTTTTATTGCCTAGTACGTTTATTGGCTCGATTGAATCAAACGTTATCTTCAATTGGTTCTCACAGGACACAATAAGCTAGATTGATGGTTTATTGAAAAGTATGAATGGAACAGACATTTCACTTTTCTATGCTAGCTAAAGTAAATAAAAGTTGCTGAGTAATATAACATACAGTACAGCCCTTTAGATTTTGTCGAATCTGAAGTTAGACTGCGAATTTTAGCGCTTGGAAACTCGTACAAAAGTAAAAGTAAAACAAGTTTTCAATGAAAATATTTTTTTTCATAACAAGCTTTTATAGCGGTGGTCTATGCTTATATAAATAAAACTCGTCAAGACGATTCACACGAGCCCAAACTCGACGTGGTTGTGCCGTTTAATTACAGAGTTCCTATGGCTACCTCGCGATTCCATCATCAGATCAGCTCCATGTCATCATAATATTGCATTGTCGTCCAAACTAAACGTATATACCAAATTTCAGCTCAATCGGAAACCGGGAAGTGGATCAAATTTAAGTTGCAAGATTTGATTACAGAACGGGACAGGTGAAACTAAATAAAAGCTTGTAAAAAAATACCTATAACAGTTTTTAACAGCAATAACAACTGCAAATTGCATTTATATGTTTAATTAATTTACTTTTTTACGAGTTTTCAAGCGCTAAAATTCGCAGTGCCTAACTACAGACTCGCCAAGATTCGACGGCCGCACTTTAGCATAGCTTAGAATCAGCCTTAATGTTATCACTGTAGGGACTCAGCCTCGTCTCTAAGTTAGGGAAAGGGCCGTAATACACCACGCGGGCTCAGTGCGGGTGGATGTCCCATGTCGTAGAATTTATGACTCTAGGACATGCCGGTTTCCTCACCATGTTTTCCTTTACCGTTTTAAGAGTATCCGTGATGAATTAAGTTACACAAAGTAATGCGCCTCGCTGGGTTTTAACCCGCGACCTACATCTCGTAAGTTGGTGTGTATACCACTCGGCCACCACTGCTCTCTCAACGATTTTAAAAGAATGTTATTATACCTATGTATGTCTTTGTGTTGAATACATTCCACCGACTCGTGCTATACGTCTTCGCAAATATTTAAATGCATATGGGATATAATAAAATAATTATAATTTTCTTCGGAAGTTACGTACCCATATTACCAAATACCGGTTACCTTGTGTTTGTGAGTTTTTTACCGTGAAGGACAAAAAACCTACGATTAATTATAGCAAAGGAAATTATTACAAATTAGAATTGCTTTAAGTACACCTGCACGTGTAATATTCAATACTAAACCTTATCTTTAATTGTTTTTATCTACAAGTTTTAATTTTTACGTAAGATACCAACAGCGATATAATTAAAAAAAACTATGTTACACAATACTAATACGATTGGATAGTTTAAATACCTAGTTGTATTAAACCGTTTTTATTTTATTTGTAAGGCTACAGGCCTACTCCACCCAGTTTCGAAAATCCGTTTTTAGCGTATGTCTACACTCTATAAGCCTGCCAAATTTTAAGTTTGTAGATGTTAAAGTTTACTAGCCTTCTGCCAGCGGCTTCGCCCGCGTTAAAATATGTAGGTTTTCGCATAAAATTTGGACACACGTTTCATCCCTTTAGGAGCTTAATTAAAAAAAAACCCTATCTTAGTGTTCGCCTACGTCATAAAACGAAGCCTTGTGCAAAATTTCACGCTTCTAGTCCCAGTAGTTATGGTTGTGCGTTGATATGTCAGCCAGTCAGTTTCTCCTTTTATATATACTATAGATAATAATAATACAGATAGATAGATGAGACTTCCTGATTGATCAGTGAGTGGTATTTCGATTTTATATAAATAGAAGATTGTAAACCTGTTGTTATGATATTTATGGGAGGACATTGAAATCTGCAATGATTATAAATTATTAAAAGGAAGTTCTCGCTTGTCAACAATATTTTATTTCCGTTGACGTAAGTTTTCGCATTAAGAATACGTTTTAGTAGCGAAGTGGAAGAAGGGCTTCTTGGTATTCGTTGCTGCGTGGTAAGAAATGTAAATGCAACACCCACTTCGCGTTGCCTCTCAATATAAAGGCAATGTATAAAATCAATGTTCATCAAAAATGTATAAAATATTATATAGCTATAGTTCTTTATTTTAAAATAACCGTCTTAGTCATTGTTATAATATCCCTATGAATTTTATGAAATGACGAATTCAACAGATTGCCAGACAAAATTGACTTGACAAGGCAATGTGGCCGTCTAAAATATCTTATTAATTTTGATTTTCAATTAAGTTTTGGTGTGTTAGGGCCGAAACACACCCGCACTGCGTCGCCGCGCCGCTAAAATCGACAAAGCCCAACGCTCTTTTTCGCGTCGAAGCAACACAACTTTCCACGATTATTGTCGTATGGATCCTACATGTCCGGGCCATACTAACGATAAATGCCGAGAATTATCGCGATAATCAACGTTAACGTTAGTTGTGGCCACGCCTTAACGAGATAATACGACAACGGCAACATTGCCGTTTGGGGTTAAGCGATAACTCTTCTTTCAAGTGTAGCCACCCACTTCAGCGCGTTAAAGTTGTTGCGATAAATATCGCGCTAGTGGGCATTGACGTGTGGAATCTAGATAGACGTTTCTCTGGCATGGATCGTAACTTATTTGTTACTAGCTTTCGTCAGCGGCTAAGCCCGCGTACATAAAATATAGCCTATGTCACTCAGGAGTAAAGGAGTTTTCTATTGTTGCTAAAATTTTTCGAATCGGACCAGTAGTTCCAGAGATTACCTCCTACAAACAAAAAAACAAACTTTACCTCTTTATTATATTATAACTTATTATAACTTATTTGTTATTAAGAAGACATTATTTTAAATAAATGACAAAAAATATACAGGTCATATCTATTCAATAAAGCTATTATCGATTTGAAGCCGTCACAACATCGCCGTTGTGTTTCGGCCCTTATATTATTATTACCCGTTGACTACTAAATACAAATAATAATGTTATTTAATTTATTTTTAGATGTTGTTCTATTATTATGTAGATATTGCAGCATGTCTAAATATAGAAAACCAAAGGAAATAATTAAAAATAACCAAGCTATTGTTCTTAATAATTTAATTTGTTATTTCCACTAAGGCAATCATGTCTGCCCAAGTAGAAATAACAAATTTAATTATTAGCAAAAGTAGTTCACACGGTCTAAAAACAAAACGGGCAAGTGCGAGTCGGACTCGTGCACTGAGGGTTTCGTACAAACTTATCTCCGAAAACACACTAAGAAATAAAGAAAAACAGTTTATGCACGTGAAATGACTCAACCTTAACCTTTTAATCCTGTAATTGAAGACAAATTAAAGAACAACAGGTGTGCGAACGCCAGCGTTCGCTTGGGGCTTAATGAATGAAAGCGCTACAAGCGCACTTGTGCTATGAGACTTTGATTCATGGCATTTTAAGGATTTTAGGTCAACAGGAAGAACCCTATGAATTTTGATCCCTTTGACCTCTCAAAGGGTTCAAAATTCATAGGGTTCTTCTTTAGGGGTGAAATATACGTTTTTTTTGCAACATAAACGGCCGTACCGTTTTTTTCCCGTTAACTTAGTTTTTTTTTATCCGCTTCAAGGGACCACAGACCAGAAGACATTCCACAACTTTCTTCTTCTTTCTTTACTGTCCAGGCTGATCGTATTTGGAATGCATTGCCAGATCTTATAAAACGTAATTAGTTTTGATTTTAACATGACAACCTGATACTACACGTTCTCGCTCCACAACGCGTTCCCGAGATAAAGTGTCTTGACTGACGAACAGACAACAAAGTGATTCTATAAGGGTACCGTTTTTTCCTTTTGAGGTACGGTACACCAAAAAATTGTTTATTTTTAACTTTACCTTATAAATAATATTTAAAGTTTCTGTATTAGCTACATAATAATAATTATTATTTATTGTTTATCTATTAATGTTTTCAAACGTAAACAACATATATATTATTATCTACACTAATATAATAAAGAGGTATAGTTTGTTTCTTTGTTTGTAGGAGGTAATCTCTGGAACTACGGGTCCGATTGGAAAAATTTTAGCAACAATAGAAAGCTGCTTTACTCCTGAGTGACATAGACTATATTATTTTTATGTACGCGGGCGAAGCCGCTGACAAAAGCTAGTATATTATATACAACATGGCGCCTGACAATACGATAATAAATTAAACTGCGTTACACAACTCATGATGTTCCCGTTTGCATACTAAATAATATTCGAATATATCCAGTAGTTTAGTCACAGGCCAATGCCATTTCTAGCATAATATACATATTATGTACCTATGCGAAATTAAAAATGTTTTTTTTAATTAACCTTTCGACAACCGTAATTACAAGCACAATTAAATGAAAATAGGTGTGCGGATACCGGTTTCCTCTTGAGGCTTAATGAACTAATTAAAGAAAAAAAAAACCGATTAAAAACTTCACCATGCATTCGTTTGTGGTACGATGTCACATACATACTGATATGAAGTTCACGATTACAAAAAGGAAAACTTATTTTGCAAATGAGAAAAAATCATGGTCGGTGCCATAAACAAAACCTAAGCTTAAAACAGTTCTGCAGGGGCCCTTCAGGGTCGAAGCCTCCTGGAGCCTAGGGTGGTGCAAACTGTTACCTCGACTCCAGGAATAAGGCAAGGAAGGTACGGGGTAGGGTTTTTTAGTCAGTAAAAGTCTGACACTGGTCTCCCGCTCCACCCAAGAGCGGGTTTCGTCATTGGATGATTTTCACCTACCATAAAAAAAAGCTTAAAACAGTTAATGATTAATCAAGATTATAGACCACGTCAAGTCACATCAGAGAAAGCTACTTGGAAGAAGTAGAGGGAGGCCTTTGCCCAGCAGTGGGACTGTATAGGCTAGACAGAAAAAAAAAAATAGACCGATTGTAGTAACTGAGTATTTTGTGTATTAAATTACTACTCCCGACTTCGCGGCCGAAGCAGAAGTGTTTATTTTTATGAAAAAAAAAAAATCAACTATTCAAGATTTGTTTTTGCAAGGCCCTTTTAAAAAAAAACAAGCTTTATTTTTTTTTGTAACTTTCAAATATTTCCGTGACGTAATCTCGTAAATACACGTTTGAAATCGTTAGTTAAGGTCAGATCTGCGATTTTTTTTTTATTGTGTCAACTATATCATACTAGCTTTTGCCCGCGGCTTCGCTCCCGGAAACAGAAAAATGTGATAAATGAAGAACCATCCGACCGATTTTGTGCAAACTTCACATAAACCATCTAGGTACTAAATAATCCGAACAAAGCCTAAACATTTGGTTTGAATAGGTGAGCCCGTTCTTGAGTTATAAAATTACAACAAAAAGTGGCTTGATTTTTTTAAATATATTGATTTTATTTATTTCCTGGCTTTTCATAATATATCTACTCTACTTTAATCAAATAGTTTTTTATGGTGTTCTCTTTTAATTTTCTGTCTTTCCGTCCGATTATAATTTGGGTGTCGTCAAGGCTAGAGTGAATACTCTTAATAAACTAGTGCGCCTCACTTTAGGTATAGTAATTAAATAAAAATATAAAGTTAATATACATATATTTGTAGATTTTCGGAGGTTTAAAAAATGTCAAAATGGGTAGAACCTGGCCTTCAAGTGACAGTTAACAAATCAAGGTCACTGACATTGCTAATTTTTTTGAAAAGCATTGTATTGTAATTTTTTTTTATTATTAATTATCATGTTTTGTTATTCAGCTTCGGAGTACTACGTGTTTTTTTTTAAATTTATGGATAGTGTCACAGAAACGTCGCTTTAAATTCAAATTCAAATTCAAAGCATTTATTTCAAATAAACCTTTACAGGCACTTTTGAAAAGTCATAAAGTCGGTCTGTCAGGAAAAAAATTACGCTAATTGCACATTCCAAAAAGTAGATAGATAGATGTCCGTAAATATACGGACATACCGATAGAGGTGTGAAACACCCGACTATGAATGAATTTCAAAGTCATACAAAGTCGGGTGTTTCCATACCTCTCCCCGGCGCATTATTGTTTTAAGCTTTATCATCATCACCCTTTTTTAATGTTCCCACTGCTGGGACACAGGCCTCTTCTCCAGGAGAGAGAATGGGCCATAATCCAGTGCGGATTGGTGGATGTCACATGTCTTCGAATTTTTGATTCTAGGACATGCCGGTTTCCTCACAATGTTTTCTTTCATCGTTTTGAGAGCAGTCATCATCATCATCGTAAGTAATGCGCCTGGCTGGGTTTGAACCCGCGACCTACGACTCGTAAGTCGGGGCCGTTATCACTCGGCCACCACTGCTCTCAATCTTCAAACATCAGTCTCTCTGTTTTAAGCTTGTTCTTCCCTTAATCCTGTGACACTAGCTAGACGATAGAATTACTTTGAACGCAACGCAGACGCAGGGTTACAACGGGTTCATAAAGTGTATATGCATGTCAGCAAACTGCAGGGGCCCAGCAGGGTCGAAGCCTCCTGGGACCAAGGGTTGATGCGAAAGCGTATTACCGGGGCCCTGGGATCAAGGCAAAGAAAGAGTCTGACACTGTTTTCTACTTCACAAGGGCAATTCGTCATTAGAAGACTTTTACCTACCATAAAAAAAAGGTTATAACTTTGTGATTTGTCATGATAAAATAATGAAATTTTGCACATAAATTCTTTACATTAATAAAAATAATAGTCACGTGTTTCGCCGCTTCAGATTTCGCAAATACTAAAACTAATGATGTATATGAAAAAAAACAAACGGAATAATTAAATAAATGGGTCTTTGTTTTTCTCAACAATTATAAAATTATTTTCATTAAATCGGCCAGACACGTGATACAAATAGTTTACACCACGGTAACAAAAGTATTCTCATACTCATTTTACCTAATAATTTTTAACCGTGGGTTTCTCGTGAGTCATCGTGGGAATTACGTATGAAATCTAAATCAAATTAAATGGCAATTAGGTAAACAGTTTATAATTGATACTGAGCTAGAAGTTATTATATAACACTAGCTTTTGTCAGCGGCTTCGCCCGCGTGAAGGTGGAGTTCTCCAAATAAATTTTAGACCTCCATTACATCCCTTTACGGGCTGAATTTTGTAAAACCCTTTCGCCTAGTACGTCATAAAAGGAAGCCTTGTGCAAAATTTCACGCTCATAGTCCCAGTAGTTTGGCTGTGCGTTGATCTGTCAGTCATTCAGTTTCTCTTTTTATATATAGATTAAGATTATTTAACCCTACAAAATCTGGACTAAAGGTGTTTTTAATATCGTGCGGATTTCATCACGCATAGGGGATTGCTCCGTACGCGTCGCCTTCGTAGTAGGAGAGCTAGCGGACAATCTGAGCAACTTGTTTGACACAAAGCTAAAACTTCGTAAAATATTTTTTAGTATTTTAGTATGATAGTTGTACTATCGCAAATATCTTTTGAGGGTTCCGTAGTCAACAAGGAACTGTTATAGTTTCGCCATGTCTGTCTGTCTGTCAGTCCGCGTTTAATCTCAGCGACCGTTAGTACTAGAAAGCTGAAATTTGGAACCAATATGTTTATCAATCACTCTGACAAAGTGCTAAGATAAAAAGAGGAAAAAATGTTTTATTAGGGTAGCTACACGTAAAGTGGGAAGTGTTTTTTTTTTGCTTTACCGTAGTCGGGTAAAAATATACGCTAAAACAGTGAGTAGTAAACAGTAGAAGGGTAGATTCCCAAGGGTAGGCACGTCAAAATATAAATGTAACGCAATCCTTTGATGCCACATTTGAATACTTATAAAGCTTTTTATAAAAGCTATTTTTGGGGGCAGGTTCAGGGCGCAAGGGAGTTCCTGTGTCACGAAAATATCTGTTTGCGATGCTCAAAGATTGATGATTATTGAAAGCCAAACTTAGGAATAGATGCGACAGTGAATTTATCAAAATAACAAGCTTTTATAGTTCGGTATATAAGGTGCTTTTAAAATATATGCCACGCTCTCCAGGGCGTGTAGCACTATGTATATAGATTACAATAGTAAAGATAAAATGTAGATAATTTGTGTTTTTTTTTCTCATACAAAAATTATTCACGTATAAATTTTAATTCTTTTTTTGCATAAAACCATCCTGTACACTTTATGAGCTGTTGCCGCTCCGCGCCGCAAAACACCGGCGCCATTCATTCTACTACATTCATTCATATCAGACGAATGCCGCCTGCGCGCTGGCCACTATGTCGTCACTGCGCAGCCCCCCCCTCCCCCGCGCGCACTTCCCCGTTCGCCGCACGCGCTGGCCGACCACCCGCTTGCCAGTCGCCCCCCGACCGCCACAGGAATTATTATCGCGCGCGTTTTTATTAAAAACATTTAGGCAACTGAAAAGTAAAACGGACACATTGAACAAAGTGAAAAGCCATGTACGTAAGCGTGTCTACATTTGTGTGAGGTGGACTTGTGCAACAGTTTTGTGGATAAGTCGGTAGGGAGTGTGAAAATACAGTGCAATTGGTGTAGGTAAATAACTTTTAAATACGCCAAGTTCCTGTAATTTATCGTTATTTGATATTACACTTTTGAATCCTAAGCGAACGCCGGCGTTTTGTTCTTTAATTGTGTGTGTAATTACAAAAGTCGAAAGGTTAGTCTAAGTACCTATCGTTTACACTAACTTGAAATGGACTGTTTTGAAGTTTATCATGGTAACTGGTAACTACTGGTAAGTAATTGCACTTTAAAACACTTGTTTGCCTACGTATTATTGCGTACCTAGTGAATTAGGTAGGGACAAGCTAGTCAGCTGATTTTAGTTTTCATTCGTAGAACGAATGGAAAGAGATAGCTAATGCAGCTGTTTCATTGACGAAGAGAAACATCGCGCGTAATTTGTGAACCACGTTGTGCAGAAAAGAGTCAATATTTATTTAACTACTTTATTTTCTCAAACTGGATTAACTGTTCCGGGGTACGAAAGCTCTTCACTATTGTAATCTATAAACATAGTGCTACACGCCCTGGAGAGCGTGGCATATATTTTAAAAGCACCTTATATACCTATATAATTAATACACATCAAGACGTTTTCGAAAAGTACAAACACGTTAGGGTTATCGATGGGTTATCTTATTGTAATACCGAGTTCCTATGGCCACCATCCAACTCCATCATCAGATCAGCTCCCTGTCATCATAATATTGCATTGTCACGGGATTTACATATGTATAAAAAATTTCAGCTCAATCGGTAACCGGGAAGTTGATCAAATTTAGTTTGAAAGATTCGACCACAAACATCGGGACAGGTAAAACTAGTATACAGCTTGTAAAAAGTTTAGCTAAAATGAAAAAGTAATTGAATGGTAAGACTCCTTGAACACGGCGACTTTTTACCGTGATCCTATCGCGCGTTTTGTAAGCGGGCGACAGTATCGCTACGCGCGTTTTAGTTGAATTTGCATCGCGCTATAGAAGATCGCTACAAAAAGTCGCCGCGACCGTGGCGCTTAATACCCGTAAATTAATTGTAATTCTACTAATTAAACAGATTGCATTTTGATAGCATTTTTAACTTCTAAAAATCTACATATTGCCTTCAAAGTTACTGAGCCAGCCACAATTAACGAACGTCCGAATTATATTATCTTAGCCACTAGTCTTCTACGTAAACGACTTTCTGGGTGGTATTAAAAAATTTTATAGGACTTCTTCACAGCATAGACGTGGGCTTGTGGACGACGAGCAAAGTGTAGCTCGTTATCCAGCCCTCCCGTAACCTTCCAGACCGAGCCTAAGTTGTTGATGGCGCATATTGATCTTATTTGCGCCACAAAGACCTGTCAGCAAAACCGTTGCAAGCCTGCAGCCTACTGTGACCAGGGGTTCGCTTTCGAAAGAGAATCCTCACTCACCCACTCAACACTTAGTTTTGTAAATGTTTATCCTGGGGCCCTAGACAAGTGGCAATCGCTCCGTGTCGAATCCATTTCTAAGTTCGATTTCGCCTTAACGATGTCGACCACAAAATGGTAGACAAAGTGACATCGACTAACATATCCAAAGTCGAAGTGTTGGTTCGATAAAATAACAACTTCTTGGCTATGGTTATCGAATTAAAACGTCCAATTTGATGTATAAACAACTAATAACAATTAGCGAATCGAAAACGTTTGACCACGTGACTTTTCGAAGGCATATGTCAGTTCCATACATTTCGGAGTTTCGAATTTCGTTATCGTTAGAGAGAATGTGACTTTGTCTAAGCCCCCTGTCCACATTATGAGTTGTACAATAAACTTTAAAATAATAATAAATAATCCTGGGGACCTGGAATGTAAGGCAAAAAGGACATGGAAGTAGGCTGTGTCAGTAAATCTGACAAGCCCTGCCACGCTGCATCCTACAGGACTCGAGGGAGACGTCATGGGATTCTTGCTTATAACAAAAAAGTTTCACTCTAAAGACGCGGGTATGACTACACAGGAACTATTTAATTTCAAATTAAAATGCCAATTATGTCCTGAACTTACTAATAACACATTGCAGTGCAAAGTTGTACTTAATTTAAATAATTTTAACAGAATCTTGTGGTATTTAAATGCAACAATTAAATAAAACATGATAGGTCATATGTAAACTATCTCTGTTACACTTAAAGATAATGTACAATGCGACCCCTGGCCCTAACTTATAACATAATAGTTTAATAACTCATAATTTATTTGTAGAACATTTATAACACAAATAGTCTAGAAACTATTAAATGGTGGCAAATTAACTACTACTGTTATCTTTATATGGATTTAGAATAATTCTGTATGTGTGTTTATCATCTAGAATTCTAGAACAATGTTCTGCAAATTTATTGTGTTCAAGGCACACCTAGGAAATTGTAAAATTTTAGAGTACACTATAATGAAAAATATTTAGATTCTACATTTGAGGAGTGGCTGGAGAGGACCTTCGGCGTCCCCATTTTCTGCCTAATGCAGGACATTCACAGCGAATTCAGGAGGTTTTTTTTTATGGTAGGTAAAAAACGCCCGGGTGTCACCACAGAGCGAATCCGTGTAGGACATGGTAGAGCATACGGTGGCAGTGTGCCTAACTTGAGCGAAACACCGCTGTGTCCTCTTTGAAGCAATCTCCGGAGAATTGATTTCGAACCCAGTCTATGGACTGGGTTCGAAATTCAGTTAATATACTTTTTTTTTTCAGTCTGTCTTCAGGTTAAGTGATAGGTAATTGTGGGTAATTGTTTTCAAGGCACACGTGTACCGCTGCCTTTGCGGAACGCTGATCTAGAAGCATTAATCTTTTGAATACCATAATTAGCTCTTATAAGTACTCCATCCTAAGGTTGTCTGGTAGATATCGTTGTCAGCGATAAGACCGCCTTTGTACCCATTCATATAGGTTTCTGTAAAATTGTTACTTTTTTAGTGTCAATAAAGTATTATTCTATTCTATTAGAGACGTAATAGAAAGACAATACGTGTGCGAACGCCGGCGTTCGCTCGGGGCTCAAAAGTTTAATAGGTTAAGGGGGAAACATTGTTTTTTTTTTGCTTGACTGTGACCCGACCTGAAGGTAAACAGTGATGCAGTCATTGATGGTGAAACGTAATAGTTCAAAAAACTCTGGAGAACCAAGCGGACGACGGCGTTCTGACACTTATTGTCTTTCTATTACTGCCGTGCAGATACTAAAACGCAGTAAAAGTATTGTAAAATACGCTATTTTACTGCGTTTTTGTGTCTGCACGGCAGATTATGTCTCTATACGGTATTCGAAAGGTGAGCCTATTCAATCTAGCCCTGAAGACACCTAAATTATAATCGGAAGGGAAGACGATGAGCAAACAAGTTGTTCTAGTCAAATCCTAGTATAAAAGTCGCGCTAACATCTCAATCAGAAAACCTGGACTCGAATTCACACATCTATGATCAGTGTCATCACAGTCGCAAACCTAAAGTTACTGATAGACAAGGACAGAGATAAATTCCGACGCTGTTATCGAACTAGACT
This sequence comes from Mythimna loreyi, assembly GCA_029852875.1. Taxonomy (NCBI): domain Eukaryota; kingdom Metazoa; phylum Arthropoda; class Insecta; order Lepidoptera; family Noctuidae; genus Mythimna; species Mythimna loreyi. The sequence goes on along the minus strand of CM056796.1, from coordinate 18,609,456 downwards.
TACTGAATTGGACCTAATCGACACAGCGACTGTGAGACCCTTTACTTATTAATTTTCTTATTAATTTTTGTATAATCATTTAATCTTAGTTGTTTACAGGTTGTTTCTACAATGTGGGTGAATGATGTATTACGTCAAATATTTATTTTATTTTCTTTATTTGATTCACGGGGGTGGTGTAACTAATTACAAGGATAATGAAGTAGAATAAATTGAGGAATTTAAAAAATAATTATTTAATTATTATACTTAAATATAATTAATAAATGTGTAGTGATTAATAAATTATTCAGTATTTAGTTTAATTAATTAGTGATCAAACGCGATCCCATGTACAATAACAAAAATTATCAAAAAACGAATAATAAAATAATACATAATTTAATATAATATATTTTTTAATGTTTTATTTATTTTTATCGAATTAATTAAAAATGTTATTAAATAAAAGTTACTTTATTGAATAAACGAAATGAAATAATGTTGATTGATAACACATGAAGTTGTTTTACCACAATAAAAACTATACATATATCTATTATTTTTATTGTGTGTTTTTATTTTTATTGTGTGTTTTTATTTTTGTTGTGTGGGTTTGTTTTTATAAACTGACTATCTAGAATCTAGATAGAATCTTTGTTAATTAAAATTTATGTGACAGGTAGAACTTTTAATTAATAATAAAAAGGTTATAAATTTAAATTAATAAAAAATAAATATCAAAAAAAAATAAAAAATATATATCAGGCAAGATCAGAACTCATTTACAGAGAATAAAACATTGCTTACAAATGTTTAAAATTAGATAAGGATGATAAATTACTTTATTTAAGAATTAAATATGACACATTGTGCTAAGTGGGTTAGATGAAATTATATTATTTTATTAAATAACAAAACGAATTAAGTACTTAAACAATTTAATAAAAAACTAGTGCATACACTTAATTTAATAATTATATTTTAAAATCAAACAAATAAACCCTAGTGAAAAAAAATTTATACTTTTATAATATCATTATAAGATAATACAGACTAACTGAAAAAATTCATTTTTTCTTTTTAATATCACATTGCTTTAATTACATCTTCTCATACCTAGAACAACAAATTCTTTCCTGAAAAGTTTTTCATGGAATTTTTTTTAAAAAGATCCAACTCTGAAACTGTGCATTGTAGGACTTTTCTATTTATATATACCTTCTCATCATCATCATCAGCCTTTTTAATGTTCCCACTGCAGGGACACAGGCCTCCTCTCTCTCAGAGAGGGAATGGGCCATAATCCACCTGGCGGGCCCAGTGCGGATTGGTGGATGTCACATGTCTTCTAATTTTTGGTTCTAGGACATGCCAGTTTCCTCACGATGTTTTCCTTCACTGTTTTGAGAGCAGTGGTGATGAAATAAATTACACAAAGTAATGCGCCTGGCTGGGTTTGAACCCGCGACCTACGACTCTAAGTCGGGGCCGTTACCACTCGGCATATAAACCTTCTATATAAATATAATTATAAAATATAACCTATCATTCTTCTGCTCCATCTGACCAAGTTACAGTTACAATTGTTTCGTGACGAGTCTATTTCTTCAATCGAAACGCCTCAACGTGAGTATTAATTATATCATAAAACTGCAGGATATATGATGATCATTGTAGAAACGGTTACATTTCATTCTGTCTTTTTGAATGATGTGAACTTCACACACAAGTTCAAAACAAGCCAATTTTTTACAAGTGTTAACGTTTGTAGATTATTATCTTGGCTAGAGGGGCTGGTCATGGCATAACTTAAGAATAGCTGGATCAATTTTAATCATTCTTTTATTTGTTTGACCAGTTTACGAGGAAGGTTTAAAAGAAAAAAATTAGTGAAGGCTTGCTAGCTAGGTAGGATAGAGTAGGGTGGAGGGTGGTAAGAGAAGGGTGAAGTGCCATGGATAAAAGTTAGTTCAGATTATTTTCACCCAGACTCTGAACAAATGACTATGTTTCTTTTTCTTAGGGTGTACTGGCTTGCCTGCCAAGTATGTGCTGATCACACAAACATTTGTCTTGGGTGGGAATCAAACATGCAACCTCCGGCATAACAGCCACGGTCACCTACTAATAGACCAACAAACCTGGCTAAGCCAGGTACTGTCCTGACATCATTCATCTTACAAGTTGTAACTGCACAATAATTATAGGGCAGTAAGAATTTACTAAGTTTTTACTAAGTAAGAATTTGCTAAGTTTTTACTAAGTAAGAATTTGCTAAGTTTTTACTAAGTAAGAAATTGCTAAGTTTTTACTAAGAATTTGCTAAGTTTTTACTAAGTAAGAATTTGCTAAGTTTTTACTTAGCAAATTCATATTTCATACTTTTAAATTGTTGTTTATCTTCCAACAGTTTACACTACACATCTTCACTTGTCTTTGGTCCCATTAAAAACTAAATACATAAATTCCAAGTCTACAGCATGAATACATAAAAACATTTATTACAAAAGTAGAAGTAAAATAAAGTTGATTGTTTCCACTTGTTATCTCTTATCAGCTACAAAACAGATAGCTGACATACCAGATAAGTACTATATCCTCACAGAATAATGTGCAGTGCTTAGATAGCAATAAAACATGTCATTTTATTCTATTTTCACTTTCAAATAGCCAACAGCAAACATGATAAATTAAGAGAAAGTGTGTGTAGGATGTAGTTTTAAAGAGTACCTTTCTTTATTTTAAACAAAGAATTTCCATCTACTGAGCTATAATTAATTTGAATAAAATAAAGAAAATAGAAATGTCATAGGTGTTACCATAGACCATACAATGTTTTTATTGCAGATACTTGAAAACAGCAAAAGAATTTCTCCATTCAACCAATTAATTTATGAGAATCAAATTGGTTCTAATCACTGAATCACTTATTCAGCCACAAACAGACTACTACCTAATTAAAACAGATCGTATCGTACGAATTTGCAATTTAATAATTCATTCATGACAGATATTATGGGTTCGCCCAAAGAAACAGTCTAGTACATTCTGCAGGATAACAATAGTCGTAAACACATTATTTTTAGCTATTAATATTCCTTATCTGTAACGGTAAACTCACCTGAGTAGGATGACTAACATTACGAACAGTGCCACGAGAGCGCCGATCATAATAAAAATATTTGGCAAATCTGCCAGAGTCAGCCCGGTGGTGCCCATTGTTCAACCCGTTTCTCACTGTCACAACACTAATTTAAAACACACTAATGTGCCACAATTACCACTAAAGACGGGAGCACGCATCAGTTCACTACATAATCTAGATTTTCATCTCAAAAAGTCACGACCTTGCTACAAGATACAATTTGCAAAACCCATAAAGGCTCGTACTGTTTCACTTATTTCATAACGAGTGCAAAATGTACACTGGCTATATTGCACAATTATATTTTTGTAAGAACATTAAAATATCTGCGGTACTAGCGGACGCGACGACTGTACGTTTTATCGTTACATTATACGGTTCACAAACAATAACAATGATCATTGATCGAGAAATCAGACAATTAACGTGTTCTCGCTCGTAAGGTTTTGACAGGAATGAATTCTTGCCAACTTTTGCGTCGACGAGTCGACAATGGTGAGAAAGTATCAATCCAGCGCATGACAATATAGTGAGTAAGTGAGACAACAAATACGTTTAAGCTGGCTACCCGTTTGTTAAAACGAGACGGACCAAACAGCTGGCTCTTTCTACGACGGAAATGATTGAACCGTTTCAGCGACTGTGTGTATATTGGTATCTTTAGCATACTTATTCATTTTTTTTTTTTATTTGACCAATTTTTCCATGTGTCGTCTCGTCTGTAATTGAATTCATAAAATAAAATTTCAAATGAATAACAAATATTTCCAAGAAATAAGGAAACAAGACAGGGTAATACACAATACAGTAGGTGCCTATCTGTCTAATTTAACATTTTCCCTGATCAACTGAACACAGGATTAGCGATTGCAATAATGGTTGTTTTTCCTTATGCTTATGGAATTATTCGGAACAGCCCGGAGTTGGATATGTGTATTTGTACTTACATAGGGACTCAACCTGTCTGATACCGGTAGGTACTTACCTACTTTAAATTATGGCGTGCTCTTTCTGTCAATCGTTCAATAGTAGGTCAGTTTTAAGTAGGTACCTACCTGTAGTTTAAAGAAAGCTATACGCCCACCAGTTCATTCAATCGATGAATTTTTGTCGGTACTAAAACTAACAAAAGAGCTTCGTTAGTCTAGTGATCCCAAATGCTGCAATATCATTTGGAATCTTTAAGATGCCCTTTTTTAGTTGGGTTCAGCGTGCTAGACTTCTATATTGACTAAAACCCACTTCTGTTTTTTCTTTTGCTTCGTTCTAGAGCCACCATTGTGACCGTAGGTAGTTAGCACGCAACGACCGACAACTACCTTCCAAATTAATGGTGTTTCAGGTACCGGATCGACCCCCTGACTAATCAATCAGGAATGAAGATATTTGTAGTAGAACCAAGGTTGCCGACATAACCCGAAGAATCGCCAAACTTAAGTGGCAATGGACAGTGCACATTTTTTTCAATTTGCAATAAACTAGTGCTTGACTGCGATCCCACCTGATGGTAAGCAGTGATGCAATCGTTGATGGTAAGGCGCACATTGCTCGCAGAAAAGATGGTCGTTGGAGTCTAAAGGTTCTGGAGTGGCAACAGCGTATCGGAAGACGCAGCGTTGGAAGGCCACCTACAAAGTGGACTGATGATCTGGTGAAGGTTGCGGGAATCCAATAGATGCGAGATGAGCAAGACCGATCGTTGTGGAGACATTTGGGGGAGATCTTTGGGTTGACTTGATGATGATGATGATGAATTAATCAGAGTCACTTAACACTAAGTTAGACCTAATTATATCTTTCCGCTGTTGTTATAGTCGACTTACGAATATTCTAGTGCAAATTCTCGAAAATGCCACTATTCCACGATACCATATACACAGGAACGCCAACACCGTGGGTGCTCGGGGGCTCGAGGGGCTGTGTAAAATAAAAGTGGGTACCGAGGCATCCCTGAGAATAGATATCAAGAAAAATCATGAGCGTTCGGTGAAAGAGCGAAGATTGCTTTATGTACGCATCGTACACATTGGCGAGCCAATCACTATATATCACAAGGATTGCACTCCCCGAACCCGCGTTACCGCATACGCAGTATGTAAGCACATGTAAGCAGAACATTTATTTACAGGTTGCAAAAATCATCTAATGACGAATCCAGACTCTTATTGACTAAACGACCCACCCCATTCCTTCTTTGTCTTCATACCAGGGTCGGACCTTCCTTTCAGAAACTGGACCGAGGCCCCAGTAGGCTTCGGCCCTTCTGTTGGCCCCTACAGTTTGCTGAAAACACCTTGAGGCACGCGGGAACAGAGCGCGCCGTTGACGACGACGACCGGACGGCGAGTAAGCTCGCCGTATGCTAACCCGAGTCTACGGTGCATATTTATTTTCAATACACTTACTCGAAAACTGCCTCTTATCGCACTCCTATTAGGTTCAATATAGCATGTAGGTATATCACCCAAGTGTTTTTTTGAGTTTATCACAACAAGGGCTTTTTTATTCCTTCTTTATCGTCACGGTCACGGGTGATTATTTTGTTTTACTTAGTTTATCGAATCAGGCGCGAGGCGTCCCCCAGAGTCGCTGGACGACCCCACGAAATTAGAAACAGACCAGAGCAGATTTGAATGCTATACTTATATATTTCTTAAATTTCTACTGTGTTTTTGAGATACGATTAAAATTTTTTTCTTTCTTTCACAAGTCATAAGTGTATTGAAAAACGTCGTTTGACACACGTGCAGATTTGTCATTGCAGCCCTCGGCTCCATAACACACTCGCCTACGGCTCGTGCGAATTTCGCCTCGGTCGCAATGACAAACTTCCTGCACTTGTATCAAAATGTACTATTATAGGTCGGTCAAACAGCGTGCATTTCTTTTCTCACACTTCGGCAGTTTTTTGAGTCATTAAATAAGCATGAGCACCCATGAGGTTTTCTAAAAGTCTGCGCCCCTGTCCATAGGTACCTACTTATTATGTAAATTACACGATTATTCCTGTATACAAGAGAAGGAACCCTTGTCTTAAGTGGCAGCGTAAATGCTACCTCGTAAATATGGGGAGAGGGATAATAAATTATGTGCATGAACTTAATAATAGTGTGAACTAAGTTCTATTTATTAATTATTATTTATTGATGAAGGGTGGGCGACTATATTTGATTCGTTGTGGCAGTTCTGTGTTTTATTTGGGTTAAAGTGACATATTGATGACGTACCTAGATACTTAAAAACCCACACATCTGCTTGATAAGGTGATGCCTACCTACTATGATACCATCGATATCGAATGGCGATAAAGGTTCATGACGTATCATTTCCTCATTATCATCATCAGCCTTTTTAATGTTCCCACTGCTGGGATACAGGCCTCCTCTCTAGGAGAGGGAATGGGCCATAATCCACCACGCGGGCCCAGTACGGATTGGTGGATGTCACATGTCTTAGAATTTTTGGTTCTAGGACATGCCGGTTTCCTCACGATGTTTTCCTTCACCGTTTTGAGAGCAGTGGTGATGAAATAAATTACACAAAATAATGCGTTTGACTGGGTTTGAACCCGCGATCTATATTTACTATACTCGTAAGTCGGGGCCTTTACCACTCGGCCACCACTGCTCTCATCTCCTAATCCACTTTAATGTACTAAGACCATTTCCTTTCTGTCTTACGGTACTTCGTGAGTGTGTTGTTAATGTCTTCCACCAACTCTACGTTATTCTTTTTCTGTCCTTTTTAATGAAATTGTGTAATATATTATATCTCTATATATATATATATAGTTATGTATTTTGTTTTATATTTATAGTATGATTAATTAGCTAGTACACCGCAGGTTACCCCCTGTACTATATTTAGTTCTTACGATCCATCCTAAGGTTGTCTGGTAGATATCGCTGTCAGCGACAAGACCGCCACTGTACATATAACTATAATACGTGTAAGTTCTGTTACATTTTGGTGTACAATAAAGTTTAATCTATCTACCTTTTTTTTATATGTTATTAGATTATTTTCAGTTCACTTTAACAAACCGAGTAATTTTAACTTTGTTTTAAGTACCTTTAAGTTTGCCCTTATTGTAATTTTTTACAATAACCTATGCTAAGTATTTTTTATGTTAATCTGTGGATAGCGTCGTGAGTAGTATATTTGTTAATTTTATTATTTTAATCATCTGTAATATTTAATATACTGCTGTTTGTTGTCCCTAATAAAAAAAAAAATACCTAACTAACTAAACTATTTATGCAATGTAAAGCTGAGGGTATTCACCAAATGAATTAAAGACGGATACAGGCATTGCAGTTGAAGACTTCTCCAACGACTTTAACATCAGAATGTCCTGTCCGCTAGGAAAATTCAACACCGTCTATTGGGGGACTGTATTGACAGTTGTAACTAGAAATGTACTCTGAGCGATCGTCACAGGTGACACCTGGGCCCAGTCTGTGCGTTCGAAACAGGGAGGTAGATACCATGATGCCTCTGCAGCCACTCCTCAAAGAGAGGATCATGCTTAGTAATTTAAGCTTTATTTTGTTATTAGCCTAGCCACTACGCCACATTTCCCATATTTTGGTTATGTGTTTTCTCTTTATGTATCAGTTAGGTATCATGGCATCTTAAAAGATGAAAGAAATTAGTGGCTTTAGTTCTGACGTGGGGTAGACCGACAAAAAAGGTATCGTGAAGGTATAGTTGACGCAGTCATTGACCGATTATGCTGCTTGTCGCGCGTTCAATTCCCGATGGAGGGGCGACATTTTTTATTAAAAAAAAAACAATGGTACTGTAGGGTAAAGCGGCGCAATATTTTTAATAGCCGGTATATTAAAAATATTGCGCCGCTTTATTGGAAATTATCGGTTTAATAAAGGGAACTTGCTTTCAAATCAAAAATATTAACCCATTAATGAAAGGAAGTGGAAAAAAACACCCGTAAATATAAATTTAATGGCATTTTGGTTCAAAAATGCCCTTTTAAGTACCATAAAATCGAATAGGAAACATTATTTTTTACACTGGAAGTCATAAACCCGTTAGTCGATATTTTTCGATTGAGTCGAACCGACGCGCCGTAGCCAAGCTAGCTATGAAAAACTTCGCGTGTTCAGATGTTTTAAATTACGTAAAAATATTCAAATTATGCCTACTTATTACAGTAGGGGTTTTGTTATCAGGAAAGGGGTAATATGTTCTCATACGAGTAGGTTGGTAGGAACTTTCCCGTCTAGAGGAACCTGCTATAGAATTATAAAACTGAAAAACTGTTTTTTGTATGGTTGAATGAGCTAGGTGATCTCAAATCTACTAGTCTAGTCTGACTTGAAAAATTCGTTTTAATGTTAGATAAGACATCGGAACCACGTAAAACAATCGGTGGAGGTATGCTGAGCACCGTCATGTCCTCGTGAAGCGTGAAGGCAATTGGGGGACCTAGTTCAGACTACCTTCCGGAGCGAGGTCGAATTACAGGCGGTCACCTCCTTCTGCGAATCAGTAATGCTAGCGAAGGAGGAGGTCGCAAACGTAAGGATACAAGCGTTCTCAAGCCTCAGCCACTCAGTTGACCTTTACTCCTTAGGGTCAAGGTAACTCTTTCGAAGAATTTCGCAGCCCTCACACAGAGAAACTTGATTAATTTTTAGGCACTTTAGGTTCTATTTTAAAAACTATACCTAATTATAAGTACCAACTAGACTATGAAAGAGATGAGTATTTTAATGTACAATGAGGAATTAAAGTAGATTTAGTCATCATCAGCCTTTTTACTGACTTCTCAAAAAGGAGGAGGTACTATGTTCGAATGGTTTTTTTTTTTGTATGTTTGTTCATCGAATACTCCGCCAATTACCGACGGATTTTCAAAATTCTTTTTTTGTTCAAAACTGAGGAGTTCTGAGGAGGTTCCATTGTCACCACGTTAAGATCTGATGATGGGATCAATGACGAATCGAGGGAACTCCTTAAATATCATAGGCAAACATATGGTAATTTTGGTATTTTCATCTACTTAGATCTTAAGCATTTACTGTTAAAACGAAACATTTGATGGAGTGGAACTGATAAAGAAGACCAGAAATGGCCAATGGAACTTCATACTAACATAGATATCACAATAAAATTACAATACAAAAAAAATAAATGGTTGTGAATAGTTAGGTTGATGAAAATGGTACCTATCATCGAAATGACCTGATGATGATGACGATGATGGAGCCGGAAGGTGGAAGGGAGACACAGGAACTTCATAATAAAACGACGTATACTACCGGGGTTTGGGTTCATTGAAATTGTCATGAGAAATAGGCACTCTGGTTATAAGTGTATCGCAAATAAAAAAACTTTTTAGAAAAAATATACCGACTTCACTAAAAATATTAAAAAAAAACCATTTTTAGTGAAGTCGGTATATTTTTTTTGTAAAAAGTATTTTTTAATATTCCCACTACTGGGAATCAGGCCTCCAATCTAGGAGACGGAATAGGCCGTAGTCCTCCACCACGCAGGCCCAGTGCGGATTGGTGAATCAGTAAATAAGCAACTATCACATGTCTATAGGCTCAAAGGACAGGTCTATAAGACCATCATTAGGCCTGTCCTTTTGTATGGCAGTGAAGCGTGGCCTGTATTTGAGCGGCACAAGCAAAGCCTGCGTGTCACGGAAATGAATATGCTGCGCTGGTTGTCGGGAGTTTAGCGGAAAGACCGCATTAAAAACTCCCGCATCCGGGGCAGCCTTCAGGTCCGTGACATAGCGGATAAACTGCAGGAGGGTCGCCTACGCTGGTATGGCCACGTATTACGAAAACCGGCGGACTACGTGGGTAACAGATGCCTCGCCATGCCACCTCCGCCGGGACCCGGAAAACGAGGAAGGCCTAAGAGGCGTTGGATCGACGTCGTAAGGGACGATATGCGTGCCAATGGGCTTACGGCAAAGGACGCGAAAGACCGAGCGAAGTGGAGGCGTTTGAGTTGGAAAGCGGACCCCGGGCACCGAGGTGAAAGCCAAGGAAGCAACCGGGACTAGCGCTGAGATGATGATGATGATTAAATTAAATAAGCAACTGTATTACTTTGAATAGATCGATAGGACATATATAACAGCTTAATAACGTCCAAGAAGTCGACTTAATGACCTATACAAATAACATTATTTATGAAAACGCCGGCGACATAGGTAGAAAGTCATATTAACACGTTATGCCCTCATGCCCGGACCCCACATGACATGTATTTAGAGGTGATTACGTTAGGGACCACCATCAATACATGAAATCTTTATGAAAGTACCTATAGGCAAGGAGACAGGGATTTTTTGACGTGCTTTCAGATTTTTTTCTTTGCAATATTTTTTTTTATACTATTTTTTTGGTAAGACACACTAGCAGTGATAGAAAGAGATATTTAGCAGATACAGAATTCACTGAAACTGTGAAGAGAGCCTACGGCTAAGTTTCAGGGCATCTAATAAACTGCAAAGAAGGTGTTTCTAGTGGTATAATAAAAATGTATGCTAGACTCAGATTATGTAATCGCTTTCTAGTGTTACATACATTATTATAATTATATTAAAGCTTCCTAGGTACACAGACATAAAATAATAATATGGACGTATCTAGAAAAAAAAAACGAATAGGGCATGAAACTCATATTATGTCAAGTTAGGTTTAATCCTTTTCTATAACCTTTAAGAAGTAGGGTTCAGCTAAGGATTTAGTTATTTTCCAACAGAAAAAAAAATGAAACAAGTGAAAAAAAGCAGTCAATCCTCTAGCCTACATTCCGCCCTTCCACCGCGGTTGTCATGTACACAGGTCAACAGAAACTGTAAACAAACCAGCGATCGATATTCTCGACAACCACAACTAAAAGCTCGGCAGCATTCGAGACGACAACTCGTGTACAAATTAAAAAAAATAAAATCGTCATCACTGTCATTTGCGGGTCGGCGCGAATTTTGACATAATTTTTGGCGGGATATGCTCGCGAGTTTTTACGTTCGGATACGCGAATGAAGGATTCTATTGTGTGGGACTGTTCGCGAATCAAACTGTGGAACAACGTGGCATCCTGTATGGAGAAATGGTTCGGTGATAAACGGCTGTGGTTATTCGGCAACAACCTGCCGCTGCTACCGAGAAGGTAATTTAAGAGTACAGTAGGTACATCCGTTCTAAATTGGCGTGCCTAATTTTAGGCTCAGCGAACTGTAGCGCTTGTGCACTCGTAGAAAAATAAATTTCTGTACAAGTGCACAAGCGCCTAAAATCAGGCTTGCCAAGTTAGAACGGTCGTAGGTACTGTAATTAGGATTTCGATACGAAATAATATTGTTTTTATGTAGTGTGCTAGATAGAGTCACGCAGTCACTGAATGTCATCATGTTGAATGTTATCTGCTTCTATCGTTTTTTAGGGTTGCGTTTCTTAAAAGAAAATAGGATATCCTTTTATCTCAAGTCAAGAACGAGGTCTCGAGTTGAAATCTAAACCATATTATAGGTACGAGTATGTTTAGATCTGCGCCTCTTGAAGCTGTGAAGAAATGTAACTTCTTCACAGCTTCAAGAGTTAAGGAAAAAAAGGTACGGCCGTTCATGTTGAAAATAGCGTACATTTCGACACTCTCAAAGGGATGAAAATTCACAGCGTACTCCCGTTGACCTAGAACCCTAAAATTTGGCATGCAGCACAGTCTTGTAGCTTAACATAGGAAAAATCTGAAAATTGCTAATTCAAAAGAAAAGACGTCACAAAAAAAAATCGAGTCAAAAAAAGTCTTCGAAGAAGCTTGATTCGGGAATTGAATTTATTTACAAAAGCTAGTTTGTATGGAACCCTCCATGTGTGAATATGACTCGTTCTTGTCTAGTTTTTTTTTTTTTAATATTCTTACATTGTACTGTACTTTTTCCAATCCAAACAATACTTTAGTATAGCCTTAGACAGATTCCTAAGTCCTATGTATGGTCAAAGGTCGCTTAAACTAAAAATGGAGGGAGGGCATTGCCCAGCAATGGGATAATGAAAATAAGTAGATATGATAATATAATAATTTAAAAAAAAGGTGTGTCATCAGTAATTAGATATTAGGTAGGTTTATTTGCCCTGAAAAAATACGAAAACAATTATCTAAATTACTTTCTTTTATTTATGCCAATTACAAAAAGAAAAGAATAAGAAAGAAAGAAAACTTATTGAAATATGAACAAACAATTAAACAATTAGTTAATTTTATCTACGCGTCAAGCATTTTCCAAAAAAAATCTAAACTATGATAAACTTGAACATGCTCATATAAGGCTGCAGCTGCAATATACGGGTGCTATCACATTGGTATTACACGCACGATTAGGTATTAATGCCATGACCTACATTTTGAACCTAATCTGCGGTTTTCTATCGTTAACATTTCGGAGAGTGAGCATTAAGTCCTGGGGCCCTAGACAAGTGGCAATCGCTCCGTGTCGAAGCCATTTCTAAGTTCGATTTCGCCTTAACGATGTCGACCACAAAATGGTAGACAAAGTGACATCAACTAACATATCGATAAGTCGAAGTGTTGGTTCGATAAAATAAGAACTTCTTGGCTATGGTTATCGAATTAAAACGTCCAGTTTGACGTATAAACAACTAATAACAATTAGCGAATCGAAAACGTTTGACCACGTGACTTTTCGAAGGCATATGTCAGATCCATATATTTCGGAGTTTCGAATTTCGTTATCGTTAGTGAGAATGTGACTTTGTCTAAGCCCCCTGGCCACACTACCGAGAAATGCCGAGAATTATCGCAATAATCGATGATAACGTTAGGTGCGGCCACGACTTAAGGCGATAATTTGACAACGGCATTAACATTGCCGTTTCGAGTTAGGCGGTAACTTTTCAACCCACTTAAGTGCGTTATGATTAACGCAGTAAATATCGCATTGAGGCGTTGTAGTGGGCAATGCCCTTAGACGTTAGTGTGGTCCCAGCATTAGAATTACACAATTCAATTTCGATAATTCCATTTCATTAACGGACCACAAGACGTGCAGCGGTACATGGTGGAGATCCTACCCATACGTACAAAGCGTTTTGGGAACACCGTCATTATGCGTAAAGCTAAGGAGTCGAATTCCCTGCCGGAGTCTCTGTTTGATTCCTGGTATTTAGTTACTTCTAGGCAAGCAATCTTTTTTTATGGTGGGATTCCAATGACGAATCCCGCCCTTGGGCGGAGCTGGAAACAGTGTCAGACTCTTTCTACAAACCAGGGCCCTAGTAGGCTTCGACCCTGCAGTTGGGCCTCTACATTTGCTGATAACTCATTGAGGTGCGCGGGACCAGAGCGCGCCGTCGACGACTTGGCTTGGTCTTGGACTGTTATCAGATGATCGGAAGACGAGCTACCAATTGCTCGCCGTCCGCAAGCCCGCGCCTACGGTGACCGTAAATCGGGATCGGAATCCGGTCGGCGTCTGGGTCGTGAGCGCCGTTGCCTTATACGGTCGGCCTCCTCCTTTGTTGCTGATATTAGTTCTGCTGACTAATAGCAACTCATGCAAAGTAATAATGTCTTTTTACTTGGCATGAGTAAAATATACAAAAACTACTCTTACATCCTTAAACTATCACGAAGAAACACGGCGACAATGTTTACCCCACTTTGTGTAAATTAGCTATGAACTTGAACTTGAAAACATCCCCTAACTTAGACAAGAGTTCTCCCTTGACACAGAATATGAATCAAGGCGAAATTAAAAAGTTATGAAATTAGTCTTCGGTCGGTCTATCTTGTTGTTGAATGGGTGCAATGCCTTTCGGCGTTAGCTCGATGCCGTATCGCGTCTGCCAGCTAAAATGCAGGTAACAAAAAAAAAGCTTTCGTATTGCTATAAACGGGTGTAGAGTCATTGAAAATATACCTTTATGGCACTCTTGAGTATTATCGGTCTTAATCAGCCTTAATGCAGCTTTTAATCAGCCTAAGCTGTTTAAATATCACTGATAGCTATTATGAAGCTGTAGGGTCACCAGTGTACTCTTAAAAGAGTCGCATAGAGTTTCAAATATTTCTAAAAGTGAGTAGTTATACAGCTATCTGTGCTACTTGTGTAAACGGGTGAGTGTCTTCTGGTACTAACACCATCGATGTCGTCTACTAGCTAAAACGCAATTAGGTATTTGAAAAAAAAAACTGCAGTTTAAGTTACATTTAGAAAAAAGAGCTTTGAAATTGGTTAGAAGTCGGAGGATTTTTTGTGTGTTTAATCTCGGACATTTAGTAACAGAATGGTATCCAAAGGATGGAAAAAGAAGTAGAGGCAGGCAAAACCAAAGATGGGATGATGACTTGCAGAAAATAGCTGGTCCAGTATGGAGCCGATTAGCAAGAGACATGAATACGTGGAAGTCTTTAGAGAGGGCCTTTGTCGACAGACAAGCTGTTCAATAAAAGCAACCAGTTGCCGATCTCTTTAATGCGAATTAGAATTAATATATTTAGTGTATCTATAGGAATGTATTTTATGGTTATTGTAAAAATAAACAGCAATAAAGGCTATTTTATTTGATTAATCTCGAAATCTATTACAGCAGAAAAATAGTGATAAAGAATAAGTATCGAAAAATGGAGAACCCGCCAAAAACTGAAGCGTGGGAAGCCTGACGTCACGTCACGTCACCAAACTTACCGTTTCTTTTCAATTCATGTCTATTTTTTTACAACTCTGCAACGTTTTGTATATTTTGATGACTTTTCTTGCGTTTCATGCAATAAAGATTATTAAATTAGTCGATTTATTGATAAATAACGATTGCTGTCTATGTATATTTGATTAACACACAACACACATTTGACATTTCTCATCCAACTCTCCTGTCGCAGGTCTGCTGGAAGAAATTTCGTTAGAAATAAGCAGTACCTTTGTACTCTTCTATCTGTATGTGTTCTTCTCTTTTTGACGTGACAACGTCTTAAATTAGGTTGCGGCTGGGAGTCACTTATGAAAAAGTGTAACGCTCGGTAACGTTACGATGAGTCACCGAACGAGAGAGAGGCCCGCCGAATGCAATGTTTTAGTAAACAAAATATATTTCTATAGTTAAAATTTGTGCAATTCTTATTTTCATTCAATTCCTTGTTCCTAATGTGCAATTTAATTATATTCATATCAATAAATATTCTACCGAGAAAAAGACGTTGTCACGTAAAATCTTCGCCCGTAAAACCGACTTTACAGGCAACCATTTTATAAGTGTTTGTGTGTACATAAATAAATACTAAATAAATAAATCATATGTCAAGCGCTAAAATTCGTAGAGCCTAACTTTTCGCCAAGATCCGACGGTCTTGGCGAGTCTGAAGGTAGGCTCTGCCCGCCGGGATTTCGATCCTGATTTCCGGCCACCGTAGGCGCGGGCTTGCGGACGGTGAGCATTGGGTAGCTCGCCGTCCGGGCGTCTGGTAATCGTCCGGACCAAGCCCAGTCGTCGACGGCGCGCACTGTTCCCGCGCGCCTCAAGGAGTTGTCAGCAACCGTAGGGACCCTGTAGAAGGGTCGAAGCCAATCAGAGCCACGGGTTTGTGTCTGAAAAGGAAGGATCTGGCCCTGGTATGTATGGCGATGTAGGAACGGGGTAAGTTGTTTAGTAAGTAAGAGTCTGACACTTGTTTTCCGCTCCGCCCAAGAGTGGGACTCGTCATTGGATGATTTTTACCTACCATAAAAAAAAAAGTTAGGCTCTGCGAATTTTAGTTATTCACTCTGACTGTAGCTATTGAGATAAACATAAGTGACGTAGTTTCAATTTGCGAGTATGCACGTCTAGAAAAATATTCTTATAATTAAAAAAAAAATAAACATGACCATAACAACATTAAAACCTTGCACACAATGACATGATAACAAATAAATTACATACAGTACAAGTAACAGGTAGGTGATATGCAATTAGAGTGATTGGGCCATTTGGAACGTGGACGATAGCTGCGGACGTATCAAGTTAATGACGTAATTGTATATATACCTGACAGATAGACAACATTATATTGACATAAATGCGTCATTACCATCGATGTCATGGTAATTATACTCGCACATATGCCTTTTTATTGCCTATAGGCTGGCTGACCACAATCTCACCTGATAGCAAGCGATGTCATGGTTGACGATAGAGCACGATTGCCTAGAAGTAACCTATTCAATCTTGACTCAAAAAACAAGGTTATCAAGATACACAGACTCCGTTAGGGATTCCGTTCCTTAGCTGTACTCACAATGAATGTGTTCCCAAAACGTTTCGTACGTATAGCTGGGATGTCTACCATGACGGTAGCGCTCACTTGGCGAAATACAACTGGTAGAAAACCTAGCAACTATATGCTAAAGTGACCAATGATTATCTTGGCTAGTTTCTTCTTTGATAAAAGTTCTTCATTATGGTATTTAGCTGATACGTCCCAAAAATGAGAACAGTACTCCATACACGATCAAATTGGCGCTTGATAAAATTTGAGCATCCGTTTCAACGTGAAGTCTCACCTTTGCAGTAATTCTACCTGAGCTGAGCCTTTGTCTCGATGTAGAGCCCAATATTGAGAGTGGATGTAGAAGTTCAAGACGGTCGTGTTATAAAAAGGAACCACTGGATTAAAGCAGAATTGAAACTGACCAAATTGAGGTCACCCTGAAATTGCCTGTAAGAGCTAGTTCAACCGCTCAACCAAGGCCTGTCGGAGAGGCTGGATCTGAGGCCCACTAGTTCACGCGTACTCGTATCTCTCCGTATAGTTTTGCTTGATCTTGCAACATTCTTCATTGTTGTATTTATCCCTATAAATATCCTATTATATCAGCAAAAAACACCATAAATATGACTTTAATGATTTGAAGAAAACTATTCGACTCATGATGCTGAAAATTCACCCCTCTGAAAATCGACCTGCCGGTACAGATGTCTGAAATAATTTGAAGATGTACACGGTATACATACCAGTTCCTTGAGCCGTACATAATAAGTTAAGGTGGGATAAATTACCATGAGCTCTTGAACTAAATTATAAAACTGACCAATAAAGAAGATCCAACGCATATAAATCTTCTTTTAGAATCAATAAAAAAGAATAGCTAACATCAAATCAAATGTCAAGTCAGTCTAAAAGATACCACAGGAAATGTTACGTTAAAATAATTCGAAATAAATATAAATTTACTAAAATACTGCTTTCTGCAAATCTTGTTGAGAGCAGGAATAAATTATGCAGTCTCCTTTTCTTATAATACGTTGAAATTACAGAGTGAAGATGAGAGGGGAAATTAACAGAGCTATCATTTCGCCAGAAGTGATCAGTTTTAGGTAGGTAACGAATTTTTGAGCATGTGGCTATGAGATGAACCATTTGCTATGCTTGGAGGGCACGGTGGGGTACACGGTTGAGGTGCACCCTGCTAGGGCAGAGCGTCGCCGCCTCATGGTGGAAATAATCGGCGGCAACGATCTTTCGCGCCAGGCCTTAGTAGGTCCCGAGCGTATGTAAGATTGGGTCGGAGCGGGGATTAGCAGGCAATCGGACAGCGAGCAATGGGTAGCTCCCTGTCCAATTGTCTGATAAACGTCCAGACTTAGCCCAGTTGTTGACGGCGCGCTCTGTTTACACTAAGGAGTTAATAGCAAACCGTAGAGACCCTACAAAAGGGTCAAAGTCAACTGAGGCCACAAAGGTTCGCGTCTAAAAGGAAGGCTCTGGCCCTGGTGTAAAGGCCCCGCTCCACCCAAGGGCAGGATTTATCAAAGGATGGTTATTACCCACCATAAAAAAAGAATTGCTAGGGTTGCGCTCAGCGCCATATTGAGACCTGAAAATCGTAATGGAGTCTCACTGTATTGTGTTAATGTTGGTAATTGGCTACTGCGTAAGACTTAGGGCTAACTTTATTGTTGTCTATGACTATAAAATGCTATACAGCAAAGCTTTTGGTTTTACTATAATAAATAAATATAATAATAAAAGCTCAAAAGAAATTTTTTAAGATAAGCTAACAAATTATAAATACTCTTTGTGAAAAATATGCGCTACAACAATTATTTTGAGGTTGGGCCATGGGAAATTGGGGGGGTGTTCCTCCGATAAGGGTCTTCCAATATCCTGTGCTACGCATGAGTGGCAGTTCCGGTGTTCTGTGTTTACTTTTAGAGACTCAACCGCAATACTCCCCTATTTTTTATTTATTGACTGGCCTGTCAGTCTAGTAGTTAGTGACCCTGACTGCTATGCGGGAGGTCGTGGGTTCGATTCCCACCCAGGACAAATGTTTGTGTGATGAGCACGATCATTTGTTCTGTGTCTGGGTGTAATTTATCTATGATATGTATGTATTTAGAAATATATAAGTATGTTTATCAGTTGTCTAGTACCCATAACACAAGCTCTGCTTAGCTTGGGACTAGACGACGTTGTGTGATAGTTGTGAAAAAAAAAAAAAAAAAAAAAATTTACTTTCCATGGTGAAGTAGACAAAGAAAATATGTACAGCGTAATATGCTGGGATAAAATCCGTATTGTTCCGTGTAGCACAGCCTATGCTGATGCCAACATCAGCTTTATAATGTTCCCACTGCTAGAACTCAGGCCTTCTCTTGGAGAGGGTATGGGCCGTAATCTTCTACGCGGGTCCAGTGGATGTAAAATGTCTTCAAATTTTGGTTCTAGTACACGCCCGTTTCCTAATGATGTTTAGCTGCACAATTTTGAGAGCAGTGATGATGAAATACACATTTTCTAATTCATTATCTTGGAGTGTTTCCTATGAGTAAAAGTCCGAAGAATCACCAAACTTGAGTAGTGATTGGCAGGGCACATTGCTCGCAGAAAAGATGGTTCTGGAGTGACTTTCGCGTAGACAGTCACTGAGAAAGCCTCCCACAAGGCCCGATGTCCTAATGAAGTAGGTACGCGGGAATTCGATGTATGCGCGATGCAAGGACCGTTTGTTGAAGTAACACTTGGAGGCCAACAGTGAACGCCTTATGGCTGAAATAATGATGAACACAGTGAAAACATTATATATACAATTTCAGTTCCGAAATAAGTTTCCACCAGAGATGTGCGAGGTACGCATCTTCGAATTGAATCGCTTCATTTACCGCGTCTCTGTCAGCAATTGCTTCTTTACAAACACATCCCTCGCTACGCATCCTCGCACATCTCTGGTCTTCTTGGTCATTTCACTCTTGGCAGAGTGGTCATGATGACCATGGAGGTAGCTCTCCGGAAGCCATCAGGGTACGCCACACGCCCTCCCGCCACTTTTACCAGTTAGTTACGCAGTCTTAGCAGACATTTTTTTCTTTCTTCATCTCCTTAAGTTCTTTATTTTTCTGGGCAGGTCCCGCGCGAGCAGCCGCGCGATGGAGCGGTACGAGAAGCTGGCCAAGCTGGGCGAAGGGTCCTACGGGCTGGTGTACAAATGCCGCAACCGGGACACCGGCGAGATCGTCGCCGTCAAGAAGTTCGTCGAGAACGAAGACGACCCTCTCATCAGGAAGATCGCCCTCAGAGAGATTAGGATGCTTAAGGTAAGATGGGAGAAGCTAAGAAAAGATATTTGGTGAAAAACTGGTTGTTCGCGATTAACCACGGTCTCACCTCATGGAAAGTGACGAACATTTTTTTTTTTTTTTTTTTTTTAACTTGCAATAAACTAGTGCTTGACTGCGATCCCACCTGATGATAATTCTTTTTAAAATCCCAGAAGTAATGTGCACTTTACGCGTGCCGTAGTTAAAGTTGAAATTGCTATGTTCAGTATTGAACAGATCACAGATATAGATATACCTAGATAACGCAAGCATCACGATCTGTATGGAAACTAAGCGTGCAATTTTTTTACTACCTATTATGGCGTCACAAGCACTATTTGTGATGAGAAAATCAAATCGATTCAAAGACGACGCTGCGTACGGTTTCCCCTTCTTTCCAACCCCGCCTTGCCAGCATAATTAACCATTTTTATATTTTTAACTGAAGTCCGACTAGCGCTGTACACTGACCGCGAAAGTTACGATTTTTGTACGTAAGCTAGGTACGCGAAGTAGTTATTCTTGCGTTATCTAGGTATATCTATATCTGTGAGACAGACGCTTCGATGCGCTTCGACTGTGCGCTAGTATAAATTGACCCTATCTATCAGTGGCTGTGTTTCGGCTGAATAATGACGATCATGATGAGGTAATGCTTGTATTGTTATTCTGTAGATATTCCAATTAGTCACAGCTAAATCGTTTTGTGTTCCTAATAATGAAGTCCTTGAATACCAAATATAGATACTTATACGCCCATCGACCGTGATTTCGATCTAATCTATGAGATAGGCAAAGTTTCCGACAATCAGAGCTATACGGAAATAATTACACACCACGGTGTTTGTGTCCAAGCGATATTACCTAAATTAATAAAAAAAAATCTATAATAAACGTCATACTTTTTAGAACATTAACACTGATTAAAAAGCGAGAATTACATTAGACCGAAAACATGGGCTACGCCATTGTAGGTTTTTTTTATGGTAGGTAAAAATCATCAAATAACGAATCCCGCCCCTGAGCAGAGTAGGAAACACTGTCAAACTCGCAACAACAACATACCCCGTTTCCTTCCTTGCCTTGATCCCAGGGCCCTGGGATCGCCTCCTTGAGCCAGCGCCTACTGTGGCTGAAAATCGGGATCGGAATCGCGGCGGCGGCTGCGACGAAAGCGCCTTGGACTTTGCCTGATGCGGTTGCCTCTTTTATTTTTTTTACATTACTGCCTCTCAGAAGGAGGCAATCGTCTGCCACTCCTTGCTATGGACCATGGCCTGAACCAAGGTTCGGCGCGAGAGGTCGCCGCACGACTTTGTAGTCGAGTGTTATGGATCTAACGTAGCTCTACAAGTCTAGTTGTCATTAGGAGACCGATTAGTGTCCGACAGAGACTAGTTTTATTACGACTGATACCGAATTTCGGCAACAGCCTCAATTTTCTGCTGATACAAAAATTTCCTTACAAAGATCTCCATCCCTTTAACAATTCACTTCAGGTCGCCAAATGTATCGAGTTATCTCGTGTTAGGGCTTCTAATCAGCTGCGTAGGTTATGATCGCCTTTCAGTTTCACAATCTTACAATACTGTACGCGGCTGTTAAAGTAGAACTGTATAAATAAGTAGCGACCCGCCCCAACTTTTTACGGGTGCAATGCTGATAGTAAATATATTAAACATATAAACCTTACTCTTGAAACATTCTACCTATTAAAAAAAAAACCTCTTCAAAATCAGTTGTGTAGTTTTAAACATAAACACACACAGCGGGTAGCGACTTTGTTTTATACTATATAGTTATAACCAAATTCGTTCAGGGAAAAGTAAATGGTGCCGAATATATATAGTTTACTTCTTATTGCGGTGGCCTATGTGACCTAACAGTACGTGAGTGCGGAACGGCATTGAGCGAAGCGAAGCGGTCGATAGTATGTTCTTGTTTTTCTTTTTTTTCAATGGGCAAAAACCATTCTATAATAACTCTCAGCCTTTAGCGGACCGGAGATAGTGTAAGATTTTCACTGAATAAAACACCCACCTCGTTCCTACGGTATACAAAAAAAAACTTGTTCCTACGGTTACCTTTCATACCACGTACCGGGGCTGGACCTTCTTTTCAGAAATCGTTCCATGGTCCCGGCAAGCTTTGACCCTGCTGGGCCCCTACAGGTTGGTGACAGCTGCCATGGGGTGATGCAGGCTGAAACCCCGTTTTTGAGTTCCACCCCCCATTGTACTAAACAAGATATCGGTTTGTGATTAAGTATTTTTTTCGTTCGCCATGTTGTCGTGACCTTTAAGCTTTAACTACCGTTTGCAACCCTGCCAAGGCCGTGAGCACCAATAAAGAACTAAGTGGCCAGAACATCGATTACTGCATTGAAAATGAACATGGGAAATGTACGTTGTTCGTCACATGACTTCTTAGAAGTGTATCAATTAAGTAATTAGAGATTTGCGTCATTTTCTTTTACAAAATTATGAAATGAAATGACACATTCATATGGCGGAATTGTAGGAATTGAAGTAGAATTTTAATTCGTTGAAATGTTTATACGGGAGGCAGAAATAATAGACGTTCTCTCCGTATAAAATACTGGTATTAATTTACATTGGGTTAAGCTGGGACCACACTAACGTCTAACGTCAATGCCAATTAGCACGATATTTACTGCGATAATTATCGCGGTAATTTTAAAGCTCTAAAACACCCGTGCGAAGCTGGGGCGGGTCGCTATAGTTCGTTTTTTCATTCTAGACTACGATTTGACAACTCAGAATGTCACACTCTGGAAATATGTTCCCAATTTTCTGGAGTTTGACATTTTAAGTTGTCAAATCGTAATCTAGGATTAAAAACCGAACTATAGTATACAGCACATCTATATTATTCTATTGTAATAAGTAGGTAAAAAATTGTAACATGATTGTACCAGCGAAAGGGTCGCAGAAGACTCACCCCTATCATATATGAAACTCAACATGGTAGTTGTAAAACTTTAACTGTCAGTACGTTGACCTTTGCATGTATCTGTACCTACCCCATCGCAACCCACGTATGCGTGACGATGATTAATATGTTTTGTTCGTATTTGTTTTAGGGTTCTGTATGTTTATATGAAAAACAGAACACTTATAAGATAACTTGTGTGTGTGTCTGTTAGAATAATTTGGTTTGGAATCTAATGGATCGATTCTGTTGAATATCTGTATACCCAAACACAGACGTTATGGGGTACCTACAAATAGGATAATTACAAATTAAAGTTTTTCTAACCATACCTTGTGGTTTATCAAATGAAAGGTTATATTTAATTTATTTATACTTGTAAAAACTTCATGAAACACAAACGTACACAGGCGGACTTAATGCCTTACGCATTCTCTACTAGTCAACCAAGGGTGGTGGTGGCAAAATATACCTTTTCATTTCATTCACTCAACATCTGTCATACACAAATGTACGGCTATAATGTTAATTATGCATTTAGTCGCATATTTGTGAGTACTTGTGTCTTCTTCAGAGAAATCTATCCCATTCCAAATTAATTATTTTGATTTTGAAGAATTAATTGTACATTTTTCATTATTTTGAAATTTAAAAATAGGTTTCAAGATTTTCAGAATACTTACTTAAATATTTAAAAAAACATATCGTTCGTTCAGAATCCTCTGAGTAAACACGACTCGAACTTGTCTGGTTTTTGAATCCTGCGGCTCCCTCTATGTGTTATTATTGGGCATTTGTTTAAACTTTTTATTTATGAACGAGGTTAGAGTTCAGCGAACTGAGTAATGAGTATTGATCCTTAGAAAGTGCTGCCTAATCTACATCTACATATATACATATATTTTTATATAAGGACAAACACTGACTGACGTATCAGACCCCCAGCCAAGTTACAATCGTTTTGTAATGAGTCTCTTTCTACAATCGAAACGCCTTAGTATTAATTATATCATAAAACTGCAGGATGTAGCGTTGATCATTGCAGAAACGATTACATTTTATTCTGCCCTCTTTGAATGATGTGAACTTGGCTATTAATTTGGTTGAAATGAAGTCATTTTCATACATTTTATTAGTTGTTTACTAGCGCAGATTGTAGATTATCAACTTGGTTAGAGGGGCAGCGTACAAAACTAATGGGACTAGGAATTAGGATTGTGAAATTTTTCACTTGATTGTGAAAGGTTTCTTTTTATGACATAGGAGAGCACTAAGAGAGAATTTATCAAAAGTCATCCCCTAAAGGTATATAACAACTTTTATATAGAGAAACGCAGGCGAATCCGCATATATTTTGACCAGTTAGGTGAACTGAACTTGCTGATTTTTTCGCGATTTCAGTTATGGTCCTATAGTAAAAGTTATTATCATGAGTTATCACGACTACAATCACGTGTTTAAGTATCGATCACTAATTACCAGTCACCCTATATTTATCAGCTGTCTAATATTCATAGCAGAAGCTCTACTAGATGGCGTTGTGTGAAAATTTCGGAAAAAAAATAACAATAACAATAACTGGGTTGTGTAGGTCAAGTAGGCAGTCGATCAAAAAAAAAAAAATTGAAATCAAATTCATGTATTTTTTTTGCTGTTCACCTTTATCTGTGTCATTAATTTTAAGCTCCTTGTCCTCAGAATCTAAAACATCCGAACCTAGTGAACTTGATCGAGGTGTTCCGGCGCAAGCGCAAGTTGCACTTGGTGTTCGAATACTGCGACCACACCGTGCTACACGAGCTAGAGAAGTACCCTGCTGTAAGTCTACCTATAAGTTTTATTTTTATGATATAAACAAGTGGAAAACCTCGACGGTGTCGACTTTCCTCAGGGATCCAGTGGGGGACAATCTTCGCTCATCATTCTGTTCGGGTGCATTCGTTCCACGTTGGCAGCTTACTCCTACTTCAGCCTGGCTGTTTTTTCTCCGGCTGTTTCTGTGGTGTGACGGTCTGATCATGTTCGCGGATCAAACTTAGTCAGAGATCATCTTAGACAGTTTGGAATGAAAAGAGGAGGCTTTCGCCCAGCTATGGGACGTACAGTAGAATAAAAATGCGAAATTGCTCCATATGCGGGACTACCTACTGCCTGATATCACGCCTCGCATCCTGAATGCGTATTCTACACATAAATACTAGTATGAAAAGGACATTTAGGTACAAAGGATACCCGTGAGGAGCAAACCCGCATGCGTGAGCAAATCCGCACGTTATTAGGTAAATAAAATAACTTAAAAAAAAAACATTTATATACAAGACGAAACTCTACAGTACATACTAAAGAAAACTACCTAAGTACTTTTAGGCAATCGATCGAAGCTAACTATAAAAGGCGGAGGTATGACCTTCCAACAAGTAATTGATGCGTTTTTCTGTTCCTTTATTACGGCACATAATTTGACATTGCGTGTTAGACAATATTCTTACTTGTTATTTACTTACTGTTTAGTGTCTCTAAGAGTATAATGCTGACCTTGGTTTTTTTAGTAGGATGTCTAAAAGTAATATTCTAGTTAGACAAGCTTTTTACTACGACTTTGTCTGTGTAAAAGTTTACAGTTGTGCCAATATAATATTCCTGTTTAGTCTCTTACAATGGGTATTTGCCAGTACATATTTTTGTACAACATTAGGTATATCCTAAGGTTGTCTGTCAGAAATAAATTGCCCTGTGCGATAAGACCGCGTATTGTACACTTAGTTTTTATATTTGTATATCCTGTCCACGTTGAGGTGTACAATAAAGCTTATAAAATAAATAGGGTGACTGGTATAGTGACTGTTACTGAAGCACGTGATTGTATTAATGATAACAAACAACTTTTATTAAGGACCAAACCTGAAATCGCGAAAAAAATCAGTAAGTTCAGTATATTTTAAACAGTTAGGCGAACATAAATGTACTACTACTAACTAGACTAGCAGATTGTTTTGGATAATGAATAAAATCTATGGATTATATTATTTATTTATTTATACTTTATTGTACACCGCATTTCACCTATACTTCACTAAGAATGATTTTCGACGAATAATATAGAAAGAAATAAAGAATAAAATAAAAATCAGACTCGCACTTAAATTACTATAAAACAATATTAAAAAGAAAAAGAAAGACCTGTGCGAAGTCAAAAAACCCAGCACACGCTATTTAGAATATAAAAATAAAAAAATCAGGTATTGCCAGAAAAAAAAGCACAATGCTGCGATATTTTTAGCAAAAAGCAAAATATCGCAGCGCTGGTATTTTAACAAAGCAAAAAAATAGGTAATACATTTTTTTTCGTTTATACTTAGTTTATCTTAGGAGTTAGGGAGTTATAGTGTGACGGGTGACAGGACAGAGTGGAAGAAAAAAACATGTTGCACCGACCCCAAGTAATATGGGATAAGGGTAGGATGATGATGATGATACTTAGTTTATCTTAGAGAAAAAAATTGCTCTTTGAATTTGCACGTTTTAACCTAACAGTTGCCCTTGTTAGGCAGAACAAACATTATCTTAAAAAATCATCAAGGTTTATAAGAATAAAAATGTGTAATTAACAGTACATTAAAATTTAAAACACGTGAGATGAGGGTAGGTCACAGAAGCACGTGCGTACATACCAGACTAAATAAAACATTAAATATATAATGTCTGTATTAGCATTCTTAATGGACATAATACTTCCATTGTAATTTCATTATAATAAAGTGTGTAAAATAAAATTAATCAGCTATTAATTATAATTAAACAATAGACATTATGAATCAAAACACGTGAGAAGTTTTTTATAACATACCAAGTTTATTAAAACAATTAACTCCTCGGCCGACTGATTATTATTACGCAATTGCGCGCTTTTTTAGAAAATTTAAATAAAATAATCTGGTTTTGCCAGAAAAAAAAACAAAATGAATTTCGAAATCCGAATGAATTTCGGACACACGTGTGTACAGTAAGACAATTGAGGAAACGGATTTCCCGACAGCAGTTTCTCAGGTTTTTGTTGTGGGGAAAATCATCGAATGACATCTTGCGCTCGTGGCCGGGGCGGGGAGATAGTGTCAAATTTTAACTGATTAACACCCGTATTCACAAACAATACTCAAACGACCCTTGACTAATCAAACGCACAGCGTTGAAATAGAGCTCTGTGATTGGTTCGTTTGTGTTGCGTAGTTCACAAACCCTGCCCTGTGCGCTCACGAGCACTGTGAGACCGCATAGTAACGTTTGTGAATACGGGTGTAAAAGTCTACCCCGTTCCTTCGTTGCCTTCGTTTCAGAGCACTTTTAAATTAGGGCATGGCTCCATTAGGTTTCGATCCTGCTGGGCCCCTACAGTTTGCTGAAAACTCCTTAAGGCTCGCGGGAACAGTACACAACGTCGATGACGACTTGGACTTGGTCCGAACGGTCACCGGACGGTGGGACAGCGAGCTACCCATTGCTCGCCGTTCGCAAGCCTGCGCCTACAGTGGCGTTAGGTGTAACCAAGACTTAACGCGATAATTTGACAACGGCATTAACATTGCTGTTTGGAGTTAGGCGAAAACTCAAGCAAATTTCAAGTATAGCTACCCACTTCGCGTTAAAATTATCACGATAATTATCGCAGTAAATATCTAGTAAAAGTAGTCGAAGTAGTAGTAGTGTAGTCTAGTATCTAGTAGTAATAATATAATATAATATGTCCACAACTATCACACAACGCCATCTAGTCCCAAGCTAAGCAGAGCTTGTGTTATGGGTACTAGACAACTCATAAACATACTTATATATTTCAAAATACATACTTAACATAGATAAATTACGCCCAGACACAGAACAAATGATCGTGCTCATCACACAAACATTTGTCCTGGGTGTGAATCGAACCCACGACCT
Organism: Mythimna loreyi; assembly: GCA_029852875.1. Lineage (NCBI taxonomy): Eukaryota > Metazoa > Arthropoda > Insecta > Lepidoptera > Noctuidae > Mythimna > Mythimna loreyi. The sequence goes on along the minus strand of CM056796.1, from coordinate 18,581,856 downwards.
CCCGCATAGCAGTCAGGGTCACTAACTATTAGACTGACAAGCCAGCAGTATCTAGGTTTTATCTATCTATCTATCGCGCTAGTGGGCAATGCCGCTAGGCGTTAGTGTGGCTCCAGCATAAGGCCTGGAGTATAATTTGAAACAATTATGCCAGCCACCGTTATCCGTCAAACTCGTGACTGGCTAAAGTCATGCCTTAGTGCTCTTAGCTTTTTCTGTGTGAAAATTGCAAACAATATTATCTATTTTCACACATTATTATTTTAGCCTTGATTTAATTTTTACTAATTTTTTTAAAAACTTTAACAAAAACGCATAAAATGTACATTTTATGCGTTTTTGTTAAAAGTTTTTATTGTTTTGTTTTTACTTTTGTATTTTTATTTATTACTAGGTTCTACCAGCGGCTTCGCTCTCGTGAATGTTTACCCCCTTAGGGCTAGATTTTTTGACGTGTCACACCACTCGAAGTGGTGCTATTTAGCGACCAAAAAGTAATGAGATAAAAAATAAAATTGAGATAAAAAAAACCGGCTGCTCCACAGATTTATATTCACATAACTGGACAAAATGTATGGGGCAGTGGGTTTTTTTTCATGATTTTTTTGTTGATCTCAAAGTAAAAGTTGTTCATATTGTAGTGTACAATGTCCTTTTTAAGGAAAGCCCATTTGTCGTATCAATTTCGTATAATTATGATTACATAGTATAGAATAAAATCGCTGTCTGTCCCTATGTATGCTTAGATTTTTAAAACTGCGCAACAGATTTTGATGCGGTTTTTTTTTAATAGATAGAGTGATTCAAGAGGAATGTTTATATGTATAATACATGCATAATATATTCAATATCAGTACCCGTGCGAAGCTGAGGCGGGTCGCTAGTAAATACATATAGATAAGCTTTAGATAAAAAAAAATGTCCAAGAACCAAAAATTCTAAGACATATGTGACATCCTCCAATCCGCACTGGGCCCGTATGGTGGATTGTTGCCTATTCCCTCTCCTAGAGAGGAGGCCTGTGTCCCAGCATTGGGATTATTAATAAGGCTGATGATTATGATGAAGGTTGAAGGTTTCCCTTAGTCCTTATGTCATGTTGTAGTCTACCATCAAAACTTAAATAACCTCAGATGATTGATACCTACGAATATTTTTGTGTATAACTCAAAGGGTCACTTACCATGCAGACCCCATTTGAAAGCTCGTTCACTTCAAAATGGCAAAGGTGAACGTAAGCATTCTTTGTAAGCAAAACAAATAAAAAGTCGATTCGCGACTTCTATTTTAGTAAAGCGCTATTCCATCGATTTTATCGCGAGCGAGTGTATTTTTATCTTTGTGTTATGGATTAGTTGAAACGTAATCGTTTGTCCTGGTACGGGCATGTGAAGAGGAGCAATGAAATGCAGGCTACGAAAAGAGTTATGAGTGTACAACTATACATGTCGCGGCAAGATCATAGAAATTTATCAATTCCTGTTATTTTTTTATCTACACTAATATAATAAAGAGGTAAAGTTTGTTTTTTTTTGTTTGTAGGAGGTAATCTCTGAAACTACTGGTCCGATTGGAAAAAATTTAGCAACAACAGAAAGCTGCTTTACACCTGAGTGACATAGGCTATATTTTATGAAAGCGGGCGAAGCTGCTGACAAAAGCTAGTAAGATAATAAACAGTTTATTTCAGACTTTAAATGACATGTCCATAGCTTTGTTAGTAATAGTGTAAATCTAATTAGCAACACGTTTTTCCCATATTTATTATTATCATATCACAAATCAAACATCATTTGTTTATTTAATTAAATTGTTTGACTTTTTGTTGTTTTTTTTTTCTCTTATCTAAATGTATAAATTTAATTTTATTTTATTAAAAAATAAACGTTTTTTTTTTACTTAATTATTTGAACATTGTCATCGACTTAAACCTAGCGATAGACAAGCACGATCATAGAAATAATTTGTCAAAATATCCGCTGCAGCGCTTTATTTGCATTGCCATCTAACAAAACTTGCGGCGCTGATACGTCAAAACTGCACTAATGTCAACAATGTAAAAGTGTATAGCATGCAGATCACTAGCGGTAAAGTTACATTTGTTTGTGTAACCCAACTGAGTTTGATTGAACCCGCGACCTACAACTCGGTAAGTCGGGGCCGTTATCACTCCGCCACCACTGCGGTTTCATATAATCCAGAAAATTCTTTCACGGATTGCAAATACCCTCATACCGTTTAACGTCTCACATCGCGTGACATAGGTACGTAGTGCGTCTGTCTTTACATGTCACGCTGCCCTGTACCGTAACGACATGACCGTCTTGAGTAAATCACTTTATATTCTATGTTTTCTTCCATTTTCACCTTTCGAGTACCGTAATTATAGGCAATAGAAATCAAATCAAAATCAAAAATCAAATCAAATCAAAAAGGTTTTTATTTCACATGGGCCTACATGGGCACTTATAAAACGTCAGAAGCTAGTGCACGGTTCCAAATTGGTCGTTTCCTATGAAGAAGAACCGGGAAGAGACTCCATGGTAAAAATACAATAGGTGTGCGGACACCGGTGTCCTCTTGGGGCGTAATAAATGAATGCCTAGTATAATAAAGTCTTAAGTTAATGTGGATTGTTGTTGATGGTTCTCTTTTAAGATTTGACTTTTGATTCATTTGGCTTACCTTCAAGTCAATATCTTTCATCATTACATAGTATAAAACAAAGTCGCTTCCTGCTGTCTGTCCATATTTTATTTATTTATTTATTATAATCTTTATTGTACACCACAATGTGGACAGGATATAAAAATATAAAAACTAAGTGATATGTATGCTTAGATCTTTTAAACTACGTAACGGATTTTATTGCGTTTTTTTTTAATAGATAGTTATTCAAGAAGAAATTTTATATATACGAGTATAATACATGCATAATGTATTAATATCACCATTGCACCCATGCGAAGCTGGGGCAAGTCGCTAGTATATTATATATAAAAAAAACTAGAGCAATGTCAAATATTTCTAAAGATGGCAGTGTCAAAGCTCCGTTTTCGGGTCAGTCTTTCTTTGCAGATAAAAGAGCTTTTCCGGTCCATTTCCGGTCACAACTTAGAGCCTTGACTTGAACAGTTGGCACAGAAATAGTTTGCGGTAGGTTTGCTAGAAAATTCTATAGAATTAATGACAATAAGGTATTTCCTATTCCGTGTTGAAGTTGAACATTGAATTCAAATAATATAATGGAATAGAATAGGAAAAACATTATTGTTCACCAAAATACAAACTTAAACCTATGGGTATTTAATGATATCAAATTCATATTTTTCGTTAGTAACTACTTCAGAGCGAGTAACCGAGATAACTGAAGGGATTGGAGGGAGGCCTTTGTCCAGTCGTGGGACAGCGTTGTCTAGATTTAATAATAACTACTTCATAGAAGATGCTTAATGAAAGAAAAATAAATAAAAAATACTCCTATATACGAGTGTATACAGGAGCATTTTTCATTTATTTTTTCTTGTGAGTACAAGATATCTTTTATACCGGGAGCATTTTACTTTATAATAATTATAGATAGATTAAAACTTTATTGTACACCAAAAAGTAACATAACTTATACAAAAACTTAAAACTATGGGTACAATGGCGGTCCTATCGCTGACAGCGATATCTACCAGACAACCTTAGGATGGATCGTAAGAAATATAAATAATACAGGGGTAGTGGGCGGTGTACTAATTACAAGTGAATTAATCAACATAAAACAAAATACATATATTTACACACATACATATATATTATCTACTTCTTCTTCTTTTCGCATCGATGATAAACTCTTTAATTACTCGTATATACTTTCACGCTGGCGAAGCCGCTGGCAGAAGCTAGTGGCTCATAAAACAAAAACGATTTCGAGTGGTCGGTATAGAACTGGCAATTTCCTAAGTGTAATGATCGTAAATGGTATTAACTAGTCGGTTGTGAGTTCCGACCGCATTGGCCGCCGCAGTGGCATGCAACAACCGCAGGCAACCGCGCCAGTGTGAACGAACCTTTACGTCTATAAATACAGTGCAATAATTGTCGAGTGTAGCATTTGAAAGGTACAAAAAAAATACATTTATTTTGCTTACAGACACACAATGGAGAAACAACTTATTAAAATAAAAAATAAAACAAAAATAATAGCATTATCTCCATGCTCATTATTAAAAACTAGCTATTACCCGCGGCTTCGCCCGCTTGGTATTGGGGTTGGGGTTGGGGTTGGGGTTTCCGGGATAAAAAGTAGCCTATGTCCTATTCCGGAGTGTATCCTATGCCTGTGCCAAATTTCATCCAGATCCGTCCAGCCGTTTTGGCGTGATTGAGTAACAAACATCCAAACATCGTAACTTTCGCATTTATAATATTAGTAAGATATAATTTTAACAGACAAATGTCAAAAAAAATAATTAAAATACATAATAATAACTACAAAACTGATGCTTGAATCCAAATAATCTTTAATTAAAATAATCAATACAAAATGCGTTACACCGATACTACAATCTTTAACTAATCATTTTTCTCTTTCTTTCTACCAGTTTCTATACCCATAATTTGTTATTATACTTGTATTATAATATAGTTATGTTTTAAATTGTGTCCATACCGTGGGTGAGTGTCCTGGAGGCCTGAAATACAGGGTTTTCCCTAGTTTAGGCTCCAGTCCACCCCATAATCTACTATGTCTATGTAGAAACTGTAACAATTTCAACTGTACCTGTAAAATTTGTGGTGGAAAAATAAACAATTTTTTAACTAAATATTTCAATACACGTTGGCGTGATATACGTAGCACATTCCCGTAGCCCGTAGCAATCAGTGAGCGTAGCACTCGCGCGTAGCAATCTACGTAGGCGAGTGCTACGACTGCTACGAACCTTTAAAACCCTATCAAGTTCAGGGTCTCTCATTAAAATCATCTAAACCTCGGATTATTTTTCCTGTAAATGAAATTAATTTTAAATGTATGATAATTATGTGTTGCTAGTAATAAGTATAAAAAGTTAACCAATTAAAAAATAACGATCTTAATTTGAAAAAAAAGGTAACTCTTAAAGTTCAACTAATATATCTCAAGAACTATTAGTTCAAATTCATAGATTCTTTAATTTTGGACTTTTACAGTACATACAAGTGCAGAAAGTTTGTTATAGCAACCGAGGCAAAATTCACACGAGCAGTAGCCGAATGTGTTATGGAGCCAAGGGACAAATTTTCATGTGTGCGTTTGCCCGCGCCTGTGGTAGATGCGCGCTTCGTGGGGGTCGCTTCATGGGGGTCGACGCGCTTTTTTACAAGCTTTTTATTAGCTTGCAATGTAATTATGCTATTTTCTATGCAATTTTGTATGCAGGTTTAAATCGCATGACAATGCAATATTATGATAACATGGAGCTGATCTGATGATGGAATCGCGTGGTAGCGTTAGGAACTCTGTAATTAAACGGCACAAAACGTCGAGTTTGGGCTCGTATCAATCGTCTTGACGAGTTTTAATTATATAACTATAGACCACCGTTATAAAAGCTTGTTATGAAAAAAAATATTTTCATTGAAAACTTGTTACTCACTAGTACGAAAAATAGTCAATTGCGTGCCTATAAGCCGTGGGATAAGAGCGGATTTCCGAGTGTGTTGAAAAAGCGTTATTTATGTGTCTGTTGTTGTAGGGCTGCCCCGAGCTGCTGTCGAAGCAGATCATCTGGCAGACGCTGCAGGGTGTGGCGTACTGCCACCGACACAACTGCATCCACAGGGACGTGAAGCCCGAGAACATACTGCTCACCAGCGAAGGAGTCGTCAAGCTCTGCGACTTCGGCTTCGCCAGGATGATCAGTGCGTATTGCTTGTTTATTTTTTACTATTATTATGTATTTTTATTTTTTACTTGTTATTTATTTATTCATTTATTTATATCGACACACCACACTTCACTGGATTAACATTGTTGTGGTGAATTTGTCACTTATAGGCGTGCATAGCACTTGTACAGTAATTTATATACACCGTGAAATTTAAATAGTTGTTTTCCCGCGGCAGAATGACTTGCCATAAGGAGTAGGTACTTTTGGAGCATACAGTAAAAATAAAAAAATAAAGTTTTTTTTTTATAATTAAAAATATTCATCAACTCAAAAAAGCGAAAACAATAGTAACATTAGACGTAATTTGTAGGTACTACTAGAGTCGCATGAGCAGCACGCCGTCGAAGGAAACCAATTAATTACATATTTAAACCAAAATAGGCTCTCGCACGCTGTGATACGTCATAATTAGCTTGCACTCTACAGGTCCATTTTGTTTTTAATATTTTATTTTTTTATCAAAAGTTTGTATTACCAAGACACAACCATTTCGCTGAGGGAAAACAACCATTAAAATTTCACGGTGTATACAAATATGTTTATTGTTCAATAAGGGTAGTTACAATCATTTAACAGATCTCTGGATTTCCACATTAGGATTCCCAGTGTCAAAATAATAAAATTAAATTACAATAAAACTAATTGAAAAAAAAATACATTAAAATAACTTATTTAAATGAATTGGATTGAGGAAACATTTCAATTAAATTAAAATTAAAAATTACATTTACATGTCAGTTTAAAAAAAATGAGATATAAATAATTACATATTACAAAATAATAAAATTATGTTGATTACAGTCACCAGTACAAAACAATTATATTAAACTAGCTTTTGCCCGCGGCTTCGCTCCCGGCAACAGATTATTCTACTCTACCCTACTCTACCCTACTCTACCCTACTCTACCCTACTCTACCCTACTCTACCCTACTCTACCCTACTCTACCCTACTCTACCCTACTCTACCCTACTCTACCCTACTCTACCCTACTCTACCCTACTCTACCCTACTCTACCCTACTCTACCCTACTCTACCCTACTCTACCCTACTCTACCCTACTCTACCCTACTCTACCCTACTCTACCCTACTCTACCCTACTCTACCCTACTCTACCCTACTCTACCCTACTCTACCCTACTCTACCCTACTCTACCCTACTATTCGAATTTTTCTCACCTTTTAAACCTTCCCTAGACCTCCACGAATAATTCAAGACCAAGATAAGATAAATCCGTTCAGCCGTTCTCGAGTTTTAGCGAGACTAACGAACAGCAATTGATTTTTATATATATAGATTACTCAAGTGCTTAAGGCAAAAAAAAACTTATATTCTTTATTGTGGAACCTAAATATAGCCGCAAAACTGCGCTTTAAATGCGCATGTAAAATTATCGGTGAGAATTCGCGAATAATGTGGTAATTATGGTCACGTGTGTTCAATGTGACGGCATTTTTACCAGTTTCTCATGTAAAAATTTGAATTTATTGCTATAAACTAGTGCTTGACTGCGATCCCACCTGATGGTAAGCAGTGATGCAATCGTTGATGGTAAGGCGCACTAGTTTATTAAGATCCTATTTACTCTTGCCTTGTAGACACCTAAATTATATTCGGACGGAAAGACTACAGCCGGCAAACTGTTCCAGACCCTCGATGTAAAAAAATTAAAAAAAAAATCAAGACATTATTTGAAAAAGTTATTAAATACCATCAGAATCGTAAACATAGGTGATAATTACATAAAAGATTTAAAATAAAAATAGTTAGTGAGCTAAGTTTTGCCAATAAGAATAAAAAATATTTTAAAAAGCTATTAAATTAAAATATAAATTCATCATAATATTATTAAGCAAGCATGCAAACAAAATTTTACTATTCACAATCATTTCAATTTTATGTCCGGATCCAAAGTCAATTTATTCATAAGATTAATTTGAAAACAGACCTTGTCGTACATATTTTTTCATATTCCAAGACAGCTGCGATAAACAACTTAACAACTCTCTAATTGAGTATTCTAAACAGTCGGTTCAAATTCAACTTTGAACCTATGCTAAAAATATTAATAATATTTTTGGCTAATGGAAAATCCAAGCATGTATAAATGTTCTTTTTTTTATGACTAACACTTTATGACTACAAATTACAAAAAATATATATAATTTGCATTTATAAAATGTCATTAACATTGCAAAAGTGAGCAAGGTCCAGGTACTTATTTTTATACTTACCTAATTTTTTTTTTGTATTTTAGTCACTTCAATTTTAGAGCTAGGAGACTTGCGAAGGTAAGAAGATAAAACAACAACATGGGACATATAAAGATGGGTTTATACTAGAGGAGTATAATGGCAGCAAAAAAGAGCTGAGCTAAAATTAGTGTAGTGTTGTGTCGGGAAAATTCATTGTGCGTACAGCCAAGGAGTGGAATTCCTTGCCGGAGTCTGTGTTTCCTGATGGCTACAATCCGGGAATCTTAAGTCAAGATTGAATAGGTTAGGTAAGCGCGCTCCATCGTCGACCGCATCGTCGCTTTGTATCAGGTGAGATAACGGTCAAGCGCGAAACCTATAAACAATAAAAAAAAGTCTCTCGTGCTTGGTTCTTATAGTGTCGATCTACACTACACGAATTTGACATCGGCTCATTCTCGGCTCCTCTAAACCCACCTTAAGAACGTCTATTTCTCTTCACTACTCGCCTAGGGATAGGCGTCAGTCAGTTGTGACTCTGGTACTTAGAGAATGTATGTATACCCACTGGGTGACCCGTACAGCATCGTCTTTCCTGGATTTTCTCACCAGACGGAAAAATTGAAAAAAGAGATGTCAATGTCGTAGCCATATCGTACAATTGGGCATTTCATGATGTAGTCAGTCATTTCCCATAATAGTTAGCCATTTTATGTAACGCCAATTTAAAGCTAACCTAACCTTGACTACATCATAAAATGGCCAATTTAACTGGCCTGTTGATCTGGTGGTTAGTGGCCCTGACTGCTAAGCTGGAGGTCGTGGGTTCGATTCCCACCCAGGACAAATGTTCGCGTGATGAGCTCAATCATTTGTAATTTACCTATAATATGTATGTATTTAGAAATATATAAGTATGTTGTCTAGTCCCAAGCTAAGCAGAGCTTAGCTTGGGACTAGACGACTTTGTGTGACAGTTGTGGAATATATTATTGTATATCGACGGTGAAGTGCCATAGAGGGTGGTGGGAAACTGTTACCTCGACTCCAGGAATAGGGCAAGGAAGGTACGGGGTAGGTTTTTTAGTCAGTAAGAGTCTGACACTAGTCTCCCGCTCCACCCAAGAGCGGGTTTCGTCATTGGATGATTTTCACCTACCATAAAAAAAAAAAAAAAAAAAAAACGGTGAAGTGCCAATACCTTCTAACTTGATATTAAAAAAAAAACTTTTTAACGCTTGTTATTTATTTTTTGTGTGTTTCCGCATGCTTTTGTGAAATCTCTGAAGTACATATTTAGATGTAAGCACATCTAAATACCTACTGCGGAAACACACAAAAGATAAATTACTTACCGTCGATATTATAATTCTACAATATGGCCACGATGTAGACACCGAGTGTAACATTTCCTGATAGTAGACCACCATGCCCAATACCAGCATCTTATCCTACCCTATCCTAATATCCTATCTTCCTCTAGGTGGCACGTGTTCCTCGGAGTACTCCGTCCATACCATGATCCCCTTCGGCGTTGACGTCCGCAGGAGAGCTAGTAACTATCTTATTTTGATTTATTTTAATTTATAGAAGGCAATTTCTTATCAATATATATAAAAGAAGAAACTGACTGACATATCAACGCACAGCCAAAACTACTGAGCTTAAGAGCGTGAAATTTTGTACAAGGGTTCCTTTTATGACGTAGGCGAACACTAAGAAAGAGTTTTTCAAAATTCAGCTCCTAAAGGGATTTAATGGGGGTCTAAAGTTTGTATGGAGAACCCAACTTTCATGGGGCGAAGCCGCTGGCTGAAGCCTAGTTTCTTATCAATTGCTAGCAATCATCCAGGGAGTGAGGGTGTTGATCATGAACAACTTTTACTATTGGTACCAACTTTATTCCCTGTTGGAGTCTGTGTTTTCTTATATCTAACTCTATATATCATAGTGATCAAACAGAGAGGGAGGGAGATAAAGTTTATGAATACTAAAAAATTAAATATAAAGACGACATAAAATGGCTTATACCAAATCCTATGTTATAAGTTTTTACTTCTTTACATTAAGAGTAACAGGTATTAAGATAGCAGAGATGTTTTTGGTAAAAAAAAAAGGTTTAAAAAAAACAGTTAGAGGGCAGGAAACGGGTTTTGGCCAAAAAAGGGTTGAATATTCAGGTCGAACGAAACTGGCGTTTTTAATTTGATGGTAATGACAGATTTTTAAAAATTTATTGATTCGTTCGACGTTCGACGGCCACAGAAAAATGATAAATGAAGAACCGCTCGACCGAATTTGTGCAAACTTCACATAAACCATCTACTAAATAGCCGGAACAATGCCTAAACATTTGGTTTGGATAGGTGAGCCCGTTCTTGAGTTATAAAATTACAACGAAAAGTGGCATTGATTTATATATATATACGAGTATATATTGATTATTTTTGTGTCAATAGTACCTACAGACAACTACTTATTTATTCTCCAGACATAAATAGTTTGACGTAACCAGCAAAGAATACATGTTTAAGAATATCTTATACATATGATCCTTCTTATTATTTTAGTGTCCAACATTATTTCCATTAAGTTTGGACGCGACACTTGACGTGTAATAACAGGTGACTAGCCTGTTGTTTACGTAGTACGATTATTTGTTCTGTGTCTGGGTGTAATTTATCTATAATATGTGTTTAGAAATGTTAAGTATGTTTATTAATTGTCTAATATTTATAATAGAAGCTTTGCTTAGTATGAGACTAGATGGCGTTGGTAGATAGCTGTGGAACATTATATTAATTTCTGCTACTGCTTTTGTTAAATATACCTACATTTTAGATTTGTTTATTATCTTCATGTCATTTAAACAGACATCTACTTATTTATTCTTCAGTTATATTCAGTTATAGTTTGTATCAATAGAAAAAAAAATGTGTTTATGTCATTAGTATTATGTATTTTATTCGAGACTAGCTAATATATTAGTTAGTCTAGTAGTAGGTCCACTAGGTATACCTACTTAATGGACATTTTGATAACTACTGCCCTTACGTTTTTTTTTTTTTTATATTGGTTATAGGTTTGCGCTTGACCGCTATCTCACCTGATGGAAAGCGACGATGCGGTCGATGATGGAGCGCGCTTACCTAGAAGTAACCTATTCACTCTTGACTTAAAGATACCCGGGTTGTAGCTATCAGGAAACACCGACGTTTTACCGTATCATAATCATCAGCCCTATTAATGTACCCACTGTTGGGACACAGGCCTCCTCTCTAGGAGAGCGAATGGGCCATATTCCACCACGCGGGCCCAGTGCGAATTGGTGGATGTCACATGAATTTGAATTTTTGGTTCTGGGACATGCCAGTTTCCTCACGATGTTTTCCTTCACAGCTTTGAGAGCAGTGGTGATAAAAAAAAATGCACAAGTAGTAATGCACCTAGCTAGGTTTGAACCCGCGACCTTACAACTAGTAAGTCGGGGCTATTACCACTCTGCCACTTCTGCTCTCCAAACAATAGTAACAGTAGTCCAACAAATATTATAAACGTTCCCTCTCCTAGAGAGGAGACCTGTGTCCCAGCAGTGGGAACATTCTAAGGCTGACGCTATGTTATTGTTTTGAGGTGATCCTCCCGCTCTGACCTGGATCTGGGAAGTGTCAGACTTTTACTGAATCACCTAACCGTGTTCCTTCAGTTGCCCTTTCAATTTCAGCTGAATCACCTAACCGTGTTCCTTCAGTTGCCCTTTCAATTTCAGCTGAATCACCTAACCGTGTTCCTTCAGTTGCCCTTTCAATTTCAGCTGAATCACCTAACCGTGTTCCTTCAGTTGCCTTTTCAATTTCAGCTGAATCACCTAACCGTGTTCCTTCAGTTGCCCTTTCAATTTCAGCTGAATCACCTAACCGTGTTCCTTCAGTTGCCCTTTCAATTTCAGAGCTTTTGACACTTTTGATTTCCACAATCCATTACTGTTTACCTGTGTGTAGATTAACAAATGAATTTAAATGTAGGTATTATAAATATTCATGCTGGCGTCTGTTTAGGGCATTGCCCTTACCGGGCTAGACGTCTACAATAATGGAACGCAAGCTTTTTAAAAAATATCGATATATTTATATTGAAGTCGATAATGACTTAAGGGTCGAAGCCTACTGGGGCCCAGGGTCTCTTTCTGAAAAGAAGGCTTGGCCCCAGTGCAAAAGGCAAAGAAGGAGGGGAGGGTTACAGTCTGACACTGTTTCACAGCATTTATCGGTATTTTAATTTGGTCGGATTGTACATACATATCAATATCGAAAGGAGCAATAGTGGCCGAGTGGTAAAGGCTCCGACACACGAGTTGTAGGTCTCGGGTTCAAACACAGCCAGGCGCATTACTTTATATTTAATTTGTTTCATCACCGCTGCTCTTAAAACGGTGAAAGAAAACATCGTATTGAACTTGAATGTCTTAAAATAAAAAATTCGAAGACATGTGACATCCACCAATCCGCACTGTGCCCGCGTGGTGGATTATGGCCCATTTATTTATTTATTCTTCATCCAACACAAAGTACCTACAAAGGCAGACTTAATGCCTTAGGCATTCTCTACCAGTCAACCTAGGGTGGTGAAGAGACATGGTATATATGGTAGGGGCATAAAAAGAAAATCTCCTAGAGAGGAGGCCTGTGTCCCAGCAATGGGAACTTTATAAGGCTGATGCAATAGAATATCGAAAAGAGTTTATTGTTGATATTGAACAATATCTTTACATTTAGGCATCGATATATCGATGTTTATCGGTTTTTCGGCATATCGATCGAAAAACCGTAATGAGAGGTAGGTCATAGGCACACCCACTACTGTTCATTTAACTTTTTAATTAATTTAAAGTGTGGTATGTGTTTTAAAAGGTCAATCAGATGTACTATGTTAAATAGGCTTAATTTAAATGTTTAATTTGATTTAAACAAGGGCACATACTAACATATTTAAATATTAATTAATATTATTTTTACATACAAAGCAAGCACCGGTATTCCCAATACGGTTAAGTTGTATATGTAGTACAAGAAAAAAGAAAGTAGGAAAGACAAAACAGAAAGGGAAAAAGAAAGTATGTGTTGTTCCCCACACAACAAAACAAAAACAAACATTATCATTAATTTTTTTAAACTACTAATGCTTAAACAAACGCATCGAACTCGGCTAGGCAGCGGTTGCGAAGTTGCACGGCGGTATCTTCTCGTCCATTATACCATAGTGTCTCAAGACGAAAGACTATGATGATAATATGGCTCCGAAATGTTGTCGTCCACATTGGACTTCATCAGAAGGCTTAAAGTAACCCAAACGCCATTGGAAAAGGCTATGGTCGGAGTTTTCTTGCGTGATCACATCAGAAATGAAGATATCCGTCAACATAGCCCGCAGAATTGTCAAACTTAAGTGGCAGTAGACAGGGTATATTGCTCGTAGAACAGATAGTGGAAGGCATAGACTTATATCTAAGGTCGAAGGAGACGAAAAATTCTGTAGTGGCGACCATGTGCCAGAATATGTAGCTTTGGTAGTCCTTCATGAACTGTTCTTTTTTCCTGAAAGGGCTTGACACTCAAAAAGATAACCATCTTTATGTCGCTGTTGGGTCAAAACACATGCAACCTTTTTATTAGTACGTAAAGTCACACCCGTGTTTTCCTTGCAATATTAACCACATAAAAGGCTGTGTCCGAACCTATGAATACGTAAATACAATGAAACTTTTACCCTGTACACCGCGCAGGTCAATACCTCCATACTAGAGACTTAGAAATATCGATTGAGTGAACCGAACAACTTGTAATCAAACAAAAGCACCTTACAAGTTTTCAATGAAATATTTTTATCATAGTAATTTTTTTTTTTCAGCTTTTAGAGCCCGATATATAAGGTGACTGGTAATTAGTGACCGATATTTAAACACATGATTGTAATCATGATAACAAAGAAATTTTACTACGGGACCAAACTTGAAATCTCGAAAATAAAATCAGCTGGTCAGTACATTTATATTTCTCTAATTGATCAAAATGACGTATAATATGAATGGTGTATTATACAAAGACTATATGCATTACACACATGAACCTTAATCTTGGATCGCTCTATCTATTTAAGAAAATGTCATTAACATCCGTTTCGTAGTTTTAAAGATCTAAGCATACATTGGGACAGCGGGAAGCAACTTTGTTTTGTACTATGTAGTTATTGGTATGAATCCGGATAAAGTTTAATTATATATGGATGTTCTTCAGACAGGTCAAGTGGATGTGCAATTATGCAAGCATATTTTTTTTTGGGTTGGATAACATATCCCACTTTGGGTGACAGCGAAAGGAAATGTCAGGATTTTACTGACTAAAACCCCTCCCTGTTCCTTCGGCCGGTGTGCGTATATTTTTTTGGTGAGATAACATATCTCACTTTGGGAGGAAGCCAGAGAAAATGTCAAGCTTTTACTGCCTAAAATCTCTTCCTGGTCTTTCAGCAGCTGTGTGGCGTATAAGTGCTAATTTAAGTTATTTTTAAGAACGCTTTCATTTCGATTGTAGCAACAAGCAAAAAAACACTTCGCGAGTTGCCACACCGCTTCCCATTAACTCCAACCAAACCAATCGAACCTGCTCCAGTTTTTTCTCCCACATTTTAAACTCCGTCGGCCAGTCGACATTTCCTTACCATGATCTAGGTGAGCGATAAGTAATGTAGACCATTTTCCAGGCTGTGCCTTATCGTCAATCGGCCTCCTTTGTCGATGTAACCGACAGATAGAGTTGTGCCGATCGTTAGGGTTGCCAGTTGTATAGATAAAGCTGGACCTAGGCTTTTGAATGCTTAGCATAAACAATCAGCTTTTTTAATGTTCCTTTGCTGGGACTCAGGCCTTCTCAATTACGAGCGGCCTACCCAAGTCCAGTGGTGGTCAAGTGGTTACGGCCCCGACTTAGGAGTTGTAGGTCGCGTGTTCAAACCCAGCCAAAAGCATTACTTTGTGTAATTTAATTCATCAACACTGCTTTCAAAACGGTGAAAAAAGACATCGTGAGCAATTCGGCATGTCTTTGAACTAAAAATTCAATGACATCCAGCAAGCAGCACAGCTTAAATAAACAAATAAATGCAATTTGCAGTTGTTATTGCTGTTAAAAATATTGTTTTTTTTAAACCTGAATTATTGTTAGAGTTTTCAAGGGCTAAAATTCGCAGAGTCTAACTTCAGACTCGCCGAAGGTCCGACATCCGCCTAGTGTATGTTCCTTTGGGGCTATCGTCTACTTTTATCCTGGCTATTATGCTCCTTCAAAACTCTAATAGATAGATAGATAGATATACTCGTACTCTTTATTGTAGGTACACCACAAACACAACTTGGTGTTGGTACATTAGGACACTTAAAATTACTACGGTGTTACAATGGGCGGTCGCTAAAAGCGATTTTTATTAAATCTGTAGCCTAATTCTCGCAATGAAAACCGTAGCGATATCGTAGCGACTTTGACATTTTCGTATTCCCATCTATCAATCGAGTTTGAACGAACACCGATTTTGAAATCGTTCGATCGAAGAGAGGTCGTTTACAAGTCGTTCGATTGTCGTTCTATCGAATCCCCATCAAGGAACACGTGAATACCGGATTTTGGATAGGACTACGATCGAATGACAATGGAATTGGGATTGTTTGATTTTACGTGAATTAGGGCACTGGTCTCTTCGGCTTTCCTGCCAACCCTAACAACGATGTTACGTAGAGGGAGGTAGAGAATAACGTCGCTACGCATAATTTCGTATCATGAGCATAATTTTACTGTAGCCACGATCGGGTTTAAGTTAAGGAAATGGTTTTTTGAAAAATGGTAATGTTGTCTTTCCGGGAACGGGGATGGGGATGTAAATGAGCTTTCACTTTTAACAAATCTTAATATTTTAGTGAATTAATGTTATGTATTGTTTTTAATTTCGTTCAAATGTCAATGTGTACTATGTAAAAAATATTAATAGGGATAGATATATTAATATGTACTTTTAGTTAAGTTCATAAGGGTCAAGTTAATAATTTTTTTATGAAAAATTTAAAATATAAAAGTACAATATCCCAGTACGATGTAGGGAACATTAAGCTACCTAAATGGAATCCAGTATCAAGGAATACACATGCCTATGCATAAGCAGGTAAAGCAGGGAATGGGTTCGTGGCAAGTCTCCTTTTCAAGAAAATTTCACGCCGTCTAACAGACACGCGTGATCAGAGGGCTGGATCTTTCTTCGCTCAGAAAATTTGCATTGCCATTCAACGTGGCAATGCTGCCTGCCTTCTGGGCACATTTCGGGATGATAGCGATTTTGTATTTTTGTTTTTGTACTGTATGCACATAGTTAGATTTGTATCAGTAATGTTTTTATTTTCCTTTATTTATATTGTTCTCATATAATAGTAGCAACAAACAATAAATATTTAACCAAGATATTTGTAACACATAACATAACTACTACTAACTGAAATGAGTCTTTGGTACTTGAAATAAATGGATTATTATTATTATTTATTATAACATGATTTAAAAGAGTGCCAAGAAGTTTCTTTGCACATCCTTCTCCATAGAGATCTCAGTACGTTTTACAATGAACAATTTCCATCATGTTTTGGTTTTCTTGACCATTCAAATTAGCCTATATAATGTTTTGTTTCAAATAAATGCTTCGATTCTTAATTTTTTTATATTGGACGTAAATGTAACCCATCTGAACCGACCTGAGCGAACGTACCTTAACCTTCGACCCATGTAGCTGTGATTACCCCCTTAAAATTACTGAAAAATGCTTATAAAAATATTCGTAACTCCTTCTATTTCGCCTTCAAATTACTGCAGACATTCTGAACCGTTTTATTTAAAACATGTTTGATATTTATGGCCGTCCCATACTGTAGCCGTAGGTATAAAACATACGTCGCATGACTCAGGTAATTCAAACGGTACATACGTCAGCATGAAAAGCCTTATCGATAACAGCTTTTTAAAGTCGACTGATTCGGTCGATTTGTTCGTCTGGATACGATGTTTGGAAAATGGCTTTGGATTAGTGGGTACAACAGATACCAGATTATTCTAGTATAGACTGGAAGATTCGTGATCTTGAGCGCTCGGTGAAAGAGTGAAGACTGTTTTGCGCATCGTACCTACACATCGACGGGCCAATCACTAGATATAGAATGCGGACTTTTTCAAACGTGCTGATTGTAATAAGTGATATTTTATTGTATTCTTTTTTTATCGTGCTTGTTAGTGATCCTAAGTTTTCTGTTACTTTTTCTGTTTCTACCCGTGAGAACCTGTAATTGGCTCAATGGTTCTTATACAACTGTTATTGTTTAGTTATAGCTGTTGGTTCTCCTTCGAATAAATAAATAAATATAAGGGTTGCATACCCCGTCCATGTGTCTCACTTCATAACCCTAAAGAGACTCGATATTTCACTTCTACGTAGGTGAAAATCAGCCTTGAAGTAAAAAGTTGGCGCTCAAGATGCGTGTAGGTACTCAAGAGCGGGCAACCCGAGATTCATTTCACATTATCGATTTAATTTGTAGCTTGGCGTGAAATTTAAAGCACTTCCATCGACAAATGAACTTACGTTACGCCTCTACACAAACGGTTTTTCGTAATTTTGACGACAATCGTAACCAATGTCAAAGCTTTCTTTTTAACATAAAAAAAACGTATGTTTTTGTGAAATATTCGAGTAAATCGCAGAGTTATCGAACGCCAAGAGAGTTTTTTAGATGTTGTTTTTCGCGTTGCCTCTCCATCAAACATCGCGTTGCCTGTCCATCAAACATCGCATTGGATAAAACAAAAAGCCTTTAACAACGTTTACGACAGCCGAGTAAGAAAGGGCCCCTTTTAATAAACCAAGCTCATGTTGGCGAGAAAGACCCTCTTAACTTAATTTCTAATTTTATTCATGGTAGTTAATCAAAGGTGTGCACAAAACAGACAAACACACAAGTGATTTGTGTGTTTGTCACGCCATCATGTCATTTGAACATAAAACATGGAGACAGATATAATCAGATAATTTGATTAACTGCGATGGCACTTACACTACACATTATTTTTATGGCTAAACGTACCTTAAAAAAATGATTATCGTAGCCTGTGAAGGGGTAGGGGTTGTCCCCGATGGGGTAGGTAGAAACTTATGGTAGATAAATTCGTATTTTGTTTGTTATGTTTAGTTTTTTTATTTGTAACTATTGTAATTGATTGATTTATTTAATCTTCATGTACATAGACGGACTTAATGCAATATGCATTCTCTACCAGCCAACCTTTGGGATAAAAAGACAACACTGTGGTAGGTTTGCACAATAAATAAATACCAGATATTTATAATAGAATATAAATACCGTACGATGGGGCTATTTGGTACATTTTTTATGAAAAATTACGTTTTTCACAAAAACTACTTAGGTTATGAACTTATACAATTTTTTTTACGACTAACCTTATCAATACTTTCTAGAAAAATGCGCTTGTATTTATGTATTGAATATAGATACAGAGATATCTTTTTTCAAAAGTGCAATTCCAAATATCACCGGTTTGGGGCTTTTTGTAATCGACATATTCTAATTTTGTTTTTCATCGACCGTTGGAGCTGTATCAATTTAAACAGGTTTTGCGACTTTTAGACCAACAGAAGGATAAACAGCCTTTCATTGTATCATAGTTTTGTGGTTTCATTTTAAATAAAAAGCCAAATATTTAGCATCGTAACATTTATTATAAAAAAGGGATTCGCAACTTTTGGGCTATTTGGAATCTGTAGTAAAATCTTATACTTACAATTGTTTATGAATTAAGGCAATATTTGGAACATTTAAGGGGAAGCTAAAAATACACTTAAACATTGAGATCTTTATAAACCGTGAAATAGGTACCTACCTACCTAAGTAAGAAGGTACCTACCCACTTAAAATAAAATGTGAAATAGATAAAAAATAAATATTTGGCAAGGAATTAACCACAATTAAAATCTGGGTAACGTTACTTATACTTATGATAAACAATACAGGATGGAGGGGTGGCATCGACGCACAATCGATTAGTTACCACGTAGGTATTCAGTAGGTACCTACATGATTCTGAACGCCTAACACAGCAATTATTCTTCATAGCGTACTCTTATATATCATAAGGTATATCATAAGTATCGGCAGCATCAGTTAGCTAAAGTTTTCCAGACTTAACCGCCCCACTTTACGGTAGGTACATGGAACGAAAAAAAAGGAAACTAAATAATAACTATTGATCATTCAGGTATGACAATCAAACATGCAGGAAAAGTTCTTTAGTTTTATACAGCACTATAGGTAAATTATTTTGTGAGTACCTAAGCCGAAAAATATCTTGCCCTTAACATGTTCAAAATATGCAATTGGGACTATTTGGAACTATGATAAAATTCCTTGGCAATGTATAACACATTTTAGAGGGGCTATTTGAAACTACGTTCCAATTAAACCCAAAACAGAAACCAAATAGCCCCATTTAGAAAAATCGAAATATACGCCAGCTCGTAAAAGGTAGAAACGAGTAAATAGAAACACTGAAAAGCGCATTAAACAAACTATAACTTAGTTTATTCAATTTCTTACAAACCTGTCTAGATTTTGTGTGGCAGACAAAAGTTATCAAGGCACAAAATGAACAAAAAATACAACCTTTTTTAAAATTACGTTCTAACCCACTTAGAGAGCCGTTATGTGTCAAAATTCCTTTGTGACATTAACATTAGATGTCAGTGTATTGCCAAATGGTAAAATATAATTCCTACTGTTCTTAGATTTAAAGATACACACGATCAAAACTTTTTTTTAGGAAATTCCAAATAGCCTCGTGGTTTGCAAATAGCCCCATCGTACGGTAATTAAAATAAGTTACTTATAATAATAAAATACGTATATAAGCTAATATTATGAACTAATAAATACTATGATAAATATCAAATCAGTATAATTAAAAGAACTTAAAATATGACAATTATGACGAAGACCGAACTAAGGTTGAGAGGACTTCAAGTAGAAGTTCCGAATCTTCCGCTTGAAGGAAAATTTATATTCCAGGGTTTTATGGATTTTTAAAGCTTTTTCCCGCGACTTTGTCGATATGTTTTTTTTAAAGTACCTACTAGCCGTTTAGACGTGATGTTGGATTTAAAGTCATCAAAAGTAAATCTCCCCCTTAAGAGCTCGTAGTAGCTATTACCGTTGCGTCTCTATTTGCATTATTTCGCAATGTTCGAGTCGATAGGCCAATACCGTTGGCTGGTTCATGGCTGAACGTTGACTAAGGTCAGTAAATTTGCCGCTAGAACTGCGATATAGTATCCGGACAATAAGTTGAACCATTTACAATGGTTACGCGCACCCCCGACTTCGATCGTAGGGACTCTGCAGAAAGATCGAAGCCAACTGGGGCCAAGGGTTCGTGTCTGAAAGGAAGGCTATAGCCCTGGTATAGGTGGCGACCTAGGAACGGGGTAGGTTGTTTGGTCAGTATGAGTCTGACACTGTTTCCCGCTCCACCCAAGGGCGGGATTCGTCATTGGATGATTTTTACCTATCATAAAAAAAACCCAGTTCGATTGAGACACGAAATCGGTTACTGCGCCTTCAAGGGTATTGCTATGATGGTTCAACTTTTTCGACGAGGATTTTAAGTTAACCGATTCGGGTGGTTTTTAATTGGCAAAAGTATACTCTTGCTCCATTTCCTCCACTAACAAAAAAAAAGTCCTACTAGTTAAAAGTCCTAGTAGGTAAAACAAAAAAGTTTGTATTGAAGAAACCAAATTTCAAGCGGTTTTCAGCCTTTTATGTTCCCAGCGCTGGGACTCAGGCCTCCTCTTTAAGAGAGGGAATGGGCCCGTAATCCACTACGTGTCACTAGTGCGGTTTAGCGAACGTCACATGTTTTCGAATTATTTGATTCTAGGACATGCCAGTCTGCTCACTATATTTCACTTCACCATTTTTTAGAGCAGTGCTAATGAAATAAAATACAAAAAATGCGCCTGACTGAATTGGAACCCACGACCAGCAACTCGTAAAGTCGGAGCCGTTACCACTGTACTACCATGGCAGTAGCTGGTTAGATATCAAATCGATATCCATGAATCAAATAGTTGAAGATGTGAACGCCCTGGCGACCCTGGCATAGTTGTGAGAACTGAATGTCAGCTGCTGTCGCAATGTGCCGCGGAGTCTAACAAGCTTAGTAGCTCTTGCACAATAGTTCTAGGTCTTATTTTTAAGGTTCCGTACCACACTTAAAAGAAGAAACCCTTATAGGATCACTTTGTTGTCCGTCTGTCTGTCTATCTAGACACTTTATCTCAGGAGCGAGTGAAAGTGAGATTGTGTTCAAACGCCAGCCTATCATTACAAAGTATAAAACAAAGTTGCTTAGTCCATATGTATGCTTAGATCTTTAAAAGTACGCGACGGATTTTAATGTGTTTTTTTTTTAAATAGAGTGATTCAAGAGGAAGGTTTACGTGTATAATACATGCATTATAAATTCAATATCAGTACCCGTGCGAAGCTGGGGCGGGTAGCTAGTATAAATATAAAAAAAGAAACTGACTGACTGACATATCAACGCACAGCAGAAACTACTAGGCCTAGGAGCGTAAAAATTTGCTCGAGGCTTCCTTTTATGGCGTAAGCGAGCACTAAGAAAGAATTTCCCAAAAATCATTTCCTGAGGGGATGAAACGGGGGTCAAAAGTTTGTATAGAAAAACCAACTTACACGCAGGTCGCTGGCAGAAAGCTAGTCTAGAATATAAAAAAATATTTCGGGTTGAAATTAAAACCACATTCTTAAGTCTCTGGTCTGTTGAAGCTGTGAAAAAGTTAAAGAAAAAAGATACGGGCGTTTATGTTGCTAAAATACGTATATTTCAAAACTCTCATAATTCATAAAGTAGTTACTTACTGCCTTTGAGCTAGAATCCTGAAAGGCATGTAGCAAGGTCTCATGGTACAATTATAGGAAAAAATCTGAAAACTGTTTTGTTCACATTACAAAAATATTTTTGCTACTATATGGATAAATCTTCGAGGCTCGATTGGAATTGAACTGTTTTCATAGATAAGTTTGTACGGATCCCTCAGTGTGGGAGTTGGATTTTTTTTGCTATAAGTACATATTTTATAAACGAGTTCATCACAAATTGATTATATGATGTGAGATCGGAATAGGTAGAGCAGATATACCTTAAGTTCGAGGAAACAAGTAACATAGAGTCCATAATTATATTAATTATCTCCTCTGAAATGGTCAACCGTCATGATGGCTCAACTTATGAGACGGGGACTATAAAAGATTTTCGGGCCTGAATCAATGTTGGGGCTGCGTGTAACCTTGCCAAATGGTTCAACTTATTCGCCGCGTACATTATCGCTTTTTAAGTAGGATACTGCAAATTTCATAAAGTCCGCATTGACCTTGAGTGCGATGTGCTATCGCATTGCCAAGGGCAAGGCCATTTCTTACGGTAGATTTATAAAATGCTGAAATTGGTGTTGAATACAATATAGGATTATAAACCATTCCATATTTGTTTAACAGGTAATAAAGTGCTCGCTTATTCGTATTCTTTGTTTTTAGGAATCCTGATAGAATCATTTTGTTGTCTGTCTATCTGTCTGTCAAGACCCTTTGTCTTGAGAACGCGTGGAATTTTCGAGCTGAAAAAACGATGCACTAAGGTCTGCGGTCACTGGAAGCTGAGAAAAACTAATGTCCGACCGAACTTTCGGTTTCGGTTTCGGTTTCGGCCGAGTTTCGGCCAAAAATCAAGTTTCGGCTGCAGTTTCGTTTTCAGCCAAAATCGGCCGAAACTTTTGCCGAAACCGAAACTTATCTCGCAAGGTCACGCACGTTCGCCTAACTTAAGAAGCCTATAAGAGGTACCTAAAAAGACTGATGATTATTCTAAGTACAATCCAAAGTATTAAATAGAAAGATCTCAAAACTTAGTATTTAGTGAAACAGTAACAATTACTTATTTGATTATATTGTCAACTGAAAAACATTTTGCTATGAGAACTTACTTTGAAAAAGTATTAAAAATGTTATTAAGATTTTTTAATATTGTATTAAATAAATGATTACAATACAACAAACTGAATTAATATACTGTGTTTTCACTTCATGCCCTAATTAATGCAAAATAATTGAAAAAATCACCAAATTTCAGTATTTTAAGAAATTTTATACTTGACCATGTGAGTTTCGGTTTCGGTTTCGGTTTCGGCCGAAACTGAAGCCACGGCCGAACATTCGGTTTCGGTTTCGGTTTCGGCCGGAAAACCAGTTTCGGTCGGACACTAAGAAAAACATC
The DNA here is from genome assembly GCA_029852875.1 of Mythimna loreyi. Classification (NCBI taxonomy): domain Eukaryota; kingdom Metazoa; phylum Arthropoda; class Insecta; order Lepidoptera; family Noctuidae; genus Mythimna; species Mythimna loreyi. The sequence continues at coordinate 18,558,291 of CM056796.1, read as the reverse complement.
AAAAATCTAAGTAAAAACAGATGCGGCCGATTATATCACAGAAAATGTCCCTTTGATCTAGTACCATCGATCACTGATCAATCATCAATTTATCAGTGATCAATGTCTAGTGCTCCAAAATTTGGCATGAAGCAAGGTCTTATAGCACAAATACAGGAATAAATATGAAAACTGAAAATTTGTGGTTACGTCACCAAAAAAAACTTATTTCGGTTCGAAAAATCTTCGAGACTCGATTCGGGAATCGAATTATTTGCAGAACCCATTGTACGCGAGTCCAACTCACACTAGACCATTTTTTTTTAAAGTTCAATCCAAAAAAAGAACACGTAGGTATTAAAGGTAAATTTTGCAATCTTAAACACGCAATTTACACACTCACGGAAGTCTATAAATATCGGAGGTCATGTCTGAACTCTAGAAGCGCTACGTAACATCCTGCGGGGGTGTTCCTCAGCCATTACCCAACTAGCACAAACTGGTTGCATAAGGGCTTTGGAGCCAATCCGATTATTCCCAAAGGCGCCAAGCTCAAGCGCCAGAGCGTGCACTGCAGACCTTATGCAGCCGCTTTGGAGCCAAAGGGGCACAACTTTTTGCAACCTATAGTTCCATTAGAACTTCATTATAGTGGCATAAAAGCGCTACAGGTGCGGCAACTAATAATTAACTCAACACTAACGCTCTTGTGGCGCTCATTGAATGAACGACAGGTTTAACTGAACGAATAAAATATCACTGATCATTCACCCTGTCATATTTATTAAATACATCTGTTGTTCCCGAGTCAGACATTACTGAATATAAATAAATAATAAGTGAAGTAAAGGTAAGTGTTTTTGAGCTATATTTTGTATTAGATATATGCAAGTGACTACAAACGCAGATCAGTTTACCGTGCATATAGTTGATATTATTGAAGTATTTTTAACGCGCCTCAATAATTACCTCAGATTATCGTAAAATGTGTAATATATTATTATATACAGATTTTTATATCACATCCCTATACGATATTGAAATTACATACTTGACTACATTTGTATTTAGTAAGTTGCTGGTTCTATATTTAGTTATATTTGACTATAAAACGAGATAAAAACCTATAAATTTTTCATGTACTGATAAATCATTGTCTTGTAAACATGTCGTCTATGAGAAGCAGCTTTAACTTGCAACTTCAACCTTAAGACTTCCTCTCTGCGTGTCATAGCGCTAAGTTTCACTCTTCTGAAGGTGCAAGTAATACCTATACCACTAATGCAGTTCAAGTCTTTGCAATCACTTTTATTTCGTACTTCCTGCAGATATCGAATCACACTAATGGTTATTTATTTAGAGATCCGTAGAACTTGTTGAAAACCCTAAAATACGATGGTCATTTGTAGCCGCTTTTAGATTTTTCGCTCTTTCAATTGTTTAACACTTACTATGTCTTACTATGTTTTCAGAATGCGTTAAAAAATAATTTAAACTTATAATGAACAACAAAATATGCAAGAACTTTCTATCTGTCCTCTAAGTGGGAAAAACACGGAGTGTTACACTGGCCGAACAAAAAAAGTAAAAAATTATGTAAAATAGAAGATTGAACTCCACAACCAAACTGGACTACAATAAACAGCATTGTTAAAAGGAACAGTATTATGTCGTACGAAAATGTTGATAGAAATGTATATTACTTAGTTTCATTATTTTAATAATAAATGGGCCAATTTGCCAATAAAAGAAGTTCATTTTATCTCAAATATTTGTTTTATTTCAATTCACCAAGACAATGATACAAGAGGCGCTTCGATTGTACTCGTTATGTATGTAGTAAACAAATAAAATATAAATCCGATTCATGTAAACTGATGTATAGTAGTAAGTTGATGTATAGTAACTAAGTAGTTGCTTTTGAAAATATTAAGATAAGAGGAGAAGATTAATGGTCAAAAGCATTTACTAAATTATCAAATTTCTTACAATAAATATGTATTTAATTTTCTTCAACTTTGATACATATCACCTTTATCACTTCTTTTTTAATATTTCGATATACCTACTCTAGTTTATATTCAGTATCGCTGTCAGATTCCAGTCTAAAAGAAAGAAACAATAAATTACGCGAAGAAGGTTATTTTACTTTATTTTTATAATATGCCACAGTTTTTATAACTCCGTTATCAGTTATTGAGAAAAAAAATCTACGGGACCCTCCCTTGATTCCTCTAAAAATAGCAGAATGTCTTAAAATGAGTAGACAATGGCCATTACTCTCCTGTTTCTATTATGAAGCCTTAATGTCGCTATTAGTAAAACAGACGATCAAATTCCAACTTAAGTCTGCGCAAAAGAACAAATCACTTCTGCAATAAAACTTTCAGTGGCAGAACAGTGATAAATATATCTTTTATACGGTTCCGTTAAAAAGTCTGCAATTAAAGTCTTTATGCAGTTCTGAAGCGTACAGCAGAAGCAATAGAAGCTTTTTAGCAGCTTTAAGCTTTAACATACATGTTTTAACTCTCTTTTAAAGTTATAGACACCAAATTTGTCTTAAAGTGATCTCTTATAAAACCTAGAGTGGCATTTGGTTTAGTTTTTGCTGTTCCTAGTGATATTTACAGCTATGAGCCGTTACGGAAGCAATAGTAGAACTTAAAACCACTTTCTGAACCCCTAAAGCGCTACTGTACAGCTAAAAGATGCAAAATAGGCTGCTATTTCCACTAGTGTGCTAGTTGGGTAATCAAGCCATCAACAAAGAAACATCTACCGTAGCCTTTACCTTTGACCTTTAAAAAGCTTTAGCAAAATTAACTACGTCGGTAGATACACCCACGTGTCCTACAGTTACTTTGCGGAATAACCTTTCGAGTACCGTATAGTTCGTTTTTTAATCCTAGACTACAATTTGACAACTTAAAATGTCAAACTCCAGAAAATTGGGAACGTATTTCTAGAGTGTGACATTCTGAGTGGACAAATCACAGTATAGAATTAAAAAACTAACTTTAATTAGAGACATAATATAAAGACAATAGGTGTGCGAAAGCCGGCGTTCGTTAGGGGCTCAAGTGTCACCTATATTCGTCATTGGATGATTTTTACCTACTATAAAAAAAAACCTATATTCCATTCAAAATAACATTCGACATATAGCATATACACTAGCTTTTGTCAGCGGCTTCGCCCGCGTACCTACATAAAATATAGCCTATGTCACTCAGGAGTAAAGCAGCTTTCTATTGTTGCTAAATTTTTTCCAATCGGACCAGTGGTTCCAGAGATTACCTCCTACAAACAAAAAAACAAACTTTACCTCTTTATTATATTAGTGTAGATTGTTATCCTAGGGGTGAAAGTGAGTTATTTAGTTTCAAGAAATTGTTTGGTGACCGAGCAGAGCGAGGACAAATTTCTTATAACAGAGGTTTAGTAAAGTAAAAAAATAACTCTACAACTCGAAAAAAAGCAAAAAGATCGGATCGCCCACAGATTATAGAGATACTACGAATATCCGTTTTCCCGCCTATTTTGTTTTTTTTTTTTCAGTGATCGGCCGACTATTCAGCTAATGTTTTTCATTTTATCAGTGTAAAAATGGCTCAAATCAACATTTTTCTCAAATTATACTAGTTTTAAAGGAATAGTCAAAGTAAATTAAAATAAAGTCAGTAGTATTAAATTAAAGTATTTTTAAATTAATCCTATTTTTACGTTACTTCAATTGTACTGGCTATATAGAAATTCGGGTGACGGTTCAATAGAAATGTCAAAATAGTAGTTTTTTTTATATTTAGACAGCAGTCAGTTGAAAGTAAGACTCCCTAGGGAGGAAAAGTACTACTTTCAACTCGCTCCGCAGGTAACTTTACACCTACTTTCAGAGTATGAGTAACAAAAAAATATTTTTTCGTTACTCATACACACGAATACGAATAAAACTCAAAATCGGTTGAACGGTCACAACCGATTTTGAGTTTTATTACGTTGGTGGAAGGAAAAATGGCGGCTGCAGTATAGTTCGTTTTTTAATTCTAGACTACGATTTTCAACACAGAAATATGTTCCCAATTTTCTGGGGTTTGACATTTTAAGTTGTCAAATCGTAGTCAATAATTAAAAAACGAACTATAAATAGGCAGTTGGTTTTATAACGCCATTTTTTTCATTTAATGCCATCCTTATGCCTATGAAATAGAAGTTACAATTGGTTGAATGGACAGTAAAAAAGATTTCTTTAAATGTATAATCTTAAGGCGAATGAAGTATAATATTATTAGTACTAATAGGTAGTAGGTTTACACGCTTGCCAAGCGTTGGCAAGCCTCGGCCAATCGCCATTGTGTAGTCATTGTATAAATGGGGAAATCCCGTAAACACAATGGCGATTGGCCGAGGCTTGGCAAGCGTGTAAACCTACCATAATATTTTTATGACCTCAAACTAGAAACTAGGAGAAGTTCCGAATTATACGCTTGAACATTACTTTCAGCTTTTTTGACGTCAAGAAGAAGCACATTCCAGAGTCTTATGGAAGAAAATGCATAAGAATTTAAATTCTTAATTGAACATGTTCGTTATTGAATTGAAAATTTAATAGCCTCTTTCTTCCCCTACATGTCCAGGCCCCGGTGAGAGCTACACAGACTACGTGGCGACGCGGTGGTACCGCGCGCCTGAGCTGCTGGTGGGGGACACCATGTACAGCACGCCAGTCGACGTCTGGGCCATAGGTGAGTATCCTGGGCTAGCAAGCTTGGGGGAAGTTTAATCTTCAGGGTTTTTCGCTTAGGAGACACAGCACGAGAGAGATGAGAGCAATGGTGGCCGCGTGCTAAAGGCTCCGACTTACGAGTGGTAAGGCGCATTACTTTGTGTATTTAATTTCATCGGCACTGCTCTCAAAACGGTGTAGTAAAACATCGTGAGGAAACCAGCAAGTCCTAAAACCAAAAATTCGAAGATTTGTGACATCCACCAATCCGCACTGGGCCCGCGTGGTGAATTACGGCCCATTCTCTCTCCTAGAGAGGAGGCCTGAGTTCCAGCGGTAGGAACATTATAATGCAGCACGGACTTGCGGATGGTGGGCCATGGGTACCTCGCCGTCTGGAACGACGCGTTGTGTTCCACACGCCTCGAGAACATGGGTTCCATCCATGGCCGATGTCTGCTATGATTCTTGGGTTACTTAAAAGAGCGTGGTCTTCGAACGGCAGTTAAAGGAATACAAGTGGATTTTAGTCCGTAAAAATCTGATCCTACCTGTCGCTCCACCCGTATGGGAGGAGGTATTTGATAATTGTCATTTTGCTTCGTCGTTTATACCGCATACATCGAGTGACTGGAACAGTTTGCCAGCTGCAGTCTTTTGGTCCGATTATAATTTAGGTGTTTTCAAAGCTAGAGTGAATAGGCTCTTAATAAACAACGATTGCAGCACTACTTACCATCAGGTGGGATTGCAGTCAAGCACTAGTTTATAGCAATGTAAAAAAATGCCCTCCCCAAAAAAAATTGTCTTGTAATGTAATCGACTTAGCCCCTAGCGCCTGTGACTTTTATTAAACTATCAATTACTTCATTTCATTTAGTCTCATAATTTCATCAGGCGCTTTCTCTTTCCAGGATGTGTGTTTGCGGAGCTCCTGTCAGGCGAAGCGCTATGGCCAGGCAAGAGCGACCTCGACCAGTTATACCTAATACGGAAGACCCTCGGGGATCTCCTGCCCAGGCACATGACTATATTCTCACAGAATACCTTTTTCCAGGTCAGTTTTGGGAATTATAATAAAATAGCTACAACTTAGAGGTCTTTAAGTCAAGATTGAATAGGTTGCCTCTAGGCAAACGTGCTCCATCGTCACCTACATCATCGCTTACCATCAGGTGAGATTGTGGTCAAACGCGAGCCTATCTAGAATAGAAAAAATAATAAATTTAGACTAGATCAGTGGTGGCCGTATGCTAACGGCCCCGACTTACGAGTTGTAGGTCGCGGGTTCAAAATCCAACTAGGTGCATTACTTTGTATCATTTATTTCATCACCTAGCAGAGGTGTCACCTCAAGATGGTGAAGGAAAACATCGTGAGGAAACCGGCATCTCCTAGAACTAAAAATTCGAAGACATGTGACATCCACCAATCCGCACTTGGCCCGCATGATGGATTACGCCCCATTCCCTCTGCTATAGAGAGGAGGCCTGAGTTCCAGCAGTGGGAACATTATAAGGCTGATGCAATTTAATAAAATTTTAGTCGCTTTTAGTTTTTTACTCGCAAAAAATAAACAACAGAACAAAATAAGAAAACCCTATGCAACTTTTGGAATGAAAACAATCCAAATTGATCAATCTAAGTGCTACAGATAGAAATACCTATAATAAATAAGTGTTAAATATTTCCAGGGCATGGCGTTACCCGAGCCAACCACGGTGGAACCTCTTGAGAAGAAGATTCCGCAGCGGTACTCCTGCAATGACCTGGTGTTAGACTTTATGAATGTAAGTCATCATCATCATCATCCTACCCTTATCCCATATTACTTGGGGTCGGTGCAACATGTTTTTTTCTTCCACTCTGTCCTGTCACCCGTCACAATATCACTAACTCCCTTTTCTTTCATATCACTTCTCACACAATCCATCCACCTCTTCTTCGGCCTCCCTCTTCCTTTATGAATGTAAGTATACTAATCATAATCAACAATCACAAACAATTACAAAGCAGAGCAGATGGCCGCTGGGTCAGAAAAGTTCTGGAATGGCGACCGTGTACCGAAAGATGTAGCATTGGAAGGCCTCCCACAAGGTGGACCGATGACCTGGTCAAAGTTGCTGGAATTAGATGGATGCAAGACGTACGGGACCGGTCGTTGTGGCGGCGCTGACTGCTACGCCGGAGCTTATGGGTTTGATTCCCATCCAGGACAAATGTTTGTGCGAGGAACGCAATCATTTGTTCTGTGTCAGGGTGTAATTTATCTATATTATTTAGAAATATATAAGTATGTTTATCAGTTGTCTAGTACTCATAACACAAGCTCTGCTTAGCTTGAGACCAGACGGCGTTGTGTGATAGTTATGGAATATATTTCTATATATCTCCTTTCCAGAAATGCCTAGACAAAGACCCCATGATGAGGTGGACGTGCGAACAGTTGCTGAGGCACCCCATCTTCGAAAACTTCCTCTTCACAGTACCACATTCAGACCATGAGGAGTATGAAAAGGCCAGAAGAGCACAGGTATGATTACTTCAATTGTTTAAAAAAAAAATAGCTTATGCCAGCGATCCCCGTAGCGACCCATAGCGGCTTGCCGCGTTTTGATACGTATTAATAAAGTTTTCCATTGATACGTCTACATGCACACTGTTAAAGTTGAACTAGCGATACTGTGCAGGTAATTATTCGGTTTCCGCTACGGGGACCGCCGCATATAACACATGCGCATAATCATTCGACGAGTGCCCGCACAGGTGCCCTTTTAACGCAGCTTTGACCCTTACAAAGTTATGGCGGTATGCGGTACTCCACCCAAGAGGGTTCTTTCAGCTTATTTGGACACAGCGGAGTCTTCTGAAATAACCATCTCCGAATATCCGGTAAGGACCCTAGTCAGGTGGTAAATGAGGACCCAATGGCGCCCCTGTAGCCATTCCTCAAAGCACTTAGCCATTGACGTTCTCTACTCCATCATCTGGCGTCCTTAATTTTAAGCTGCAATTGTTGCAATTGCCTTTTCAAAAAACCTCATCTGTTCTTCCCAAAAGCAACCAGCATATCTCTCTACAAGATCTTGTGTCTAATTCTTTGGGCAAAAGCAGCCAACTTGCGGCTTTCTACAAGACCCTGTCTCATCTGAAGGCCTTTGAGCACAGTTAATTCACTTACCATCGTCTGCAGCAAACGTTCGCGGAAGGTTACGAAGGCTATGCTGACTCATCGCCCGTCTCGACCAGCACGGGGTCCAGCTCAAAGAAGAAACCAGACAAAAAGAAGAAGAAGAAATGATCGTTTCCTCTATCGGGTTATAGTAGAGATGAATGGAGAAGTACGGTTATAGAATATTGTGATACAATATGCATTCTTCATTTTGGTGGACATTTTTAACCCTTTATGTATCGGAAGTTTTAAGTGTAGTTCGAAAGTTAGATAGTTACGTATTGTAATTTAGCGTGTATTGGGTTGTTATAATAATGTGTGTAGGAAAGAGAAAACATTTTGATGTAGGTCGGTATTGTAATGTTTCTGTTTTAGTATTAGTTTGAAAAATATAAGTTTGCTGCCTATTTAAATAATAAATTCATCATTATTTTGTTCTTATTCCAATTAGATCCTTATTTGTGGTAGATACATTTCTTCGAACCTGACGACGATTTTACGTTTAAAAACGTGTGATCGTGTACTGGATCATGGTATTCGTTTATGCGTCGTTGACTGACACACTCTAAATAGGGTGTATAGCTATAGATCCATCCTTCTTACCAGTTAGTACGTTGGTGCAAAAAGGTCGAAGCCTATTGGGGCCCAGGGTCTCTTTCTGAAAGGAAGGCTTGGCCCCAGTACGAAGGTGGGGTGTTAAGTCAGTAAGAGTCTGACCCTGTTTCTTGCTCCGCCCAAGAGTTATTCGTCATTGGATGAATTTTGCCCACCATAAAAAGAAACATGTCATGGTAAGAAAAAAATCTTCTTGTAGCGCTTTAGTAGCGGGTTGGCGTCTTTTCAGCGCGTTGCAATTGCGACTAACGCGCGTTGCTGTCGCACGCTTACGACCCTCGCTACAGAATCGTTACAAAAAGTCGCGGTGGGCGAGGGACTTAAAGAAGAACTTTCTTAACCTTTCGAATTCCGTAATTACAGACAAAATTTTCCTGTATCGTGAGTGCGTTCACAAACATGTCAAGTCACATACACATGATACCCAGACTCTGAACACCTATTTGTAGGCCATACAAATATTTATTCCGTGCGGGAATCGAACCCGCGACCCTCAGCGCTGCAATCAATCGCTTAACCATTGCGCTAGCCGAGCCGTAAAAAAAAATAAAAACAATAGGTGTCCGAACACCAGTGTCCTCTTGAGGCCTAATGAACTAACAAACCCACCACTCATTTTCCAGGTCCAGTCATCACCACTGCTGCCTCAACTGATAGTGACGGATCGCAACCAGCCCACCAAGAACAAGAAGTCGGAGCTGGACTCCAGGAGTCACCTCCCGACCATCTGACTAGCGCCGCGGGTGCGGATACTGCCCTCCTTGTGATTAAATGGTTCTTCATATTCAAACTGTATTTTCATTTGTGCTTTTGATAACCCTTGACAATATCGAAAATATTTCCACAGGAACGTATTATGCGTTCCAAATAAGAACAGGAAAGTCAATAACCTTGATCTGTCAAATTTTGAGTGAAAAGTACGGTTTGCAAAAAAATCTTATTGGCGTATGAATAAAAAGTATTTTTTTTGCTTTTTATTTCTAAATTTTAATTAATTCTAGTTCAAGTAAAAACGTTAGGGTTTAATATAAATTTGCCAAATATATTGTTTTAAGTCATAAAGAGTTTACAAGAAAAACTATTTTCATTGTTAGAAACAATTCGTCTTTTTCTTCTATTTACCACTACTCAGACACATCACACAGTAAAACAGAGATAAACAAAATTGAAAAATTGTATTCTGATTAAACTTTTTTTATTCACGTTTCGTACGTAAATAATTTTTTTAAATATCTTTTTTTGTTCACTCTACCTAATTTCTTCGATTTGACAGTTCGACGTGACGTCACGGCATGACCATCGATCCTATTCTCAGTTTGAACGGGTTGTAGATTGTTTTAGAGGAAAAAATCATCCAATGACTACTTGGCCTTACCAGAGTAAAAAGTATCCTATATACCTACGCCCTATTTCAAACCATGCGTGCATTTTTTTTTTTGTATTTTTGTCGGTACTTAGTTAGTTGTTACCACCTGTCAAGTTTCCAACCTAATCATTTGGAAGGGGTTTTTAGGCTTAGAAATCATATTATGACCTCTATGGTGGAACAAGAGGACGTGCAGGACTTTGATTAATACCCTCCTAGCCTTGCGCGGGCATATGTTCCAGTTAGACCAAATTAACCTTAAACAAAATCAATATGATTTGCCCAGGCTTTTTCTTCTTCGGGTCAGCTTCCAGTCAAACCGGATGCAAGTTGACATTACTATTTTACTAGATGCATATGAAGTAAGATGAGAGCAGTGGTGGCCAATTGTAGGTTGTTTCAAACTCAGCCAGGCGCATTACTATGCAATTTATTTTATCGCCACTGCTCTCCAAACAGTGAAGGAAAACATTGTGACAATATTGGAAAGCGCATGTCCTAAAATCAAAAACTTCGGAGACATGTGACAACCACCAAATCACACTGAGCCCATGTAGTAGATTATGGCCCATTCTTCCTCGAGAGTGGGCCTGAGTCAGTGCAATGGAATCATTATAAGCTTATTACTATGATATATGAAGTAAAACAATCAAAAAAATAGTTTATCATTATTTTAATCTAAATTCGTTACCTAGTTACAAACATTAAACTATGTACCTTAAATACAAAACAGGTGATTTAGGGTCTTCTTAATTTTATTCTTCCATATTTACAAGATGAGGTGAGCGGTGTCATTATTCATTTAGACTGATGCTCTTTAATCCCTGAAAGAAAAATCATAATAATATCAAATGCTGCTGTTGTAAACTATGCAACAATAAGTTGAACCTGCTGCTATAATATAATATACTTGACACAAACTGTGGGCCAAAGTAACACAAAGTTGGTGCCCTGAGACAATGCGACAGGGTCGCGGTAGACCACGAATGAGATGGCACAATGAGCTAGATACATTCCTTCCAAACTGGCAAGAGGATGCGTGGGCCCACGATGGATGGAAGTGGTGGAGCTGGCCTTTGCCCAGGAGTGGGACAAAAGATAAACATACAACTGACAACTGATAAACATATTACTAAATACAAACACATAGATAAATTACACCCAGTCACAGAACAAATGATCATGCTCATCATACAAACATTTGTCCTAGGTGGTAATCAAACCCACAACCTCCCGCATAGCAGTCAGGGTCACTAACTACTAGACTGACAGGCCAATCTAAAAAAGCTATGCTTACATCAAAGACCCAAAGATCTTTTATTCCAGATTGATCGGCATTTGTATCAACTTCTATGTTCTTTATTGTAAGTCGGTGATAATCGGTCATCAGTGCCAGAAACATACAAGAACACTGATTGTATATTGCTTTTTTACTGAAAGTTTTCCATTTTGTAGGTTATCTTAGTAATAATAAAAAATTAGCACTTAGTAAATACGTTACCAATTAGCAGAAATGCTAGAACTAGAACAGCCATTATTCAAACTGCAGTTTATCAGGTATACTATTCTGGTTAAACAAAGTCATTGGCTATCATTATTATGTTATAAAACTACGAAAATAAATCAGAAATTACTTTCGTAATCGGCAGTTTATTCCTTTCCTCCTGCGACACCAATGAGTCTACCTGCTGTAGTCTATACCAGCCGTAGTGGGCACCAATGATTGCAGGCACCATTACAATAGCAACTATGTTTCTTTTAAAGAACTGTCCCACCATCATTTTGTTAAATGCAAAATTTTGCTAATTTTTTTTCCGATTTGGTTATGTACGAACGAATTTGACAGTGATTTTGGACTTTTTTTATTGTTTATGATTCTGCCTAATTGCAGAGGTCGCGTTTTAGTTAGAGTTTCGAATGTCAAGGGATTTTTAAATTTTCCAGGTTATCGTAAATAAAAGAACTGTAGTGTCAATGTCAAATTGTCAACAAACAGCTGATTGACAGTTTTAGATAACATTCCGAACATACTACAAAATTCAGTGCCTGAGGAAAAGGAAAATAAGTCGATTTTCGGTTTTAGTGCACAAGTAAAAGATGGTTCATAGAAAAAATATAACAAGATTGCATACCCATGTGTAGCAAGTTATTATCAAAATTAAATAGTTTTATAGTAATAGATAAATTAAAATAATTTTACAATGATTAATACACAGCTAAGTACGTTTTCGATTGTTTCTGTCAGACGTTTTGTTATCAACATTAATAATGTAAGCAAATAAAAAAATATATATAGCTCATAACACCGGTCAACAAAAAAAATTTTTTTTTTTGCGCATGGGTTTTACTAATGCAATTATTATTATATAAGCACATATATAAACAAAAATGTGATTACAAATCGAAAATATTTGCTTTTTAAGAACTTAGAGCGATTTAACTATTTTTGTCTTCTCCTCCGCGTACGAGGCGATTTACTTTGAACATCTACCACGAAAGTAAAAGCTGGAATCTTTGTAGGTCCACAAGTAAAAAAAATTATGAATTGTGATATTTTCCTGGAGTTACTTAGCAATGAAGAGAAAAAAGCCTGGAACAGTTTTAAGGCAGTAGTTCATGGTTTTCTTGGTAACCGTAGAGCTGAAAATTATGAAGAGTTGATCTCTGACATGATTACGAATTTTGCCATCATCGGATGTAGAATGTCTCTAAAAATGCATATGTTACATTCTCATTTGGATAAATTTAAAGATAATATGGGAGCTTATTCGGAAGAACAAGGGGAACGCTTCCATCAAGATATAATGGAATTTGAGAGACGTTACCAAGGCCAGTATACTGAAAGCATGATGGGAGATTATGTTTGGGGTTTAATAAGAGAAACTTCTACTGAACATGACAGGAAAAATAAAACTGTTCATTTTTAAACATTGTAACACTCTTTTAAAACTTCTATTGTAAAAAAAAATCTTAAATGGACGTTCGGTATCTTTTAATAAATCACCTCTATGTCAATTTTTAATGTATTTTCATTAATTTTAATTTTCCCATTTTTTACTCATGAAAGCAAATTCAGAACTATTTTTTGTTCTTATTCTTATTTCTAGATATAAAAACAATAAAAATAAGTTACGTTTAACCCGTGCGCAAAAATGCTGTAGACCGGTGTAATATACAAAAATGTAGTATGAGTACTGTATTACATAAAAACATTATTTCTTAAAAATCTTTCGACGCCAATATGGCTTGGTTTTAAAATTAAAATTTGTAATCTTTACTACCGCAAACTAAACGTAAAGTATGTTGTCAGTTGCATTTGTTTTATAGCCTATAAAAACGACTGAAATTATTAAATCAGCCAATCACAATGTGATAGGAAAATTCCTTTTGACAGTTCCATGCATAATGAAACTAAGAAAAACGTGCCTCAAAAACATGGTGGCAGCTCAGTGAAGAGGGTGAACCGCTCGACTAGTCATTAAAAATAACAGAGGCTTATTTAGCAGGAGTGTTTGAAACAATTTGTAAGTACACCTCCAGCTTCAGTTCATCATAAATGACGAGAAGAAATAGTGATATCAAAGTTAAATTTTAGGTAAACACCATTTAATAAGCTTCATACAAAACCGAGGATGACGTCTGAAGAAACCCAAATATCTGAAGAACTGAAGGGATGTTACGAGAATCTTATTGTAATCGACATTGGCGCGAACTTGACGAACAAGAAATACGGCCGTGATCTCGATTCTGTCGTGCAAAGGGCAAAAGATGCAGGTTGGTTTAAAAAAGTCTGAAAAAAAAAACATATGTGTGATTGCGTGTGGATTATGATTTGGTGTTACAATGCCGACACTCGTGTTAAAAGTAATTTATTCATTTAGAATGATTGCACATTGAATACCTCGCGAGTTACTGGGTTATTGTCATGCTACCGTTTTTTTCTTGATTGGAATGTTATGTATTTTTATGTGTGCAATGAAATATGATCTAGCATTTAATTGTTAGTGAAGAAAGCAGTTATTACTACGTTAGAGGTTTTTCACAATAAACATAATATTAATTGTTGGCCATAAATATGGTTCACTTAGTTAATTTCATGGAAATGAATGTTGTTTTTAAAATAAGCTATGACTAATGCTCATAGGTTGTTTTGTTCATTCATGAGGATTTTTCCACAATAGCTATTCTATAAAACTTCGTAACATAATCTTTATAAACCATAAGTGTAAGAATATCAATTTTCATTATTTTAATCTGTTAGACAATTGCTTTTTCATTGCTTTTATCTTTGTTTTGTTTTTAACTTTTTTTTCCTTAATGCAATCTGTCCTAAGACATGCAGCAATACCATAAAAACACCACTTTGTTTGTAGCAATCTTGCATGGTATGACGCCACTGCTTCGCACATTCTTAACCATAGTCTTTTTAGGGTGGTAATTCTTTAAGTAGGTTTTGGGGTGCTTTTCTTTCCAACCAAGTGTAAGTCACTGGATTAGACTTCAGCTCTATTGCCAACTGATTTTTTAACTGATACAAAAAAATATGCTGAAACTTTATGATCATTCATTCTTTAAAAGATAGCAGGAACCACATTGAATATTTTGGTCCAACTTTCTTTCTCAGAAAGGAGGCTAAAGTCCCAGTTATGGGAACATAGGGCTCATTATTATTATGAGACATTGCTCATTATTATTATTATCATGAGACAGGGCTCATTATTATTATTATGAGACTGTTGTGTCCCACTGCAGGGCAAAGGCATCCCTTCCGCTATTGTAATTTTTTCTATCCTTAGCCACTTCTGGTCAATCCTTAAGGGACCATCTTTTGGGCCTACTGCATCACCGGTTTCTGGTGTTCATAAGGTTCATTATGTTACATATTTATTTAAAACTCAAAATTTCACTGCTTCTCTCCAGAGTGAATCTGTTATTCCAACTAGAATAACAAAGACAAAAATAATCTGTCTGTTGAATGTTATGAATTGTGCAGTGTGCTTGTTATTCTTTGATGCTATTGTAATTGTGCTCAAGCATTCATATTATACTAGCTTTTGTTCTATCAGCTCATTCTCATAGCTTATAGATCATGTTTTTATTAAAATTAATTAAAACAGAATGCTCATATCCTGTACCATATCATGTGTGAAAGAAAAAATTATATTTTATTTATATGTGATTTTTTTAACCACATTAAAAAATATTAAAATGTTAATAAATGGTTAGTAATTCCTACTTCCACAAAAAAATAATGTCATTTCTGAAGTCATTTATTTGATTTAACACAAGTTTGGGCAATTTACTTGTTTCTGCCAGCAACTGTATCCATATGAACATAGAAAAATCTTTTGTATTCTAATTCAGTAATTATTCTCTATACTATAACATACTCCTAGTTCCGAATTGCGTCAAAAGCGTTATATCGCGAATCCAACCAATACGCAATGTCACAACTCAATAGCCCTTACATTTGGTTGGTAACATGCAATGCTTGTTAAATCTGATTTTGACCCAGCTAACCTCAGTAAAATGGTCAGTAATACTAAGGCTTTGGCTGATCTTCCTCGAGGACCTGGGGTGGATCGAATGACGCATTTGTCCCACCAGTACGCAAAATACGCGCTTTAGACGTGGAGTTGCGGATACCAGCTCTATATACGATACTAATACTATACTATACATCTGATTTTAAAGAATATATATGCTTATAACAAACCCCTGTCCTTGGGGACCTTGCTAACAACAGAGAAAAAGAAGTAGCCCTCATTTAAAAAAAGGTTAGGAACCGCTGTTCTAAACGGCTCCGTCGCAGAATGTCCACTTCTCAAAATGTCCACTGGTCGCAAAATGTCCTTTTCTCAGAATGTCTCTTTCGCAGAATGTCCACTTCGCAAAATGTCCCTTTCGCATATTGTCCCCTTTTTATTTCTGACTTTAATCATAATTCATTTTAGCAATTAGATTTCACATATCATGTTCGACGTGTGCAATAAAAAGGGGACAATATGCGAAAGGGACATTTTGCGAAGTGGACATTCTGCGAAAGAGACATTTTGCGAAAGAGACATTCTGAGAAAAGGACATTTTGCGACCAGTGGACATTTTGAAAAGTGGACATTCTGCGAAGGAGCCTTCTAAACCAAGTCATATTTATGTGCAGGAGTCCAAAAGATCATGGTCACGGGCACTTCGGTGCGGAACAGCAAGGAAGCCCTACGACTGACACGCCTCTATCCCAGCACAATATACTCCACAGCCGGTAAGTTTCTCTTATATATTGCAGCTTTATTTGTGTCTCTTTTAACGTTAAGGTTCCATCGTCGACCGCATTGCTTTCCATCTGGTGAGATTGCGCGAACCTATAATCTTATAAAAAAAAGGTTGCTTTACCATCATTTTAACCAATTTTAATTAGCACAGGGATGCACAATATGTGTGCCCACAACTAGCTTCGTAAAGTCTTGATCACACGTACCGAGCAAACAGGCGAGCCATTGCTCTCGGCTGAACTACATTTTACTGTACAACCCTTTTTACTTGGTACAATGTATAATGAAACCAACTAAAACCAAAAATATAGGTATTAAATCGTCGTATACACATGAGAGTTTTTGCATTCGATAGAGGTTCAAAATGTTAAAAAAGCTGGAGTAGAAAAGTGATTTTGCCAAAAGTGACACATGAGCTGTTGAAGTCGCAACAACGTTGTGGTCATCATCATCATCTCAGCGCCAGTCCCGGTTGTTTCCTTGGCTTTCACCTCGGTGCCCGGGGTCCGCTTTCCAACTCAAACGCCTCCACTTCGCTCGGTCTTTCGCGTCCTTTGCCGTAAGCCCATTGGCACGCATATCGTCTCTTACGACGTCGATCCAACGCCTCTTAGGCCTTCCTCGTTTTCCGGGTCCCGGCGGAGAACAACGTTGTGGTAAAAACCATATTAAAAATCTCTTGCAAAAGTGAGAAGATTGGACCTCTGGGCTCAAAGAGCGTATAGCACATTTTGGGCATTATTTGTGATATATGCCTTTTCAGTCCACAATGACACATACATGATACATGTATCATACATGTATCATGTCACACATCACATCATCATATCTAAAATCTAGATAATGCGATTGTTTATCCATGATACAAAGTCTTGTGTCATTTTATTTTGTAAACAAATCCATACTAATATTATAAATCCAAAATAACTCTGTCTGTCTGTCACCCCTTATCGGAATAACAAGATAATTATATTGACAATACATTAGGACGAATCATTATACGATTATTAAGTAAATGTTACCCGTCATTTTGTTTGCTTTGAGTTTACGAGCATTGCCCTTTTGTCCATTTCTGTAGGAAAATAAAAAATAACCTTAAGATACTCATTACAATGTTAGATATAATGTCGGAGAAAACATCGTCATATTTTCTTCAATCGTTTTGAATAAGTATTCTGTAATTCAAAATCCCGTTCCTGCAGGAAATTGAAAAATAAACTCAGTTACTCCATGTAACATCGGCTGCCCACCAGTAAAAAATCTCCCCTCAAAATCTGATCAGCCGCTTCAGAGATTAGCCTGAACAAATCAACGGAGCATTATCATCATCATCATTTCATCCGAAATACGTCCACTTTTCGATATAGGTCTCCCCTAAGCGTCGCCACAACGACCGGTTCTGTGCGTCTAGCATCCATCAGATTCCAGCAACCCTGATCAAATCATCGGTACACTTCGTGGCAGGTCACCATACCAGTCCAGAAACATTCGGCCCCAACGGCCATTTGTTCAGCGTGCAACCGATAGATACGACGAAATCCGCATGAAAATCGGTTCAGAAGTTTTCGAGTTAATTGCGATCAGACAGACAGAGAGATGCAGTGTATGTTAGAATTATAAGTTACTGTCTGTTTCAGAAATTTAATGAGATTTCCGTTTATTTAATATCGTCCCAATTTAGAATTTCTAGACTACTGAAGTTTCAGATTTTATATTTTAATTAAGCAAGTCTTGCAATCTGTATTTGGGTGATTCTGCATGCATTGTTGCACAAGTCTTTTTACTTACTTCTTAGTCCCCTAGTTACAAAACTAATTAATTAAAATGCGGAGAATATTTAGAATTCAGTGGAAAAATATTCATTCAAGTCTGAGGAAAATTCCATCAAAATTATTCCAGTGTTTCTCTCGAACCATATGGCTTTAAGTACACAAAATAAGTATTTCCTTATTGTGCGGATTATGTAAATATTCAAATGATAAATTACATGTACGTAAAGAGGCTAATTACCCTACTTTTACACGAGGTATAATTAAAATTTTGTAACTCTCTCTTATTTATAATTTCATGTGCATAATATGAATGGCTGCATGTATGTACAGACAGTATCTATTTATTTTAACACTTTTTTCAACTAGTATATGTAATTAACTAGTTATGCTTCGATCCCATGTACCTAGCAAATAGGCGAGTTAAATTAACGAATTAATGTTATGTGTGTATTTATGTAAATTGTAATTTGTAAGGTTTTAAGATTGGAATCATTTCCTGACAAATGATTACAAATTACTTAAAATTTATAATAATTACCTATAATATATAATAATCTTCTATATATAAAACGAGAAACTGACTGACTGACATCAACGCACAACCGAAACTACTGGGACTAGGAGCGTACAATTTTGCACAGGGCTTTTTTTATGACGTAGGCGAACACTAAGAAAGGCTCTTTAAAATTCAGCTCCTAAAGGGATGTAATGGGGGCTATAAGCAGTCTGGAGAACCATACTTTCAGAAGGCTAGTAGTGGTGGGTCGTCGACGATTTTACAGTCGACGCAACGAGACCGTTTACCGTCGACGATAAACTAGTTTAAAAAACAGTCTAATTTTCGACTAGTTTACGTCGTCGTCGAAAAGACTACTTCATCACATAAACGATTAGTGAACGTGAACGAACGAAAGTCTCGTTTACCAATTTGACGATGTGAATAGGTATGTACATACGTCGTCGTTTGGTAAACGAGATTATTGAGAATGAAATGACATATTGTTGAAATGAACTTCCCTTCGTACTTTTTCCAGGCTTGGACTGGCAAGCTTATTATGCATACTAGCATTATTGCATAAATTTCGTCCACCGCGCGCCGACGGGACGCAAAATAACTAATTTATTAAACTATGGACTACTAAAACAAACAAAATTCGCAACTTTTATTTCTTATTTTTATTACGATAGAGACTATTCTCGTGTAGCGCTCCCACCAAAACGTCACAGGTTGAGCACGTGCCGAAAAAGAGATAGTCAATTAGTAAAACAAGCGAGCGTAAAGAAAGCGGTCTATTCAGTTGGTGTCGCGACTCCTCGCTCGCGTCGACAATGTTCGGGTTCACTCGGTCCGTTCCGTAGCGACCGCAAGTGAGTGATCAGTATCGGCATCGGCCAGACGCTCGCGACACGACAACGGACTCGTCAACCAGTCGACGAATAAACTAGTTTATCTGTGAACTATAAACTAGTTGAATCGTTCACGTACAAAAAACAGTTTAGGTAAACGGTTCGTTCATACAACGCCCACCTCTAAAGGCTAGTCATAAATTATCTCATTGATTTGACATATCGTCGCGTCACCACAACCAATAACCAGTCAACAGTAAATGAACCCATCCATCTATTCACCCAGGTGTTCACCCCCACGACGCGAAGTCAATGATCGAGGAAGACATGTGGGCTGACCTGCACGAGGTGGCGGCCGCTCCGGAGTGCGTGGCGGTCGGGGAGTGTGGTCTCAACTACAGCAAGGACTTCTCAGAGCCACATGTACAACGAGACGTCTTCAAACGACAGGTCAGTCTTAGAATACAGCATAAATCTTTCATCTTTCATCATCGTCGTCGTCGTACATTGTTAGGATTTGTAACGGACGGGAAACTACGGTACCCTACACTGAGCGTGACCATTGGCTTGTAACTGAAGTAATAGCTTTAAAAAAACAGTTTTTTTAAAGCTATTACTTCAGTTACAAGCGTTCTATGATCCTAAATAATGCTGGTCTCTATCACTGAGCTAAACAATATCTCATTCATGCGTTCTCATATTTAATACAATCTTCGTCTAATAAATCAAAACGATTAGCTGTTCGTTAGTCTCGCTGTAACTCCAGAACGGCGGGACCGATTTAGCCAATTTATGTCAGATAGCAGTGGTGGCCGAGTGGTAAAGGCCCCGACTTACGAGTTGTAGGTTGCGGGTTCAAAACCAGCCAGGCGCATTGCCTACTTTGTGTAATTTACTTCATCTCCACTGTTCTCAAAACGGTGAAGGAAAACATCGTGAAGAAACCGGCATGTCCTAGAAGCAAAAATTCGAAGACATGTGACATCCACCAATCCGCACTGGACCCGCGTGGTGGATTATGGCCTATTCCCTCTCCTAGAGAGGCCTGTGCCCCAGCAGTGGGAACATTAAAAAAAAGGCTGATGAAGATGACGATGATGATATCTTGAAATCGTAAAAGTTCAGAAAAGGTCGACCTTTAAACAGTGAGAACAAGAAAAAATCGGCGGTACGAAGTTGAACGGGACAGCTGCAGCTAGTAATACAATAATTTTAAACCCACATACAAGTAACAAACATAAATTTAGTAGATACTTAAAGTACATGAGGTACATCCGGACACACTCAATATCAATAATGTTGATTGCTCCAGAACGTAGGTCCACCCGCATGAGCCGTCCGGTCGATCTTCTCAATACATTTGCATTCAGTTCAGATGAATCAGCTGCGCTTGCAATGCGCTCGCACGTTCCAGTTCATATAAATAGCTTAAGAGGTTTTTAAGGCGAAGACATTTGTGACATGCATTGATATTTAATTCATTAAGCCCCAAGCGAACCCCGGAGTTCGCACTCCTATTGTTCTTTATTTGTGTCTGTAATTACAAGATCGAAAGGTTAAATAGGCAAAATAAATTTGATCTAAAGAGACATGTTTTGTAGGGTCCCGTAACTCAAAAAGAAAGAACGAAATACTTAGATTTTTTTATGGTAGGTAAAAATCATTCAATGACGAATCCCGTCTTTGAGTGGAACCGGACACAGTGTCAAACTCTTACTGACTAAACAACCTACCCCGTTCCTACATTGCTATACAAACTAGGGCCAGATACTTCCTTTCAGACACGAACCCTTGGCCCCAGTTGGCTTCGACCCTTCTGCAGATACTTTTAGGATCAGTTTTTTGTCCGTCTGTCTGTCTGTCAAGACCCTTTATCTTATGAACGCGTGGACGTATTGAGTTGTAATTAACCATATACTTAAGTTTGCGGTCCCTTGAAACTGTGAAAAAATCAAATTTCTAAGTTAACGAAAAAAAAGATACTTACAGCAGTTTATGTCACAAAAAAGTTTAAGTAGTATAAGTAAATGTTTATGTCACAGTTTATGTCACAAAAAAAGTATAAGTAGTATAAAAAAAAGTATAAGTAAAATAAAGTAAAAAGTAGTAACTTTCACACATCATCATTTAGTTTAAAACTAAGCAGAGCTTGTGCTATGGGTACTAGACAACTGATAAACTTGCTTATGTGTTTCTGAACTTACACACATTCTTCATCAATGGCTGTCAAATGTGGGAATGGAACCCACGATCTCCGGCATAGCAGTCAGGGCCTCTTACCATTAGACCCAAAGGGCAATACATAATATGTTTTTACAATAAATACACTCCTGATGGTAAGTGATGTTACGGATTGCGATGGAGCACACTTCCCTAGAAGTAACCTATTCTCTCTTGATTTAGCTATCAGAAAACAGACTCCTGCACAGGGGCGTAGCTACCGCCGTATCTGCCGTATCAATTATACTGGGCCCCCGCGGTACAGGGGCCCCAACCTAGGCAAAAATTCGCAACATGTTATCCACAACCGTCTCATAGGGCAGCTAAGCATCTCTAATAAAAATAGGTTTTTTTTTTTAATACGGGGCCCCCGAAGGACTTTTAATACGGGGCCCCTGTGGGACTAGCTACGCCACTGCTCCTGCATCGAATTACAGTACGGCCGTTAGATCTTGGCGAGTCTGAAGTGAAGCTCTGCAAATTAATTTAGCGCTTAAAAACTCGTACAAAAATAAAGCCTTTAAAAATAAATGCTAATAACGGTTTTTAACAGTAATGTCAACATGCGCAACACTCGCCAAGATCCGACGGCTGTACTGTACCCGCGACCACTTATCCGCTGAATTTAGCTGAGACAATCGCACACTTAACAGATAGGACTATAGGAGAAACCTAGTAGCGAGTAGGAAAGGCGATTCTTTCTTAAGGCTAGGTTTTCCCGGTTTTGCCGGTTTTTGAACTCACTTTTGATAGGCAAGTTACAACTTTTTGAATCTGAAAAAAATATATATTTAAGACACATTCTTTCTCTTTGGCATGTACCCATTCAATACACGATACCATACTATTTTCTCGATAGAAAAAAATTCTGAAGTAGCTTAGATTTTGTGATTTTTTTTACATATTAAACGAGTACTATAACACTTCATATTTTATAAATAACATCAATATAGAGGTAATTCATTTTGGAAGCGATGCTACCGAATCGTTTTTTTTAAATTAAATTTGTGAATTTTTTATCGATTATTCAAGTGATTTTCGATCCGCGCGTCGCTTGCCAGTGTCTCGCAGGACGTTACCGAGGAAGGACCTGTGCCAAATTTTTGAGCGCGCGCTTCGCTTCTGTTCCGTAAAGAATATCAAAATAATACAAAGTGTAAATAATAATGTACATAAAGTCGCGGGCAACTCTTGGTAGCGTTAAATGCCTATTTCGCTGAGCCCACCCGCCCTTAAGAGAATTCTTATATTTGCGTTTTCAAGCGCTAAACTTCGCAGAGCCTAACTTCTGACTCGCTAAGACTCGGGTCAGTACTGTAATTCATAGTATTGTTTCTATTTGTGTCTTTCTCTCTTTCATAGAACAGTATTCTCTATTTTAATTTGCCCTGGCATCAAGCCAAGGTGAACTCCAGTAAAACATTGTAGTCTACTATTTCCTATTTGCAGTTTGAACTATATTTGGTCACGTTTCACGTCGATGCGACTCACTTTGTTTTACAAGTGAATTTGCGTCAGTGAGATTGTGTTTGGTGTAACAGAAATTGTTGGTGTTCGGGAGATTGTTTATTGCTAATTGATGCAAAGGCTCATGTAAAATGTATCGACGTTTCTTACGGCCATATCACATGCATCGGAATAACAGCGGTCGATAGCGATGCAGCGAACACTTTCAGTGTATTCCAAACAATTTAGACGAAATCAAGCGACGCATCGAAAGAAAAAGTAAAGAAAAAAAAACATGTTTATTTGGCACTCCATAAAATATGAAAAAAAAACAAATAAATAATTAATTACAAACTTAAATTGAACATAAAAAAAAGAAATAAAATTAACAATAACAATATGTCTCACGGCTTTGCCAAACAGGTCCAGTTCAGCATAAAGCCAGACAATTACGTAGTAGTTACCTGACGCTGGTTTTTATCTGAACCTTGCATGACAATCACTAGATCTGCTGCTATGGATAAAATGAAAAAGATCTGGTGTTATAGAAACATTACCAAGTCCACGAAAACCAGGCTCGGGTACTGTCTTTATATCCCCCATTTTCCTCTACACATCGGAGACATGGTCACTTCATGAATCCGAGGAGAAGAAAGAAAGTTGACGCGTTGGAGATGTGGTGCTGGAGACGGATGCTAGGTGTATCATAGACAGACTTCCGTACGAATGATTCTATATTAAAAGAACTCCACATCAGGCAGCGTCTATCATCCACAGTGCAGTCGCGCATTTTGACCTTTTAATTACTCCATAGAACGTCTCGTAGTGCCGAGATAAATGGTTTAAACAAATAAATGCATTTGCAGTTGTTATTGCTGTTAAAAACTGTTATTGCATTTATTTTTTGTACCAGTTTTCAAGCGCTAAAATTCGCAGAGCTTACTTCAGACACGCCAAGATGCGACGGCCGTACTGTATTGTCCCAATGTAGGCGGAGCACATTCGGAGTAATAGAGGTATATTCCCTCTTTCTACGTTTCCTGGTCTTCAGCGACTTTGGAAAGCCAGCCTTGTCGTTTCCGAAATAAGTTAATACCAGGGACAAAGTTTAGAAAGTATCTACCTACGAAGAATTTGCTATTAAAACCCTAATAGCTACTAGTTGTACTAGAAATCGAGCTGTAGCGCTATTACGAGTAATAAAGCAATGACCGCTTACGTAAAAATGCGTGATTATTTTAGTTCTGTATATGAACACAAAAGAATGGATATTTTGAACTGCATTGTAAAATAATTTAAATTGTATAGCGAGGAATTTACGTGAGAGAACTTAGTCGCGATCATCTCGTGCCGCTCCTTTGGAAAGGCCATGATTTAGAGCAGGGAGAAGAGGCAGGCGGTTGCCTTTTTCTGCAAAGCAGTAATGATAGCAAAGGAGGAGGCCGACCGCATAGGGCAACGGCGCTCACGACCCCGGAAGACAGGGTTTCGATACCGATTTCTGGCCACCATAGGTAAGACCTTGCGGACGGCAAACAATGAGTAGCTCAAGTCGTGGACGGCGCTCACTGTTCCGGCGCGCCTCAAGGAGAAGTCAACAAACCGCACATAGGATACTTTTTTCTGTCAGTATGATCCCTCGAAATAGTTTTGGTACTAATTTTACACTGGCAGTCCATCGTCGGCTATGTGCTGAGCTACCACCAGCTCTTAACGTGATCCATTTAACGTCTCAAATTGAACTGTACCTATTGCTCCTGGAACAATAGAGGGTATACCTATTGCTCCATCTCTGTCTCGGTCGCACCACTGACATTTTAATTCGTCTACCTAGTAGAAAAAAAATCCTAAGAGAACCTCACACACACGAGAACACAGGTTAAAGGCAAATCTTCTAATATATACAAATGAATGTTCATTAGTCTCGCTAAAACTCGAGAACGGCTGGACTGATTCGGCTAATATTCGTAATACTCCAGGTTAAAATAAACGTTTTAACTGTGAGAAAATTATCTTTATTAGGCGGTACGAAGTTTGCCTGAGCAGCTATTAATTAATTAAATGAAGAAAAAAAACTGGCAACATTACCGACATGTGCGTGTTTATCTCTCCGTAACGCCGTTGAGAGGATACTGACAAGAATCAGCGATAATCGAATGCACTAACATTAAAAACACAGAACATAAAATTACCTCCTCTTAATTAGTGCTAAACGATCACAACTCATCATCATTGTTCGCTAATTTTCATTTGAACACGACTGGTGTATGTATCATTACTGCCATTGATCCGTTTGGGTTAAATTTGTACGGTGCATGCCCACGCAATGTGGAGTTACTGTGCAGGTATGTTGCAGTAGTGTTATGCTGAAATGCTGTTGAAATATTATTGTTTTAGATAGTGTAGTAACGGTGAAGGGACTGTGTCAAAGGTGATGGTTATGTATGTCTAGGAAGACGGAAGACTGGTCACAGACCTCTATTATGACAGCGTCAGTGGACAGCGTTTCCGTGGCCGAATACTGGGCCAGGCAAGGAAATTAACTGGTTTTGCTATCGATACTCTAAGAAAAAAGTAGAATAATTATAACACTGGACTGGCTGCCGTTAAAGTGCATTAAGTGGCCACGGTGACTGTAGCGAGTGTCTACGGTACTAAAACTGGTAATGTCAAATTGGAAAATTAGTATCAGTATATATCTGGACGCTCGCGAGTGGCGCTTCCAGGGGTCATAGGGTCTAAATATGAGTCATCAAACATAGAGCCTGTCCTGTGGTAAATAGTAGTAGTTAATGCTTATGAAAATGAGTACCATACTCCATTTTCCTAAGGGTCCCCAACGAGTTTGCTACAACTCCTCGTACGCCTTTCAAAGGCCCCGGACTCCAGGGTTCTGAGATATGCTAAAAAGGACTTTGAGATTGTTCAAAGGAACACCAGTGAGCTTTATCTAGTAAGTCTGACCTCTCTCTAGCTCCATCCAGAACAGGAGTTTATATTTGATTATTTCCGACTTCAAAAAAACGCCTGCTCTGTGAGCATTCTCCTGGACGGAACTGACATAATGTCAGCTTCTTTTTTTACGTGGGAAATCATCGAATTTAAGGTTCTCGTTCAGGTTTGAGTGAGATGGCGTGTCAGACTTCAGTATTTTTTCGAAATGGTCACGGAAACTCTTTAGAAAATCCGCAGCTCAAGCAGGCGGACGGGAGGTCAGTTTCCTTACGATGTTGTCCTTCAACGTTTTAAAAGCAGTTAATTCATCTGACCTATGCCAACGTTCGACCTTCCCGTTGACCTTGGGAATAATACCCGAACACTGATCTTCTTGTTCGTTGGCACTGTTCTAATTCGAGTGGCTGGTCCCGTTTTGCAACGCCCAAGTTCTGAGTCAGGCGTGCAGTCATGACCTGTTTTAGATCGTTAAAAGCGTTTTTATCGTATGTTCCTGTTAATTTGATGATTTTTGCGCATTATACTATAATAATAATAATAATAATAATAATAATAATTTATTGCAGCCAAAGTTACACATTGTACATTACAGTTACAGATGTTACTTAACATACGTAGTTGACGTGAGTACAAAATACATGATCAATGACCCCCATGCTAGGAAAACCTGTGTTACAGGGGTCATCCATCCGTCCAGTGAGAACAGTTAGGTAACTTATTGTAAATAAATCTAGCCTAGTACAATTTTAAAATTAAACAATAGAAAATAAGCAAAATTTATTAAATTTATGTGTGTTGTGTGAATGATATGTGTGAATGGGTGTGCAGTGTGACCGCAGGAGAGTGTGATGTATGTGTGTGGGTGTGTGGAGTATTTGTATGGGTATGAGGTGCATCTGTGTGCGTGCTTGCGAGTCTTATGGTTTGACTAGATCTTCCGTTTTCTCGTAATTTAGGGTAAGCAGAAAGTCCTTGGCTTTGGATTTGCATTGAAACGCATTCAGATTTTGTATGTTCAGTTCGCTATGGAGTTTATTGTAAATTCTTGCACTCAGATATCGATATTGTCGTCGGGCGAAGATGGTGTTGGTACGGGTTATGGTACAAACTGGTATGGGTCTTCTTCTGGGTGTAGGGCTGTTTTCTCTAATTGGAGGGATTAACTTGTGCATACGGGAAATACAACGTGCCACATACATCTGCCGGACCGTTAGGACTTTAAACTCTGAATAAAGTTGTTGAGTAGGGTACCTAAATGGTTTGCTAAGGAGGACTTTTATTACCGCTCTTTGAGCTCTTTCGGCTTGTATGAGAATTGTTTTAGCGGCCCCTCCCCAGGCAACGACACAATAGCTTAGAATAGATTCACAGAGGCCAGTGTAAACCATTTTGAGGATATCTCTATTTGCCGAAGTTCTGAGTTTTTTGAAAATGTAAAGGAGTTTTCTGGTCCGAGCAGACAGGGATTCGATGTGAGTCTTCCAACTGAGACAGGAATCAAGGTAAAGGCCGAGATACTTGACTGACGAAGCTCGCGTCACTTCTTGACATGAGCAGGAGTCATTTCGGCCAATCGTATCACAAACGTGGGCTTTCAATTGCAGGGGCAGGTGCGAAGGGAGGACCGAGTGATTTGAACCAAAGGTGACAAAGTTGGTTTTACTAACATTTAGAGTTAAACTGTTGCTTCCAAGCCAAATCATAACCTGATATAGCGATTTTTCGGCGGTATCCCTGGCCGTTTCCCAGTCGGGTCCACTGCATAGTAAAACGGTATCATCTGCGTATGCTATAATGTGTGTTGAGGGAAGGGCGAGTAAACAGAGTTCGTTGACGTAAATTTGGAAGAGCAGGGGACTGAGCAAACTACCCTGGGGCACACCGAAATCTAGTAGTTGTTCATCACTAATATGTTCGCCAACCTTGACACACTGGGTCCTACCCGAGAGAAAGTTCTGCAACAATTTAAAAGCAGTGCCACGTATTCCAATGCGCTCCAATTTCCCTAGTAAGACAGGGACAGAGACAGTGTCGAATGCTTTGGATAGGTCCAAAAATACGCCGATACATTTGTATTTACTGTCTATTCTGTTGACTAAAGAGTTAAGTAATGCGGTTACGGCATCTTCCGTAGATACTCCTTTTCTGAAGCCGTACTGGTTATCTGCAATGATTTTGTATTTTTCAAGATACTTAAGAAGATTCTTGTGGATGATTCTTTCTAGTATCTTGGAAATGGCCGGGAGTACAGAGATCGGGCGATAATTATTGACGCTGCCTCTGTCACCTGTTTTATGGATCGGGTGAACGATGGCCTTTTTAAGTGTCCTGGGGAAAATGCCAGTAGTCAATGCGAGATTGCAAATATGAGTTATGGGAGGTACGAGTACGTGGCTAGTGGATTTTAACAACTTGGGCGAAATACCATCCCATCCAGACGCACTATCCATGCGGAGGTCTTTTATGATGGCGTTAACCTGCTCTTCATCTGCCTCCAGCAAGCCTATTGAGTTTGCCATAGTAACTTGATGGTGTGGGACACATGGTGAGCTTCTTAAGTGTTGTGGGATATTGTTTGCTAGGTTTCTGCCAACATTTGCAAAAAACCTATTCACGCTGTTTACTGACTCATGTGGGTTATTTTCGATTTTCAAGAGGTCGATTGGGGCTGAAGTGTTCTTGTTTACATCAAGAACATTGCGTACGGCCTCCCACATCTTTTTTGGGTTGTTCTTAGCATCGGAATAAGCTTTTTTCTCGTAAGCGGTTTTAAGTTTTTTTAGCAAATTGTTACAGAAGTTACGGTAACGCAAGTATATTAGTTTTAAAACTGTATTTTGGGGTTCAGTTTTGGTTTTTCTGTGCAAATTATCTCTGTTGCGTATGCATCTCAGTAGACCGGCAGTTATCCAGGATTTAATGATTTTACGTTTACAGGGTATAGTTTTATGACTTGTGTGCTTGATTAGTATGGGATTAAGTATTTCGTAAAATTGGTCCATTGCAAGGTTTGGGTCATCTAGTTTTGAAATAATTGAGAAGTCAGCACTCTCGATTTCGCTGATGGCGGAAGACAGGTCTAGGCGGGCAGTTTTACATCTATTTGAATTGTGGTTTGGCGAATTATTTTCTAAGCTCAGTATAATAGCAGCGTGGTCGGTTATTGAAGTTTCCACTACCAAAGTTGTTGCAGTATAACTGGTCTTTAGTATCACATGATCCAAACAATTGTTTAGGCGAGTAGGAAGAACATGGGCGGGGAGTAGACCATGAGAGGCTATTAAATTGAGGTAATGACTGGAGCGAAGGTCATTGTTACTAGGAGCAATATTTATGTTTATGTCTCCTATTATTGAGACATTTTTCTGTTGCCTATGTTCTGTTAGCAATTTATCTACGCTGTCTAAGAAATTATCCAAGTTTTTTTGTGAAGGTGGTCTATATAAAGCTATTATAGTGATATCATTTTGGATTGTGCATACGAGGCAGCTAGCATCAGAGAAGTCTGGTTCAGAAATACAAAAATCCAGCGTTTCATTAATATAAAGGACTACACCGTCGTTTTGATTAATAAGTTTACTGGTTTGAAATGAGGTGTAACCGTGAATACTTGGGATAGTCGCTTTTTTTTTTAGCCAGCACTCCGTTAAAATTAGAACATCGCATTTTGTTTTAATAGCCGCAAGAAGACAGTTTAATTCATCAAAGTTTTTGTTTAAGCTTCTAATATTGAGGTGCAAGATATTCAAAGAGTGAGAGGAACTCAAATAATCCGCACATTTATCAGGTGTACATTTGAAGGAAGATGAGACATTCATATTGTCCAACTCGTTGTTAATTTGAGTTATAGAAGCCATTGGTTAGATTTAGTAATCGAGAGAGTGCCGCGTGTATAAAGTGATGTGTGGTGATAATATGTAAACCAGGGAGTAAAACATTTGTAGAAGAGGGCTATCAAATGTTCGTGCAACAGGAGTAGTTGATAAAGTAGTGTATGTGTGTGTGTAGATTTGAACTTATCTATAAGGTTTGAATTTAAATAATTAATTGAGACTGTTAGACCTGACATGAAAGCAGTGATTAGTATGAAAACTTTGCGTTTACAGTAGAAAGTTTGTTTTATAATTGCATCTTGGGATAAACATTGTTTAATTTTGGCTTGGTATACAAAAAAACTCGTAGAGTAAATTAATGTTAGTGTTAGGATTAAAAATAGGATTACATCTAGGCGAATAATAGTGAATAGAGATTTAGACGACAGTAAATATATGAGGGCTATAATTAGTCATTGATGTGCTAGCTGCTCTAAGTCTCGTAGGGTTTGATCTGATCTGACTAGTATCTGTTTTTCTCCTGTAGCTTTCCTTAAAAAGATGTTACCATTTGAACTCCAGCAAAAATCGTATTTATTTAGTTTTGCAAATTCCTTGGCTGTAAAAAAGAGTTTCCTGGAGCTGCCTGGGAGGTGTTCCGATATAAAGATAGGTCGCTTCTCACCCGCAAAACCAATACTCTGAGTACTAAGGCGGCAATCATCTCCTTTGTGCGTTTTGTTGAAGTTCCGTGAAGCGGTTATTAATCTATTTTTCAATTCGACGCTTGTAAATTCTACCACAATCGGCCTTATCGTGTCAGGTTTACCCGGCAGACGGTACACATCGCGAAAGTCAGACTTTTGTAACTGCAGGTCAATTATTGAGCCCACTTTGATGGCAATACCGCTAAGATCTGACGCAGCCTCATCTTTCACACAAGGTACGTTGCGGATTTCAATAGTTGACGGCCGTGATAAGCGTTGTTGATCTTGTAATTTAGTTTCCAAAGCCAAAATAGAATCTTTGTATGTTTGATTTTCTTTCTGGAGCAATTCGACTTTTTTTATGATGTCATCGTACTGTTTACTGATGAAAGAGACGCTTTTCTCAATTTCGGCGTTTGATTTTTGTATAACCTGGTTTTGGCGCTTAAGTTCAATCATGTCGGCTACCAGTTTGTTTAAAGATGAGGTTTGTTCGTTGCATATTTTTGTCAAGTATGCTTCTTGGTCGGATTTCCAGTTCTTCAGCATAGCTTGAATTTCTTTTTTGAAAGCTTCTAACTCGGTGCCTGGAGGACAGCATGGAGAACCGTCTGGAGAACTGTTTGGAGAACCGGTCGTGCGCGGACGCTTATTGTTATGACGAGTTGTTATATTAATATCGTCACTCGGGTCAGTCAGAATCATTCGGGGAATATTTGAATCTGACATAGATTGAGTAATGTTGGCCTTCGAAGTAATTGTTTGAGGTGCAGGCGGCGAGCGTTGTACGCGCGGCATCTTGAGAGGCAAATTTGATGTAAATATTTGTACTTACGTAGCACTCACGTCAATAAGTCATAAAAACCGATCGCTGTGACTGTCTATCGGGCGGCGCGTGCTACGATGTGGTGGCTTCGAGGAGGCGAGATAGCAATTATGACCACTGCACTGTTCCCGCGGAGGTGAAGCGGTCGCGCGCAGGGCTTGGGTCGACGTTGAGCGCTGCGGTGAAAGGTCTCTCACCGTATATATGACTTTAGACACTTTGACTTTTTATTTACGGGTTATAGTCGCGTACTCACTAATTAATATTTATTTAATTATGAATTAAACCGAGAGCACGTCTTCTCTCAAACACGGTGTTGGACGGAAGGGAACTGAAATTCGACTTGTGTTTTAGCTTTGAAAAATACACTTCTCTTCAAAAAAATCGAAACACCTTGCAAGTTTACGTTTTGTCAGGATTATCAGAAAAATGTGTACATTTAGGAATAAATGTTAAATGTCGTTTAATAGTGAGTAATATGAGCTTATCAAATCTTAATGTTAATGTTCTAAATTTAAATGAATTTTTCATAGGTTTCGTATTTTGTTAAATGAGTCATTTTTATTCCGTATGGAGTATAAAGGAAATGGATAAAACAACACACGTAAATGAAAAAAAAAGCTAAAAAACGTTTATTTAATAACTTGTATTCCCTCCCCGAGCTCTAATTACTGCTTCCATACGGTTCTTCATCGATCGGATGAGAGTCACGATCACATGCTGTGGTATATTGTCCCATTCCTCTTGGATTGCATCTTGCAGCTGGCTAAGTGTTTCTGGGGCAGGATCTCTTGCTCGAATTCGTCTCTTTAATTCATCCCATAGATGTTCAATGGGATTCATGTCCGGGCTTCTTGCTGGCCATTCCATAATAGGGATATCGACTTCGTTAAGATAATCTCGTACGACGCCCGCGGTGTGAGCCCTAGCATTGTCGTGCATGAATATGAAGCCGTTGCCAATAAAATGTGCATAGGGCATCACATGAGGCTCGAGACACTCTTCGACGTACCGATGACAGTTTAGTGCAGGCAGACGTGGCCCAGACACGAAAGCAAGCTCTGTCTTACCGTCGGCGCTGATTCCTCCCCAAACCGTCCACGAACCGCCACCATAGCTGACCTTTTCTTCAATGCAGCATTGTGCATAGCGTTCTCCGTCTCTTCTGTAGACCTTGTTCCTTCCGTCGTTACCATACAGCATAATTTTACACTCATCAGAAAAGAGAACTTTGCTCCACTGTAGGTATGACCAATTTAGGTGCTCACGTGCAAAGTTAAGGCGCGCTCTTCGATGGTCTGCAGTTAATTTCGGCCCATTTGCTGGCTTATGCGGTACCAGTCCACGATCCTTCAACCTTCTTCTAATTGTAGAGTCACTTACAGCCACCCTTCGTACAACACGAAGCCGCTGCTGCAGTTGAAAAGCGTTAAGGCGTCGATTTCTTAAAGAAGTTGTTACAATAAATCGATCATCTCGCTCAGAAGTGACCCGATTCCTGCCAGATCCTGAACGGCGCGTGAACAAACCAGTCTCCCGATAACGTTTATAGACTCTATGAACAGATGACAGGCTTAGATGCAGTCTTGCAGCCACAACACGCTGACTAAGGCCAGAATCCAGCAATGCCACAACTTGGGCGGCTTCTGTGGGCGAAGTATCCATACGTTTTAGAAAAAAAACCTTTTTTCAGACGTCCCAAAGTCACAGTATTGAAATAAAAAACAAAAAGTTTAAGGATAGGCGCCAATTTTTAGTTTTTAAACGCTAAATGTACTCCAACCTTAAACACACATTTGTCTCAAAACAGTGATTCATTTCGTTTATAAGATAAACAAATGAAATTCTAATTTTGAATTTAGAATTTTCGCTTATTACTGTAATGGCCAAACTGCCAGCTATAATATATGTATTTTTTTTCATCGTATGAATTCTTTTTTGTGTTAAATTCGGACAGAAACAATGAAAACGGAAGTGTTTCGATTTTTTTGATGAGAAGTGTATTATTGGAATTTCCCGTGGAGTTTTTAGTGTATCCGTTGATAGCATTATCCTCTGATATATCAACTTATTAGTTTTTCCACTTTCTAGTAGAGGGAACGGGCCGTAATCTTGACTCTCTTTTTAGTAAAGGATGTTATTCTTTTTTATCGAGTTCTCGGTCTAGAACATGCCGGACTCGTCCCGATGTTTTTCCTCCACCGTTTAGAGAGCAGTAGTCATTATTTTTTATTATTGATGGGCTCGTGGTTGGCATTTGAGAAGTCAGACTTTTTTTGAAATTCCTTAGCAGAAAATTTCACCGCCTGATACCTTAACAAAGTCACCTTGAGTTATTTCAACTAACTAGGTACCTACGTAGCTGTTGAAGACCTTTATTGATTGTGTTATCACGTCTCTTATGTGTCACATTTTAAGATAATATGTATTGAGGTATCGAAGTAACTGGGACATATTCAAGTGACAGCTAGGTGATGAGTCGATTGAGAAATGAGTCAAGGAGATCAATGGTGATGATGCACTTAAAATAGCATAACATCAGCTCTATGATGTTCCCACTACTGAGATTCAGGCCTCCTCTCTAGGAGAGGGAATAGGCCTTAATTCACGACGCGGATCCAGTGCGGGTTGGTTTTCGAATTTTTGGTTTCGGACTAGCCGGTTTCCTCACGATGTTTTCCTTCACCGCAAGCACAAAACTTTTTGGAAACACGTTCATAGTGCGTAAGTACAGATAAGGGAATGAATTCTCTCCCGGAATTGTGTGTTGCCTGATATCTACAACTACAACTTAGGGGTCTTTCTAATACCGTAATTAGAGACGATAAAAAGACAATAGGTTTGGTGGTGTGGGGCTCAATGGTTTAAGTCAAGAGTGAATAGGTTTTTTGTCTCCTTCAAACAAATTATTGTTGTAGATAAACATCATGTGATGGTAGCCACCCATTTTTACACCGCTTCTAGGAGAGTATATAATATATACGAGTGTATTTGTCGTAGCCAGCTAATAGAAATTGATCACTTCACGATATGGCCAACAAAAACTGACCAGATCGTTTTAATCGTTAAAATTTGATATCTCTGTCTTCGTTTGGCCATGTCTTTAGTATAAGATTTCTATGATAATGAAGTCTAAAGAAAGTAGACCAAACGAGGATTGTCATATTATCAAAGTTTAACGTTTAAAACAATCTGACCAGTTAATTGGCCATATGATGGAGTGATCTGCAGCTCTGTTCTCTAATAAAACAGCGTTGAATCCAGCGCTGGCAGCAGCGACGGAATCCAAATAAGTACATAGGATTTTTAACTTAATGGACCTATATATTGGATCGTTAATCCAATGTAGGTAGCGGCTACAATTGCTGCCTGCCTCCGATCTATGCCTATGTAATTGTTTTATGAAAAATGACGCAATTTCATAATCAATTCTGTCACTCATCATTGTCTCTGCCATGTTTTTATATTAGGTTTCATTTGAACGTCGTATTAGTCGCTAGTAATTACTGTACACCACGTCATTTGATGCTCAACACGCCAGCGTGTCAGCGCTATGTCGACCGTTTTATTAACCTAGTCTTACGTTACGTTATGTTTCCATGTAATCAGCAGTATAATTGTGCGATTGACCTTGACCGCCACCAACGAAAATTCTGCTAAATGGTGCACAACAGAAATGACTATAAATAAGCCTCTGTTGGTCCCCGCCTGCGATGCTTTCCATCAACATTTATAAATTATATTCAGTAAATTTGTATTGTGGGGCTTGTTTTACTCTTTTTTTAGTGTGCAGTCGGGTATTTTGTTTTTTTAATAATAATTTTTTTTTACACTTCTGCTGAATATAACTCGCCAGAGATATGAGGGGGTACATATGAATAGGACAGGGAGGTCAAAGAAAATATAATATAATATAGATAGAATATCATTACATAGTATAAAATAAAGTTACCGTTCCTTATGTATGCTTAAATCTGTAAAAGTACACGACGGATTTTGATGCGGATTTTTTTTTAAATAAGCTGGGGCGGGTCGCTAGTAATATTATATACTTAATATAACTAGCGACCCGCCCTAGCTTCGCACGGGTACTAATATTGAATATATTATGCATGTATTATACACATTTACCTTCCTCTTGAATCACTTTATCTATTAAAATAACCGCATCAAAATCCGTTGCCTACTTTTAAAGATCTAAGCATACATTGGGAAAGCAAACTTTGTTTTATACTATGTAATGATAGAATAGAACTATATTTTATTATACTAATAAAAAAAAAAATTAAAATATGTCTTGAGTTTTGAGGTTTTTAGATCCCCTTGTCCTCATTTTAAGTTTTTAAAGATGGCAATTCTAGTTAGGTAAATACTTTCAATTAGAATTGCCATCTTTAAAACTTAAAAGAAAAGAAGGTAAATAACGTCTGCAATAAGTTTATTTTTGTTTTCCATTATCATTAACACCATTTTAATTTAGTTACGAGAATGCTCGTCGTTCACTAATTAAAGTGTTAATGTGTGTTAGTTTATTGATAAGTAGCAGACATATTGTTCTTTGTACATTTGGAAACAATAAGACGGCCATGACGGGTGATCGTGTCAAAAATTGGGGTCATGAATTTAAAAAGTTGCGGAGAAAAATTTGAAGTTCCTTTTTAAAATTCCGTAGCTAGCGTATTACTAAGACTACTCTGGTCTCTCTCTCATACCTTCTAAAAAAAGATTAAAATAAATAAAAAAATAGAGTTGTACTGTATTATACCCATCGTGTGCGAGTCCGACTCACGTTTGGTTTTTTTTTAACGTTGAACCACACTAGAAATTACTCTTGGGCGGGGCAGGAAACATGTGTCTGACTCTTACTGACTAAATAGCCCACCTCGTTCCTTATTTGCCTTTTGCATTGGGGCCAAGCCTTCCTTTCAGACAAAGACCCTGGGCCCCAGTTGGCTTCGACCCTTCTGCAGAGTCCCTACGTCGTAAGACAGAAGTTTTACATCTTTTATAATGTCTTCTATTTTAGACGAGTATTTCGAAATCATTTCTATTTCTATATCATTCACGTATTTCATTTCTACTAATGAAAGATACAGTAACAGTTTCTTAGAAAGTGGAATGCCTTTATGTTAAATAAAATAAATAGTTTGTACACACGCATACACAATAATGAATCATAAAGATAATAACAAAGATAGGATTATTTACAATCCATTCGAACATGTATGTTTACTTCTTTATGTATTTAAAGATGGTTGGATTGTGTGAGAAGTGATATGAAAGTAAAAGGGATTAATGATAGCGTGACGAGTGACAGGACAGAATGGAAGAAAAAAACGTGTTGTACCGACCCTAAATAAAACGGGACAAGGGCAGGAAGGTGATGATGATGATGACGGAAGTATATAAAACAGATTAACAAAAGAACGCCATGTATTCAAATAAATCTACCTTCGCTTTTTTAAGGCGAGAAATTATCTGATGACTCCTATCGAACTTCCACAACCCCCCTTGGATTGAGAGGACGTCGCGGACGTTTCATCATCATCAACCTTTTTAATGTTCTCTCTGCTGGAACACAGGCCTCCTCTCTAAGAGATGGAATGGGCCATAATGCACCACGCGGGCCCAGTTCGGAATTTATTACTGGCGATTATATTATTGGTTTTTTTTTGGGGCGAAAGTAAGATTGTGTTTTTAATTTCTCTTCTCTCTCTCTAGCTCGCAAAAGGGAAGTTATCTCAAGGAACATACTTCCAGAATAAAACGTATCCGATATGCTATTCCAGGACATAGTCTACCTTTTATACCAATTTTCATCGAATCCCATTCAGTAGTTTCTGCGTAAATGAGTAACAAACATCTATACATACAAACTTTTCTAATATTAGTAGGATTAGGAGTAGCTCTGTCTTACAGTGATAATCTTTATTCCCGGAAATGTCCCGAATTACATCATTAATTTGTCTAAACATATAAATATCCTATTCAACATCAAAACTCCCTCGGGGCGAAGATCCGCTGCCCGAACATGTCGAGGCGTGGCGGAAGGAGCTCCGGCGGGATCTCATGGTGAAGTGGAAACAGCGACTGTCGCAACCCAGCGCTGGGCACACCGTAATCTCAGCGGTAGTGCCCCTCTTAGAGGCGTGGCTGGATAGACCTCACGGCGTCCTCACTTTCCGCATGACGCAGGTTCTCACCGGACATGGGAAGTTCGGGAGATTCCTGCACCGGATTCGTGCGGAAGAGACGTCCGGGTGTCGCCACTGTGAGGCGAGCCCGGAGGACACGGTGGAGCACACGGTGGAGGTGTGCCCTGCTTGGGAAGAGCATCGCCGTGTCCTCGTGGGGGTGATCGGCGGCGGCGACCTCTCGCGCTGGGCTCTGGTTCAGGCCATGGTCCGCAGCGAAAAGGAATGGCAGGCGGTCGCCTCCTTCTGCGAAGCAGTAATGCTCGTAAAGGAGGAGGCCGACCGCATAAGGCAAAGGCAACGGCGTACTCGCCGTAGCCGTCGCCGCCGCGATCCTGCCGATATCCGGCCACCGTAGACACTGGCTCGCGGACGGTGAGCAATGGGTAGCTCGCCGTCCGATCGTCTGATAAGACCGAGTCCAAGTCGTCAACGGCGCGCACCGTTCCCGCGCGCCTCAAGGAGTTGTCAGCAAACTGCAGGGGCCCTTCAGGGTCGAAGCCTCCTGGAGCCTAGACGGTATGTGCAAACTGTCACCTCGACTCCAGAAATAAGGCAAGGAAGGTACGGGGTAGGTTTTTTAGTCAGTAAGAGTCTGACACTGGTCTCCCGCTCCGCCCAAGAGCGGGTTTCGTCATTGGATGATTTTCACCTACCATAAAAAAAAAAAAAAAAACATCAAAACTCCCTAAAACAAATTAAAACTCACCAAATAAAATGTCTTCCTGATAACTCGGACTAATATGTTATTAGGACGGGAAAGTCGTCCGATCTGGTAAGATCAAAGGCCTGGTAACTGATGTCTCTGTCCAACTATATTTAGTTCCCTCCAGACACTTTCGAGACACGCCCGTGTGCATTTAGAGGCGATCAACGTGAGAAATTGATGGCTTAGGTATAAATAATTAAGAATGTTGGTAGGAAGACTTTTTTAATGAGCTATATACGAGTATATACTAGCGGCTTGCCCCAGCTTCGCACGGGTGCAATGTTGATATTATGCATGTATTAGGTATTAGGTAAACCTTCCTCTTGAATCACTCTATCTAATAAAAAAAACCAGAGCAGTGGTGGCCGAGTGGTAACGGCCCCGACTTACGAGGCGTAGGTTCGAACGCGGGTTCAAACCCAGCCAGGCGCATTACTTTGTGTAATTTATTTCATCGCCACTTCTCTCAAAACGGTGAAGGAAAACATCGTGAGGAAACCGGCATGTCCTAGAACCAAAAATTCGAAGACATGTGACGTCCACCAATCCGCACTGAGCCCGCGTGGTGGATTATGGCCCATTCCCTCTCCTAGAGAGAGGAGGCCTGTGACCCAGCAGTGGGAACATTAAAAAGGCTGATGATGAATAAAAAAACCGGATCAAAATCCGGTGTCTAATGTCGACATCGCCACCGGCCCACTGAAAACCTTATACTGAGCGTTCGGCCGATTTGCGCGGAAGTAGCGCATATCTTCCTTATGTAATTGATTATGTTGGAATCTAGCTTTAAGTTTGCGTCATTACGCTTAAATAAACTGTTTTTCGTTTCTTTTTCGATGCGTACTTTTGAAGGTCTAAGCATACATAGGGACAGCGGTAAGCAACTTTGTTTTATACTAAGTAATGATATAAAAGCGAGATACCATTCACTGATTAATCACGAAATCTCAGAATCTGTAACAGCTACAAACCTAAAATTGGCAGTGGGTTCCTTATAGGGTGTAGCCATTCAAAAGTAGCCCGTTCACCTTGGCTCCTGCTTTTCGGGATGTATCCCTTGAGTGCACTAACTGCCTTCAGCTCTTGGGAGTTTAAATGTCCTCAGATCGTAACTTTGGGCGGTTCATTGAGTCCAAAGCCAAGGTAACTGTTAGGAAACTCGGCGTACTTGCAAAAGTCCGACGGTACTTCACACCGAGTCAGCTTCTAATGTACAAAGCACAGGTCCGATCGTGTGTGGAGTACTGCAGCCACATATAGGCTGGTGCTGCAAAATATCACCTAGCGGCTTTGGATTCGGTAGAAAGGCGTGCAAAGAGGCTAATTGGTGATCCAGATTTGGTTGGGTCCAAATTTTTTATGTTTGTTACCTCAGAACTCCGTTGTTTATGGATGGATTTGCAAAATTTTTTTTGTACTTGAAAGGATATGCTTCCAGATTGGTCCCATTTTTTTCAAAATCGAGTTTTGATGATGGGATCCATGAGAAATCGAGGGAACTCCTCAAATATTATAGGCAACTATATAGTTTTTTTTATATTTTCATCGAGAACTCAAGCATTTACAGTTAAAAAGTAACATTTGATGAGGTGGAACTGGTGAAGAAGATCAGAAAATGGCTAACGAAACTTGATACTCGCATAGATATCACAATCAAGGTAGTTAAGCAACTATGAAAATGCACTATAAACCAATGATCTTAAAAAATGATGTTGAAAAAGTTATCATCGAACTGATCTGATGATGATGAGCTGGAAGGTAGGCACTGGAACTGCGTAACTAATTAATATATCCTAGCCGTGTTTGGGCTTGTTAGAATTGTCATAAGATGCACTTTGGCTGTAAGGTACTATTGAACTGATGTGATGATGAAGCTGGAAGGTGGAAGGTCGGCTTGGGAACTTCAAAATAAAATAATGTATCCTACCATTGTTTGAGCTTATTAGAGCTGTCATGGGCAATGCTGTCAAGAGCAATGGAAAGGGCTATGCTCGAGTTTCCTTGCGTGTTCGAAACAGAAATGAAGAAATGCGCAGGAGAACCAGGGTCACCGACATAGCCCGAAGAATTGCCAAACTTAAGTGGCAGTGGGCAGGGCACATTGCTCGTAGAACAGATGGCCGATGGGGCCGAAAGGTTCTAGAGTGGCGACCGCGCACCAAAAGACGCAGCTTTGGAAGGCCTCCCACAAGGTGGACCGACGGCCTGGTGAGAATCACGGGAACGCGATGGATGCGAGTCGCACAGAATCGGTCGTTATGGCGACGCTTGGGGGAGGTCCATGTCCAACAGTGGACGTTTTCTGGCTGAAATGATGATAATTTAGAGAGCTGTCATAAGATGTACTCATGAGATGAATCATAAGTATTTCATGCATCATATCATCTCTCCACGAGATCAAAACGATTACACTGTAACAATGTACCTTTAATATGTATTCCTACTTTTAGGACATTGGTAACTTTTTCAAAAGAAATGTAGGAACGATATTGACTTCGTTGCCATAACACATTATAATGAAAAACACTAAACGGCTACAAATAAAAAAAATTTTTACAAAAAAAAAACCGCCTTCAAAAAAAGACAAACGATAAAAGTTCCTACACTAAAAAGTTGAAAATAAAAAATTGAATTACTGTAAAGAAACTTAATTTATAGGTAAAGTTATTTGACATTAATACTTTGCAAATATTCAAAATTTATTACTTCTTTTTGGAGTCGGTGCCAGTGAAGGCAAGGAATTACGAATGGGCAACAATCCCTTGAAAAACTACCTCTAACTTAACTATAAAACTACTTAGTACCTATTTGCATACTCAAATATTATAATACTTAATTAAGACGTAAATACATATTAGACTTCTCTAAAAAAATCATCCGATTTGCACATTTTTTTTAAATAAAAAATATATACTTACAAAAACCTTCTGCCACATTTTAAGTACATTGAAAATGTTTAAGCATTATGTACGAAAAA
The DNA here is from genome assembly GCA_029852875.1 of Mythimna loreyi. Taxonomy (NCBI): domain Eukaryota; kingdom Metazoa; phylum Arthropoda; class Insecta; order Lepidoptera; family Noctuidae; genus Mythimna; species Mythimna loreyi. The sequence continues at coordinate 18,517,199 of CM056796.1, read as the reverse complement.
TGGCACCGAATATTAAAAAGCTACCTAACATTAAGTTTCAACAATAAAAATGATGGCACCGACTCCAAAAAGAAGTAATAAATTTTGAATATTTGCAAAGTATTAATGTCAAATAACTTTACCTATAAATTAAGTTTCTTTACAGTAATTCAATTTTTTATTTTCAACTTTTTAGTGTAGGAACTTTTATCGTTTCTTTTTTTGAAGGCGGTTTTTTTTTTGTATAAAATTTTTTTTGAAGAGTGTGCACGGGAATTGCACGACTTGATTCCGCCATCTCTATTTTACCATCGGACAACCCGACGTACGGCAAATATCCATCCTAAACGTTGTTGAAACATCTACGGCCCGAACTAAGTTTGACAATTGAAATTGAAAATTGTGTCTCTAATGACGGTATTCAAAGAATTAAAATGAATAAGTTAACTAGCTCGCCTTAACCGAGGATTATAAACAGACTATAAATTAATATTTATCTCCTAGTTTGATCTATTATTAACGAGTGTGTCTACAATTTACTGACAGTAGTAAAACGACTCCACGGCTTTCTTTGTTTTTATAAATTAGTTCGATTTCTGAAAGAGATTATCGCCTATAAATTATATTTGTCTAAGCAATTTTCTTTGTGTGGACACGCATTGAAATTGATGTGTAAAATACGACGTTATAGCTATAAAGTTTTATATTTCTGATGACACTTAATTTACGATTGGAAGTCGGGTTCCTCGCGATACTGGCGTACACGCGTGAGGGCGTGACCAAGGGAAAGAAGTATTCATTTTTAGGTTCCGTAGTCAACTAAGTACCTCTATAGTTTCGCCAAGTCTGTCTGTCCGTCCGCGAATAATCTCAGTGACCGTTTACTCTAGAAAGCTGAAATTTGTTACTATAAATATGTATGTCAATAATGTTTATTTATTTATTTTTATTTAACAATTTATGTACATACACACAGTAGATAGCAAGAGAAAGAAATACAGAAAACAGGAGAAGAAGTACAAAGGTGATGCTTATTTCTTAAGAAATCTCTTCCAGCATACCTACGAAAGGAGAATTGGAAAAAAACGAGATGTAGACGTGTGTAGACATGAAAGGAAAAAAAATAAAGTTAATAATATTACATTTATCAATTAAATATGCAATTATATATTTATATTCATATATATATATATATATATATATACATACCTACTATCATAAATATATACAAATACATAATAGAATAAATAACTCAATAATACATACTTATAAGCAACTACGATGAAATAGTAAGAAAGTGTTCCTTCAAGCCTCTCTTAAAGGCTGCAAGATTTTGGCAGCCCCTAAGATCAGGCGGCAGTAAGTTCCATAACCGTACAGCGTGTACAGTAAAAGAGTAGGAATAGAAATCGGTGGAGTGGGGTGGGGATTTTAGGAGATTCTTAAGATGCGACCTGCAAGGTGCATCAGAGGGACGGGAGTAGGAAAAGCGTTCCCGCAGGTAAGAGGGACTTTTAGGGTTGTGAAGGATGTTGAATAAGAGACACAATATGCGAGTGTTCCTGCGAAGTCGAATAGGGAGCCACTTGAGAACCTTGCGAAATCCAGAGACATGATCATACTTTTTAAGGTTGAAAATAAAACGAATACAAATATTTTGCAATCGCTCAAGTTTGTTTAGAAGCTCCTCGGTGACATCCAAATAACAGACGTCGGCGTAGTCGATGATGGGCTGAATCAGTGTTTGGGCAAGGGAGATTTTGGTCTTCAAGGGCAAAAAGCTCTGAAGGCATTTTAAAGAGTGAAATGTATAGTGCACTTTTCGACTGACTTCAGCGACTTGGGCAGTCCACGATAAGTTTGAGTCCATGATCACCCCCAGGTTTTTAGCTTTATAAGTATAGTCAATCTGAACACCATTCAACCAAAGAGGAGACAGCGACGCAAGATCCAGCTTATTCCGCATGTACCTGCCACCAATAACCAAAGCCTGGGATTTCTTAGGGTTAATTTGCAACCCAAAGGACCGCGACCACTCCCCAATCAGCTTCAGGTCACTGTTTATGGCGGACACGGCAGCTTCTGCATCTTCCCCACGAAAGTGATGGTACAGCTGCAAATCGTCTGCATAGAGATGGAAGTGAGAGGAAATGACTCTAGTGATAGAGTTAATAAAAATAGAAAAGAGGAGAGGAGAGAGTACGCCACCCTGAGGCACACCCGCAGTAAGATAGCACCAATCCGACGACGACTCGTCAAGGCGTACCTGCTGCGAGCGGCCGTTAAGATAAGAGTGAAACCAGCTAATTGTGGAAGAGGAAAAATTAAGGGATTTAAGGATCCCAAGAAGAATATCGAAGTCAACAGAATTGAAGGCACTGCTGAAGTCTAGAAGAACAAGTAATGTTAGAGATTTGTGGTCCATAGCCCAGCGAATATCATCAGTAACCTTTAAAAGGGCTGTGACAGTGCTGTGGCCAGGCCGAAAACCGGATTGAAAAGGGCTAAGAAGATCATTACTAGTTAGAAAAAGAGAAAGTTGCTGATGAACGATGTGCTCAAGAACTTTAGAGAGATAAGGAAGGATGGAAATTGGTCTGAAATCGGTCAGCGCAGCCGGGTTAGGGATTTTGGGTAACGGGATAATATAGGCTTGTTTCCAGGCGTTGGGAACGGTGGATGAAAACAAGGAAAAGTTAAAAATGTGGGTTAAGACAGGAAGTATTGTGGGGAGTAAAGGGGAAATCATTCTTGAGCAGATACTATCATTACCAACAGCAGAAGAGGAGATAGCATGGATAGATTTTTTGACATCACCTTCACTCACAGATCTGAATTCAAAAGGAGAACACTGTGGCAATGGCAAACAAGACAAATTATCTAAGGTAGCTGATTTGACGAGAGGATCTAAAGAAACAGGGGGGAGAGAGAAATGTTTGTTAAGAGCAGACACATCAGTATCTTTGCTGGAAACAACAGGAGATTTACCAATGCCGACAGTTTTCAAAAACTTCCAAACTTCAGAGGAGTTCCGGTTGTCAAGAGAATTATGAAAGTAGCGTCTCTTTGCATCTCTACACATACGACTGCAGCGATTACGCAGTTCCCTAAACAAAATCAGGTTGCGCTCGGAAGGACAGCGCTTCAACCTTCTTTTGGCTCGGTCTCTACTTGCCATCGTATCCTTAATGGCGGGTGTAAGCCAGGGAGCCGGGGCATAACGGACTTTAACTCGACGAATCGGGGCGTGACGATCATAAAGTTGAAGAATTCTTTTGTTGAAGATATTTAGCATATCGTCAACAGAGGAATTATGGAAAACATCAGTCCAGTCAATACCACTAGCATCGTGTAACAATGCCTCCAGATCTATGCCCTTGTAGTTCCGAAGGAAAATAAATTGCGGCTTGCGCTTAGGAGGACGAATTTTATAAGACATAAATATTAAGTCATGGTAAGAGAAACAAGCGGTGAGTTGGCCGTGAATAGAAACATTATTAGAATTAGAAACAATTATAAGGTCCAAAAGAGAGGGAGAGCAATTTGGAAAATGATGAGTAGCAGAGAGAGGCAGAATGCTGAGATTATAAGAAGATATGAGAGACTGGAGTTTATTAGCTCGAGAATCATTCTTCAGAAGACACGTGTTAAAATCACCCATCAAGACTACGTGATCATAGGTGGGACAGAAATCGTTTAGAAGAGAATCGAAAGAATCAAAGTAATTAATACCGAGGTTAGGACTATACATCACACCAAGAAGCATTTTGACGTGATGTAAAGATATTTCTAAGAAAAGATGCTCTGCTGACCCCGAGTAGGAAGAAGGTGAAGCACTAATAACCTTATAGGGAATATCAGCACGTAAATACATGGCAACACCACCACCACCTTTCCCCGTCCTGTCGTTACGGATGAGAACAAAGCCAGGAAGAGAATAGTGAACCGACAGTAGAGAAGGCTTCAGAAAAGACTCCGAAATCAGTAGAGCATTTAAATGTGCACTGTTAATGGATGCCAGAAGATCTGAGTAATGGCTAGGAACACTCTGAGCGTTGATGTGGGCAATATTGAAATTATTGGGATAGTGGGAAAACAAAGAGGAAATCTGATCTCCAAGATTCAATGGAGAAGAAGAACTACTTGCCGCGCTAAGAAAGCTGTTAGAAGAAGAAGAACAAGAAAAGAAGTCATCATCCAAATTACCATCCATCATAGTTGTAAAACACTAAATATATACTAAAAATAAAATAAATATAAATTTAAAATAGATACGAGATACCTACCGAAACCAAAAACTAAAAATAATTACAAAATACTCGTAGCTTAAACCCCCCAAACGCTAATGCAGGAAGAGATTTTACAACAAATTATAAATAATTATACAGCAAAAAAACAAGATAAAAGAAAAAAGTAATCTGACGAGAATAACAGCGTTAAGAAATAAAAAGTACGAAAGCTGACTACATCTGTGCAATGCAGGTGCAACAAAACGCAAAATACTTGCTTATGTCAGAGTCAACTTGACATTGTCGTGTCAAAAATAATAATACAAACAAAAATGAACGAGATATCTACCGACAGAGATTCTTAAAGTTAAAAAAAAAAAAAAAACATATATATATAAAATGAGTAAATCAAAGCAAGCTATGGGTAGACTCAAAAGTGAATAATTAATTGTACCGACAATGTCAACCACAGTACTGCAAAAGAGCAGAAATATTCAGCGGCGGACTTTCCTCACGAGTTTCCCTTTAGGGGTTGCTGTTAAAGGCAAAGCAGCCGCACATGCAGGAGAGGTCGAAGTAGCAGGCCCGTGGTCTAAAGAAGTAGCAGCACCGGCGGCAGTAGGAAATAGCACGATTAAATTACGGAGCTCACCCATCGTCATGCTGGCAAAGTGGTAAAATAAAAAGTAGAAAAAAATATTTTATCGGTTTATGCAATCCAAAATTACTGCCGAAAACCCAACATACATAAACAGGTTATGTAGTAGTACTGGTTATGTAGTTTGTATAAGTTAACAACCCAATTTCCCCAGAAACGGCGTTGTACTGCCTTCTTCGCGCTATAATGATTTTTCCTAAGTTGATGTGGTCGAGACGGGTGGGGACCTATTAAATTGTCGAATTGTTCGGTTGGTCTCTTGTTGGCATTGGTGGTATTTGTCCTTGCTCGTTTTTAACTCTTAGGTGGGGACACTTATTGTGACGGACGGGAAACTTCGGAACCCTACACTGTGCGTGGTCTGACACGCTCTTGGTCGGTTTTTATAAATAGATTGTAAGTAATCTTAGACAGTCACGAATACCAGTTCTATGCAGTACTAGTATCAACACATAAGACACTGTATAGTGACTGTGGGGAAGCTGTGGTTTGATAAGAAATTGACTCATCTGTTTTGCTTCAACCTCACTGTTGAGATATGTCAGTTGTCGTCGGTCTCTGGGAAACATAACTATGACTAATACAAGTAACTTTAATCTTGTATCGTTACGTGAATGTCGAATTGTTCCAAGCCCTGGAACGAAAAGGAGTATATGTCGTGGCCGGATCATAGAAATTGATCACTTCTTGACATGGCCAAGTAAAACTAGCCAGATCGTTTTAAACCTTCAAGTTTGATGATATTTGATTCCTCGTTTTGCCTATTTTCTTTAGACCTTTTAATACCAATGATATGATCAAACGATTATTCAAATATCTTCAATTGTCAGCGTTTCAAAGATTTGACCAATTTTAATACGGCTAATCAAAATTGGCTATAACATGAAGTGATAAATTTCTATGATCACATTTTTCCGTTGCCGGGAGCGAAGCCGCGGTGGCAAAATATAGTATTATTTAAAAGCGAAGTACCATTCACTATGGGGGCTGCGCGTAATCATAGTAAATGTTTTATTTGCCTTTTACACTTTTATTACAAAACTTTCCCTTTGTTACAGGTTGAAATGGCATGCGAACTGAGGAAGCCGCTCTTCGTCCACGAAAAAGAGGCTCAGGACGACTTGATCAAGATCCTAGACGAATTCGGCAGTCGTCTACCTGCAGTAGTGATCCATTCCTTTACCGGCTCAGTGGAACAAGGTCTCAAGTACATTGAGAAAGGGTTCTATCTAGGCATTACTGGGTATATCTGTAAGGATAAGTCTGATGGTGGAATCAGAAGGTTGCTGTCGGAAAGATTGCTGCCTCTCGATAAGTTGCTGGTGGAAACTGACTCGCCTTTCATGTACCCCAATATGAGGGCTTCCAAACTGCCGCTGCATGTGAAGGATTCATTGACTGAAAGGTGAGTTTGAAATACGTACTGGTGTTTGATATGAAATCTTCTATAATATAAAAATGAATCGCAATGTATTGGTAAGCGCAAATCTCGAGAACAGCTAAACCGATTTCGCTAATTCCTTTTTTGTTGCGTTTGTTATTGTCAGAAGGTTTTTATGAAAAATTAAGGTAAAGTAGGGTAGAGTGGCAAAGATAATTACTTAATTAGTTGACGGGAGAGAAGTCGCGGGCGACAGCTAGTATATTTTTTTTTAGTCAATTTCCATACAACGCTAAAAGGCGTTGTGTGAAAACGTCGTCTAGTCCCAAACTAAGCAATTGATAAACATACTTATATGTTTCTACATACATACTTATTATATGTAGATCAATTACATTGAAATACAGGACAAATGACCATGCTCATCACGCAAACATTCCGTTAGAACTGAACCCACGACCTCCGCTATAGCAGGCCATTGACAACTAGACCATTTAGCCAAACATTCAGACAATATAGGGCTTTTAAACTTTTGAATTCCGTTATTAGAGACATAATATAAAGACAATAGGTGTGCGAGAGAGAGAGAGAGAGAATAGTATAAATATATACAAGGTGTTTGAAGTACATACGGAATGGCTGAATAAATCTCAATGTTGTTCATGCATAAAAAACTAGAGAGATTCAGAAACTGACAAAATGATAACATTGTTCAAATCACTGACACTCAGTACTTTTTCCTCATAAAGTAGGCTATAGTGCTAGCAGGTGTTTTGCTGTTTCACTTTCGTTATATTTTATCGTTTTATTACTAATTCACGTGACTGTATTGTAAACGCAATCAAGATCGACGCGTCATTAAGAGTTTTGTTTTGCGTTCGGGCCGTATGTCCTTTACTTACATGGGGGTCTAAGGTCTTTGACCTGGTAAAAAAAGGTGGGCATAAGAGAGTAGAGCATAGTTACAATACTGATTAACAATCGGTATTGTAACTGCAGCTCCCATCCGGAAGCTTGCGGTCCGGTCGTCTTGCAACAGTCCGAACCGAACCAAGTCGTCAATGGCGCGCTCTGTTCCCGCGCGCCTTATGGAGTTGTCAGCAAATGTAAGGCTAAAGTCTACTGGGGCCCCGTTCTGTTTCTGAAAGGAAGGTCCGACCCCGGTATGAAGGCTAAGAAGGAATGGGGTGGGTCGTTTAGTCAGTAAGAGTCTGATTCGTCATTAGACGATTTTTTCCACCATAAAGAAAAGTTTCCATCCCAAATCCGATGCGATTCCAGACGGGTAAATGCAATAGGTATCAGATAGGTAGTAACCAGGTAATACACAGTATTTAAATATTACTGTGACTCGATATTGACTGTGATCCCACCTGATGGTAAGCAGTGATGCAATCGTTGTTATCTACTATTTTGGTGCACAGTAAAGTTTATTTTATGTGACTTCAATAACAATGATACGCAGACATGTATATATTTTATTGTATAGTAAAACTGCGATAAAAACGGACATAAAAGATTTTGAGATAAAGCTACCGAATGATAAGATTATCTATTTGTTTCTGTCAGTACCTTCACCCGCTTGAAAGTAGGACATTATCTCAATTGAACAAACACCCAGAATGAAAAGTATCCTGCTATAGGGATGTTAAGGACGGAAGGGCCTTTCACATGTTGAGCACGGTTTCAAAGCTTGTTCTACTAGCGCAATCCAACGCGAAATTTGATGAAAAGGCAACGAGAAAAAATAGCCTAAAAAAACATTGTTTGAAAAGTTGTATCTCACAGTGATGTAACGCGGTCTGAGTTTTTTAAACATTTTTGTTATTATTATTATAGAAAATATTTATTTATTTAACTGTTTATGTCAATATAAAAATGAAGGAAGCAGCAGAGTCAAAGCCTTCTGGGTCCAAGGGTCGATGCGAAAGCGGAACACCGGGGCCCTAGAACTAAAGCAAGAAGGAACGGTGGATCGATTAGTCAGTAGAAATCTGACACTGTTTCCTGCTGCGCCCAAGGGCGGGATTTGTCATTCGATGATTTTTCCCACCATAAAAAAATATATACCTAATTCCGTTTAGCCGTTTGCCTATAGTGTACACTAGTGTATTAATATTGCACGGCGCTAGACGCTGATTTATAGGGCCATGTTTGACAGACATGACAGTCCAGACAGTGATTAGATTAGCGGCTTGTACTTTACCTAGTGTTGATAACAGAATTTAAATAACAACAACGCTATCGTATAACGTGTTATATTACTATAAGCAGAGTATATTTCTAACGTAATAAATATCATGATGACAAGATTGTTCGAAAAATAGGTTACAAAACATAACAAATTAATATCGTGATGACAAAATTGTTCGAAAGGGGTATATAATAAATTCATCAACTTGTATACTAGCTATAGACAAGCACGTTCATAGTAAATATATATAAAAATTAATGCCACTTTTCGTTGTAATTTTTTAACTCAACAGCAGGCTCATCTATCCAAACCAAATGTTTAGGCTTTGTTTGGACTACTTAGTAGATGGTTTATGTGAAATTTGTACAAAAGCGGTCGAGTGGTTCTTTATTTATCACATTGTTCTGTTGCCGGGAGTGAAGCTGCGGGGAAAAGTTAATACTAAATATTTGTCACAATACTGAAAAGTTAATACAAAAGTCCACTGCAGCGCTTCATTGGCATTTTCCTCACATATATCTCGATTTTAAAATAGAATCAACTTTTTTGTACACCAAAAAAGTAAATGAGGGTGATTTTTTGAAATGAGACATCCTCTCCGTTTCTCATTCGTCTAGCCTAGTTTTTTTTCTTTTCAATTTGATATTTTTATTTGCTTAATAGTTTTTCTCGATCACAAAAGTTATCAAAGACGTTTGAGAGAGTTACGTACAGTGGCTTACGGTTACAACACAAAATAGATAGGTTCGAAAGCTAGGCCAGATGAGTGAGACGTTCCCTCGGTTTCATAGAATCATGAGTCAATGAGTGAATGAATTCACCGTGTTAATATAAATAACTTACTTTTACTTACATAATATATCAATCCTGAAATGCAAATGATATCTCTTTTGACCCATATTTTTTTTCATCTTTAACTAATTAAACACTTACTAGGAGGAGCTATGCTAGAGAAACGATTTCATTTCTCACCTACTTTAAAATTACTAAAAAATGAAGTGTTTTTAAGAGCCTATTTATAAGATAAATATATTTTATTTATAATTAACTACCTGTTTCCCGCGACTTCGGTCCCGTTCCCGGCAATAAGAAACACAACAAAAAAGAATCAGCAAAATCGGTTCAGCTGTTCTCGAGATTTGCGTTTAGCAACACATTCAGCAATTCATTTTTATATTATAAGATAAAAAAAAAAAAACTATCAGGACCCAAAATAATATCTCTTTAATTATTTTTCCCAGATCCATGAACTTCGTGAACCGCTACTGCACGTTTCAGCGCAACGAACCATGCGCCTTACCTGCCATCGTGGAGCTGATCGCCGGCTTCCTCTGTGAGAAGCCTGAAGACGTGGCCTTGGCCACCGCCTTCAACGCACTCAAGATCTTCGGCCTCAGTCAGTGAGCCTGCTGGACTACCCTCTTACTTTATAGGCTATGATGGAGGAATTAGTACACTGAGATGGTAAAAATCTGATCTATATTTTCAATTAACTTGTAGAACGGGTCAAATAATTGGAAGCATTTGCTATTTTTTCATCCACCAACCCGCCTTGCCAGTGTGGTGAATTATAGAGAGGAGGCCTGTGTCCCATCATTGGGATCATAATAAGGCTGAAGCAATGCTCTGCTTTCTTGCAGCGCGCAGCTCCGATTGAGGCCCGAAAATCGCTTAGTGTGCATTCAAGGTACGCCATAAGAGTTCAACTTGTGTGACGAGGATTATAATCGTAGCAAATGGTTCAATTTATTTGCCCCGTCCTATAATAAAGTGTAAGTAAGAGGGAAAAATAGATATATTTATAAAGAATCGAAGTGTCTTAAGCGCCTAAGTGCCTTGATTATAATGAGAATCAATAACGTATCGAAATAAAAAATAAATATATGTGATTAAGAAACTCGATTCAACACTAGAACGAATCCCAATCATTTATAAAATGATTTATATTTACTTTGTTCAGATGAAATGGTTTCTTCGACCGTCATCCGTTTAATTTTCATGATTTTTTTAACGTAACAAAAAATTATGAAGTTATTAATATAGAACTAACCTCGAAAATTGAAAATACTCATGTTCATTGTTAAACGTGCATTTCGATATTGACAAGAAACTACGTATTTGTGGTTGAGATAGAAGTTTTTTGTGGCACAATGAGGCTATTGGCAGTTTTTGCGGCGTGATTTTTTATAAGAGTCAAATCGCTGCAGAAATCGTCCTAATTCGATGATATCTTGCCATTGAATTGTATGAAACTAACGACTCGGGTTGAGAATGTCCCTTTTCCAAAAAGTCCCTTGGTTTCAAATAAGTCGCTTTCCCGAAATGTCCCTTTCTCAAAATGTCTAAACTAGGAATATCCAAATAACAAATCAAGTAGTTAAAAGGTCATATTGAGAAATGGTCATTTTTGGGGAAATTGACATTATGGTATGGGGGATATTTCGGGGAAGGGCCATTATGGGATAGGGAACATTTCAGGAGTGGGACTATTTGAAACCAAGAGACATTTTTAGCCTGAGCCAAACTAACATTAAATGTTGCCTCTCTAAATCGTAAGTTTGCCGAAGTAGATATAACAAGATTTTGGGAGTGAAAGTAGGGATATTGGAATATACTTGACATGGCAATGGAATGACCCAAAATTCCTCAGTTAATTATTGCAGAAGCAGCTATTTTGATTGTGATTTTAATTATTGAAGGAGAATTAGCTTTGCAGATTATTCAGCGTTTATATTTATTTATAGTTTATTATCTGTGAGGTTAGTTTGACTGAGATTTTCAGTATTGTAAACATGTGATAATTGGTAACTCGCTTTTAATCGCTTGCTTCGGATATACAAGAAGCGTTATTGCACCAGGGTAGCACGACCAAATACTCCATTTCGTCAGGTCACTTATGGGGATCAAAGAATTAAACGATATGCGAGTACTCAGTCGCTATCACACGACCCTGGCGAATGGAACACGAACATATTTGTCGGACTAAGGTTGTAGACAGATGGACTGCATTTCAACTGCAAATTGCAGGTCGGATGCAGTTTGAATGAAGTTGACACGACTGCAATAGAAAAGCAAACTAAACGTGCAGTCCGATTGGAGACGGCGGTTCAGTGCAATCGTGTAAACTGCACACCAATTGCCATCAAATATTGTATTGCAGTTCAATTGCGATCCGTCTGTCTATAGCCTAATTCGACGCAAGCGATTATATGATCCAAGTCAATCAGGTATATTCCAATGTACCGACAAATAATTATTTCATAATAATGAAAGAAACGCTAGGCAAGTTACAAAAGCGTACCTGAAACGCGCCAAGTCTAAATTATTGCCATTATGAAGTACTTGGTATTTTTGCATAATATACGACGATCTTTATTATTAAGTTTTTTTTTTGACACGAAATGTGGCTTTTAATGCACTCGCCTTCGAAATTTGGTGGCAATTGGGTTTAGTCAGACTGATCTCAAATATGAACCGTGTTTGAATTTAATTTCGATTTATTTTTCCACTAACAGGACTTTAGTATCGTTTGAAAAATACTTAATCAACGAATTTTTCAACGATTTTTGTTTATTTAGGGCTGCAGTCCATTTACGCGTTATTTAGTTGTAATTAATATTTTAGTTTAAGGAAATGTAAACCATGTTTGATACTAACACTTGAGCGTAAATATAGTTATAGGCGATGTATTTAGACTTCAGATAGTTAATTAATTTTTCGCCAAATATTTAGGGAAGTTAGTTAGTGTTTGTTTGTGTTTAAAATGTGTATTTGATATATGTCATTTGGTGTTGAACGAGCGGAGAAAGAACTGTACAGAAATAAATCTTTAAAATATTATTTTTTTACATGCCAGTTTCATGGATAATAAGGGTTTTGATACAGTTTTTCCGCTTGTTCGGCTTAGTTGACAAACTCGATCGTCTTGCCTGTACGCTCGCGGCAATGGACTGCGCCCCTAACCTCTAGAACATCGACCTATTGTCACCATGTTATTTCAGTGCACGGTGTTAGGTATTTCTAGTTATTCTCGCTCTGCGCAGAGCATTCCTAATCGAATTACAATATTTATATTTTCATCGAATATTTGTAAATAGTTTGAAAGAAATGTGTAATAAATAATTATTTAATTAATGTTAATTTAATGCTGGTAGTCACAACGAAATCAAAGACTGCAAGTATTAAAGATGTGAACTTGACATGTTAATTGTTTACGTTTTTTTATCAATATTTTTTACGTATTTAATCGATTATTGTGTAAGAAGTACTGTTATTCCTTTATTTTTTGACACTTTGTTGTAGTGTGTAAGTGTGGGTCGCCGGGCCGAGCATTCGCTGTGTATAGATAGACTTGTATATTGCGACGGCCCGCCGGCTCGGGTCGAGTGCCTTCGATGTAACGTCCTTTTGTGATACAATATTTTCATAGAATGTACAGATTATTTCTTTCAATATACAATTAAAGAGATTATATTTTGGTTTTATTTTTAACTATTGATCCGCCCCGACTTCGTAAACGATGATTTCTAATGTTTGTAGCAGATATACTTAAACTTTCTGCATGGGTAAATTCGCACTTTTGAATCTCTTAACTGTATAAAATATTAAAAAGATGACTAAAATTAAACAGACTTATTCAGTTCTTTTTAATATCGATCATCTTATATATTTATAATTTCTTAAATTTAAGAAATAATAATTGGATTTCCTCATTTATTAGAAACCGTGACGAGGTGTGAAGAATGAGGAACTCGAGAAATCAAAAGCAAAAAAATCACTTTAATTTTAAATTTATTGCTATTATTTACAATTTTTGGCAGTCGACATATTTATTACTAAACATTATACATTAAACAATAAACCTTTCGTATTAATTGTGGTCTAAACTTTGTAGACAAGCAGTCTTGTAATACTGTGAATTCACATAAGTAACTTGAGTCCTACTGTCCATACGCTGTCGTTAGCGGTAACGCCACGCCACGTCGGCAGAACGTTTTTTGGTTTTGCGTAAACCAAGCGTATAATGCAGAATACGCGTCTGAAGCTACGCGTCTGTGTACATGAGGCTTAAGAGAGAAACTATTTTCAAAACTCAAAACAAATGAATTCTCCTGAACAATACGGTAAGGCTAAACTCACGAAACCGCCGTCTTGTGCGGTTACGCAGCTTGTCGCGGAGCGTGTAGCCGCAACCTGTCGAGGTTGCGAACAACCGCGCACACCGCGCAGGTAAAACGCGACGTGAAATGTGCTTTTATTTTTTTACATTTATATCTGCATTTCACAGCAGCTGCAGGCCCGCAAACGTGGCAGGATGTAAACCGCTACGTCCGTGAGTGTAAACCGCTACGTTATTTCTTAGCCGAACAGTTAATTAATGATTACAAAGGTGTTGGTAGAAACTTAAATTTTAAATGTAAAAAAAATATATAATAAACTCAACTACAACAAGTTTCCCAAGGTCGAAGAGAAACAGTATAAGGTACGTGTTCTTTTTTCATCGAAATCGATATATTTCGATGATGCGAATAATATTGTGCGGAAGTTTTTTTAATACTTAGTTTGTCTTTAAATCGCCTTTTTGCTTTTAATGCTCTTTTTTTTGTAACGAAAATTATTGTAATATTTGTTTGGCAAAAATGTTAAATGTACAGTACATTTAACATTTTTGACTCTCCTGGGCCACGTAGGCAGATAGATGTAGGCGCTTCTACATACATTTTATATGGCTTTGATTCCAATATAAAACATTATTTTTAGTATATGCGAAACCTGAATAAAGATTGTTCAGAAATTGTAACTGAGTCGACTCCCATTTTTACACCATGTAATTTTTTTTCACATAAATAGTTAAAGAACATCACAAGTTGGACATCAAACCAACACTAAGTAGTATACAGATCGCGGTAGGTCATTGCGGGCATTGAGAATCAGCGCATAGCTGGGTGCAGGAGCAAAACAACCGTTCAGTAGCCCGGGTGGCCCGGTGACTATGTATTTGTGCGGACAATTAGGCAACATAAAAACTTACAATTTTGTGATTATAATGATGCAATTATAGAATTTCATGCATAATATTCTTTACACAAAAATACTAGACTCATAGACTCGTCTTTCGGGTTTAGCATACATTAAAAATAAGGCAGTATATCAGTGTTGCAAAACACTACCTCTAGACACAGTATATTGTCATTTCATAGCATTTTCCCACAAACACATGCTTGTAAACAACATTACGAACGCAGCCAAGCCGCTTACAAACAAAACGACGTAATATTTTAAAAAACCTAATAACCTAAGATATCACAGTGAGTCCTAACTCTTGTCGAGTTTCTTCACGATCCCGGGCGGCGGAGAGATCAGTACCTTCCTGGAGAGCCTCACCTGGCCGGACACGGGGTCGCGACCGAAGTACTTCACCTGGATCTCGGAGCCCACGTCCAGGCCCAGCACTGAAGGGTGCATTATCTGTGGACATGTAAGGCGTTTAATCAACAACTTATTTATAAAAAATAAATAATACACACAACCTTCGATCATCAATGTACCAGATCAAGGGTTAAGAATAAAATCAGAACGCTAAGTGGCCCAGAATTGCTACATTTATACAATGTGTAACAAAATAACCATATACCTACATCAAGAAGCGCTAAATTACTACTACGCCTACAGATTTACAGAATGTTTCGTAATATTAGCAAGTGTCGTGGAATGTTATTGACTACCGTAATGTTGTGAAAGGTTTGTTATGATTTGAAATCAAGAATCATGCGATACCAAGAATATGGTACCAATTTTTTGAAAAAAATATTTTGAGCTGAAACTTCGTGTAGGGATTCTATTCAAACTGTATTCTTCAGCGCTTCTTAATGTATATGGTTATTTTGTTACAAAGTCAAAGTCAAACTCATTTATTTCAAATAGACCATTTACAGGCACTTTTGAAATGTCAAAATTGAAGCTAGTTTGCACGTTCCAAGGCGTAGACTCCTATGGAGAAGAACGTGCAAGAAACTCCATGGGCACTCTTTTAAATCCAAATTTATATTTACATATTACTTGGTTACAAAATGTTGATTCTAATATGCGAGCACGATGTAGCGGTATTTAACAAAAAGTAAAATAATAATAATAAAATAAAAAAAATCAAATAAGCGCCTAGCAGCCAAGAGATGACCGGTCTCAACTGACGGCACCCGTTCACGAGCATGACGCATGTATCAGCCCCACTCCGCTCAACCATTTTAGAGGGAACAGAATGACCCAACACACGCGCCACCTTCAGCGAGACATTTGAGAGAGCATGACAAACTCTCAGCTGCCATGCTCGAATGTCAAATAAGTTGCAACCTAGCGAAAAATGCTCCATGGTACTTCACATTTACAAAATTTACAAAGTGCTTCTACATTATACAATGCTATTGTATCCAAATCAAAAAAATATAATAATTGTAGATGGTCATGAGCTTCAATTTAACAAATAAAATATAAAACTATTACGAAAAGCCAATATAAAAAGGGCAACAACTTCCATCCTTTCAATAAATATGTTAACAAAAAAAAAAAAAAAAAAACAAAAACAAATTGGAAGGCAAAAGTAGACTGTGGCTGTGGAGCAGAAACGGCATTTAACCAAGCATTATTATCAAGAATGTAATCTTCCAGTTTATACTATGCTTGTCTACGTTGTATATCTTCGAGACAGAAGTTATAAGTAACCATATAAACCTTAAACTACAAAAATAAAACATAATATCGTTTGCATTATATTAGTTAGTATGTAAAAAAAAAAAAAATTGAATTTCAAGTAAGTAGCCCAAATGACTAGTTACCGTTTACCCTCTTATAAGAAAAAAAGGCACACGTAGGTTGGCGTCCGAGCAAAGCGAGGACGCTAATAGTTCGAGGGACTAAATTCTCTTTAACCCTTTACCTCAGGTTTTCATTACGAATACAAGGACAATAAAAATAATAAAAATTAGAGTCATCGTAAAAACTCGTCGTTTCATTTAAGGTGTATTTGCTTTACCTTTCTATGATCGAGCTGCGTGTTGTGCACTAGCGCGGGCGGCATGCCCGGGAACAGCGTGACGAGCACACCAATGTCCCTCATCTCCACGACCCTGGCCTTGTAGATGGCGCCGAACTCCAGCTCGTGCTTCTTGTCCTCAGAGAGCCAGGCGGCGAACCGCGCGCGCGCCTCCTCCATGGCGGCTTGTGACGGCGCGAACACGCTGTACTTCACATCGTCTATCGGCGTCACCTGCACGACCAAGTTTTTATTAACCTTAAAGGCAGCCTTTCGAACTAAGCGTCACTGACGCAGCGTTTGTAGCGTCTATGTATAAATAACATATAAGGCACCGTTATAAAATGCTGTCTTTTCATTTATTTTTATTTATTTATTTCATTTACTAGTTACTTTTCAACGGTCGGCATTATATAATGACAGCATTTTATAACATACTCCTATATGTTATCAAAATTATTTTGTTCATAGATGCTATAGACGCTGCGTCAGTGACGCTTAGTTCGAAAGGCTACCTTTATTCTGCTCTACACAACTCGCGAAGTTGATTGAAGTTGAACGAATATGTCAGTGTAGGATACTTCGCTTTGCTTTTGCTTTACTTCGGACTTCAATCAACTTCGATGAGTACTTCGCGAGTAGTGTCGAGCAGGCTTTAGATTTAGAATATTTTGTTTGTAAACGCAAGTCAGTTTACAGCAGAGTGAGATGTTAAAGATGAGTATGTCGGATTTGGCGTTCATTTATTGTCAACAAGACAAGGCACGCCATCTAGTGGCAACTAGACGAACTAAACAAAGATGGCACGCTTGATAGAGTTAGTGACGTATACGCTTTTCTAGGAGCTTGTGGAGGGGAGAACCCACCCAGACTCTCAGCCAGGCCGTCGCAAAGTCAAGACTCGTTAATTACCTGAACACCAGTCTCAACATACAGCTTCTTCAGGTTGACTCCACCATGGCCGAGGAGCTTGGACCTCTTATGGACTTCCACCTGAAGCTCCTCGATGACTGGCATGGTGTCCTTTTGGCTCTGTCTGGAATTTGTTTTATTATTATTGATAGGTTCGTGCTTGACGACTATGTGACCTGATGGCAAACAATGATCTAGTTGGAGCAGGCTTAACCTTAATTATTCCTAAGAATTTTTAAGGTCCTAAGTAACTCTAACTTCGAGCAGGGTAGGTTGGAGTAAACCATTGGCGTTTACGTTCAAAAATGCGAGTGTAGGGTAGATACCCTGTGACGTCATTAGAGTTAACTCCGACCTCAAATTTGAACGCAGCCCTGTGGCTGACAGTCTCCATGAAGTTACATGTATTGGAGACTTGGCAGTATTATGCCCGAACACTGCTAATTAATCTAACTTCATTAAAAATTAAATCCCCTTCAAAAATTGACAAGTAAAATATCAACATCATCATTTCAGCCGAAAGACGTCCACTGCTGGACATAGGCCTCCCCCAATTATGGCCATAACGATCGGACGTAGTTTTGGAAGGTCTCCAACTTGATGGACCGATGACCTGGCAAGGGTTGCGGGTATCCGATGGCTGCGAGATGCACAGGAAGTAAAATACCAAAAATATAATAGTATCACAAACCTAGGCTTATCAAGACACTGGTTCATAATGTCGATGATCTTGTACTTAGCGTCGCAGGCCTTCTGTATGGACTCCATGATGATCTTGAGCGGGAGACCAGAAAGCTTGATGTCGGCTTGTAGGGCCGTTATGCCTTTCTTAGTACCAGCTACTTTGAAGTCCATGTCACCCATGTAGTCTTCTATACCCTGGAAGAGAATGGAGTCAGTGTAGGTGATGCTTGTCAGAAATTGAGTATATTCTAGAAATGGGGTCTTAATTTCCAAACGCGGGCCAAATTCGGCCCACCAGGACAGTCTGATTAGTGTCATCAATCTGTTAATCTCTTATTCTCAAAATTTGAAGAACACAAAATGATATTACTCGGTTTTATATTTTACTTGCAAGGTATTTAATGACAGAAATGATGACACCGAAAATGTAAGTATCGAAGTATTAACTAGCAAAATAATAAATTGTGTTTTTCACGTTTTTTCGGTCGTTACGCACTACTTACAGGTCATTGAACACGCTCAGCTGATGTTTACTTGAAGACATTGAATTCGATGCGTATATCAATTCGATTTTAAGAAAAAAGTACTTTATTTTTTATTTTATCTTTACAAATCAATAGTATTTCAGACCCTCGACGGGATTGAAACTATTAAAATTTTGAGGTGTATAAGCAGGCGTGCTGTTGCTAATCGGTTTCCAAATTCACTTTCTGTATAGTCTAAAGATTATATTTTATATTAGAGCCCGTATAATTAACAATTATTATACAGAGAGTTTTGAAAAAGGTTTAAAAACATCAAGCCAAGGCACATGCCACAATATAATTGTATAGTGCAGCAGATAGACGTGAAAAATTACTAGAAAATCGTCTCAATTTGAATATCATATCACCACAGATATAGATATACCTAGATAACGCAAGCAACACGATCGGTATGGAAACCAAGCGTATATTTTTAACTGATGTCCGACTGGTACACCGATGAGAGACTGACCGCGAAAGTGACCACTTACGATTTTTGTACGTAAGCTAGGCACGCGAAGTAGTTGCTCTTGCGTTATCTAGGTATATCTATATCTGTGCATATCACAGTTAGGTATAAAATCAAGACTCACTAACAAATCAGTGAGGATCCTGTAGTCGGCGATCTGTCCGTTGTCGTCGGCACGCGACACGAGGCCGATGGCCACGCCGGCCGCCGGCGCCGACAGCGCCACGCCCGCGTCCATCAGCGCCAGCGAGCCGCCGCACACTGACGCCATCGAACTTGAGCCTGGGGGAAGCAACACGGGTTAGAAAAATAAATTATAAGCCCAGGAGTTACAATATACAACTTGTAGATCGTCAGATCGCAAAAAAATTGTGGAGGAACAGAACAACATAGAACAGCTGTTTGAATGATCTTGTGAAATAGGCTCTAAACTACGATTCTATAAAAAACATTTATTTTATAAAAATATAAAAAAAAACGACAAAAATTTCCACTACTGGGGGTTTAGAGTCATGTAATGGATCCATGATATTCTTTTGTGCGACTATGTCAAAGACACCCTGCGTATAAAAAAGACAAGTTTGGATTAAATGTATACCAAGCAATGTCATACGGACAACGGACCAGTACGGATGTTTTTATAATATAAATCTATTCGCAAGTAGGTACGTATCTTCTTTTTCAACGGAGTAAAAAATATCGAAAAATGTAAAGGGTTTATATTTTGTATATAGTGTAAAAAGAGAAAGTGAGTGAGTGTAAAAAAGTTTGGGAACTCCTAGTTTAGGCATTAACCTTTCGAATACCTATATATGTATAGGTGTGCGGACACCGATGTTCTCTTGGGGCTATTAAGACATTAGAACTAATGAGAAAAAAATCACTAAGAATATGCATAGCTGTGAGTAGAAGGCACCGCTCAGCCAGCGCTCTGTGACTCTCTTCCATTCCCCATCCTACTTTCCACTTACCATTAGACTCCAGCACCTCAGCCGTCAGCCTCACCGTGTAGGGCTGGTGTGGTACTACCGGCAGCAGGCCCTGCTCGGCCAGGGCTCCATGACCCACTGTCCACTGCCCCGGGCCTTCACCCCTTCCTCCCACGACTTACCATTAGACTCCAGCACCTCAGCGGTCAGTCTCACCGTGTAGGGCTGGTGCGGTACTACAGGCAGCAGGCCCCGCTCGGCCAGGGCTCCGTGGCCCGCCTCACGCCGCCCTGGGCCTCCACTCCTGCCCACCTCACCCGTCGCGTAAGAAGGGAACTCGTAGTGGAGGAAGAAACTCTTTTCTTTTATACCACTGAGGAGAAAGAGGTTTCAAATAACAATATAAGGTGACTGGAAATTAGAGAATTAGTGATCGATACTTAAACACATGATTGTAGACATGATAACAAACAACTTTTACTATAAGATCCTTATTTTATAACAAAACTAAATTATTGTAATTTGCATGAAAAACAAAATGCTTTCCTATAATTAAGTGGCTAAATTCGCTAAATCGACTTCGAAATCTCATTAGGATTTTTTTGATGCCATTCGTTTTCTACCCATTTTTACATATTATTATTTTTAATTTCTATTTAAATACATGTTAAGCTTTAATATTTATTAGTTTTTAAATGTATATATTTCATAAAATACGAAAAAAATAAAGAATACATGTTGAACATGTTTTTGTTGTTGAATAGTGTTGTATGATTGCACCACTGCTTACCATCAGATGGATCGCAGTCGCAATTAGTTTATATCGAATAAAAAAAATATTTCAGAAACTTATTTTTTTGGGCAGCATCAAAAATCACGAGTAAATCATATATCTAGATATGGAATTTTCGCAAATAAAAATCTTAATTAGGTACATAACTTACCTAGTCAGCATAGTGAGTGTGTCCATTTTGAGCGCACTCTCCGGTGAATCAAACGCCACGGTGCACAACACTTGTGTCTGACCTCGCTGGAAGATGGCGCTGCCGTGAAGGGGTTCGTACAGGGACACCTAGCAAAGAGACCATTATTGACAAGGGCTCATATAGGGACACCTAGCAAAGAGAACATTGACCACGGCTTATATGGCGATACATAGCAAAGGGAGACTTATTGACAAGGGCTTATATGGGGACACCTAGCAAAGACAACATTATTGACATGGGACTCATATAGGGACATCTAGCAAAGAGAACATTATTGACATGGGACTCATATAGGGACATCTAGCAAAGAGAACATTATTGACATGGGACTCATATAGGGACATCTAGCAAAGAGAACATTATTGACATGGGACTCATATAGGGACACCTAGCAAAGAGAACATTATTGACATGGGACTCATATAGGGACACCTAGCAAAGAGAACATTATTGATATAATGGCTCATATAGGGACACCTAGCAAAGAGAACATTATTGATATAATGGCTCATATAGGGACACTTAGCAAAGAGAACTTTATTGACAAGGGACTCATATAGGGACACCTAGTAAAGAGATCGACATTGACAAGGGCTTATATGGAGACACCTAGCAAAGAGAACATTATTGACATGGGACTCATATAGGGACATCTAGCAAAGAGAACATTATTGACATGGGACTCATATAGGGACATCTAGCAAAGAGAACATTATTGACATGGGACTCATATAGGGACACCTAGCAAAGAGAACATTATTGACATGGGACTCATATAGGGACACCTAGCAAAGAGAACATTATTGATATAATGGCTCATATAGGGACACCTAGCAAAGAGAACATTATTGATATAATGGCTCATATAGGGACACTTAGCAAAGAGAACTTTATTGACAAGGGACTCATATAGGGACACCTAGTAAAGAGATCGACATTGACAAGGGCTTATATGGAGACACCTAGCAAAGAGAACATTATTGACATGGGACTCATATAGGGACATCTAGCAAAGAGAACATTATTGACATGGGACTCATATAGGGACATCTAGCAAAGAGAACATTATTGACATGGGACTCATATAGGGACACCTAGCAAAGAGAACATTATTGACATGGGACTCATATAGGGACACCTAGCAAAGAGAACATTATTGATATAATGGCTCATATAGGGACACTTAGCAAAGAGAACTTTATTGACAAGGGACTCATATAGGGACACCTAGTAAAGAGATCGACATTGACAAGGGCTTATATGGAGACACCTAGCAAAGAGAACATTATTGACATGGGACTCATATAGGGACACCTAGCAAAGAGAACATTATTGACAAGGGACTCATATAGGGACATCTAGCAAAGAGAACATTATTGATATAATGGCTCATATAGGGACACTTAGCAAAGAGAACTTTATTGACAAGGGACTCATATAGGGACACCTAGTAAAGAGATCGACATTGACAAGGGCTTATATGGAGACACCTAGCAAAGAGAACATTATTGACATGGGACTCATATAGGGACACCTAGCAAAGAGAACATTATTGACATGGGACTCATATAGGGACACCTAGCAAAGAGAACATTATTGACATGGGACTCATATAGGGACACCTAGCAAAGAGAACATTATTGACATGGGACTCATATAGGGACACCTAGCAAAGAGAACATTATTGACATGGGACTCATATAGGGACACCTAGCAAAGAGAACATTATTGACATGGGACTCATATAGGGACACCTAGCAAAGAGAACATTATTGACATGGGACTCATATAGGGACACCTAGCAAAGAGAACATTATTGATATAATGGCTCATATAGGGACACTTAGCAAAGAGAACTTTATTGACAAGGGACTCATATAGGGACACCTAGTAAAGAGATCGACATTGACAAGGGCTTATATGGAGACACCTAGCAAAGAGAACATTATTGACAAGGGACTCATATAGGGACACCTAGCAAAGAGAACATTATTGACAAGGGACTCATATAGGGACATCTAGCAAAGAGAACATTATTGACATGGGACTAATATAGGGACATCTAGCAAAGAGAACATTATTGACATGGGACTCATATAGGGACACCTAGCAAAGAGAACATTATTGATAGGGACTCATATAGGGACACCTAGTAAAGAGATCGACATTGACAAGGGCTTATATGGAGACACCTAGCAAAGAGAACTTTATTGACATGGGACTCATATAGGGACACCTAGCAAAGAGAACATTATTGATATAATGGCTCATATAGGTACACTTAGCAAAGAGAACATTATTGATATAATGGCTCATATAGGTACACTTAGCAAAGAGAACATTATTGATATAATGGCTCATACAGGGACACCTAGCAAAAAGAACATTATTGAGAACGGCTTATATAGGGACACCTAGCGAAGACGACCTTATTGCTAGGGGCCTTTATAGAGAGAATTAGCAAAGATAATAATTGGGATTCATATAGGGACCATTAGCACAGAGAACATAATTTGCAGGGGCTCATAACACACCAGCCCAAACTACAATAAAAGAATATACTATCGGATTCTAGATGTTTAGGACTCGTCTACAAAAATAACCATTAGAGAAACTCACCGCACAGGTAATCGGCCTCAACTCGTCGAGATGCCGTCCGTCACACCGTACATCGGTCTCAAAGATCATTTCTCTGAATATTTCCCTGAGGTTAGCATTAAAAGCGTCTTGCAACTGTTGTAGGTCTGCGTCCGTGTCTCGGAGTTGGTTCATCACGGTCTGACGGAGCTCTGATAACGCATTGTCACGGGACATCTTGTCGTGGGAGACATCGCTGAAAAAGATTTGCTATATTACGCGACAAATAAGTTGAACTAATGGTTACGCAAAAAAATCAAAGACAAGTGACATCTACCAATCCGCAGTGGGCCCGCGTGGTGGATTATGACCCATTCCCTCTCCTAGAGAGGAGGCCTGCGTCCCAGCAGTGGAAACATTAAAAAGGCTGATGATGATGATGAGTGGTTACGCGTAGCCCCTTTACCTCGAGGTGTATGTCTTTCTCAAAAAGTCCCTTGGTTTCAAATAGTCTTGTCTCAAAATGTCCCTTTGAGTACTTGGCTTAAGTTATTTTAAATGTTCCTACTTTAAACGCATAGCTGTCGTGGAAAAGACTTTTTGAGAAAGGGGAATTTTTGGAGATGGTCAATTCAGGAAAGGCCATTTTCGGAGGGGACATTTCAGGAAAGGCACTATTTAAAACCAAAGGACCTTTTGAGCCTGAGCACACCTCAATTGGGTTATAATCCTCGTCACAAAAGTTGAACCATTATGACGGTCGACCTTGAATGTGCAGTAACCGATTAGGTACCGGTGCTGGGTGGGTAAGTAGGGTAGGGTAGGTTAGGTAATCAGTTGATGATGGCTCGGCTGGCGCAGTGGTTGAGCGATTAACTGCTGCGACAACCGCGACTGAGGGTCGCGGGTGTCGTTTCCCGCACGGAACAAAAATTTGTATGGCCTGCAGATAAGTCTTCCGGGTTTGGGTATCTTGTGTATGTGACTTTACATGTTTGTGAACGCACCCACGACACAGGAGTAATTCCTAGTGTGGGGCAAGGCAACGTTTAAAAAAAAAAGTTGACGGAGACGGCGAAGCCGTAGGCCAAAGCTAATCTACTGTAAAAAAAGGTAAGCCTGTTTACCTGAGTATTTCTCTGATCTTCATAGAAGACAGTGTATTGATGGCATCCACGATCTTGAAGTGTAAAGGAGGCGGCGTTTCGTAGCGTCGCTTCATTTTACCAACTTCCTTCTGTAATTTCTCTATACCTCGCACTATGTGCTGGGCTTCTTTGGTGCCTGGAAATTAAATTAAAGTTAGTCGAGTTAAGACCAGGTCCCTTATACGCGAAAATAAACAAAAAGAGAGAGAGAGAGAGAGAGTTCAGTACATTTTGAGTGACCATCGGACAACCTGGCGTACGGCAAATATCCACCCCTACGTTGTTGAGACATCTACGATCGAGAGACTGGAACAGTTTTCCATACGCGGTCTTTACGTCCGATTATGAACCTTGAAGACACCTAAATTATTAGGTATCTTCAAGGGTAGAATAAAAAGGCTCAACTAGAGCGCCTCACCATCAACGATTGCATCACTGCTTACCATCAGGTGGGATCGCGGTCAAGCACTAGTACAAAGTAATTTAAAAAAAAATGAAAAACGGTTGACGAACACAAATGTACCAGAAGATTCTTTCTACGATCTGAAGGAAAGCGGACCCCGGGCACCGAGGTGAAAACCAAGGTAGCAACCGGGACGGGCGCTAGGTTGATGATGATGATTCTTTATACGATCCTAATGTTTTTTCGCCCTAAGATGAGTTCCCTGACAGTTCATTTTTTTCCGTGGCACGCATACTACTTTAGACTATAAAAAAATAATCTGGCAAAATAATTACAAATTGAATGATAAAAAAATACTGCCTTTTGTAAATGACAAAGTAAATTATCGTGATTATAATTTAAGAACATAAAATTAAGTACATAAAAAAGTATAAATTTAGAAAATGTGTAATGCGTTGAACGGAACTTCTGACTATAGAGATTGACACTACCTAATCGACAAAAAATTGATGAATCGGAATGGCCATCTTGGAATCGCGACCGCATCGCGTCAGTACGAGTGCGTTTGCCTTGTATCCTTCCGATATGGATATAAGCTCTAATCAAGAATCAAGTTCTGATAGTGAAGAGTAAATAAATTATTAATATTTTAAACATAGTGCGTTTTATTTACAGTTTTATCAAAATCCATACAGTGGTTTTTGCGTGGAAGAGTAACAAACATCCACATACACATCCATCCACAAACTTTCACATTTATAACATTAGGATATTAGTAGGAAAAAAAATCGAAAATTAGCAATCCGATTCCACTTTCTTTGTCAACTGAATCGATATTATAAAAAATCGATTAAATTTCGTTAGGTCACTATTGAGCATGCGAAGATCTGTGAGCTTGTCACCTGTCAATAAGTCAGTCGCAAATTTTATCTTGTGTGCTAGCCGTCAAAATGTACGTTTAAATATTAATAAAACTGATTAGAACTTGAGTCTTCTTTTATGCCCTAACAGGTTATGGGCCCAGTGAACTATATACAATTGATTTCGTGAATAAAGTAAAAAAAAGTTGTGGTGAAATGTTGAATGCAAAACAATAGACTCGCGCATTGCACGCGTTCATATTGCGTTTAAGAGGACTCGCCCAAGTTGTTTACGTTTCAACATTATTATGGCTGCTTCTTTTAAGATTGAATCTCTAAGTGCTAATAATTATGATACGTGGAAAATCCACATGAGAGCTATTTTGAAGAAAAATGATTTGTGGGAATTCGTATCAGGTGATGTGCCGCGACCGGCGCGCACCGACCCTAAATATTCAGAATGGGTGAAAATGGACGGAAAGGCGGAATCAGATATATTGTTGGCCGTCAGTCCTAGTGAGCTCGCAGCATTAGATGGTTTAGATACCTCAAAACAGGTATGGGATAAATTGAAATCAATGTATGAATCAAGCGGACCTGCTCGGAAGGCATCCTTATTGAAGAGACTTGTATTGACGCGCATGAGTGAGGAAGATGACCTCCGAAAGCATATTGCAGATTTCTTTGACGCTGTTAAAAAACTAAAAGAAATCGGTTTAGTTGTGATTGACGAATTATTGGCGATTTTATTGTTGTATAGCCTCCCAGATTCTTTCACTATGTTTCGTACTGCGATGGAATCACGGGATGAGCTACCTTCTACTGAGACACTCAAGGTAAAGATTCTCGAAGATTATGAAGGGAGAAAGGTCACTGTACATGACCAAGGTGCCATGTTTGTCAAACGCACTAACAAAGCGCATCAGAATAATTTTAAACATGATAACACCTTATTCAACAGTAAGGGACAAGTAGAATGTTATCGTTGTGGTCGCCGTGGACATATGGCGAGAGAGTGCAAAACTAAAATGGTAAACAAAGCTAAGCATAGCGCTAAGCGAGCAGAAGACAGTAGTTCTGAGCGGCAGGAGCATACAACAACGTTTAGTACGACCGAAGAGGCTCGTCAAGGTGAACAGAGAAGTTCTGTTTGGTGTATCGATAGTGGATGCACAGGGCATATGTGTAATGATAAGCACATGATAAAAGGATTTAAGCGACTGGATAATGAACTGAATTTGGCAAACCAAGAGAGTACGCAGATAACCGGGATAGGTGAAGTCAGTATTTCGGTTGATACAGGTTGTGAAAAACGACTGGTAGACATTCAGAAAGTGTTCTACGTGCCAGACTTACGAACAAGTCTGTTATCAGTGTCTAAGATGACTGATCGTGGATTTGAAGTTCATTTTACTAAGCAAGATGCTGTTGTTATTGATAAGAACAAGAAGGTTCATATAAGGGCTGATCGTGTAGGTAATTTATACCATGTGAGATTGAATCAGCATTATTCCAATAATGTACAAATGGTGAAGAAACCAATTGACCGGTGGCATGAGCGCTTAGGTCACATTAATGAGCGTGATCTCAAAGCTATGGCCAAGAACAATTTAGTACATGGTTTGAAGTTCGATGACAGTGAAAAATTGTCGGATTGTGAAACATGTTTAAGTCAAAAATTGACTTGTAAACCATTTCCTAAAAGTAGTGAAGGACGTACAAACTCTTTATTAGAGATAGTACATACAGATGTATGTGGCCCGATGAGGCACGAATCTTATGGTAAGAAAAAGTATTTTGTCACATTTATTGATGACAAATCTCGATGGTGTGAAGTTTATTTCATAGCTAACAAAAGTGATGTCCTAAAAGTATTTAAAGAATATAAAGCATTTGCAGAAAAACTAACAGGTATGAAGATAAAGAATTTACAGTCAGATAACGGAACAGAATATGTAAATAAAGAATTTGATGATTTCTTGAAGAAAGAAGGAATCAAAAGAAGGTTAACTGTACCATATACGCCTCAGCAAAACGGAGTAGCTGAGAGAAAAAATAGAACGTTAATTGAGATGGCTCGATGTATGATGCATCATGCCGGAAGCCCTCCAGGATTTTGGGCTGAAGCTATAAATACAGCTAATTTTATAAGAAACCGTTGTCCTACTATTGCATTGAAAGGTGAAATACCTCATACTGTATGGAAAGGGAAAAAACCTACAGTAATTTATATGAATACATTTGGAGCAAAGCTATACTACAAAGAAAAGGGGAAAAAGAAAGGTAAATTTGATGCTAATTCAGAAGTTGGAATATTTATGGGGTATGACAATCAATCTAAAGCTTATAGAATTCATGACCCTAAAACTAAGAAAATTGTGATAACAAGAGATGTTAATTTTATGAAAGAGGGAGCATTTCATAATGAATATGAAGAAATTCTGGACAGTGAATCTGAAGAAGATGAAAGGATAAATGTAAATCTGAATGAACCGTTAACAAGAAAAAGCCATTCAACTGTACCATGGGAAGAATTAGTAGAACCTACTAAAAGAGGTAGGGGGAGACCGAGACTGGTACGTACAGGTCTGGTAGGAAGACCCAGAAAGGAATATCAGTACCAGCAAAATGATGAGAAAGTGACAGACGGTGAAGAATCGGAAGTACAAATGTCAGCAAGCATGGTAACGGTTGATCGAAGGACATGGCAAGAAGCCGAAAGGACAAGTGACAATAAATATTGGCAAAATGCATTAGAAGATGAAATAAAGGATGAAACGTGGAATATAGTGCCACGACCACATGACCGAAAAGTGATTGGCAACAGATCGGTATTTACAAGTAAGGTAACAGGAAAGAAAGTTCGTCTAGTTGCTAAAGGTTGTTCTCAGCGGCCAGGGGAGGATTTTGATGAAACAAATGTTAGATTAGCTCACAACTTCGAGGGGAGGTATTGAGCATGCGAAGATCTGTGAGCTTGTCACCTGTCAATATGTCAGTCGCAAATTGTGTCTTGTGTGCTAGCCGTGAAAATGTACGTTTAAATATTAATAAACTGATTAGAACTCAAGTCTTCTTTAATGCTCTAACAGTCACTTCACTGTAATTGTCAGACAAGAACTGTCAGGGAACTCATCATATGACGAAAACATATTAACTACGATTTGACAACTTATAATGACAAACTTCAGGGAACATATTTCTAGAGTGTGACATTCTGAGTTGTGAAATTGTAGTCTAGAATTAAAAAACGAACTATACGCATTTAGGTCGACCGCCATTTGATTCAATTTCTATGTCGCGTAAATGCAGACTAGCCTTCTGCCAGCGGCTTTGCCCGCGTGAAATTTAGTTTCAAACTTTAGACCCCAATTCAATCCCTTTAGGAACTAAATTTAAAAAATCCTTTCTTAGTGTTCGCCGACGTCATAAAAAGAAGCCTTGTGCGAAATTTCACGATCCTAGTCCCAGAAATTTTGGCCGTGCGTTGATATGTCAGTCAGTCAGTGTCTCCCTTTATTAGATGTGTATACATACTTGAAGAAACAAAATTACAATGATTCAGGACTTACTTTCATACCTAATTTGATGGCCTTGAGCAAGTCCTGCTGCAGAATATCCTGCGCGCTGCCCTCCATCATCACGACCAGGTTGCGACTGGTGGCGGCGACCACCAGGTTCAGGATCGACTTCTCAAGGTCCTTGCGGGTTGGGTTGATTATCACTTCATTGTCGATTTGACCAACTCTGTTGATTTAGGAAATTATTTTACACTTTTAGATGGGAAATCCTCAAATGAATTTTTCATTAGGTCTGTGTGAAGCAAGAGGGAGGGTCCGACTTTTGCTGGCTAAGCCACCTTTGTCCAATTAGGATTTATTTTATAGGGCCATGGCACTACTTTTAAACTCCTAAACCCCGGGTGAACGCGGGCGTCCATCTGTGTCTCTAATTACAGTATTCGAAAGGTTAAATAATGTAATTACATTCAGAGACCGACTCGTCAGCAGCGCGGTCCACGCACGTCTCAAAGAGTCAGTGAAACCGTAAGGGCCCAGGAGGGTTGTAACCTACTGGGGCAATATAATCTATACATATAATAAAACAGTAACGAAAGAAAAACTGTACATTGAGAATTTTCTGGAAAAAATGAGTGGGTTTTGTTAGAAAAACGTAACTGATGACAAAAAGTGACTTTTTAGAATTTTTGTCTGTTTGTCTGTTTTTCTGTGCCTATGGTACGGGTTGGCGCCAAAACTACTGGATAGATTGATTTGAAATTCAGCAAAAATGTTCCTTAAAAACCAAGGAAGGCTTTAGGCTACATATTATCACGCCGGAAGTTATGGGAGGTAAGCAATATTGAATTTAAATAGTGCAATGGATGCAAGGGTGTAACTTTTTTTTCCGTGGGCCGATCGACTCAAAACTTAGCATAAACATTACCCTAAATTTGTTATCCAGGATGCCATAGTTATTTTTTCAGTAGTACCCCCAGTGCAAGATTTAGGGGATGTTAAAGTTTGTATGGGAGAATCTTATTGCTTGGGTTAATTAACTTGAAACTTGGCACGTAAATTTATTTAGGTAAATAATAAAGATTCCCATTATTAATTTTTCAAAACTACGTAATTTACGAATATTAGTAGTATAAAGACATATTTTAAAAAGCGCCATCTATGAGATTACACAAAAATCAAATCAAGTTATATTTTGACACTTTTTGGAAATTAATAATTTTTTGACCATGTTAGCAAGGTTAGCAGTTAGTTATTCTTAAAATTCATAGATGGTAGTGCGCATTTTCTTCATAAAAGTCGTATAATTGGTTTTGACAAATTTAAATTTCAAAAAACCCTCAAAATCTCACGACATAGGTCGTGTTCAAGATTTCATAGTCTCTTACTGCGCGGTTGAATTTACTCACAACTGGGAATAAAAAATGAAAAAAAAAAAAACAAGCCCAAACAGAGCAAATGTTACTTATTTATTTTTAGGGAAATATCTCAGGTAGTGGTTGGTTCGTTTTACGAAAAAATGTGGGTTAATATTTAATACATAATTTAAAAAAGTAGTTTATCTCTTTAACGGCGTTCTCCATGTTTATATGAAATGTCTTATTCTTATTCCAACGGTCTAACGGATTTATTTTGCAACGCAACCTAATCTTTCAATGTTATTTATATACGTACAACGACATCTACTGACTCAAATTAGTACAAACGAAAATATTACATTAACAAAATAATATTATTGTTACGCCGTGGAAATAGAACACGCCGTTTCTTCGACAAAGTCAAGAGTATCACCGAATAATTAAAACGCATTGCTAGTCGAAACCTCCAGAATAGAAGTACGTACCAGGGCCTAGCAAATTCTAGAAAAATCGGACACGTATAAGTAGGTACTCAATAATTCTGAGAACTTTTGTAGGTACTTAAGTAACTTGGTAAAGGAATTTGTACCTTCAGTCTTTTACTATAGAGTCGAAATTCGTATGAGTCGTGGGGTCGAGTAGTTACCTACCGGTAGGTAATAAGAATAATTTATTGCTTCGCGGAAACGGTTTCTTTTGTTCTGGTGTGGCCTCGAACCTTCGGTATCTAGAATTTTCTTGGCTCTGAGTATAAATACGTGTTCGCTGGCCGGACGGGAGTCAGTTTGATTTCGACTGCGAACGAGTGCGAACTATCCAAGCCAAGTGAAGAGCGTTTTCATCCATACGACGACCTAAGCGATATTCTTACGGATCTCTAGAGTGCATTACGAAGTGGTTTATTTGCGATTGGACTAAATTGGTGTTTTGTTTGTGGAAAATAAATCTCTCTCTAAGTAAACCGGCATTTAATTACTCACGTTCGTAACAACTGGTGTCAGAAGTGAGATGCCATTACTACAGAGGGACGACGAACAGCGACCACGAACAAGGAGACAAACGGAGATGGATGCTGCGCGTCACCGACTGGAGGAAGAAGATCCGGCTGGTGTCGGAGCAACGGCAGCTGCTGAGATGCCAACAGGACCAACTTCAGAAATGAGCCTCGCTGCGGTGTTGGCTGCCATGCAAGCTAGTATGGAAGCCGTTCGCCGCGAACAAGAAACCGCTCGCCGCGAACAGGAAGCTAACCAACGCCAGCTCCAGGACCTAATCGCGGCTAACCAGGAAGAAGCTCGCCGCGAACAGGAAGCCGCTCGCCGCGAACAGGAAGCTAACCAGCGCCAGCTCCAGGACCTAATCGCGGCTAACCAGGAAGAAGCTCGCCGCGAACAGGAAGCCGCTCGCCGCGAACAGGAAGCTAACCAGCGCCAGCTCCAGGACCTAATCGCGGCTAACCAGGAAGAAGCTCGCCGCGAACAGGAAGCCGCTCGCCGCGAACAGGAAGCCGCTCGCCGCGATCAAGAGGCTAAGCAGAACCTTATCCTCGAGAAAATCGATCACGGCCTCGTCACGCTGGGCGAGAAAGTAAAGAATCTCACCTTAGAGGTCAAGGAGGTTTCCGCCCGAACTGATACTTTGGAAACCCGAATAGATGGCCATGAAGATCGCCTGCTGGACATCAATAGAAAAATTGTCAAGCTGGAAGCACGCGAACCCATTGCCATTGGCTCATCAGCGCACACCCACTGTACGTCGGCCGCAAAGTTTGATGTGCCACGTTTTGACGGCACGTCGTCATGGACTGCCTTCAAATACCAATTCGAAACGTTGGTGAAGACAAACCGCTGGGATGATGAGCAGTCTTTCGCGGCGTTAACCTTAGCTCTACGTGGGGACGCCCTACTGGTCCTAGAGAACCTTCCTTCGGACGGTAGGACCTTGGAGCGTCTAATGGAAGGGTTAGACACCCGCTACGGTGACAAGCACCTCGAGCACGTATTCCGCGCGCAGCTTCGCGAGAGAACACAAAAGCCCAACGAGAGCCTCCAACAGTGGGGTGTCGAGGTTCAACGGCTGCATACGTGTCGATGACACCGGAGACCGTGGAAGTATATCTGGTGCAGGCATTCATCGACGGTCTACGGGATACGGAAGTAAGAGCTACGGTGCGACTTGGACACCACCAAACTCTGAAGAGTGCGATGGCTCACGCTTTGGAAGTGGAAGCCGTACGACAGGATTCACGCACGCACAGAGTTCGAGAAGTGGTGGTCTCGCCTTCAGTGCAGCCGCTCCAACGAGAAGGGGTAGTTTCTTCTTCGGCAAAGTCCCGATATATTCCGACGTGCTACGGGTGCGGAGAAAAAGGGCACATTCGTACCGATTGCCCCAAAAGAAAGAGGGGAAGTGTGGACTCCGGAACCCAAGTTAACGAAGAGTCGTTAAACTAAATGTCGCCAGGGCCGCGGGGCGGGTGCTGGCTGGTCAACTTAAGGCCCCAACCATAACCATCAATCAAGTCCACAACGGAAATAGTTTGACCATAGAAGGAATACTGAATGAAAGAGCTTGCAATTTCACCGTTGACACCGGGGCGTCACGGACTATTATAAGACCTGAGTTGCTGAAACGTACGATCTTGTGGCAAAGAAAGTCTCCATCCTGCCGACTTCAGACAGCAACCGGCCAGCCAGTCTCCGTCCTCGGTGATACAGATATAGAGTTAAAAATCGGTGATCAAGTGTACACCCATTCTGTTTTGATTGCGAATATTACCGATGATTGCATTCTGGGTCTGGACTTCTTGCAGAAGTACCGATGTGTTTTAGATATTGATAGGGGAGTATTGAAGTTCCCAGACCAAGAAGTGTTCCTGCGAGGAGTCAACACATGTAACCTCTATTGTGTGAAAGATACGACATTGGCTCCGAGAACAGAAACTTTAGTTGAAGTAAAATTCCCTAAGAAAATCAGGCAACAAAGATGCGTAATAGTTGAGGATACTGACCGGCACCCGGAACTCATCACTGCGAGGACTTTAGTAATGACAAAAGGGAAATCTAAAGTGAGAATAATAAATCTTGGGAAAAAGGAGGTCCATTTGAAGAAAAACAGTGTTGTTGGAAGATGTGAAGAAGTGAAGTATCTCCGCCAAATCAACACATCTCCAGTGAAGCAGGACTCGACAAAAGGTGAACCTGACCACATCCAGCAACTTCTGGAAAGTTCTAAGAACAATTTGTCGACCTCAGAACTACAGCAAGCCAGGGAATTTCTGCTACGGTTTCGGGATATTTTTGCGACGGGAAAGGACTGCGGAAGAACAGGCCTCGTCAAGCATGAGATAGACACAGGTGATGCTAGACCGATTAAACAAAGGCCGCGCCGCATACCCTGGGCTAAAGAAACTGAAATGGCAGAAATGGTAAAGGACATGGCTGATAGTGGAATAATTGAACCTTCTACGAGCCCATGGTCTTCTCCTGTCGTTCTTGTGAAGAAAAAGGACGGCAGTACAAGATTCTGTGTCGACTACAGAATGCTGAATAACGTCACGAAGAAGGACAGTTATCCCTTGCCGAGGATCGACGATACGCTGGATATGCTCAGTGGTATGAGGTGGTTTTCAACCATTGATTTGAAAAGTGGCTACTGGCAAGTGGAAATCAGCGAGAAGGATAAAGAAAAGACAGCGTTCAGTACGGGCATTGGCAATGGCCTGTGGCAATTTAACGTCATGCCTTTTGGGTTGTGCAATGCTCCAGCAACCTTTGAACGCCTCATGGAACGAGTCATGGTTGGTCTTCTTGGTGACGTCTGTCTAGTATATTTGGATGACGTCATTATAATGGGCCGCACTTTTAAGGAAAACCTAAGGAACATGGAAAAAGTGTTCACCAGAATACGAGGGGCTAACCTAAAACTAAGCCCAAAGAAGTGTGCCCTGTTTAAGAAGGAGGTCAGCTACTTAGGACACGTGATTTCCGCCGACGGAGTGAGAACCGACCCTGAGAAGATAAAGGCTGTACAACAGTGGCCAGTTCCGAAGAACAAAACAGAAGTACGTGCATTTCTAGGGCTATGCACGTACTACAGAAGGTTTGTTATGAGTTTTTCGGACATTGCAAAACCTCTGCATCAATTGACTGAGGATAAAAGAGAATTTATCTGGGACAACAACTGTGGGTCAGCGTTCAACGAGCTGAAGCAACGGCTATGTGAAGCACCTATACTGGGGTATCCGAGTAGAGATGGAAGATTTGTCGTTGACACTGATGCCAGCAATACGGGACTTGGTGGCGTATTGTCACAGATGCAAGGTGACCGACAGATCGTGATCGCTTACTTCAGTAAGGCACTTTCAAAGCCTGAGAGGAACTACTGCGTTACTCGACGAGAACTGCTGGCTGTGGTAAAAACCTTGCAGCACTTCCACAAGTACCTCATTGGAAGGCAGTTTACGTTGAGGACGGACCATGCTGCATTGAAATGGCTGCTACAATTTAAAAACCCGGAGGGTCAAGTTGCAAGATGGCTCGAGCAGCTGCAGGAGTTCAATTTTGTGACAGAACATCGGAGTGGAAAAGGGCATAACAATGCTGATGCCCTGTCGCGACGTCCGTGTGATGAAGACTGCAGACATTGCCAGCAAAACGAAGCCAGAGAACACGTGAACTTGATTAGAACTGAAGGCAACTTCAAGAAATCCCAGGAAGAAGATGACGATATTCGACCGATACTGGACTGGATGCGTAGTGGAGCTAGGCCCCAGTGGAGTGAAGTATCGTCACTTAGTCCCGTCACAAAGAGCTACTGGGCGCAGTGGGACAGTTTAGTCCTGGAGAATGATGTGCTCTGTAGGAAATGGGAATCGAATGATGGCAAGGAGGTGACTACACAAGTGATAGTACCACGAAGTGAAGTGGTCCCCCTGCTACAGGAAATACACGATGGTGCTTCTGGTGGACACCTGGGGATCAAGAAAACTCTACTGAAAGTGAGACAGCGGTATTACTGGCTCAATTGTAGAGATGACATAGAGCAGTGGTGTCGGAAATGTACAGCGTGTGCATCTGTGAAAGGACCACAGACTAGAAGCAGGGGCAAGCTTCAGCTGTATAACGTGGGAGCCCCTTGGGAACGAATTGCCATCGACGTCGCTGGACCATTTCCAATTACAAATGACGGAAACAAATACATATTGGTGATCCAGGACTATTTCACAAAGTGGCCCGAAGTTTTCGCCATACCCAACCAGGAAGCGACGACAGTGGCAAAGAAGGTGGTTGAAGAAGTAGTGTGTCGGTATGGCTTACCTTTGGAGATCCATTCCGATCAAGGCCGAAACTTCGAATCTGCGCTGTTCCAGGAAATGTGTACCCTTCTGGGGATTTGCAAAACACGCACAACACCTGCGCATCCACAGTCGGACGGAATGGTGGAAAGATTTAACCAAACCCTGGAGAATCACCTGGCTAAGGTTGTCGATGACGATCAGAAGGACTGGGACCGGTACATTCCACTATTTCTGATGTCTTATCGATCGGCAGTGCACGATAGCACGGGACATACTCCAGCAAGAGTGAATTTCGGCAGAGAGATGAGACTTCCAGTAGATGCCATAACTGGCGTGCCACCTGACAAGAACAAGCCAGTTACGGACTACGTCAGTGACCTTCAGGACCAATTGGATGAAGTGCATAAACGAGTACGTGAAAATAGCATGAACACCAGCTCCAAAATGAAAACTAGGTACGACCGTAATGCCAATACCAAGGGGTTTGAGGAAGGTTCACTAGTCTGGCTTCACAACCCGCTCCGACGAAAAGGGAAGTCGCCGAAACTTCAAGCTCGATGGGAGGGACCTTACACCGTGGTGAAAAGGATTAACGACGTAACCTACCGCATCAAGAAAGGACTAAGAGGGAAGCCTAAGGTAGTTCACTTGGATAGACTGGCGCCGTATCGTGGATCTAATGATGCTCGGGACGAGCATGACTAAGAGGGGGGCACTGTTACGCCGTGGAAATAGAACACGCCGTTTCTTCGACAAAGTCAAGAGTATCACCGAATAATTAAAACGCATTGCTAGTCGAAACCTCCAGAATAGAAGTACGTACCAGGGCCTAGCAAATTCTAGAAAAATCGGACACGTATAAGTAGGTACTCAATAATTCTGAGAACTTTTGTAGGTACTTAAGTAACTTGGTAAAGGAATTTGTACCTTCAGTCTTTTACTATAGAGTCGAAATTCGTATGAGTCGTGGGGTCGAGTAGTTACCTACCGGTAGGTAATAAGAATAATTTATTGCTTCGCGGAAACGGTTTCTTTTGTTCTGGTGTGGCCTCGAACCTTCGGTATCTAGAATTTTCTTGGCTCTGAGTATAAATACGTGTTCGCTGGCCGGACGGGAGTCAGTTTGATTTCGACTGCGAACGAGTGCGAACTATCCAAGTCAAGTGAAGAGCGTTTTCATCCATACGACGACCTAAGCGATATTCTTACGGATCTCTAGAGTGCATTACGAAGTGGTTTATTTGCGATTGGACTAAATTGGTGTTTTGTTTGTGGAAAATAAATCTCTCTCTAAGTAAACCGGCATTTAATTACTCACGTTCGTAACATTATTTTTA
Source organism: Mythimna loreyi (assembly GCA_029852875.1). Lineage (NCBI taxonomy): Eukaryota > Metazoa > Arthropoda > Insecta > Lepidoptera > Noctuidae > Mythimna > Mythimna loreyi. The sequence continues at coordinate 18,479,725 of CM056796.1, read as the reverse complement.
CCTTTCGACTACCGAAATTACAGACACAATTAAACGACAACAGTTGTACGGAAATTTGTGTCCTCTTGGGACTTAACTAAAGAGTTTAGGTAATTATAATAACAAGTTTTCAATGAAAAATTTTTTTTTCATAACAAGCTTTTATAGCGGTGGTCTATACTTATATAAATAAAACTCGTCAAGACGATTCACACGAGCCCAAACTCGACGTGGTTGTGCCGTTTAATTACAGAGTTCCTATGGCTACCTCGCGATTCCATCATCAGATCAGCTCCATGTCATCATAATATTGCATTGTCATCCGAACTAAACGTGTATACCAAATTTCAGCTCAATCGGAAACCGGGAAGTGGATCAAATTTAAGTTGCAAGATTTGATTACAGAACGACAGACAACGGGACAGGTGAAACTAAATAAAAGCTTGTAAAATCGTAGGAAAGTCAAAACTGTTCATTAAATATTTTTTTAAAAGTATACTTGGGAAGTGATCTACAATCGATATCGAAGCCAAAAATATAGTTTTTAGAATTTTTGTCTATTTGTCTGTATGTATGTCCAGGCTAAACTCAAAAACTTACTTGGATATATATTTATACATACTGCATGGATTATCTTCAAATTTTGCTTGAATAAAGGATGGGCCAACATATAGGCTACATGTTATCACGCTATCACTTACGGGGGAGGAGTTATGAATACTTATTGTTCTTACGCATTCTGTGACAGTGTTTAATTTAACGACGCCTATTTAAATGTTGTTTTTGAGTAAGCCATGCTATTATCTGGCTTTACACTATAAATAGTACGACATTTAAGTAACTTGGGCAAAGAAACATAGTTGAATGTAGTAGCACATAGAAAATTTTAAAACAGCGCCATCTATTTGATTTCATAAAAAACAAATTCTTCCTAAACGTGGTATCGTATATTATTTATTTTTTACTATAAGCTTTATTGTACACCTCATAATGTGGACAGGATATACAAATACAAAATCGCACAGGGCAATATATAGGGCAGGGTATAGTTCGTTTTGAAAAATTCAAGTTCCAAAAAACCCTCAAAATCTTGAGCAGAGTTGAGCAAGATTATTAAAAAAAATGCGGCGTTAAGTATTACAAAAAAGTTATGTTCATTAAAATATCGCCATCATCTGTCTGAAGATTTTCTGCGAGCTTTGAGGCGTGCTACTGGAGACGAAGTCGATGTAACTGATGATCGTGTGCTGAACACCTGTCTCAGTTCACTTCAAGATGTGGACATTTCTATCGGCGGCAATCCACTGATCTAATATGGATTACTAGCTCCCCAATCGTCACCGCATCAAGACTATGGAAATCGAGAGTATAACGCTGAGACAGAGTTCTCTTCAGAGCAAAAACAGATTTATAACACCGTCCTTGAAAGCGTTGTGCAAAACCAGGGCAAAATGTTTTTCTTGTGTTGCTCCTGTTGGAACAGGAAAAACATGGCATACTTGCAGAGGTCAGGAGGCAAGGCAATATTGCTATTGCTGTCGCGTCGTTGGGAATTGCTGCCACACTGCTAACGAGTGGCAAGACAGCACATGCCATCTTCAAATTCCCATCGATTTAGAGAGCGTCAAAACGCCTGTTTGCGGTGTGTCACGTAACAGCGATAAGGGACACGTGTTTAAGGATTGCTCTTTGATCATATGGGATGAGCGTATTATGGCCAATAGGAAGGCAGTTGAGGCCGAGGACAGAACCCTGCAGGACATCCGCGGGATCGAACATTTGATGGGTGGTGTCACAGTTTGTTCAGTGGCGATTTCGGGCAAACGCTTCCCGTTTGCTACGTTGAAACCTTGGCTTCGACCCTGTTGGGCTCCTACAGTTGCTGCCGACTGCTGGAGGCGCAGGGAATAGTGCGCGCCGTCGTCGACTATCGAATGGGTGGACAAAGAGCTACCCATTGCTCGGCGGTCACAAGCCCGCGCCTACTGTGGCCGTAAATTGGGATTGGAGACACGGCGGCGGTAGCTGCGGCTTGAGCGCCTTTGCTTTTGCCTGATGCAGTCGACCCCCTTTTTTAGCCGCTAGCATTACTGCTTCGCAGAAGGAGCCGACCGCCTGCCACTCTTCTTTGCTCCGGATCATGGCCTCTGCCAGAGTCTGCTGCAAGTCAAAGCCCACTGCGAGAGAGGTGGACAGGAAGTGCTTCCAAAGTCTCTCGATAGAGCGTTAACCAGCTTAGAAGAATTCATTTGCTGTGTGTACGGGGACAACAGTCATTTACCGCACCAGCAGAATTTCTTGAGTGTGTGAGCGGGCCATTTTGACGTCCAAAAATGATCAGGCTGCAGCAATTAACGAATACATTCTCACGGAAATTGAGGGAAATGCAGTGATCTATACCTCAATAAACACTGTCGTCGAGCAAGATGACACCACACATTATCCCGTGGAATTTTTGAACTCCCAGCCAGCAAATGGACTTCAAGCGCATACTATAAAGCTGAAAGTCGGAGTCCCGATTATGCATTTTCGGAATTACCTATCTCCTCCAAAGTGGTGTAATGAGACCCGTCTTAAAGTCATCTCGCTGCACAGACACATCATTGAAGCAAAAATTCTTACGGTTTATGGCGAAGTCGAGGCAGTATTTATACCTCATAACTTCCCGTTCCAGTACAAGCGCGTACAGTTCCCCGTGAGTGTTTGCATCGCGATGACCATCAATAAGTCGAAGGGGCAGACACTGACTGCAGCGGATGTCAACTTCAGGACGAGTTGTCTCTTACACGGGCAACTGTATGTCGCTTGCTCCCGCGTCACCAGTCCTGACTCTCTTTACATTTTGGCTCTTGGCAGCATAACTACCACCGTAGTGTGGTGGCGGAGTGGTAAAGGCTCCGACTCAGTGGTGGCGAAGTAGTAAAGGCTCCGACTTACAAGTTGTAGGTCTGTCGTTCAAACCCAGCCAGGCGCATTACTTTGTGTATTTTATTTCATAACCACTGTTCAACGGTGAAGGAAAACATCATGAGGAAACTGTGACTGTGAATGTTTTAGAACCAAAAATTCATCAAGTGTCATCCACAAAACCGTATTGGACTCGCGTGGTGGATTATGGCCCATTCCCTCTCCTAGAAATGAGGTCTGTGTCCCAACAGTGGGAACTTTATAAGGCTGATGCAATGCTATTTTAAAAGTTGTTTACTTATAATGCTATGCCATCTGATATATACTGATCATACACTGCCATTTTAGGTTTGTTTGGTGCTGTAGGGCCTTCACGCAGACAACGTCGCGGGCGGCAGCTAGTATAATAATATGTCCACAATTATCACACAACGCCATCTAGTCCCAAGCTAAGCAGAGCTTGTGTTATGGGTACTAGACAACTGATAAACATACTTAGATATTTCTAAATACATACATATTATAGATAAATTACACCCAGACACAGAACAAATGATCGTGATCATCACACAAACATTTGTCCTGGGTGGGAATCGAACCCACTACCTCCCGCATAGCAGTCAGGGTCACCAACTACTAGACTGACAGGCCAGTCAAAATGCAAAATGTCAAAACGTCAGCAATGGGTTGGCTTCCTAAAATCAAGGTGAAAAATCAAAATAGGTGTGGTTTTAATAAGTTAGTCCGACCGCGACGCCCTCTCACACTGCTCTAGAACGCGAGCAATTATTGAATGATTTCCAAATTTAAAAAAAGCCTGACAGGGGCTCATTATTGAAAAACACTGATAATCAACTCTTGAGTCCTGAGAGAACATTAGCATTTGCACACCTACTATCTTTCTATTATGTCTCTAATTACGGTAATAAAAAAGTTTAAATACCTTACAGCACCAACAGGTCCGCCCCAAGGCACATCAGACACCGCTAAAGCTGCGCTTGCTGCATTAATGGCAACCGTCTCCGGAGGGTTTGTAGAGTCAACCGCAAGCATATTGCAGACTATCTGAGTATCATAGCAGTAGTTTTGTGGGAACAGGGGCCTTAGAGATCGGTCTATCAACCGTGAGGTCAGGATCTCCCGTTCAGTTGGACCTAGAAGAACAAGTATTATTATTAATTGTAGTCGTTGTATAGTACCTTTTTTTTATTGATTAATGGTACGCGCTTGACTGCTATCTAAAGTACAATAATAGTATCTTTTTAATGCACTCTTGTCATTGCAATTGGTTGCCACATCATAAGCAAATTAGTTTTTAAACAAAATGGGGTTCTAGTGAAGCTGCTCCATCTAGGCAGGTCCATGTCTGAAAGGAAGGCTCTGACCCTGGTAGTAAGGCAATATAGTTACTGGGTGGGTTATTTAGTCAGTAAGAGTCTGACACTGTTTCCCGCTCCGCCTAAGAGCGGGATATGTCATTAGATAATTTTAGCAACCATAAAAAACAAAGTTTAGCAAAAGGCCTTCCTATACTCTTTTCACATTACTGCTATTGTATTCTAAGTAGTAGGTAATAATAAAGACCTTTGTTTCACGTACAATGCTCTGCATAGGACTAAGTGCGGAAACCATACTCAGACATAACAAGACTTTTGTTCAAAATGATCTTTATCTACGTACCAAATATTATAATTATACTCGGTTTGTGTCAAGAAATTTAAACAAACCTTTTTAACCCTTTTTGATACATGGTGGCTGTGGTCAGTAGTTGGTATTGTAACAAGTTTTTGTGCTTTTAATACTATCCTTATGCTTATGGGATAAATGTCAAAATCGGTTGAATGGAGAGTAAATGAGATTCATATCAAGGAAGTATTGTATTGTATTGTATTTTGGGCTGGCGTCCGCAATTCCATGACTTAAGTCAGTATTTTTGCATAAATATGGGACCAATGTATCATATGGTTCACTCCAGCCCAAACAATCAAGTACAGTTGAGGCCGTTTACGGTATTTCTATACAGCTGGTTGACACTCATCTCTGTTTCATTATTATTATTAGTTGGTAAGACACACTAGCACCTACAAGCTGATGCGTGTGTCATGCCTTTGTTAACATGGTTCATATTAGTCATATAAAAATTTACCTAATTCCCTTCTGAGAAAATTTGTAGGTATTCGTCCTGCAGCTGCGGCCTTCTGTCTGTAATCCACCACGAGAGGTAGGAACGATGAAGAGCTCTGCTTTGCCTTTGAGACTACCGTTGCTAGGATGGCAGTGTTTCCTAGTGTTGCCACGCAGGCTCCGTCCGCAAACCTTGCATAGCGGCCTGAACTGAGGTTTAATGTGGTCCTGAAGAGAAGAAAGTATAGTAAAATAAAATTCAGCAATTTTATTAAATTTTGCATTACTTTGAAACTGTTTGAATAGATATTACAATGAACACAGCATGACAAGAACAGTACCTAAACTGTTAATAGTCTTATAAGAAAATCCAAAATGCAGATAAGTTTATAAAATAACCTTATAAAACGTAACCTCAAACTTACCCATTTGTAAACTGAACATCCAAATCGGCAACGTCTGATTTAGTAGCCAAATATCTAAGATTAACATTGTTTCTCCTGATTCGTGTTAAAATTAAGTTTTTCATTAACAACATCTTGTAATGCTGCAATTTCGGAGGGGTCAAAAAAGGGCAAACAAAGAATTACGACACACGAAAAGTTGTAGTATCCTATTTAATTTGATACATTAATTTTATCAGTAAAAATATAATTAGGTGAAAATTGAATTTTTTTTCTTTTTTTTCGAGTTTTTAAAGGGATTCAATGGGAATTCACAAGGATTTCACGAGAAAACAACAGGAGCAAACATTCCAGATTATGACATACGGGGATGGAAAAGCACAAAGTTGCATAGACTATTCGCGTTTTCGCTTAAGAATTACGACCTCTCTTTCTAATACAATGGAACGTTTTTACTCGTTCAGTAACATATGATCTTTTTTATTTAATTGGCTCATGAATCTACGGACTGAAATTAATTTTAAATTCTACTACGGGCTTATTTTATCATGTGATCACCCAGATTTCTTATTATTCAAAGGAATTGAATACTTTGGGTTCGTTTTTTACGATAAAAACATACTAAAACATTCAACCTGTGTAATTCGTGTTCATAAACGAATTTAAAAATGTCTTACCATTCAATTTTTTTTTTAAACTTGACAAGTAGTAATAGTAAACAGCTGTTTTAGCTCTTTGAAAATAATGTTTTCATTGTTTGTTCTGTAAAAACCGAAGTTTTTGGGCACAAGTAAAATGAAAAAGGTTCATGGAAATGATTCATTTCAGCGAATGAACTACCTCTACCAAGTAAGTTTACATTATCCAATTAGTCTACAAACTGGTAAAATTTATGATCTATTTTATTTACATTTTTTTAAAACTATTTTAATTAATTTCAGATCAGTAAACACATAGCAAGCAAAAATCCAACTTTGTCTTCTTACTACGGTAACCTGATTGTTAATGTTGCCAAGAAAAATGTTTTGAAAATGTAAGTGTATCCTGAAGTTTATAAAATTTGTTTGGTGTACCTGGGCCAACCTCTACTGGACGAGATGTAAAAGTGAAGAGTTTGAATAATGTCCTACACTTGGGTTCTTTATAACCCATTTTCTTTTACTCTGTCCTGTCATCTGTAAAACTATGAACTGATAATACAAAACAAACAAAAATTTTTATATATATTTATTTAATTAAGAAATTATGATATAACACTATGTTATTTTACAGTAGGCCACTCCTTTGGCTAGTATTTACTTTTATAATTAATAACATAACATTATAATTAATAACATAAACTAATGCTTGACTACACTCCCACCTGATAGTAAGCAGTGATGAAATTGTTTATGGTAAGGCACACTAGTTTATTAAGAGCCTATTGACTCTAGCCTTGAATACATAAATTATAATAGGACGAAAAGACTGCAACAGGCAAATTGTTCCAGTCTTTCGATGTACACAGTATAAACAATGAGGTGACATACTTAGTCTGGACTGTAGCAGTGTTTACATTTATAACATAAGGGTAGGAGTTGTCAGCAACTGTAGGGGCCCAGCAGGGTTGAGGCCTTCTGGAGCTAAGGGTTGATGCAAATGCAGAACACCGGGGCCCTGGAACTAAGGCAAGAAGGAACGGTGGGTCGTTTAGACAGTAGAAGTCTGACACTGTCTCCCGCTCCACCCGAGAGCGGGATTCATTCTTCGATGATTTTTCCCATCATAAAAAAAAAACAACATAAGGGTGGACTCTTCATATGTAATCATCTGATGGCTCACTATGTTCACTAGGGTTCACTACTACATGCCTGCCTTTGTAGTTTCTACACCATCCTAAGGTCGACTGGAAGAGTATTTTAAAGCTTGAAGTCTACTTTGGTACAGTATTCTTTTCGTATAGTGTAAAGTTTTAAGAAAGAAATGATTAAACTTTGGCTTAAACACTTCACCTTTTGGGAGCTTTTGATCGCCGAGGGGATCGCTTTTGGGAGCTATATTGGTTTGTCCAAAACCAGTAGTAGAAATGTAATTGCTATAGGTTTAACATGACAGAAACTTTGAACCAACACTTTTTGCCTCATTCCATATTGAATCATCAGCATATTTATATTTTACAGACATCCTGATATTAAAAGGCAGATCTGCAAGAAATGCCGATGTATGCTCATTCACAATGAGACGGCCACTATGAAAGTGAAAAAAACAGAAGAGAATAAAATTGTACAGTGGTCATGTAAGACTTGTGGTGCGGAGAGGAATTTTCCCGCCAAAAAGAATCAAGAAAAAACAATATGGTTAGAAAATCCGAAAGCTGTTGTTGAAGTCATTAATTAAATTATTGTAAGTAATTCTGAGTTTTATTTATACAAAGGTGGATCCACACATTGCGAGGTATGTGGTCCGCACGGCGCACAACGCATGCCTCGCCAAGTGTGGACCTGTATATTCGTGACGAGGCATGCGCTCCGCACGCGCGAGGGCGAGCCGGCGTATGTCGGCAAATGCTTCAAGATCAAAGTGCCTCAGTGCGAGCATTACGTTAGGTGTGGACGTAGCCGCGCATGCACGTTCAAGGCGTGCGCCGCGTACAATATCAACGCACGCCTCGACTGCGAAAATGAAACTGCGTTTGCTCGGGCCAGACAGCGCGCAGCGCATGCTCGGGCCGATCCAACCCACACATCAGCAGTCAAGATTGCGCCTTTGAATCGCCTGCGTGTATCCGCTGCTGCTTTTATAATTATTAATTCAATTATTGAAAAGAAAAGGAAAGAAAAAAGTCGTCGTCGTCATTTACTTCGTTCGCGATTATACGCCATAGGTCTTCTCTTTTATTTTTATTAAAATAATGATTATGTTTAGGATCCCATAATAATCTATTACTTTCGTATAATAAAACTGCTTTTCTTAACATTTTTTGTCGTTCATAATGCGATGTACGCATCGAGCGAGGAGGACACAACCATCCAAACGCAACGCACTGCTCGCAATGAGCCGGCCAACACACGGGGCACAGCGAATAGCGCGTGTGCAGCGCACACGCGCTGTGCGTTGTGCGCCGTGCGGAGCGCATGCCTTGCCTCGAGCATTTGCTTCGCACGCGATGGCTCGACCCGAGCATATGTTGGTATAATTTGTCAACACGCACGCCTCAAGCCGAGGAATGCGTTGTGCGCCGTGCGGAGCGCATGCTCGCAATGTGTGGATCCACCTCAAGATGTTCCCCATTTTAAATTCAATAAGCCCGAAGAGGACACCGGTGTCTGCACACCTATTGTCTTTTAATTTTACGCGTTTAAATTTTTACGGTATGCCGCGTACAGATTTGCGAAACGTATCATGCAATATAAAATGAAAGGAGCATTTCATAAGTGTGGACGCAGGGCGCGCACGAACCGCGCATGACGTGCTCGCAGAATGCGCGCGGCGAACATAGCTGTTGTTGCGTTTTCTTCCATGTTCGTGCGCGTTCCGCCGTACAGACACACACAACCCGACCACATTGACGCTCCGCGCACACTGCGCGCCCCTTTGTGTTCGGCGAAAAAGTCGACAAATCGCGGATCGTAGCACGTGTTTGACTCTACGATTATTTGACGTCTCTTTGACAGGCGCGTTGAACATTACGTGCTGTTGACGATTTGTGCTCTGTTAGGTTAGGTTAGGGTATCTATTGCTCGTCGTCCGTAAAGAGATGTGTTAGGAAGCATAGCGAGAAGAACGGCCATCCGTTCTGCGGCAATGTGCCCTGCCTATTGCCACTTAAGTTTGGCGATTCTTTGGGCTATATCGGCAACCTTGGTTTTCCCTGCGGATATCTTCATTTCTGATATGATCATGCAAGGAAACTTAATTGTTATATATAGGTAAATATAATTATTATCGTTACATAGTATAAAACAAAGTCGCTTCCCGCTGTCTGTCCCGTTTGCTGAGATCTTTAAAACTATGCAACGAATATTGATGCGGTTTTTGTTAATAGATATAGTAACTCAAGGGGACGGTTTATACCACGGAGTAAATAAAAAGAGGAGATGGCCTAAACGGCAGTGCACTGTGATTCTCAGCACGGTCCTGACGTCATCATGGTGGGCGTGGCTTAAGTCAGTGTATTGTTGGCATAGAAATATAAAAAACAGGAGAAGTGGCAAATGGGCGTGTTCGTGGGAATCGCGACTTGCTCAATAAGCGCACTTTCGGCCAAACGGCCGTCGTGCGGCACTCAGTTGTAAACTTGTAAGACTCGCGGTACGTACTCACAAAATATTTAAAATGCCGTGTTGTTCAGTGCTTTCTTGCAAGAACCGAAGTGATAAGAGAAACCTGGATAATCACGGAATCTCTTACCATATGTAAGTATAAGTTAAATACTATATTTGTCTTTAAAATCAGTAAAAACAACAAATCTTAGAATGTCCTTGGCTGTTACTACGTCATTTTTGTTTTTAAATACCATAGCGACTGTATTACTTATGCAGTAAATACGTTGCTCTTTAACCACTACTTACTTGTGACGCTCAGTAAGTAGACAAGCAATGTAATAGGAACATAACGATACTTTATCAATGCGGCGTGTTTCATAATACGGCCGCTCTCAGCGGCGGCTAGTTAGTGATGCACTTGCTTGTTACAGATCCATTAATATCGACTTATCGATAACAACAAAATATTGATTGGTTGGGTATCCGATGTGAAATAATATACCTGTGTATTTGTATTTACATATTTTAATTATTTTACAGAGTTGTAAAGAAATAATTATGTAAGCAACTGTCATAAAGTGAGTTGGTTAAATTGTAAGTGTAAATTATAAAATTTCTTGGTGTCTGTGTTATTCCTTACCCTTTTGTTATATATGTATAATGGGCATGATTCAGAATTAACGACTTTTGCTTAAAATAAGACAACATGTATTAGCTCTTTATTTTTTATTCATGGGTGTGTGTTGTATTTAATATATATTATGTATTTAATATGCTCTACAACGTTCCTTTTTTCTTCCAAAAGCTTTTTACATGGTGTGGGTAAGTTACTACTTAGCTTAGGTAAAAATGACAATTAAAACTTTGTTTTCTGTTTTCAGATTCCCGAAAAATGCAATTTTAAAAAGAAATGGATTGATGCTACTAGAAGGCCATCTAATTGGTTCCCTACGAAACATACTCGTAGTACCATATGCTCAAAACACTTTAAACCTGAAATGTTCAGCCTGTAAAAAAAAACGCAGGCTTTTTGAATGGGCAATCTCTAATTCAAGACTAGACCGTATTTTGCAGAAGTAAAATAAAATACTAGTAACTATTTCTCTTTGAAATTTCGAGGCGCTAGAGTTTTTATTGTTTTACGATTTCTATTGTTTTATTATTAATATATTATTTTTGGGACATATTGATTTTCATTTCATTTATGTTTTAGGACCCAAAATAAAATTGCACAACAAAATATTGAAAAATCGATAACTTTTCTATTTAGTCAATCACTAGCGTAAATGTAAAATAAATTGCTTTTGCACAGCACATCGACGTTTATTTGTGTGCAATTTGTTCGGTAAATGAAAAATATACGCTTTGTAAAAGCAATAAAGTTTAAAATGCACTGTATATTATGATCCGATTTATGAATTGCGGATGTGTGCGCGAGTGCGTAAGTATATTTGCAAACGTGCGAGTGAACGTAGAAGTGGGGATGACTGCAGACAGCGTGTTCCCGTACATTTTTGACTACTCAACACATCTCCTCTTTTCTTATATCTATGATTGTTGGCGTTCGTCCTGTGCACAACTTCGTAAACGTAAACAGACCGCCATCTATCGTCAACAAAAAGAAACAGAACAAAAGATAGGTCCGTTATTAGATTCCAATTATTTTACGTATGTCCCGTGGCTGTCTCATCTAAAACAATAAATACGCTGGATATCAAAATCTATAAATAAAATATGGTATATTATAATAAATCTGTAGAAAAGTCACTTTTGTACATAGAAAATACAACGGTACGGAACCCTGTACTTAGCGACATCTAATGATGGATAGTTACGTGACTCGCGAGTCCCTCAGAAATAAGTTTAAAGAAATCGATGTACTGACTCTGCCTTCTCTTTATATTTTAGAATGTATTTTATATGTTCGTAAAAACTTAGGACTTTTTAAAATTAGAAGCGATCTCCATAACAAAAACACACGTAATAAACATGAAATTGTTATACCTAAATGGAGATTAGCTAAGACCAGCAAGTCATTCTTAGTAAATAGCGTACGCTTTTATAACAAACTGCCAAAGGAGGTGACAGAACTTACCGAGAGAAAGTTCAAAACTCATATTAAGCGTGTCCTAACCAAAAAAAGCATATTATAAGGTTAGAGACTATGTCGAAGACACAACTGTCTGGCAATGACTGCTTCTGCTCATGTGGCCCCCTGGTAACTTATTAATATTCTGTATAATTGTCTGTTAACTGCTCCATCTTTTTTCATTTTTTTTTTATATACGACATCTCTTTATTCTTTTATTTTGATACATTCTCACAATATTCCTTATTCCATTTTATAGATCCATCATATAATGTAATTGTCTTACTGAGACTTGTGATTATTTTTCTTGCTTTTATATAGCCTCTTTTAATAATGTGAATGTAAGAACATTGTAGACGCAAATTTTAGATGACTTCCTACCATTTTAACGGTAGGAGTTCAATATTGACTGGTCTGCACTGTCCTTACATAATTTATGTGCTGTAATATGGAAATATTGTAAAGATAACAATTTTTTTAAAAGAGTAACCATGGAGTTTCTTGCCGGTTCTTCTCCATTGGAAACGACCAATTTGGAACCGTGCACTAGCTTCTGACGTTTTATAAGTGCCCATGTAGGCCCATGTGAAATAAAAATTTTTGACTTTGACTTTGACATCAACACAAAATCGACCGGCAGATGGATATTAAAGAAATGGGCGGAGTGTAACACCCCGTCACCCCGCAAAATGTCACGCGCTCTTTCTTAGGACAATCGTGATACAACAACTCCTCTTTATATTTACTCCGTGGTTTATACACATATTTAATATCAGCATTGCACCAGTGCGATAGTATAATATAAAAGTTCAATTGATAAAATTAATTTCCGTGACCGTACACTCAGTGTACAACTGACAGAGACGTAGCTACATTTGACGTGGGGGAAGGTGCATCAGCGGGCCACTTTCTTTCGTAAATAGACTGGCTAAGTGCGAGTCGGACTTGCGCATGAAGGGTTCCGTACCGTCCACAGCAAAAAAAAAAAAACTGCAAAAATATCACGTTTGTTGTCTGGGAGCCCTTTTAAATATTTAATTTTGTTTTTAGTATTGGTTGTTATAGCAGCAACATAAATACATAATTTGTGAAGATTTCAAATGTCTAGCTATCGCAGTTCTTGAGATCAGCTTGGTGATAGACAGGCGGACGGACAGCGAAGTTTTAGTAATAGGGTCCCGTTTTTAGTCTTCGGGTATGGAACCTTAACAACGAGATAGCCACTGTTGAGACCCAGCGTTTAACCTCATCGTTGCTAGCCAGTCAAAAGAAAGTTTATAAAATTCCTTTTTCGTAAAGAAGCGAGGCCTCTTTACGTGCGAGGCCCACATCGCCCACGCCTAGCTACGGTACTGACAACGTACACAACCAACTCTCATCTGATAACGTTAAATCAGAGGAACTGTGCTCAGAGCTAAGCTGGCAAGCCTCCAGCTAATCGATGTTACACTTGGCTTCGAACTTCTGATTGCATCTCTCCAACTTACGCGTTGTTTTACGAACCAGGGCCGTTTTGTCCATTAGGCAATGTAGGCAGCTGCCTAGGGGCCCCGCCAGGTTCTGAGGCCCAGGGCTTCAGGAAAAAAATAGACTATGTTTCAAAAACAGTAAAAAGAATAATTTCAAATTTCGATAACATGACATTTAACTAGCCATTTGCCAAACTATACACCGTGTTTTAATGGTTGTTTTTCCTCAGCGAAATGGTTGTGTCTTGGTAATACAAACGTTTGGGTTTTTAATATTTAATGAATCGGTTTCCTTTGACTTTTTTACTGTATGCTTCAAAAGTACTCCTTATGGCAAGTCATTCTGCCGCGGGAAAACAACCATTTTTTCATGGTGTATACACACCTATATAATAAAAAAACAGCGTAATCTATCTATATATATAAAAGGACAAACTGACTGACTGACATATCAACGCACAGCCAAAACTTCTTGGCCTAGAAGCGTGAAATTTTGCATAAGGCTTCCTTTTATGACGTAGGCGAATACTAAGAAAGGGTTTTCTAAAATTCACCCCCTTAAGGGATGAAAAACGTGTCCAAAGTTGCAAAAAGCAGAAGCTAGTTATGAATAAAGTGTTGGACAAAATACATTAAGAAGTTAGAAGGGTAGGGGGGCCCCGAGACGTGCATTGCCTAGGGGCCCCGACATGCATAAACCGGCCTTGTTGCGAACTGTAGGGACCTTGCATTGAAGCAAGATGAGTTGCTATCTGTTCTTCAGTTCCTGTAATATAAGTGTTTGTTTTTTATGGTAGGTAAAAATCAACCATATACGAATCCCGCCCTTGGGAGGAGCGCGAAACAGTGTCAGGCTCTTATTGACTAAACAAACTACCCCATTCCTATGTTGCCGTATACCTATACTAGGGCCAGAAGTTTCCTTTCAGACGAGAACCCTTGGCCCCAGTTGACTTCGACCCTTCTGCTCTACGGGTTGCTGAAAACTCCTTGAGGCGCGCGGGATCAGTGCGCGCCGTCGACGACTGAACTTGATCCGGACGATTACCAGACGATTGCGCCGTCCAATCGTCCGGATCAGCTACCCATTGCTCGCCAGCCGCAAGCTTGAGATCATAGTGGTATAGAAGTGGTAAAAAAGTTGACCCATTTGCTATGGTAACGCGCTGCCCATCACTTCGATTGAAACCAGAAAATCAGCTACTGTGCATTCAAGGTCGAATGTCATGTTATGTGACGAAGATAATAATCAATTAGCGAATGGTTCAACTTACTTGCCGCGAACTGTACTTACTTTTTGGGGTTCCTTACCTCGAAAGAAAAAAAACGAAACCCTTATAAAATCACGCAGTTGTACGCCTGTCCGTCTGTCTGTCTAGGCCTTTTATTTCGGAATCGCGTGGAGATATAGACTTGGAATGATAACTATGTATTAATATGTTTGGCCAAAGCCTGCCGAAGTTTGTAGAAGCAGTTCAGGTAATTATTGAGAACTAGCTTTTGTCAGCGGCTTCGCCCGCGTACATAAAATATAGCCTATGTCACTTAGGAGCTAAGCAGCTTTCTATTGTTGCTAAATTTTTTCCAATCGGACCAGTAGTTCCAGAGATTACCTTCTACAAACAAATAAAAAAAAAACTTTACCTCTTTATTATATTAGTGTAGATTGCCCGGACTTATTGCATAATTAGTTAGTTATAGTTTTTATATTTGTATATCCTGTCCACATTGAGGTGTACAATAAAGCTTATAATAATAATTTTTATACATAATTGTAATTAAGTAGACATTTAGAAAACTATCATGTACTTTTAGTGTTTGTTATTGCATCGCCTTGGACGCGTCTGTAAAGGTGTTATAATACTTTTTCTCAATAAATAAATAAATCTGTGGTTGCTGAAGCTGGTAAGAAATTAAAATTTTAAGTTAATGATAAAAAAAAAAAACAAAATCAGAAGGTTCAGTACATTTTGACCAGTTAGGGTAAGCTCGCACCGAAACGCGACTTGACGCGATGCACGCGCACATTTTAAGTGTGTGAGTGCCCCAAAATTGAACTTTATTTACTACGAGAAAAGATAGAACTGAGGTGGTCACCCTTTCGGTTCAGGCACGCTCAGCGTACTTTTTATTTTTGATATTTTTACGTGTGTTTTGTAACTATTGTGCCTTCTGTATCGAATAAATTTATTTCTATTCTTCTTTTCTATTCTATACACATCTTACTTTATATTGTATTATAAATGCGAAAGTTATGATGTTTGGATGTTTGTTACGCAATCACGCCAAAACGACTGGACGGATCTGGATGAAATTTGGCACAGGCATAGGGTACACTCTGGAATAGGACATAGGCTACTTTTTATCCCGGAAGCCCCAACCCTAACCTCAATACCACGCGGGCGAAGCCGCGGGCAAAAGCTAGTTTTATTATAAGAATTTAGAATACGTTGCTCCATACAGCGCTGCGCATCGTGATGTCTCGCGGCGCGGTGCATCGCTGCACAGTCGTCATGTTGCCAACGATTTTACTATACGCCTCGTCTCCCTATACGGCGATTTGAGCGTCAAAAGCTGTTGATTTAGAGAGTCTCGACTTGATAGATATGCCTACAAGGGTACCTTTTAGTATTACCTTACCACTGAACCTTTAAATTACGTTTTATCACTACATAGTATAAAACAAAGTCGCTTTTTCTGTCCCTATGTCCCTTTGTATGCTTAAATCTTTGAAACTACACAACGGGTTTTGATGCGTTTTTTTAAATAGATAGAGTGATTCAAGAGGGAGGTTTTTAGCTATAATATATCACCTTTGCACCCGTGCGAAGCTGGGGCAGGTCGCTAGTTAGTCAATAAATTTTTTTTAACGCAATAGCGACATTTTCACCAAAAAAGCTTTTATTGCTTAATAATAAAGCACACCATATTCAACATCATAGTCAATGACTTTAGGCTTATCTATCTCTAGCTCTGTTTCAGCTTCTTCTGACTCTGATTCTTCTTTCTCTAACCGCGGTTCTTCGATCTCTATGTCTGATTCATCTTCCTCTGATTCTGATTCTTCTTTCTCTGACCGCGGTTCTTCATTCTCTATGTCTAACTTTTCTTTTTCTAACTCAGGTTCTTCTTTCCCTGTTTGCTCTGGCTCGAAATCTCCACCCATACGCCGGGTATTAAAGAATAGCGACAACACTGGATGCGTTTTTTTCAGCTTCTCCAATGCCTTAGTGTTAATCGTACCGTTGACAATTATTTCTCTGAAAGTGTCATTGGTCAGAAAAGCTTCATTCACTCCTTTGATTCTTTTTAAACTGGATTCTAATGCTAAATCATACTTTAAAATATCGAACTCATGCGCGGTCACAAGACTTTCCCTATCATGTCTGTACTGCTTCTTCATTTCCCTTATAAAGTCCATCAGATCCTTCGTCTTCCTCATCCGTATAGATGTCGCATTCCTATAGGCTTTCTGCAGCAACTTCGTGATCTCTGCTATAATTTTAGTAATGCTGTGTCGGATTTTTTTCTTTAGCAGTACCTTAGTTCTTTTCCTCTTACTCCTTTCGTGTTTTCGATGTAAACGTAATCGCTTTTCTTCTTCGTGTGAGTCCTTATATCCTTTTTCAATGTCACTGTCTGTAGTCAAGCTGTTATCGTGTTCGAAGGACATGTCAGGTGCTTGGTACATATCGTAGGTAGTGTCTACAAAAGCGCAGCAGACATATTGGCTTCTACCACAGGCTGCGTCACCTCGAAGTATTCGATACTCTTCCTCACAATCAATTGGTCGCATGCAAGTGCCCCAAGGCATGTCATGTTGGTTAGGATCACCGCATGGAATTCCAGATGGCCCTTAAAAGAAAGTTGGATTTTTGAATTACCTAATTAAACTATCTTAAGTAGAACCTCTTACAGGGTCTAGATCTGCCCCCCTAGCCAAGTTGATAATCTACAATCGTTAACGCTAGTAAACAACTAATCACATGTATGGGAATTATTTCATTTCAACCAAATTAGTAGCCAATTCCACATAATTAAAAATTATAGAATGAAATGTAATCGTTTCTACAATGATCATCGCTACATCCTGCAGTTTCATGATATAATTAATATTTACGTCGAGGCGTTTCGATTGTAGAAAGAGACTTGTCACGATAACTTGGCTCAGGGGGCTGATGCATGCAGCATGATGCATAAAAAAATAATCACTAATTCGAGTTTTAGGAATAGAATTTGATGAGATTAAGCAGGTGTAATTATATATCTACACTAATATAATAAAGAGGTAAAGTTTGTTTTTTTGTTTGTAGGAGGTAATTTCTGGAACTACTGGCCCGATTTGAAAAATTTAAGCAGCAATAGAAAGCTGCTTTACTCCTGAGTGACATAGGCCATATTTTATGTACGCGGGCGTAGCCGCTGGCAAAAGCTAGTAGCTGATAAAAATAGAAGTCTTTTAAATGTAAATCCTACAACTCAGTAGGCATCTTACTCTACATTAACTGCTAAATTATTTATTTATTAGGCTCTCAAACAATTGTTAACACTTGAAATTATTACAAAACTCACTTAAATCTATAGCCTAGTGTTACAATTTTTTACAGGTAAGCACCACATATGAAAAGGCTGCCCAACTTAAATGGGACTGGGCAGGACATGTCTGGCGCATGTCTAGCGAGTTGTGGGCCCGTAAAACTCTGGATTGGTGCCCAGACACAGCGACGGGGCTGCGGCAGACCACGAAGGAGATGGCGGGACGACCAGGGCGTCATGTCTGCTATTGCAATAGTGTCAGAATAGTCGGTCATTGATTTCAAAATTGTTGATTTTGTCAAGTTTGGTAATCTACTAATATGAGGGCGTCATTATGATTTTCCAATGATCAACCAGTGACACTTCATTGAAAGAATTTTTTTAGAATGGGAATCTCGTACATAATTACAAATGAATATCTATACTTAATATTATAAAGCTGAAGAGTTTGTTTGTTTGTTTGAACGCGCTAATCTCAGGAACTACTGGTTCGAATTGAAAAATTCTTTTTGCGTTGAATAGACCATTTATTGAGGAAGGCTTTAGGCTATATAACATCACGCTGCGACTAATAGAAGCGAAGAAACAACGGAAAATGTGGAAAAGACGGGGAAAATTATTCATCTTTGAGGGCTTCCGTTGCGTGCGCTGCCAAAACGATTTAATATACCAAAAAAATATGTATGAAAGAATTATTCCTCTTAAATAAGATCTAAAAAAATTTCCGCGACAGTATATGTCTATCTTTTAAGATTAACTTACTAGAACCGTTTTTATGCGAATCAAATTTAGCCAATTTTTACCGATTATTTGTTAGAGTTGTATCATCATAATAATATAATCTTTATCCAAATAAATGTGTTGTTGATTAAGAGTATGTAATTGTAAACAAAATTGTCTTTGACATCATTTAATTTCAATGAACATCTTAGAAGATATTACAATTTTAAGATAACTCCGATACAAAATTCACACGCGATGCATGATGTGCAAAACTTGACGCTGCGCCTGGCCGCTGGAGAGGGGTTGCTTGCGGGCGGCGCGGATGGGTTTTTTTTATGGTAGGTAAAAATCATCCAATGACGAATCCCGCTCTTGGGCGGAGCGGGAAACAGTGTCAGACTCTTACTGACTAAACAACCTACCCCGTTCCTCCCTTGCCTTATTCCCAGAGCCCCGGTATAACGCTTTCGCACCAACCCTCAGTTGTAAGAGGCTTCGCCCCTGAAGGGCCCCACAGTTTGCTGACAACACCTTGAGGCGCGCGGGAGCAGTGCACGCAGTCGACGACTTGGTCTCGGTCTGGACTGTTACCAGACAACCGGACGGCGAGCTACCCATTGCTCACCGTCCACAAGCCAGCGTCTACGGAGACCGGATATCGGCGGGATCGCGGCGGTGACGGCTACGGCGAGGGCGCTGTTGCCTTTGCCTTATGCGGTCGGCCTCCTCCTTTACGAGCATTACTGCTTTGCAGAAGGAGGCGACCGCTTGCCATTCTTTTTCGCTGCGAACTATGGCCTGAACCAAGGCTCGGCGCGAGAGGTCGCCGCCGCTGATCACCCCCACGAGGACACGGCGATGCTCTTCTCAAGCGGGGCACACCTCCACCGTGTGCTCCACCGTATCCTCCGGGCTGACCATACAGTGGCGACACCCGGGCATCTCTTCCGCACGAATCCGGCGCGCAGGAATCTCCTGAACTTCCCATGTCCGGTGAGAACCTGCGTCATGCGGAAGGTGAGGATGCCGTGATAGACATCACGCTTCAAAGAGGGGACTTACCGCCGAGATTATGGCGTGCCCAAGTTGGGGTGTAGCTCTATGAAGTACCTACTTTTAGATAATTATGTTCTTTTAAAAACTAAATTGTCTAAAATAATAACAGAAATTGACACGGGCAAAGTCGTGCGTAACAGCTATAATTTATAAAGTTGAGGAGGTTGTTAGCAAAAATAAATATGATGCCCAAAATAACTATTCCACGCGGACGAAGTCGCGGGCACAGCTAGTTTGTCATAAGCGGTAAATTAGTAATATTTTGTCAGTTCCTTTAATCAGTGACTTACATTCTAATTATATTATTGTGCAGTTATTGTTTTTAATTCGATACAAAACAGCTCGTACCACAATTCTATTACGACATCACTGACCGCCCAATGATCAGCCATTATGAATTAACAGATTACGAACTCTTAACAAAATGACAATGGAATCGTGTTGGAATGATAATATTTTGAAAATAGCAGACTTGGGCCCCTGGATGCCTTCCTTGAGAATTGGAACGATAAAGCGAGTAACCGAGATAACTGGATAGAATGGAGGGAGGCCTTTGCCTAACACTGGGACAGCACAGGCTAGCTATAATAATATAATATAATAAGCACTCTAAGCACTACATATATCAAAAAGTAAAAAATGATTATTATTATATGCCCAACTCGACAGTTAAAATAAGACATTCTAAATGTGATCCTATAAATGTCTATGCTAAAACTTACTTTACTGATATTATTAGTTAGTCTAAGATTTAGTATAATCATCATTTTCCTACCCTTGTTTTTTTTTATGGTAGGTAAAAATCATCCAATGACGAGTCCCGCTCTTGGGCGGAGCGGAAAACAAGTGTCAGACTCTTACTGACTAAACAACCTACCCCGTTCCTACTTTGCCATAAATACCAGGGCCAGAGCTTTCCTTTTCAGACGCAAACCCTTGGCCCTAATTGGCTTCGACCCTTCTGCAGGGTCCCTACGTTCATTACCCTACGTTCATACCCTTGTTTCATTTTACTTGGGGTCGGCGCAACGCACGGGCGATATGGTCTCATTATGACATCAGGGAAGATTGTAGACATACTTACTAGCCATTTTCATATTGATTACTTCTTTCCGGGGGCTTGTAGAGTTAAACGCTTCAATTTTTTGATTTTGCCTCTTTTCTGCCCAGTCCTCCAACCAAAACTGCATCTCGAGTTCTGAACTGGAACTTGAAGTCAATCTTTCTTTTTTTGGCTTTTGCCATAGTCTTCTGTTTTGCAGGAAATCAAATACGGGATCTAAGTGGAAATGTGATCTTCCTATTTTTTCGTTTATGCTTGTAGTAGTTCCGGAGATTTTTGAGAAAGGTGTTGTATCTTGTGGAATGTCTTTCTCGGGTGTTTTAATATTTTTCTGTGTTGATTTTTTGTTTTTCTCGTTGTCTTGGTTTTTTTCTCGGGAGACATCCTCTAGACGTGTTACTGAAGTGTTTTCAACCTCAGATCTTAAGGCGTCCTTTATTGTTCGATCATTTTCTTTGAGATTCGTTAAGACAGATCGCCTCAAAGCGTTACAAGACAAAACAAACAACAATAATAGATAAGAATCATGCATTTTGTTTAGTCTTATCTTTCATGTCGACTCTCTAAGTACCTCCCTAGGTAGATTCAAAAAAGTTCATGTTTTTAACCAAGTTCTTTTATCGGGTGATATTGAAACCATTAAATGTTTATGGGCAAATTTATTTTAAATAAGTATTTTGAATATGATATTAGATATTGTTGCTGGCTCTTAAAGTTGTGTAACGTTTATAAATACATCTCTTGTGTGTATACACCGTGAAATTTTAATGGTTGTTTTCCCTCAGCGAAATGGTTGTGTCTTGGTAATACAAACGTTTGATAACAAAATAAAATATTAAAAACAAAAAATGGACCTGTAGAGTGCAAGCTAATTATGACGTACACAACGTACGAGAGCTTATTTTGGTTTAGATATTAATTAATGAATCGGTTTCCTTTGACGGCGTGCTGCTCTAGTAGTATCTACAAATTACGTCTAATGTTACTATTGTTTCCGCTTTTTTGAGTTGATGAATATTTTTAATAATTATTTATAAAAAAAAACTATTTATTTTTTATTTTTACTGTATGCTTCAAAAGTACTCCTTATGGCAAGTCATTCTGACGCGGGAAAACAACCATTTAAATTTCATGGTGTATATTTCAATAGTATTTTTATTTTACTACTACGTATTGGGCAAAGAATGCCACCATTACCATTCTTTTCGATTTTTCGAAGAGTTTTCATGTTACAGACTGAAAAAATATCATCATTATTTCAGCCGAAAGACGTCCACTGTTGTACAAAGGCCTCCCCCAAGTGTCGCCACAACGACCGGCCGACCGGTCGTCTGAAACATACTTGTATTAAAAGTAATTGCTCATTTTTATTCATTTTTTGTTGTTTTTTTATGGTGTGAAATCTTCTAATGTATTCTCCCACTCTAGGGACGTGCGTGTTAGACTTTTACTGACTAAAACCATACTAAATGTTCCATCAGTTGTCCTTTGCGTCCCAGGACTGTGGGCCCCCTGGCCCTAGTAGGGCTGGGCCCTGCTGGGCTCCTACGGGCACGGAGCAACACTACGCGCTGTTGACTTGTCGTTGCTCGGTCATGATCCGGACGGTTACTGGACGGCCGGACGGCGAGCTACCCATTGCTCGTCGTCCGCAAGCTCGCGCCTACGGTAGCTGACAGTTAGGGTCGGAGTCTCGGCGGCAGGAGTGTTAGTTTTAAGGTACCTGATCAATAATGTAACCTACAAATTTACTTAATAAATTTTCGGTTATTCATTTATATTTATGAAATTTCTACAAAAAAAAACTTACTTAATCTTACTAATATTATAAATTCGAAAGTTACGATGTTTAGATGTTTGTTACTCAATCACGCCAAAACGGCTGGACGTATCTGGATGAAATTTGGCACAGGCATAGGATACACTCCGGAATAGGACATAGGCTACTTTTTATCCCGGAAACGCCAACCCCAACCCCAATACCACGTATGCGAAGCCGCGGGCAAAAGCTAGTTTTTTAATTTTATCTTTGGAAATTGATGGTGTTTCATGTACCGGATCGACCCTTCACGGGATTAAAATTTAACAGTGTATTGTCCAGGCATTTACTGTCCAATCCAGGTTGCCTGGAAGATATCAAAGAATGCCATAAGGCCGCCCATTATATAATAGTGTATAATTTTTTTTTTATTTGACATTTTATAATTTCTTCTTTTAATTAGACACTAGCTGGTACCCGCGACTTCGTCTGCGTCCTTTTTTTCGCAATAAAAGGTAGCCTATGTCCTTTCTCAGGGTCTAAAGATTGTCTGTGCCAAATTTCATCAAAATCGTTTGAGAGGTTTGACCGTGAAAGCGTAACAGACAGACAGATAGACAGGCAGACAGAGTTACTTTCGTATTTATAATATTAGTATGGATTTTAATTTATCTCAATGTAATTTCAATTTTAATAATATTTTTGTAATTCATACTTTTATAGCAATTTGTGGCATTTCGTATTGGGTTAAGCCTGTAAGGATAGGGATACACCCTATCCTTCCTGTTTTTAAAATAAATAAATGTATTTCTTTTGTGTACGTGTAATGTTGTACAATAAAGAATATAATCATTAGATAGTATAAAACAAACTTGCTTACCGCTGTCCCTATGTATGCTTAGATCTATAAAACTAAGCAACGAATTTTTATGCGTTTTTTTTTCATTAGATAGAGTAAATCAAGAGGAAGGTTTATATGTATAATACATGTATAATATCAACATTGCACCCGTGCGAAGTTGGGGCGGGTTGCTAGTAAATAATAATAATAATAAATAATAATTTATTTATTTATTTTCCCTTCACAAATTTCACATATTTTCCTTATGCTAGGTTAAACAATTTAGCACTAAATTTGCGAGGGACTGGTGCCTGATGTAGGTATGTGCAACAACCTGTATTACAGGTCACCAGGACCCTCCCGCGGCAAGTATGCAAGAAAGTTTAGCAGCTCACAGCAAGCAAAAGTGGAATGAAGGCTTAATAAAATTTAAAAAAGACAAAAATATACTAGTACTAAAACATGACATTTTTTTTGGCATAGTAGAAGCAAGAAGTACAGAAGTACATGTACAATTAGAACAAATACAAATTCCAGAATTATAAGGGTATAGTTTAACTATTGCGAGATTTATTGTAAGTGTAAGTGTTTGAGTGCATATGTGTGAGTGTTAGAGTGTAAGTTTAAAATGTATGCGAGTTTTTTTTTTTTTTTTAAAGGATGAAAAGAAAACGAATCTTGATTTCTTAGCAATGCACAAGTGCCTATAAATGTTTTATTTCATTGCATATATTGATTTAGGAGTGAAACAGGGGAGAAAAAAAAAATTTCATGTATACATATTATATATATATATATATAAATTGTTTAACTACTATCTGAGTGGAATCAGGAGATTTTCCGTTTGACAATAGTCAAGGGTTTTAAGAAATTTAGAGACAGTAGCTTTACACTTAAATTTCAATTGAGAGTAAATGAGAAGCTTATCATTTAACTTGTTATAGAGGTAAATCATTACATAGTATAAAACAAAGTTGCGCGTCCCTATGTATGCTTATATCTTTAAAAGTACGCAACAGATTTTGATGCGGTTTGTTTAATTGATAGAGTGATTCAAGAGGAAGGTTTATGTGTATAATACATGCATAATATCTTTAATATCAGTACCCGTGCGTAGCTGGGGCGGATCACTAGTAAATAAATAAATAAGTGTAAAATGAGCGGTCTTATCACACCAACCTAGTGCGCCTCACCATGAACGATTGCATCACTGCTTAGGTAGGATTGCAATCAAGCACTAGTTTATAGCAAATTAAAAAAAACCTTTAGAGCGCCGGTGTGGGCACCCTTACTGCAGAAGCAACAGAGAGCCCATTTGATCTCATGCAAGAGGGTCATGGCAATACGGGTGGTGTGGAGATACCGCACGGTTTCCTGAGTAGTGGCGAGCCTCCTTTCAGGCCTGTTACCGGATCTGGAGGTCCTTGCACGCATGCACGATTTGCGCGGGGAGATGCAACGCCGAGGCAAAATTCCATTGCAGCCACAAATCGAGGCATGGCAGACAAAGTTCTGGCAGGATCTCATGGTGAAATGGCGACAGCGACTATCGCAACCCAATGCCGTGCACGCCATAATCACGGCGATAAGTTCCCTCTTTGAGGCGTAGCTGGAATTACCTCAAGGCGTCCACACCTTCTGCATGACGCAGGTCCTCACTGGACATGGCAAGTTCGGAAGGTTCTTGCACCGGATTCGTGTGGAAAAGAACATTTGATCTTTTTACACGTGTAAATGTGGCAAATGGCAAACTTTTTCCACTGCTGCAATTGAAAAATTGCAGCAGTGGAAAAAGTATTGCTAGTAAAATTCCTAGGGTTCTTTTCACATTTGGGTAAAAAGATTTTGCTACTTGTATCTCCGTTATCCCAATACTTTCAAAATTCTGCTGCCGCTTGTTCATAAAAATAAGTTCGCCATAGCATAGTCGGATGTTATTTCTTCTAATGCATAAAAATCGTGTGTCCATATGCGACGGCGCGGGGCTTTATAGCATTGCTAACGAATAGGTATAATGGGCGAGCCACATGATTTTTTAAATTTGTATATGTTGTGTTGTATATTTTGTGTATTTTATAAAAAATGGCAAAAAGTAGAAGTTAATACGGACGTAAACAAATTCCAGGAGGGGTGGGGGCTATATCTTTTTTGTTGTGTTTTTTATTGTCAGGAGAAAGTTCTTATGAAACCAAAAAGGGTAGAATAGGGTCGAGTAAAGTAATCAGTTGACAGGAGCGAAGTCGCGAGCTAAAGCTAGGAATAAACTTGAAAACAGTAAATTTGTTCTAAGGTACGTCACAAAAAAAGGAATACTTTTTTTGATTCAGAAAAATCTTCTAGATTCATTTGGGAATTGAACTATTTACATAAGCAAGTTTTTACGGAACAGGAATCCGTCTCTTACTTGTTTTATAGTTTAATCTGATTTTATTAGATCTGTGCCCGTGAAATAAAAACTGAAGCCATAAATATTTAATGGTTTTAATATTTATTGCAATACTTTTCGATAAACCTTTCACTGTTGGTACTTGCTGCTATATCAAAGAAAACTTCTTTTAGAAGCAATGTTAACTATGTCGAAATAAAATGCATTATTTTCACTTAACGTTCTTGGTTTTGTTTCTAAACGCTATTGCATCACAAGCATCCATTTATTCAGTTTTAAAGGAAAATTTTGCATCATTGCTGGACGGATTTCATGCAGATCAGAAAGAATATTCCCCGCAGCGCCGAGATTCCATGAGAGTTTTCCATCACAGCAGTAAACAAGATGATGCAAAAGATAAAAAATCTGCTCAGAGTAAAGCCAATGTACTCAAAAGCGTTAGAACTCATGAGCAAAAGTTGAAAATAGGCCGGGATATGCCTACTTCAAAATTCACTGGACGCCATGATAAGATTGGAAGTTCCCACTTCCATATGGATCCAGTCTTAAACGAGTTAAGGCGTAGAGAAGTTGCCGCTAAGAGAAGACAGGGAAGTTCGGATGAGGAGGGTTCCAGTTCCACTGACACTGAGGAGCAGTTCTGGAAGGATCAATGGGATGAGCACTGGATGCAGAAGAAATTTGAGGCTCTTAACTCATCACTACTGAGGGGAGATGTTGTTAATATGGCGGCTGCTAGTAAGTATAACATACTTGTATTCATAAAGAGACGTACCTACTTACTTCCTTTTTCATGATGGGAAAAATCATCCAATGACGAATCCCGCCCTTGATCAGAGCGGAAGACAGTGTTAAACTTCTGCTGACTAAACGAACCACCTTTCCTTCTTGCATTAGTTTCAGGGCAGCGGTGTTCCGCTTTCATATCAACCCTTGGCTCCAGAAGGCTTGAAAACATTACAGGCTTCTAAATGCTAGAGTCTCATGATGATCTAGTTACCGATAGGTACTTCGATCGAGCGTTGCCTATGTAAGCGTCAGTCCATTAAATTCTAGAAAGAAAATAAAAAAAATTATACATAAGTACAGTAAAAAATAGATAAAGAAATATACCAGTAAAGTTAAGCCAAAAAGGCTTCATGAGAGAGAACTTTCATTATTACATACTGTTATAGAAATCTTGTGTTTATAAAATGCACTGCTGAAAAAAATGTAACAGCTACGAGTATTTTGATCTTTTCCTGAATAATTAAACAGTAATAAATACTTAATTTAAATTAGATAATTAATGGATGCTAATTAAACAGACTTCTTTTTAATAGCATTCGTCTCTAAAAATCTCCCCGTTTTCTAAATTAATAAGTCAGCTACAATTGGATCTCAAAGAGACTATCTTAGCTTCTAGCTATCTTAACCACTCCAAAAGTGGCATAAATAGAAATGTATGCCACTTTCTGGGTGGTTAGAAATAAAATAACAACAAAGTAGGCCTTAGTATTTCAAACTTGTCCATAATAAAATAATCTACAATTCGGAGCTTGCTTGGCTCACTCTGAGACTAAGAGTATTGAGTTAGCGTTGCAAAAATACGTATTAGTTTATTAGAGTCTATTTCATTTTCTCGTTGCTTAGTTATGAAATGTGGAGTATGTGGATAAATTCATAAATTCTCTTAACTCTTCAAGGACCATGGGGAGTTCCTTGCGGTGATCCAAACCAACACGACGCACCTTGGGGCACCTGCATGCTACCGGCGGAATGCGAAGCGGAGTACCGAATATATCGAGGCGACTACTTCTGTGGTAGAACCGCGTACATCTGCTGCGCTCTTCTAATCACCAACTACGACATGTACCAGGGTCTAGACGTCTCCTTCGAAGGTAGCAGCTTCGAAACAGATTCCTACGAAAAGAAACGCGGCGGCAAAAAGAAATCAAAGAAGAACCGCGACTCCAAGAAGAAAAAACGAAAAGATGAACGCGAAAGAAGAAAGAAGAAAATTGCGAAGAGTATCCGCAGAATTGTGAGCGAGATCAGAAGTATATTGACGAAAGCGTATAGAAATGGAACAGCCCAACGTAAGAAGAAGACGAGGGAGTTGAAGAGGTTCATAGAACTGATGAAGAAGCAATACAGAAAGGATCGCAAGTCTGTCGTCAATGTTCATGAGTATGAACTGGTGAAGATTGACGAGAAACTGAAGGCGAAGTTGGATCATATTAAGGGTGTTAACGAGGCTTATATGGCAAACGATACATACAGAGATATAGTTGTCAACGGAACAGTAAATAAGGAGAAGTTGAGGACTTTCTTACGTCAGCATCCGGAGTTGGCGAAATCTTTTAAGCACCGGCGAACAGGTCTGAATTTAAAACCTGGAGTTTTGGGTCAGGATTCGGAGATGGAAATGCCAGATGCCAGGAAAGAAAAGCCTAAGGCTCTTGATTATGATCTCGAGTATGGCGTGCTTTATTATTGAGAAATAAAAATATGTATCAATCAGTTTTTATTGCAGCATCATCACGATTTCTATTCCTCATTAATTTTGCTTTGTCACTCACCAAAACAATATTTTTGTTTTTTCTTAAACCCCAAACTTAGTCACTTAAACCCCAAGCTTCATTAAGTCCCAAATTTTATTAAATTCCAAGAAGACACCGGTATCCGCACACCTATTGTCTTAAAATTGCGTCTGTAATTACGTTAGTCGAAAGGTTAGATAACTTTTCTCTTTCTGTGCTTGCAGTGAGAGAGAGGATCATACGTACTGATTAACTCGTCTGTGTTCTTTTAGTTGCTATTTGCTTTATTTCTTCTCGCTGAATACGAAACACGAACCTCCCAAAACTAACTTCCAGAAGAGATTCTCAATTCGGTTGACAATTGTTTTGTCATGAGATACGCTTTGGCTATAGGGTAAAAGACTTCATTACAAAGAAAAACACACTGAAATGTTCAATAAAATTTTAATTTCAGAAAATAATAAAATCAAACAATACCAAAAACATCGACTTTCGAAATTCGAATATGATCAAAATATTTTTTTATTTTAATCGTATTCGAATTTGAAAAGTCGAAGTGTAGTGTTTTTTTTTTCGTAGTGAACTCAGTTATTTTTTGTAAAAAAAAAACAAATAGTTTTTCCATCAATTTTCTGCAGCCTGCATCCTATTTTTTATATGACGTATTCTGCTCCAACCTAAATTCCAGTGTCATGCCATGAAAAATGATAGTTTTAGCTGTGAAAAAGTCGCAGCTCTAACTGACACTAGATTTTGATAAATCCTTTGAACGAAGCTCCTGCATAATGCATGCGTGTGTTATCCTGCTGGTTTTATCCTAAAAATAACGTATGTAGTGAGAATAAATCCAGTTATACTCGATGGCAAACTAAACGAGGACTTTTTCTAGTTAGAAATTTATTTTCTCATCAGAATTCATAATTATAATTAACGTGTACGAGAAGAAAAGTCTCTTCTAAGATTATACAACCGAAATACTGACTGGAAATGATATACTGTAAAACGGGGTGAATAGAAACAAATCGGGGGTGAATAGAAACAATATTTTGTTGTTTTTCCACGTTATTTAAAAATTGTTCGCAGCATTTAAATGTTTTAAAAAATTCATTATTGATAACAAAAATGATTTAAGTATTTAAACTAAAAATAGAAATCAAAGTAATAATCTTAATAAATAATTTCACATCATTTTACCTGGTAAGGGTTTTATCTTGAGGATCATAGATATAAAATACCACTGAAAACACATTCAGATGTGGAGGCAGCATAAAGACCTTCAAATCTTCCTCCTTCAACTGAGAAACTAAACAATAGAAAGCAAAATGTTGATATGAACTTAAAGGAACAAGTTAAAATTTATAAAAAAAAAAAACAAAATGTTTAGGCAAAAACTATTGATTTATGATTAATAATATAATCTATACTAATATTATAAAGCTGAAGAGTTTGTTTGTTTGTTTGAACGCGCTAATCTCAGGAACCACTGGTTCGAATTGAAAAATTCTTTTTGTGTTGAATAGATCATTTATTGAGGAAGGCTTTAGGCTATATAACATCACGCTGCAACTAATAGAAGCGAAGAAACAACGAAAAATGTGGAAAAAACGGGGAAAATTATTCATCTTTGAGGGCTTCCGTTGCGTGCGCTGCCAAAACGGTTTAAGATATCAAAAAAATAAGTATGAAAGAATTATTCCTCTTAAAATGATCTAAAAAAATGTCCGCGACAGTATATGTCTACCTTTTAAGATTAACTTACTAGAACCGTTTTTATGCGAATCAAATTTAGCCAATTTTTACCGATTATTTGTTACAGTTGTATCAACATAATAATATAATCTTTATCCAAATAAATGTGTTGTTGATTAAGAGTATGTAATTGTAAACAAAATTGTCTTTGACATCATTTAATTTCAATGAACATCTTAGAAGATATTACAATTTTAAAATAACTCCGATATAAAATTCACACGCGATGCAAAATGTGCAAAACTTGACGCTGCGCCTGGCCGGCGCGGCGGGCGAGGAGAGTGGTTGCTTGCGGGCGGTGCGGATGGGTAGGTAAAAATCATCCAATGACGAATCCCGCTCTTGGGCGGAGCGGGAAACAGTGTCAGACTCTTACTGACTAAAAAACCTGCCCCGTTCCTCACTTGCCTTATTCCCAGAGCCCCGGTATAACGCTTTACACCAACCCTCAGTTGCAGGAGGCTTCGCCCCTGAAGGGCCCCACAGTTTGCCGACAACACCTTGAGGCGCGCGGGAGCAGTGCACGCCGTCGACGACTTGGTCTCGGTCTAGACTGTTACCAGACAACCGGACGGCCAGCTACCCATTGCTCACCGTCCACAAGCCAGCGTCTATGGAGACCGGATATCGGCGGGATCGCGGCGGTGACGGCTACGGCGAGGGCGCTGTTGCCTTTGCCTTATGCGGTCGGCCTCCTCCTTTACGAGCATTACTGCTTTGCAGAAGGAGGCGACCGCTTGCCATTTTTCTTCGCTGCGAACTATGGCCTGAACCAAGGCCCGGCGCGAGAGGTCGCCGCCGCTGATCACCCCCACGAGGACACGGCGATGCTCTTCTCAAGTGGGGCACACCTCCACCGAGTGCTCCACCATATCCTCCGGGCTGAACATACAGTGGCGACACTCGGGCGTCTCTTCCGCACGAATCCGGCGCGCAGGAATCTCCTGAACTTCCCATGTCCGGTGAGAACCTGCGTCATGCGGAAGGTGAGGATGCCGTGATAGACATCACGTCTCAAAGAGGAGACTTACCGCCGAGATTATGGCGTGCCCAAGTTGGGGTGTAGCTCTATGAAGTTCTTTTAGATAATTATGTTCTTTTAAAAACTAAATTGTCTGAAATAATAACAGAAATTGACACGGGCAAAGTCGTGGGTAACAGCTATAATTTATAAAGCTGAGGAGGTTGTTTGCAAAAATAAATATGATGCCCAAAATAACTATTCCACGCGGACGAAGTCGCGGGCACAGCTAGTATTTAATATGATGGCTTTGCCTGCGTGAATATCGGTTTCTTGCATTCAAACTTCCAACCCTTGTTCTACCCCATAGGGGTTTTTTATGGAATGTAAAAATCATCTAATGACGTGTTACAGCGACGGCAAGCTATCCATTGCCCCTCATCTGCAAGCCCACGCCTCTGATATGCACGAGGCACCCATGAATAACCTTCACGAGTACGGCAAACAGCATAAATATAAATGCGTAAAAATTACAAAACTTTATTCCCTATGGGACTATTGAGCAAGCTAATCACTAGGTAGATAAAACGCTAAGACGCCTTCGATATCGGTGTATAATTTGCGGTAAGGTTCCTTTTGTATTCAGTTCGCTTTGCACCCTCTGATGGCTGTAGAGTACGGCTAAGAAGTACGCGGAACACTAAAGGAAATCCTAATCACATACTTCTTCTGTTACTAAGGCTAAGTCTAGAGTAAATACGTATTTGAGTCGGAGAGCCTTTCTTCTGAACACGAGTTGCCAAGGCCAATCAGGAAAACTCTAAACAGACTTCGCACCCAGGTTGAAAGAAAGAAAGAAGAACAGTTATTTACGCGTAATGACGCAAACTTAAAACTACTTACCAACATAAACAATTACATAAGGAAGATATGCGCCACTTCCGCGCAAATCGGCCTAACGCTCAGCATAAGGCTGTGGCTTAACGCACATTGCGGTTGCGCGCAGCAAAGACAATCTCCACAGATGACGGTTCTCGGACCGTTCTGATCTTCAGTGTTTGTGCGGCGTCTCTCCGTAGACCATGTCCCATCTTCCATCCTGCATCACGTGCCTTTAACCTGGTCACATAGGGACCTAAAGACAGCGTTAGTGGACAGCATTGCCATGGCCAGGCTAGGAATTTGACTGGTTCTGCCATTGACACGATAAGAAGAAGAGAGAATATACTAGTATAGTATAGAATAGTTTATCGGGCCGGCGTCCGCAACTCCATGTCTAAAGCGCGTATTTTGCGTACGGGTGGGATAAATGCGTCATTCGATCCACCCCAGCTCCTCGAAAGAGAATATACTAACAATAATATTAGTGTAGATTACTTATTAGACCATATTCAAGGCTAGATTGTACTAAACAAGATTACCATAGTTTGGGAAAGGAAAAAGGGAAAAAAATACTGAAAAAAAGGTACAATTCGCTTATTTAGAAGCCCGGTCTTGTTTACAAGGCCAGATAAGGTAATCGGCGCTGCTAATCAGAGCGGCGCCCAGGGAATGAGCCGTATTGAGCCCAACACCTTCATGCAGATAACTTTGGATTATTTAAAAAAAAAACTGGTCAAGCGTGTGTCAGATTCGCGCACTGGGATTTTTTTTTGTGTGGCCTCTCGCAGGTGACCAACCAACCTAAGAGGTTGTCTAACCTAAGAGCTTCTTAACCAGACGTGCTTCTAGCAGCCTCGATTTGAGAATTGAAGCCTCCAGCCAGGGTCGCGCACCAAGCCAAAAAAAAAACTCGCTGCGCCATTCGTTTTGTTGAGTTATCTACACTAATATAATAAAGAGGTAAAGTTTGTTTTTTTATTTTTTTGTTTGTAGGAGGTAATCTCTGGAACTACTGGTCCGATTGGAAAAATTTTACCAAAAATAGAAAGCTGCTTTACTCCTGAGTGACATAGGCTATATTTTATATACGCGGGCGAAGCCGCGGACAAAAGCTAGTGTGATTATAAATCTATGGAGTAGCGGGGTTCTTTTTTCGTGATTTTTTTGTTGGTCTCATAGAAAAAGTGGTTTATATTGGTGTGTACAATGATCCTTTTTAATGAAAGTCCATCTGTCGTATCAACTTTGTATGTGTCTATACTTATCTTACTTCTTCAAGTTCTAAACACTGAACGGATTGCGATGATACTTGGTAGCACATAGACAATGTCTCTATATCCAGAGTCAGTATGTTTTAAAATTTTCTTCTCCCAAATGGGCAAAGCTTGCTTCAGCTGTTAGTGGTCCAATGAGGGTCCTTTTCATCTATTTATTTAATTCTTCAAGCATAAGAGTACAGAGGCGGAAACTTACGGAACCCTGACAAAAGGAGGAAAAATAGCAAATTTTACGTGGTAGGTACTAGAAGGTTATGAAAAAGCAGTTTTAAAACAGCCAGGCTGGTTCAGTCGACGATGAAAGCTGGAAAAAAGGCCTAAGTAAGCAATATTTATGGTAAGTGTTGACAGCAAAAAAAGGTGACCCTAATTGCGTACGATTAAAACATAACCGGTGAAACTTGGGGAAACTGTAGAAGGTATATATACGTTGACGTGGCTCAGAAGGCTGCCTAGCTTAAGGAAGACTGGACTGGACATAATAATGGGTGAATATTTATTTATTTATTTATACTTTATTGTACACCACATTATAAAAAAATAGGACAAACATTATTAAAAAAATAAGGGTACAATGGGCGGTCTTATCGCACAAGGCAATTTCTTACAGACAACCTTTGGATGGACTAATATGAATATTTTTTTTGCTAATCATGGTTACTTCAGTAAACTCGTAGCTTATTTATTATTTACTAGCTTTTGTCAGCGGCTTCGCCCGCGTACATAAAATATAGCCTATGTCACTCAGGAGTAAAGCAGCTTTCTGTTGTTGCTGAAATTTTTCCAATCGGACCAGTCAGTAGTTCCAGAGATTACCCCCTTCAAACAAAAAAACAAACTAAAAAAAAACAAACTTTACCTCTTTATTATATTAGTGTAGATTTAACTACTTTTGTACACACATAATAATAAAAGAAAAGAAAAGGAAACAGAAAAATAGGTACAGAACAGCTTTATAGGTGCGGAGTACCTAACTTGGCGGAATGTGTTTAAAAAAATATGTATAATAAAAAAATATTATACATTTTTTTATAATAAAAGAACAGCTAAGCGGGTTCAATGACCGTAGGTAGTTGTCGGTCGATGCGTACTAACTACCTATGATCATGGAACCCGCTTAGCTGTTCTTTACTTGAAGATATGAATTTCGTATACGCGTAAATTCATTTTGGTTCTAGAAATTTTTTTTTTTTTTTAAATGTACTTTACCTTTTCTTTAATTTTATCTATACAAATGTTTTATGCACCGGATCGACTCTCCACGGGATTAAAGCGACTAAAATTTAACGGTGTATATCCCGCATAAGCCAAAGCTTAAAATTAAAATAGCTTTTAGCTGTCCGTTTAATAAACGTAAATCTGTGAACACTTCTTTCATACAACAGCTCATCGGCTGCGACACAACACGTCCGTACATTACCACTACCACCTCCCCCAAACAGTGAACTTACAGGAAAATGTACCTTACACCCTTAAAATAGGGGTGTTGTGTTTGGTACGAGGACATTGGCATCTAAGCAAAGACATGTTGGAACATGGTTTTGGAAGCTAGCCAGCTAGCGTACCGTTGTTTGCGGATCTAACTCATAGAGATATTTTAGTTGTAAAATTTGGAGTTTATGAACAATGTCCCATTTCAGAATATTGGTCATTGTAGCTTGGAATATTGTTCGTCGCGAGATTACGTATTGTGATGAGGAGCTGAATCTTTGCTTTTTATATTTATATATAACGTGTATCATTTTAATGCTGATATCAATGTGCAGGGAATGAATAATGAACAAGTTTTCAATGAAAATATTTTTTAAGCAGTGATGCAATGAATGATAGAGGGGCGCACTAGTTTATTGAGAGCCTATTTACTGTAGCCTTAAAGACACCTACATTATAATAGGACGGGTAGACCTTATTTTAAGTCACAAATTGGTTTCTAAAAGACAAATCAAATTTTCAGTCTTCCTTTCCACGGAGAGGTGTAGAAGTGTAATAGATCGCCACCCATCCACGAAGCGACCTTAGCAAATGTTGTCTACACTCAAAGATCGACCTAACGGCCGATATAAACTAACCATCGTCGACCACATTATCGCTTACCATCAGGTGAGATTGTGGTCAAACGCGAGTCTACCTAGAATAAAAAAAAAACTTCGAGTATCATCACCATGAGCCTTTTTAATGTTCCCTCTGCTGGGAAACAGGCCTCCTCTCTAGGACAGAGAATGAGCCATAATCCACATGCCAGAATAGTTTTCCTGATTGAGATTGAGAGGACATGTCGGTTTTCTCACGATGTTTTCCTTCACCGTTTTGAGAGCAGTGATTATGAAATAAATTACACAAAGTAATGCGTCTGGTTGGGTTTAAATAACTTTTAAGTCTTGGGCATTTACCACTTGGCCACCACTGCTCTCCAAAGTAGAGCAGTAAATCCCTACACTCAAAGGTCGACCCACCAAAGTACAAGCAAATGTTGCCTGCATTCAAAGATCGTCCCAACGGCAGATATAAACTAACTTCTCGAATAAAGATTACAAAATATTCGTTATTCCCATACTCGCTTGGTATTTTCTTTCAGGCCCATATTGTCCACATTCCGGCTAGGGCAAGTTTAATATAAAAATATAATACATTTGTACTGTTTGTTTAGGCTAGTCGTTATTGAGTCAGACCCCGCGGGGTTCACTGTGCAAACTATGAAATTCGTTTACTTTTGCTCTGGGCCAATTTCGAAAGTGTGTAGTTTTTGATTTTTGTACCGGCTAGATTCTTTTGGTACTGTTACAAATATAACTTTAATGTTATATTTCTGAGTAGTATAAATAATTCTGAGTAGTGGTACTTATATAGGTGGTGGGTGAGAGTTCAACGTACCTGCTTTCTTCGTTCGAAACTTTGCTGTATGATATCTAAAGAGATTGCATGAAAAACTGTTTTAGATAGGGTCACGTTTAATCACAATCTCCCCTGATGATTAGCGATGATGTGCCTGACGATGGATCCTATTCAACCTATTCATTCTGAAATAACCTATTCACTCTTGACTTAAAGACCCCTAGGTTGTAGCTATTAGGAAACAGACTCCGGCAGGGAATTCCTTTTCTTAGCTGTACGCATAATTAATGTGTTCTCAAAACGCTTTGTACGTATTGTTGGGATTTTCACTATATACCGGTGGCGCAACGCTGTACGTCTGGTCATCCGATGATGGAAGGGAAAAGGCGGTATCAAATTATGCAATTCCAATGCACGCTCCCCGGAATGTAAACGATAGAAAGACAAAAGGCTAGCAACTTCCTTTATTAGTAGGTATACAAGTTTTTTTTTATAATAGCGGCTAAAAATCATCCATTAATCACTGGATTATTGGATGATTTTTACCCACAATTATAAAAAAAAACCAAAGGCGGGAAATAGACTGCTATTTCCCGCCTTTGGGTGGAGCGGGAAGTAGTGTCAGACTCTTCCTGACTAACAACCCACCCCGTTCATACGTTGCCTTTAGATCAGGACCAGAGCCTTACTTTCAGACAGGAACCCTTGGCACCAGTTCGCTTTGACCCTTCTGCAGTCCTGCCGTCCGGTCGTCTGGCAACGTAGATTAATAGAAAGCGAGACCAAAAATAAGGGAAAGTGGAAGAAAAAAACTTGTTACGCCTACCCCAAGGAATTAATTACACAAAGTTTGAAAGATGATGTAACTCCAATTAACAGAAATTTATTTTGATACATTGCTTTTACAATATTTCTTATATTACCATTTTATAGATCCATCTTATAATGTAATTGTCTTACTGAGATTTGTGATTATTTTTCTTACTTTTATATAGCCTCTTTCAATAATGTGAATGTGAGAACATTGTAGACGCAAATCTTAGATTACTTCCTACCATTTTTACGGTACGAGTTCAATATTGACTGGTCTGCACTGTCCTTACATAATTTATGTGTTAATACTGTAATATGGAAATATTGTAACAAACGATTTTTTTAAAGAGTAGATAACCATGGAGTTTCTTGCCGGTTCTTCTCCATAGCAAACGACCGATTTGGAACCTTGTACTAGCTTCTGACGTTTTACAAGTGCCCATGTAGGCCTATGTGAAATAAAGTATTTTGACTTTAAACCATATTTAAAAAAAAGAGTAGCCATGGAGTTTCTTGCCGGTTCTTCTCCACGGGAAGCGACCAATTTGGAACCGTGCATTAATACAAGTGCCCATGTAGGTGTATGTGAAATAAAAAGATTTTGACTTTGACATTAGCTGAAAAAATCTGTTTTCCTTATGACACAATGATGTCCAAAATCCACTCCAGGTGACGAAAAATACTTGTTTATTTGGAAAACGAATTATCACCAGTGCGACATCTTTTTGCAGCGTCGGCGGCACCGGGGAAGCAGGTACGGTTGGCATACATGAATAGTAATGCGTTTGTCTGTCTGTTGAACGTAAGACATTCTATTTTGTGGGAAATTAATTTTGTAAGGGTTCCTGTCAGTGAAACGAAGATTGTTTTGGTAGTGTGTTGGTTATTTTTTTTTTTTGTAATAATATGTTCCACAACTGTCATACAACGTCGTCTAGTCCCAAGCTAAGCAGAACTTGAGTTTTGGGTAATAGACATCTGATAAACATACTTATATATTTCTAAATACATACATTTTGTGGTCCGACACGCTCTTGGCCGGTTTTATTTTTGATGGTGGGCAAAAATCATCCAATGACGAATTCCGCTCCTGAGCGGTGCGAGAAACAGTGTCAGACTCTTACTGACTAAGCAACCCACCCCATTCCTTCTTTGCCCTTCGCACTGGGGCCAAGCCTTCCATTCAGAAAGAGACCCTGGGCCCCAGTAGGCTTCGACCCTTTTGCAGAGTCCCTACGTTTATGAAAAAAACGATTTTAATTTCCTTCATATTTTTAACAGTTTTTCTGGTCACCGTTTATGCTTGTTAGGACCTGAATACTAATTGCAAGTCACCGCAGTGTCTCTGCGATGTCGGCTTCATTAGTGCAGTAACAAGCTCCTTGATGGCGTCCAAAGGTTTTGAGGTCGTCTCGAAGGCTGACGGGCAAATGGCAGCAAATGGCGGATAGGTTGAAACGTTCACAGTGTGCTGTTCTTAAAGGCTAGTTTAGGCTGGGCCTTCCCGACTCGCCTATCGTCTACGTCGAGCATGGTTTAAAGCTTATTGATTCATTCATCTAAAGCAATCCAATGTCATGATTGATGCAAAAGTAATTCCAAATAATTATAATATACTAGCTTTTGTCAGCGGCTTCGCCCGCTTACATAAAATATAGCCAATGTCACTCAGGAGTAAAACAGCTTTCTATTGTTGCTATTTTTTTTTCAATCAGAC
The DNA here is from genome assembly GCA_029852875.1 of Mythimna loreyi. Lineage (NCBI taxonomy): Eukaryota > Metazoa > Arthropoda > Insecta > Lepidoptera > Noctuidae > Mythimna > Mythimna loreyi. The sequence goes on along the minus strand of CM056796.1, from coordinate 18,441,392 downwards.
CAGGAGTTCCAGAGATGCCCTCCTACAAACAAAAAAAAACTTTACCTCTTTATTATATTAGTGTAAATATAATATTTGACAACTACCACACAACGCCGTCTAGTCTTAAGTTAAGAAGACCTTGTATTATAAGCACTAGACAACAGATCAACATACTTATATATTTCTACAGAACAAATGATCGTGCTCATCACAAATAAGAGAGATAACTCCTGAAAACTCAGTTGACGATTTACTCGAATGTTTTACAAAACTTGTTCCAGGAAATACGTGTTTTTATTAAACCCTTAAGGATTTTTGAAAAAAAAATGACCACATTTAGAATCTATAGGAATACTTTTTTATATTTTTATTATAGGAGTAGGTACTCTATGGAGAGTCAAAGTTCACGTAAAATAGCAGATTTTTAGAGGTCTTTCTTGGATTACTCTTACACATATTTACGTTTTGATTTTTATAGAAGCCTAGATAATATCCACAAGATATTTATGTATCCAAAATATCTGATGAAGAAAGATGTATAATAACATCATAATCACGTAAGAGCGGTTGTATGAAAATGTACGCCGGGTTGGCCGTTCTTAAGGTGCTTTTTCACTAGAGATGTGGTATGCTAAGTTGCTATGGATGTACCTGGTAACTATCAATCATATTCATTGGTGAAACGGATTAAACTAAGATATGTTTTTTATATGGAAGAATGCGTGCTATGGATTTGTGCTAAGTGCGCGAAAAGAAAAGTATAAAATTGTTTCTACAATTTTATTCGAGAGAGATTATGATCGCGAGTGGTGTAGCTATATGCAGACCGTAGTATCTTCCTTACCATCAATGTATCGCACAACTATACTTATCAGCTAAGCAGCATATAAGGGCATCTTTCGATATTATTTAACTTTGTATCTTTTGCACAAAAATATACTGTTTTTTTCCTAGTCTAGTTTTTCTTTATACTCCAATTTCTTGATATAAAATCAGGGATTAGACTCTTGCTATGCAGGATTGCACGAAAAATTTACTGTGACCCTGCAACGCAAAAGAAAGCTGTGTCTGTCACTTCTTATCGCTCGAAATGCTGAACGGATATAGATGAGTTTGGACACGAGTAGACTATACCCTTGATTACCACATCATCATTTCAGCTGAAAAACGTCCACTGTTGGACATAGGGCTTCCCCAAGCGCCGCCAAAAAGACCGGTCCTGTGCGATTATCACATAGATTACTTATTTTTCTCCTGAGATATTATTCTACTATCATACAGGCAAAACCACTGGCAGCTACTCAAACACAAAACAAGACGGACAGAAAACAAAATTCAAGCACCAATATTCTCACATCACTTGTGTTTCTCAACCGACACTTCGACGCAAATTGAGTCTGAGCCAGCTCAAAACAGCTCAACATTATTGCAAGCCGTAACTTTCTGTTGAGCTCGAATGTAAGGAGATCTTCACTCAAGATGTCACTTGAACACTGTAAGTGTGCTTAAAACCAATACGTTACGTTAAAGTACTTCTTAAACCAATTTGAATTGTCGTTTATATAGGTATGTAATTAACAAATAAGACTTTAGTTTCCCTTTGTAATCAAGGATTGTGGTGTTTCAATAAGCTCAGAATACCCTCGCGGGCCCCGTTAAGGTAGCTGTCAGTTTTACAGTTTTGTGACGCACCGTCGACCCGGATTTATCCATATTGGAAAAAAAGAAAAACATTTATTTAGACTTGGAAAATGCAAATATAAGAAAGCAAAAACAAGAAAGAAAAAAAAAGGACCTGTGCGAGTTAAAAAAGTCTCCAATCTCAGCATATTGGACGACGAGTTATCCTATGCTCGCCGTCCACAAGACCGGGATTGACCCTGCAACTTCCAATGCCCGTTGCATCTCTTGCGATAGTTGGGACCTGAGGCTGTTCTCTCCCTCTCGATTTCCGCTATGTTATTCGCTCGCATTACTAATAATATTATATACCACAAATTCCACACAACGCCATCTAGTGTAGTGAAACCGGGATAGCATAGCGGTATGGAGACTGTGCTATGAGATCCTGACTGAGCTCTGACAAACGTGTTATGACTAAAACCCACTCATCCATTCCGCAGCCTTGACAGAATTGGGTCATAACAGACTTTGCATAACATCTAGTGTTACATTCTGCCGATATCCGGCCACCGTACACACTGGCTTGCGGACAGGGAGCAATGGGTAGCTCGCCGTCCGGTCGTCTGGTAGCAGTCCAGACCGAACCTAAGTCGTCGACGGCGCGCTCCGTTCCCGCGCGCCTCAAGGAGTTGTCAGCAAACCGTAGCGAGCTGAGGGTTGGTGCGAAAGCGTTACACCGGGGCTCTGGGAATAAGGCAAGGAAGGCTCGGGGTAGGTTCTTTAGTCAGTAAGAGTCTGACACTGTTTCCCGCTCCGCCCAAGAGTGGGATTCGTCATTCGATGATTTTTACCTACCATAAAAAAAAATGGTTGCCTGTAAAGTCGGTTTTACGGGCGAAGATTTTACGTGACAACGTCCTAATTCTCTAGTGCTGCGCGCGCGGCAGACCGATCATAGTTGAGTGGGAGAGAGACGCAAGGCATTCGGCGGGCCTCTCTCTCGTTCGGTGACTCATCGTAACGTTACCGAGCGTTACACTTTTTCATAAGTGACTCCCAGCTGCAACCTAATTTAAGACGTTGTCACGTCAAAAGTGTTACAACAGAAAAGAAAACCAGAAACAAAACGCCTCAAATCGCCCCTCAAAACACCAAAATGCCAAGTTATTTTTTTATTAGTCTATGTTGCCATTAAGAAAATGTTTGGCCGCATTACCGGATAATGACGGCCTTGACAAACCGCCAGGCTCGTCGCCATTTTGTTATTTTGCGCGGGAAAATTATGGCAAGCGATTCCCTTAGTGACTGGCGCATTAATAGTGAGAGGTATGGCTTTAAACATGGTTTTATGTAGGGTTGCCATCCGTCCGGGTATCCCCGGATTTGTCCTAGTTTAGAGGTCATCCGGGGAGCGTCCGGGGAAGGTTTCATTTGTAGACCGAGTTTAAAAAAATAAATTAATTAAAAAACTTCCCCCCGCCTGCGAAACACGCACTTTGCTCGCACACCACGATTAAAAAGATTTAAAAGATCTCGTTGATATGTCCGGCTTTCGGACTCTAAAATCCGGGGTTTTCACACGTCTTGTCCTGTTTTCCAAATTTTAGAGATGGCAACCCTAGTTTTATGTAAGGTGGTAGAAGTACCTTGTTTTTGAAAGCCTCTAATGAATTGACTCATCTTTTAGGCCATATAATTTTAAAAAGGCCAGTTTCCAACTGAACCTTTTTAGTATTTTCTGTAGATATTTTTAAAAAGTAATAATAATACAAGTGTAGTTTTAAGTTGTCAATTGCGTGATGTGGTTTTCTTTCCTCCTAAAATTCCTTGTCTCCCAGAACGATCCAGTAACATTGAGCACGGTTTAAAAGCTTGTTGGTTCCTTCTGGCATTCAGTAATTTTGTCATTCACTCGAGTATTAAAAAAAGCCTTAACAGTATTTTTTTTTTCAATTTCGTCATTCAGAATCTTAATTACATATATAAGATTTTAATAAATATGTTTTACTAGCTTCTGCCAGCGGCTTCGCCCGCGTGATAGTAGGGTTTTCCATAAAAACTTTGGACCTCTCTTTCATAATTGTTTCGTCGAGTTTTCATTATTTTTAAGATGTATTCTGCTATTCGGGGCGGGGATAAATCCATCAAACCAAAAACCATGAAAATTGATCTAGCCGATCTCGAGTATAAGTGTTGTAACAAACCCGTCTTTGTTTTATATATTTATAAAGATTTAACTTTTGTAGGGTTCTGTATCTCAAAAGGAAAAAAGGAACTTAAAAACGTGTGCCATCGGCCCCAAATGACATAGAACAAGAGCAGGAAGATGATGGCCTTATCAAGGCTACGTCTGGATATATGTCCCAAGTTGTATTCAGATCCGTTGGGCCTTCTAGACATGATTGATTTACATACCTACCTACTAACATTAAAAACGATCAATCAAAAGAATCATGGGCCAAAATATATAAAATTTGATGAAGATAGAAAGTGTATTCTTCATAGAAAAAAAATGTTTCCTGTCTGGGTGCCTTCTGTATGTGTGTTTTTATTTATTTATTTATAAAAACTTTATGCACATAATAAGTACAAAGGCGGACTTAATGCCATAGGCATTTTCTACCAGTCGACCTTATGCTTTTGTTGTTGTGCTTTTATGTTAGCAACGCAGAGAGCAAAGGGCGCTCTCTACATTGTTTTCATTTCTCAATTCTCCCAATACCCCTAATTATTTAGCTCTTTATTTTCAATACATTTGTGCCAACCACAATAAAAATCTACACTCATCACATTGACTTTCTTCACTTTTCATCAATATCGTCTGAACTCGTTTATCGTCCTGCCCTTATCCCATATTATTTGAAGTCGCCGCAACAGGTTTTTTTCTTCCACTCTGTCCTGTCACCCGTCACACTATCACTAACTCCCTTTTCTTTCATATCACTCCTCACACAATTCATCCATGTCTTCTTTAGGTTTGGCCTTCCTCTTCCTCTCCATCCATCTACGTCATCTCAGATTATCACGTCTGAACTATTGTCAGTTAAATATTTGCTCTCAACAATGTGTATTAACATTAAGTTTGCGTCGCACTGCATATGAGGGTAGTTACAAATTTATTGCAGCAAGCGACGGATAGTGGCGTCGTATCTGTGTATCTTCACGACTACGCTGCGGGGGGAGACAGATAATGAAGGGTGGGAGTTGTGCAGTACGAGTCTGATTAGATTAGTTAAATAACTGAATGTATTATTATATAATAGTGACCCACCCCAGCTTCGCACGGGTACTGATATTAAATATATTATGCATGTATTATACACATAAACCTTCCTCTTCAATCATTCTATCTATTAAAAAAAAAACTACATCAAAATCCGTTGCGTACTTTTAAAGATCTAAGCATACATAGGGAGTAAGCAACTTTGTTTTATACTATGTAATGATGATTATTGTTGACTTTCACACTACACCTACTATTTTGTTGTACGTAATAAGGGTTGGACGTAACAGATACGCAAAGCATTTAAATAATACCAGCTCTATTCTCTATTCTAGTCGAAGCCAACTGGTGCCCAGGGTGTTTTTGTGAAAGGAAGGTTTGGCCCCCAGTCGTCGACGATGCGCACTGCTCCCGCGTGCCTCAAGGAGTTGTCAGCAACCGTAGGGACCTTGCAGAAGGGTCGAAGGCTTGAAGCCAATTAGGGCCAAGGGTTTGTGTCTGAAAGGAAGGCTCTGGCTCTGGTATGTATGGCGATGTAGAAACGGGGTAGGTTGTTTAGTCAGTAAGAGTCTGACACTGTTTCCCGCTCCACCCAAGAGCGGGATTCGTCATTAGATGATTTTTACCTACCATAAAAAAGGAAGGTTTGGCCCCAGTATAAAAGGTAAATAGAAACGGGGTGAGTTGTTTAGGCAGTAAAAATCTGACTCGTCATTGGATGATGTTTACTTACCATGAAAAAAAAAAAAAACAAAAAACCCGCAGGCCTGCAGATTCGCAATTTCGAAGCGGGATTGGATTCCTTAACTCTTATCAGACACCCGGTATAGTGAGTACAGCGTGGAGCAAGTTGGAGTCTCGTTAAATGCTCCGTCAGTACCACTTAGAGCTGCGACCTAAGCCTTCAATGTCACAGGGCTGCCGCTAAACATCTCGTTTAATATTATAAAGGCAAAAATGTGTGTTTGTTTGCATGTTTGTTAATTCTTCTCGCGGTTGAATGGATTTTGATTAGTCTTATTAGTTTCATTAAGGACTACCTGTGTAGAGCATGTTCTTATCTCCTGGAATGGTTGAAAGAACAAGTAAAAATATCAAAATTTTATTTAGAACTAACTACCATTACATACACTTCCGCCTGATGACCACAAAGTTTATTTTTGCTTGCACTTGAAACGAAAATTTCAAAGATTTGGTGCAGCGCCGCGCCGCAGGATTCAAGCGATTTATATTTAAATTATTAGGCAGAAATGACCGCGATAGTATCCCAAAGACTGGCGGTATTGCCACGCATTATGTCAATGCATATCCTTTATTCAAGGTAAAAAACCAACCCTTAGGTCATGCAAAGTTTTAACAAAGCGTTTCGAGAGTTCTTCTAATAAAGTTAGTGTTTTGTTTTAAATATTTTATATTTGATCATCGTTGCAGAAAGACGTCACTGTTGGATGTCTTCTTGCATCCATCGGGTTCCCGCTTCCTTTACCAGGTTATCGATCCACCTCTTAGGAGACTTTCCAACACTGCGTCCACTGGTACGCGGTCGCCACTACAGAACCTTTTGGTACCAACGGTCATTTCTTATACCTACGTGTTATGTGTATTTGTTGTTAAATAATGTTTTATTAACTTGAATATAATTTATATTTACCTACTTACATAGCTAGATTAGAATAAAATCAGATGCAACCCTAGAGTAGAATCGATCGTCTCCATATGCGCTTGAAATCACTCTCAAAGCTGCAATTGTATGCAAAGCATCGGTATGTTTAATACATAGTATAGATATTGGTTCGATCGCTCTTGTATTCATATAATTCTTGAGGCGTTATTAATTTAATATTTATGTGAGTATACAGAAACAGATATTTATTTATTTTTATTTATTTCTAAGACACTTAAATTATAATCGTACGGAAAGACTGCAGCTGGAAAACTGTTCCAGTCCCTCGGTGTACGTACGCGGTATAAACGACGAGGCGAACAGACCGTAGAGTAGTCTCAACAATGCAATGGTGATGAAATAAATTACACAAAGTAATGCGCCTGGCTGGGTTTGAACCCGCGACCTACAACTCGTAAGTCGGGGCCATTTTCACTCGGCTACCACTGCTAAAAAAAGTGCTTTAACATGGTTTAATTGAAATAAATGTTTGTAATTTGACCTACAACGGTTCATCATCCGACGCAATGATCTCCAATTTCCGCCCCTTCACATAAGGACCATAATTCACAATATACATTCGTCACAATTTCACACATCCCCTAATGCCCCCCACCTGGAATTCAAAGCACACCTCACATAAAACACGTGTTAAAAAACATTAAACAAAGCTCTAAAAGATTTATTCGTTTTTAATCTCTCTCGGCTTTTAAAAACAAAGGTTCGTGTTAAGGCTCTTACTCCCATTTAATATGTGACCTTCATGTATAGTGACCACAGTTTTTTGATTCATTTTAATTCATTGACCTCGAGAAGGCATACGACTGGGTACCTCGTGAGGTTCTGTGGTGGGCCCTTAAAGAGAAAGGTGCGCCTGGGAAGTATGTTCAGTTGATCCGAGCGATGTACAGTCGATGCAGTACCCAAGTCCGGTCTACAGCAGGCACCACTAGCAGCTTCAATGTTGGTGTTGGCTTACATCAAGGGTCGGCTCTTAGCCCTTACCTCTTCCTGATGATAATGGACGCTCTTACGTCGGACATTCAGGAAGAGGCTCCCTGGTGTATGTTATTCGCCGATGACATTGTGCTGGTTGCCGAGAGTGGTCAAGAGATCCAGAATAGATTGGAGGTGTGGTGGCACAGACTGGAGAGTGTTGGCCTGAAATTAAGTAGAACCAAAACGGAGTACTTGTTCTGTGATTTCGGCGGTCTCTCCGGTCCTGTGGCCTTAGCTCTTGCCGGAACGCCCATACCAATCTGTTCCGACTTTCGGTATCTCGGGTCGCTCGTCCAAGGAGATGGTGAGATAGACCGAGACGTAACGCATCGGATCAACGCAGGATGGATGAAATGGCGACAGGTCACGGGAACAACTTGCGACCCACGGATGCCCCTCAAGTTGAAGAGTAAAATTTACAAGTCCGTGATAAGACCTGTCCTACTGTATGGATCAGAATGTTGGGCCGTGAAAAAGACGGATGAAAAAAGACTGCATGTAGCGGAGATGAGAATGTTGAGATGGATGTGTGGTGTGACGAGAATGGATAAAGTGAGAAATGAGTATATTAGAGGAAGTCTGAAAGTGGCGCCAGTGATTGAAAAGTTGAAAGGAAATCGTTTGTCTTGGTATGGTCATGTGAAGAGGAGAGATGAAACGCATGTCACAAAAAGGGTTTTTAGTTTACACGTAGATGGATGGAGAGGAAGGGGGAGACTAAAGAAGAGATGGATGGATTGTGTGAGGAGTGATATGAAAGAAAAGGGAGTTACTGATAGTGTGACGGGTGACAGGACAGAGTGGAAGAAAAAAACATGTTGCACCGACCCCAAGTAATATGGGATAAGGGTAGGATGATGATGATGTATAGTGACCACAGCACTTATGCAAAAAAAAATGAGAACATGAGATTTTTCGGTGATGTTACCTTCTTTCAAACGACTTTATCTTTAAAAATATGTTAACACAAAAATATTGCTAGCTAAGCATTCTTCAGAATGTATATAGTATTTATGTTAATTAATCAATATTTTGCAAATAAAAAAATAGTTATAAAGGTCAGCATAGCTTTTTTTGTGGTGGGAAAAATCATCTAATGACGAATCCCGCCCTTGGGCAGAGCGATAAACAGTGTCAGACTTTTACTGACTAAACAACCCTCCCTATTCCTTCTTAGCCCTCATACCGGGATCGGATCTTCCTTACGGACCGGGGCCCCAGTAGGCTTCGGCCCTGCAGTTGAAGGTCAGCAGGGATCTAAGGGAGCGCAAGTGGCAGTACGAGCATGTGTAAATTTAATGCACAAATCACTCATACTGCCACGTATTTCTTTTTTACCAAAGTTAAAAAAAAACCTTTTGTAGTACAGCGAGTACAGTTAAATTTTAACTCTCATATTCAAAGGACTATACGCCTTAAAAAGGCCGTTATATCTGGCGTGTGGTGGGTGGTGTTCCACGTTTTGCACGCACATGTGAAACCACAAACACGATTCCAACGCAAATTGGATAACAATTTTGTTACACGAATTTATTATCTGGGTTGTTTTTCGTGGTTCTGTAAATTATTGTGTCAATGATAGGGTTGTATGGTTGTATGACATGCTGTGTGATTGTTACCATGACTGTGTGGACCTGTATCATGTGGAAGGTGAGGATGCCGTGATGTTTCGCTAGGCACTCCTCAAAGAGGGGACTTACTGTCATGATGAAATATCAGACGAACATTCGCGCTACCTAACAGTCAAACTAATATAATAGGTAACCCTTCCCCCATAAACCGCATGCTTGCTTTGGCCAATTCTATTTGTGGTGATGTAGATGTCTTTGCTGGTTCTTTGGCCTCAATTAACATTAACCTTTCGAATAATATTTAGGCATCACGGACTGACTGGAAAAAACTGTTATGACATAATTTTGACGTGACAACGTCTTAAATTAGGTTGCGGCTGGGAGTCACTTATGAAAAAGTGTAACGCTCGGTAACGTTACGATGAGTCACCGAACGAGAGAGAGGCCCGCCGAATGCCTTGCGTCTCTCTCCCACTCAACTATGATCGGTCTGCCGCGCGCGCAGCACTAGAGAATTAGGACGTTGTCACGTAAAATCTTCGCCCATAAAACCGACTTTACAGGCAACCATTTTTTTTAAAACCTTTATTTTTGTACGAGTTTTCAAGCGCTAACATTCGCAGAGCCAGACTTACCAACTCAGACTCGCCAAGATCCGACAGACGTACTGTAGGTAGATAGATAGATACATATACTCTTTATTGTAGGTACACCATAAACACAACTTGGTACATCATCGTTGTTTATCAGAATTTTGGGTTGAGAAATAGATGGATGAAAAAAGATTTTATTTGGGGGTTAACGGTCACGGCCGGTTAAATTACGAGCCCAAAGGCTTTTTTGTATTATCATCATTAGATACCGATATCCTTATCGAAGTTTTAATAACAAAGTTAATTTTTGACCCTTCCTCTACATTCGAGGAGGTCATGTTACTTTTTTTAAGCTTTTTCTGTTCAAGGGTAAACGACTTTTTTTTGTAATTGATAGTCTCTTATCATATTATCAAAGGAAGTCGTTAAAGTTTTGTTGCAAACGTGAGCCCATCTCAAAGCAATGCCTCCTTGAAGAAATGCGATTTCTGGAAGGAGAGGTTCAAGCCTTTTTCCTGGACGACACGAGTTGCCATGGCCAACCTGGAAAACTCTAAACAGACTTCGAACCTGCGTACTGGGTTTGGTTAGGCGCACCAAGGCAGATGATTATGATCACATGATTTAACTCATTAAGCCCTAAGCGAACGCCGGCTTTCACACACATATTGTTCTTTAATTGTGTCTGTAATTACAAGATCGAATAGTTAAAAGAGTGTCCATAGGTATTTACATACATTCATATCTACATAGAGATCTACACTTTAGAATGAGCATTAGTTTAATCTTTTTGATTGATTTCATGTCAAATTGTCAATTCAATAGGAAGTTTAATGAGTCCTAACTGACGTCCCTTCACGAAAATGACCCATCTATCAGTACCCCTCAGGCTTGCGGACGGCGAGCAATGGGTAGCTCGCGGTCCGGTCGTCTGCTAACAGTCCAGACTGAGCTCAAGACGTCGACGGCGCGCACTGTTCCCGCGCGCCTCAAGGAGATGTCAGCAAACTGTAGGGCGAAAGATTGATGCGAAAGCGTTACACCGGAGCTCTGGGACTAAGGTAAGGAAGGAACGGGGTAGGTTGTTTAGTCAGCCAGAGTCTGACGCTGTTTCCCACTCCGTCCAAGGGTGGGATTCTTCATTCGATGATTTTTATCTATCGTAAAAAAACCTCTCAGTTCAATACTTTTAAAGGGAACTGAATGGTCTAACATAAACTTAATTAAGTTACCATGATCCTTGCGTGTTTCAGCAAATAAAATATAATACTTTTAGGTTAAATTTAATTACTATAAAGTGTAGGTACGATTACAACGCTCTTATATTTTAGTTCTTACTGCTGAAATACACGAATACTTTCCAAACTTTATTCATAAGTATAGTTGTAATTATTCTTGAAGAGGGCAAAGCCTTCTTGACATAGAAAAGTGTATGCCCTTGGGATATTTTTCTGCTTTCACGCGAGTGAAAGAACCCAATTGGATTCTATTATCTGCTCTAGTAAGTAGAATGAGTGACGCTAAAGGGTCAATCAAGTTGCTTATAAGTAAAAAAAAAAACAAATGATTAAAAAAAAAACGACTGTCACGTACAAACGTAAACTAAATATCAGATAGGAGAAGTTAGTCCAAAAGTGACTAAATACGAAATCTCGGAAACTTCTTGATCTACAAAACTGTGACTTTTTAATCACAGTCGGCGCTCTTTTTATGCTACAAAAAATTATTACTCAGAGTAGTATAGTGCGCGTGAATGAGCGAGTGAATAAAATTTTATTTTTCAACTATCACACAAATTATATATGTATATATATTATATATATATGTATATATTCGCATTTGTCCTGGGTGGGAATCGAACCCACGACCTCTGGCATAGCAGTCAAGGGTACATACATACATACCACTAGACCCACAGGCCAGTCCAGTAGTGTAACGTATATATAACGATACAAGGATACTATAAATACCTTCTACATTTAAATCAGTTCAGTCATTTCGAAGTTATGGGGGAATAAAGAGACACATACATACATGAACCCTGAAAACATAAAGGATTGAACCTTTACTGGGGCCAAGGTCTCACGTCTGAAAGATTTGCAAGGCATTAAACAAAAATAATTGCACAAGAGTGTTGAAGAGATACTTTCTAGATTATAATGCGATCTAGAGGGTATCTCTTTAGATGATGACCTGATGTATGTATGTGTATTGTGTTTTTTGGCGCCGAGTTGTCGCTTCTGACATACCGCTGATAAACTCGCGATGGTTTTTGCTGGTATGCAATTACGAAAATAAATGTACTTTTTATTGTTGTTGTTTAATAAAGTAAAAAAAAAAAGAAAGGCTTGGCCCCGGTATGAAAGGCAACGTAGGAATGTGCAAAAGGAAGCCAACTAGGGCCAAGGGTTCGTGTCTGAAAGGAAGGCTCTGGCCCTAGTATGTATGGCAACGTTGGAATGGGGTGGGTAAACTACCTACCCCGTTCCTACATTGTCATTAAAAGTCTTACACTATTCCACTCCGGCCAAGGGATTTGTCACTGAATGATTTTTACTCACCACAAAAAACCCTGAAAACATAACACTTCTCTTTTATATGAAAAGAAATAAATATGGAACTAATAGCTAATCTATAGTCAATTGGCAATCGACTATTCGCTAGAACCCTATAAGGATACTAACAATACCTTATACATTTAAATCAGTTCAGTCATTTAGAAGTTATGGGAGAATAAAGAGACTTATACATACATGAACCCTGAAAACATAAAGGATTGAACCTTTACTGGGGCCAAGGTGTCACGTCTGAAAGAAAAGCTTTAGCTCCCGGTATGATAGGCAACATGGGAAAGGGTGGATGGTTTAGTCAATAAGAGTCTGATACTATTTCCCGCTCCATCCAAGGAATTAGTCATTGAATCATTTTTACTCAGCACAAAAAACCCTGAAAACATAACACTTCTTTTTATGTGAAAAGAAATAAATATTGGCTTAATGGCTAATCTATAGTCAATTGGCAATCGACTATTCGCAAAGAACCCAGCTCTATAATGAGTTCTCAAGATCTGGAACACGATTTAAATTCCGATCAAGGTGCTAAGTTTGTCCAAACTAGTGCCGGAACTGAAATCTCGATCGATTGCCTGGCGCTCTAGAGGATTTACACTATAGGGAGTGGGGACATAGTTTTAGTTTAATCGTAAATTGTTTAGGAATTTAAATTTAAGGCAAACAAGGCGTACATGCCCCATTCGGTGGTGTTATATTATTTCAAGATATTTGTTTCCAAAATATCTTGAAATAAATGCGCAATAACGCCACAATCATGTAAGTACGGGATATAAAAAATGTGTACCAAACCAAAGCTTAAGCCAGGTTCAGACGAGTGTATGGACGGCACACGAACTCATAACGAATTGCGTACGCGAATCTATTTTCGGAACTGAATTTCATCAGTTGCTACGAATATACAGAATAGGAAGCCATTGTTCGTTACACACACATAATGCACGTACACACAAGATAAGTCATGAACGCCATCTAAACGAGCACTGCGACCGCCTTTGTGTTCGCACAAAAACCGACAGCCGATGGATCAGTCCGAGCACCGGTGTAGCGTTACATGTAATGCCGTCCACACGTGGAATTCGTGTTACGTTACTCGGTGGATTACATTAAACGTTCTACTCGTCTGGACTTGTTTTCAGACGTTTCGTGTAGGCCCCAGTGAAGTTACCCGTAGCACGGTGCTACGGCATAGCATAGAGCTACGTCGTAGCACGGAACGTTACATATAATGCTCGTAGTGCCTTCCACACATAGAATTCGTGTTACATTACTCGGTTCCACGCTTCTGGACTCAGCTTTACACGCTTTCGTGTACGCCCCACTCGTAGCACGGAGCTACGTCGTAGCAATGTCGTAGCACGGAGTTACGGCGTAGCACCGAACTACGTCGTAGCAGTGCTACGTAGTTTACACTTTTGAAAGTTCGTACCGATTCAAAAATTTCGACGCAGTATCGAACTTGCTCTTGAGTTGAGAACTCGTGAACTTGAAAATAACGAACTTGATGCCAACACAATTTTGATAAATAGTTCACTTGAGTGAATTATTGGTATGAACGAACTGACAAATAAACTTATTTTGGGGTCCGGTTAGGTGGAGAGTAGTGGATGTCGAGTGGTAACAGGCCCGAATTACGAGTTGTAGGACACGGATTCAAGTCCAACCAGGCGCATTACTTTGCGAAAATAATTTCATCACCACCGCTCTCAAAACGGTGAAGGAAAACATTGTGAGGAAACCAATCTATTTGATTAGGGATCGTTTTGCAAAAAACCCACAAAAATGTCGAAAGTAAATGATAAATAATAACAAACAAATAAACTAGAAATACCAACTTCCAAAATTACTACATACATACAGTTTATTTTTTGGTGAAGAGCTTTTTATGATTATATATTTTTCCGTTTATCCATTAAATTACATTTAATTTATATTTTTAAACATTTTAATAGAAAAGCATTTAAAAATACAAAAATAAGCTAATGGTGGTTAGGGCTCCAGAGAAAGGAACCTCCTGACTATACGAGCTGTGTCCAGGAGTACCGCTTTCTGAATGAAGCCTCTGATCCAGCCGCCTAACGAGAGTCTCCTATGGTGTTGATCGAGGCTCTTGGCCATTGGCTGACACGACTATCAATACAATGATGGCCGAGTCCACATCCCACATGTCGGCAACCTCGCGAGCCAAGTCCATATACTTGACTTGTTTATCTTTCTCGGCTTTCACGAGATTCTCGGATAATATGTCAACAGTCATTGACATTTATTAATTGTTATTTATTTTATCAATAAGAACTCAGTTTCTTTTTGTAAAAAGTTTCTTTATGTCCATTTTCTTTTTCAGTAATTGACATAGGAACGCGGAAAACGCCACTGACAGTGTTACTTATTTATATAACAGAACTTTTATTTATATTCTAGAATTCTTTTACTGTCGAATGCAGGCTTCATTTTACGAGTTACCTTCCAGAGAGGTTTTTATAAAACAATAATAAAGGACTTCTGAATACATTTCTATTTTTACATGCATAATTTTCTTCTCATTTGCACCTGTAAATACTCGTAATTTTTTTGTAATTATTTGTCCTTCCTGGGTTTAGGTAAATGAGAATTAATTATACTAAAGCGTTTATAAAAAGGATGTATAATATTTTTTATGTGGGTCATAAAGGGTTCCGTAGTACTGTGGGTATTTTTTTCCATCCAATGATTGCTCCCGTTCAAGGGTGGAGCGAGTGGAAGTGTCAAACTTTAACTGAAAGAAAGAAAAAGTGTTTTTTTTGCCAAAACCACGTAACGATGCACGTAATATTACAATCTGTTTTATCTGTTGCACCATAGATACTAGGCTGAAAAGCCATATATACCAGTTGCCCAAAATTACATATTTTATCTATGGCATCTGTCATAAATTACATTATTTTTCTACAACAACAAACAAAAAACAAAACAACGTGTATAATACTTAAAACATAAAAGAAACATTACTAAAATAAAAGAAAACAGTTACAAAATATAAACCGTGTTGTGCGTCGCATCTGGGCGAAAATGGGTCGTTGCTCAGCTTACACCGTGAACGATGGACAGTGCCAACGATCTACGGAACTGATTTTCAGCAACCACCTAGCGAGTGACATTTTGGCGTCGATAACAGAATATAAGAAATTACAGAACTAATGTATAATGGCAGGTGAGTACAAAGAAACATGTGAACAATTTATTAATTGCTTAAAATTCACTCCTGTTATTTCTTTGCCTTCATTTCAGGGCCCCATGTTTCGCTTTCACATAACCCGTGGCCACAGCATGCTTCGAATCCTGTGTTGTGGATGGGTTCACAAATACTATAAATAAACACGAGCTGCGGTGGCTGAGTCATAACGGCTCCGACTTACGACTGGTAAGTAGGTCGCGGGTTCAAATCGAGGCGCATACGTTTGTGTAATTTATTCCGTCACCACTGCTCTCAAAATCGTGAAGGACAACATCGTGAGGAAACCAGCATGTCCTAGAACCAAATGTTCGAAGAATATGATTAAGTTACTTTTAGGTAAACGCACACCATTATCGCCCGTATCGTCGCTTTCCACCTGGTGAGACAGTGGTATAGTGCGAAACTATCAACAATAAAAAAAAAAACTAACATTCAATGAAAGCGAAATTACAAGCAAAACCAAGTTTTTTAGTGTTATACAAATATACAGAGTGTGTTATTTCCCCCACAATCTTCAAAAGTGGGCCAACAGAGTTCCAAAAAGGACACATAATTCGGTTTGTTATCACGCAGCAATTTTGACGAGGACCCTTCAAATTAGTGCCATTCCTATGGGCTGTAGGCTTATCGTAAACATTTGATGCCGCCGTAAAACCTCCAAGGTTTCAGTAATAAGGCTTGCATTGACCCGATTTAGAGGATCATGGAGTCGGTGGGCGTACGAGGATGGTTCGACCTTCACTAGTGGTAGAGGTAAAGGAAGTATCTCGCACGTCCATAAAGGTCTACGCTTTGGAACGTGCAACTGAGCTTCTCTTTTTTTTGAGTGTCCGACATTGACAAAAAAAATATACTGAAGAAAATAAAACCGGCTTGAACTCTTGAATGAATAAAAGTTTACAAATGCGGACAACTCCTTGAGGCGCGCGGGAACAGAGCGCATCATCGACGACTTAATTTGGTCCGGACTGTTACCGGACGACCGGACAGCTCGTCGTCCGCGAGCCCGGAAATCGGGAACAGGATCCCGGCAGCGTCTGGGGCGTGAGCGCCGTTGCCTTATGCGGTCGGCCTGCTCCTTTGCTTGCATTACAGAAGGTGGCGGAAGGAGGAATTCACAGAAGGGGGCGATTGCCTGCTACTCCTCCTCATTTTTTCTTTTTGAGATACAAAACTCTTAAAAAGAATTCTGAATGTCACGTAGGTATGAAGAATCATGAACGCCTTTATAGGTAGGGAATTGTCAGCTAACGATCCCAATCTGGGTGGAAAGACGTTGACTGGTTATCATTAAAGACCGCAGCGGCCCAGCAGGGCCGAAGCCTACTGGGATCATGGGTTGGTTTTCAAAAATGGAAAATCATTGGATCATATACGACTTAAAAAAAAACTCTGAAATCAATTCTGCAGTCTTTGCAGAATCGCTAACTCGTAACGGCCAATTTAGTCAATTTAACTTAACGCGATCAGCCTTTCTCAACGTTCAAGAGTTTCAGTTTAGATACTCTAATTGAATGGTAAATTACAGAAAGAGCTGCCAGCAGCCTTTCATCCATCAATCTCAATTATTATTATTTTTTTGCAATTAGTAACTTTGCGTAAAATTACAAATATAATTTTTGTTTCAAGTTCTGTCAAATAACAGAGTAAAGATGTGATGACATGGTTGGAGAAGCGTTTGAGCGATTGGCTGCTACACTGCGGGTTTCTGGTTCGATTCCCACATGGGCCAAATATTGTAAGACCTACAGATACGTGTTTCGGGTCTGGTTGTCTTGTAAAATAAAAATAAATTAAAAAAAAAAGTAAAAAACAAAGACAGTGCACTTGGAATTCTACACGTCGTTTAAGACAGGAGAAGTGGTCCCCACAAAGACACGCTAGAGCTCCGCCCAAGCAGGACACATCTCTACCGCATACTCTACAACCTTGCTTACCTTCAGCAAACTTTACCGTACCCAAAAAATTAAATATTTCCGTCCTATTTTCTCTGAAACAAAATAATACTCAATAACTATTCTGTACCAATAAAATGGCTGACATGGCAGCCGTTAACGAACCTCCGCTATTGGTGTAAATAAAATCTAGCTTTCATTTTTATTAACGTAATGGGAGCGCGATGGGTTGCCGTCGACTCATCGAATGCTACGCCGCTGTGCACTGAATAGTTGATAAAAACAGTGGGAAGGATACGGCTCGTAGTTCCCTTGTGGGGTGTGAATGTTAGAGAGTACTTTTGAGGCCCAGTTCTAAGTTCGAACGAAACGGGGAGCATGTAACAATGCCGTTCGATAGTCACATCTGGTGGTCTAATGACGGTATGGGCTTGGAGAAATTAGGTTATGCAATACTCAAAGGTTTAATCTTTCGAATGCCGTAATTAGATACCTATTAGAAACACAATAGTAGTGTGAACGCCGAAGTTCGCGAGGGGATAAGTTGGACTAAAATGCCTATCGCTGCTACGGTTACGAGCAGCCCCCGCTCGCATAATGCCACACTTCGATTAAGACCTAAAAATCTGTTATTATTTTGGTTCAATTTATATCCCTCTAAGTACAGTATACTCCAATTCAGTTTTGTAACACGCGAACACTGGAACCATACCCTTCGTAATAAAACGTATAGGTTCAGTTGGCGCGCCTGCGATGATCATAAAACGGCTCCGCAGCCCGTGACCGGCACTCTCCCACTCAATGATACATGGGATCTAGTTTGTGGCACATTCGGGAAGCTCCATCAGCTGTGGCATATGTCTTGTTTAGTGTGTGTGTACGATGTGAGAGTGTGTGACTGGTGAAATTAATTGCGATATATGCTACACTTTTTTATTGTAGCAGTCAGTATATCAGTGGTTCTGATATACAGGATGTCATTGACATCGTACCATATGCGAATACCATGGATCCAGTACATGATTCTGGACAACCCCGTGGTGGAATCTTTAGTCGTTTTTTTTTAATTTTTGAAAAAAATAGTTGTGTATTTTTATTTCGTACCTGTATAAAATCGTTATTCTAACCAAATCCAATGATATTTTTAGAAACAAAATAAAATTTTTATTATATAAAAAAAATTGTTATTCTAATCAAACCCAACGATATTTGTATTCGGTTTAATTTAAAAAAAATAAGAAAAAGCCGACAAAAAATTCCACCACTGGGGGGTCTAGAATCATGATCTGGATCTATGGTATTCGTTTGTACCTTGTATTCAGGATTCCCATCGGCTTCCCTTATGAAAATGTAACCTTGTTAGTTCGTAGTAGTCACTACAACTTTGAAACAAGAATGTTAAAATCTCAAGCCAAAAAATACTGAGTTCCCTGTTCAAACATCGAAATCCCATACTATGTAACTATCTCTTACTTTCCTACGTATGCAGGGCCGCAGCCTACTGGGGCTCTGGTCTGGTTTCTAAAAGGAAGGTCTGTCCTTGGTATGAAGACTAAGAAGGAATGGGGTGGGTCGTTTGGTCAGTAAGAGTAACTGTTTTCCGCTCCGTCTAAGGGCGGGATTCTTCATTAGATTATTTTTCCCACCATAAAAAATAAAACTTCAAATGATTAATTTACTTTTTTTTTACAGAATATAGTCTCTTTCTTTTATTTTAGACTGTAAATGTAAACACATCCTATTGTTTATGCAGTACTTGTCAAATGTATCGAGCCGGCCTTCTCGGGAAACTACGCTGAGGTAAAATATATTCGGGTCCTTTCTACCGAGGTCGCGCCTGTTTCAACGATTCCACATCGTTGTCTAGACTGTAGACTCTTGACATATAAAACCACATCGCTTTTAAACTAACCCTCAAAAAACCCTACGTTTTTCTTTTCTGCTATTTCATTGACAGACGGTTTATGGTTCTCTTGTGCATCTGCCAGCATCAACATGTTTATGAAAGTTAATTTGTTTATCATTGGAATATTATTGTACATAAGCAGCATTTTCAACTTAACTTTCTCGACAGAACACTCAATTCACCAACGAGCAGTGGTGACCAAGACAGTGATGAGCAGTGGTGGCCGATTAGTTTAAGGCCCCGATTTACGAGTTGTAGGTCGTGTGTTCAACCCCAGCTAGGCGTATCGTCATCAGTCTTTTTAATGTTCCCACAGCTGGGACAAAGGCCTCCTTCTCTAGGAGAGGGAATGGGCCATGATCTACCACGCGGGCCAACATAAGGCTGATGTTATGTTCTGCTTCTTGACAAACGTCGCTGATAGTGGCCGGTGTTTTATTGCTGATTATTCTGTGTAGAAACAAACTCTCTTTTAAAGGCCATGTATTGGTCAAATCATAATTATGAGAACTATGCAGGTGTAGTGTCTCAGAAGGTATTTCGAGGGAAGAACTATATAGAATTGAGTGGACTTGTACAGTGCAAGCATTTGTTAGTTTTCATGCAGTTCAACTCAGGACTACTATTTTTTTATGGTGGGAAAAATCATCTAATGACGGATCCCGCTCTTGGGTGGAGCGGGAAACAGTGTCAGACTCTTACTGAATAAATGACCCACCCCTTGCCTTCTTAGTCTTCATACCAGAGTCGGGCCTTCCTTTCAGAAGCCGGAACGAGGCCCCAGCAGGCTTCGCTCAACGACTTGACAAACGCCATAGAAAGGAAATTTGGGTTGGCTGCATGAAATACTCAAAACTGTCAGACATTATGTTAAAATTACAGAAAAGTAAAACGTGATCCACAATCATAGTCCCACATTCACACAACAATAAATTAATTCGTTCGTCAAATTAATTCGCTGAGGAAGTTAACACTGCAATAAATTAATTTTCAGCTCTATTTTACCGAGATCGTGCCTGATTTAATGTTTCCGCATGTTGTCTAGATGCGTAGATATTTGAGATACAAAATTAAACTTATTTAACATTACAATATCCACTTTGAAATGAATTTCGATTGATTAAAGTAGATACTGAACTTTAAAAAATAACTTTATCATCATTACATAGTATAAAACAAAGTTGCTTACCGTTGTCCCTATGTATGATTAGATCTTTAAAAGTTTGCAACGGATTTTGATGAGGCTTTTTTTAATAGATAGAGTGATTCAAGAGGAAGGTTTATGTTCATAATACATGCATGATATACTCAATATCAGTACCTGTGCGAAGCTGGGGCGGGTCGCTATTTTGCTATAAACTAATTCTTGACTGTGATCCTATTTTTTTGCTGTCGAGGGAAACCTTCGCAAGGCGCCAGGATCTTAGAGATAAGTCCAGAAGTGTGGGATCTTACCTCACAAAAACCGTTTTTTTAAAACGTTTTTTTTTTATTTGCTATAAACTAATGCTCGACTGTGATCCTTCCACCTGATCGTAAGCAGTAATATAATCGTTGATGGTGACGCGCACTAGTTTATTAAGAGCCTATTCAGTCTAGTCGTGAAGACACCCAAATTATAATCGGATGGGAAGACCGCAGCAAGCAAATTGTTCCAGTACTATGTACGCGGTATAATCGACGACGTGAAACGCTTAGTCCAAACCGTAGAGGTTTCAAGAACGTAAGAATTTAGGAATTGATATGGTGGAATCAAGTCATGAAACACAACTTACAAAAAACGCCATATCTCTCTATGGCACTACCTTCTACTGTCATAAAGTTAAGACCGAATGAAAAGAATGATTGGACAGGAACCAAGTAACTCACTCACCATAACAAAAATTATATCGCTAGGAAATCATGAACAATTAGTTGAAGGAAGAATACCGGAACGACGGCCCAGCGGCGACCGGAACCGGAAACGAGATAGCAACATGGCTGCCGCTAATGTTGTTTTGTCGCTCTTCGGGAAATATGAAAGGAACGACGTATTGGAATGAATGAATGAATGGAAATAATGAGGACTGAATGTTACTGTAATTGTTTAGTGGAATAACTCCAAAAAAGACGATGGATGGATTGTATAAAAGATAATTTGGCTAGAAAAGAAGTGATTAATCGGCTGGCGATGAAAAAAGATTAGTTAGAGGTAGAGAAGTAGGTTTTTATGGTAGATAAAAATTATCCAATGACGAATACCGTCCTTGGGCGGACCGGAACACTGTGTCAGACTCTTACTGACTAAACAACCTACCCAACGGCATCGACCCTTCTGGGTACCTAACCCAGAAGGGTCGATGTCTTTTAGGGGCAAACGGAATTTCTGAAAAGAAAAGCTCTGACTCTAGGGCCAAACCTACATCCTGGAGGTGTCTTTTGCGATCTAGAGGATAATTGTAGGACACAAATGTGATTTTAATCAGTAAAAGTCTGACACACCCTACCATTACACCGGAGTAGATATCATCAAGTCACCAAGTAGAAGTTACCCGAGTAAAAGTCACCTCAAAAAAAAAAAAAAATTGATACCTCTGTTATTACAATCCTCGCGGTGTACCATCTAAAGTTTAATCTAAACAAATAAGCCACAATGCGGCCACGTAGCCATATTTGTTGTACAAAGATTTACGAAAGCCTCGTTGATTCACGTCCGCAGTTTTCCTCGTGTTTGTTTCGGGATCGCTCGGCAACTTTCGGGCTCGAGGGACTCAAAGTTAAAGTCGCGACCTCGTGTCATGAGATTGGATAAGGGATCTGTTACCATGATATTTGCCTGCCAAGCCTTTTTCAAACTGGTCGGGTTTTTTTATAGTGGGAAAATCATCTAATGACGAATCCCGCTCTTGGGCGGAGCGGGAAACAGTGTCAGACTCTTACTGACTAAACGACCCACCCCATGCCTTCTTAGCCCTCATACCGGGGTCGAACCTTCCTTTCAGAAACCGGACCGGGGCTCCAGTAGGCTTTGGCCCTACAGTTGGGCCTCTACATTTGCTGACAACTCCTCGCGTCGTCGACGACCTGGCTTGGTTTAGCTTCCTGTAAAACTGCATACAGCTGGTCTGGATATCAGTTTTTAATATGGCGTTTTGCGATTGTTCGAGCTATGTCGGCAACCTTGATTTTCTAGCGGGTATCTGATGGATTCGAGAAAACTCTGAGTATAGCCCTTTTCATTTCCTTTTGAGCAATGAGAGAATATAGGGAGTCTTTTTTGCATATAAAAATATTTATTTATTTTGGTTTATGTCCCTTACCAACTTAATAAGAGATAGATGGTACCTGGGCGATTTATTAAAGCTTTTTTTTAATATATTATAGGTTCGCGTTTGAACGCTATCTCACCTGATGGAAAGCGTCGATGCGGTCGACGATGGAGCGCACTTACCTAGAAGTAACCTATTCGCTCTTGACTGAAAGATTCCCGAATTGTAGCCATCAGGAAACACAGACTCCGGCAAGGAATTCCACTCCCTGGCTGTACGCACAATGAATGACGTCACATTATATTCGACGTTTCAGTCATGCAAAATACAAAAGACCATACTATAAAAAATAATATAGATTAAATACTTCATAATAAGGCCATAAAAAAAAACTAAGAAAATAAACAAACCATTCAAAGGACACCAACTCACTTACAATAGTAAAAACTCGCGTAACCCTGACTAACTACCACCCTTGTTGGTGCGGACGGCATCCGCAACCATTTGGACAAAACTATGCGGAATAATAATGATAACGATTAGCATTCTACCCCGTGGTAAGTCTGTGGTGTTGACAGCATGGCGAGCTGGCGACCCTTCCCGTGGACACTATTACAGAGGACCATAGACCACGGAATCGACGCAGCGGCAGTGGGGAAGAATACACAGATATGTTTTTGGTACGTGAAAAACATGTTTATGGTGATGGAAAAAAAAAGAAAAAGAGACGGAATTTTAAATTGTGTAAGCTTGTTAAAAACGTTTATTTGGCTTAAGCTGTACAAGTATAGTCACTAGGGGTGTACATTACACATTATTACACGTTAATAACTTAACATATATGCAGAAAAAAAAGTCTGAGTGGAGCGTGTCACCGAAGATGTCGCGCGAGAGAGCTCGCTTGTCGGGCTCGCGTCGCGGACCGAGCGCCGGCTTCGTAAATCTTCGTATGTTTAGGCTTGTCCAATCAAATGTTTAAACATGTAATTCATAAAATACTAGCTTCTGCCTTCGGTTTCGCTTCTGGTAACAGAAAAATGTGATAAATGAAGAACCCTTCGACAGATTTTGTGCAAACTTCACATAAATCCATCTACTAAATAATTGGATTATTTAGTATTTCAATTTTTTAGTAATAATAATATCTAAGCCACTGGTTTTGCCCACAGAGGTGCGTCCGTACTCTGTGCAAAAGATACTATGTCACTACAACAGGGGAAAGTTTGCGGCGATGACATTTTGTTTTCCCGTGGAAGGTGGAATGGGATGGAGGAAATAATGGGAGGGTCAATGTACTGTTACATAGTTTTGAAGCAAGGAAAAGGCATTTTAGAGTGTTTTAAAAAGTCTTTGAGGTAAAAAGCAAGTAAGATACTTGACAAAAAAAATGGACAGCATTGTGTGTCTAAAATGTGTTTTTTTATTATTGGTAGACTGGCACTTGATTACTATCTCACTTACCCTAGCCAAGTTACGATCGTTTCGTTAACGTTGAACCCTAGAGTAGGCCAGTTCCCCAATTCCTGAGTTCTGACGTCATCTCAACGCCACGCCACGTGACTGTACGTGGTCAAAACAAAGGAATAAAAGGCGGAGCCAACCAAGCGTTCGATGTTAACGATAACGTTACTATAATTTAGCTAGAGTGGCTTTTTTTTTTTTTTTTTTTAGGTAGGTAAAAGTCATCCAATGACGAGTCCCACCCTTGGGCGGAGCGGGAAACAAGTGTCAGACTCTTACTGACTAAACAACCTACCCTATTCCAACGTTGCCATATACACCAGGGCCAGGGCCTTCCTTTCAGACGCGCACCCATGGCCCCAGTTGGCTTCGACCTTTCTGCAGGGTCCCTACGGTTTGCTGACAACTCCTTGAGGCGCGCGGGAACAGTGCGCGCCGTCGACGACTAGGCTTGGTCCGGACGGTTACCAGACGATTGGACGGCGAGCTACCCATTGCTCGCCATTGGCTAGAGTGGCTGATGGTAAGCGATGATATGACCGACGATAGAGCACGTTTGTCTAGAAGTAACCTGTTAGCTCTTCGCTGAACCTTTTGTATGCCGTCATTAGAGACACAATTAAAAAGCGATTGTGTCCCGCGTACATCTGCGCATCGGCATAGCGGTCAAAGCGTGCCCCCAGGGTAGTAGCAACCAAGAAACAAGTTTTGTGCGGGTGTGTCGCATTATTATTATTTTTTTTTATTACCTATTTAGTTGTTTTTGTATTTTATTGTATGCGCCATACTCTCACGCAAATAAACGTTTTTTCTTTCTTTCTTTTCGTTTTTTCTGACACGAAATTTTGTTCTCTAGGTTTACGTAGAATGAATGTGTTCCTAAATGTTTAGTGCATTTAAGTACTGGTGGCGCAATGTCGTCTGTAAGTCTAGTGGTCCGAAGACGAAACGGGGTCGACGAAATTAAAGTACCTGTGTAATTCCAATGCGTTTTCCTTGATTTAGAGCGTAATAATTCCTTGACCTCTTGCCCCACTGTCAAACTTTAGTTGTAGAGTATAAACCTTTACGTTATTTTTAATCTAACGATCTAGAGTCCATGCTAGGTAAGTATCATCGCTAAGAGTGTGTATTCAATGCATGTGGATGAACAAGGGTAAGATAATTATAATGAAATTACTACGTTTATACAAAGGTCCCAAAAATATGTACTGCGCGAAATAATTTACTAAGTTTTATCATAATTTCAGCCGAAAGACGTCCACTGCTTGACATAGGTCTCCCCAATTGTCGCCATAATGGACGGTCCTGTGCATCCCGCATCCATCGGATACCTTTCGACCCTTTGCGAGCAATGTATCCTGCCACTTGAGTTTGGCGATTCTTTGGGCTATATCGGCAACCTTGGTTTTCCTGCGGATATCTTCATTTCTGATACGATCACGCAAGGAAACTTCGAGCATAGCCTTTTCAATTGCCCTTTAGGTGACTTTAAGCTTTCGGATGAGGCCCATTGTGAGCGACCACGTTTCAGAGCCATATGGCAACACACACTTTCGTCATTTGAGTTTTATCAAAACAATTGAAATTTTTTGATTTGATAAAACTTGTAAATTATTTTACGATAGCAAATAATCATAGTTTAGTTATGTTTTGCAGATTTAACTTGAAAAAAAAATCCACATGATTAAATGAACTATCATATCGTGATCCAAACTACACAATATTTAGTTCATGCAACCAATAAAATACACCACTTTCAACCCACAAGATTGTTGCAGTAAGGCGAGGCGGTTAAAACATTTGCTCTAGACTAGCTTGCTGCCAGCGGCGTCGCCCGCGTGAAAATAGGTTTTCGCACAAACTTTGGAAACGCGTTTCATCCCTTTAGGGTGTGAATTTTGGAAAATCCTTTCTTAGTGTTCGCCTACGTCAGAACAAGAAAATTTGTGCAAAATTTCACTCTCATAATCCCAGTAGTTTTGGCTGTGCGTTGATGTCAATCAGTCAGTTTCTCCTTTTATATAAATAGATAATAAATATTGTAATTAAGTTTTGTTTTGCAGATTTAACTTGAAAAAAAATCCATATGATTATTTGAACTATCATATCGTGAACCAAACTACACAATATTTAGTTCATACCACCAATAAAATACACCACTTTCAACCCACAAGATTGTTGCAGTAAAGCGAGGCGGTTAAAACATTTGCTCCATATAAGCGTGGTATATCTCGAGAATGTAGGTCAATTCAGTCCCGTTTTAAAT
The DNA here is from genome assembly GCA_029852875.1 of Mythimna loreyi. Lineage (NCBI taxonomy): Eukaryota > Metazoa > Arthropoda > Insecta > Lepidoptera > Noctuidae > Mythimna > Mythimna loreyi. The sequence goes on along the minus strand of CM056796.1, from coordinate 18,415,175 downwards.
TCCCGGATACCGGATGTTGGTAAGGATCCTTATCAACCACGGCTAAAGTTCGAATGCGGTATAAAAATCGATTTAATAAGTTCGAGTTTAGACTTATAAAAAGTAATGGTCTGCGGACAGTATGCGTCGGTTTTATGGAGTGTTTTAACAAGGTATTGGAGTTTTATGTTAATGTTGTAGAAAAATTACGTTTAGATACTATAAAAGTGGTTGTATTATTTGAAAAATTGGATTTAAAAAATATTTGATATCAATTTTTATGTTTAGTGGTCCTGTACCTTCAAAAATAAACTTCTGAAAATAAGCAATTTAGCGTGAATTTTGAACGTTCATACTGTATTAAAATATTTAAAAAGTGAAGAAAATATCTTTGGGAAGCTTGCATATTTAATCGAGATTCAGAATAAAGAATTTATTTTCTAAAATATTTGAGGAATTTTCTGGAACATCTTTTTGTGAAATATTCTAGTAAACAATTCAGCAGATTTTGTATTCAGTCTACAACATATTGAAACCGTTCACAAGAACGTTTATGAAACCGTTCTAGTAGTTTCTGAAACCGTTCTAGTAGTTTATGAAATCGTTCTAGTTGTTTATGAAACCGTTTTAACACTTTTTTAAACCATTCTAGGTTTTGAAACCGTCCTAGTAGTTTGTGAAACCGTTCCACCGGTTTTAAAGTTTTATTTCTTACAAACCAAAATAAAAATCTTTCCTTTCTGTATATAAATGACTTACGTATATCATCTCTGATGTGACGTCCGCCATCTTGGTTCATGACAGTAAACACGATGGCATCGTCAAACGACAGTTTAATTGTACTGGCTTGTTTCTGTTTTCTTGATTTTGATTGCAGTAGTTTTTTAAACCGTTCCAGTAGTTTTTGTAACCGGTCTAGTAGTTTATGAAACCGTTCTAGTAGTTGCAGAAACCGGTTTAGTAGTTTCTAAAAACAATTCAGCAGTTTTTGTAACCAGTATAATAAATTTTGGAACCTTTCTTTTAGTTTTTCAAATCGTTCTAGTAGTTTCTGAAACGGGTTCCGTACTTTTTGAAAGCGGTTTAGTAGTTTTTGAAAACATTCTAGTAGTTTGTGAAACCATTCTAGTAGTTTATGAAACCGTTTTAACATTTTTGTAACCTGAAACGGTTTCAAAAAATGTTAAAACGGTTTCAATGCAGTTTTAAAGTTTTATTAATTACAAAACGAAATAAAAATCTTTTCTCTTTATTATATCAGTGACTTACATATATCGATGGTGTCCATGTATAGGTACTCAGGAAGCCAGCAAGGGGTAGTGGTTATTCTTCCCCTATACTACCTTGTAGTAGTATTGTTTGTTTTGCGAAAGTCTACACTTAATATAATAAAGAGGTAAAATTAGTTTTTTTGTTTTTTTTTTTTTTGTAGGAGGTAATCTCCGGAACTACTGGTCCGATTGGAAAAAAAATTGCAACAATAGAAAGCTGCTTTACTCCTGAGTGACATAGGCTATATTTTATGTACGCGGGCGAAGCCGCTGACAAAAGCTAGTATAATGTATTTTTGTACGTAAATCATATCTGGTATGACGTCCTCCATCTTGGCTCATGGCAGTAAACACGACGGCATCGTCAAACGATAGTTTAATTCCGCTGGCTTGTGTCTGCATGGATGTTGATTGCAGTAGGTTTTTAAACCGTTCCAGTAGTTTTTGAAACCGGTCTAGTAGTTTTTGAAACCGTTTTAACATTTTTCTAAACCGTTTCAACAGTTTTAAAGTTTTATTGAAAATAAAAATCGTTCCTCTCTATAATATTAGTGACTTATATACGTATTATACATACGTATCTTTGATGTGACGTCCTCCATCTTGGCTCATGGCAGTAAACACGATGGCATCGTCAAACGATAGTTTAATTCCGTTGGCTTGTTTCTGCATGGATTTTGATTGCTTTGGGACCAGTCGGCCATGATGGGACGTCGTTTTATTTGCTTCAATTTTACCAACTAGTTTTTGGTCTTGGATATTTTGAGTGAAAGGTATTTTTATGGGTTTCTTGGATGGGTACGAGTAACGAAATCGATTTATGGGTTGTAGGTTGCGGATTCAAACCTAGCTAGGTTTTTTTATGGTGAGCAAAAATCATTCAATAACGAATCGAGCTCTTGGAGTGAGCGGGAAACAGTGTCAGACTCTTACTGACTAAACACTCCATCCCGTTCCTTCTTCGCTTTTCGCAATAGAGCCAAGTCTTCCTTTCAGAAAGAGACCCTTTTGAGGAGTCTCAACGGTTTTGCCGACAACTCCTTGAAGCACACTGGAACAGAGCGCGCCGTGGATGACTTTGGCTTGGTCCGGCCTGTTACCAGACGAGCGGACGGCGAGCTACCCATTGCTCACCATCCGTTCTATTTTTTAAAGATCGTGTATGTATATACAACATTTCGTGATGCGTCTGGACTTACTTAAATAAATAGACTTTCTCTGATTTTGCTTTTGCTTTAACCTTTCGATTCACAACTCCTCACGCACAAATGATAAATGATAAATGATCTTTATTTTGCAAGTAGGTTTAAAAAACACTTTTACACGTCATTTTTTTTTATGCTAGATGAGTCCGGTGTTTCCTAGCGGACTACCCTGAGAAGAAACACCGAAACAAACTCAGGGGTCAAAGTCTCTTTTAAAGTCCATACAGAAAATATGTATTGGTCAAATCACATAAGAACCATGCAGATTTGTCTGAGATGGTCTTTTGAAGAAAGATCCATACAAATTTGAGTAGACCTGTCCAGTCAGTGCAAGCATTTGTGTTTGTTGTGTAGTTTCTACTTGCCTAACATGAGGCATGGTAAACTTGATACATTTAGTTTTTTTTTCATTAAGATGTAGGTTATTTACATTAAACCAATGTACTATTTTGGAAAGAGATATATTTATGTCGTCAGTAACCGGCTGCTGACGTTTAAGTTTGAATAAAAGTGAAGTGTTCTCAGAAGTAACTCCTACACACTCACCTACACCTACACTTAGCAATGTTCAGATAGGCCTAGCTGCTTTTATTCTTTTCGTTTATGTCTGCCGCTTGTTTTTGTACAGATGCCGTAATTGGCTGTAAGTTAAGCATTTATACTTAGAGCTGTGGATTTTGTAACAAATCTTATATCAAAAGAAAGTCGTGTTAGTTACTTCAATTATAACTCAAGAACGGCTGAACTGATTTAGCTAAAAATTGGCAGGGAGGTAATTTAAAGCCAGGAGAAGGACATAGGATACTAGATTTTTTTTTAAAGTAGTATATTTGCTAATTCTGAACAGTAGAGTTCAGAATTAGCAAATATACTACTTAAAAAAACTCCCACCGAGTAGGGTAGAGTAGGTATAATAATAGGGTAGGGATAGGGATAGGGGGTATAATAATAATAATAGGTAGTATAATAATCTGTTGCCGGGAGCGAAGCCACGGGTAAAAGCTAGTATATAAATAACTAGCTTTTGTCAGCGGCTTCGCCCGCGTACATAAAATATAGCCTATGTCACTCAGGAGTAAAGCAGCTTTCTATTGTTGCTAACATTTTTCCAATCGGACCAGTAGTTCCAGAGATTACCTCCTACAAACAAAAAAACATAAAAACAAAAAAACAAACTTTACCTCTTTATTATATTAGTGTAGATTACCGTAATTAGACATAATAGAAAGGGAATAGGTCTGCAAACGCCTATTGCCTTTCTATTATTCGTTCTCGAGGCACAAGAGTTTGAAGCACACCAACAAAGCAGCAATTATTACCAGGCGTAGCTCCGTAAAACAGGGTCACGTTCCCGCCATATTTCTTCCACAATTCCAATCACGGTTTCCAATGGAAAATATAAAGTGACATCCAATTGTGCATTTCGACAGCCGTCCTAAGTCGAATCGCCTTTTCAATACGATTCTCTTCAGCCCAATTGATGAGGACTCCTCAATTCAAAGTCTTTCAAAGTCTTTGAACATTCAATTGTGTTCTACATTGACAAATGATTGAATTCGACAAATGGACAAAAAGATTTATAGTTTTGTTGAGTGGAACTTGATATGGGTGTGTGACGAGTTTCGCGACGTGAAAAACTTTTCAAAGTAACTTTTTTAGGGTTCTGTATCTCTAAAGGAAAAAACTGAACCCTTATCAGTTGAAAATTAGCGTCAGGCACTATTTATTTATTTACTATATACTTTATTGTACACCAAGACATAGTTTATTGAAAGTAAAACTTGCAATAATAAACATACAATCGGCGGCCTTATCGCACTCGGCGATTTCTTCCAGGCAACCCTGTATAGACAGAAATGGCCAGGACACAAAATGGGGTTTGCACTTGGTGCAAATACCAAAGTAATAACAAAAAAATAAAAGAACTTAATACTAAAAAATAATAAAAAATTAGATACATACGAGTATAATACATACATATAAAATATATACAGGCAAGGGAATGAGTGGTAACAAGAAGACAAGATCACAGTGTCAAGTAATGCTCCTTCACAAGCCTTTTAAACACAGGCAGTGTTTGCGCACGTTTTATAGTCATAGGCAACGCATTTCATAGGCGAGCGGCCTGGACACTGAATGCCTTATCCAGGAAGGTAGTAGAATGCATTGGCATTTTTAGTTTCATGTTGTCTGATGATCTAAGAACCTTTATGTGGGAGTCGCAAAGGAATTGGAACCGTTCTTTGAGGTAAAGAGGAGAAGAAGGGAAAAAGAGCACCTTATACAAAAGGGAAAGAATATGAGCATTACGGCGAGTAGTGTATAATTGGGGTTCCTGGATCAGAGATCCAGGAACCCCAATTATACTTGAAAATGGGTTATCATTCAATCAATAAAATCTTGAAAATGGGTTATCATTCAATCAATAAAATCTTGAAAATGGGTTATCATTCAATCAATAAAATCTTGAAAATGGGTTATCATTCAATCAATAAAATCTTGAAAATGGGTTATCATTCAATCAATAAAATCTTGAAAATGGGTTATCATTCAATCAATAAAATCTTGAAAATGGGTTATCATTCAATCAATAAAATCTTGAAAATGGGTTATCATTCAATCAATAAAATCTTGAAAATGGGTTATCATTCAATCAATAAAATCTTGAAATGGGTTATCATTCAATCAATAAATTCTTATTTTGGGGTACTTATCTGTTGTATTTCAACAATCATTAATTACATTTCAGATTATATTATAAACATGAAAATGTTTTCTGGGATCAGAATCTGTTGGACTTTTTTTTTTGGTAGTCGACTTTATGCCTATTTACCCATTAGTTTTAGACAGTTATTAATATAATATACTCCTTTCACAGCATTCAAATAAAAACATTGAGGAAAATGTATAGCATGTTGCATCCAAGGATCGTCGTAAATCTCCCAATCTTCTATAACACCTCCACATGAGAAACACGCTGCTTTATCATTTACATTATTTCCAAAATAAAAAAATCCGGCGTCAGCCATTTCCATCACCAACCGTCTCCTCGAATTAGCCGTTGCCCAATAATATCTAAATGAATTTTCACGCATTTTAAACGTATTATACATGTCATAACGAGGGCTACATTTATTTTGAGACATGTTGTATTCACTCGCTTTAAAGTTCTTCATACAGATAATGATAATGGTGAAATGATATCGTACTGCGGTAGCCACCAATTTATAATGATTAACATTTGATTGGATTGGTAGGGATAGAGGATTTGAAAATTAAACAAGCAAATATTTATTTCAAAATTTATTATCTATACACCATTTATTTAAACATATTACATTTTTTAAAGCACATATTTTATCATGATAAATACAACTATACACATCATGAAAATGTTCATATTTATTGTACAAACTTAATAAATTAGGACAACCTTCATCTTCTAAATTATTTATATTATTATTATTATTATTCAAAATATTTGTTACCCACAACACTTTTTCTAAACCTTTGGTGTAAACACTTTTATCTCTTAAAATATCTACAATCAAATTCTGATGATCTGAGTAGTGCACAAATCCGTCTTTCCAGTATATCCTTCTATTACGTTCAATCCAACTGACTTGTCGTTTTTCTGGTTTCGTCAAATTGTAAAATGGAAATGGTGGCTTAATTAAAAATACCTGAATTTTGTTATTCAATAATACCGCAAATTCTTTAACGATAAATTCATTTGTTTCTGTTTTGAAACCTTGAACATCTACAATGGCTGTCATGATAATCTGCGCACTATGTTACTTAAAGGTTTATATTCCACAAGTCGATCGTTAATAATTAAACAATATCCAGTTGTGTTATCTGGTATTGGCGCTGAACATTCAATCTCCAACCGTACATCTACAGGGCCTGTTTTCAAACTATCGTTTTGTCTTGAACAGTCTATAATAAAGAGAGGCGCTTTCTCCTTGAAATCAATCAAATTAAGCAAGGGGTCTGCAGGACAATTGTAATACGACTGACGAAATTTCACGTACATTTCATATAATATATTGTATTTGTTCTCGGAAAAATTTAAGCTTAGAGGCTCGTAAGGATAATACTGTGAATTCAAAAATAGTGTTACGCTAGTAACCCCACAGTGATCAAACAAAGAACTGTCTTTGGTTTTATTATTTTTTCTGTTGGTTTGCAAGCAAAAAATTACATATCGAGGTTTCTCTAATTGCGATGCAGTCTTAACTGACCAAGAATGTTTTGTAGTTTTAGGGAGCAAAGGATACTCATATAAATCCCAATTTCGAAACGCTATTTGAATAGGTTTATCTCTTTCCAAGTGTTTTAGTAGTGTCAGTCTTTCACGATCTGACACTTTTATGTGTGGTACACGCCATTGCAATCTCTGTATGTCTATTTGAAAATGAGCAATATCATCAGTTGCTATGATACTGTTTAAGTTAGAGTTACTTCTATTCAAAATAAGTTCATGTTTACAATTTATCACAATTTTGTTGTAATCCTCCGCAAATCCTAAAATCTTATTAAGAGGTACAATAGCACTAAAATGACCATCACTTTTGAATCCATCTAGGTTCCAACCCCACAAAGCAGCAACTTTATTTTCTCCATCATTCATTGAAACGTATGACTTTATTGTCGACGTTATTCCAGAATTTTTAATACGATCTATTTCAATGCCATTTATTTCGTATCTGATATCTTGAAACAAAAACATAACAGGATTGTTACTGAACGTAATATTTTTCTTAATCGGTTTTCCATCTTTATCGAAGAACTTTGCTTGGCCCTCGACGTATATGGAACTGGCCGATGGTAACACGTATATGTCTTGTTGATGAATGGGGATTCTGATTTCATCGTTTTCTCTAAAGCTGTTAGTGTAGGGATTGTATGTGTGGACTTCATAGCTTTCAATCGAAGTATCGAAGTGAGGTAATTCATTAATTTGTAGTATATTCATACTTTAAAACCTAGAGCTTTAAGATAAGCTTTATTTGCTCCACTCAATTTCTTCACTTTTTTCTTACGTCTATGCACTTTAGTGGTCGTAGATGGAATAAGACGTTTGATTTTCACAGGAGTGTTTTTATAATATACTATCATTTTGTTTTTCTTAAATGAAGACGTAATTGAATATGTTCTTCACCAAAGTTAATACAGTTACCGAGTTGATCAACAATCTTAACAGATATAGATGAAATTATATTTTTGTTCACTGGGAAATAAATAACGTTCTGTGGTATTTCTGTGTAGCCGTGACTTGAAGCAGTATCAGATAAGAATTCATGAATAAAATGAGTCGGTAATCCGTTGTAATATGAACCGTGCACAAGATCACATTCGATTTTGATTACACCTGTTAAACTGCTGTTATTAACGGATACAATCGGTCTTGTTTTTAATACTGAAAAGAATAGTAAACCGCACTCGTATTGATCAGTTAAATGGAGAGGTGGTTGAAAATACGAGACCAGTTCTGATTTATTTCCAGAGATGGTAACCGTAGTAGACATGCTTGCATACTGAACTCTTTTAAATGATTCTGTTTATTTTATTTCTTTATTATACCAAAAATTCTTTAAGAAATTTAAACATAGATGTCCACAGTTGAAGGGGTGATCACGTTGAATATTTTCATAATTATATTGAATGTTAGAACCTACATATTTTATAAATTCCTTTGGGGGTTTCAGATTTCCATAGCTGTCGAAATACTCAACATAATCATTACATTTTGCATAGGCTACCCAATGAGAACCAGGATTTTTTGAACTATCTAAATTAATAACTCCACATTCTTTTTTATATGGATATTTAGGAAGTTTATCTCTCATAAAGACACCTCTAAAATAAGGTATTCTATTTCCATACTTTAAAATGTCAAAGTTAGTTAAAGCTCGTTTGGGTAGCCGATATCTTAGTTTTTTTCTTTTGATACGAAAATCCCAAGACCGCCCTTATGTGGTTTAAGATGTAGTCCTTTCCCAATACATAGAGCTTCCATTTTCTCATTGTGTCTCCTCGATTCCTCATACAGCTTTTTAGCCATTTTAAATTCATTTATGGTTTTAGCAATACCAGCTGCACCGCCTGCTAAAGCTCCCGCCGCTGATAATCCCGCAAAAATAGGAATCAAAGGTAGTACTCCTCCAGTTTTTGGAATAGGAATAACACGAGGGAGCTTAAACGATGAATCATCAGCTAATTCTCTGGTAGCGGCAATAGCTAATTCTATAGCCATTTTCTTGCTCTTAGGTTTTAATTTTTTTATGTGTCTTTTTGCTTTTGTAATAATAGATTTTAATTTACTTTTCAATCCTCTTCCAGAAGTAACTTTTGGAGAACGCTTTTTCCTCAAACCAGAACCGGTTTTAATTTTTGCCGACATAGCCTTACTTACTAAGCGTGCCGCGAGTTTTTCGCCTATACTTGCATCGGAAGCAATCGCTCGCTGTTTCGCCATTTTTAACAAAATTAAATCAGCCTTATGTCGATCTTCCAAGTTTGATGACTTGTGATATGCAATATCGTGATCTTTGCAATATTCGTCCAACTTATTTACAGCGTTATCTCCTCGTGCAAGTCTTTTTATTAATTTAGTACCAGGACCACAGTAATTATATCCTGGTAAGTGTAATTCAAATGGTAAATTATTAATAAGCCAATTGAGAAGACTACTCTCTCCAAAACACATTATACGAGTGATGATTTCGGTTAGAATACTTTAATAAATAGTTATGCGATTCGAGTTTGTTGTTAATATTATTTATAATATTACATTCGATTTATCAATCCAACTGCTTTCAGCTGAAGACAAACCCAACCATTTTACTAAAACTCTGTTACCTTTTCTTCTAAGAACTTTCTCAACTAGATATACATTGGGATGTTTTGTTTTTTGTAGTTCTTGTGCATAAAATGCACCTAAAATAGGCTGACCTCTGATAGTATCTTCAATTAAATAAGTTATGGGAGTTGTTTTTTGTATTTTACGAATTTTAAATATTTCTGTTGACCAGTTGGGAGTGTAACCTTTTTCAAATGTTCCCTTGTATTTACTGATACGCACATAATCACCTACTTTGTACTTGCTTTTTAAATTATTTTTTTTTAGCAACTTTAAATACCTTTCTAATATATTGTTTTTATTAATACTGTCCACATTAGCAGGGATTTCATTGATAGTGCGATGGTGAGTGTGATTGTATTTGTAAATAACATCATTCAGAGTATTATTTATCCAATTGTAATTGCCTTTTAAACTAAATTCCTTATAAACTTTAGATTTCAATGTCCTGATAAATCGTTCAACTATTGAAGCTTTTTTTGTTGAGAAGGTTGAATAATGGTTAATATGATACGATTTCATAAGTTTCTGAAATTTATTATTATAAAATTCTGCTCCATTATCCGTTTGAAGATTTTTAGGAACACGCCCTTTATCCAACAAAGTTTTGAAAGAGTTACACACGTCTTCTTTGGTTTTACTTCTCATAGGAAAGGTCCAAGCATATTTCGAAAATGTATCAATAACGGCAAGAATATATTTGTAATTTTTATTTTCTTTTGAAATTGATTGCATATCAATCAAGTCTGCTTGCCACAAGTCATCTATATCTTTCATGATAACATGTCTTCGTGGATAGTTCACCCTTGCATTTTTATGAATTTCGTTTACCACGTCAGCTTTGCTCATGTTCACAATTCAGTATACTTGTCTTGAACTCAGCTATTATACTGAATAAAAAGCATGTTATTGTGACTATTTATTATTTAATTATATCACTTTCTTTTAATTCTTCGATTATTGATAAAATTTCATTATCATGGTTTGTATTACCAGCATCTCGGGAAGCAATTAATAGTTTCAATCTGTCAACCAATTCGTTAGGATCATCCCAATATACCAAATCAGTATTGTTTTTGTATTTCTTTAGCGTTGGTAAGTTTCCCCCAAATTTTGTGATAATATTATTGTTTAACGATTCAGAAAACAATGGTCTAATTATTTCACGATATTTTATACCTTTATCGCCTCTAATTTGTCCATTAGGATTGAAATCTCTCTTATGTGCATGTGTATAATGCAATATATCTTTATAGACAAGTTTATCTTTGCTTGATATTAGTTTCAAATCAGGTTTTCTTCGAAGTAAAAGTTCTTTTAAACCGGGGGTTAAATTGTAGCTTTTGTCACCAATTTTAATTAAAATGACATTGTCATCATTCACACTATCTATTTTAGAAAATGAAACTATTGAATTACCCATTAGTAATTTTTTGTTTGCACTCCTTATTCCAAATGGTATATTTACCCCATCATAAATATCATGGATATCACAGCCCTCTAATGACATTTCTAAATCTTCCAGTAATTCTGTTTGGGGAGACTTTTTAACGAACTGCACAGATTTCAGTTCTGGATCGCAGCATTCTTCAAACTTTGTAGATGAGCTAGTATTAATGTCATCCAATTCCATGTCTTCAAAATTAGAGTGTGTATTTTCTAAATTTTGTAATTTTTCTGTTGTTTTGTTCGAATCGACTAGGGTTTTAAGAGGATCTGTGACAGGTTTTAACATTTTGTCAAGTGACAAGTTCATTGAGTGTTCCTGATCTTTAATTTGTTTTATTTTATTCTTTATGGAATCTACAGACTTCATTAATTCTATTTTAATATTTTTCTCCATGTTGTACCTATTTTAACAACTGTATTAAGCTAAAGAATTTATTATACTGAATTTAATTTTGCAAGTTAATTACTTATATGTGTATACAAACATTCAGTCAAATTTAAAAAACATGTCAAAATTCTGTCTGTACCTTCCGTTATTTAATGACGATTCTTTATTAATAAGTAGAAAATTATAAGGTTTACTCCAAACTGTTTTACAAAGATTTCTGAACTCTTTCCACTGTAAATCAGAACTAACATGTTCTTCATAAATATGCTTTAAATTCACATCATCTTGTTTGAATATAATAAGAAAATTAACATTGTCACGTAACAATTGCTTTGGAATTTTAGAATAGGTTTGAGACAAATAGAAACAATCTATTTGTTTATGTCTACCCATACAGAAATAATTGCGGATATTTATTTGATTTTCACAAGCAACATCATCGAAAATAAATACAGAATTTGTTAAAGCTTCACTCGGAGAAATTACATCTTTATCATCGTTGAACTCGTAGAAATTAACCTGTGGTACTCTTTTCAATACTTCAGTCAAGAAACGGTATTTAGGTTGAAAAGAAGTTTTAGAGTAAAGATACAAATTTCTAAATTTGAGCCCATTTTTATGCAACAGTAAGCTTATCATTACATTCGTTTTGCCACAGTTCGATGGGCCACATATTATACAACGAATGGCATTAGGCAATAAAGCGCTATGTCTGATGTGGTCAACGGAGTCACTTAATTTTATATTACTAATATTAAGAGATATGGGTTGCTTAATCAACTTCATCTTACCTATTAATTCGAAAACTGTTTAACGTGAATATTTATACTGGATTAACTAAATTATGTGTACGAGAAAGATGGTATTCTCATATTACAAATTTATACTTAATATGTAATCTGAGTTAAGTAGTGTACTTATAAAATAAGCAATCACTTCATTTCACCACCATCTTTTCCATAAAGAAGTCGCTTCGTATTGCTTTCATTTATCAAAACATTGTTAAGGTAACTATTTTATTTATTTTTTGATTATTTGATCTAATCATATCAATAATAATAATAATGACATAATAATTATAATAATATTGCATACTGTTTTTTACAGCATCATGTCACGCTCACCATCTTACAGCCCTGTTCTAGATACTACAAGTACTAACCCTCAGTGTCACGTAAGTACCTAAGCTGGTTTTGCTATTATCAATTAAATTCATAGTTGGTGTTGTTTGATAACAAAAAATCTTTGTCTTTCAGAATTTGATTACCGATCCTGTCCTGAATCCTTTTTACTATGCTCAAGATGGAGAGAGTTGGTATGCTCAAGTAGCGGCAAATGCATGTAATGAGAGTCATCAACAAAAATTAGAAGAACAAAAACAAAAGAAGAAGAAGAAAACTAAATCAAAACCTTTCAAAAACACATCATTTATAATACGTAAAGAGCCAGGACATGTTCGCCAACTAATAAAAATAATTATACATGATTTGGATGATCGTCACATAGATGAAATAGACACTGAGCCTGATAGTGCAAGCGTGAATATACAGTATTTAGTGAAAAGTGATTATGATGATATTATGAGTGAAACTGAGCTCTTAGTAAGTAAAATAGTTAAAAAGTTAAGTTCGACTTAATGATACGGATGAAAATGTTATTTATTAGGTCTGTGCAAGTTTGTGTCTAGAGTTTATTACTAATAAATGTATTATATATTTAAGTTCAACCTAATAAAAAAGAAACATTATAAACTGTGTTTTATTAACAAATAATAAAAAAATCTTAATTGAAGCAATAAAATAAGTAAAATTTACATATCAATGAAAACATATAATGATAATAATAATAATAATAAAGTTCTCAAGGAGCCTCTGCAGGCTGGCCCTGTCTTTCAGTAAGTCTTCTATTTAAAACTGAAATGAGAAAGTATAATAATCAAAAGTAAAATTAAATAAATGTTTTACTTAAATATTATTAATTAAAATATACTTATACTGCTTCTTTCATTTGAAATTCACATTTCCATTTCAATTTGAAACGAATAATAATTTATATTTACTTTTAAGGAGTCAAATGAAAAGTCAAGTAATGTTTTGTGAATAGGTATATTATTAGTAAATATTTTAACATATACAATTTTATTTATTTACACATGTTTAAAAGTACTTAAGTAATTAAATTATCAAAGGATATTTATACATACACCAATTAACATAGGTAATTACAATGCCCCCAGGGAACAGTCTCAATTTGATTTGATATAATTTGCCTTTTATCATCTATTCTATTCAAGACTACTTTATTTACTTCTTGAGAGTAAAGCACATGTTTCATTGATTTGATCATATTCATTCTACGCTTAAGTGTAAAGTTTTTAAACAAAACGTTTTTATAGTCATGTGGGTACAAACATCTTGTAATAGGTTTAGACACGCCTTTAGCTTTATTAATTTGTGTATTCAATGATTTAATACAATACAGTTTTGCTCTTAAACCTATAAATTCAGTAATTGGATCTCCGCCTAATTCATCCTTAAATAAACCGGGAATGCTTTTATTCACCTTAGGGATACTGTAATGATTATTAGTTTCAAAATTACTCGTATCAAATTCCGACAAATTATCACACATATCTTTATAAAAATCTTCAGTATGTATCAAATATAATAAACTATCTGTATCAGTGTAACACAATTTAGCTTTACTGCCATATTTTTTCTTAATGTAATTATAATGAAAATTATATACATGTTGTTTAGAGTATTCTAATACCGAAAATCCAATATATATTGGTCTATCTAAAACAAGTTTTTCAGGACTCAGCTGTATAGCTATAAAATTTTCATTAAATATAGAAACACTTTTAAAATTAGGTTTTGTAATTAATTTTTCAGCACCAATTAATTTATTCGTTTTATTCGAAGTGTCACTCCATTTGGCAACTAATTTTACATCAACATGCTTACGTTTATTTTCTATTGTTTTACCAAATATGGAGTTATTTAATAGTTTGAAAAAATCTCTTTCAAATGATGTTATAGCTGCTTGCCTTAATCTAGTATTCAGATCTATATACTTTTTCAAAAAACTTTCTTGTTTAAAACAAAGAATCCTATGAATTTTTTTCAACGCAAGACCATTTTTAATACACTCTTTTAAATGAACGAAATGAATGATATAATTATATTTATCATATAAATTAGCAATTAGTTTTTGAGTTTTTCCTCCAATAGGTGTAAATTTCTCAGGAGCGAAAGGCAAGTCACTATGTGAATTATGTAAATGATCTGGATACGCTAAATCTACTTCTAAAATGTATCCATACTCCCCATCATCAGGGACATTAATTATATTAAACTTTTCCATATCACTATTTGTCATGAATTTAAATCCTGATATTGGTAATTTTTTCGTCATAGCATATCCGTAAAGGTTATTACAGTCCAAATATATTAAATATGTTGATGGTTTTGAATTATCGAAATCAGGTAAATAAATATTATTAGCTTGAGCGTATCGGTGAGAACATTGAGCTAATCCACCACGTATTCCTTTTTCCAACATTTCATAAATTTCTATATCATGAATCAATTCTAACTGCACACCTGTATAAAGTAACATAGCATCCCAGCTCAATCCAGGTGAAGTTACATAATATGCAGGGTCGAGTTTATAATACCGTAAACAGATATTTCTAAAATTTTCAAATATATCACATAATAACAGTACATCACACTTTAAATACAAGTCTGTATATTCACCGAGAGAACTTATATTAAAATACTTCCACACAGTCTGAGCATCTTCATATTCAGCGTCAGTTATATGTTTCATTTGTAAAGTGTTGTAAAAATTATCCTTAGCAGGCAGTTGTGTTTCATTGTATGTTTGCCATGAACAGATATATTCATACGGATATATGCCTTTTCTTCGCAGTAAATTGAATTGATTTTTGTCGGGGAAATGTGATGATAAATGAATAAAATCATTCTCAGTTAAACTTTTGCATAGATTGTCAAGACTTGAACTAAGAAATTGAAAAGAGTCTATGAATTTTAACTGTATTGGTTTACATCCTTTCTCCATATTTATTATTTTGGTTATAGTTAAATACTTTTCTTTAGTTTGTGCTATAACTTTTATCTCACCATCGTATTTTGATAATTCTGTTATAAATATATGAGAATCATAGCCAGCTAAATTGTGAAAAATTATAGGTATAAAGGGGCAAACTCTATAAATTGAATTACAATGCGAATGTGCTGCGCCTCTGTACTCGGATGTAATGTGGTCATGATCACAAACCTTATCATCAAATAACAAATTATTACAAATATGACATGTAGTTGCTGTACGATAATTATTAATTTGCTCTCTCGTCATAGAACGCATTGGTTTCTTAGTCATCAAAATTTTATGAATCAATTTCGCTTCCTCCATAACTTTTTTAACAAATACTTCCACACAGTTAGGTCCTCTATATGTAACGTATTTATTTAAACTACTATCATGTGAGCAACAGACATAAAATGCAAAACAAGCTGGTTGATGTAATTTCTTCTTTACAGTATTTTTATCACACTGTTCTATTTCATAGTCCATTAATATACTTTCAAAATCTGCGTATATAATAAAATTAATTTTTTGCTTTCGTTCATAGTTTTTAAATTGTAATGCACTGTTTTTGTCAGGAAGTATAGTTAAAATTTTGGAGCAACTATGAGAATGATACTTGGTTTCCGAGGTAAAAAACTGCAAACAAGTCTCACATAAATACATTCGACCTTTATGGTATGAAACTTGTCGTCGCACTAAACGTAAAAGGTTTTTAATTAAACAGTAATGACTTTTCCTGTTTTTTTCAAAATACAGTAAGTTAATATGTTTATCTTTTTTACAGTTCGTCACATAAAGAGGGCCAGTTACTGTACAGTTTTCATTTAATCCGTAAACATTAACACTTAGCTCACAGTTATTCTTTTCAAATAATTTGATGTCGTTAAATGAAGGTGGAAATGAAATTCCTTCTAGATTAAATATTGAACTAAAATGTGGATAGGAGTTCGTTCTGCAGACATTATTTTTGGCAGGATATAACGCTGCGACTATACTCCACAAAAAACAATACTCATCATTATTCTGTATATTCAAACAACTTTTTGTATTTTTAATAACATCAGGTAGGTCCAAATAACTACCACCCCGCAAAGGGCAATATTTATTTACATTTATTTCCAAATGACTTATGGATACAAATGACCATCCAGATTCACAATGCTCGAATTCGGTAAGTTTTCTTTTAAATACTTCTATTATTTTTGAGTATATATTATTGAAATCAGTACTATTGTATATAATCTCATATCTCGTATTAAATGACTTTAACTGCTGCTCATTTGATTTAGGTAACATAAAATAAGCAAACAGTTCAAAATTAACTTTGATAGATGTATTTTTCGACAGTAAAAACTTAATAATTTCTGAGATATACTGTCGCTTACCATCTAAGAACGCCTCTGGTATGAGGTTCTCGTCTTCTATAGATGGATTTAAGCGATAAGTCATAATTCTATTCTTAAAAGCTGTTGCTATAATTTCAACATTTTCAAACCTTGATTTCATTAGACAATTCGATTTATGGATATTAGTTCTCTTATGGTATTTATATTTGTGTTCGGGAATCTCAAGTTTACATTTGTCACAATAAATAGTCTTTGATAAACATTTGGGTTCATAAACATTCGTATTATATTTTTGTTCTGGGATATCAAACTGAGTTGTATCATTATTTATAATAACATTAGAATTTTGTGAGATGTGATCGGCAGGTTGAACTGGAAACAAAAACAACGAATGTTACACATATAACACTATTTAATTAATATAATTAATCGATTACATAAAGTTTTAAAATTAATACTATTAGTTTAACACTATAAATGTTACAATTAAAATATTTGTATATATTATATTATTTAGCCGTGAATATATAGATAATAAAATTTAATTATTTTATTGATAGGAGCTTATAAATGTAGGAGTTTGATTTTTGAACTCTTTTCTAGTGCTTGCGATAAAAGCGTTCATATGATTCCAGGCATCTGAATCTTCATCAGTTTTATTTTTAATGATTATAATAGAATGACGCCATCTATTTACAGGCTGTACACGCTCTATCTCATCAGATCTATAAATTTTAACTTCAATGTAAAACGCACCTTTCTTCTTTTCATCCATTTGACGGGAAAAGCCGTTTGCCAATCTCTTCGTGATGTAGGAGTAAATAGCAGGAGGCTTCTTCTCTGCAGTGATTTCAAGCGCGTCGTCATCGCTGTCGCTCCCAAACAGCTCACGAGCAGTAGCCTTGGTCACAGGAGTGATGGGGTGAATCTTCTGTTTCTTGCTTGTGGACGGTTGCGAGCTGCTCATTGACGCTAGCTTACGTTTTTTCTGCTCCTTCGGCTTCGTTTTCACTGGTGTGTCACTCAGCGATTCGTCTTCCGATGGGAATAGATGTTCTGCTGTGTTCTTAGACCTGAGAAAATACAAAATCAAAAGTCAACAATTATGATTGAGTTGTCGAAAAATAGGATGAATGTAATAATTGAATGATTGAATACTAGGAAATAAATAAAATTTTAATTTATTAATTGCGTGTTCATTTGATTAAAAGAATACTAAAACAATTATTAAATGAATTGATTGATTGATTGTTTGATTGATTGATGAACATAGTAAGTAATGCATCAATTATAAATTCTTATAGAAGAATTAGTAATATGTTGCTAAACATATTTAATTAAAAAAGTAATGGGAAGTACTTACATTTTAGCAGGTTGATTTTCCTCAGGCAGGTTGATGACAAGATGTGACTGCTCTTAGCAGAAGAATTCTTATGATCCAGGTTCTTCAGGACAGCTCTTAAATAGTAGTAAATCCGCGTAGTGGTATTCCATTTAAGGGATAGGGCACGTGTAACTAAAATGCTTTGTCAGATATGCCACCCAAATATGAAATAAGTAATTGAAGTAGCAGAAAAATTACTGAGCAATATGAGATCACGTAATTTCAACATTATGTACATCATATAGAATATAAAATAGAATATTGACTGGCCTGTTGGTCTAGTGGTTAGTGACCCTGACTGCTATGCCGGAGGTCGTGGGTTCGACTCCCACCCGTGGGCAAATGTTTGTATGATGGGCACGGTCATTTGTTCTGTATCTGGGTGTTATTTATCTATAATATGTATGTATTTAGAAATATATAAGTATGTTTATCAGTTGTCTAGTACCCATAACACAAGCTCTGCTTAGCTTGGGACTAGACGGAGTTGTGGAATATATTATATTATATTATATATTAATATGATAATAATGATAGTGAATTATATATCTAAGTAGAATTGTTTCTCAAGAAAATTATCATAGGTATTGTTCAGCATTTAATTTATTTTTAAAGTAATATAAGTAGGGAGGTATGCTAGAATTGAACGTAACATTTAATGAATCGATATGTGTTGTGGTTGACACCCTCATGAAGTATTTAAATTTATTGTGGGTACGTAGGTATCCCGTTTGTATGTTTGTTATTCAATCACACAAAACTGGCTGAATAGATTTTTATAACACAAATAGTTTACAATCGGGACCTATCTTTCTAATATAATTTAAAAAGAGGAGACAAACCCAGGCGAAACAATAGTATGCCGATTTGCTATTTTGTTTTGATCCGTTTCCATATAGAGAATTACAACTTCATCTCCATATAGAAAAATCACAACTTTGCAAAATCATTAACAATGACATACTACTTACATACGATGGTTTTGCCTGCCGCATCTTTAAAATAAAATGTATGAAAAAGATTACAGCGAACAAACGTACTGTAGTATTTATTTTATCAATATATACTTAAGGTAAACAATAAAATGTTTGGTGCCGTGATGTCTCGGGGTTTCAATTTCAGCATACCATTTTGTCTAGAATATCAACATTCAATAAAAAACATACGACTTTGAACTCTATTGATTGACATTAAATTAAAATATAAATAGATAAAAAACATAAAATCGATTATTTTATTTCTGCATGTCCTCCTGAGTACTGTCTGGATAGAATGTTATTATCGTGAAATGTCGGTAAGTGTGATAATATTTTTAATTTAATAGGACCTATTATAACTATGAATAAAAAAGCAATAATAGGTAACCATTATTTAGTACAGGTGTCAGGTACACTACTTTCAATATATTGCTTTGTTCAATCAAAATGTTTGTATTAAGATTTGAGATTTATTTAAACAAGAATTCCTTTTTTTGTTTTTTCAGGACACTGATGATCTTTTCAATTTTGTACCAATGAATCAACCAGCAGTTCAACAATCATCAGGACAGAAAACTCTGGGTCTTAGTCGTAAGAGACCAAAAACTGATCAAAAGTTGTTTCAATACATAAAGAAACCTGTCACGCGCGGGACAAAAATAATCAAGATCGAAATTTACGATACGGATAATTTTCCAAAATCCGAACAGCCAATATGTAATTGTGAAGCTGATCTGTGTGTTCAGCATGTTGTAAATTCCATATTATACGATGACATATATTCCAGGACGAGGGAATTAATAGCGAGAATACAGGATGACATCGATCCAAAGGCATAGATTGAATAATATACCATTCAAAGACACCTAATAAATAAGTCGTCAAGCAACTATGTAATACAATTAAATTGGTTTTATTTAAAATAAAAGATTACCAAGAAAAGTTCATTTTATTTCTACTATGAATTCCTATTTTAATATAAAGTACTTAATAGAACAGTTTAGTGTGAATAGCCACTGTGCTATATAAGGCAGTAGTGGGCAACATGAGCGCATTCCATATTCAATGCTCTGCCGTGCTGTGTCGTATAGAGTAGGCACTGCGATTTACTGATAGGTAACTACTTAAATATGCACACTTGAATAGTGGAGTGATCACTACTGAGCATGAGGTCTTGGGTTCGATCCTATTTTCTTAAACATAACTGAAGCGAAACGTAGTCCACACTATTATTTTAATTTTTAATGTAATTAATGATTGTTGAAATACAACAGATAAGTACCCCAAAAGAAGAATTTATTGATTGAATGATAACCCATTTCAAGATTTTATTGATTGAATGATAACCCATTTTCAAGATTTTATTGATTGAATGATAACCCATTTTCAAGATTTTATTGATTGAATGATAACCCATTTTCAAGATTTTATTGATTGAATGATAACCCATTTTCAAGTATAATTGGGGTTCCTGGATCTCTGATCCAGGAACCCCAATTATACACTACTACGGCGAAGGCGAATTGGCAACCACTTGAGTTTAACACGAAATTCCGAAACATGGTCATATTTGCGCAAACCAAATATGAACCTCCACTAGCCAACCACTAGTTGTCTGGCTCTCAGTGTTTGGTGCAGTCGTTTTTTTTATGGCGGGAAAAATCATCGAATGACGAATCCCGCCCTTGGGCGGAGCGGGAAACAGTGTCAGACTAATACTGATTAAACGACCCACCGTTCCTTTTTGCCTTAGTTCCAGGGCCCAACCTTTGGCTCCAGAAGGCTTTCGTGAGGCACACAACTGAATTATTTTTTTGATTTTTCTCGCACTTGCCCAATTTTTTGATATTTAAACTAACTCTTTACCAAATTTCAAACCCATCCAGGCGTATTATTTTTGTAATTTATTTCATCACCACTGCTCTCAAAATGTTGAAGCCAATGAACATCGTGAAAAAAGCCAGCATATCCTGGAAACAAAAAATCGAAGGCATGTGACATCCATCAATCCGCATTGGGTTTGTGTGGTGAATTACGACCCTTTCCCTCTCCTAGGGAGGAGGCCTGAGTCCCTGCATGGGAACATTAGAAGGCTGAGCATAGCATAATGCTATGCATAGCACAATGCTATGCATAGATTTTGCTCCACTCCACTAGTTAAAAGAATTTCTGTGGAACCGACTGTAATTTCCCGAACGTAGGTCATCTTGTCATAATATATCATTTTGGGCTCAAGCAAATTGGTTTGCCAATACTTAACATAAATTCGATGTCTCAGAGGTATCACAATAAATTGAAATATTTAGAGAGGAGAAAGTTGAACCAATTTCTCAAATAATTGTGATTTATTAAATGTCTTTTATATATTTATATTTATAGGTCTTCGTTCGTCGTTTCTTCTTTCGTCTGGCTGTCATCGGAGCTTTATAATACGTTGTTTTTTTCTCGGTGGGAAAAAAACATCCAATGACGTCTCCGCGCCTTTGGGTGGGGCCGAAGATAGTGTCAGACTTTTACTGACTAAAAAATACCCATCCTGTTACTTCTTTTCCTTTTTCAAGATACGCCAGGCTCAGGTCGCCTCCTTCTGCGAAGTTGTAATACTAGCAAAAGGGGAGGCCGACCGCATAAGGCAACAGCGCATATGCCTCAAACGCCGCCGGGATTCCAATCCCGATTTCCAGCTGCTTGTGGACGGCGAGCAATGGGCAGCTCACTGTCCGGTTGTCTAGACCAAGCCCAAGTCGTCGACGGCTCACAACGGGCCATAACACCAGCACTGTGATATTTATCGTTTTAAATAACGAAGCATAACGCTGATTTAGGCGCCTTTTTGGCCTCGCACTGATTTCGTACTTATTTATTGTTGTATTTTTAAACGTTTTTCATTTCTTTCTTTCTTTTATGTCTCAATACCTTTGTCACATTACTAATAATCACGTATAAGTGGTCGGAAACTGTAACTGACCGAGCAGCTATTTGCCCAGTTAACTGTGATTCGTGTGGGACGTTAACTAGTGTAAGCAGCTGACCGGGTACCTACTCAATAATTCACTATTAAAACTGTCTCAGCTAGATCTTTATGGCGCTGAGATTGTCGTTATTACCTTGTGTCTTTGTAGGCCGAAGAATATCTAGTTTTAGGAATAAGGATATTGCCCCGCCTCCTAGAATAAAATGGCACAGGCTAGAGAGGAATGACTGCGCGAAGAAGTTCAGAGAGCGAGTGGTGGACAGAATGATAGAGATGTGAGACATGAATGATCGAAGTATAAATGAAAGCTGGAATGAGATGGCTGAGTGTATAATGCAAGCAGCGAGAGATATTTTGGGAGAGACGAAAGGAAAGGGCAGAATAGATAGAGATACATGGTGGTGGTCGACAGAAGTTCAGGATGTATTGAAAGAAAAGAAGAAAAAATTCAAGGAATGGCAGTATGTACAAACAGATAATGTTAGTTTGAAAGCTGAAAGAAAGAGTGAGTATAATGCTTTAAAGAAAAAAGCAAAGAAAGCCGTGGCAATTGCAAAAGCAAAAGCCCAGGACAAACTATATGATACATTAGACAGTCCTGCAGGCCAGAAAGAGCTGTACCGGCTTTCTAGAATGAGAGAAAGAAAGGCGAGGGATGTTTGCCAGGTAAGATGTGTAAGAGATGAAAGTGGAATGGTTCTATCGGATAATGAAAAAATCAAAGAGAGGTGGAAGGAATATTTTGAAAGACTTATGAATGAGGAAAATAATTGGAGTGGGGTTTTAGAGAATAAACCAGTGAATGTGGGGTTAGTGAGAATGGTTAGTGTGGAGGAAGTCAGGGTAGCAGTGAATGGAATGAAAAATGGAAAAGCCATTGGTCCAGATGGAATACCAGTTGAGGTGTGGAAGTTATTAAGAGTAGATGGATGGGTGTGGCTGGCTTTGTTCTTCAATAAGCTGTTGCAGGAAGAAGCCATACCTGATGAATGGTGCAACAGTTCTCTGGTGCCCATCTTTAAAAACAAAGGTGATGTGCTTGAGTGCAACAATTATAGAGGAATAAAGCTAATGTCGCATACCATGAAAGTATGGGAGAAAGTTATTGAACGGCGGCTGAGAGAAGAGAGTGAAATTTCACAGAACCAATTCGGTTTTATGCCTGGTCGTGGTACAACGGATGCCATATTTGCTATACGCCAGTTGTGCGAAAAATACAGAGGTGCACATAAAAACTTGCACATGGTATTCGTTGACCTCGAAAAGGCATACGACCGGGTACCTCGTGAGGTTCTGTGGTGGGCCCTTAAGGAGAAAGGTGTGCCTGGGAAGTATGTGCAGTTGATCCGATCAATGTATAGTCGCTGCAGTACACAAGTCCGGTCTGCAGCGGGCACCACTAACAACTTCAATGTGGCTGTCGGTTTACACCAAGGGTCGGCTCTTAGCCCTTACCTCTTCCTGATAATAATGGACGCTCTGACGTCGGACATTCAGGAAGAGGCTCCCTGGTGTATGCTGTTTGCCGATGATATTGTGCTGGTTGCCGAGAGTGCCCTAGAGGTCCAGAGCAGATTGGAGGTGTGGTGGCAAAGACTGGAGAGTGTTGGCCTAAAATTGAGCAGAACTAAAACAGAGTACCTGTTCTGCGATTTTGGCGGTCTCTCTAGTCCTGTGCCCATAGCTCTCGCCGGAACGCCCATACCAACCTGTTCCGATTTTCGGTACCTTGGGTCGCTTATCCAAGGGAATGGTGAGATAGACCGAGACGTGGCGCATCGGATCAACTCAGGATGGATGAAATGGCGACAGGTCACTGGAACAACTTGCGACCCACGGATGCCCCTCAAGTTGAAGGGTAAAATCTACAAGTCCGTGATAAGGCCTGTCCTACTGTATGGGTCAGAATGTTGGGCTCTGAAAAAGACGGATGAAAAGCGATTGCATGTAGCAGAGATGAGAATGTTGAGATGGATGTGTGGTGTGACGAGAATGGATAAAGTGAGAAATGAGTATATTAGAGGAAGTTTGAAAGTGGCGCCAGTGACTGAAAAGTTGAGAGGGAACCGTTTGTCTTGGTATGGCCATGTAAAAAGGAGGGATGAAACGCATGTTACAAAGAAAGCCATGAGTATGAATGTGGATGGATGGAGAGGGAGAGGGAGACCAAAGAAGATATGGATGGATTGTGTGAGAAGTGATATGGAAAACAGAGGAGTTAGTGATAGCGTGACGGGTGACAGGACAGAATGGAAGAAAAAAACATATTGCGCCGACCCCAAATAAAACGGGACAAGGGCAGGAAGATGATGATGAGGAATAAGGATATTGCCAATGACCATCTTTGGTCAACGCACATTTTAAAGGTTTGTAGTCACTAGTACCATTGACAGTTTATTTAATTAATTTACACTTAAGGGTCGGTTCATATCTGACGGATGATGCGTCGAGCGTATCATCGGTCGCGTCTATTCGGTCGAATGGGTCGGTTCATATCAATCGGAAAATGCGTCGAGCGTATCATCCGTCCTGCCACTAGTCAGTATCTACGTTTAGCATCTACAGAGCGGTTGTGTTGTGTGATATTGAATTATAAAATAAAGCCTATCGAAATTATTGCTATTTGGGAAGCTTATAATTATAAACTAATTGATTGGAAGTATCTTTGTTTTACTGTGACCATCCAGACGTAACACTTGGTTCACACAAACGATCTCTGCTAATGTTACGCCTAGTCTGTATGCATCAATCAAAATACATGTAGAGCGTGGCGCGCGCGACGTTACCGCTGTTACGTCGACCGATAATGCGTTGACGGAAACGGAATAGACGCTGTACGTTCGACGCACTAACGTATTATCGGTTGAGTGTGAACGGTCAAGTATTTTTCTATACATTTGTCTGTTCTGGCGTTACGCGACCGATAATACGCGACGCATGTTCCGTCAGATATGAACCAACCCAGGGTTTTTTTTTTTTTTTTTTTTTTTTTTTTATGGTAGGTGAAAATCATCCAATGACGAAACCCGCTCTTGGGTGGAGCGGGAGACTAGTGTCAGACTCTTACTGACTAAAAAACCTACCCCGTACCTTCCTTGCCCTATTCCTGGAGTCGAGGTAACAGTTTCCCACTTCCCTCTAGACTCCGGGAGGCTTCGACCCTGAAGGGCCCCTGCAGTTTGCTGACAACTCCTTGAGGCGCGCGGGAACGGTGCGCGCCGTTGACGACTAGGACTCGGTCTTACAGACGACCGGACGGCGAGCTACCCATTGCTCACCGTCCGCGAGCCAGTGTCTACGGTGGCCGGATATCGGCAGGATCGCGGCGGCGACGGCTACGGCGAGTACGCCGTTGCCTTTGCCTTATGCGGTCGGCCTCCTCCTTTACGAGCATTACTGCTTCGCAGAAGGAGGCGACCGCCTGCCATTCCTCTTCGCTGTGGACCATGGCCTGAACCAGGGCCCGGCGCGAGAGGTCGCCGCCGCCGATCACCCCCACGAGGACACGGCGATGCTCTTCCCAAGCAGGGCACACCTCCACCGTGTGCTCCACCGTGTCCTCCGGGCTCGCCTCACAGTGGCGACACCCGGACGTCTCCTCCGCACGAATCCGGTGCAGGAATCTCCCGAACTTCCCATGTCCGGTGAGAACCTGCGTCATGCGGAAGGTGAGGACGCCGTGAGGTCTATCCAGCCACGCCTCAAAGAGGGGCACTACCGCTGAGATTACGGTGTGCCCAGCGCTGGGTTGCGACAGTCGCTGTTTCCACTTCACCATGAGATCTCGCCGGAGCTCCTTCCGCCACGCCTCGACATGTTCGGGCAGCGGATCTTCGCCCCGGCGTTGCACCTCCACGCGCTGGTCGTGCATGCGTGCAAGGACTGTTGCCTCCAGATCCCATGGTGGTAGGCCAGCAAGGAGGCTCGCCGCCTCTCGGGACACCGTGCGGTATCCCCGCACCATCCGGATGGCCATGACCCTCTGGCAGGCGTTCAGCTGGGCCGCCGGGCGTTTACGCAGCGTCGGCGCCCACACTGGTGCCCCATAAAGGGCCATGGACCGGACGATGCCGGCGTAGAGCCTCCGGCAGAAGGCGTCTGGACCCCCAAGGTTCGGCAGGAGCCGCTTGAGAGCAGCCCCCGTCCGATTGAGTTTGGGGGCCAGACGTCGGAAGTGCTCCTCGAAATTCCACCGGCTGTCGAGGACAAGTCCTAGGTACTTCATCGTCGACCCGACGCCGATGTGAACTCCTTCTACCGTTAGTTGGGAACCCGTTGGTGGCGCGTTCCGAGGGCCGTGAAAGCACATGGCCTCGGACTTGTGCAGTGCCACCTTGAGTCCCAACTGCTGGATCCTCTCAACGACTGTCGCAACCCCACGTGTCGCTAGTTCGACCGCCGCCTGGTACGACCTTCCCTGCGCTAGGACCAGCGTGTCGTCTGCGTAGCAGACCACGCTGACCCCTACGGGGAGGTCGGCGCGCAGCACGTAGTCGTACCCGATGTTCCACAAGGGCGGTCCCAGTACCGATCCCTGTGGGACACCGCACGACATCTCTCGCCGTTTCCAATCTCCTTGGTGACCGGGGTAGACTATGTACCTGTCGGACAGGTAGGCCTCGATTGTACGACAGAGGTAGTCGGGCACCCGGTGATACCGGAGTGCCGTCCTAATGCAACTCCAGGGCAGGGAATTAAAGGCGTTGGCGATGTCCAATGACACCGCCAAGACACACCTGCCCCGGGACACCGCATCCCCCGTCGTGAGGGCTCGCACGCGCATGATGGCGTCCACCGTGGAGCGCCTCCTGCGAAACCCGAACTGGTCGTCCGCGAGATCGGGCCCCTTCAGTGTTAGGTGCCTGACGAGGCGGTCTGCAATGACTCTTTCAAAGAGCTTGCCCACCTCGTCAAGCAGCACAATGGGCCGATACGCGGACGGAGAGTCCGCAGGGCGCCCCGGCTTCGCGACGAGGACCAGTTTTCCCGTCTTCCAGGGAAGTGGGAACTGGCCCCTCTCCAAGCATGCGCTAAAGAGCCCCCCCAATCGAGACCCGAGAGCCTCCATGGCCAGGACCCAAGCCTTTCCTGGCAAGCCGTCGGGTCCTGGGGCGGTATTCTTCGCACCCATCCTGCGTACCGCCACTCTCATCTCTACCTCGGTCACTTCCGGAGCATTGGTACCGTCGTCGCTGACGTGGTCCGCGTCAGACACCGCTGGTGGCGGAGCCATGGGCGGGGGGGAGTGGTCCCCCCGCGCAGGGAACAGAGCGCTCACCACACCCTCCACGATCTGTGGCCGGAGACTCTGCGTCAACGGGGGAGCCCATGGGCGGAGTTTCTCTCGCACCAACTTGTATGGGCGTCCCCACGGATCAGCGTTGAGCGTCCCCAGCCACGCTTTGCAGGCCTCCTCTTTGGCCCGCTTTATCTCCGATCGGAGGGTGCGCTTTGCCACCCTGTATCCCTCATACAGCTCCGCCTCTACGGCCTCCGCATCCGGCGGGCGGAAGCGGCGCCTGCGGTGTCTGGTATACCGGTGTCGCGCGGCATTGCATGCGGCGCGCAGCGTCGCAAGCTCCGGCGACCACCAGTACACCTGGCGTCGGGCGCGTCCTGGGCGGAGACGGGGCATTGCCGCGTCGCAAATTTGCGACAGGGCCTCCCGGAACCACTCCGCCTCGACGTCGATGTCGGCAGGCCTGACCGGTGCTTGCACCCAGGCCTGCACCGCCGCGGCTTCCAGGAAGAGCTCCTTTTCCAGCTGCCTCAGCGCCCAACGCGGACCACATGGGGTCTGTCGGACCGGCGCGGTCGAGGTCTGGGCGGAGACGTCAAACCGGATATACCGGTGGTCCGAGTATGTCTCCACCCCCTCCATGACGCGCCAGTCAACTACACGCGGTGTCAGAGTGGGGCTGGCGAACGAAATGTCCACCACGGACTCACCCTGCACCCGCACACACGTGGGGACAGAACCCCGGTTTAGGACGACCAGGCCTGTTTCCAGAGCCCAGTCCTCCACCATCCGACCCCGCTGGTTCGTGAGCCGGGAACCCCAAGCCACGTTCCTGGCGTTGAAGTCCCCGCAAACGACCACGGGGAGGGTACCATACCCAGCGACGACGGTCTTCAGCTCCCTGAGGGAGTCGTGAAGATCGGCGAGAGTTCTGCTCGGGGACAGGTAGACGCCTACCACTGCAATGTCCCCGAACCGTGCTGCCACGCAACCCCGACCCCTCGTGACGGCCTCGAGGGTCGGGGTACCAGCGGCGGCCGACGAGATAAGGGTCACCGAGCCGCTCAGGTCCTGAACCCAGTCAGCTCTGGGCAAGACAAAGTGCGGCTCGGAGACCACGGCGACGTTTATCGACCACTGCGCCATGCTCTGGAGCAACAGATCCTGAGCTGGGACGCAGTGGTTGATATTCGCCTGGAGGAGACGTAATGGGGCCGTTATTGGCAGTCCATTGTCTCCTCCCTAGCCCTCTGAGAGGGCGCCGCCACAGCGGTAGTGGCGGCGACAGAAACCGCGCCGGCGGCCGAAGAAGCGGCTGCGGCGGCGGCGGCGGTGGTGGTCGGGGGGCGACTTAATTTGGCCTTCACTTTGGCCGGGGGGTCGCAGGACCTGCTCCCAGCCCGGTGGTCGGCCTGCTTGCCTGCCGCCGCACATGCGTAACAGTGCGGCGCATTCCGGCACTCAGCAGACCTGTGACCGGGCTTACCGCATTGGTAGCAGTGGTCACTGCGATCCACCTCCGCGGCACAGAAGGCCCCCACGTGGTGCTCCACGTGGCAGCGGTAGCACCGCAGAGGTCTGGGCTCCAACAGTTTTACCTGGGCGGAGACCCAGCCCACCAAAAGCCGTCGGCCCTCGCCAGTGATGGCCTTAGCCGCCGGCACGGGGCAGCTTACCGTGACGGCTCGCATGCCCGTGCTGTCAGCGCGGATGGTGCCCGCCCGAACCTGTTCGGGCGTGCAACCGCCCACCCTGACGATGGCGGCCACCACCTCGTCCACCTTGACTGAGTCGTCCAGGCCCATGATGCGCATGTCGATGCACTTGGTGGGCCTGGACACTCGGGCCTCCTCCGCACTGAGGGCCACCCTAATCTTGTCGGCCAGGATGTCAGCGACACTGGCCGAGCCGGGGACCTCAAGAATTCGGGCCCCCGTTAGGGTCTGCCTTATGCAGAAGCCCCCAGGCACTCCGAGCTCGTCAAGGTGGGGCTCCACCGCCCGCCTTGCCTTCGCCATGACGGCGTCGTAGTTCGCGACCTTCTTTCCCGCTTCAGGCTGTAGTGTGATCACTACAGCCTCGGATTTCGGGGCGCGAAGTCTCGCCGCCATGGCCCGCTTCCTGCGCTCTTGGCGCTTTGCACGCTTCTTGGCCGCCCTGCGCGCCTTACCCGCGCTTTTCTTGGCGCCGACGACCGTCCAGTCGGCGCCAGACGATGGCTCTTGAGGCGGGGGAGGCGGCAGGCGCGACTGAGTCGCCGCCACCGCGGTCGAAACACCCGCTGGCCCAACAGCAGCAGGCGCCACACCACCCCTCGTGGGAGGAGCGGCCCGCGCCCGACGCTGCCCAGCCACCGGGGCTGGCCTCGCAGGCTCCGGCGCTGAAGCCCTGCGCCCGGCTTGCCCCAACGGGCCCGCCTTGGGCGCAGCCGTCGTGGCCGCTGCGGCAGCGGCATAAGTTGCCGCTTGGCGCTGGCCGGAGGTCGCCAGTGGAGGGCGCAAGACTATTCCCTCCAGCAGGGACAGCTGCCGCTGGATCTGCAGCTGGAACTGCTGCTGCTGCTGCTGCAGCTGCTGCCGGACGGCAGCCAGCTCCGACTGCACCAGCGTCAGCAGCTGGCTCCCTGCCTCAGGCTGGGGCTGGGTCTGGGGCCGACTTTGCCCCTGCCCCTGCCCGGAACCCCCTCCGACGGCCTCCCGCGCAACGGCTCCAGGGCCCACGGGCCCGGCCCGAAGCTCAGCCCGAAGCTCGGCCCGCAGTTTCGCCACACTCTTGTCCAAGGCCTTATCAAAAGCCTCGGACAAAGAGGCGGCGTGCTTCAAAACCGTCTTCTCCTTGGAAGACGGCTTTGCGAGCCTCTTGCGGCCCATATCGCGCAGCGCCGCGACTATGAGCTCGCCGAACGACCTGCGGGCCTCTTCGGCGGAGTCCACCCCAGCGTCTGGCGCGCCACCGGACTGACGCGGCGGGCGCTCTCCAGCGCTGACCGCACCAGGGTGGCGCCCTTCCGCAGCAAGCTTTGCAGCTCGCTGAGCGGACTCCTGTGAAGTGAGCCCCCTGCCTTTCCCTCGGCTTTGGCCCCCACCGCGACTGCCGGTGGGGATTTTTGGGGCCGAGCCCTTCCCTTCATCGGAGGACGACTGCCCGTCCCCCGATTTGGTGCGCTTCCGGAAGGAACGCGAGTCCCTTCCGGAGTTGCCCACCAACTCCTCCTCCAACTCCGAGCCTGAGCTCCTTCTGGACGCAGCGTCGGACTCCGACCGCTCGTCACTCTCCGAAATTTGGGTGAAAAATTTTGAGTTTTGCATCTTGTTCCCACGAGTATAAAACTTTAGGTACTGGCTCAAATTTAGTGGTCCGCACTAGGGACTAATTTAGCTACCCATTAGTCAAGCTAACAACCTCCCTCACGGTGCGCCGCCGCTTGGAGGTTTGGGGTGATTTTTTATAGAGGTTGTCTTCCTCGCGGCCCGGGCGGTTAAGCCAAGGCCCTCGACCCCCATCGAAAGTCAGAAACATGACCTTGGACAATCTTTGGGGCTACGAGTCTAGCGGTGGCAGAAGGAGGAGGAACTCTTCCTCCTGCCTGCCCGATGGCAGGGTGAGTGCACACCGAGCCCGCTCTTACCTCGTCGCTGTGCCCTCTGCTAAATCAGAGGGACACGCGTTGAGGCGATACTCCCAACAGAATATTCGCAAGCCGCCATCGAGCACCCTTAGGCAGGGATTGCCCAAGGGTGGGTCGATGGCGGCCTCCCGGGGTGCACCGTCCCGCAGACTGGTCTTCACTCCGGACGTGTCCGCAAGGGAACTCCAGCCTGCGGGCGCTCGAGGAGGTTTTCTGTCATGGCACCCCAACCAACCCAGGGTTGGTTCACAAGTACAGAGGCGGACTTAACCTTTCGAATACCGTAAGTATATACGTAATAGAAAGATAATAGGCACGAGCGTTCGCTGGGGGCTCAAGAGTTCATTTGTTCTGTTTCTGGGTGTAATTTATCTATAACTAGCAAACCGCCCCAGACTCGCACGGGTACTGATATTGAATATATTATACACTAGCTTCTGCCCGCGACTTCGTCCGCGGAAAATTTCTTGTAGTGATAGCTCGGTTAACATCCATGTTATATAAATAACTAGCTTTTGTCAGCGGCCTCGCCCGCGTACACAAAATATAGCCTCAGGAGTAAAGCAGCTTTCTATTGTTGCTAAAATTTTTCCAATCGGACCAGTAGTTCCAGAGATTACCCCCTACAAACAAAAAAACAAACTTTACCTCTTTATTATATTAGTGTAGATGTAGATAGTGTAGATAGTGTAGATGTATTATGCACATAAACCTTCCTCTTGAATCACTCTATCTATTAAAAAAGATCGCATCAAAATCCGTTGCGTATTTTTAAAGTTAGATCTTTAGCATACATAGGGACAGGCAGCGACTTTATTTTATACTGTGTAATGATGTGTATGTATTTAGAAATATATAAGTATGTTTATCAGTTGTCTAGTACTCATAATACAAGCTCTGCTTAGCTTGGGACTAGACGACATCGTGTGATAGTTGTGGAATATATTGTATATCATTACATAGTATAAAACTAAGTCGCTTCCCGCTGTCTGTTCCTACGTATGCTTATAGCTTTAAAACTAAGCAACGGATTTTGATGCGTTTTTTAGGGTTCTTTAGTCAAATAGGTGTTTAAAAATGATTAAGGGTCCCGTAAAATATTTTTTTATTAATGTAAATATTTTCGGAAATAATCACTCCAAAAGTAAAAAACAAGGGCTCCCCTCCCTCTAACTTTTGAACCATAAGTTTAGAAAATATGAAAAAAATCTCAAAAGCAGAACTTTAAGTAAACTTTCTAGGAAAATTATTTTGAACTTGATAGGATGAACAGTTTTTGAAAAATTAAAAAAAAAAAACGTTCTGAACTAATTTTCTAGTTTAACCGTACATGTAAGCATTTTTTAAAACTTTTTTATATATTTCACTATCTGCAGAGAATCTTCTTTCAAATAAAAATAGAAAAAGAAAAAAATCGGCTCACACAATCCAAAATTACCACCGGGTACAGCGCCATCTCTCGGGAAATTAGGTTACTAATTTTTACATGGGGTAGAGGGTTCTGTTACATTGTTAGAAATTTATGGTGGACGGAAAACTACAGAACCCTACACTGAGCGTGGCTCGACACGCTCTTGGCCGATTTATTTTTAATAGATAGAGTGATTCAAGAGAAGGAGGTTTATGTGTATAATAAATGCATATTATGTTTAATATCACCATTGCACCCGTGCAAAGCTGGGGCGGGTCGCTGTATATTATATTATGAACTTTAAACTTTTATCTACATTTAACCTTTAAACTGTCATCAACGACTTTGTTCCGGTTACAGTCATGTCCTATCTGAAAGTGGGTACAAAGGTTCGTGTGTAAATTGTATAGACTTCAAAGGCTGACCCGAAAGTCCCAGTTACGTCCGTTCCAAAATGAAAGATGGAAGCCTCCTGCTTTTCAATTTCGGTTACAGATTGAAGTGAATCGAAATCAAAGCGTAAAAGTTGATGGCTACTGTTTTGAGATTGAACAAAAATAGATGTATAGCTATGTTTAGTCAGTCACTTATTACAATTTGAGATAGATAGCGCTATGTCAATTTTTGTCTTATGGGATCTCGATCCAATTTCCAGTCACTATAGGTTAGAGTTTGTGGGTTTGCGGGCTTGTGAGCAATGAGTAGCCCGCCGTCCGATCGCCCGGTAACCAGCCGAATCGATCAGCCTTAGTCGGTGCAAAGCATCCCACTCGCGCCTCAAGGGGATGTCAGCATGCCATTCCATTGTACGCACACCTATGTGTTTTAATATTGTGTCTATGATTATGGTAGTCGAAATGTTAAAATGATTAAGGTGTAATAATGGGCGAATGTAAGATTCTGAAAAATTGTTTGTAACGGTAAGATTATCGCTACAAACAATTTTTCAGAACCTTTCGATGGTGTTTACCGAAAAGGAAAATTATACGCATGTAGTTCGATATATACATATACCTACAATGATTTACGGTGTCAAAAGTAAAATTTAACATTATAGTTCTCTATTTTCTTAAATATTTTTCTATTTTTTCGAGGGCAGTGGTGGCCGAGTGGTAACGGCCCCGACTTACGAGTCGTAGGTCGCGGGTTCAAACCCAGCCAGGCGCATTACTTTGTTTAATTCATTTCTTCACCACTGCTCTCAAAACATCGTGAGGAAACCGGCATGTCCTAGAACCAAAAATTCGAAGATATGTGACATCCACCAATCCGCACTGGGCCCGCGTGGTGGATTATGGCCCATTCCCTCTCCTAGAGAGAGGAGGCCTGTGTCCCTGCAGTGGGAACATTAAAAGGCTGATGATGATTTTCTTAAAAGCGCGCCAGTGTTGATATGGATGCTGGATGCCTGGATCACATTAACTAAAGCATAAATCTCTACCGGCGGCGCGCCTAGCTTCTTTATAATCTTGCGATTTTCCTCTAGGTCAGATTTGCCAATCCATCATTCATCCATTGAACGCTGTCACGTAGTATGTACACGATAAGTGGCCTCATTTAGGCTTTCCAGTATCTATAGTATCGAGATTATATATATAATAGAAAGACAATAGGTGCAAACGCCGGCGCTCGCTTTGGATTCAAGAATACCTTTCAACTACCGTAATTACAGACATAATTAAAAGACAAGTGAATTAAAGATTAACAATACGTTACATGATTTTCATTTTCCAGATTTTAAAGAAATTCGATGAAATTCTTCCATAACCTATAGTTTTATTTAATAGAAATATGCATATAAAATTAACTTACCAATTACTCAGAATTCTTCTTATGTATAAAAATGTAAAGCTGTTTGTTAGTCTAGCTTTACTTGAGAACGGCTGAGCCGATTTGGCCATTTTTGGTCTTGTAATATTCGTGACCCTTTATGAAGGGTTTATGCTGTGAGAAAATTTTCCTTATTAGACGGTATGAAGTTTCCCGGAGCAGCTTGTCTACTCAAAAAAAAAAAAAAACTGACTGACTGACATATCAAAAGCACAACCAAAACTACTGAGACTAGGTGAAATTTTGCATAAGGTTTCGTTTTATTACGGAGGCAAATATTAAAAGAGTATTTCTCACTCACACGTCATTCATTACACTATACCATGAAGCAATTATCCCGGGATAATTGATTCATGCACTATACATATACACACACCCGCGCCCAACCAAACAAATAAAAATTGGATTGCATGAATTTATAATTATATAAAAAGTGACTCTCCAGAACATTATTCGATACCAATTCTATTTTTTTTTTAATTATTATAAAATTGTTATTTATACTCTGTTATAATCTCCATTAATTATAAACTAACAATTAAATAAATAGTAAATAACATAAGAACAATATCGTTTCGACAAATTCCAATAATTTTTTTGCTTATTCAACAAATCTGCATCATTGCTCACTATTTTGACACAACATTCCATTTTTAATTCTTTTTGCAAAATACCGACTTCAAAAACTAGATAATGTGTCGGATAAATCTCATATATCATTTCGAGTAACATTTCCAGACTTGTGTCTCGTGAAACTGACATAAAATCGTGGCGTTTTGAGCTCAGTGTTTCGGCCAAACAATAGGATTATTTCACATCCCCGACCACGACATACAAGAACAAAGTGGACGAATGTTGAAATCAAAATCTCGTTTCAATTTATTCTCTGAAACAATTGAGGGTGGGCGATTTTTGTAAACAAAATGGGTGCTGTAAAAACATTTGATGTATTAAGGCGTGTAGCCTTTGGAACATCTGGCCGGAGTTAAATGCACACGTAGGACGGCTGTTTCTAACTTGGTGAACCTGAAGTTAGGCTTTGTGAAATTTAGTACTTGTGTACTCCAACCAAAAAAAAAAACCGGCCTAGAGCCCACGCTCACTGTAGGGTACCGTAGTTTCCTGTCCGTCACAAATTCAGCGCGAAGTAGCTCATGTATAAATTAGTAACCCAATTTCCCGAGAGATGGTGCTGTATCCGGAATTAATAAAATTAATTAAGTAATTTCGTATTGTGTGAACCTGATTTTAATCTTTTTTTGTTTTTATTTGAAAGTAGTTTAATAATGGGATGAACATCATTCAAAATTATTTTCCTAGAAAGGCTTTATAAAGTTCTACAAGACAGTCTTGGCGAAACAATAAGGGTTCCTTGTTGACTACGGAACCCTAAAAATGAAAAAGAAATGTCAATAACAGTTCTTAACAGCAAAACAACTACCGTACTGTACTCGTTGGCAAATGTATTAGTTATTTGAAAAAAAAACATAGTTTTGTCACCATCATCAGCCTTTTAATGTCCCTCTGCTGGAACACAGGCCTCCTCTCTCTAGGAGAGGGAATAGGCCATAACCCACCACGCGGGCCCAGTGCGGATTGGTGGATGTCACATGTTTTCGAATTTTTGGTTCTAGGACATGCCGGTTTCCTCACGATGTTTTCCTTCACCGTTTTGAGTGCAGTGGTGATTAAATAAATTACACAAAGTAATGCGCCTGGCTGGGTTTGATCCCGTGACCTACATCTCGTAAGTCGGGGCCGTTACCACTCGGCCACCACTGCCTATATAGTTTTGTACATGAATTAATAATTTTTCTCAGTCGTACACTCCTGTCAGAGTGGTCGTGGTCATAAATCGTCTGGTAGGTTGGTTGCGGGCTTTGCGAGACTTTTCCATCTCTCTGAAGAGCCATAAATACATGGCACTTCGTATTCATTCCATGAGGAAACACTTCGAAGAGGTTTTAATGAGGTCTGTCCACCTGGTAGGTGATTTGACGAAAGAATACTGGCCATCTACGCTTCCCTGTACCACTAAACGTTCCTAAGAGCTTACATTGCGTATGAATTTATAATGTGGTCCGTGTCCTCGTGGGGGAGATCGGCGGCGGCGACC
Source organism: Mythimna loreyi (assembly GCA_029852875.1). Classification (NCBI taxonomy): domain Eukaryota; kingdom Metazoa; phylum Arthropoda; class Insecta; order Lepidoptera; family Noctuidae; genus Mythimna; species Mythimna loreyi. The sequence continues at coordinate 18,378,997 of CM056796.1, read as the reverse complement.
TTTTGCGCCGGGCCTTGGTTCAGGCCATGGTCCGCAACGAGGAGGAGTGGCAGGCGGTCGCCTCCTTCTGCGAGGCAGTAATGTTAGAAAAGGAGGAGGCCGACCGCATAAGACCGCAAAAAAAGTAGGCGCGGGCTTGCGCGCCTCAAGGAGTTGTCAGCAAACTGGGTCGAAACCTCCTAGGCCAAGGGTTGATGCGAAAGCGTTACACCAGGGCTCTGGGACTAAGACAAGGAAGGAAAATGGGTAGGTTGTTTATTCAGTAAGAGTCTGACACTGTTTTCTGCTCCGCCGAAGAGCGGGATTCGTCATTCGGTGATTTTTACCTACCATAAAAAAACCTATTGATCCATCCTTTACCGACTCCAGAAAGTCACCATTTTGTGGCACTGTTCGGGAGCTAGGGCCTTAAATAATACAGCTATCTGGCTAAACGATATGCCGCCGAGGGATGCACAAATATTGACACTGGACTGGAACCGTATATTCTGACTTTTCATCTGTCACAAATGAATCAACAATCAACGAATATTAATTTTGACAGCATATTGAAATGATATTTGTTTTGCAAATAGGTAACACATTTACAGGTCAATTTAAACTAGATGAGGCCGGTGTTTCCTAACTGATTACACTGATATGAAATACTGAAACCAACTCAGTAGTCAGTGTCTGAAGGTATGTCTTGTCTGGGTAGACCACTGTTGTATTACCTGAGGGTGATTGGCCATGGCAATCTCTTGCCCCCGCCCCTTAAAACGGTCAGGCCATGGTTTGGAGTGAATGGCAATGGCGGTTGCCTCCTTCTGCAAAGGAGCAATGCTAGTGAAGGAAGGCCACCGCCTTTCCACGCTGCCAGATTTTCGCTCTCATCATTTGAACCTTTCCTAAGGTCATCATCATAATCATCATGTCAGCCGAGCGACGCCCACTGCTGGGCATAGGCCTCCCCCAAGGATCTCCATAACGATCGGTCCTGTGCTGTCCGCATCCAGCGGCTTCCCGCGACCTTCACCAGAAGGACCTTTCCTAAGGTATCTTACTAATATTATAAATGCGAAAGTTACGATGTTTGGATGTTTGTTACTCAATCACGCCAAAACGGCTGGACGGATCTGGATCTGGAGGCATAGGATTACACTCCGGAATAGGACATAGGCTACTTTTTATCCCGGAAACCCCAACCCCAATACCACGCGGGCGAAGCCGCGGGAAAAAGCTAGTTAGGAAATTAGCAAAATCAGCTATGACATCTCTCTCTAGTGGTTAAAAAATTTCGCCAGAAGCTCAAAACAGCTAGTTATATTATATGCTGTAGACGTAGTGTCCAGAAGTCCCCACCTTGACAGCGAACATCAGAGTAGAAAGAAAACAAACACTTTTAAAGAGATTTAGTTTCAAAGCAAGCATTTCACTTAAGGCTTCAGCTTTTAACATGTCAAACGCAAAGGCGTCACTTTCGTCTGATTTTAAAAGTTTTCCGTTCTTAACTTGCCAAACCATATATCGTAATATAGATAGACAGATATATAAATAGATATTCCACAACTGTCACACAACGTCGTCTAGTTCCAAGCTAAGCAGAGCTTGTGTTATGGGCACTGGACAACTGATAAACATGCTTATATATTTTTAAATACATACTTATTGTAGACAATACACCATACACCATAACACCTAGACACAGCACAAATGATTGAGCTCATCACACAAATATTTGTCCTAGGTGGTTATCGAACCCACAAGCTCCGGCATAGCAGTCAGGGCCAGGGTCGTCGGTTCGATTCCCACACAGGAATCTCTGTGTCTGGGTGTAATATATTTATAATATGTGTGTATTTAGAAATATGTAACTATGTGTATCCGTTGTCTAGTACATTAGTACTAGACGGCGTTGTGTGATAGTTCTGGAATATTATATTATTATTATATTATAACCGAGAATGTCTCATATTATACCACAGCCTTAAATAATTCCGTTCAGCTGAAAGGCTAAAACCACAAATTATAATAATAATTTTCCCCGCGCCAAGCTGTGAAAACCGTAATGAATTAAACATGACCATTGAAGCCCTGTCTTTAGCAGCCTTATCACACGCTGATTTTAGTGAAAATATTTTGTAAAGTTACCACAGATAGGTAGGCAGAGAAGTTCGATTCCGTCAGACTTTCAGTTTATATAGTAATAGCGACTCACCCCAGTTTCACATGGACGAAACGGTGTTATTAAATTTATTACGCATGTATTAAAAATATATATACATACATATCTTCCTCTTGAATCACTCTATCTATTAAAAAAACCGCATCAAAATCCGTTGCGTAGTTTCAAAGATCTAAGCATACATAGGAACAGCGGGAAGCGACTGTTTTATACTATGTAATGATTACTTCACAGTTTGAAATAGGATGTCAAAGATTAAACATGATATTACTTTGGTCTGAAAAGATTAATGCAATGATTTTTTCATAAAACATGATCTTCTAAACCATATTTTTTTATGCACTGTCTGATGTTGTTGCAGTTCGAAATGGTATTTGTGTAATCTACACTAATATAATAAAGAGGTAAAGTTTGTTTTTTTGTTTGTAGGAGGTAATCTCTGGAACTACTGGTCCGATTGGAAAAATTTTAGCAACAATAGAAAGCTGCTTTACTCCTGAGTGACATAGGCTATATTTTATGTACGCGGGCGAAGCCGCGGACAAAAGCTAGTAGTGCATATAGTTGTAGTTGTGTTTATATGATTTTTTTTATGCACCTGACATGTTTTCTCTTCACCACTCTTGGTTGACTGGTAGAGAATGCCTAAGGCATTAAGTCCGCCTGGGTACCTTTGTGTTGCATGAAGTTCTTATAATTAAATAAATAGACTAGCATCTAATTCCTTATTAGTGATACTATATTGGCTACGGTCTCAGATGAGACGAGTCATTGTCGGGACTCTGCAAAAGGGTCGAAGCCTACTGGGGCCCAGGGTCTCTTTCTGAAAGGAAGGCTTGGCCCCAGTGCGAAAGACAGAGAAGGTACGGGTGGGATGTTTAGTCAGTAGGAGTCTGATACTGTTTCCCGCTCCGCCCAAGAGCGGGATTCGTCATTGGATGATTTTTGCCCAGAATAAAACACAAAAACAAAAAAAAAAGATGAGACGAGTCATCACCAGTAAGTTCAAACTCACGCTTAGCTCAAGTACAAAAAAAAAGAACTGAGAATGGACTATTCGTCCTATAACTCCGTCTCTTTCTCACTCCAGATTAAGATGTCACAATAATCATCCCAGACCTTCTATATCTATCTACATTGTGCCATCATCGTTCACTCTATAATCGAGCTTGTTTTTCTTGGAAAGAAAGAATTGTTTGCTATCCATTAGAGCTCCGCTTAGTCGTGAATGCCTTGTTTTAGAAGGCGGGGAGACAGTGGACATTAATCACGGAATACCACTTTATTAAACCGTCTAATGGGTTTTTTGCGCGGGCAGAGGATTCAATGAAAATATGGATTGTTTTGTTTAGTTCGTTTGATTAAAATTGCTTTAGGTAATAGTGTTTTATCATCTATCATTTTCCGTTTAGTCTAGTTATAGAAAGAAAGAAAGAAAAAACGTTTATTCATACCTCATTATAGGAGGTGAATAGGAACAAATTTGCTGTCATATTTTTAGTTGTAATCTACACTTAATATAATAAAAAGGTTAAGTTTGTTTTTTTATTTTTTTGTTTTTTTTGTTTGTAGGAGGTAATCTCTGGAACTATTGGTTCGATTGGAAAAATTTTAGCAACAATAGAAAGCTGCTTTACTCCTGAGTGACAAAGGCTATAAATTATTTATATAACATGGATGCTATATAAATAATTTATACCGAGCTATCACTACAAGAAATTTTCCGCGGACGAAGTCGCGGGCAGAAGCTATAAAGCATATTTTAGTATAGTAGTATAGTATATCGGGCTGGTGTCCGCAACTCCACGTCTAAAGCGCGTATTTTGCGTAATAAAGCATTACACATTTTTGTTTTCAATATTTCTACACTAATATAATAAAGAGGTAAAGTTTGTTTTTTTGTTAGTTTGTTTTTTTGTTTGTAGGGGGTAATCTCTGGAACTACTGGTCCGATTGGAAAAATTTTAGCAACAACAGAAAGGTGCTTTACTCCTGAGTGACAAAGGCTATATTTTAAGTACGCGGGCGAAGCCGCTGACAAAAGCTAGTAATTAATAAAAATATTTCAATGCTGCAAACAATTTTTAAATAACGTGAAAAAACAAGAAAATGTTGTTTCTATTCACCCCGGATATGTTTCTATTCACCTCCTGAGTTTTTATTCACCTCATTTTACCCAGTGGGTAGGTACTCGTATTTTTTTCACAGCTTCAAGGGACTGCAGATCTGAGTATATGGTTTTAATTTCACGTCGATAGCATCAAGCGTTTTCGAGATAAAGGGCCTTGACAGTCAGGGATGACCTTGACGATTAAATCAGACCTGTCCCCCTAGCCATATTACAATCGTTTCATTTAGAGTTAGCGCTTATAGTTGGCCACACCCCAATTTCTTTGTTGAGACGACATCTGAACAAGGAGATTGTGGGCGCAGCTAACTACAAACGCTAACTTTAAACGAAACGATTCTAACATGGCTAAGGGGGCTTAACTGTTTCGAGAAAAGGATGGTACGGCCATTTCACATTTTTGCTCGATTTGGCGCGATAGCGCTCTACAGGGCAAAAAAGCTCTCAAATTTTAAAAATGTTAGTCAAAATAATTAAATAAATTTAAACCTGGTGTTTTCTAGTCCAATATCGAGATTTAATTATTTTTCACGTATTTCCTTTCGCTTTGCATTTTTAGCTCATTAAAAACTTTGTGCTCGTTAAAAAAGTTTCGCTAACGAGTTCTGCGTCAGCATGCCCACTTCCTTACTGTTCTACCATCATTTCTGTTTGCTTTGATTTGTGTTAAAAAATTATAATACATGTAGCAGCATTAATCCATTATCCATGGGTTATGTGAAGAGTTTGATTAAGAAGAAGAGTTTGTTTAAGTCTGTAAATGTCTGACACATCCTCCCACTCCGCTCAAAAGTGAGGGAAGTTACTGGAGGATTTCACAACTAAAAGAAATGGGTCGACTCGAGCTGTGGGATCGTTCTTCTTCGGCGAAGCTATTGCTACCATAGGTGTCGCCTCGGATGCTGAGAGTTGCTAGGCAATCCTCAGCCACTGTACACGTAAAGTGGCTGAGGACTGCCGGGCCGACCTGGCTACCGTAAAACGGGGTGAATAGAAACAAAATTTTGTTGTTTTTTTTGTTTTTCACGTTATTTAAAAATTGTTTGCAGCATTTAAATATTTTTTATTAATTAATTGATTTATTTATTTATAAAAACTTTATGCACATAATAAGTACAAAGGCGGACTTAATGCCATAGGCGTTTTCTACCAGTCGACCTTGGGGTGGTGCAGAAACAAAACACGGTATGTGCAACTTAAAAAAAAAAAACAGAGAAAGAAACAAATACAATAATAAATACATACATACAAATAAGCAATTCGATCGTGAAAAAAAAAATATAAATCCAACCAATCAGTGCTGTGGTGATTCTGCCAACTTCTTGCAAATGTACTCACGTGCTTAATTCAATATTGAATACAAAACTACTTTATTAAAACTAAAAATATGAAATTTAAGTAATAATCGTAATATAAATTTTGTTTCTATTCACCCTATTTGACCCGGGCGCCTCAAAGAGTTGTCGCATAAATTACAAAATTTGCACTATTGAAAATATTGGTGATAATATTAGCATCATCATCATTTCAGCCGAAAGACGTCCACTGCTGGACACAGGCCTCCCCTAAGCGCCGCCACAACGACCGGTCCCGTACGTCTTGCATCCAACCGATTCAACCAACCCTGAGGCCTTCCAATACTGCGTCTTCCGGTACGTTGTTATATAAATTTAATAAATTATAATAAAATCGATACTAAACCCGGATCAAATACGGGTAATACAAATTAACAGGGAATAGTTATAGTACCTTCCTCTCTTAAAACATTACGGCCCATTATCCTGCCCACATCAAAAACTTCCCGCTACCAAAACTTACTCAATCAAAGATCACATTTATCTCAATGTTACTCACATTATTGAACATTTAATTATCACTAATGACTTCCCTCCTCCCTCATTTTAGTGGAGACCTGTGGTGGCTGACTGATGAGGCTCCTACTTACGAGTTGAAGATCTCGTGTTCAAATCCAGAAAAACACATTATTTTGTGTAATTTATTTCATCACCACAGCTGCTCTCAAAACCAAGAGCTACCAAGAAGAAGGACAATAGGACACCCTATGAATTTTGATTCCCATGAGACTGTTGGAATATATATTTTTTGCAACATAACGTTTTCGTCAACTTAAAAATTTGAAGTTTCAAGGGACCGTGAAGCGGGTATCTCCATGACTCCAGTCGGGAATTGAACTATTTACTACTGCCTCCACGCCCTATACCCACCTTCTATTTCAATCCTCCTTCTTCTCCCCCTCTCCGTCCTCATCCACCTCATCGTCGTGGTCTGCCGTCCTCCTCGTCCTTCTACTTTACAATTTTTTGTTTGTTTGTAGGTAACCCTCAGTACGCAAATCTGACTCGCTCTTGCTTGATTTTTTGGTGTAATAATAATGAATTGTTGCTTGAATAAATAATAATAAAAGTTCCCACTCCCCTCTCTGCTTATTTCTCAATTGGAAAGGTACCCTTAATGAGCTGCTGATGTGAAAATTAACAAAATATAATTATTGGCCACTGAAGCAAAATGGTTGGCTTGGCAGACATAATGATTCATATAGCGTCGGGCGCAGGCACCCAATTAAGTGGTTTTGTGAAGACTTGATGTATTGATGTGCTTTTGATCTTGCTGGAGGAAAATGGCGAAGCTATAGAACAGATTAATTAATAAATATATATGTTTGATTGGTTTTGGTTTAGGACTGGTTACGCCAGAGTACAATTTGGTGTTATATATTGTACATTAAAATTGTTACAACCACTTTTAAATAAACTTCAATCTATAGGCATATTAGTGGTTTTATCGCTAACAGCGATGGCTACCAGACAACCTTAAGGTGGGCCTTTCCGACTCGCCGATCGTCTACGTCGAGCATGGTTTAAAAGCTTGTTGCTTCATCTAAAACAGTCCAATGTGATGTTTGATGCAAAAGTAATGCGAAAAAAGAGAGATAACATGTGAAAACTCTGTTGGCAGTGGGTAATTCTACGATTTACTTAAATTTTTCACAAAACTTGGTCCAGGAATTACGTGTTTTTATTAAACCCTTAAGGATTGTTGAAAAACAAAGATATCATTTGGAATCTCGATTTAAATGCACTCGTAGAAGTTCTTTTTTAATATTTTTATTAATAAATGATGAATGATAATAATAAATTCCACGCATTGTAATTTAGCCTTCATCATCATCATCATCATCATTTCAGCCGAAAGACGTCCACTGCTGGACATAGGCCTCCCCCAAGCGCCGCCACAAAGACCGGTCCTGTGCGTTTCGCATCCATCGGCTTCCAGCAACCCTGACCAAGTCATCGGTCCACCTTGTGGGAGGCCTTCCAACGCTACGTCTTCCGGTACGCGGTCGCCACTCCAGAACCTTTCGGCCCCAGCGGCCATCCGTTCTGCGTGCAATGTGCCCTGCCCATTGCCACTTAAGTTTGGCGATTCTTTTCGCTATGTCGGCAACCCTGGTTCTCTTGCGGATATCCTCATTTCTGATTCTATCACGCAAGGATACTCCGAGCATAGCCCTTTCCATTGCCCTTTGAGTGACCTTGAGTCTTTTTATAAGGCCCATTGTAAGCGACCACGTTTCAGAGCCATACGTCATCACTGGCAACACGCACTGATTATAGACTTTCGTCTTGAGGCATTGTGGTATATTAGACGAGAAGACACCGCGTAGCTTCCCAAACGCTGCCCAGCCGAGTCGGATTCGACGATTGACCTCTTTCTCAAAGTTAGACCTACCTAACTGGATTGTCTGTCCAAGGTAGACGTAGTCGTCTACTACTTCGAGTGTAGAGTCTCCGATCTTGATAGGAGTGGGTGCTACATGGATGTTAACCATGACTTTGGTTTTGTCCATGTTCATTTTAAGACCCACTCTTTCGGAGGCTCTACTGAGGTCATCGAGCATTGTACTGAGCTTCTCCGTAGTCTCAGCCATGACCACGATGTCGTCGGCAAACCGAAGGTGAGTGATGTACTCGCCATTGACATTAATGCCTAGACCACTCCAGTCCAGAACCTTGAAGACATCCTCCATTGCAGCCGTGAACAGTTTCGGAGAAATGACGTCTCCCTGCCTTACACCTCGCTGCAAGAGGATAGGTTTCGAGGTCTGGTCCTGAAGTCGGACTGACATGGTGGCGTTGCTGTACAAACACTTCAGCACCTCGATGTACCGATAATCGATCTGGCACCGCTGGAGAGACTGCAGTACAGCCCAGGTCTCGATCGAATCGAAGGCTTTCTCGTAGTCCACAAACGCTAAGCAGAGAGGCTGATTATACTCCTCAGTCTTCTGTATAACCTGCCGCAGCGTATGTATGTGGTCCACGGTGCTAAAGCCTTTTCGGAATCCAGCTTGTTCGGGAGGCTGGAAGTCGTCGAACCTGCGCGCGAGACGGTTCGTGATGACTCTGGAAAACAGCTTGTAGACATGGCTCAGAAGTGAGATGGGCCTGTAGTTCTTAAGCAGGGCATTATCACCCTTCTTAAAGAAGAGTACCACCACACCTCTACTCCATGCCCGTGGCGTTTCTCCCTCGAGTATGACGGAATCGAATAACTTCTGAAGGGCCTTAAGGACCGGTTTTCCACCCGCCTTCAGAAGTTCAGCCGTAATTCCGTCCTCACCCGATGCCTTGTTGTTTTTGAGCTGCTTCAGAGCCATCCTAATCTCGTACAGGCTGACGTCCGGGATATCTTCGGTATAGTGTCGAGTCAATCTAGCTCTTGGGTCATTTGCTAGATTTGCGGCGGGTTTAGTGATTGACGTGTATAACCTAGCCTTCATCCTCTCTCCTAACTTAACTGTGCCCGACAGGGTCCATATTGATCTTGATAATATTTTATACCAACTATGTACAAAATATGGAATATAATAAAGTATTGAGTATAAAGGAGTACACTATGGAGAGTCTAAGTTCACTTTTCTCACAAAGTCTTTACTGGATTACTCTTATTTACAGAAGTTATTAAAAAGTACAGCATGTTGTAATGTAACTTTGGAAAGCCACACTGTAGCTAAATAGTCATCACACTAATCTTGCTAAATGACAGATATCTGTTTGGAAAGGATCTGTCAGGGAAATGCCTTGAGCCCTCTGTGGTTTCGTCACACCCTAAACCCCCTGTCTCATTTGCCACAGTTGTCAGCTTGGGTACAACCTCAAATACAACTTCGAAGGAAATGTTGTCTCACATCTTGGCTATATGGAAGATATTCAGTTATGTTCAGGAATGGAAAAAAGAAGTAAAAATGCTTTTTTTTTTAATTCTAGATAGATTCCCGCTTTCACTACTATATCACCTGATAAGAGGCCAAAGGTTGATGGGAAAGCGGAACATCGGGGCCCTGGAACTAAGGCAGGAAGGAACGGAGGGCCTTTTAGTCAGGAGAACTTTGACACTGTCTCCCACCCAAAGGATTCGTCATTCGATGATTTTTCAAAACCCATAAAAAAAACCTGATGGAAAGCGACGATGTGGTTGGCGATGGAACAAGTTTGCTTGGAAGTAGTTTATAAATTCTTGCCTTAAAGACTGGCTGTCAGGCTAGACATTCAGACTCAGGCAGAAGTTAATTAAGCTTTTTATTTTTCTGACCAAACAAAAAAAAAATTGCAGCCGTTGTAGATAACCAATTTGGAGCACATGGAAATATGTCTCATCGACTCTCATAAACGGTACCAACACACGAAAATTCTTAATATCTGCTATTGTTCATATAATAATAATATATATTCCACAACTATCACACAACATCGTCTAGTCCCAAGCTAAGCAGAGCTTGTGTTATGGGTACTAGACAACTGATAAACATACTTATATATTTCTAAATACATACATAATATAGATAAATTACACCCAGACACAGAACAAATAATCGTGCTCATCACACAAACATTTGTCCTGGGTGGGAATCGAACTCACGACCTCCTGTATAGCAGTCAGGGCCACTAACCACTAGACCAACAGGCCAGTCCAGGAGTGCGATAAAGTTCGTGTATCCGATATACGACGATTAAACACATTGTATGGGGCACGCGAGCTGCTCGAGCACGCGAGATCACTTTGACCCGAACTTTTAATGACATGGTTCAAGGAAGTGGCTGATTGCTATAGTTTATAGTAATATAGATGAGCATAAATTTCATTTACTTGACAAACGAATCTCGTATGTTCTGGGAAGAATTTCTGACATAGTTCTTTATAAAAAAATATTTTGCCCGTGGTTTCGCTCCCGGCTGCAGAAAAATGTAATAAATGAAGAACGGCTCGACCGATTTTGTGCAAACTGTCCAAATAAAGCCTAAGCATTTGCTTTGGATAGCTGAGCCCGTTTTTGAGTTATAAAATAATTACGAAAAGTGGCATACATTTATTTTTATATATAATACTAGCTTTTGCCCGCGGCTTCGCCCGCGTACATAATATATAGCCTATGTCACTCAGGAGTAAAGCAGCTTTCTATTGTTGCTAATATATTTCCAATCGGACCAGTAGTTCCAGAGATTACCTCCTACCTACTTACTTCCCTCTTTATTATATTAGTGTAGATGTATATCAGTAAATTTTATCTAATATATTATCTACTTGTTTCTGCCACCGGCATTGCCTGCGTGAAAGTAGGTTTTCCCTTTAGGGGTAGAGTTTCATAAAATCCGTTTTTAGCGGATGTTTGCACCCTATAAGGAACCTCCCTGCCAAATTTTAAGTTTGTAGGTATTATAGTGTCTGAGAATGTGTGATTAATAAGTAAATAATTTTAACCTAAAGGATGACTGGTAGAGAATGCCTTGTTGCATTAAGTCTGCCTATATAACACTACTGTGCATGAAGATTAAATAAATAAATAGTATATCGCTTTTATATACATTACTAGCGACCTGCCCCAGCTTCGCACGGTTGCAATGCTGATATTAAATACATTTTACATGTATTATACATAGAAACCTTCCTCCAGAATAACGATGTAGTAGTGATGGAGGTTAAAGTATAACTATATACTAATTAGTTTATTAAGCGCTTTGAAGACACCTATATTAAAATTGGACGGGAAGACCGCATGCAAGCAAATAGTTCTAGTCCTTTGAGCTTTAACATTCTATTTTCTATTGCAATTTACTATTTTTCAACACTTTTTTAATATAATAATATAATATAATGAAAACGCGTCTAAAACAGGAAATGTAATTCACTGGATACCCTAAATGCGCTAGAGAAGCGAGAATCACCCTCTCAGAACTGTGAAGGCACTATTATTATAAAAGCAAACAGCGCTGTATTTAAAATTATAAATGCGCCAACGAACTCATTCATCAAATAATGATTTTTTCAATTAAAATTAAGTAAAAATCGATGACTTATAATGAATACCTACTTCGTAACTACGAAATACGTATTTTTTGGCACATAAAATAAATAAGACTATAACGCGCCCATCCCTAAATTTATTACGCGTAGGGCCAGCGAGGGGTAGGAGCGTGCGGGACGGGCGGGAACGCCTCCACCCCGCCGGCGCGGTGGTGAGATGCGTTCGCGCCACGTGGCAGTCGGCCATGGTGCTCTAAGGGTAGTACGCACGCACAATCGTGTGCCGCTGCGTCTTCGCGACTCCCGTGAATCATTGTCTTCTGACTTCATTCATTATATTTGTATTGCATGTAATAACTAATGACGTGTCCCGTGTAAGAACGAATAAACTGTGAAAAGTAAACGTGGTTTTCCTTCCGACACCGAACGTTATAAGTGGCGCCCCAACTAGTGGCCTCGAATCCAGTTTAAACCGGTTTGTAACCGACCACGCGCCCGGTGAATCCGTGTTTTTTGTGATCTTGCAGTCCTGCTACGTAAAGGATACGGTAAATAAGATGCCACGCAAAACACGTGCGGCTACGGACGCCAACGTGAGTGACGCACATTCCAGTTCCGAAGATGAAGCTGCGAGACCTTCGCCAGTACTCAAGTCTGGGGACCAGTTGACTTCATTCCTTACTGCCTTCGCGAAGACTCAGGCAGAATCGAATCGGCAGCTTGTCGAATCCCTCATGGCATCGTACGCGAGGTGTGAGCCATCAGCATCCCTCGCAGGCTCCGGCGCTGCGATCGCGTCAGCCTCACCAACACCGTCGTTTACAACAAGTAAGTCTGGAAACATGTCTAAGTGTACGTCACGCTTCGATGGTCAGAGCCGAGACCCTGAAGTCGTAGAAGCGTTCATCGACTCTGTGGAGATATTTAAAGAGTGTTCGTCGGTCAGCGATGACCTTGCACTACGTGGTCTACCCATGCTACTCCACGGCGAGGCTGCCGTATGGTGGAGAGGGGTCCGGACTGAGGTGTCCTCGTGGCCCGAAGCCGTCAAAAGGCTTCGATATATGTATGGTGTTCCACGTCCAGGCTACAAGATTTTCCGTAACATATTCGCAAACGAGCAAAACGGAGAGCTCGCGGATACATTTATAGTCAAAATACGAGCTATGATATCTAAGCTACCGTATGTGTTACCCGAAGAAGCGAAGTTGGACATGATATACGGCTTATTACATAAACGTATTCGCAAACGTTTAACACGAGATGCAGTAGACAGTATTGAATCCCTGATCGAGAAGGCGCGATCGATTGAAGAATCGCTCATGGAAAATTCCAGTACGCAGTCGGCGCATGCGCGATCGACGCCGACGCGACCTGTGCAGCAGCCCGCGCCCGCCTCCCGTGTCTCGCGCGTCGCATCGGAGAGCGCGAATTTGGCGGGAAATCCTGGATCTACGTCCGACCGTATTCCGAGAAATACCGTTGCAGCTCAGCAGTCACGGGTGCGGTCTCCGCAACGTTCGTCATCGCCTTCGATTCCAACCAGTGTCGATAATAATCAGTGCGCGAATACAGTGAAAAGTGATAAAAAGCAATTTTGTGTTTACTGTAAGTCCCGTGGTCATACTCGTGATTCATGCCCGAAAAAAGACTCTAAGGACTCTGTTAGTAGTAAGTCTTTGCATTGTTATGGTTGTGGTGAAAAGGGGTTTATAAGAGCGAATTGTCCTACCTGTAAAACTAATATTTCTACTTGCGATGTTGTAGATGTAACGTCACAATCACGAAATGTATTTTACTCTCTTAACACCATATGTAATGTTAAATGTAACGACCCCTATACTGTAATCCAAGGCCGTCCTATTTTGAATATTGAGATTTGTGGATACAATGGTACAGCGCTAATAGATACCGCTGCCCGGCGCAGTATCGCAGGTTCGACGCTGTATTCACTTTTGTTGCGCTTAGGTACTCAATTTAATTCGCAAACTATGTCTGTTAAGCTTGCTGATGGTAGCGTACGTAACAATAATGTTTTGTTAGCATGTGTTAATGTTGTTTGTATGTCTGTGTGTGTACCTATAGAATTCGTTGTGTTCCCTGACGCCTTAAATAACGAGACGCTTTTAGGGATAGATTTTATTACGAAGTCAAAGTTAGTTTTGAATTTTTCGTCTATGACGTGGTTCACAGCTGATCGACCTCAGGTCATTCACCCCCTGCTAACAGAGAGTTCACGCGACGTGGTGGAGTGCGCCTCTGTCAACCTATTGAGGGAGGATGAGGGCACTTTGTTGACTCAGGAGGAACGTTCCAGCTTGGAAGAACTACTCGGTGAGTATTCTGATATCTTTGACTTAGTTGGCGATCCGACGCCATTTGCCGAACATCGAATAGATACTGGGGATCATCCTCCTATTGCTGTTCCGCCATATCGAGTCACGCCGGCGAAGAAGGAAATTATTCGTGCTGAACTCGATAAGATGTTAAAAGATGGAATCATTGAGGAGTGCGAGTCTGCATGGTCAGCACCAACTGTTTTGGTACCTAAAGCTAATGGTGGGTATAGGTTTTGTGTGGACTATAGGAGACTCAATGCAGTAACGAAGAGTGATGCGTATCCTTTGCCACGCATTGACGAGTTGCTGCAATCAACAAAGAAGGGTTGCGTGATGAGCTCCTGTGACCTTCGAAGTGGGTACTGGCAGTGTAGCATCAAGGATCAGGATAAAACAGCCTTTGTCACACCGTTCGGTACGTATCGCTTCAAGCGTATGCCATTTGGTCTTAAAAATGCGCCGGCTACGTTCCAGAGGCTCATTGACAGGTTTCGTTCGGGATCCTCGCTTAAGGATGTTACCGTACTGACATACCTTGATGATATTCTGGTGATATCAGAGTCGTATACCAATCACCTTTCCGATCTCCGAGCGGTATTCGACCGGCTCCGCTTGTTTAAGCTCCGCGCGAACCGGGAGAAATGTGTCTTCGCCAGGGAAAAGGTTAGGTACTTGGGTCACGTGATCTCTCAGGAAGGTATATCACCGGATGAGGACAAGGTACGTGCTATTTTGGATATGCAGGAGCCTACGTGTCTTCGGCAGTTGCGCACTTTTCTTCAAACGTGCTCGTGGTTTCGCAAATTTATACCGGACTTTGCGAAAATAGCTGAACCGCTTACACGTTTAACCAAGAAGTCGCACGTGTGGGAATGGAGTTTGGAGCAAGGTAAGGCTTTTGAAGCTCTTAAAAAGTTGCTGACCACATCTCCTATTCTGGTCCAAGCGGATTACACGAAACCATTTCTACTGAGGACTGACTCAAGTAATTATGCTCTGGGTGCAGCTTTACTCCAGGGGGAGTCGCCTCATGATGAACATCCGATCGAATATGCTAGCCGTCTGCTGACTCAAGCCGAGCAAAACTACTCGACTACTGAGAGAGAGGCTCTCGCGGTAGTTTGGGCTGTCGAGCGGTTCCGCGGATATATCGATGGTCATCATGTGCGAGTGATGACGGACCACCAACCCTTGAAGTGGCTGTTTTCCCTCAAGTCACCCAGTGGTAGGTTGGTTCGGTGGGCCATGAAGCTGCAAGCTTTCGACCTACGTATTGATTATACTCCAGGTAAGGTCAATGTACTAGCCGATACTCTTAGTCGACCTGTCACTGAGGAGAGTACCGTGTCACCAGGATGTGATGTCTGTCCGGTTGTCGTGGACTTACCACGCTGGGATGCAACTTCGACCCGGGAGGCTCAGTTGGCTGATCCGGAAGTTGCCAAGATTATACAGGACTTGGAAGGTAAGGATGAACTTGCTGTTACACGCTGGACTGAGAGAGGCTATCTCTTGAATCAAGCTGTTCTGTATAGGTATGTGCCTGATACTGATTCCGAGGAACCTCAACTCGTCATCCCAGAAAGCTTGCGTACTAAAGTCATGTTAGAGTGCCATGACTCACCCACGGCCGCTCATGGTGGCATCGAAAGAACATTGCATCGTATCTCGCAACGGTTCTACTTCCCTGGTATGAGACGGTTTGTAACTGAGTATCTTAAAACATGTGTAGAATGTCAGCGGTATAAGCCGTCTAACATCAAGCCAGCTGGACTGCTGCAGACTCCAGTCCCAGCCCAGCGATTTGAAACCATCGCAACTGACCTTTTTGGCCCGTTGCCTAGAGGACCTCAAGGTGAGCGATGGATCCTCATTGTGGAAGACACTGCCAGTAAGTGGGTAGAAGTCTTCGCTCTCACGGAAGCTACGGCAGAGGCATGCGCTAAGACTCTAGTCAATGAGGTATTTATGAGATTTGGTATCCCTCGGCGCTTGATCTCTGACAACGGAGTGCAATTTGTAGCAGACGTCATGCAGAAGGCCATGTTTGTTTTAGGCGTAAAACAAAGCCTGGTACCTCTATATCACCCGGAGTCAAATCCGGTTGAGCGAAAGAACAGGGACCTCAAGGCTCAACTGGCCATCTTGGTTGAAGGTCGTCACCAAAACTGGCCCGAGGTATTGCCGTTTATACGGTTTGCTTTTAATAGTTCTCTCACCAGATCTACGGAGTACACCCCTGCGTACCTGACCTTCGGTCGTGAGCTACGGTCCCCTTTGACTGTCCAGGCAGATCTGAGAGCGGTCGTAGAGTCGGAAAATTTCGTACCTCAGATTACACCATACTTGCTCAAGCTCGCAGATACCATCTCGACAGCCAAGGAGAACCTTGAGCGTCATCAAGATGTTCGCAAGGTCTACGCTGATCGGAGTCGGTCGTCTCCTGAGGAGTATATTGAAGGTGATCTGGTATTAATGAAGACCCATGTACTCAGCAACGCTGCAAAGGGTGTAACTGCCAAATTCAACCCGAAACGCGATGGACCGTACGTCGTCACTAAAAAGGTGAGTCCGACTACGTACTTATTAGCCCATAAATCTGGTGAAGTTATCGGTAAGTATCACGTCTCGGACTTAAGGCGCTATCATGCTAGAGAGGGTGAATGTCCTGAGCCAGTCGCTCCGAAGCGTGGTAGAGGTCGCCCGCGCAAGGCCAGTGTTTAGGAGTTAGGTCGCGTTTTTTTGGTTGTTTGACCAGATGGGAGATTCCCACCTGATCAAAAGGGGGAGTGTATAACGCGCCCATCCCTAAATTTATTACGCGTAGGGCCAGCGAGGGGTAGGAGCGTGCGGGACGGGCGGGAACGCCTCCACCCCGCCGGCGCGGTGGTGAGATGCGTTCGCGCCACGTGGCAGTCGGCCATGGTGCTCTAAGGGTAGTACGCACGCACAATCGTGTGCCGCTGCGTCTTCGCGACTCCCGTGAATCATTGTCTTCTGACTTCATTCATTATATTTGTATTGCATGTAATAACTAATGACGTGTCCCGTGTAAGAACGAATAAACTGTGAAAAGTAAACGTGGTTTTCCTTCCGACACCGAACGTTATAAGACTTTTATTATCATACTAGCTTTTGCCCTTCGCTCCTGTCAACTGACTATACTTTATTCTACTATATCTTATTTTTTCTTTTATAAGAAGGTTCTTATGGTTCTTTCTTTTATAAGAAGGTTCTTATCTCAGGAGGAGATTCTCCTGACAATAACAAACGCCACCAAAAAGAATTAGCGCAATCGGTTCAGCTGTTCTCCAAATTTGCGATTTATTTAAACATCATGTGCAGTATTGGTACTTAGGCGGACTTATTGCTACAAGGCATTCTCTACCAGTTAACCTTTGGGTTCAAAATAAAAAAAAGTCAATACTGTAGTAGGTGTGAGCAGCAGATAAGTTTCTTATAGTAATTGAATATGTATATATTTGCTAATATGTATTATAAACTAATAAATCACACACACACCCACTAATATTTTTTTTTTATTGGTAATAGGTTTGCGCTTGACCGCTATCTCATCTGATGGAAAGCGACGATGCGGTCGACGATGGAGCGCGCTTACCTAGAAGTAACCTATTCACTCTTGACTTAAAGACTCCAGGATTGTAGCCATCAGGAAACACAGACTCCGGCAAAGAATTCAAAGAAAAGAAGTATAAAACAAAGTTTGCTTTCTCTATGTATGCTTAGATCTTTAAAAGTACGTAATGAATTTTGATGCAGTTTTTTTAATAGATTAAGAGGAAGATTTATGTGTATAATACATCTACACTAATATAATAAAGAGGTAAAGTTTGTTTTTTTTGTTATTTTTTTGTTTGTAAGAGGTAATTTCTGGAACTAATGTGTCGATTGAAAAAAATTTAGCAACAATAGAAAGCTGCTTTACTCCTGAGTGACATAAGCTATAAATTATTTATATAACATGGATGTTAACCGAGCTATCACTACAAGAAAATTTCCGCGGACGAAGTCGCGGGCAGAAGCTAGTACATAATATATTCAATAGTACCTACCCGTGCGAAGATGGGGCGGGTCACTAGTAAAGTATAAAATAATGTCGCTTTCCGATGTCTGTCCTTATGGATGCTTAGATCTTTAAAACTGCAACGGAATTTGACTCTTTTTTTTTAAATCGATAGATTGATTCAAGAGAATTGTTTATATTATGTATAATACCTAACTACATGCATAATATATTACCATTGCACCCGTGCGAAGCTAGTACGGGTTGCTAGTACTATGATAAATATCAAATCATTTTAGTTAAGAAAACTTAAAATATGACTCAATTATAACGGAGACTGAAACTAAGGTTGAGAGGACTCCAAGTAGTTCCGAATTTTACGCTTGAAGGAAAATTTACTTTATTTAGTCTTTTCCTGCTTTTACAGTTGGTAAAATATTTAAATTCAAACTTCTCACGACATTTAGTGGTAGGTAAGCTAAGGAGGTATTTATTTTTCTTTATTTATGTTCCAAAATAACATTTTTCATGTTATCCTTGAACTGAATAACACGTGAGGTTATTGACGTCAATCGAAGACTTGCGTGTTCGAACAGAACCCATTGAACTGTTAGGATGAATTAATTCTTTACTGCGGGGTGCCAACTGAAAACCAGCGCTGGGTGTCTGACGCCTAGCAAATGCTGAGGTGGGAACCCTTTCGGCTCTAGACAGACGGACGGCAATTCAACTGCAATCCTATCGCAAATTGCAATTCGAATGCAGTTGACATGACTGCAAACTAACCATGCAGTTCGATGGCAGTTGGTGTGCAGTTAACACGATTGGTGGTCACCTTTTCGATTCGGGCACGCTCAGCGTACCATTTAAGTTTTGGTTGTTATTTTTTATCGTATGTTTTATAAATGTTGTGCTGTCTGAATTGAATAAATGTTTTTCTATTCTATTCTATTCTATTCTATTCTATTCTATTCTATTCTATTCTATTCTATTCTATTCTATTCTATTCTATTCTATTCTATTCTATTCTATTCTATTCTATTCTATTCTATTCTATTCTATTCTATTCTATTCTATTCTATTCTATTCTATTCTATTCTATTCTATTCTATTCTATTCTATTCTATTCTATTCTATTCTATTCTATTCTATTCTATTCTATTCTATTCTATTCTATTCTATTCTATTCTATTGCACTGAACCGCCGACTGCATCGGAGTCCGCACACGCGTCTTTTAATTGTCTGTACAGTACGGCCGTAGGATCTTGGCGAGTCTGAAGTAGGCTCTGCGAATTTTAGCGCATGAAAACTCGTACAAAAATAAAGGTAAAAAAAAAAACTGCCAATAATTTTTTTTAACAGCAATAAACACTGCAAATTGCATATTTTTTTTTTTTTTTTTTTTACATCCATCACACAACGCCGTCTAGTCTCAAGCTAAGCAGAGCTTGTGTTATGAGTACTAGACAACTGATAAACATACTTATATAATATTTCTAAATAAATACATATTATAGATAAATTACACCCAGACACAGAACAAATGATAGTGCTCATCACACAAACATTTGTCCTGGGTGGGAGTCGAACCCACGACCTCCGGCATAGCAGTCAGGGTCGCTAACTACTAGGCTGTTTAAAGCATTTAATTTTTTACGAGTTTTCAAGCGTTAAAATTCGCAGAGCCTTTTCTTCAGACTCGCCAAGATGCGATGGCTGTACTGTACGGTAGTTGAAAAGTTAAATAAGTTTTGAGTTAAATTTATTAAGCGGAGCATGCGATGAAGTCTAGATTTCGAACTCACAACAATCGTATTTAGTGTTTATTCCTACTCATAGACAGAAATTATCCAATGACTTCTCTCGCACTGGGACAAAGCGTGAGGGCGTAACAGTGCTCGTAGGATAATATGTCAGTTGGCAAGATCTCATGGTGGAATAGCAATGGCGATTGTCGTAACCTAGTGCTGGGCATGTGATAACTATGGTTGACTTACCGGGCATGGCAAGTTCGTGAGGTTCCTGTACCGAATTCTTGCGGAAGAAACGGCTGGGTATTTGAGTCAGTAAAAGCGATACGATCTCTCATCCTAGATCAATAGTACCTACCTAGTCATTGGATGATATCCCAAATAAAAAAAAAAGACTTCACGATACAAAATGATACAGGAATGTGTGAGGCACCATGTTTTTTTGTTTTGCCAGACACACATTTCCATCATTCCACACAGCTGAAACTTCCAGGGTCCCTAAACTACTTGTAATGAATTCCAGCAAAGTCGTCTAAAACATACCTGTGCTCAAAGCTAAGTTTTAATAAGTCCCCAGTTGGATTAATCTAATAAGCTTTTTTCCACCGTCAAGTTTACGACCCGCAACGCCAATAAAACTCCATCAAGTAAGGTGAAGGAACGTGTGCGTACGGGAACAGCTCTGCGGCTTAAGAGCCCACTGCTATACACCAAGAAAAACAGAATTACAAACCAAAATATCCCACTACACAAGCGATATTTCAGATCAGAAACTAAACGTCAATCTGGTTTGACTGATGACCCAAGTATCGGATTACAGGCGATAAACAACAGTTATAGACTTTGGCAGTTCCAACTCGAATGTTGACATAAACTTGGTCCACCAAATCACGTCCCAGTTTGTTTGAAGTCGACCTACTGTATATTCGGGTACTGTATTACGCGGAAACGGAGGGTGAGGGGCGGGGCGTCGTTTGGTCGCGACGCTCAGTCGGGCGCCGGCCTCGTGCAGCGCCGGTCGCCGCCACTATCGCGGCATGCTGGCCGCGCTCGCCGCGATCGCGGCTTGCTGCGCGGTGACACGCGCCGAGCCGTCTGCGCGTCTCGCTCTGCGCAACACTACCCCCCACCACGTCCTCGCATGTTCGGATGGGCTCGTCCTTCCTGCGTGGCAGCCCCTCGAAGATGTTCCCACCTACGAGATCGCCTTCCGAGGCGTCATCTACTTCATCACCCTCATGTATCTCTTCATCGGAGTGTCCATCGTCTCCGACCGATTTATGGCTGCCATAGAAGTCATAACATCCAGAGAGAAGGAGGTGCGCGTGCGACGAAACGGCAGCGAACAGATTGTTGTCGTCAGAGTATGGAACGAAACTGTCGCTAATTTAACTTTGATGGCATTAGGTTCTAGTGCACCTGAGATCTTACTATCTGTAATTGAAATAGCTGGGAAGAACTTCCAAGCAGGCGATCTAGGGCCCGGAACCATCGTGGGGTCGGCTGCCTATAACTTGTTTGTGATCATAGCCATCTGTGTAGTGGTGATACCTGATGGCGAAGTTAGGAAGATCAAACATCTGCGAGTGTTCCTTGTGACGGCGACGTGGTCAATTTTTGCATATGTGTGGCTGTACCTTATACTCGCCGTCATTTCACCCAACGAAGTTGAAGTTTGGGAAGGTCTTGTTACGTTTCTCTTCTTCCCTGCGACGGTCTTAACAGCTTACATCGCCGACCGTCGTCTACTTATGTATAAATACCTAAAGAAAGGCTACAGAGTAAACGAAAGAGGAGTAATAGTAGAAGCTGAAGGCGATGGCTCAGTTGAAATGGCTTTAAAGCCAGGAGGAGAAGATTTTCTGTCCGAAGACGACGAGGGAAGAGAACAAGAAAAATCTAGAAGAGAATATGTAACAGTTCTCAGAGAGTTAAGAAGACAACACCCGGAAGAAGATTTGGAAACTGTGGAAAGAATGGCTTTGGAGACGTTGATGTCACGAGGTCCGAAATCGAGGGCTTTCTACAGAGTTGCAGCCACTCGAAAAATGACAGGTGGAGGTGACTTCTCCAAAAAAATATCAGAACGTGCTCAAAGTGATCTGAGTGAAGTTAAAGCAGAGTTACAGCGAAGAGAGTCGGGATCCTTATCACATGAGTCCCGTGGCCCGAATGTGCGCTTTGATCCGGACCACTACACAGTTATGGAGAATTGTGGGAGCTTTGAAGTGAGGGTTGTAAGAGCTGGTGACTTAAACGGAGAAGTGACAGTGCAGTATACCACCGAGGATGGAACCGCTGAAGCTGGGTCCGACTATGTCGCTGCTGCAGGCTCTCTGACTTTCAAGCATGGGGAGACAGAGAAAACGTTCAGCGTTCAAGTGATCGATGACGATGTTTTCGAAGAGGATGAGCATTTCTTCGTGCGTCTAACATCTCCTAGGGGAGCTTGCTTAGCATCTCCGTCAACGGCAACAGTGGTTATTTTGGACGATGATCATTCTGGTGTGTTTTCCTTTCCTCAACGGGATTTCGAGCTGACGGAGTCGGTGGGGACTTACGATTTGAGGGTCGTGAGGACAGCAGGCGCTCGCGGCAAGGTCAGGGTGCCTTACTGGACCGAAGACGGCACCGCGAAGAGCGGTGTCCAGTACGAGTCTGCTCAAGGCAGTGTGATCTTCGAAAACAACGAAACTGAGTGAGTATTCTTTACTTATAAATTATGTAGGTATGTTCTTATTGACTGTTTTCAGGGTTAAGTCCAGAGAACATTTCTCTGTTTTACATATTTATTTTACGTTGAACGAGTCTATAATTATATTAATGATTATTATAGTAGCTTCGTCTAATACTCAATAACTTAATTGGATGTTTCATATTTATGAGACAAATATAAACTACAGTTGAAGTACTTCTATCGATTTAAGCTAAATTAGGAAATTATGGTCGGTACGTGTTTACGTCAAATTATCGAGTTCCACACCCCGCTACTTGCGGGTGTCGGAACGTAGTTACGTTCCACTAATACTTTAAGTTGTTTCATGAAATATTAAATCAGTTGTGTTAGTAGCGGGACTTAGCCTAAATATTAAAGACAATGATAGCTATTTTTACTACTTACGTTTAATCGATGAAACTACAAATGATTAATAGATTAAAACTGTTGTTGAAGGCAGCCATGATTCGCTATAATCGATTTCCTTATCAACCAAATTGACAAATGGCTTGAAAATCGTAATTTTCGGCAATTAGCTTAATGTCTTTTTCCTTCGCTGTAAGATCAAAGAAATATTAATGAGGGTCGCATGGGTAATTACCCTGATGCGGAAGTTGTGGGTGTCTAGCTAAGCTGTTCTTGTATTGGATGTGCAATACCGAAAAAACTGATGTTGTAAGGTTTCTCGCGAAGCCGTGTAAATGCCAAATGAGGTATAGATTGGTCGGGCCGATTAGTGCCGGGTCGTTGCGTGATCCGAGGGCCCTAGCTCGTCAATGTTATTCTGAAATAATCCCTTTTAGATAATCCACTGGTCTTGTCACCTTTGCTATGTAGCGGGCCAAATGTTTTTATTACTCTTGGTGTTTTTTGCCTAAAAACCTTTACGTAGTATGATTTATTATCTATGATATTACCTTTTTTTAAACCGGTTTCTTTTGAACTGTGATATCTTTGGCTTGGCTTGGAATTATAAGTTCAAATAAAATTTTTATTAAAGGTAAGTTATTATTTTCTCATATTTAGTTATTTATTGGTTTCTTTGTGTTTTGAATTTTCTGTAAAATCGCTTTATATAAGAAGCAAATATACTTTGATGTTCCATACATATAGTTTTTTCTATATACTCAAGAAATATTTCTAAGAAGCCAGCCAAGCCAACTAGACAAGACGAGCTATTTTCTAAGAAAACAGCCTTGAGCGCAGCGCTGGCTCAGCGACGAAGTCCAAATATGTATGTACATTTAAATCACATAGAAATCCAATGTACGTGTATGGATTTCGTCGCTGGCCCAGCGCTGGGCTCAACGCTGTTTTCTTAAAGGATAAGGGAAGATATCTATTTGAAGATTGGATACACTTAACACGTTGGACGCCAAAATAAAAAACCCACATTTAGCCTATGGGGCGATGGACGCCATATGACCGCCAATAGGAATGTCAGTTCTTGGAGGCCGTGGCTGTCACCGTGTGTTCGCATGGTCTCAATCAGTACAAACGCTTCTAGACAGATGACAGACGCCTGTGTTCTAAATTCAAAAATATTTTAATTTAATAGTATGATGTATAGTACGGCTGTCGGATCTTGAAGAATCTGAAGTTAGGCAATAACAACTACAAATTGCATTTGTTCCGTGTCTGCGTGTAATTTAACTATAATTTATATGTATTTAGAAATATATAAGTATGTTTATCAGTTGTCTAGTAGCCATAACACAAGCTCTGCTTAGCTTGGGACTAGACGACGTTGTGCGATAGTTGAGGAATATATTATATTATATTTTTTTTTACGAGTGCACAAGCACTAAAATTCGCAGAGCCTAACTTCAAAGCCGGTAGAGCCTTAGAAGCCGGTACTGTATAACGGTTTGATATCTTTGCCTCCTTTTCATCCTGCAAAGGTGAAGAGTGTGAAAAAAAATCTATTACATAATAGTACTATTAACTAATTTATTTATTGGTGTTATTTGTGAAAAAAATTGAATTTAAGATAAAATAGATTTTTTTGTTATGCTCTTGAGATCAGAAATTGTGCTTTACCATAGTCTACTGCAATCTACCCAAATTAAATTAAAACGTAAGGCAACTTTGCAAAAATTCTTCAGTAAGAAAGGAACCAAAATCGCGTCATAATTTCAAACAAAGCAGGTATTTCTTCGTTAGTGTATTGAAAAACATCGTTTGATACACGTGCGAATTTATCACTGCAGCCCTCGACTTCATAACACACTTGCCTACGGCTAATGCAATTCCGGCTCGGTCGCAATGACAAACTTTCGGCACGTGTATTAAAATGTAGGTAATATTACAGTACTTGGTAGGTTTCTTGCTTCATGTTGGTAGCTAATGATTTGGGTCAGCGTTCTCCGTAAGCTTCACTGTGATAATCAATACTACAATAATTCTCAGCTTCATTTTTATTTTTTCTACCTTTTGCCCTTGGCTTCGCTCCCGGCAACAGATTATCTTACTCTTCTACATTTTACCCTATTCCACCCTACTCCACCCTATTGAACATTTTTTTTTCACAAAAACCTCCTCCTGACCTTAACCAAATACAATAAAGACGAATTAGCAAAATCTGTTCAGCTGTTCTCGAGTTTTGCGCTTACCAACACATTTTGCAATTAATTAACTTACCAACAAATTTTGGTGTCTACAAGACCAGAGTGAATAGATTCTTAATAAACTTGTGCGCCTCACCACCAACGATAGCATCACTGCTTACTATCAGGTGGGATCGCAGTCAAGCACTAGTTTATAGTAATTTAAAAAATATATACTATAGATAATTCCACATATTGTCCAGCCGTGTAAACATTTGATATCGTGATGTCTCGCAAAGGTGCTAATTAGGGCCTTTTTAGGTGACTGATGGCCAAAATAATGTTTGTTTACATTCACGAGTCATTGAATAGCTGTTTCTTTTTCATATTGGATTTATTATGCTCTTTTCTATTATTTTGACTACAAGTCAAAAGTGAAATGTTTAATGAATAAAAAATGTGTGTGGTCTGCCGTTACGCGCGGAACATATTTTCGGAGGTTTTCTGTTTACATACATATCGTTTTTATCATTGTTTAATATACAAAACTACATAAAGGGGATGGAGGCGACAGTAATAGGTACCCAGTTCTTACATGGCGGACATTTTGCTGTAATTTGTGTGTTTATTTTGGGCAAAATAATCATTGTTTTCTCTTTTTATTTTTTATTTGCCTAAAACAGGTACAAGATTGTTATTTATACCAAAAAACTTAATAATTACTAGAATTAATTGCTTAAATAATATCACGTCAATTTTAGTTCGCATTTAAATCATATTAAATAATAGGCATAGTCATTAATTCAGTGTTTCCGTGGTTCCTGCAACCATTTTGAAGATTTTTTTATTTTTTGACTATACCATGAATTGAGTCTTCTTAATATATGTCCACTGTTGGCCAAAACTTGTATGAATAGTGGGTCATACCATTTATTTTATTTATGTATTTTTATATACTTTCAGTACGCCAAGATAATTTCACAAATTTTTTATATCACAATGATCACTAGGAATCAATTTGCAAATAATAAAACAGTTATTGAACTATCCTCGAAGAAATTTTAACAAAAAACCTATTCTATATTTCCTAATCTATATTTCGTCATAAATAAACAAATGATAAACGTTATTTCGTTCGTCTTTTGTTTTCATAACGTTATTGTAGCCATCATTATGGTTTCTATTCTACGCATGTTGTTGTGTACAAATAGACAATGGAATCAGACTAATTCTTATTGATTGATTACTGAGTACCTACGCGTATGCGGTATGTGGGCTGTTGGATATGACTGGAATGTCGTACAGACAATAATTAATGACAACAAGATTAAATAAAGACAAAGCTCACATACAAACGTAGTTATTAGATGACAGTGTTTAATAGAAACATTTTATTTTCAATATATACAGGTTGTCTTTGACATCGACGCGCAAACTACTCCCATGGACCCATCACCATCATCATCATCCTACCCTTATCCCATTATATTATTTTCCGTTAAGCTAGAAGTTTGATTTTTTCATAACTTCAAAGGATCGCAGTTTTGACTATGTAATGGTTTTTTTTTTTGTGTCAGACTCTTACTGACTAAACAACCTACCCCATTCCAACGTTGCCATATACACCAGGGCTAGAGCCTTCCTTTCAGACGCGAACCCATGGCCCCAGTTGGCTTCGACCCTTCTGCAGGGTCCCTACGGTTTGCTGACAACTCCTTGAGGCGCGCGGGAACAGTGCGCGCCGTTGACGACTGGGCTTGGTCCGGACGGTTACCAGACGATTGGACGGCGAGCTACCCATTGCTCGCCATCCACAAGCCCGCGCCTACGGTGGCCGGAAATCGGGGACTATGTAATGGTTTAAGTTTTGACTCGATATCTCCACGCATTTCCGAGATAAAGTGATGACAGACAAAATGATGACAGATGACAGAACAGACAGAAGCTTGACAGACTGATGGACAACTAAGTAGTCTAAAGGAAAAAAAACTAAAAAAAGTAAATGTATTTTGGATCCTATAAGGATCTAAAATACATTTATTACCCGAGATTGTCGCCTTAAATCCAGCTTAAAATAGTTTTGATGACGATTATTATTATTATTGTTTTAATTGCAATAAACTAGTGCTTGACTGCGATCCCACCTGATGGTAAGCAGTGATGCAATCGTTGATGGTAAGGCGCACTAGTTTATTAGGAGCCTATTCACTCTAGCCTTGAAGACACCTAAATTATATTCGGACGGAAAAACTGCAGCCGGCAAACTGTTCCAGTCTCTCGATGTACGCGGTATTTTTTTTCATTATATTATATTTTAATGTTATCAGGCTATACTAAAGAGTAACTATCCGAAGCACGACTAATCTGGCCATAACATAGGCCTCTTAAGTGGACAATATTCATTCATCCTTTCACTCAGCCGATAGATGTCCACTGCTGGACATAGGCCTTCCCCAATTAATCGCCATAATGAACGGTCCAGTGCATCTTGCATCCATCGGATACCCGCAACCCTTGCCAGGTCATCGGTCCACCTTGTTGGAAGCCTTCCAACACTGCGTCTTCCGGCACGCGGTCGCCACTCCGAACTTTTCGACCCCAACGGCCGTGAATTCAATTTGGACACTGTGTCCTTATTATAATTTGTGTCCGAATCATCACCAACTCTATTTTTTGCTTTCATTACCTTCACAATTCAAACCCTTTTTTAACCTGAATAAAATATATCTCAAATAGTCATCAATAATAAAAAATACGATTAACTTTCAATCCAATGCTCATAAGAATAAAGTGGTTTTTACGATGGCATAAAATTTGCTGATTCAACTATGTCAGCAGAGGTCTTAATGTTCTGATCGTTTAAAGCTATCGTCAATTTTAGGATATAAAAAAGTATGAATAATTTAAGTGATTTACGACCTAAATTTCTTTTTGCTTATCACACTAATATATTATTTATGTATGTACCACTAATATACTATAAATGTATGTGTGTGTATGTGTAATCACATTACATAATCAGCTTTGTAATTTTTCCACGGCTGGGAGTCAGGCCTTCTCAGTCAGTGTCAGTGGATAATCTTAGGGGTGGATTTTTAGGAGTTGGAATATATTCTTAAGGGCACTATATGAGAAGCAAAGAAAACAATAAAAAAAATATTGGTCATAAAAAAAATTTTGGGGACTTATTTTTTTTGGGAGTTGGTAGTATACGCTTAGTGTTACTACGAGCCATGCAGAAAAGCAAAGAAAAACCGCTCGTAAGTCGGGGCAGTTACCGCCACGAATGAAATCCAGCTAATATTATTAAGCAAAAGTTAGTAAATAGTTCAAATGTATCTGTAAAATGGTTAAAATATATTTGTTAATCAAAAACAAAACTTTCAAACGTCTGAACAGATTTGAATAAAATCTAGAACACAGATAGAGCCAGTCCTGGAACAGATTAAAACATATTTTTTTTTGATATCACGCAAGCGAATCCGCTGTCAGAATCTAGTTTTAAAATAAGCAATATCTTGACGAGAATATCTTTGACATTTCAGAAGTAACCTTTTCCTTTTTGAAGGAATTGAATGAACCCAAAGGGAATGCTTTTTGGCATTTCCAATTCTGAACTGAACTGTATTGACAGTCTTTCCTTTCAAATAAATATCAAATTGACACTAATTTGAACGAGAATTCGATCAAGTTCTCAGATGTTGAGTAAGGTTTGTTCACCTGGGGGCTTACCATGACCTGTTAAAATGACAGGTGTGCGAGTGAGAAAGAAAGAAGGAGCTACACCCTGGTGTACCTATCTGGTTGGCTTCGACTTTGTTTTGCTGACATCTACTTGAGGCTCGCGTGGTTACGCTCCGTCAACGATTCGGGCTCGGTCCTGACGGTTTCCGAACCGTCAAACGGCAAGCTACCCATTGATCGCTGTCCGCAAGCGCTCGCATGATAGATCACTCTATGGGTTTTTTTTATTTGCCTGAAATAAATGCTTTTAATTTTAATTTTTATAGATGACACTGACAGTTGTTTTTGACAGCTCGTTTCGTGCAAACGTTAGCCTGGATTCTGTCAAAGTGACATGTATCACTTTTCAATTAGCTCGTTCATTCGTTCTCAGGCTTCCGTACTATTTATTGACTGCCATCGTCATCATCAGCCTTATTAATGCTCCTACTGCTGGGACACAGGCCTTCTATCTAGGTGAGGGAATAGGCCATAATCCACCACGCAGGCATAATGCGAATTGGTGGATAAATTTTTGGTTCTAGGACATGCCGGTTTCCTCACGATATTTTCTTTCACTGTTTTGAGAGCAGTGGTGATCAAATAAATTACACAAAGTAATGCCTGGCTGGGTCTGAACCAACTTGTAAGGGGCCTTTACCACTCGGCCACCACCGCTCTATTGACTCTACTGACATAAATTTAATATTATAAGTATCTACAAAAATATATCTATACTAATATAATAAAGAGGTAAAGTTTGTTTTTTGTTTGTAGAAGGATAGTAGGAGGTAATGTCTGGAACTACTGGTCCGATTGGAAATAATCTTCTCGTGTTGGATAATCCATTTTTCGAGCAAGGCTATAGGCTATATAACATCACGCTATGACCTATGGGCGCGGAGCAGTAACCACAGACGCGAGTGAAGCCGCTGGTAGTCTATATATTGCTAACATCACGCGGGCGAAGCCGCAGGCAAAAGCTAGTTATTTATATGAAGTAATAGAAATGGGCTTTAGAGACGGATCTGATAGTCTGTTCCTTTATGCAGACTAGAATCGAGCCGCATTCGACTGAACTTAATGCAGACAGTAACATATTTGAGCATAAGATATTGACAGAATGATGGATTTCTATTCTTCGTTTGTAAATATTCAAGCTGAAAATAGGTTTTGAATGTCTGAATCGGTTATTGTGCTAGTAGCCACAATATTTTTGAATATCACTAACACTAACATCTATTAGGTAACGGGTTACTTTGAACTGGGATATTTTTGAATGGACTTGTTATTACATGTTCAAATAAACTTTATATTAAAGATACGTTATTCTTTTTTCGTAATAAGTTATTTCTTGGTTTCTTTGTTACCTATGTATTTTTTATATTATAGAAAAAGGATCGGAAGGAGGAGATTGTTTCCTACACTAATATAATAAAGAGGTAAAGTTTGTTTTTTTGTTTGTAAGAGGTAATCTCTCGAACTATAGGTCTGATTGAAAAAAAAATAGCAACAATAGAAAGCTGATTTACTCCTGAGTGACATAGGCTATATTTTATGTACGCGGGCGAAGCCGCTGACAAAAGCTAGTATATTATAAAAAAATACACATTTTAATTTCATCTCATAATTATAATTTTGGTGTCTTCAAGGCTAGAGTTAGTAGGCTTTTAATAAACAAAAGCGGTCGCATGAATGTGATGTCAATATCTTTCGGCTGAAATGATGATGAAACTGTATTGCTTCACTATCAACAATTGCATCACTGCTTACCATCAGGTGGGTTCACAGTCAAGCACTAGTTTAAATCATTTAAAAAATCACTAAAATCCCACATTGAATGGACTTTTTTTCAGTGGTTAAAAATCATTCAATAACAACTCCCTCCCTCGGGTGGAGCAGGAGATAATGTGAGACTCTTACTGACTAAAAACTCTCTGTGTTCTTACGTTGCTTTTCATACCAACGCCGAGCCTTCCGTTCAGACGCGAACCCTTTGCCCCAGTAGTCTTCGACCCTCATGGTTTCCCATTATAAATTCACGTTGGTACTTAATTCAATAATAACATTTCTGCCTAATTTTGGCCTTATTTACGTACCGGGTTTATTAACTAAACTTCTTCGCCGTACCAAGTAAGTCTACCCTCCGTATCAGCAACCCTAACTTGAGTTTTGATTATGTTAACTCTGGTAAAACTTTGTACTTTGCGAGGACAATTTTATTTTCCCTTTTCGACGTAGAATTATCTTACATTGTTTTAGGCTTATTTACGTGTTGGCGGTGTAATTTTTTACCTTGTTTATGTAACCAGATATTGTCGAGTTTATTACGGTTAAAAAAATATGGTTTTGTGATGGCTCTGTGGTTAAGACCTTCTTGTGATTCTAAACAAGGCAAGTAAGTCTTGTGTGAATTTGCCAACCCCTTGACACCCAAGCGAGCGCCGGCGCTCGCGCTCATGATTACGCGAAACGCCCGTTGTCAAATTTTCAAAAATATAATGTACAATATTTGAGCATTTTTTTTTGTAGGGTATTTTGATATTTATCCAAGAACGTAAAAAAAAAGTTTTTATAGACAAATAACTTTCCGTTAATACCCGCGAACGCCGGCCTTCGCTGTAGTACCCGCGAACGCCGGCGTTCGCTTGAGGGCTGAGTTGACCCAAGACCCAAACTTTTGAGACCCAAACGAACGCGTTCGCACACCTATTGTTCTTTAATTGTGTCTGTAATTACCAAAGTCGAAAGTTTAAAAGGCAGATATATGATTTTTTAGAGCAGTGGTAGCGGAGTGGTAAAAGCCTCGACTTACACGTTTTTGTACGGTGTTCAAACCCAACCAGGCGCATTACTTTGTGTAATTTATTTCATGACCATTGTTCTCGATAT
Organism: Mythimna loreyi; assembly: GCA_029852875.1. NCBI lineage: Eukaryota > Metazoa > Arthropoda > Insecta > Lepidoptera > Noctuidae > Mythimna > Mythimna loreyi. The sequence goes on along the minus strand of CM056796.1, from coordinate 18,347,390 downwards.
CCTAGAAACTAATATCGAAGTCAGCTGAGCGAGTCAATGATCTGTAGGTAGTTGTTGTTGTAACTACCTATAGGTCATAGTCATAACTATGACCTATAGGTAGTTAGGACCGTCAACGTCAACGAAAACGTCAGCTGAGTGAGTCCTATGGGACTCACTCAGCTGACGTTTTCATAGAGAAATAAATTTCGTACATGCGTAAATTCATTCGTTTAAGAAAAAGTATTTTATTTTTACAAGCTTTCAACTTAAATTTGATCCACTTCCCGGTTTCCGATTGAGCTGAAATTTGGTATACACGTTTAGTTCGGATGACAATGCAATATTATGATGACATGGAGCTGATCTGATGATGGAATCGCGAGGTAGCCATAGGAACTCTGTAATTAAACGGCACAACCACGTCGAGTTTGGGCTCGTGTGAATCGTCTTGACGAGTTTTATTTATATAAGCATAGACCACCGCTATAAAAGCTTGTTATGAAAAAGAAATATTTTCATTGAAAACTTGTTTTATTTAATCTTTATTAATCGATTGTGTTTCATGTACTGGAAAGACCATGCCACGGGATTAAAATGATAAAAATGTAGCCTAAGAAACTAAGTTATTTGAATGAGATAACTTCTCGTTTTAAAAAACACACCCATTTATTATTATTAGTGCCATTAATAAACCTCTACTATAAAGTACTAGCGACCTGCCCCAGCTTCGCACGGGTGCAATTGTGATATTAAATATATTATGCATGTATTATACATATAAAACTTCCTTTTGTAATAGATATAAACAAAAAAACCGTATCAAAATCCGTTGCGTAGTTTTAAAAATCTAAGCATACATAGGGATAGACAGCAACTTCATTTTATACTATGTAATGATATAATTAATAAGCCTATAAATATTAGTTGAATAATATTTCAAAGCGGCAAAGCACTGGAGTGTGCTTCAGTGGCCAGCGCTGGCTGTAGGAAGCTCAATTTTAAAATAAATGCCTCGTACATAATGTGGTCGTGTTATTTAGTGCCCGTTAGTAGGCCACAGATAATATTGGTGACAGTTACCAGTAAAACCTATGTACATATATTATATGTTTATTATACGTTAATCTGGGTTTTAGGTTTAAGTATCAAAAGGGTGAATAAAAATGAAGATCCGCAGGAAAACCAATGTCGCGTAATCAGTGATGGCTCCGAAACGTGGTCGCTTACAATGGGCCTCATAAGAAGACTCAATGTCACTCAAAGAGCAATGAAAAGGGCTATGATCGGAGTTTCCTCACGTGATCGAATAAGAAATGAAGATATCCGCAAGAGAACCAAGGTTGCCGACATAGCCCAAAGAATCGCCAAACTTAAGTGGCTATGGGCCGGGCACATTGCTCGCAGAACGGATGGCCGTTGGGGTCGAAAGCTTCTGGAGTTGCGACCGCTTACCGTAAGACGCAGTGTTGAAGGGACCTCCAACAAGATAGACCAATGACAAAGAAAGAAAATAGCTCTGGGCTGGACCATTTTTATTACCTACATTGGGTCGTAATGTATATTGACCTAAATCTAGGTTTAAGGCCCAACCGAGGTTAAGATAATAGGAAGTTGTATAAATTCAAGACATGCTGGTTTTCCTCACTCGAATAAACCTGAAAATAGATCCATGCATGCGATCTAGCGCTGCTCTAAAGAGGTTTGCATCCCAACCACGTTGTCTTACCTCGCTAGAACACACTTTCATCGCTCACTTTGCTAGAAAAATAAACTTAACTTGAAAACACGTACTGGAAATTCAAAGTGGATGGTTTTTCCTAATACTGCCGTGAAGTATGTGTTACATAAGTTACTGCACGCCCATAGAGTTTGGAACTTTCCAACAGTAGCAAGACGCTGTTGAAAGACGAAACAAAAAGTATTTACTTTAGTTAAATGTGACACAGTCATATCACATCAATCTTCGATACAGGTTTTGACATAGTTTAGTCCCCAAAAATACAAATTCATCTTAAATAGATGAATTTGTTAATTAAAATTGCTTAAACTGTAAGGGCCCAGCAGTGTTAAAGGCTCCTAGGGCCTTGGGTAAATGTAATGTCAACAGAGGCGTAGAAGCAAAGAAGGAACGGGGTGTCTTTTTAATCAGCAAAAGTCTGACTCTAGGTATCTCTATCCCCACTCAGGGCGAAAGATGTCATTGGATGATTTTTGCCCACTATAAAAACATCTTTTTAATTTGAATTCTAAAAAAATAAGAGGATCAATAACCAATGAAGATAAAATATGCATCATATTCGCGAAAAACAGTGTACGATGTGTTCCAAATAAAAATAGGATCGATTACCATGTTGTGACGTCACGTCATTCTGTCAAATTGAAGAAATTTTGGTAAAATTGAAGAAGTTAGAGATAAGGAAAATTTAAGAACTCAATTCTGATTAAACTTTTTTCGTTCACAGTTCGTAAATAAATTAAAGTTAAAAGTTTTACGTTTTGCTTACCCAAATCATTCTTCGATTTGTCAGTATGAAGTTTTTTTATGGTAGGTAAAAATCATCCAATGACGAATCCCGCCCTTGGGTGGAGCGGAAAATAGTGCCAGACTCTTACTGACTAAATCACCTACCCCATTCCTACGTAGCCATATGTATCAGGGCTAGAGCTTTCCTTTCATACGCGTGTGATTATGACGTAATGTCACAACATGGCAATTTACCCTATTCTCATTTGGAACGCGTTGTACGAAGCGGTGGCCGCTTAGGCATTCCTTGGTCTGTATTCGCGCCCCACCTGCACGTTAGCTAAGTAACTTACATCGTGCTTAAGTTCAAGTGTAAATCTTGATTGGCTGTGGTATACACAGGTTGCTTAATCTAAGTTTAGTGCTTAATTTTAATCGAACTTAGTTGCATAGTTTATCCAAGTGTGTTTAGTCTAATTGCTTGTATATATGGGGCTTTAATGAAAAGGTGTGTACTTTCGATTTTCTTGAAAATGAGTTAAGTATATATATAAAAGGAGAAACTGCCTTTTTTTTTATGGTAGGTGAAAATCATCCAATGACGAAACCCGGTCTTGGGCGGAGCGGGAGACCAGTGTCAGACTCTTACTGACTAAAAAACCTACCCCGTACCTTCCTTGCCTTATTCCTGGAGTTGAGGTAACAGTTTTCACCACCCTCTAGGCTCCAGGAGGCTTCGACCCTGAAGGGCCCCTGCAGTTTGCTGACAACTCCTTGAGGCGCGCGGGAACGGCGCGCGCCGTTGACGACTTGGACTCGGTCTTACCAGACGACCGGACGGCGAGCTACCCATTGCTCACCGTCCGCGAGCCAGTGTCTACGGTGGCCGGATATCGGCAGGATCGCGGCGGCGACGGCTACGGCGAGGGCGCTGTTGCCTTTGCCTTATGCGGTCGGCCTCCTCCTTTACGAGCATTACTGCTTCGCAGAAGGAGGCGACCGCCTGCCATTCCTCTTCTCCACTGATCCACTGACTCCATTCCTCTTCTGAACCAGGGCCCGGCGCGAGAGGTCGCCGCCGCCGATCACCCCCACGAGGACACGGCGATGCTCTTCCCAAGCAGGGCACACCTCCACCGTGTCCTCCGGGCTAGCCTCACAGTGGCGACACCCGGACGTCTCTTCCGCACGAATCCGGTGCAGGAATCTCCCGAACTTCCCATGTCCGGTGAGAATCTGCGTCATGCGGAAGGTGAGGACGCCGTGAAGGAGAAACTGACTGACTGACATATCAACGCACAGCGAAAACTTCTGGGCCTAGGAGCGTGAAATTTTGTACAAAGCTTCCTTTTATAACGTAGGCGAACATTAAGAAAAGGTTTTTCAAAATTCAGCTCCTTCAGGGAAAAAGTTTGAATGGAGAACCTTACTTTCAGACAGAAGGCTAGTCGTACATACAGACATTCGAAGATTGAATACACTGGTAGTCTAGCCTTTTTCGGTCATACAAGTGCCACAGGCAAGTATCGTCCTCAGCACGCAAGTTGAACCACTGTGGCTGTTTTTTTATAGTAAATAAAAATCATTCAATGACGGGAAACAGTGTCAGACTCATATTGACTAAACAACCTACCCCATTCCTACGTTGCGTTGCGTTTCAAGAAACGCTCTCCTGAAAAAAATATCATCATCATCCTTTTAATGTTCCCACTGCTGGGAAACGCCTCCTCTCTAGGAGAGGGAATGGGCCATAATCCATCACACGGGTCCAGAGCGGATTGGTGAATGTCACATGTCTTCGAATTTTTGGTTCTAGGACATGCCGGTTTCCTCACGATGTTTTCCTTCACCGTTTTGAGAGCAGTGGTGATGAAATAAATTATACAAAGTAATGCGCCTGGCTGGGTTTGAACCCGCGAACTACAACTCGTGAGTCGAAATCATTACCACTCGGCCACCACTGCTCATAGTGGAAAAAATATGAATGATTACATTTCTCAGTGTCTATAAAATAAATAAAAAACCTGAATAAATGCCAGAGTTGAGAATATTTTTATTTCTATGCTAAACAGGCACTGCGTTGCTTTCATTTGACAGAAGCGCTATAGAGAGACTACCATTCAGTACAAACGATGCTTTGTATGACGAGAGTAGAAGAATTATTTCAAAAGCGCTGAAATATTCTACGGTTTTTTTTCACAAATCATTATGAAAAATGAAATGAAGCTTTCCTCATATCTCCCGAATAACATACCCATCCAAGAAACCATCAAGAAATTTCTCCCGCCTTGGGTTGAGTGAGAGAGAGTGGTAGACTTTTTATAACCAAAACCCACCTGAACTGTTACCGCGGCTCTGGGAAAAAGGCAAGGTATTTACGGGGTAGGTTTTTTAGTCAGTAAAAGTCTGACACTGGTCTCCCGCTCCGCCCAAGGGCGGGTTTCGTCATTCGATGATTTTCACCTACCATAAAAAAAACCTGCATTTCTTAAAACGGGGTATTTCTGGAAAGCACATTTGTTATTGGATGTTTTTTCCCACAATAAAAAAGCGACTGAGGACCCCTCAATCGGTTTTTTATAGTGGGAAAAATATATATTTCGCAACTTTGAAATGCGGTGCGGCCGACATCTTCTTAAGGCGCGCGCGAACAGTGCGCAATGTTGACGATTAGGCTTGGTCTGGACGATTACCAGACGACCGGACGGTGAGCTACCCGTTGCTCGCCGTCCACAAGCCCGCGCCTACGGCACCGATTCAGTTAATGATTATAAGCAAACTGTATTCGATATCGCATTTCCTAAAAGTAATTTTATATAACATACGTTCTAACTAGACTACTTACCTCGGTCTGCCAAGCTAAAAGTACTAGTTGGCTTAGAGACAACTCAACTTTGTATAAAGTATAACTTTTTTGGCTTAAGTGCGTGTTATTTTCGAAGTTTGTAACTGAAACTGTATTTTTAAACTATATTAGATTTGCTACTATACCAAAAAGTTTGTCTGTAAAATTGATTGCCTTGTTATCTTTATGGTAAAATGTTTTTAACATTTTTAACTTTTTTTAGACTGCTCTATCTTTTATACAGTCATACTGTTGAAATAAGTTTGTCACTTAATGGTGGACATCCGGATATTCCATATATGCGAACAAAACGTTTTGGGAACACATTCATTGTGCATACAGCCAAGGAGTGAAATACCTTGCCGGAGTCTGTGTTTCCTGATACTACAATCCGGGAATCTATAAGTTAAGAGTGAATAGGTTACTTCTAGGTAAGCGCTTTCCATCGCCGCGCCGACCGCATCGTCACTTTCCATCAGGTCAGATAGCGGTCAAGCGCGTAGCACCTATAAACAATAAAAAAAAATCTTCAATGTCTTTTTCGTTTTGTTGTTCACTTATAATAGTAAAAAGACAACAATCATCAAAAAAATAATATTCAATTCAATAACTTTATTTTCAGACTAGTGTCCATATAGTGCTAGTAAAAATACATAAAAAGGAAACTAGGGAACAAACGTCAGTATTTTAAGGGCTTTAACTAAAGGGGTCGCCTGCGCGGTCCCATACAAAACTACTCTGATGATTAGGCGACACGTGACGTAATAAATATTAAGTTCTCTATCGAGACGACTACATGCACACCGTTAAAATACACGCTCTGTTGCCCGCGACGGGCACCCGCCACAGGCGTTCGCTTAACGCAGTGTTCACCCTAATACATGAGGAAAATTATTTGATTTGTATCCACTACCTCCATAAGGGACTATCCAATTTACTAGCAATTATTTTCAGGTAGTTTTTGGAACTATCCCTTGCCCTGCGCATCAGCATTGCTACCTGCTTACGGATTATAACGTAGAAGCTATCTACTTGTAGTTGTTTTTGTTATACAATTTGTAGTAGTAAATTCAGTGATTTTGACTTTTGTGGGTCAACGAAGCCAGCAAATGCTGAGGTGGTCACTCTTTCGGTGCAGACACGCTCGGCGCATTCTATACTTTAATTAAATAATAAATTATGTTTATTTTGCAAGTAGGTTTAAAAAACCACTTTTACACATATTTTTTTCGGTGCTAGATGAATCCGGTGTTTCCTAGCTGACTACCCTGAGAAGAAACACCAAAACAAACTCAGGGGCCAAAGTATCTTTTATAGTCCACTAGCGACCCGCCCCAGCTTCGCACGGGTACTGATATTGAATATATTATACACATAAACATTCCTCTTAAATCACTCTATATATTAAAATCTGTTGCGTACTTTTAAAGTTCCAAGCATACATAGGGAAAAGCAACTTTGTTTTATACTATGTAATGATAATGATGATACAGAAAATATAGTATTGGTGAAATCACATAAGAATATTCTTTTTTTTTTATGTCGTGTTTGTAACCGTTGTGCTGTGTCTGTTCCGAATAAAAGTATTTCTATTCTAACTAGACAATGTTCAGCGGTTTATTCTATTTTAACCTTCGTTACTTAGTGTTATAATTAAGTTACAATATCTGCTCCGCGCGCGTGCGTACGTTTACTTCGCCACTCGTCACTAAAGACCCATTGGAAAAACAGTGTCTGCCAGGCAAAATTATTGCTTATTCACAGCCTTGAAGACACATCGGCCTTGAAATTATAATCGGACGGGAAGACCACAGCAGGCATATTATTCGAATCCTTTGATCTACGCGGTATAAGCGAAGAGATGAAATACTTAGTCTGGACCGTAGAGGTATACAAAAATATCTGGGGGTATGGCAGTGCCCTGCCAAGTCTCGAGCAAAGCAGGCATGACCGTACCATCCTTTTCTCGAAGCGTTTCGCGGCTATTTCACCCCCCCTGTATCATCGATGTGGAAAAAGTTAGGGCCAAGTCACTATTATTATAATGTAAAAATAACGATTGATATAGTCACAAAATAGTGATTTATTATTGCAAATCAAGTTGAACAGGGCTTGGCTTCTATGCGATCTCAAAACTTTTTACGATGGAAGAATTGCGTAGGGAGACTTGGCTTTTTTACATTTCATGATTTTGGTGGGTAATGATTACGCGTAACGAGTAAAAGAGCAAGACAAAAAAATGTTGCTTGGTCGAGAGAGTGATGTAAGCGAGTTGTAAAGATAAGCAATTGGCCGAGCAGTTCATACGTATCGAGTGTTCGGCCGAGAGCACTGTCTCACTCGTTTGCTTAGTACGTGTGATCAAGGCATTCAAATTGAAACTCGCCAATATAAGGTAATCCGATGGTTGTGAAGCATACACAGTCTTATTGTTTTTATTTCAAGCTTGTTATTAGCTGACAATGTAACTATGTATGTTCGGCTCAAATCTTGCAACTCAATTTTGATGCATATATCGTCACCCGATTGAGCTGCAATTTTGCATGCAGGTGTAAATCGCATGACAATGCAATATTTTGATGACATGGAGCTGATCTAATGATGGAGCTAGAAGGTAGCCATAGGAACTCAGCAATAATACAACTCAACCTTATCGTGTTTGGGCTCATTGGATTTGTATTGACGAGTACTTTGATGCTAAATGATAAACAGATCTGATCTGGAGTTGGAAGATCACCATAGAAACTCAGTAATAAGGAATGGATTTGATGAGTATTAATTATATACTAGGTATATACCGCGCTATTAAAGCTTGTTATGAAAAGTATATTTTCATTGAATACTTGTTTTATTTTAACTGGCCTGTCAGCCTAGTAGTTAGTGACCCTGACTGCTATGCCGGAGGTCGTGGGCTCGATTCCCACCCAGGACAAATGTTTGTGTGATGAGCACTATCATTTGTTCTGTGTCTGGGTGTAATTTATCTATAACTAGCTGATACCCGCGACTTCGTCTGCGTCTTTTTTTCGCAATAAAATACCTATGTCCTTTCTCAGGGTCTAAAGATTGTCTGTGCCAAATTTCATCATAATCGTTTGAGAGGTTTAAGCGGGAAAGCGTAACAGACAGACAGAGTTACTTTCGCATTTATAATATTAGTATGGATATGTATATAGATTGAAGTAGAAGTATATATATTATGTTTATCAGTTGTCTAGTACTCATAACAAGCTCTGCTTAGCTTGAGACTAGACGGCGTTGTGTGATGGTAGTCGAATATATTATATTATATTTATATTGAGTGCCACTGCAACTAAATGAATATTTTTCTCTTTATTTTTATTTTTTAGTACTGCAATTTATAAAGGTGTTCTTTGTCCAGACTTCATAAAAAATAATTGGAAAACTCACTCAACTCTACAATGGTTCATTAAGGTACAAATGATACTTCAATGAACGTCCGGCGCACCTGGAGTGGGTCCTCTATTCTGCAGCAACTTTGCTCTCTGTCTTTTATTTTGGCACTACTATTTTATGTTTTTAGTTAATTTTATCCTAATAATGTTGTGAAGATTAAATATAGTATGTGTGTATATTTTTAAATTTTATTAAGAAAGCAAATTAAGATGATGCATACAGTGACTGAAAAGTTGGAAGGAAATCGTCAGACTTGGTATGGTCATATAAAGAGGATGAAACGCATGCTTCGAAAAGAGTTATGAATGTACATTGATGGAGAGGGAGGTCCAAGAATAGATGGATGGATTGTGTGACAAGTAATATGTAAGAAAAAGGAGTAGTAGCGTGAAGGGTGAAAAGCGAGAATGAAAAACATTTTTTTTGAGCTAACCCCAAATAACACAGAACAAGGGCAGGAAGATGATGGCAATGAATTGAGGTTTTTCGTGAGTGATTTATATGTTTATGAATGTTAAGGACGCTATCGCATGTTTCAAGTACAGTGGGCTGTTTTGGCACTGTTGCTGCGGCTGCTAAGATCTTTAAAAGAAGCAAATACTGTAACCTTATTAGTGATTACAGTTGAGCCGTTTGTGTGTTTGCGAGTGCGAATCATTTTTAAGGAAATTTCACGCTTACTGATTGACACTGCGTGTCCAGAGGGCCGAATTAGCATTGCTAACGTGGCAATGCTGACAGATTTTTGGGTATATTTTCCGATGACAGAGTTGTGGAGGAGTAATTGGAGGCCTGAGTGTACATTGTTTTTATATTATCTACACTAATATAATAAAGAGGTAAAGTTTGTTTTTTTTTGTTTTTTTATTTTTTTGTTTGTAGGAGGTAATCTCTGGAACTAAAGGTTCGATTGGAAAAATTTTAGCAACAATAGAAAACTGCTTTACTCCTGAGTGACATAGGCTATAAATTATTTATATAACATGATTGTTAACCGAGCTATCACTACAAGAAATTTTCCGCGGACGAAGTCAGGCAGAAGCTTGTGTGTACATAATTAGGCTAAAGTATAAATAGTTTAGTTTTTTATGTACATGTGTAGACATAATATTGTTTTATAAAAGACTAGCGACCCGCTCCAGCTTCGCACGGGTAGTGTGTATGTATTATACACATAAACCTTCCTCTTGAATCACTCTATCTATTAAAAAAAGCCGCATCAAAATCCGTTGCGTACTTTTAAAAATATAAGCATACATAGGGCATAAGCAACTTTGTTTTATACTATGTAATGATGAAGAACGCTAAAGAAAAGATGTATGAATTGTGAGCGATAGTGGAACAAGAAAAGGAAGATGATAACAGTGCCTGTCTAGGCACCATGAAAACAGTTCCTAAATTAGTAAATAATTAAAGATTTATACCTAGGCTCCACCCTCATCCATAATACTGTTCAGACACGCCTCAGAGACGATGAAGGCCAATATTAATAGAATAATTACTATCCGTGATTACCTTGCTGAGGTCACCTTGACTGGAAGTCGGTGGGATTCTAAGAAATCACCTATTTTTGCATCGTGAAATTGATAATGTCGGTGGATGGTTTCAAGAATATTGGTGAGGGTAAGTGGAGTGATTTGATTGTTAACCTAGTTTCGTAACGTCTGAGGTAATCGGGTTTTCTTATACAGTTTAAAGTGGGTTGTTATTACTTAAGTAAAATGTGGCAATACTGGTAACCTTCTGGGCACTTCTCTAGATGACAGCGATGTGGAGGAGTATTTCGACGATTGAGTGTATTTTGTGTTTTTGTATTACATGTACATAGTTAGGTTTAGTATATAGATTTTTATAGCTAATATTTAAGGGTAAATTACCCTAATTTACTCGATACCTTACAAGTAGTCCAACAGGACTTGCTGCCAAAATTGAATTCGTACTAGGAAAACCTGTATTACAAGGCTTCTGGCCATGTTCTACCATGATGCAGTAGTTGAGCGATAGACTGTTGCCCATGTGTTACTGGTTCGATTTTCCATACCCTTTCATGGGATAGGGTACACATAAAGTATGTTTGTTAAGGTATGGATCTTAACATATATTTGTGTGACCTACAGATACCTACTCACTGTTTAGAAAATTCAAAGTATGAAGTAACTCTTAAAAACATAATACTGTAAACATTAGATATAATACCGAATCGATATAAATCATTCAAAATGAACTAGATTTATATTTCTTTCCTGCCTTTTGACTGGTACTAAATAGACAAGCATTTATTGCAGAAATAGAAAGCTTTCCAATATATAGTACAGTGTGTAAAGCAATTAGCAGGTCCAACAAAACCTCCGCAATTAAACTACTTAAAAGTTAATTTGAGGCTTATGTTTGTATCCAATAAAAGTTGTACGTTCAACTAACCGCTTGTAAGTGGTTTCGGTATAACCGTTCTACCGTTCCGTTTTCGAGGGGATATATTTTGTGATTTCCGTTATAAGTTTAACTTATAAATTAGTTTTAGTTGTTGAAATTGGGTAGTAGCCCGATCATTTGAAGGATTTAAGGGTATCATAAATTGTTTAATTTAATTTTACAAATTGGGTACTTACCTATGTTAATTTATGTTTAATATTTTGATATAAATAAAAAATTACTTTATAAATAAATGCTTTTCTGAAAACCGTATCAAAATTCGTAATACGTAATATGAAGTAGCAATCGGTATTTCAAATATTTGTATGAGGAAAATTAAGTGCGTGGTGTTCACACCACGCGTTGCTTGACGAATTCCTTCTACCAAATTTGAAAGGTTTCTAACTTACGTAATTTTAAACGGACTGGAAGATTTTTTTTTTTTGCTATTTATTGTCAGTTTTAATACAAATAATATTTTTTTGTTTTTACGTTTAATCTTTCGAATACCGTAATTACAGAGACAAAAGACAATAGCTGTGCGGACACCGGTGTACTCTTGGGGCTAAATGAACTAAAAGGATGATCTTTTTATTGACAAGAAAAATTATTAAACAATTCCTTGCGTACTGGTTGGAGGTCAAGTGCTACGATCATCTCGTGTGCTACGCGTTATGCTACGGCGTAGTACCGCTACGAGCAGCTACGAGCTATAAGCTTCCAAGCTAATATCATAATCAAATTATTAATCATTAACATTAACATATTTAAACAGACAGATTAGAAACAGTTATTAAAAAATGTTCTATATTTTATTTGACTTGAGAGGTGGCTTTGTTTTCATTATTCTTTATATTACTTCGTTAATTGTGGGCCCATTTTAAAAATTTGATGTTTAATTAAAAGATTACACTTCTTGAATTTTTTTTTAAAGTTAAATAACAAAGAGACCAAACTATTATAGAAACACCGATTTCCGAAATTAAAGTTATTTTGCATATTTTTTTTTATTATTGTTCATGTTGTACCTACCATATTTTACATCCCCCCAAAGTCATCCACGAATTTTATTAACGCCATAAACTTTAATAGTTGTTTCACAGTTTTGTTACAATAAAGTTAATATTATAATGTTCAGTGAGACAGCGAACCACGTAATGACAAGTAGATAACTGGCAACTAAATGCTTGTCATGTCTGACCGCAGCCTAACGCGACCGAATTCAAATTACTCCAGTCACTAACATAGTTATAACATCTCAGTAGATTAGGGTGGTCCATAGAACACAGAATAGTCATTAAAATAGAATAGAATTTATTTTATTTTTACCTTCAAATAGGAACACAAATCATTTGTAATAAAAAAAATAATAATAAACAATAATCCAATACGTTGACGGCACAGTTCACGCAATGGTTAATGCTGTGCTGAATGTCGTGGGTTTGATTCCTGCATGGGACAAATAGTTGTAAGGCTATAAGACAATTATTTTGAGACTGAGTATTTTATGTATATACAGGTGAATGTACTCACAAAACATGCGTTTCGTAAAGTAGGGTAAACTTAAAAAAGTACAGGATTCTGATATTACAAAGCAACTTTTTTTTGACGGCGAGCAATGGGTGGTTCACCATCCTATAAGGACCAGGTTAACAAGCTATCTGCAAAATCGACGGTTTTTCTTTTTGTACACAACACAGTGCCGTCTATTCCCATGCTAAGCAGAGCTTGGACAACTGATAAACATACTTACTTATTTCTAAATACATACATATTAAGTATATATTACACCCAGATACAGAACAAATGATCGTGCTCATCACACAAACATTTGTCCTGGATGGTAATCAAACCTACGACCTTCGGCATAGCAGTTCTAAACACTAGTCCAACAGGCCAGTCAACTGAAGAAACACGCTGGGTTTTTCTAATTTATTTGCGCGGAATACCGCAGTCTTAAGACTATCTTACAATCAAAATCATTATATAGGCAAAATATGCGTCACATCCGTGCAAAACGGACGAACGCTCAATGTAAAGCCATGGCCCCATGCATAATGCGACAAGACCGCGGCACTGGTTTTCAACGTGTAGTGGGCCGGTGGCGGTGTCGATACAAAGACGTCGGAACTGTGTAGTGGGCCAGATTTAAAAAGTGTCTCTACCTCTCATTCCATTTAAATCTAGAGAAATTATTCAATAATTTGTAACCTAAAAATGGATATAATGGCTTGGTCGCTTATACCGTTATCTGTGAGACCATTTTTATATGGAAAAAATGGAATGAAAGAATCTTTCTTCTTAACCTCACGACTACTGTAATTACACACACAATTAAAAGTTAATACGTATTTTAATGAGTTAATTCTAAAAATAAAAATAGCCCAGTCAATAGAGCTGCTTGTAAATAAATAAAATACCTATAAATAGACTAGTTACTGTCAGTGGCTAGGCCTATGTGAAGTAGAAAATATATGCCTAAAATATAACAACGCAAAAGAGTTTTGAGGATGAAATCGTTGTGCGTAGATAGGTAGGAAATACAGATTTCCTCCAGTTTTAATTCTAGAGGAGCCCTAGGTTCTCAAGTCAAGAGTAAACAGGTTAGTTTTGGGCAAGCGGGCTCCTTCGTCGGCCAAATCATTGCTTACTATTAGGTGAAATAGTGTTCAAACGTACGTTCAATATGTTTTATGCTTTCTTTCAAGTTTTGACAATGCCGCCTCTAGCACTATAGTATTCTGTGGCGTTCACTCAATCGAGCCTTTAGGGATACAAAAGACCAATTTAGATCCCAAAGGACCAACTTAGTATGTATTTAGTGTTGTAAGGGATTTTACCTTCCTGCAAGGGTTGCAAAATTTTCGAAAGAGTCAACGTGGCCCTGGAGTGCTGAAGGATGGGTGGATTTTATTCAGTAAAAGTTTGACACACTCTTTCATTTCTCCCAGAGGAGGGCAAGTACTTTCTTAATTATTGATAGGCTTGCGTTCAATCACAATCTCTCCTGATGGTAAACGATGATGTGGCCGACGATGAGGCATGGTTGCTTAGAAATAATGTTTTTACTCTTGATTCCTAAGTTGTAGCTATCAAGGAATACAAACTTCGGCAGGGCATTCCACTTATTAGCTATACGTAGGTACACCGATTACTACTCTAAAGGCTCCTACACACAGTACCGGCGGCAGGACCGCCGGGCAAGCCGCCGTGCACCCAGCGGCAATCAAAGCTGCCGGCTTTGCCAGTAGCTAGAAAAAAACCAGCCAAAAGCAGAGCCGCCCGGCATTAACCCGGCGGCGATGCCGCCGGCACTGTGAGCCTTTACTGATCGAAAACCCACAACTAAGCTATTTTTTGTACTATGTAGTTATTATGATGAGAATATCCAAATTTATTGTCCTATTCAGTAGAAAAAAACTTGGTAAGTGCGCGTCGGATTCGAAAACTGAAGGTTTCGTACCACATGTATGGGTTAGATTCAGTGATTCCCAAAGTGGTCCAGGTGGACCCCCAGGGGTCCACGGGAGACTTGCTGGGGGTCTACGAAGGCGTGAATAAAAAATGGGGGTGCATAAGATGTTAATGGGGGTCCACGAAAATTTAGCAGATAATATTTTAATAAGGCAAGTGACTGTTACTTGTCCAAACTTGCGTATTTGATATTACGTACAATTTCATGTACAGACGCGCTATCCGCCCGACAGACATGAACTTGATCACCACTATAAATACTTGATTCTTTTTCAACTCCCCATACAAAATGACCAAGTTACGTGACCGACTTTGTATGAAAGTTGAAATTTTTTTATGCGAATTTCGAAAAGCCATAGAACAAATGTTGTTCAATATGGTTGGTAGAAGACATGGTTGAAGGGGATGTAAATGTTTACAGGTACACCCTGCATAGGGACAGAACTCGGAAGTGACAGAATTTTTATTTTTTGGCGACTTTAAGAATGTGGTAGAAATGTAGCAGCAGAGGGTCCACCGAAACCAGTAAAATTTTTAAAGTGGTCCACGAGAAAAATAAGTTTGGGAACTACTGGGTTAGATGAAACTTTTTGGCTTTCAGTTCTAAGTACGAGTAACCTCAAAATTTACTGATTTTTTTTTCTATTTTGTGTGAAAACCTTAATGCAATTCTCAGAATACATCTACTTACCAAGTTTCAATAGTGTAGTTCTTATAGTTTCGGAAAAAAGTGACTGTGACATATGGACGGACAGACAGACAGACATGACGAATCTATAAGGGTTCCCTTTTTTGCCATTTGGCTACGAAACCCTAGAAGGGGGGTTCTTGTATAAAAAAGGAGGTTAGGCTAGTTATCATTATCATTACATAGTATAAAAACAATGTCGCTGGGTCCCTATGTATGCTTAGATTTTAAAAAATACGCAACGGATTTTGATGCGGTTTTTTTTTAAATAGATAGTGATTCAATAGGAAGGTTTATAGGTATAATACATGCATAATATTATATTTAATATCACTATTGCACCCGTGCGAAGCTGGGGCGGGTCGCTAGCTTAGAATAAAAAAACAATGCAGTATTTAGTGTTGAAAGCGATTTCATATTTTAGTTTATTTCTCAATTTATGAACAAAAAGTGTCTAGACTATACAAAGCATAAGTTATTTAAGAAAATTGAGTTTGGAAATTAGTTTTAGCTGGCCTTGTTAGTTTAATAATCGCAGACGTTAACTACGGAACAAAAAAGAATTTGAGATTTTTCCTGGCTAAAGTGTTATTGGGTTTTTCGAAATGAAACTTCGACAAAGGACTGTTGTTGTTGTTAGAAATTCTACCCTGTGTGGCTAGCATAATTTCTCCATTATGTTTTTTTTATGGTAGGTAAAAATCATCCAATGACGAGCTCCGCTCTTGTGCGGAGCGGAAAACAAGTGTCAGACTCTTACTGACTAAACAACCTACCCCGTTCCTACATCACCATACATACCAGGGCCAGAGCCTTCCTTTTCAGACGCAAACCCGTAGCCCTAATTGGCATCGACCCTTCTGCAGGGTCCCTACGTTCGCCATAATGTTGATTCTTAGTGCTGGGATTTAGGCCTGGTCCCTAGGAGAGGGAATGCCACGTAACTCACCACGCGGGCCGAGTACGGGTTGATGAATTTCACATGTGTTTAAATTTTGGGTTCTAGGATATGCCAATTTTCTCCCGATGTTTTCCTTAATCATTTTGGAAGCTGTAGTGAAGGAATAAACAAATAAACTCTACAAAGTAATGCGCCTGTATGAATTTGAATCCACGACTCAAATTGTTAGTCGGAGCAGTTACCATTTTACCACAACTGCTTTTTGTTGTTGCTGCTTTATTTTACTTTTGATAAGCTCGCACTTTACCACTAATAATATGAGCACGCCACAATTATGGTGGTTTTTTTTTTATGGTAGGTGAAAATCATCGAATGACGAAACCCGCTTTCGGGCGGAGCGGGAGACCAGTGTCAGACTCTTACTGACTAAAAAACCTACCCCGTACCTTCCTTGCCTTATTCCTAGAGTCGAGGTAACAGTTTGCACCACCCTAGGCTCCAGGAGGCTTCGACCCTGAAGGGCCCCTGCAGTTTGCTGACAACTACTTGAAGCGCGCGGGAACGGTGCGCGCCGTTGACGACTTGGACTCGGTCTGGACAGTTACCAGACGACCGGACGGCGAGCTACCCATTGCTCACCGTCTGCGAGCCAGTGTCTACGGTGGCCGGATATCGGCAGAATCGCGGCGGCGACGGCTACGGCGAGGGCGCCGTTTGCCTCCTCCTTTACGAGCATTACTGCTTCGCAGAAGGAGGCGACCGCCTGCCATTCCTCTTCGCTGCGGACCATAGCCTGAACCAAGGCCCGGCGCGAGAGGTCGCCGCCGCCGATCACCCCCACGAGGACACGGCGATGCTCTTCCCAAGCAGGGCACACTTCCACCGTGTGCTCCACCGTGTCCTCCGGGCTCGCCTCACAGTGGCGACACCCGGACGTCTCTTCCGCACGAATCCGATGCAGGAATCTCCGGAACTTCCCATGTCCGGTGAGAACCTGCGTCATGCGGAAGGTGAGGACGCCGTGAGGTCTATCCAGCCACACAATTATGGTGGTAAGTCCCCTCTTTGAGGCGTGGCTGGAAAGACCTCTTGGCGTTCTCACTTTCCGCATGACGCAGGTCCTCACTGGACATGGTAAATTCGGGGGGTATCTGCATCGGATTTGTGAATTTTTTTTTAAGTGGTCAGGCAGCAATTACAGTAATAGCAAGTACTATCACAGTTGGCGGTTAAGATAATAAGAATTACAATTATCATTGTCATAATATGGACTTTTCCTGTTTAACCTAAACTTTCAACTCTTTGGATATAATTCTATATTAACATGACACTTTAGCCCTAAGCTTGTATTTAGGGTTCTTTAAGTTATTTTAGTTTACTCACGTGTATCATACATTTACAAGTTAAATGACCTATGGGTAAAAAAAATATTTTCGCGCGCATATGAAAACAGATTAAATATTTCACTGCCATGTTATGAAAAAAAAATTGTAATGTAGTGTAGGTACAATAAAATATAAATAAATAAATAAAAATTCTTGTTTAATTATTGTAATAATAGCTAAATTATTTTTCTTCTCAAGTGCATTGAAACACGTCGTATGAGTAATCTACGGTTAGGCCCGGTATCCACCAAAGCGGAGAGGAGAGGAGACGAGAGGAGATGTGCCGCGAAGCTGGCAGGTTATTTCCACCAAAGCGGAGAAGAGATGCGTTGCGGAGAGATGTGAGCTGTGTAGCAGAGATATGAGCTGTGAGAGATCGAAAACAGTCAAGTTACGTCTACGAAAGGAAGACGTCATGCGAGGCGCGCGGAGAAGGCAGCGGGGTGCACAGCACGCAGCCCGGCCGCCCGACTAGACACTTTTCCGCTCTGCCGCGCCGCTTGCTCGCTCGCTGCACAAAATTCTATAGAAAAATAAGACATCTCCTCTCCTCTCCGCTTGAGCCATTTCCACCAGATCTAAGCGGAGAAGAGATGTGGAAATAACGAAATCGGATTGGTTTATTCAAACACATCTCCTCTCGTCTCCTCTCCTCTCCGCTTTGGTGGATACCGGGCCTTACCGTTCTTGGCTCTCTTAAGACCCTCGCCGCAGCTCGGGTCTCAACACCGCCTCGACGGTAACCTACATTTTCACACTTGTATCATAATGTACTATTATAACTGTGACCTTCCACGCTTTTCGTAATAACCAAAACCATATCAAAATCTGTAGCTCAACTCGCACTTGGCAGGTTTCGTTGGGTTCTTCTGGTCCCCGAGGAGGTTAAATTAGCAAGTTTGTAATGGAGCGGCATAGTCTCCACCCCTTGTAAGCCATTTGTGGCTTCACGGTGGGAATTGAGCCGTTGTAGGCTTTCAGCGATTCTTTCAGGCTGTAATGTAGGTTGTTAGGTACGGTAAAAGGTGTTTTATAACAGTATTTTTGTGTTCAGCACAATAGTACTTGCCACGGTCTTTATAACCGTGCAGAAATCTGAAATTGTTTAATTACAACGACTTAATTATTACCCTAGTGAAAGACCCAGGACCCGACGGCTTGCCAGGAAAGGCTTGGGTCCTGGCCATGGAGGCTCTCGGGTCTCGATTGGGGGGGCTCTTTAGCGCATGCTTGGAGAGGGGCCAGTTCCCACTTCCCTGGAAGACGGGAAAACTGGTCCTCGTCGCGAAGCCGGGGCGCCCTGCGGACTCTCCGTCCGCGTATCGGCCCATTGTGCTGCTTGACGAGGTGGGCAAGCTCTTTGAAAGAGTCATTGCAGACCGCCTCGTCAAGCACCTAACACTGAAGGGGCCCGATCTCGCGGACGACCAGTTCGGGTTTCGCAGGAGGCGCTCCACGGTGGACGCCATCATGCGCGTGCGAGCCCTCACGACGGGGGATGCGGTGTCCCGGGGCAGGTGTGTCTTGGCGGTGTCGTTGGACATTGCCAACGCCTTCAATTCCCTGCCCTGGAGTTGCATTAGGACGGCACTCCGGTATCACCGGGTGCCCGACTACCTCTGTCGTACGATCGAGGCCTACCTGTCCGACAGGTACATAGTCTACCCCGGTCACCAAGGAGATTGGAAACGGCGAGAGATGTCGTGCGGTGTCCCACAGGGATCGGTACTAGGACCGCCCTTGTGGAACATCGGGTACGACTACGTGCTGCGCGCCGACCTCCCCGTAGGGGTCAGCGTGGTCTGCTACGCAGACGACACGCTGGTCCTAGCGCAGGGAAGGTCGTACCAGGCGGCGGTCGAACTAGCGACACGTGGGGTTGCGACAGTCGTTGAGAGGATCCAGCAGTTGGGACTCAAGGTGGCACTGCACAAGTCCGAGGCCATGTGCTTTCACGGCCCTCGGAACGCGCCACCAACGGGTTCCCAACTAACGGTAGAAGGAGTTCACATCGGCGTCGGGTCGACGATGAAGTACCTAGGACTTGTCCTCGACAGCCGATGGAATTTCGAGGAGCACTTCCGACGTCTGGCCCCCAAACTCAATCGGACGGGGGCTGCTCTCAAGCGGCTCCTGCCGAACCTTGGGGGTCCAGACGCCTTCTGCCGGAGGCTCTACGCCGGCATCGTCCGGTCCATGGCCCTTTATGGGGCACCAGTGTGGGCGCCGACGCTACGTAAACGCCCGGCGGCCCAGCTGAACGCCTGCCAGAGGGTCATGGCCATCCGGATGGTGCGGGGATACCGCACGGTGTCCCGCGAGGCGGCGAGCCTCCTTGCTGGCCTACCACCATGGGATTTGGAGGCAACAGTCCTTGCACACATGCACGACCAGCGCGTGGAGATGCAACGCCGGGGCGAAGATCCGCTGCCCGAACATGTCGAGGCGTGGCGGAAGGAGCTCCGGCGAGATCTCATGGTGAAGTGGAAACAGCGACTGTCGCAACCCAGCGCTGGGCACACCGTAATCTCAGCGGTAGTGCCCCTCTTTGAGGCGTGGCTGGATAGACCTCACGGCGTCCTCACTTTCCGCATGACGCAGGTTCTCACCGGACATGGGAAGTTCGGGAGATTCCTGCACCGGATTCGTGCGGAAGAGACGTCCGGGTGTCGCCACTGTGAGGCGAGCCCGGAGGACACGGTGGAGCACACGGTGGAGGTGTGCCCTGCTTGGGAAGAGCATCGCCGTGTCCTCGTGGGGGTGATCGGCGGCGGCGACCTCTCGCGCCGGGCCCTGGTTCAGGCCATGGTCCGCAGCGAAGAGGAATGGCAGGCGGTCGCCTCCTTCTGCGAAGCAGTAATGCTCGTAAAGGAGGAGGCCGACCGCATAAGGCAAAGGCAACGGCGTACTCGCCGTAGCCGTCGCCGCCGCGATCCTGCCGATATCCGGCCACCGTAGACACTGGCTCGCGGACGGTGAGCAATGGGTAGCTCGCCGTCCGATCGTCTGGTAAGACCGAGTCCAGGTCGTCAACGGCGCGCACCGTTCCCGCGCGCCTCAAGGAGTTGTCAGCAAACTGCAGGGGCCCTTCAGGGTCGAAGCCTCCTGGAGCCTAGAGGGTAAGTGAAAATTGTAACCTCGACTCCAGAAATAAGGCAAGGAAGGTACGGGGTAGGTTTTTTAGTCAGTAAGAGTCTGACACTGGTCTCCCGCTCCGCCCAAGAGCGGGTTTCGTCATTGGATGATTTTCACCTACCATAAAAAAAAAAAAAAAAAAAAAAAAAAAAAAAAAAAAAAACCTAGTGAAAGACAAGTACATTCATAGAAAATGTCAAAATACTGAAAAGTTAAAGCAAAAGTCCGCTGCAGCGCTTCATTGGCATTATGTCGTCTAACAAAACTTTTAGAATTTATAGTACTCTCACAGGTCAAAACTGCTTCAAAATGTCAATGTCCCACGGCTGGGCAAAAACCTCTCTTTTTTCTTGCAAACGTGGCTTGACTTATACTTTAGGAACTCGTCTACAATCGACTGTCTCTAGGTAAAGAATTGGAAAGGAAAATAGCTTACTTTACAGAAGTGCGTTTATTATAAGTTATTTTGAAATTTATTTTATGGACAACTAGCTTTTGCCCGCGGCTGCGCTCACGTCAACTGGTTACTCTTTTCTGCTGTACCCTACTCTACCCTATTTTTATATAAAATAACCTTCTCCTGACATTAACAAACACAACAAAAAAAGAATTGGTAAAATTGGTCCAGGCGTTGTTGAATTATGCGCTTACCAAAACATTTTACGATTCATTTTTGTATATAATATTTTGTTATTAGTGACTATAGCTAAACACCAATTTGGTTTCATACATGCTTATATTATAATAATAAGTTATAGTTAAATTACTTAGTCAAATTATTAGTCTCTTAGGCTAGGTTGTCAATCAATTATTAAGAAATTTGTTTTTAATAATAAAGGAAAAAAAAAACATATTTACGTTGAGTTTTCATAAACTATTTGAGTTTTATTAAACTTTAAATTGGAACAAAAAAATATGCTAATTTTAAGGTTCGACCTAGAAATAGTCGAAATAATGAAGCGAAGCAACGCCAGCAGGAATCATACCGCTTAATTTGAATCAAATTATTCAAGGCGCCTTGGAGTCGGCGGAGCTATCAAATTTATAATAGCTCTGTACTGACGTTGCACTATTAAATTATGGTTTGTGACTCTACGAAGTCGGTTAACATTGGTTTATAGTGGATTTTAAACTAAACTGGGTTTTGAAAGCGTAAGATTTATTAGCGTGGCTTGCGGACGGCGAGCAATGTGTAGCTCGCCGTCGGGTCGTCTGGTAATCAGAACAAGCCCAGTCGTCGATGGCGCGCACTGTTCACATGCACCTCAAGGAGTTGTCAGCAAACCCTCCTCCGCAAGGATCCTGCAGAAGGGTCCAAGTCTACTGGGGCCAAGGGTTCGTCTCTGAAAGGAAGGCTCTCGCCTTGGTATAGATGGTGATTTAGGAACGGGGTAGGTTGTTTAGTCAGTAAGAGTCTGACACTGTTTTCCGCTCCGCCCAAGAGCGGGATTCGTCATTGGATTATTTTTACCTACCATAAAAAAAAGCTTTGTTAGCGTGAGCAGTGTTGACCGAGTGGTATAGGCCCCGAAATACGAGTTTGGTTTAAACCCAGTCAGGCGCATTAGTTTGTGTAATTTATCTCATCACCACTGCTCTCAAAACGGTGAAGGAAAACATCGTGAGGAAACCGGCATGTCCTAGAACCTTTTTTGAACCTTTTTTCTCATACATTTTTAATTTTTTTTTTATATAATATTTTTTTACAATTCACGTTGTAAAAGTTAAAAAAAAAATCACTGTAGACTTAGTAAATCCTATTACGATTCACCTTTTATTTTTTGTTGTTATGATTATTTTTATTGTGCTTTTAAGTGCAATATTGACTGGTCTACACTGTTCTTACATAATGATATAAGTACTGTAACAACGAAATATTGTAAGAAATCATTTTTTTTAAAAAGAGTAACCATGGAGTTTCTTGCCGGTTCTTCTCCATAGGAAACGACTAATTTGGAATCGTGCACTAGCTTCTGACGTTTTATAAGTGCCCTTGTAGGCCTATATGAAATAAAAACCTTTTTGATTTTGATTTTGAAAAACCAAAAGTTCGAAAGCATGTGACATCCGCCAACCCGCGATGGGCCCGCGTGGTGGATTACGGCCCATTCTTTTTCTAAGAATATTATAAGGCTGATGTTTTGCTAACCTGAAAGTTGAATAGCATTACAAGAGCACTTGTTACCTTACGTTTTTGGTGTAAAATTAAGTCGAAAACTATTTTTTTAAATGCACTGATTTTATCTTTTTAGTACACCGTATGAACTGTTATCAAATTAATGGTATTTTCTTTTATTTCTTTTTTTAACACGAAGATAAAAATTCTCATATAAAGGTTATATATTTTATGACTCGTTAGTCGTTAATGTTTTTTTCTTGGCACGTAAAAAAATAGCTAAGTGTGAGTCGTACAAGGGTTCCGTTCCGTCCTTAGCAAATTACGGTAAAAAATCAATCGTGTGTCATATAGGATGTAATTTTTTTTATAACGGCGACAAAAATACATCCATGAAAATTTCAATTATAGTATACTGACCACTAGTTACAGTATTTGAGCTGTTTCAGGACTTTAGCAGTCTCAAAGGATTAGCATTGCCATTCGACGTGGCAATACGGCCAGTCTTCTTGTCAATTTGCCAAATTACAGCGATTGGGAGTGGGTGTACTAAAATTTTTGATGCTTGAGTGTATTTTGATTTTGTTTTCGGTTTTGTGATATCGAAGAAGATCGCATGAAATTTGTTTTTTCTGAGATGGCGGACTTGTTAGGTTATTTACCTATTTTACTTACTCAAGGAGTTGTCAGCAAACCGTAGGGACCCTGCAGAAATGTCGAAGCCAACTGGAGCCAAGGGTTCGTGTCTGAAAGGAAAGCTCTAGCCCTGGTATAGATGGCGACGTAGGAACGGGGTAGGTTGTTTAGTGAGTAAGAGTTTGACACTGTTTCCCGCTCTGCCCAAGGTCAGGATTTGTCATTGCATGATTTTTACCTACCATAAAAAATACCTTTACATGCTAATTTTAAGGATTTTGAATCCATTGCTGAAGACATCGAAGTAGTGGAACTATTTGCTTGCTATAGTCATGCCGTCCGTATATAATTTAGGTGTCTTCAAGGCTAGAGTCAAGGCTCTTAATAAACTAGTGAGCCTCACCATCTAGAATAGTTTTAAGAATTTACAGATAAAAAGATTGTCACCATAATTGTCACATATATTAGTAGTAAAGTGAAATGCGGTTGAAAGATGATTTTTGGGAACTGAAATAAATATAAGTTTACAGTTTTATTTCGTCAAGTACACCTCCTAGAAACCAAAGCCTAGCTCTGGTATATAACCAAATCTAGGTCACCCACAGTATATTGTAGTTAGGTTTAGTATGAACAGTTATTTTTTTACATCAATGGTTTCTATTTTATCTTTCTGTATGTCACAAAACAACTCAACAGTTTGCGCTAGCCTAAAGAAAAAGGTCAGAATTGTCAACAAAATTTTGTCAACCCTTATCACGAATGTTTTGCACTGAACTTCCGTATATTTTTGCCCATATTGTCTCTTTTGCCAATGAGCAAAACACGAATAAGTTTTGTAAATAAACGCCTTCGAAGTTTAAATAACAGGTTGAGTAGTAGGTATACATTTTTTTACACTGTTGTGTAGGTACTACTTAATATATACACGTTGAGAGAGCATGAATTGAACTTCAAAAATTGAAAAAGTTTCGTTCTTTTTTCACACTAATATAATAAAGAGGTAAAGTTTGTATTTTTATTTTGTTTGTTTGTAGGAGATAATCTCTGGAACTACTGGTCCGATTGGAAAAAAAATAGCAACAATAGAAAGCTGCTTTACTCTTGAGTGACATAGGCTATATTTTATGTACGCGGGCGAAGCCGCTGACAAGAGCTAGTATTTAATACTTTTCGAAAAACTATAACTCAATACGGAATCTACACTTATTTCTCAGTAATTCTACATAATTTGTTTTAACAATATTCACCGTTTCCTTCTTAAATTCATTTTCTTTTCTCGAGGAGAGAGGCACCAATTCACAACAAAAATCGTGTTTACGCGACAAAATGTCAGATGATTTTATTTTTTTTATTTGTGGTACCGAATTTTCGCTATACGCCAGCTGTGTGAGAAATACAGAGGTGCACATAAAAACTTGCACATGGTATTCATTGACCTCGAAAAGGCATACGACCGGGTACCTCGTGAGGTTCTGTGGTGGGCCCTTAAGGAGAAAGGTGTGCCTGGGAAGTATGTTCAGTTGATCCGAGCGATGTACAGTCGATGCAGTACCCAAGTCTGGTCTACAGCAGGCACCACTAGCAGCTTCAATGTGGCTGTTGGCTTACATCAAGGGTCGGCTCTCAGCCCTTACCTCTTCCTGATGATAATGGACGCTCTTACGTCAGACATTCAGGAAGAGGCTCCCTGGTGTATGTTATTCGCCGATGACATTGTGCTGGTTGCCGAGAGTGGTCAAGAGATCCAGAATAGATTGGAGGTGTGGTGGCACAGACTGGAGAGTGTTGGCCTGAAATTAAGTAGAACCAAAACGGAGTACTTGTTCTGTGATTTCGGCGGTCTCTCCGGTCCTGTGGCCTTAGCTCTTGCCGGAACGCCCATACCAATCTGTTCCGACTTTCGGTATCTCGGGTCGCTCGTCCAAGGAGATGGTGAGATAGACCGAGACGTAACGCATCGGATCAACGCAGGATGGATGAAATGGCGACAGGTCACGGGAACAACTTGCGACCCACGGATGCCCCTCAAGTTGAAGGGTAAAATTTACAAGTCCGTGATAAGACCTGTCCTACTGTATGGATCAGAATGTTGGGCCGTGAAAAAGACGGATGAAAAAAGACTGCATGTAGCGGAGATGAGAATGTTGAGATGGATGTGTGGTGTGACGAGAATGGATAAAGTGAGAAATGAGTATATTAGAGGAAGTCTGAAAGTGGCGCCAGTGACTGAAAAGTTGAAAGGAAATCGTTTGTCTTGGTATGGTCATGTGAAGAGGAGAGAAGAAACGCATGTCACAAAAAGGGTTTTGAGTTTACACGTAGATGGATGGAGAGGAAGGGGGAGACCAAAGAAGAGATGGATGGATTGTGTGAGGAGTGATATGAAAGAAAAGGGAGTTACTGATAGTGTGACGGGTGACAGGACAGAGTGGAAGAAAAAAACATGTTGCACCGACCCCAAATAAAATGGGATAAGGGTAGGATGATGATGATTTGTGGTACCGAATAAGGTTGTGATCGAATAAATGTTACTAAAATCGGTTAACAAGGATTGTTTTACTTAATAATAGCCATATTGTGTACCTACATGCGAATAAACGCCAAAAAATTACATCCAATGGCATCCGATCCCTTATGATCCAAAGGGTGCACACGCATCGTATAAAGCATTTTTTCTTATGATCTCCCGGGTGCTCATAAAGACGCGCGAAGGGTTAAAGAATTACCGTAATCCTGGAACGCAAACTGCAATTAAAAGCACAGTCGAGTTTTAGTCTGTAAATGTCTGACATGCCTTATGAGGTCCACTTTATCGCGATAGAATCTATATTTAATGATATATTCGTTAGCAAATTTGCACAAAGCTTGCTTTTAGCACGTAGAACACTAAGAAAGGATTTTACAAAATTCACCCCCTTAAGGGATGAAACGCATGTCCAAAATTTATGCGATAACCTATTTTCACGCGGGCGAAACCACTGGCAGAAAGCTAGTAATATAATAAATTTAACAGTCAACGATGACTTTCCTCAGGTAAGTTACAATCTACAGCCATCGGTACGGATACAATCGTATTACGTAACCAGCACATTCCCATTCTGTGTATTTCACATAAATCTAGACTTTACAAAAACCTAAATTTAGGTTATGTAAATTCTAGCACCAATACCGATTCGAACCTGCGGCGATTAGCATAGGAGGCGGGCATTCCGTTCCCGTGCTATAGAGGTTCGCTATCGAAAAACTTTAATAGACTTTACGTGAACGACAAAAAGTCTATGCATGAAAATACATATTATAGCAGTTTCGTTTTAGTATGGCAGTAACGATGATTGCTTTTACCTTTTTTTTACTATAGTAGGTATATCGTAATCAGCCTTTTAATGTTCCCACTGCTGAGACTCAGGCCTCTTCTCTAAGGGAGGGAATGGGCCGTAATCCATCACGCAGGCCCAGCGCGGGTAGATGTGACATCGTCAGCAGTGATGATGAAATAATTACACAAAGTAACACGCCTGGCTTTTTTATGGTATAATGCGTTCCAAATAAGAACAGGAAAGTCAATAACCTCGATCTGTCAAATTTTGAGTGAAAAGTACGGTTTGCAAAAAAATCTTATTTGCGTATCAATAAAAAGTTCTTTTTGCTTTTTATTACTAAAAATTAGTTAACTCTAGTTAAGTAAAAACGTTAGGGTTTAATATAAATTTGCCAAATATATTGTTTTAAGTCATAAATAGTTTACAAGAAAAACTATTTTCTTTCTTATTTTCATTGTTAGAAACAATTCGCCTATTTCTTCTATTTACCACTACTCAAACACATCACACAGTGAAACAGAGATAAACAAAATTGAAAAACTGTATTCTGATTAAACTTTTTTCATTCACGATTCATACGTAAATTAACTTTTTTAAACATCTTTTTTTGTTCACTCTACCTAATTTCTTCGATTTGACAGTTCGACGTGACGTCACAACATTGCTATCGATCCTATTCTCATTTGGAACATCATCATTGTGAAAATCATCGAATGACGAAACCCGCTCTTGGGCGGAGTGGGAGACCAGTGTCAGACTCTTACTGACTAAAACTACCCCATTCCTTCCTTGCCTTATTCCTAGAGCCGCGGTAACAGTTTCACACAAACCGGCGGCTCCGGTTCGGCTTCGACCCTGAAGGGTCGGAAGGAAGGTACAGTTTGCTGACAACTCTTTTAGGCGCGCGGGAACGGTGCGCGCCCTTGACGACTTGGGCCTGGCTAAGTTTGAACCCACGACCTAAACTTTTTAACCTTCTTATATTCTTTATTGTACACTAATAATTAAAATTACAAATAAAAGAACAGGTGATGTACACAGGCGAGCTTAACCCATAGTTGGGTTTTCTTCCAGCAAACCTTATACGAACATAAAGAAATTTAAAACATGAGGATAATCCATCAACCAACCAACCAACCATCAGCCTTCAATATCTGAATTAAAATAAGATTATTGTTTTTTTTTTGCTTTTGAAAAAGTGTTATTTTTTTGAGACACCGGTAGTACCTACCTATTTATCAACATTATAAAACTGAATAACTCACATTAAAAATTTCAATACATGCGGATGTGCCATTAACTTCTATTGCCAAGCTAAAATTAGACTACCAACATATTTCAATAGTATATCAACGGGAAATTGAGTAATTCTTCAACAAAAGGTCGCTCATCAGTTGTCGAGGAAATCCTACTCTCAAAATGACCCCTTCGATTCATCGTAACCAGACGATACCCAATCTTCGGATCGCCGAGGAAATCTGAGATCCTCCCATCAGATAGGAAAAAGTATATTCAAATAAGCTGAAAAAATGTGTGATTCTCGAATATGGGGGTACTGGAAATGCAATCTCAAATATTTCAATGGAAGACAACACATTTGTTCCGCGATATCCACGTCTCCAACCAGGCGGATGAAACTTCCCTACATTATCGCATCACAAAAAATATCATACAAACTAGCTCCCTCAAGTGGTGGAGGAACCCAGTTATTTGTTGAGTTGACAAAAAAATTATAAAAGAGGGCAGTAGCTACATAAAGAAAACAATTGAATAAAAATAATGTTAACAAAAACATGTTTTAAAACTCTGATATAAACTACAGTATATTTATTTTCTACTTGAAATTAATTAGAAAATAAATACACCTATAATTATTATAAATTACATAATTATTTAATTATACTATATTTTTTCACCACGGCAACCCAGTGTTTTGTTTAGGGGAAACTAGTTCGTTCATATTTGAATGAAGTCGTTTGTGGTTTCGTGCGTTTTGCTTTGAGTTTATTGTCTTATTTATTACGGCTTGGCTTGATTACGGATTTTCTGATATTCTACGTGTTACGACATCACCTGGCTTGTTACTTGGATCCCGGACAGATTGCATAACTGACAACTTGGCGCTTAGTAACCTACACGGACTTAGTTTTATCTTTACGGACTTGGTTTTAAAAATGCCGAAAACGACACAATTAAAGTGCTTTTTTGGATGTGTCATTGACGGTAAGTGATAACTTACTTTAATTATTCATTAGTAACTTATGTATCCTATAGGTAGTTAAGTAGGTACTTAAAAGGAAACCCAACAACTGAGATCTAGTTCTAACTAGATCTCAGTTGTTGGGTTTCCTTTAACTCTAGTTACCATTTTGCACCCAATTACATTAAGGTAGATGTTACGGGTTGCTCATTGCCATGTTCAAGTTTTAAGAACAAGTTTTACTTTTAATACTACACTTCATTTTGAGCTCTCTGGCAATAGCTCAGCTTATCCTCAACTTCAAAAGGCTGGCACTATTGTATCGTCATACCAGAGTCCCAACAAGCAAAAACCTCCTAAAACAACCAACCCCAACACTTACCCAAGAATCTGATGATTTTGCCATTGCAAGTGGAACTGGTTAGTGTTTTGATAAGAATACTATAATTCAGTTTTTGTATGGAACTCAATGTCATGTATTTAAACTATTGAGCCCCAAGCGAATACTGGCATTTGGTCACTTCTTCATATTTCTATTATGTCTCTAATTACAGTATTGAAAAGGTTAAAAGGGATTAAAGGCTAAACTGTACAATACTGGACGCGGAAATTTTGAATTTAAGGGGGAGGGGGAGGAGGGGGGGAAGGCCCCTCCTCCTCCAAACCCCCTCCCAAATAAAGAAAACGCATAGTTTTGGAGATATTTAAAATTAAAAATTTTGAGGTTAGGTATCAGAAAATCGTACATTTTATGCATTTTTTGAGGAAAATTTATGGGTTTTTGGAGGGAGGGTCACTCTCAACCCCTAGATCCATCCCCCTGTAGTAGCAAATGTATACCTATAGGCATTTAAAAGTAAAAAAAATAATTATCCGGGAGCGTTCTACATTGTATATAAATATTTGTGCACAGACAAAGTAGCTAAATGATGATTTAGGTTAAGGTTATTTTTTTTTTTAAACCACACACACTAAATTTAGGGCACCCCGATTAGGATAGATTTAGGTTAGGGTTATTTTTTTTTTAAACCACCCACACTAAATTTTGGGCACCCCGACTTGGATAGATTTAGGTTAGGGTTATTTTTTTTTTAAACCACCCACACAAAATTTAGGGCACCCCGACTCAGATTTAGGTTAGGGTTATTTTTTTTTTAAACCACCCACACTAAATTTTGGGCACCCCGACTTGGATAGATTTAGGTTAGGGTTATTTTTTTTTTAAACCACCCACACTATATTTAGGGCACCCCGACTCGGATAGATTTAGGTTAGGGTTATTTTTTTTTAAACCACCCACACTAAATTTAGGGCACCCCGACTCGGATAGATTTAGGTTAGGGTTATTTTTTTTTTAAACCACCCACACTAAATTTAGCGCACCTCGACTCGGATAGATTTAGGTTATGGTTATTTTTTTTTAAACCACCCAGAAAACTTTCAATGCACAAATATTTAAATACAATGTAGAACGCTCCCGGAGAATTTTTTCTTTTTACTTTTAAATAACTATAGGTATATATAATATACATTTGCTTCTACAGGGGGATAGATCTAGGGGTTGAGAGTGACCCTCTCTCCAAAAACCCACAAATTTTCCTCAAAAAATGCATAAAATGTATGATTTTCTGATACCTAACCTCAAAATTTTTAATTTTAAATATCTCCAAAACTATGCGTTTTCTTTATTTGGGAGAGGGTTTGGGGGAGGAGGGACCTTCCCCCCCTCCCCCTTAAATTCAAAATTTCCGCGTCCAGTATTGTACAGTTTTACCAAATTTACTTAAATTAATTGTTTATTGATCTAAATAATCAATATTATATTTTGTTCTTGCCTAAAAACTTATTTTTTAATATTTTTACATTACCAATCCAGCAGATGTTATAACAGTTACTGGTAAATGCTGATGTTTATGATATCTCACCTGTTGTGCATATTGCAGCTATGTAAAACAGCTAATGTCCATCTGTTTTATATTTCACATTAAACATAAAATAAAAATTTGAAATTTCAGGACCGCTTCACCGATTCCCCAAATGGGAATATCCTCATATGGAGAAGTTTAACCAGTGGAAATCCGTACTTGATAATGCAACTCAAGAGAGAGGAATCAACTATATATATAATTGCATATGTATGTGCCATCATCACTTTGAGGATTATTTTAAGTCGCCAAGCAGACGATTGACAGGAAATGCTACCCAAACATTGAATTTAAGTAAGTTCTACATAGTCTATTTCGAATTTTGCATATACTTCACAATAGTCAGTATTTTATTAATTTTTTTTCCAAGATATTTCACAAGAGAGTCTAAAACACTTTGTCAATTAAAAAAAAAACAAATGTATTCAAAGCCAGACCATAACAATTTAACAAACCATGGATCTTAGTTGAAGAATACAATATGAATATTAACAACATATGAAGTGGCTCAAAAATTTAACAAACTTCACATACTTAGATTAGGGTTGTTGTTGATGCAAATGTCGTAAGAATTGATATATATTTTATTTACAGCCTTGCCAAGAAGTACACAAAGTACACATCTTCAGCAATTTCCTGAAGTCGTAACAATTACATCTGGTACATTGCAATCAGAAGCAGAGCCAATAACCTCACCAACTGGTACGTTATTAATTTACTTTTTATTTAAAGAAACAAAAACATGTAACAACAATGTAACATTACATTTTATAATACTTATTCTGTTTTACCATCATCTAAGCTATGTTTTAATTTTAAGTTACATACAGGTTATAGAAAAAACCATTACTTTTTTCTTCTATTTACAAAAAAAAAAAATACATTAAATTAAATCAATATTTTTGATTTGCAGATTTACTGCAAACTGACCAAATTATCCAGCCATCATCTGAGCAGTTCCCAGTGGTGGAGCCATCAACATCCAGCTTTGCACAGTTTGAAGTAGAGACAGAGTCAAGAGCATTATCAAATGGTTAGTAAACTTTTAAAAAAATAAAATTACATGACAATACTTTAACACAGTATATTAACTTGCTGCACAAATTTTAATAAAATAAAGATAATATCTTTCACATGGAATAGAATAATACTTTAACGTACACTAAAAAAGTAACATTTTCATTGAAACTTGTATGAAAGGGTACAAAGGCGGTCTTATTGCTGACAGTAATTATTCGCTTTAGCGTTAGTCACTCTATATATATATATATCACTCAGGACTACTTAACTTGGCTCTAACTGATACTATGTTGGTCTACCACCGTCTGACACATCAGTGATGGTAGTACCACAGTAACTACCTCTTTCTACTTTCCTTATTGTTTTTTTTTAATATCCTTATTATAGTACCAATTATTCTTTATTATATAATTACCTCCAGTACACTGTATTTAAACTTTCTATTATTCTAAGTATTACTTATATATTTTATTTTCCTGCTTACCTTTGTATATTTGAATGGCCTGCCAGTCTAATAGTTAGTGACCTTGACTGCTATGCGGGAGGTTGTGGGTTCGATTCCCAAATAGGACAAAATATATTTGTGTGATGAGCACGATTATTTGTTCTGTGTCTGGGTTTTATTTATCTATAATATGTATATACACACCACACATACACAGTATATACTTATATGTAAGTATGTTTATCAGCTGTCTAGTACTCATAACACAGACACAAGCTCTGCTTAGCTTGAGATTAGATGGCGTTGTGTGATAGTTGTCGAATATTATATTATTATTATTATTATAAGAACTAGTTTAGGCGGCGTATTGTCTGCCAATCAGTGTGAATCATTTTATTAAATAGACTATTTGTTTTTTTCAGCAGACCCAAAGAAACGCTTTTTGAAGCAGGAATCTTCGTTTAATATTATCCAGAGGAGAAATGGGCAAAATGGGAACACCTAAAAATGTTTTTGGAAATCGATGTTGGAGACGACGAGATTAGAGTGGTAAACAAATTAACAGAAAACCATATCATAAAAGATAAAATAAAAAAATGAAAGTGAAGTTAGCTGCACAAGTGTTCAGTCAACGAGTATCGTCTGCCATTCGATTTTCAGCAAGTAAGTGTAAATTACATTACATAAATTTTTGGTGGCAATCTAAACACTTATAAGAGAAGCTCTAATTTACATTAAGTATACTCTCTCTATTTTCGCTCTAATTTTAATACTCTAAACGTCCCATTCACCATTTATAAATCTGGATATTTTATTATAAATCTTTAAACATTGTATGAAAACATTGTTGTATCTTTAAATTGTGTTCATTTATACAATACTTGCTGATCCCCGTGGTTTCACTCACGATCCGTTCCTTTGAATGTATGATGTCATGTTTCTACATAACATCATGCTATGACTACCACCATATTCTTATGAATGTGTCATTCTGGTGCAAAATCTATTTGTTAATGTAAATGTTCCAAAAGTCGTTCAGTAGTTCTCATTGATTGAGTAATAAACGTTCAAACATCTTCACAAACTTTCATATATATAATGATAATAGGATAAAAGAGTAATTAATAATATGTATTTTCTTTTTCAGGACATGGAATACTACCAGCAGAATGTGAGGGAACAGCAGATTTCCTCCTAATTTTTGATAGATTTTATTTGACTCTTTTAATGGTCATTCCTACAAAGATGACTTCAAAATATATAAAAGCTGCATCAAAAGAAATTCCCCTTACTTCCAACTTTGGGATGATTTGCTTCCAATTTTAGAATCAATCAAATTTGAATCAATAAAATAAAGAAGTGGTGTTAATCAAGTAAAATATGAGTCGATTCCTTCAATTAAAAAATGGATTACAAATATAAAAACATTTTTGAAATGTGGGAATACTTATCAATCACTCATAAATTTACTAATATCGTAGCTAGAAATTTTAATCAGGACCCATTAGAAAACTTTTTCGGTTCTACTAGAAGTAATGGTGTTAGAAACAATAATCAATGTTTTAAAAGCATTTATGAATTGTAATCAATTCATAAATGCTTTTAAAACATTGATTGTTAATAATCATAATTCACCTCATTCTGCAGGAGCGAACTGTGAAGAAGACTTTAATACAATTAAGCAATCACTGTCCCATCTGATCAGTAACAATCATGATGATTCTCACACTGTTAATTTTGCATGTAATGTAGATTCGTTGCTGAATATTATGTCAGAAATTAAAAATAATGACTACTGCATGCTGAATCAAAAAAATATGTAACGGGGTATGTGATTAAGAAATCAAAATCAAAAATCTTTAAAAACTGTTCAAATTGTCTTGGTAATTTATGTAGATCTAGTATTGATTTTTATTCATTTAATTATGAAACTGATTACACTAAAAAATCATTATTCAGGGATAATCCCACATCAAAATGTATAAAACATCAATTTTTTTATTGATTCTGTGTGTGATTTTAGTATTATAACTTGTGAAAAACATAAAGTTGATTTGGTTAATTTTATTTGCAATTTATCTATTAAAACGATTGTTCACAGTTGGTGTCTAGGGGTAAAGATTGATTGTTAAATGGCAAAAATCAGTTTTTGATAGGAATGACCATATAAAAAAAGGCTTCTGAATATTATATTAAAAGAAAACGATGAAGTTAGTTAATAATATAATTTTAACCCATAACCACTTGACGTCAATTTTGGAGGGAATTTTGTTTTTGTTTTTTAACAAATACAAAGCTGGCGACTGACATGATTATTCGCTCGATATGAGCACGTTACAAGAGCATTGGCACGAGCCAATGCTCATGTCTTTCGCCAGCTTCAAAGTCGATCAGTCAGTATTTCTGCAATTGAAAATTCAGAATAGTTATTCCAACTTAGATGTTCCACTTAGGATTGTTGCATGCCAATTGCATACTTAATGCATATCAGCAACAAAGAAAATATGCATTTAGTTATATTGTAACCACTGTGCTTTATACTGCATGCATATATAGTATTGATTATATATTTTTTCATTTTTGTAAGTTAATAAATTTGTTTCCTAAAATGTGTTATGTTTATGCTAAGATTTTTATTTTTGCTTAGTGTATGAACTTTTGATGGTTAAAAATGTAGTTAATCAAAATTCATATCGAGACATAAATTTGTTTATTGTAGTAATTGAGTTTTATGATTTTTAAACATGGAAAATGCGAAAGGTTGTTTTCAGGATTAATAGTTAATAGTTTAACTGTAAAACCTTGTCTGTACACCAAACTGCGCGTGTTGGATTACGGCCCATTCTTTCCTAAGAGGCATGAGTCCCAGCCGTGGGAACATTATAAGGCTATGTTTAACTGTAAAACGTCAGGTGGCTGAGGGTTTTTGTTTACATTTTATTTCATAATAATGGTGAATTGTGTTTCTACTTAACTCCACCATGTTTGTACTTAACTCCCATATTTTAATAAAAATTACAAGTACATAAAACTGGTGTTTAATTTTTATACTGGCGTATTCTTAATCAGTAAATTCTTAAAAAGTACTTGGAAGTTTGGTAAGTATCTTACTTGCCAAAGTTCCAAGTACTTTTTAATAATTTACTGATTTATTAACTCGAAAAATCTATTTAGAAATTAATACGTAGCGCCCTCTGGCGGGTATCTGCGAAAACACAATTGTAATTCGCGCCATCTGGCGGGTATCTGCGAAAACACAATTGTAATTCGCGCCATCTATGTGTGGGGGATACTTTAAGCTTACTATTTTTGAACTCCGAGTGGCGCATCTATACCAGTATTAAGTGTATAGTCTATGTCTCCAACCTTTGCATAAGCAATGCAATATACCCTTCTTCCTGGCTCGCCCCTATTCATATTGTACCGTTTATTATATTTGGAAAGTCGCGAGATTTTTTGCGGCGTTTTGGCCGAAAGCCCCCAAATGTTGTTGAGTGTAATTTATTGTGATTATGTCATCGCTCTGTTTTTAGAAAGAGTAATAAGGGACTGTGTTTAAGTTATTTTTATGTTCGTGCGTTGTTAATTTTAGGAAAATGCGAGCTTGAAATAAGGGAGATAAAAGTGTGGTGTTATTTTTACAATCTTGTTTTTAGGTCTCCCGTGAGGTGCTAACGTGTAGGGTACTTATTACTAGTTCATCAATGGTTACTCGTGGTACTAGAAAGCAATAGGCAATTGAAGGAGTACAACTCAGAATCTGCACATAATTCCAGGAGGATGATATAAATACGATACCGGGTCAATAGATATTAACTACACACAATGTAGTATCAGTTTTTTTGAGTGTTATTCAGAATCACTTTCTTAATAAAATATTAAAATAATAATCTGTTAAGATGTGTGGCTTGTTACTAAATATAAGTAATGTCAAGAACTAATAATTACAATGATTAAGAAGTATTCAATAGGATGTCATGGGTCTTAAATTAAGGATGTTTTTAATATAGCGCAATTTCATCACGCATGCTGGATTATTTCGCACGCGTAAACCCTGCAAATGTCATTTTCATTCGAGTATTTATTGCGGGGCGAGATCACAGGCAGTACTCCCGCATGCGGATCAAATCCGCATTAATTATGAAATCTGCACTATATTAAAAACACCTTAAATTCCAATATCCATCATATTAAATTTCATATTATGGTCACTTGAACCCTGCTTTCAAAAATCATCTATAAAAAATACAAGAAATAAATAACGCGTTATAACTTAGGCACGTTATAACGCGTTATTTATTTTGGTTCACACCAGTCCCATGATTGATCCGAGCCCAAATTAAAACATCGCGTGCACATACAAAATAACTAAAAGGTTACCCGTCTTGGCAATAAAATAATTCTTTCGAGACCTTTTCGAGGTCCTCAATTACGTACCACATGTTTTTCTTTAGGTTGAAAGTGAACGTAAATTCGGGGAATTTTGGGGTGAAAAGAGGAAAGATAGTGGCGTGAGAGTGATTGATGGGGGACTACACTAGAGGCATGGAGGAATCGTTTTAATATCTTTCTTCTCTTTTTTATATTATTTTGAAGAGAAGGACAGAAATTGCACTGTGTGTTGGGATGGCCTGATTTGAAATTGGGCAAGACAGTAGACAGTTAACTTTGTGTTATGATAAACGATATTTTTTTATGAATCTGTACTCGCACTAGGC
The DNA here is from genome assembly GCA_029852875.1 of Mythimna loreyi. NCBI lineage: Eukaryota > Metazoa > Arthropoda > Insecta > Lepidoptera > Noctuidae > Mythimna > Mythimna loreyi. The sequence continues at coordinate 18,310,307 of CM056796.1, read as the reverse complement.
TAGCATTATCGAAATGCTTGCTCAAAAGTATTTTCCTCTTTAGCGACCGCAAGATAATGATTAAAATGGCTTATCTAGAGAGTCGTTCATTTAATTCTGGGCCGAATCTGTACTACAGTAAATTATTAATTTTAAAGGTTCTGTATCTCTAAAGGAAAAGGAAAAAACGAAACAAACATAGGATAGATACGGGGTAGGTTCTTTAGTCAGTAAGAGTCTGACACTGTTTCCCACTCCGCTCAAGAGTTTTTTTTTCGGTGGGAAAAATCATCAAATGACGAATCCCGCCCCTGGGGCGGAGCGGGAGACAGTGTCAGACTTTTACTGACTAAACGACCCACCGGACCTTCCTGCCTTAGTTCCGGGGTGTTCCGCTTTCGCATCAATCCTTGGCCCCAGAAACTCCGCCCAAGAGTGGGATTCGTCATTCGATGATTTTTACCTACCATAAAAAAAAAAAACTTCCAGCCAACAACTTCCAACTTAAATATTGATTTTATTCTAATTTCAACTGTATAGCTGTCACAGTTCATAAAATACAAGGCGCGTGCTTGCGGACGGCGAGCAATGGGTAGCTCGCCGTCCGGCTACTGGTAACGGTCCAGATCAAGCGTGCACCTCAAGGAGTGGTTTAGTTTCTGAAAGGATGGTTCGACCCTGGTATGAGGGCTAAGAAGGAATGGGGTAGGTCGTTTAGTCAATAAAAGTCTGACACTGTTTCCCGCTTCACCCAAGGGCGGGATTCGTCGTAAGATATTTTTTCCCACCATAAAAAAAATACTACCTGACAGACGGGCAGACAGACAAACAGCGGTGTCTCAGTAATGAGGTACGTTTCTTTGACTACCGGACCCTAAAAATAATAATGTGTATTTTACTGTACAAAATTATTAGATTACACAAGTCTATTTTCTCACAAAATAGTTCTAGTTCCGAAGCGGGGTCAACAACCGAGAATTTTGATCGGTAAATTCCTATTACGGTTTTCTCAATTTGGAGAAAGATATTCGATTTTCTGAGAAATAAATATAAGGCAATGGCAGAATGGCCGGCTAGCCAACCAATATCTATATATGGATTTCTCCGTTTCCTTTGCTTTCATACTGTCTCTATCACGTACCATTTCAAATATTCCTTGCTTCACGTTTTCTAAGATCACGTTCAGATCGGCGTGTTCTAGATATTTTTCATTTCTTCCTGGAATTAATGAAAAATATACTACACTTCTGACAGTAAGATTTTCTGATTTTTTGCTTGTTCTGTGATCGTAACTTCAACTGTTCAACTTTTATGATTTTCTAGCGATACGCCCCAGCTTCGTACAGGTACTGATATTGAATATATTATGCATGTATTATGCACATAAACCTTCTTCTTCAATCACTCTATCTATTAAAAAAAACGCATCAAAATCCGTTGCGTACTTTTAAAGATCTTAGCATACATAGGGACAGCGGTAAGCAACTTTGTTTTATACTATGTAATGATTAATTTATTAAATCTTCATGTACAGTAGTGGTATATAAGCGGACTTAATGCAACAAGGCATTCTCTACCAGTCAACCTTTGAGTTAAAAAAGACAACACTGTGGTAGGTGTGCACAATAAATAAACAACCGATATTTCAAATAGAATGTACTATATCATTAAAATAAGTTAGTAATAAGAAAAGTTAATATTATAAACTAATAAATATAATGATAAATATTCATCATCACCATCATTTCAGCCAATAGACGTCCACAGCTGGACAGTTGTCGCCATAACGGTCCTGTGCATCTCGCATGCGTCGAACACGCGCAACCCTTACTAGGTCATCGGTCCACCTCTTCCGGTACGCGGTTGCCACTCCAGAATCATCAACCCCACCAGCCATCTGTTCTGCGAGTAATGTGCCTTGCCCATTGCCACTTAAGTTTGGCGATTCTTTGGGCTATGTCGGCAAACTTGATTTTCCTGTGGATATCTTCATTTCTGATACGATCACGCAAGGAAACTCCAAGCATAGCCCTTTCCATTGCTTTCTTTTGATCACTAAGTATATAACACAATTATTTTTTTTAGTAATATAAACTAGTGCTTAACTGCGAAACCGAATAATTACCGTTCCGTCTCTACCACCATCCGACTTCTTGAAACCACAAAAAATTCTCCCGCCTGGACACGAATTGCAGTGGCCTGTATGGAAAGCACTAAATCAGTTGCGATCTCAAGTAGGCCGCTGTAAATACAATTTGGCAAAATGGGGTTTTATAGACCCGTCGAATACTCATTGTGAGTGCGGTGCCCTCGTTCAAAACATGAGCCACTTGCTGGAGTGCCCTAAGTGCCCATACACTTGCACCATGACGGACCTAAAGAGTGCCACTGATGCTGCTGTTAACGTTGCCACAAGCTGGGCCCCAACAATTTAAAGAGTTTATCATCGATTCGAAAAGAAGAAGAACCGTTCCGTCTCTAATTATCTTGAATACATCCCTAGTACTATTGTTTCCCTAGAACTAATTTGCAACATCTGTACTTACCCAATACGTGCCGCCCAGTGTTTGTTGCCATCTGTGGCGTACTGTAGACGAAGTTTAGTCATAGCAAGCCGTATTAGTGTGAGTCGTACACACAACAAGGTTCGTAACGAAACTTGAGCTCTATAATATTTGTGCAGAAGAAATTTTATGTTAATTTGAATGGCCTGTTCTTCTAGTAGTTAGTGACCCCGACTGCTGACCCCTGATTGCTATGCCACAGATCGTGGATTAGATTTTCACCCCGGAAAAATGTTTGTGTGATGAGCACGATCATTTGTTCTGTGTTTGGGCGTAATGTATCTATAACTAGCAAAAAAAAAATGCCAGTTTAAAGTAATGAACCAACAAAGTTTCGTTTTCCCTTGTGATTTTAACGCAGCTTTGAATGTATAAAAGTAACAAAAATAATGTAAAATCTTCACAACGAAGTCGGTACCGATAAAGCTCAATTACCAAAAAGTTCTATAACATTTATTTGTTATTGATTTATGCAGTAGTGAAACCTTGGTTATCTTGCGAATATCTTTATTTGCCGAGCCGAACAATCGAACATTTTTTTATCGAAATTCCTGTACCATTCTGAGAGCAGTAGTAATAAAATAAATTACACAAAGCAAAGTGCCAGCTTGGGTTTGAATCTTGGTCTCAAAAACTCGAAAACTCAGGACCCAAAGTGTACAGCCAATGATTGAGTTATTTAAAAGTAAAATGAGCTTTATCTTAATTTGCATAAAGTCAACATTTTATGTGAATGGAATAAAGATTCGTCAATCGATTGTACTTTAAAATTAAAACTTACGAGTTTGTAGGATGCGGGTTCAAACCCAGCCAGGCACATTACTTTTTATAGTTTACTAGCTTTTGCCCGCGGCTTCGCCCGCGTGGTATTGGGGTTGGGGTTTCCAGGATAAAAAGTAGCCTATGTCCTATTTCGGAGTGTATCCTATGCCTGTGCCAAATTTCATCCAGATCCGTCCAGCCGTTTTGGCGTGATTGAGTAACAAACATCCAAACATCGTAACATTCGCATTTGTAATATTAGTAAGATTTCATCACCACTGCTCTCAAAACGGTGAAAAAAAATATTGCGATGTCCGAGAACCAAAAATTCGAAGACATGTGACCTCCTACGATATATACTGGGCTCGTATGATGGATTACGGCCTATTCTCTATCCTAGAGAGGAGGCCTGAGTTTCAGCATTGGGAACATTACAAGGCTGATGCTATGGTAACTGTATTTACTTTATATAATACTAGCTTTTGCCCGCGGCTTCGCTCGCGTACATAAAATATAGCCTATGTCACTCAGGAGTAAAGCAGCTTTCTATTGTTGCTAATTTTTTTCCAATCGGACCAGTAGTTCCAGAGATTACCTCCTACAAACAAAAAAACAAAAAAACAAACTTTACCTCTTTATTATATTAGTGTAGATGTTAGTCTCTAAGGTTTGTTGGTATGTATAGGCCAAGACCCCTGAAAATAAATAATTTATTATTTCGCTTGCAAAAAAAAAAATATACACACCTATTTTTTAGACCGCAAACCGGCAGTTTTATAAAATGAAGGTAATTAACGCACTTAAGGACGTCAATCATTATTATGTTAATTTAGTACGATAATTAAAACAGCATTAATTATAGCGGGTTGCTGTGGCTGCCTTATTTCACACAGTCATTTAAGGTTTAAACATTAATCTTTGCTGTTTACAGCAGTTCTTAGGTCGTAAAGCTTTTTTTTTTAAACTAGCGTTCGCACACCTATTGTCTTTCTATGATGTCCCTAATTTCGGTATTCAAATGTAAATACAATGGGTCTACAATGGGTTACGCGTTAGTGTTCGCCTACGTCAGAAAAGGAATCTTTGTGCAAAATTTCACGCTCCTAGGCCCAGTAGTTTCGGCTGTGTGTTGATATGTCAGTCAGTCATTTTCTCCTTTCATATAATATGTAGATGGTGTTTGTGAAATTTTTATTATTATTTTTGAGTATTCTGTGTATTGAAAAAAGTCTTTTAAATCCAATTTTCCGGCTCCAAACGATCTCGCTTTCGACTAGAGCGTAAATTCCGACTCGACTGCAATCGCAAACCATGCTCATTTGCATCAAAATGTACTTACAAAACATTTTCTTCGTATTTTCCCAATGAATTTCCGTCATGAATTTTCCCTTTTTATAACATCGATGCATATTGAAAGTAATTTCACGAACCATTTGCGCCTGACAATAAATTGCGAGATTTCGAGTCATGTGACTTAATTAAATACGAACCAAATATACAATGTATGTCGAATATGGCGTATCACGAGAATGAAGCAACGTTGAAGTTGATTAAAATTATATTTATCGTATTTTTTATCCGACTACGGCAGAGCCAAATGAGGTTTTTTTGGGTAGGCAAAAATCATCCAATGACAAATCCCGCTCTTGGGCGAAGCAGGAAAGTGTCAGACTCTTACTGGCTAAACACCCCACTCCGTTCCTTCTTAGCCCTTCGCACTGGGGCCAAGCTTCCCTTTCAGAAAGAGACCCTGGGCCACAGTAGCCTTCTACCCTTTTTGCAGAGTCCGTACAAGACAAAGGAGGTTAGTTATGATTTTGGCAGGCTTTGTGTGTATATGAGTATGTTCATCTGTTCCTTCACCTAATCTACTTAAAAAAATATAAAAAAATCAATATAAATACACCGTGTTTAGTATCATTTGAAAAAGCTTTACTTGTAAGCATTTCCAAAATATTGATCAAATTTAAAGTGACGCCTTCAAGTGGTCAAAAAATTCGATGTCAAAAAGAGTATAGAAACACAGTTATTTAAAATCGAAATAATTTAAATAAAAAAGTAAAACCTGACTACGACAAGACTTTAATAACGTGTGAATACGGCTTTTCTTTTTACAGTTTTTCTTGTTTAATTTTTTCAGCCTCATTTTCTTGTCGTAGGGTTTTAATTTTTTTGTTATTTGCGTAGTTATATAGGGTGACTGGTAATTAGTGACCGAAACTTAAATACGTGATTGTAGTCATCTACACTAATATAATAAAGAGGTAAAGTTTGTTTTTTGTTTGTAGGAGGTAATCTCTGGAACTAATGGTTCGATTGGAAAAATTTAAGCTATAATAGAAAGCTGCTTTACTCCTGAGTGACATAGGCTATAAATTATTTATATAACATGGATATTAACTGAGCTATCACAGCTTTTATCTCACAAATTTTCCGCGGACGAAGTCGCGGGCAGAAGCTAGTATAATTATAAAACCCTTTTACAATGAGACCAAACCTAAAATCGTAAAAAAAATAGTGATTTCGTTTTGAAATTACTGTTTTTTTTTTCGCTTTCTGATTTTGACCAGTTAGACAAACATAAATACATAAATATTGATAACTGTTCACAGCGATATTTCTTACCTTACCTTAAGAATTCCATAATTAGAGACATATTAGAAAGACAATATGTATGCGAATGGGGTTCAAGAGTTTAAAGTCTTCTTTTTCACATATTTTCTATTAAGCTCCAGATTAACTTATACAATTGCAGGTCTTTAACACATTTTGTTTAATTTTTTATTCCAAAAACTGCATGGCAGCAACAAATATTTATTTAGCTCCCACCCAGTTTCGAAAGTGTTGATTATTTCAATTTGCGGGGCGAAAATCTGCTTCGTTTACGCCACAGACCACAGAACCAGTCAGTGGGCATCGGTATTTTTTTAAACTAAGGAAATCAAGTAACTTCTGCTTATTTAGGGGAATCGAGAGACTTTTACTTAAACCCGTCCGTTTCTTTTACGTTTGTTTTCAAAGCCCGTGATGTTTATTTATCCTACATAGTAATTTATTGACGCGATATTGTCAAAAGAATCTCTACGATGAGATTATAACACATACAACAGTCCAAAAACAACTATTGGGCAGTCATCCAGATCACACATAATCCCTGCCCTTGCTTGACACGTCCTTTTCAGATTTTGCATTACTTTATACTACTTTTAAAATAGGTACCTACTTTAAGGTAAAATTTCCTAAAACGAAAAACTGCACTAGGCCCTTTGTAATGGTAGGTAAAAATCATGCAATGACGAATCCCACCCTTAGGCGTACTGGGAAAAGTGTCAGACTCTTACTGACTATACAACCTAAACCATTTCTACGTTGCCATATATGTGATGGTTTACGGCTTATTTTATTCTTATTTCTCCTAGAGAGAAAACCTGAAGTCCCAGCTGCAAAAACTATTGCAAGGCTGATTAGATTACGCATAAATGATAATGAAAAAGTTCGATTTACTCTGATAATGTCATATTCTCATAGCAACCGACCGGCTACTTAGATACACGTGAAGAGCTGAACGAGTTCATTCTTTATTTAAATTCCAGGCAAATATGACATTTAATCAGTTCACAATCGGTTTCAATTTCCTTCAACTCGAAATTCGCTTCGATGCGCTCCGCCGGTGCCCGGTCGGTGGAAATCGTACATTACTATGGCTATGACAGCCGTTTGTGCTCAATGCACATTCATGGGTACGAATATTATTAGTTCACTAGTTGTTACCCGTGACTTGGTCCGCATTAATCTTAGACTTTTGGGCACAAAGCGAACGTTGGCGTTCGCACACCTATTGTCTTTCTATGATGCCTCTAGTTACGGTATTCAAAAGATTAAAGTAAAACTTAAAACAGAACAATTGTCATTTTTTTTTTTTCATATGAGTAAACGAAAAGTAGCTAAAGTTTTTATGGCTTAAGCTACCTGCTAGTGAAAGATTCATAATTGATCTAGGCGTTTCGAAGATTAGCCGAAACAAACAGACAGAAAGAATACGGGGTGGGTGTTAGTCAAAAAAAAAATCCTAACGCTAAACGGTTGACGCTTGACGCAGAATTTTTTCTCACTCCGAGCGAGAAAAGTTACGGTTGACGATATATACTTAAAGAAATAAATAGGGGCTTTTTTATGGTGGGTAAAAATAAAATAAATGAGGATAGATAATACGGTTCATTTCCACTTTTAGATTTCTATCAGCAGCTAAATCTCAGCAGTGGGAAAGCGATCGTTAAAAGGCTGACTATGCTATATTTATATTTGTTTATATACGGCGTTTTTAGTTGCCGGCGCTACGATTCCTTGCTCTATGGGTTTTTTGTTTTCTTATTTCTAAAGCAGTGCCGATCTTGTACGCCGGACACATGCCGCTGGAAGACTGTTAGGTGCCGATTAACTTTTCAAATGACGACTACGGGCAAAAAATATATGTCCACGAAGCGACAATGTCAAGCCTTTAAAAGAAAGGAAAGCGACATTTTGCATTTTTAACAGAATTGAGTTTTTATCCCATAATTAAAATAATTACTTACTCTTAATATTATTATTTTTTTTAAATGCTATAAACTAGTGCTTGACTGCGATCCCACCTGGGGCGTCTAGAAACATGTACTGTATCCATGATATTTGTTTGTGGTACGATGTCAATGACACCCTGTATGTATATACCTAATAAAAGTACAATACATTTAAATATTAGTACATATATTCTTATACCCGTACTATAAACTAGTAAACCTAATAACTTGAATAGAAGCAGCTCTTTAAGTAACAATGTGTTTTCAATAGTTAAGTAAGAAAAACTGAAATGTTGTATGAAGTTTTCTCACCTCAAGTATCTTAATAAGAAATTACTGAGCTGCAAGTAAATACTCCTTTTTTATTTTATTTGTTTATGGTTGATAAAAATCATCCAATGACGAAACCCGCCCTTGGGTGGAGCGGGTAACAGTGTCAGACTCTTACTGACTAAACAGCCTACCCCGCATACTAGGGCCAGAACCTTCCTTTCAGATACATAGCCTTGGTCCTTATAGTAAAATACTCCTTTATAAATACGGTGGTTACTTAAGAAGTATCTATAGATTAGATGTTAAGAGGTAGGGACTTTTAATTATCCTTGTTGACCTAAAAAATGGGCGAGATTGGTCGTCCGAGATAATTATCGAGCCTACCAAACAATTTACTTTGTGAGGTGGATACTTAGGCAATCTTGGCTTACTTAACTTTTCAATGACTGAAGTTAAGTGATTTAAAAAAAAATATAATGGTAATTAACATTATGTCATAGAGAGAAGTATTTTTAGGCTTTTATAACTAAACAGATCTCTTATGGTGGGTTTACACGCTTGCCAAGCCTCGGCCAACCGCCATTGTGTTTACGGGGTTTCCCCATTTATACAATGGCTACACAATGGCGATTGGCCGAGGCTTGCCAACGCTTGGCAAGCGTGTAAACCTACCATTATATTGTCAAAAATAGAACTCTGCTTCAACGGACGTACGTACGGGTACCTTTAGTTCTCAAGATCGTGTGGTGTTTCTACTTAATTCAAATACTCAGTAATGTTAGCATCATTTATGCTGTGAAAAATCAATTTTAAATTAACGAAATCATAAGATAAGACCGTTTCTGCCCCGTTTCATTTCATCTCCTAGAGAGGCGGCCAGAATCTCAGCAGTAGGAATAATAATAAGGCTGATGGTATGCTATGCTACGCTCCATTTAAGCGCGAATTTTGTCACTCAGAAGGAATTTAAAACCTACGGGAATGAAGTTAGCTCGCCGTCCGGTTGTCTGGCAAGAGTCCGGACCGAGCCCAAAACGTCGACGGCGCGCACTGTTCCCGCGCGCTTCAAGGAGTTGTCAGCGACTGTAGGGGCCCAGCAGGGTCGAAGCCTCTTGGGACCAAAGGTAGATGCGAAAGCGCTCCTGGGTCCTGGGATCGAGGCAAGGAAGAAATGGGGTAGGTTGTTTAGTCAGTGAGAGTCTGACGCTATTTCCCGCTCCACCTAAGGGAGAACAGAAAACATTACAAAATAATTATTAAATCTTCGATTCGGATATCGAACTATTTACAATCGTAAGCTTTACTCAGATAACCCCTCGGTGCGTTGGTGCGACTCGCACTTGTCCAATTTTTTTTTTAACAAGATTTTTTGTACCCGTCATTGGTTTTTTTGTTTTGCTTCTAAATATAAAGTATTCAAGATATATTTTAAAATACATTTTTTATTTATTGTAAGTTTAAGCTATATTTACATGATAACAAAAAAGAACTTATTAATTTAACGTACCTTACATGCCAAAAGAAAAAAGCAAAGTCCCAAATACATTATTAAAATAGGACTTGGAATATCCTATTTGCTAGCAGATCTTGATTCAACCCCTAAAGATACGAGATCATTTAAAATTCTAGTGTTTTCGCAGCAATCTTGAAATGTACGAGCTGTTCCAACGGGGAGCAAGCCCGCCATTTCTTAGTTTTTCCATCATGGAAGTATAATAACATGTGGATTGGGTTTTAGTAGCATTTTCTCTATGCTTATGCTAAATGCCAGCTGTGGCAATTCTATAAGGTATTCCGATCCCAATTTCTGGCCACTGTAGGCGAGGGCGTGCGGACGGCAAGGCATAGGTAGCTCGGAAATCAATTAAAATCAGTTGTTAAACCACGAGTTGTGAAATTTTATACTATCTGTGTGGATAGATAGATAGATAGATTATACTTTATTGTACACCAATAAGTAAAACTTAAATCTATGGGTAGAATGGTGGTCTTATCGCTAACATAATTTGGAATGCAATAAAGTTGAGTTATTTATCACTATCGTCAGTCGTTGCGTACTAACTACCTGGGTATCATACAGCTGATGAATTAATTTTGTACGTTCATAAATTAATTTGAGTTTTAAAGAAAGTAAGCATAGCATTAGCATTTAGTCTTTTTTTTTAATTTTAGCTATACAAATCGATAGCGTTTCATGTATCAGATCGACCCCCTCGTGATCAAAACGATCAAAATTTAGGTGTTTACACTTCTGTAGCATTGGATTCTTGACAAACAAAATTGGGGTTCTGCTCTTTTCAGCCACGTCCATTTTTCTTCCGCATCCAATCTGTGCCAAACTATATTTCAATAACATTGCTCGCCACCGTCGTGTCTACGTGGCCACGTTTCCGACAGCCTCGCTAGCTGATCTCCTCTCGGCTAATACCGGTCACGTCCTGACAACATTCCGTGGCTGAAGGTAAGCACGTCCATTGCCAAAGTTTGGTACGGTATGCTAGACACAAAATATTTATAGACGGATAAATTTTGATCGTCTCGATTTGAACCCATGGAGGGTCTCTCTCATATCATCGAACAACCTGACGTTGTTGAGACATCTACGATCCGGATTAAGCGTTTAGCCTCGTCGTTTATACTGTGTTCATCGAGGGACTGGGAACAGTTTGCCACTAGTGGTCTTTCCGTCCGATTATAATTTTGGTGTCTTCAAGGCTAGACTTAATAGACTCTTAACAAACTTGTGCGCCTCCCCATCAACGATTGCATCACTGCTTTCCATCAGGCGGGATCGCAGTTAAGCACTAGTTTAAAATGCACGAAATTAATTTGTTTAAGTCAATATCAGGTGAGCGAATCAATAACCTGTAGGTGATCAAGCCATAAAGCCGATTTCGACCACAACGATTGCATTCTTTGGCCTGTCATAGCAGCTGCGAACTCTGATGTGCTGTTCTATCATGTGCCCTCATGAGACTTGCATATCCAACCTTGGCCGAAAAACTCCGAGCCCAGAAGGACAAGTCAAAACACCACTAACTGTATTATAAATTATAGTTTGTTAAATGATAATGATATTGATTTTGTAAATACGTTTCAAAAGAACACTTTTGCACGTCAGTTATTTTTTTCTTTTCGTCAATTTAAACTAGATGATTCCAGTGTTTCATAGCTGACTACCCTGAGAAGAAAAACCGAAACAAACTCAGAGGTCAAAGCATGGTCAAAGTCTCTTTTAAAGTCCACATAGTAAACATGTAATGGTCAAATCATATGAGAATCATGCAGATTAGTGTCTCAGGTGGTCTTTTGAAGAAAGAACCATACAGATTTGACAAGACCTGTTCGCGTTTTAGCCTTGAGGTCGTTGCATTTTTGGTCTAATTCCAATATACTTTTACTTAGAAAACCTGTAGGTAGTTAGGACACGACGACCATAAATAACTCGTGGTGTCACTATTTTTTTTTTCAACTTTTTTGCCGTATAAGTACCATACCCTCTATCTTAACTTTAGTAATATAAAATAATTTGCAAATAACTCTAGAGCTGGGCCGAGGGTTGGCCAGCTGTATAATTTAAGCCCTGCAAGACAAAATATGCGATGTTTGTCAAAAAAATGGACCTTGTTCAAAACTCGCATTATGCAGCTCTGGGCTAAAAAAGGTTGAGTAGCTCGGGTTTAATCGGGCAAACTTTATGCGAGATTTGGCTTATACCAACATGGCTAAATATACGACCGTAAAACCTTTACTGCTTCATTTGCATCGTCCATTTCTGTACGTCTAAGGCTCTTTTTCCAACGCAGATGTGCGAGGTAGCTAGGCGGTCTGCAAAAAATAAAATCAACCAAGATTATTTATCCGGGAATCTTTAAGTGAAGAGTGAATAGGTTACTTCTAGGTAAGCGCTCTCCATCGTCAACCGCATCTTCACTTTCCTTCAGGTGAGATAGCGGTCAAGCGCGAACCTATAATCAATAAAAAAATAATTAAATATTTTTTATAAACTTTATTGCACACATCATAATGTGGACAAGATATACATTTACAAAAACTATGTGTACCTACAATGGGCGGTCTTATCGCACAGCTGCACAGGGCAATTTCTTACAGACAACCTTAGAATGGACTAAACGAAAGGAGATAGATTTAGGGCGGTCAGTGTACAAAAATATAATAAGATTACTTCATTTTTCGCGTCTGGGTTAGAGCTGTTCTAGTGGAAGAGCCAGCAGTCCAGTACAGCTAAATTTTCTAGCAGAGCAGCAGATATTGTTCGGAAGAGTTTCATTAACCTTCATTAATGGCAGCTAAAGGAATACTGTGCGTTGTCAGTAACTCTGAACAGTTCCTCACACTCCACGCAGAAAGAAGTGATTAAATTTTGATGATTTTCCACCTGGAAAATAAAGTGATACAAGTTTATGACGTCGCGACGGCGAAAGCTTGTCCTTCTGTTTAAATGTTATTTATGAAGGGCTATGGGGTCCGAGCGCTCATTGAGTTGTACACGATATCAGCAAACAGCTGGTCGACTCTTCGCGCGACAGAGGGCTGGGATTTATTTTTGTCAGCGAATCAGCTTTGCCATCTAGCGTGGCACTGCTGCCAGCGTTCTGGGCACTTTTTCCATTGATATCGATGTGGATGAATTTTTAATGCCCAATAAATCCACACATATTAAACTAGCTTTTGCCCGCGGCTTCGCCCGCGTGGTTTTGGGGTTGGGGTTTCCTGGATAAAAAGTAGCCTATGTCCTATTCCAGAGTGTATCCTATGCCAAATTTCATCCAGATCCGTCCAACCGTTTTGGCGTGATTGAGTAACAAACATCCAAACATCGTAACTTTCGCATTTATAATATTAGTAAGATAAGATTATTTTTTATAAAATCACTGGTGTCCAGATGAAGCTATAGATTTTATTATTGTGGAAAATTGCACTACATACACGTATTGCAAGGTAAATAAAAGTTTATAACAAGTCAAAGATGTGTCCTACGGATGTGAGCAAGGAATGTGTGTACGTCTAATGAAAGAGAGCGCGCTACATAACACATCCTCGTACCACACAGTTTTGTAACTTCTCTGCACAAATTTCTCACACATCTTTGGTGTAATCATCATCATCATGCCTTTTAATGTTCCCACTGCAGGGACACAGGCTTCCTCTCTCTCTAGGAGAGGGAATGGGCCATAATCCACCACGCGGGCCCAGTGCGAATTGGTGGATGTCACATGTCTTTGAATTTTTGGTTCTAGGACATGCCGGTTTCCTCACGATGTTTTCCTTCACCGTTTTGAGAGCAGTGGTGATGAAATAAATTACACAAAGTAATGCGCCTGGCTGGGTTTGAACCCGCGACCTACGACTCGTAAGTCGGTGTAAATTTTCACACAATTTCACATCGCGGATACATACTCTAACACCACTTAGCTATCTTAAATATCTTATTTTTTTTTGAGGAGGACAATTAACAAACTTTTTCACTCTAGGTAAAGTGCGAGGTCACACTTTTACAGACTAAAATCCACCTGTGTTTTTTTAGTTACTGTTCGCTCTTCAAAGCCGTATTAACTATTTCGCAGTCCCAGCAGCTCTAACTATTATCTTGCACGATAATTGTAATTATACTTCACAAGATACAGGCCACAAATTTGAACAAATAAAAATTAACGGCTCGTCTGGCGCAGCGGTTGGGCGATTGACTGCTGTGCTGAGGGTCGCGGGTTCGATTCCCGAACGGAACAAATATTTGTTTCGTCTGCGGATAGGTGTTCCGGGTCTGGGTATCTTGTGTATGTGTTACTTGTTTGTGCACGCACCCATGACACAGGAGTAATTCCTAGTGTGGGGCAAAGTTTAAAAAAAAAGACGAAAGAAATCTTTCCCATTGTCACCAATTGGTATAATAGCATTAAAAATGAGGAATTTAAAAGGAAACGTATCGATAGGATTGTAATAGAAAATGGTTTTCAATAAAGCTGGTTCTCCACCACTTTCGTTAGAGCTGTTGGTCCTAATGCATAATCAATGCACCGAGCATTAAGCGCAGAATGTTGCCAACTTTACCCCCTGGAATTGTTTTCCAGTACCCTTACTAACTGTCCAAGAATATTTCATGTAAATCTTATATTTATGTTTTTTCTTACTATTTATACATTTATCCAGGGTTTTTTTTTACTCTTACTAAACGAGCTACCCCGTGCCTTATTCCCAGAGTCCCGGTGTAACGCTTTCCCAAATCTGGGTAAAAGTGGGTGCACTTTTACCCAGATTTAAGATTTTATTTTTATTAGAACGAAGATGCTATAGAATTTGGCAGCAAATTCATTAAGTCAACTATTTCGACAAGTTTTGTTAACTAGTAAAGAATGAAAGAAAGAAAAGAAAGTAATGTTTATTTTGCCCAAAATAGATGCACAAAATACAACAAAAATGTCGGCCATGTATAAAACAGGTATTACTGTATTGCACCATAAACACTAGGCTGAACACAGTTGCCTTGGTCCGAGTGAAATGTTATTTACTATCTAGACAATCTACACTAATATAATAAAGAGGTAAAGTTTGTTTTTTTGTTTTTTTGTTTGTAGGGGGTAATAATCTCTGGAACTACTGGTCCGATTGGAAAATTTTTAGCAACAATAGAAAGGTGCTTTACTCCTGAGTGACATAGGCTATATTTTATGTACGCGGGCGAAGCTGCGGGCAAAAGCTAGTACTTAATATTTTAGCTTCTTTTTACAGAGTACGCAGCTGTTTAATTGATTTCATACATTGTCCTATTCTTTAGACACTTGAGATACAAACCTATACCATATACCAATGCCTGGCAAATCCAGTAATCTACGTTGCTGATTTTCAGCAAACAACGTTCGAGTGACAATTTGGCGTCCGTTCCGTGAGTAACCACTAATTCAATCAAAGGAGGAGGCCGACCGCATAAGGCAACGGTGCTCACGCCCCAGACGCCGCCGGGATTCCGATCTCGATTTCCGGCCACCGTAGGTGCGGGCTGACGGACGGCGAGCAATAGATAGCTCGCTGTCCGCTCGTCTGGTAATCGTCCAAACCAAGCCTAGTCGTCGACGGCGCGCACTCACTCAGTTGTCAGCAAACCGTAGGGACCCTGCAGAAGGGTCGAAGCCAACTTAACCCAAGAGTTCGTGTCTTAGAAGAAGGCTCCAGCAGCCCTGGTATGTAAGGCGGCGTAGGAATGTTGCGGGTTGTTTAGTCAATAAGAGTTTGCCACTGTCTCCAGCTCTGCCCAAGGGTAGGATTCGTTATTGGAAGATTTTTAGTTACCATAAAAAAAAAACACTGATCCAATACAGCAGGTTGGTAGTATATATTTCACCCGCGTGAAAGAAGGAAAATATATTAAAAAAAAACTCACTCGCAACTCACTCCACATAATTCTATAGGTTTTCTAGTAGGATTTTCGACGAAATCACTAAGAATCGTTCATAGCATGTGGCGTTCACTGGCGCCATTGTGTGATGGGCCAGCATCGAGGTACACAGCAGTCACCGGCTTGTTCGTTTTGTTCCTGGGTAGTTAAGCTCTATTGTCTATACCAGGAAATCGGGATGCTATTTGTCTTTAAGATTCCATTGAAGGGAACAAACTGACTTTTGTTTTAAATCAGTGCTTCACTGTGATTTTTTGTTCTATTTTTATTTGATAAAGTTGTTATTTTCTTAGCTTTTAATGAAAGTAGAAAATATGTATACTAGCTAAATAACCCTCGTCTTGGTTGAGCTTTACTTGAGGTCCAAACCCTGACTTCAAGTGACTGTATTCGTAGTTCACTGCTTACACCACTTAATACACTGTTATATAGCTTCACTGGTTTTATGAATTTTGGATTTGGATTTTGGATTGACAAAAAAAATCTTACATCAACACCTTACTATTCGCGGAGAATCTTAACCGGAGAATCGGAAGTGAATTAACAACGGCATCTATATCCATCAATAAAAACCCTTATGTTATCTTGTGTAGCTAAACACTTGCTTATATGCTAGTCAATATTTTTTATCTACACTAATCTACACTTCTACACTAATATAATAAAGAGGTAAAGTTTGTTTTTTTGTTTTTTTGTTTGTAGGGGGTAATCTCTGGAACTACTGGTCCGATTGGAAAAATTTAAGCAACAATAGAAAGCTGCTTTACTCCTGAGTGACATAGGCTATATTTTATGTACGCAGGCGAAGCCGCTGACAAAAGCTAGTATAGATATATAATTTTACTGTATCTGTGTTTGTCATACATAAGACTGCATATACTGGAGATGAAAATATTAAGAAAGATGTGTGATATGACGAGAATGGATAGTGGGAAGTAAGTACATTAGAGTAAAACGTTTGTCTTGGTATGGTTGTGTAAAGAAGGGGGATGAAACCTTCCCGGAGTGTGCAGATTTGAGTGGGTCCTAAGACGGTATATGAATAAAATTTGATCCGGTAGGTGGCGCTGCGATTGAGTTATCATAGTCTTTTTTTAGGCGTCACCTTAAAATTAAACAATGTTTTGAGAATGTACGAATGAAGCCCTTGGAAATGATACCAAACACGACGTATTTTTTAACACATAACTTTTTGTCCGCTAGAGGGCGCCACATCGAGTTATGTTACACAGCGGATGATTAAGGCGGTTGAAACCACATGTCATATGTCGAGTTTGGATAAGTAGATCAGGAGGTATGGGGAAACAGATGACCATACTTACACACATACATGGCCTGTCAAAATCATAACCCTCCTTTGGCTTTGTCGTAGTGGGGTAAAAATTCAGTTCTATTTATAAAAGTCAAAGTCAAAATCATTTTATTCCAATTGAACCATTTTCCAAATAAACTTTTGAAACGTTAAGTCTTCTGTCCTAAAAAAAATAAGGCAATTGCACATTCCAAAGCGTAGATCTCTATGGAGAAGAATGTGCAAGAAACTCCATGGTCACTCTAAAATTTCAACTTCAGAGAAATTAGACTTTTTCTCATAAGATTCAAGGATTATTGTCACTTCACCATCGATACACAACAATGTTATATAACTTATTTATCCGTGTCCTATGTCATTAAGCTTACTAAAAACATAATTACCCACCCACACTCGCTATTAAAACTTAAGTACCCACATATTCACAAAATATTTTACAACTATCACCATACCGTCATTTGTATGCCATAATAATTATAATACATTAAAACTTTGACATTACGTTCACGCAACATCTAAATAAGACAGAAGTAGGCTCCTGGGCTTTTACAATATAATTATTATGTTAATAAGCACTATTTATTTTCCATTAAGCCTACTTGGTTCTGAGTGTCTAATACTTAGTTTGGTAAAAGGAAAAGGCATGTATTAAGTCATTGCTAGCTCTTCGAATCAAACAGTATATATATCGCAGCCATCTGGTTAAATTAGCCATCCAATTAGACACCTAGAGCGTTCGTTAAACGCCGATATCCATTCAAATAGCTAAAGAACTAGCCATGTTGTTGAAAGCAACGTTTAACCAAATGGCTGAACATGGTGTATTAATTTAATTTAGTAGGATAAGGAATTACTTGGCTGAGTCTTGATTAGTCATTTCGAAGGGCTAACTTTCAATTCGCCAAGCTGTTAAACATTGAGTGATTTTGGTTCAAACAACTGTCGGTTTAGGTTTTACGAACGCCCTAGGCTTCGAATTGGGTGGCTAATTTAATTAGATGGCTGCGACTTAAACAAGATGTTGTGGTAAAAATAATAACCTATATGTTTTGCTATATCGAGTAACCAATGTTCACATATAAATACTAACTTCCATCATCGGTGCAACATTCGTATAATAACAAATTACATCAAATTAAGCCTCTCGCCAAATATTTGCCACATCTGCCTCCAAGCGGACCTTTCTAACAATTGTTATCAATCACTCTTTTGTTACCATATGAGTGATAAAGCCAATATTGGCTCCCTCCCTTTACGTTCCCTCTGGGCAAACACACTTTCGTTTCATTTATAGCCCTCTCGTGTCCAATGAAGAGGCGTCGAAAACGGTAAGTAACACCTTTGTTTTATTATATGCGTATTATTCGTTTTACAAAATAGGGAAATGTGTTTTCGCGGTATTTTTATTTATTAAATGAATGATTTTTTTACCGGTCTCGTTGGTTTTTTTTTTAATGTTATTTATTTATTCCCAGTAATATCCTTACAGACTAATCACAATGATCTAGTGCGTGACTGCGATCCCCAGGGCCTCAAATCTGCTATTACAATATTGTGTCAGAACAGTCGATCATTGATATCATAATTGTTGATTTAGACAAGTTTAGTAATCTACTAATATAAAGGTGTAATTATGACTTTCCAATGATTAACCAAATACACTTCATTGAAAGATTTTTAAGAGAGGTAATCTAAGTCCAACTTTTACTATTTTTTTTCTTTTTTCTTTGTCTTCTACTTTTTCTTTCTTCTTTTTTTACCCTGAAATCGCGAAAATAAAATTGACAGTCATTATAACGTTCAAAACTGTACTTTATTTTTTGGTAATTTATTTGTTTATTTTAAGAAAGGGGGTCAATGCCCCTCTGGCTTGCAAGGGGATATACAAACTTAAAAAAAAAATATGTACAAACGGGTAGAAAAAAAATCTTCCACATCGATATACAAGGAGAAGTGCTCCGAAAGCTGTTAGATTTGCCAGATATGACGTTAAACGCCTCCATTTCCTTCCTCAAGAAAATCCAAGAAAAAGCTCCAGTACAACTAAGTTAGCGAGTTCAATTCTTATTTTACAAAGTGTGACTTCCGTATGGCTGTCAAAGTTTGACAGTTGCTCCGCAGTGAACCAAGCGAGTTTGTTAGAAGTAAGTGCTGCGAGATCTGAAGCTCGAAGGTTTACTTCCATGATTTATTGTACAAAATGAAATAAAATTGATTTATTTTTAAATGGTTTAAAGCTGTTATAAGTTTTTATTTTTGGCCTCTTCTCTAATAATCCACCAATTGGTGGGCCCAATTGTAACTGTGGTTTGCTGGAAGTCACTTCTGCGAAGCAGTAATGCTAGAAAAGGAGGAGGCCGACCGCATAAGGCAATGTCGTTCGCGCCCCAGACGCCACTGGGATTCCGATCCCGATTTTCGGCCACCGTAGGCGTGGACTTGCGAGCTACCCATTGCTCGCCGTCCGATCGTCTGGTAACCATCAGGACCACGCCCCTGTTCTGTTCCTAGGAGTTGTCAGCAGCCGTAGGGACCCTGCAGAAAGGTCGAAGCCAACTAAGGCCAAGGGTTCGTGTCTGAAAGGAAGGCTCTGGCCCTGGTATGTATGGCACCGAAGGAACGGGGTAGGTTGTTTAGTAAGAATCTGACAGCGTTGCCCGCTCCGCCCATGGGTGGGATTCGTCATTGCATGATTTTTAACTACCATAAAAAAGGTCGCCCGCTGGTCACTTTTATTTTAAGGGTATGATATCATGGAATGTGATTACTTCTATGGACATAACTAGTATATGATTACTTAGTTATCTGACCAAACATTGTAACTTCGTATGTTTTTAACGATTACTACGACGAGACGATTGTGTAAACGTTTACTTTGATAGCAGATCAAGAGCTGAGCTAAGTTAGTTTAGCTTAGCTCGCTAAACTCCATTCGAAATACCAACAAACCTTTTTACTGTCCGTTCAACCGATTTTGAGTTTTATTGCTTTAGTTATATGATCTGCAAACTTTACAGGCAAATAAGTTTGTAGACACCACATTGGCCGCTGCACTACGTGTCTTAGGTTCGATTCCCGTACAAAACAAATGTTTTTATGGTGGGAAAAAATCATCGAATGACAAATCCTGCTCTTGAGCGTAGCGGGAGACAGTATCATACTTCTACTGACTAAACGACCCTTTCTGCCTTGGTGTTCAGCTTTCGCATCAAGACTTGGCTACAGAAGGCTTCGACGCTGCTGGGCCCCTACAGTTGCTGACAACTCCTTGAGGCCAGCGGAAATAATGCGCACCGACTACTTGGGCTCGGTCCGGACGGTTACCGGATCGGCGGACTGCAACCTACTCATTGCTCGCCGTCCACAAGCCCTCGCCTACGGGGTCCGGAATTTGGAATCGGAGACACGGCGGTGGCGGCTGCGGCGTGAACGCCGTTGCCTTTGTCTGATGCGGTCGGCCTCATCTTTTGCAGCATTACCGTTTCACAGAAGGAGGCGACCGCCTGCCACTCCTCCTCGCTCCAAATATAGAGAATTGATCCGGTTTGTTGCTAGGTGTCTTATGTATGGGAGTTTACAATCATGTTTGTGAACGCAACCACTATACAGCATTTATTCTTAGTGTGAAGCAAAATTTAGGAGCAGTGGTGGCCGAGTGGTAACGGCCCCGACTTACGAGTCGTAGGTCGCGGGTTCAAACCCAGCCAGGCGCATTACTTTGTGTAATTTATTTCATCACCACTGCTCTCAAAACGGTGAAGGAAAACATCGTGAGGAAACCGGCATGTCCTAGAACCAAAAATTCGAAGACATGTGACATCCACCAATCCGCACTGGGCCCGCGTGGTGGATTATGGCCCATTCTTTCTCCTAGAGAGAGGAGGCCTGTGTCCCTGCAGTGGGAACATTAAAAGGCTGATGATGATGATGATGATGAAGCAAAATTTCTAAGAAAAAAAATCAAATGGAGTGAAACTATAGCTTATATCATTTACATAGTATAAAACAAAGTTGCTTACCGCTATCCCTATGTATGCTTAGATCTTTAAAGGTCTCTGTATCTAGTACATTACAACTGCTCAGCGTCGCGTCGCCGTCCCGTCCCGCCGCGCCACGCCCGCTGTTTGCAGAGACCTTAAAACTACGCAACGGATATTGATGCGGTTTTTTTAATAGATAGGAGTGATTCAAAAGGAAGTTTGTGTATAATACATGCATAATAATTATATTTAATATCAGTACCCGTGCGAAGCTGGGGCGGGTCGCTAGTTGTATGTATATTCTAAGCTCTTATAAAGGAAACAAAGCTCCTCTCCAAAAACCCTTAGTTAAGAGGAAAATCTTCCAATTAATTGCGATAAGTAACAAGCTAAGACTGACAATTTTATCGAATCGAGTGGAGAAACTGCTTAAGTACCTACAAAGGATTAACCCAAGCCCATTTATTTGGCTTTTATTTTTTTTTATTGATCTATATCCCCTCGACAGATCATTCAAACCCTTTCTAAAAATAAACAACAAAAAAAAAAAAAAACTTTCACTATAATCACAATAATAAATTAAATTACATTGAAAATTATTAAAATTGGATTGGAATAAATTAAAATAAATTTAATTGAAAACACATCGAAAAGTCAGCAAAATATTAAAAATAGAATAAATTGAGAACAGTTTGATTTTAAATATGAATTACAATAAAAAAAAAAATAACAAACAATTAGGTCAGAGTACATTAAACATAATTGGAACAAATTGAATCTAAAAATATTAGATACTAGCTTTTACCCGCGGTTAATGTTAGCAATAAATAGGCTACCGACGGCTTCACCCAAGTCTGTGGTTACTGCTTCGCCTCTATAGGTCATAGCGTGATGTTATATAGCCTAAGATAACGTTCCTTAAAAAATGGACTATCCAACACAAAAATAATTTTTCAATTCGAAACTGTAGTTCTAGAGATTAACCCTCTACATACAAACTTACAAATTTTACCTCTTTATAATATCAGTCACAATGCGAAAGCAGGAGGAAGACAGTCGTCTTCAAATAAATAACCGAATGAGATGGATTGCCGGTAACATTTACATATGACGCAAGCAACTATTCTAAAGTTTGGAGCCACATAATATTCGTCGTATGCCAACCACAGAGCTCACGGGTTAATATGATGAATATGATGATGTGGTTCCTCCCTCTAGGAGAAAGTTGGAGTCCTCATTAATGCGACAGCATAGACGCATAGTTATTGGTACTGCTCTCAACTAAGGCGTGTAGTCCCTTGTGCAGCTGTTTGGTAATTACATACAAATGTATACTGCCGCTTGTATATGCATAGAACTCTGTTGACGTAACATAGAGACCTTGCAGAAGGGTCGAAGCCAACTGGGGCCTACGGTTCGCGTCTAAAAGGAAAGCTCCGGTCCTGGTATATATGGTGACGTAGGAGCAGGGTAGGTTGTTCAGTCTGTAAGAGTCTGACATTGTTTCCCACTCCCCAAGGGCGGGATTCGTCATTGGAAGATTTTTACCTACCATAAGAAAACCCCGCTGACGTGTAGACCCATTTTCTTTCAAGGAGTTGTCAGCAAATGTAAATGTCCCACTGCAGGGTCGAAGCCTACTGGGGCCCCGAACCGGTTTCTGAAAGGAAGGTTCGACCTTGGTATGCAGGCTAAGAAGGAATGGGGTGGGTCGTTCAGTAAGAGTCTGACACTGTGTCTCGCTCCGTGCTTTGGCGAGATTCGCGTCATTGTATAATTTTTACCTATTATAAACAAAACCCCGCTGACGTTTAATAAACCCATTTTCTTTGTGGAATATTGATTAATTTACATATGCTACGTACCATCAAAGACACTTCCGCCTGACATCGCTAAGTTAATTTTTGCTTGCACTCGAAACGAAAACTTCAAAGAGAGTTTGGCGCCATACCGCAGGATGCAAGCGATTTTTTTTAAGTGATCAGCCTCCTAGCTAAATTACAATCGTATCGTATAGAGTTAGCGCTTGTAGTTGGCCACGCCCCTAATTCCCTTGTTCGGACATCATCTCAACAAAGGAATTGGGGGCGTGGTTATCTACAAGCGCTAACTCTAAATTAAACTATTGTAACTTGGCTAGGGGGGCAGGCAGGCTTGCGGACGGTGAGCAATGGGTAGCTCGCCGTCCGGTCGTCTGGTAGCAGTCCAGACCGAGCCCAAGTCGTCGACGGCGCGCTCCGTTCCCGCGAGCCTCAAGGAGTTGTCAGCACACCGTAGGGGCCCAACAGGGTCGAAGCCTCCCGGAGCTGAGGGTTGATGCGAAAGCGTTATACCGGGGCTCTGGGAATAAGGCAAGGAAGGCACGGGGTAGGTTCTTTAGTCAGTAAGAGTCTGACACTGTTTCCCGCTCCGCCCAATAGTGGGATTCGTCATTCGATGATTTTTACCTACCATAAAAAAAAAAGGCAGGCATAACTGACCGCCATAGTACATTGTAATATTTTTTTTCTTTTTACGTTTTTATGATAATTCGTAAATTAACGTTAAATTAAGTTTTTAGACCGCACTGATTAGGTCATTAGGTACTTGAAATCATCGATATATATGTACTACGCACTAGATTAGGCGTACAGTACAGTCACTGTTTCACTTAGGTGATCTGCATGCCTTAAACCTATCCTTTTTGGCATTAGTGCAGTTTTGACGTTCACGCAGTGTGAGAGCGCTGTAACTTTTAAAAGTTTTGTTAGACGACATTATGCCAATAAAATGCTGCGGACTTTATTATTATTTTTTAATTTTTACAAATCGTTTCTATGAACGTGCTTGTCCATCATTAAGATAGAAGTCGATGCATGTATGTAATGATAGTTGGAAAGGAAGAAAAATAAATAAATAATTTCTGAAGAACAATCGGCCAGCAATTTTTTTGTCAACCAAAAAAATCATATATTGCATATGATCAATCATCAATATGTATATTTTATTACCTTTTGCTCGCGGCTTCGCTCCCGGCAACAGAAGAATGTGATAAATGAAGAACCACTCGACCGATTTTGTGCAAACTTTCCATAAACCATCAACTAAATAGTCCGAACAAAGCCTAAACATTTTGGTGAGCTCGTTGTTGAATTGTAAAATTACAACGAAAGGTGACATTGATTTTTATATATATTTATTTATATAGTTTTCTTTATTATTTGATTTATTGTGCAAATCATAAATTGGACAGGTTATTATTTTGACATGCTATGGATGTATGTATGTGAGTATGATCATCTGTTCCGTCATAGCTTCTAATCTGCTAATCAAAACTCGACGTATGAGGTGTCGTTAGAACCGTCCTAATCGTCCACTGAACATAGGCTGTGACGTGTTACACAACTCGAAGTGGTGTAATATTTATATTATATTGATTATTTGATATATTTCAAAACGATTAACCCAAGGAGCAAGCATCAATAAATTATATTTTGAAATTAGCATTGCTAGGCAGCTAGGGCCTTAACAGCAAGTTCTCTTACTTCAGCAAAGCCAGGAATACTTGTGGAACTTTACTTATTAACAAAGTTCAGTTGCGTTGCAAAATCTACCGTTTTGTTTGATTTTCAAAGAAGTTTTTATTCACGGCTGGGATGGAATGTTAAGTGGTGTTACGCTCGCGTTCTTGAGCGGGAAGAATTGGACGAAGAATTTAAGTTAATTTTGTTACTTGTTGTGGTTTTTAATATTGCTTTCTTTTGTTTTAGACTGCTGTTTTGTCTAAATAATCAATCTTTTAATAGAGTTTTCAAATAAGTTCTCATATTTTGGGCGGATGGATGAATTAATAAGTGAATTATTTGCCAGAATATAGGTGCATAGCGTCAAATGAACTCCCTATGAATTTTGATTTATTTAAAGGTGCGACATGTGCGTTTTCTTTTGACATAAACGGCAGTATCTTTTTTCCAGTTAACTTAGAAGTTTTATTTAATTTTTTCACAGCTTCAAACCTAAGTGTATGTTTTAAATTTCAACTCGATAACTTTATGTGTTCCCGAGATAAAGGGTCATGATAGAAAGACGGACAGCTAAGTGAGCCTATAAGGGTTCTGTTTTTTCCTTTTGAGGTAAATAAATTAATATGGTACATTAAATATCTAGATAACAAACTTATTAATTACTTAAGGTATATTTTACAACTGCAACTGCCCAATAATAAACCAGGTAGATACCACGAAGTACTTGGGAGTCATGATCGACAAAAGATTGTCTTGGCACTCTCAGATTGACCTAATTGGTGGTAGAGTTAGGAAGTTGATCTGGATCTTTAAAATCCTTAGACATTCAGCTAGTGTTGAGTTACTGAAGAAGGTCTATGTTGCTTTGGCTCAGTCGATCATGATCTATTGCATTCCTGTGTGGGGAGGGGCATCTAAAGTCAAATTCCTCGAAGTGGAACGTGCACAAAGGATACTTCTAAAAGTTATGTTTTTTAAAAAACTCAGGTTTCCCACAGCTACTCTTTACTCAATAGCCAACTTATTAAGTATACGTAAACTGTACATCCTACATGTCACTTTAAAAAAACATAAGTCGCTTCCTGTTGATGCCACTATACTAACAAAGACGAAACGACATAGTAAGTAAAACACGTACATGTAGAACTTACTTCGCTAGACATCAATACTTAAGCCAATCTTCGTATATATATAACTCCGTTAATAAAAATCTTAAAATATATACAAAAACTTCTATGGAATGTAAACGGATGGTGACAGAGTGGCTAAAAACTCTAGACTATGAAGATGCAGAAAATATGATTGTCCATATTACAAGGTAAGTAGTAATGTTCCAAATGTCAAGTATACGTTGGTGTATATACCTACTTATTAATATATAAGTATAAATAAATACAATCTTGGTGATAACTTACAAATAAATACAATAAAACAAAACTTAGGTATAAATAAAATAAAAACAATAAATCCCGATTAATATACATGCATACATTTAAATTACTATATTATATTTTTTCACGTACACGCATAGATACACGATACACAGCCACTGACACACACACACACACACACACACACACACACACACACACACACACACACACACACACACACACACACGCACGCACACACACAGACAAACACCCACAACACCACCATTGCATAAACAAACATTACAACTCGCACTTAATACACACGTGCGCACATTGCGTACGCTAAATATAGATTTAATTTATTATTAGTTATTAAACTACACAAATGTAATCAAGATATGGGAGAGCGGCCTCTCCTGGCACAGGTGTCTTAACACTTAAAAGGAGAGGTCAACCTCAATATTGTGAACCAAACTTGCAAATGAATAAAACATTTTTCATTTTTTTTTTTTTTCATTTTTTTCATTTTACAAACTTGATATGACATCAAATTTGTAAAAATTAAGAAAAATAATAACCCGCTGCTCCATAAATTTTGACGAGTTATGTGAATAAAAATCTGTGGAGCAGCGGGTTTTATTTCCTAATTTTTGTGTTGCTCTCACAGTAAAAATTATTCATATTGGTGTGTACAATAATTATCCTTTTTAAAGAAAGGCCATCTTTAGTATCAACTTTGTAAACTTAACTTAAAGATTTGCCTCTATTTGCCCAAAAACTGAAATTAATTCTATTTAATCAGCTAAAATTAGCACCGAATTCCATAACACCTTCTGTATGTATGAATTTTTGCTACAATTAAGAATGCGTAAATATTATCATCAAGATAAAATCTCAATTAAACATTCTGAAAAGTCAACAAAGAGTTTTGTACGCCAACGAGATAATTGTAACATTTGTACGTAAAGGTACTCCCTCACCGGGAGCATTCGCATGTAATGTAACGTTACAGATTTGAGAATTACATCAGTGAAGGAGGAGAACCGAGCATTGCAATGCGCACCTTGTAATGATACAAAACGGGCATACATCTACACTTCTACACTAATATAATAAAGAGATAAAGTTTGTTTTTTTGTTTGTAGGTGGTAATCTCTGGAACTACTGGTCCGATTGGAAATTTTTTAGCAACAATAGAAAGCTGCTTGACTCCTGAGTGACGTAGGCTATATTTTATGTACGCGGGCGACGCCGCTGACAAAAGCTAGTGCATAATATATTCAATATCAGTACCCGTGCGAAGCTAGGACGGGTTGCTAGTAATCAATGTTACATTACACGCAAATGCTCGTTAGTCAGGGAGGTATTATTGTAATTTAATGCTCAAACTCGAATCTCTAATGTTACAATACACGTGAATGCTCCCGGTGAGGGAGCACCTTTAAAGTAATTTCTTTGATACGAAGAACAAAGACAGAGATAAAACAAGTTATTTGTACAATCACAGACTTATGTCTCTTTGGGGAATATTTCAGAAATTAATTAGCATTTTGATTAATTTTGTCTATGAAGCGCTGTTTTAAATCAAGACCTGTTCTTGAAGATTAATAAGTGATTGTGAAGTTGGAGGCAAGTTAATGTTATATATAAGTTAGGCAAATAAATTGAACAATTTCCTATTGTTTTCAGTTCGATTGAGACAGGAAAATAGGTTACTGCGCATTCAAGATTGACCACCAGTATGGTTCAACTTGGTGACGAGGGTTGTAACTGATTTTTGGGTTTAAATCAATGTTGAGGGCTGCGCGGAACCGTATCAAATTGTTCGACTTATTTGCTGTATAGTTAACGTAGTACCTAAAATTAAGACCTGAGGTCCTACTATGAGCTCTTATTACGGTCCACTTGATGACCTAAACTGAACTGTTAAAAGGATGGGCAGGTATATTATGGTGTATAGCTAAAGCCCTCATTCTTCTTCGCGAATATTACAAGACCAAAATTGGCCAAATCGGTCCAGTCCTTCTTGAGTTTTCCGAGATTGACGAACAGCTATTCCTTTTTTTAAATAAAAATGATGAACTAGGCTAAACCTACTAACAAGCTGTAGGTTACGAGTTCGAACCTGCCTGGCTAAGTTTGAAACCCTAACCTACATTACTTTGTGAAAATTTATTAATTATTTAAAAAAATATTTCATCATTACCTACTTACTGCTCTCAAAATGGTAAAGGAAAACATCATGAGAAAACCGGCATATCTTAGAACCAAAAATTCGAATACACACTGAGCCCGCGTGGTGGATTATGTCCCATTCCCTCTCTTAGATAGGAGGCCTGTGTCCCAGCAGTGGACACGTTAAAAAGGCTGATATAGATGATGAGGTTAAACCTGTCTGCATGTACTTTGGTCCTTCTAACATTCTTATAAATTAAAAAAGTAATATATCTACACTAATATAATAAAGAGGTAAAGTTTGTTTTTTTGTTAGTTTGTTTTTTTGTTTGTAGGGAGTAATCTCTGAAACTACTGGTCCGATTGGAAAAAAAATAGTAACAATAGAAAGCTGCTTTACTCCTGAGTGACATAGGCTATGTTTTATGTACGCGGGCGAAGCCGCTGATAAAAGCTAGTTTTTTTATAAAACGAATAATGAAACTCTTGTCCTTAAAATTGTGCTCAAAACATCTCACACTTATCTCCTGTGTCGCCCATAAATGTTACAAAGTGATAGGTTTACCTCTAAAATGCTGTTACGGGGCATATTTTATTCAGATGCCATTATTTGGGCCTGCCAAGCGCCATTATTCCGGATAAAACTTTACGTTCGTGTGGAATATTGCGGTCACACTTTACTGTTAGCTGGCGTTAGTTAGGATAAAGTTTACGACATGTTGTGTGAAGGTTTGTAAGTTTAATTTGTGAGGGCTTAGCCAAGTAATCTACATTCGTTAACGCTAGTAGAAAACTACAAATTTATTACATAGGCGGACTTAATGCTACAAGGCATTCTCTACCGGTCAACCATTGGGTTAAAAAAGACAACACTGCGGTAGGTGTGCCCAATAAATAAATAACAGATATTTTAAATAGATGTAATATAAATTACAGCTTGCGGACTGTGAGCAATGGGGAACTCGCCGTCCGCTTGTCTGGTAACAGTCCGTACCGACTCCAAATCGTCGACGGCGCGCTCTGTTTCACTGAAACCGAGCGCACCGTCGACGCCTAAGGAGTTTGTTTTATGGTAGGTAAAAATCATCCAATGACGAGTCCCGCTATTGGGCGGAGCGGAAAACAAGTGTCAGACTCTTACTGACTAAACAACCTACCCCGTTTCTTCATCGCCATACATACTGGGCCAGAGCCTTCCTTTTCAGACGCAAACTCTTGGCCCTAATTGGCTTCGACCTTTCTGCAGGGTCCCTACGGACGCCTCAAGGAGTTGGCAGCAATTGTAGACGCTCAACTGCAGGGCCGAAGCCTACTGGGGCTCGCGGCCCCGGTCCGGTTTCTGAAAGGAAGGTCCGACCCCAGTATATAGGCTGACACTATTTCGTCATTATAGATGATTTTTCCCACCATAAAAAAGTGATATTTCACTCTTAAATAAATAGAAAGATTAACTTATTAATCACTGTCTGTAAAAAGTTTAATCCGGGCCGCTAAAGCACAAACGCTGTATTATCATCGATAGCTATCTAAATTAATCTTAATTAAATTAAGAAGAGCTTTAATTTATCACCAAGTGATTAGTAAAGTTATACTCAACCAGAATAGATAGAATATTATGAATCTATTTAATTATTTTAGGTAGAAAGTAGCAGTTAAGTGGCAGTTTTAATTAAAAGATTCAAATATATACTTTTAGTAATGGCATGAGGTGGAATTAGTGTAGTTCTCACAAGAACGGAAGAAAGAAAGAAGGAAAGAAAGAAAGAAAGAAAGAAAGAAAATTAGTTTATTTACGCGTAATGACGCAAATTTACAACTAGCAAATAAAACCATTTACATAAGGAAGATATGGGCCACATCTGCGCAAAACGGCCGACCGTTCAGCATACAACACAACTGATAGTTTAACATGTTAAATGAAACTGGCGCAATTTTGGTAAAATGGAGGCTTTTTTTATTTGATACAAAAGTGCTTGACTGCAATTCCACCTGATGGTAATCAGTGATGCAATCTTTGATGGTGAGGCGCACTAGTTTATTTACAGCTTGTTCACTCTAGCCTTGAAGACACCTAAATTATAATCAAAATATCAACAAACTTTAATACTTAAAACGATCTGGCCAGTTTTACTTGGCCATATCTTGAAGTGGTCAAGTTCTAAGATCTGGCTACGACATCCGCATTGTTCGAATAACTAAATGACAAAGTTTTATTCTGTAAAAAATAAAATACTATTGCTATTTTAAAATGCAACCGTATCATAAAAACTAGTCCACTCTTTATCCCACCCGATCTATATATATAATATGGTAGGTTCGTTGATAGAGCTGCACTTTTACGGCTTTAGGAGATTAACCGGTTAACTCCGTATGATACTCGAACTAGTATCGTTGTTACGTTACGAGTAACAGTTCCGGCGAATAATCTTTAGAGGTATGTGGAACGGAGTGTAAAATCCCCTTAGACCCAACGTTGAAAAATAATGAATTTTCCGACCAGTTGGGTGTTTTTCTTTTATGGTGGGAAAAATCATCTAATGACGAGTCCCGCCTTAAGGCGGGGCGGGAAATACTTCGAAAGGTAAGTAGTGATGTGGTGAACGATGCCTAGAAGTAACCTATTCACTCTTGACTTAAAGACCTCTAGGTTGTAGCTATGAGGAATTGAAGACTCGATTAGAAATTTAGGGAAACCACGTTCTTATAGCTCAAATGATATAAAAATAACTAAGGTACGAAATAACTACTTCATCAAAATTTGCCATACCTACACATTTTGATAGAAAAGCTCAGCCTTTCCTCAATCAATCAATAATTTCACACGAAAGACGTCCACTGCTGGACATATGCTGCCACAAAGACCAGTAATCTTCAGTCTACCAGTAGCCAGCTGCTGCGTGCTATATTACACCAGTACTTTTCAGTAGTCTTGCATCCATCAGATTCCAGCAACCCTGGCCAGGTCATCGGTCCACCTTGTGGGAGGTTTTTCAACGCTGCGTCTTACGGTACGTGGTTGCCACTCCGGACTTTCCACATTTAAATCTAAAAAGTAAAACAAATTTAAATGTTCAGTTTAGCCTCCATAAAATCTCGTAAACCTAACAAGTCAATTAATATATATTTCCCAGCAGTTAATTAGTTAGTTTACGACGCTGCCTTGGCCCTGAGCAGTAAATATTCGTCATTTAGGGATAAGCAGTGAGGCACGCGATGCCACTTAAATTAGCTGGGAGTATTGATTCCCAAGTATAATATAGTTTGAAGTGTAACAAAGGGAGGAACAGTGGTTGCCAAGTGGTAAAGGCCTCGACTTACGTTTTGTAGGTCGCAGGTTCAAACCCAGGCGCATTACTTTGTGTAATTTATTTCATCACCACTGCTCTCAAAACGGTGAAGAAAAACATTGTGAGGAAACCGGCATGTCCTAGATCCAAATGTTCGAGGGCATGTGACATCCACCATTCTGCACTGCACTGCACTGGGCATGGTGGATTATGGCCCATTCCCTCTTCTAGAGAGGAGGTCTCTGTCCCAGCAGTGGGAACATTAAAAAGGCTGATGATGATGATGTAACAAAGAATTATGAAAGAAATGCCTTCGATATCAAGCTTACCGCGTTTTTTTTATTGTGTTTAAAAATCATCTAATAACAATTCCTGCCCTTGGGTTGAGCAGAAGATGGTGTCAAACTCTTACTGACTAAATGCACCGAGCCCAAGTCGACGGCGAGTAATGGTCCCGCGCGCCTCAAGGAGTAGTCAGCAAACCGTAGGAATCCAGTAGGGTCGAAGCCTACTGGGACCAAGGGTTCCCATCTGAAAGGAAGGTTCGGCTCTGGTACGAAAGACAACGAAGGAACCGATTGGGTTTTTTAGTCAGTAAAAGTCTGACCCTATCTTCTGCTCCACCCAAGAGTGGACGATGTCAATGAAAAAAATATTATTCAATCTATTATTATTAAAGATATATTATACAGTTAAAGAATATTTAAAAGATAAGTTAATAGAAAATGTAATTTGCAATTTAGAATAATTAATAATAATAATATAATAATAATTTATATATTTGACACTAAAAAATAAAAATACATTTGTTACATTTTAACAGATATACAGGGCACTTAAAATTAATTTTAAATTGAAGACATCTGTCTCTGAACTAGATATAAGAAATATCTGTATTTCAGACAACAGCACTCTTCCTTAACATGACCATTACAATGCTAGCATAATAACATTTACAAGTATAATAAAGTACGTCTCTATGCAACAGTAAGCTTACAAACAAAGAAAAAAATTATAACTAACAAAAAGGGTGAGTGTTATCCTCTCGGTGAGTAAAGTGTAGAAATGTGTGAGTGCGTGTGAGAGGATAATTGATATCACTGACATATTTGCACGCCATGTTATGGCAGGATATTCTGAAAAAAAAAAAAATTACTGTAATCCCTTATGTACCATATAAATATTTTTGGTTTGATTTGATGATTTTAACCCACCGCAAAAAAAGTGTTTTTTTTATTCGTCGCGCATCGGTACTCCTCCCACCCCTTAGGGAAACCTTATAATGTACAATTTAATCTGCTTCGTAAGTGGAATTCTACCGCGCTGTGGCACCGCCACTCCACCTTATTACAATACAATCTGTATAAATTACTTAATTACACTTAAACATTCACCAAGGAATTTCATTAGAACCTCAAGTGAATTGGAAACTACGTTTTCTTATTGACGGAAGAAAATTTAGGTGAGCTAGAAACTGTTTTAATGGTCTATTTGCATATAAACCAATTGACTAGGTATCTCTTTAAAATGCTAGTAGCGCCACGACCGACTCAAACGCATTGTCAAAAAAATGTACCATTATTAATATGCCTGGTAAAAACGAAAGCCATATAAGTACATTTTGTAGTCCATCTGTTAGTCTGTAGGTGTGTCCATCTGTTGAAACCGATTTTCAATAGAACGCATGGAAGTATTAAGCCGAAATTGATATAAAGTATTCAATCAAAGTTGTAAGTCAACGCAACTTGAAATGGAGAGGATGTTTCTGCAGCGTTGAGGTGTATATTTGGATACTTGTAAAGAAATAATTTTGAGAGCAGTGGTGGCCGAGTGGTAATGGCTCCGACTTACAAGTTTCAGGTCGCAGGCTCAAATCCAGTTATTTCATCACCACGGCTCTCAAAACAGTTAAGTAAAACATCGTGAGGAAACCGGCATGTCCTAAAACTAAAAATTTGAAGACATGTGACTTCCATTAATCCTTACATGGCCCGCGTGGTGGATTATGGTCCATTCGCTCCTCCTCCTCATTCCTAGAGAGGTGGTCTGTGTCCAGCAGTGGGAACATAAGCTCTACGGTACTTCCCGTTATCACACCCTTACTAATTAAAACTTAACTATATTCCTCTTCAGTTGCCTTCAGCGTTCCAAGATCATGATGATTCTTTTGGACAATTCCTATGCCCTGCTTTTTTAAAAAAAATTCTTCGCCTAATTAGTCTTACTCCTGGGCAAAATCCTCCCACCACTTCTTTTATCTTTCGCGGGCCCTTGCTTTCTCTTGCCAGTTCTGGAAGAATCTGGCCAATTTGTCGCAGTGCCATTGTCCTGTTAACTGCTTTAAAAAACCCTTACCCTATTCATAAACAGCATTTTTATATTCACAGATATGAACATACATGCTATTAAGCGTACACATCTGGGTACATGTGATCACGTTCCGGAGATAATGTACAGAGTCCCTAAAGGGCCTCGTTTGTGAGACTTGATACTTTAAAGTACGTACTCAGTGAAGAGTAAGGAAACTGGGAAAATAGGTGTCTGATTTGACTACTTTGTCTACAGAGGTGACTTTTGGTTGGCAATGTTTTAAACACTTAAGCCGAAAGCGAACGCCGGCGTTTGCCCACTTATTGTGTTTGTGTCTGTAATTACGGTAGTCGAAAGGGTAAAACTAATTGTGTAAAATACAAAGTTGATTCGATAGATGAGCTTTCCTTAAAAAGGATCATTGTTCACACTAATATAAACAACTTTTACTATGAGACCAACCTCCCGGAGCTGAGGGTTGATGCGAAAGCGTTACACCGGGGCTCTGGGAATAAGGCAAGGAAGGCACGGGGTAGGTTCTTTAGTCAGTAAGAGTCTGACACTGTTTCCCGCTCCGCCCAAGAAAAAAAAAACTATGAGACCAACACAAAAATCAGAAAAAAAACCCGCTGCTCCATAATTATATAGATTTCTATTCACATAACTCGACAAAATTTATGGAGCTGTGGGTTTTTTTTTTGTTGTGTGGACCACGCCCTAATTTCCTTGTTCGGACGTCATCTCAATAAAGGAATTAGGGGCGTGGCTATCTACAAGCGCTAACTCTAGACGAAACGATTATTACTTGGTGAGGGGGCCTAAAAAATTTATCCTAATCGACCATCTGTTCTGAAAGAAAGAAAGAAAGAAAGAAAGAAAATAAATTTATTCTGCCACAGAGTAGGGCACACGAAAATTACAGTAAAAAAAGCAACAAATAAAAGAATCAAAATAAAAATTAGAAAGAAAACAAAATAAAAAAGTAAAATAAATAAAATAAAATACAAATTTGAAAAAACAGCTATTGTGTGCCTCACAGCTGCGCCAAAAAAGGTTCAGTTCAGCATGTATGCCAGACAACTAGTGCCTGACGCTGATTTTCAACTGAACCTGAGGTTGTGACGTGACGGACGCAAAGAACAGTTTTGTAGTGTTATAAATATTGAAATATACTAAAATAGAATAAAATTTACATCATAATAGAATGTTGATAACTGTGTAAATGTGTGATGAAATAGGCGTACTAAAATAATGTTTGTGTTCGTATTGTATATAGTGTGATGTAAATAAATAAATAAAATAAAAAAAAAATAATAAGAAATAAATGACAAAAATGATATAACAGTAGGGAAAAAGTAAAAAGATGTGGGTTCTGCTCCCTTGCCCATTTAGGTTAGGCGATTCTTCAGATTATTTCGGTAATAAAATAATAATAGCTTGTAAAAAGTAGATTGATCAATCAACACAAACATTTAAGTACACAAACTAATTATTATTAACACAATAATTAATTTTTGCTGTGCCCGACAGGGTCCATATTGGTCTGTGACAATTTCAAAAACCATCTATATACTAATATGGATTGCAATAAAATATTGAGTATTAAGTAACTTAACCGCCCAATTGGCTTCGACCCTTCTGCAGGGTCCCTCTGCAGAAGGGTCGAAGCCAATTGGGCCAAGGGTTCGTGTCTGAAAGGAAGGCCCTGGTACCTATATATGGCGACGTAGGAACGGGGTATGTTGTGTAGTCAGTAAGAGTCTGGCACTGTCTCGCGTTCCGATCAATGACGGGATGCGTCATTGGATGTTTTTTACCTACCATATAAAAATTATTAAGTAAGTTCTGACATAAAATCAATACATTTGATTAAGTAATTGTAATACATCGATAAATAATTAATGAAATTTCAATTAAAATGAATTAAAGTAAATAGATAAATGCTGTTAATAATGTACTTCTAAAATAATAATAATAATTCATACTGAGTTTTGACTGGCCTGTTGGTCTAGTAGTTAGTGAACTTGACTGCTATACTGGAGGTCGTGGGTTCGATTCCCATCCAGGACAAATGTTTGTGTGATGAACACGATCGTTTGTTCTGTGTCTAGGTGTAATTTATCTACAATATGTATGTATTTAGAAATATATAAGTAGGTTTATCAGTTGTCTAGGTACCCATAACACAAGCTCTGCTTAGCTTTGGACTAGATGGCGTTGTATGATAGTTGTGGAATATATATTATTATTATTAGTTAGAGATGGGCATTAAGCTTGATTGCCCACCTCTAGTTCGAACCATTTAATATTGTTTTAGGATCAAAGCTAAACGTTACAATTTGATCCTTCATAGTAATAGTGTAACAATGTTCAAGTTTAAACAAACAACGTGTGATCTCCAGTTCATACAAGACTGTGTTAACTTAAGGGTTTTAATCAATAGGGGTTGGGGTGGGATGGGGCTGTTCGATAGTTACCGCAGGTATGCAAAAGGCAACTAAAGTAACACCAATCGGTGGGAGCACAAATCCTTTAATATTGCTTGACTGTGTGCTACCCATTGTAGCTCACAGTTCAACAATATTAAAGGTTTTGTAATTATATCATACTAGCTTTTGTCAGCGGCTTCGCCCGCGTACATAAAATATAGCCTATGTCACTCAGGGGTAAAGCAGCTTTCTATTGTTGCTAAATTTTTTCCAATCGGACCAGTAGTTCCAGAGATTACCTCCTACAAACAAAAAAACAAACTTTACCTCTTTATTATATTATATTATATTATATTATATATATTATATATTAAAATATTAAATTATATTAAATAAATATAATATTAATAATTAAATATTAATTATATATTATATAATATATTATATTATATTATTACTGTAGATTATATTACCTATATTAGTCACACAAACTTTACCTCTTTATTATATTAGTGTAGATTAATTAAAAAAAAAAAAACTAAACTAAACCGAAATTTAAACAACAAGTTGTATAAACATACATGATATTGATCCAATCTGAAGTAGTGTGTCCTCAGTCAGGAATTGCTTAAGTCATTTTTTTTCATTTAATTTCTTATAACGTTAAGGTTTATGATATTTCAACATCTGCCTTTTTAATGTTCCCACTGCTGGGACACAGGCCTCCTGTCTAGGACAGAGAAGGTTTATATGTAAAGCGAGGAGCGAAATTGTTATGATTGTGTAGTGTATTAGTTAATTAGCATCTATTTATTCTTATCTTATATAAACTTAGTGTCCATAGAATTTAATACCTATTTAATATCTTTAAAAGTAAGGACTTGTTATTGGCTCTTCTATCAATCGAATTTACTACTTCTTATCTGGTTTTTTAGCTATATACGTCTTCCATATTGCTTAAATTAATTAATTAATTAATGGTCACTTCAGCGTCAATTTCACATGCACGTAGGACATCATTATATTCTCTTAGACCGCATCGCATCGCTTGGCAATCGCATTTGTGTAGAATCGATTATGAGGATGTTGCGTTGGGCCAAGGGTTGATGCGAAAGCGTTACAGGGCTCTGGGACTAAGGCAAGTATGGAACGGGGTAGGTTATTTAGTCAGTAAGAGTCTAACACTGTTTCCCTCTCCGCCTAAGGGCGGGTTTCGTCATTAGATAATTTTTACCTGCCATAAAAAAAGGACGTTGCGTAAAAATATTTGTCTGCAGGAGTTCGTTTCTTTGGGATAATTACAAACTTCTACACAACCAAAACTGTAATCAGAAGCTAGCGCGTGCTGTAATATGAATACCGCAAATATGTAATAATAAAGTTACCTAGTTAAACATTCCCGTTGCTCTAAGGGTAAATATTACCCCGCTATATTACTTATTGAACAAGTGACACTCGAGATTTATTACATTGAGTTCTATCTCCTCGAATATTATTACACGCACGTACGATTATGATTTACTATAGTGTTTTAGGTGAGGTTGGTTGCGAACCAAAAACTGAGCTTTAATGAATTGTGTTTCTTTTTATTATTCATGGAGCCTCAGGGGGTTGCCAGCATGGTCTAAGCCTTCTGGGGCCAAGGGTTGATACAAAAGCGGAACACCGGGGCCCTGAAACTCAGGCAAAAAGGAACGGTGGGTCGTTTAGTCAGTAGAAGTTTGACAATGTCTCCCGCTCCGCCCAAGGGCAGGATTAGTCATTTGATGATTTTTACCTGCCATAAAAGAAGGATGTTGCGTTAAAAGGCGTTTGTTTCTTTCGAATAATTTCAAAGTTTCTACACAACCGAAATTGTAATCAGAAGCTAGCGCGTGCTGTAATATTAATACCGCAAATATGTAATAATAAAGTTACCTAGTTAAACATTCCCCTTGCTGTAAGGGTAAATATTACCCCGCTATATTAGTTATTGAACAAGTGACACTCGAGATTTATTACATTGAGTTCTATCTCCTCGAATATTATTACATGCACGTACAATTATGATTTACAACAGCATTTTAGATGAGGTTGTTTAAATGCATTGCGTTTCTTTTTATTATTTATATAGGTAACAAAACTTCATGCAACACAAATAAAGGCGATTTCCGGCCACCGTAGGCGCGTGCTTGCGGATGGCGAGCAATAGGTAGCTCGCGGTCCGGTCGTCTGGTCAGGTCGTCGACAGCGCGAACTGTACCCACGCGCCAGCAGTTGGGTGTCTACCCAAGTCCGACCCTGGTATGAGGGTTAAGAAGGAACGAAGTGGGTCGTTTAGTCAGTAAGAGTCTGACACTGTTTACCGCTTTGCCCAAAGCCGGGATTCGTCATTGACTGAAAAGATATGATTTTTCCCACCATAAAAAAAAATCGGTTCACCTTGTGGAGAGATAGTTAGTCATTTATATAGTCATAAATCAAATTTAAAACATTTTAACAGTTTTACCCTAAGGACTACTGTTTTTAAAGAAACTTACATAACTGATTTAAATTATACAAGGCTGTCTGGTAAGCCTATTCGTCCCCTGACAGATATTAGTTCTTACAACGTTACCCGCGAGTGCTGCTAACGCCGTCTTAGAGATTAATTATAATAAGATAGACGGTCAACTATATGGCCTTGTTGTAATATTTTCTTACTCGTTAATACTTTAAAAAATGATATATTTATTTATTCCATAACTATCGCACAACGTTGCCTAGTCCAAAGCTAAGCAAAGCTTGTGTTATGGGTACTAGACAACTGATAAACATACTTATATATTTCTAAATACATATTACAGATTAGTTACACCCAGACACAGAATAAATGATTGTGCTCATTACATAAACATATTTTGTCCTGGGTGGGCACTGAACCCATGACCTCCGGCATAGCAGTCAGGGCTACTATCCACTAGACCAACAGTTACAGGCCAATCAATAATTAGCAAGAAAGAATAAGAATAGAATAAAAAACATAACCTATTTATGATATAAGATCTTGCTTTACACAACCTAGCAATAAGTAACAAGATTTTGGCAAGAATGTTTTTTTCAACAACCGCCCACTCGCCCTTGGGTGGAGCGGAAGACAGTGTCAGACTCTTACTGACTAAACAAACTATTCCGTTCATATATGTTGCCGTATGTACTAGAGCCAGAACCTTCCTTTCAAACACGAACCCTTGGCTCCAGTTAGCTTCGACCCTCCTGGGTCCCTACGGTTTTGCTAACAAGTTCATGAGGCGCGCGGGAACAGAGCGCGTCGTCGATGACTTGTGCTTAGTCCGGACTGTTACCAGACGACCGGACGGCGAGCTACCCATTGCTCGCTGTCCACATGACAAGACTGGTGTTACATTTCCTGGATTCTGACTATCCATAACGACTTTCACACTAAAAATAACTACAGGGAACAACATAGTTATTTGTAACATCCGAGGCACGGAGCAATTTTGGTATTTTAAGTTGGTTACCCATCCATAAACTGAGCTCAGTAACTGTTGCTTAACTTAATACTTTGATCACAAGTATCGACGAAAAGAGTGAGACAGTAAAATGATGTTCGGCCGAGACAGTGATGTAAGCTAGTTGTAGAGATAAACACTCAACCGAGAACTCGGCGCTATGTTCATACGTACCGAGTATTCAGCCGAGAGCACTCGCCCGTTTGCTCGCTTCGTGTACTCAAGTCCTTAAGAGGTCGAGCCGTGCGTTTATAATTCAGCCACGGGCTCCTCCCCACTCTCCAAGTAATCGAACCGGTGCCAAATACATGTGGATGGGACTCGTTACCATGGTAACGTACCTTTTGATAACATCGTTACATCATTTCGTGGACAAATGTTGGTGCAGAATTCAAAATAATTTATTGATTAAATCTATGCCTACTGAATCCTAGAGATAGAAATTTAGCATGGCATAGCATCTGCCTTATAATGTTCCCACTGCTGGGAATCAGGCCTCCTTTTTGAGAGAGAATGGTTCGTGATCCACCAAGCGGACTCAGTGCGGGTTGGTGGATGTCGCATGTCTTCGAATTTTCGGTTCTAGAACATGCAGCGGCATACCGGTAACTCACGATGTTTTCCTTCACAGTTTTGAGAGTAGTGATGGTGAAATAAATTACACAAAGTAATGCACCTGGCTAGGTTTGCACCCGTGACCTACAATTCGTAAGTCAGGGCCTTTACTACTCGGCCAGCAGCTCACCTAACACAAGTCACCAAAACGATTTCCTTTCAACTTTTCAGTCACTGGCGCCACTTTCAGACTTCCTCTAACATACTCATTACTCACTTTATCCATTCTCGTCACACCACAAATCCATCTCAACATTCTCATCTCCGCTACATGAAGCCTTTTTTCATCCATCTTTTTCACAGCCCAACCATCTGATCCATACAGTATGACAAGTTTTATCACAGACTTGTAAATTTTACCCTTCAACTTGAGGGGCAACAAAAACATAATATTTGTAGGCAATCTACACTAATATAATAAAGAGGTAAAGTTTGTTTTTTTTTTGTTTGTAGGAGGTAATCTCTAGAACTACTGGTCCGATTGGAAAGATTTTAGCAACAATAGAAAGCTGCTTTACTCCTGAGTGACATAGGCTATATTTTATGTACACGGGCGAAGCCGCGGACAAGAGCTAGTAAACTATAAAGCTTAAGTTTCATTTCACTATAATCCTCAGCAAAATTTTCGCTCCATACATAACACACAAGCAAAGACAGGACGCAGATGCAGTGTAACCGAGGTCACTAACCATGCATCTGCTACACAAGTACCTATCACCCGACGACATTAATTATGGAACTTAGCCTCAACGTAATTTGTTATGCTAAACTCCAAGTGGAGTGCTATCGCGTTCAAGCGGCGGCTCCTGAGTGTTAGTGTGTGGCTGGTAAACATGCTTGCTAGCTATTAGAGGCTTCGATATTACTTATATCTAGTGTAAGGCAGGGATGGCGAACCTATATAGATTGGATTTAATTGGATTTGAATTATTATTTAATTTAATTTGATTATAATTTATTGTATTTTGGACATGATTGTACTTATTTGAAATTTCGGATACAATTTATGATCAGCTAATATTATAATCTATTGTGTATTGTCTGTACCTACATGATTATGGAATGAAACTGAAATGAGTCTTTGGTACTTGAAATAAATGAATTATTGAATGAATTTAAAATAAACTATAAATAATTATATACTAAACCTAATTATGTACATTCATATAAGACTACTAGCTTTCATCAGCGGCTTCGACCGCATGAAAAAAGGTTTATCCATACAAATTTTGAACCCCCATTTCCTCCCTTTAGGGGATGAATTTTGAAAAATCCTTTTTTAGTGTTCACCTTTGTCATAAAAGAAAACCTTGTGCAAAAAAAATTTCATGGACCTAGTCCCAGTAGTTTTGGCTGTGAGTTGGTATGTTAGTCAGTCTGTTTCTCCTTTTATATATACAAATATTAGTCAGAGTGTATGTTTAGAGATTAAATAAACATTATACACCTCTGATGGCAGGAATTGGTGATGGTTGCCTGATAGTTAAAACTTAGTTAACTTAACTATTAATGGTTACACTGATGCGTTCAACTTACATCCGGAGTTGTGTCAATTATAATTGTTCCAAATAATTTATAATCGGTCATGAAAGCATAAATTATTTAAAATGGGACATTTTTGTCGCACTCTAGCTCAAACATTTACTAGATCATTACTTTGTGTAATCTATTTCATCACTACTGCTCTCAAAACCGTAAAGGAAACATCGTGAGGAAACCGGCATGTTCTAGAACCAAAAATTTGAAGATATGTGACATTCATTACTGACTGGCCTGTCAGTCTAGTAATTAGTGACCCTGACTGCTATGCGGGAGGTCGTGGGTTCGATTCCCACCGAGGACAAATGTTTGTGTGATGAGCACGATCATTTGTTCTGTGTCTGGGTGTAATTTATCTATAATATGTATGTATTTAGAAATATATAAGTATGTTTATCAGTTGTCTAGTACCCATAACACAAGCTCTGCTTAGCTTGGGACTAGATGGCGTTGTGTGATAGTTGTGGACACATATTATACAGGGTGTTTGGTGCATCGTTTGCCAAATTGATTTGGCCGACAGGATAGATCATTTGCTATATCTTCAGCCCCAATAAATCATTCCTTGCCACACCGGTTTTTTTTAAACATGTTTTTAACTTTTATTCTGAAAAACACCGGATTTCAACATTTAAGCTTACATAAATAAAAAAGTTATTAGTCTATCCAACAAAATTTATTTTAATATTTAAGTGTACTGTTGTATGGTTCTATGAAATCCAAAATTACTTGCTAGTAACGTGTAGTTTTTCTATAAAAAACCTACAAAGTGTATGGGATATGACAAAATAATTTTAAAACTCAACTTTAAATTTCTATAAAAAAAAAAACTAAAAGCGTTGGAGATCTTCGAATTTTCCAAAAAGTTCTCTAGTTAATGCCCTTTCCAACGGTGTGCAATATGCTAAAAAAAACCTTTTATTGACTTCACTAATTGGCTAAATGTAAAAAGACAGAGCTCATTTCAGAGACGATTCAGTGTGTACTTTTGGGCAGGAGTAATTGCAAATCATGTGGTTGGACCGCACTATTTACCTGATAACCTCAACGGGGATCATTATCTTGAATTTCTTCAAACAGAGCTGCCCTTATTGTTATCTGAACTGCCAATTTTCAATGAAGACAGGTCTTTTGTCTTTCAACATGACGGCTGTCCCGCTCACTGGCGATGATTTGTAAGGCAATTCCTAAATGACGCATTTCCAGACTCGTGAATTGGGAGAGATGGCCCTATTCCATGACCTCCACGTTCACCAGACCTAACTCCGCTGGATTTTTACGTCCGTCGGGAGTCGGGCCAAAGAACTGGTTTATGCGACGGAAGTTGAGACGAGAGATGATTAAGTGTAACGTATTGAGGCGGCTTTTGTGACCGTTAAATGGAGCAGTGGTGGCCCAGTGGTAATGGCCCCGACTTACGAGTTTGTAGGTCGCGGGTTCAAACTCAGCCAGGCGCATTACTTTGTGTAATTTATTTCATCACCACTGCTCTCAAAATGGTGAAGGAAAACATCGTGAGGAAACCGGCATGTTCTAGAACTAAAAATTCAAAGACATGTGACATCCCACATGACCCACCACGCGGACCCAGTGCGGGTTGGTACCCGCACTGGGCCCGCGTGATGGGTCATGGCCCATTCCCTCTCCTAGAGAGGAGGCCTGTGTCTCAGCAGTGAGAACATTAAAAGGCTGATGATGATGTGACCGTTAAAGCAGAAATTCATCTTCGAACTACAACTCGAGATAAGAGAAAGATGTCGCGCATGTATACGAAACAATGGCACCCAATTTTAACAAGATTTGTGATTTTAGTACCTGCTTGTGAAATAAATTTTTATTTCAATTTTGAGGAAAGTTAATAACCTTTGTAAAAAAAAAAAAATAATGTGCGTAAAAATGAGATATCAATATCTACCTACTTAGAGCAAGTTATTTTTTTTTCTTTAACTTCTTAGTGCATTTACCGTAATATCAAATATCAGCCTTTTGTGATTTGAGTGCAAATTTAGCCAGTTAGTGAAGTTAATAAAAGATTTTTTTTAGCATATTGCACACCGTTGGAAAGGGCATTAACTAGAGAACTTTTTGGAAAATTCGAAGATCTCCAACGCTTTTAGTTTTTTTTTTTATAGAAATTTAAAGTTGAGTTTTAAAATTATTTTGTCATATCCCATACACTTTGTAGGTTTTTTATAGAAAAACTACACGTTACTAGCAAGTAATTTTGGATTTCATAGAACCATACAACAGTACACTTAAATATTAAAATAAATTTTGTTGGATAGACTAATAACTTTTTTATTTATGTAAGCTTAAATGTTGAAATCCGGTGTTTTTCAGAATAAAAGTTAAAAAC
Source organism: Mythimna loreyi (assembly GCA_029852875.1). Lineage (NCBI taxonomy): Eukaryota > Metazoa > Arthropoda > Insecta > Lepidoptera > Noctuidae > Mythimna > Mythimna loreyi. The sequence continues at coordinate 18,266,386 of CM056796.1, read as the reverse complement.
ATGTTTAAAAAAAACCGGTGTGGCAAGGAATGATTTATTGGGGCTGAAGATATAGCAAATGATCTATCCTGTCGGCCAAATCAATTTGGCAAACGATGCACCAAACACCCTGTATATCAGTCCACATTAAGCCCGCGCGATGGATTACGGCCCATTCACTCTCCTAGAGAGGAGGCCTGAGTCCCAACTGTGAGAACATTAAAATGCCGATTATTCTCTAATTACATACATGACAAAAGAGTGGTAACTGCCGTTTCAAATTACCTAGAAGCTAAACATTTTAGCACTGGTATGCTTGAATTATTTAGCCGCGTGCCAACACTAGCATACGTACCATACGTTCGCGATCCCTGCTATAAGCGGTAACGGGCTAGAATATAGTGTGGTGTTCGATGCTAGACAATTTTATAGGCTGCTTGGTGAAATATACGAGTAGCTTCTTGCATATTCGACCAAGCTAGATAACACCTACATCGTGTACTAAAATAGATCGAAATTTTAATATTAGGTACTTTATTGAAATGGTTTTGGGGATGTGAAGTTAGAAAAAATTTAGTTGCACGTAAAAAAAGAGTAGATAAGTGATTTAAAAGAGTGTAATGAAAATTCCTTGTATGTTTTTCGCCATAGAGATCTACACTTTGGAATGGTTAATTTAGGTTCACTTTTTTGAGTGTAACTAAAACTGTAGACGTCTAGCATGGCCGAAATTCGCTACAGGAAATGTATGACAGGAAAACCATGGACCTGAAAAGACATAAATGAGTTTTAGTCATGATCCTGGTATGCAAAGGGTTCTAGTCACCAAAAGTTTGACACGTCTACTCGCCACACTTTAGACCACTGTTCCCAACGTGTAGTCCGCAGACCACTGGTGGTCCGAGATAAACTCTGGTCTGGGAGGGGGACAATTTTTTATACAAATGTTGTGTATACTATAACACTGCTCATTATTTCTGATTTTAAAGAATACGTGTGATACAACAAACCTCTGTCTCTGGGGTCATTGCTAAACAACAAAGAAAGCTGTGTTTGAAAAAAGGTTATGAAACACTGCCCTAGAGCCTAGAGAGAAAGAATTTATTAGATGATTCCCCACTCCCAATAAAAACATCTTTAAGTGCCTTGTCTCAATACGTTTACAAACATAGAGAAGAAGGTCGTATCATCAGTCCATTTGAATACCATATTCCCTAGGTAATTTAGCTCGACCCAAAAGCAAGCCACGCATAGAAATAGTTTCGATCAAAAACTGCTCATACGGCTAACCAATCAACGTAAAGCCACATAAACTCGACCTTGAATGCTAAAGGTTTTCTAGCTTCCAGTACAGAATATTGCAGAAGATCAACTCCATGCAACGAGTAAAAAGAGGGTGTATTTTTTTTGCAGCAAATGTGAAGTACTATAGTAGTCTGCCTTCTTGGCAATAGGCAAGCTTTTCAAAACTGAATTTTCTCACCGCTGCTCTCAAAAACGATGCAGGCACACACCGCACACCGCGTACACCAAAGGACTGGATCAGTTTGCCAGCTGTAGTCTTTCTTTTCGATTATAATTTAGGTGTCTTCAAGGCTAGAGTGAATAGGCTCTTAACAAAGTAATGCGCCTCACCATCAACGATTGCATCACTGCTTGTCATCAGGTGGGATCGCAGTCAAGCACTAGGTTATAGCAATTTAAAAAAAAAGAAAATATCGTGAAGAAATCGGTATGTCTTACAACAAAAAATTCGAAGACATGTGACATCCACCAACCCGTACGGGGCCGCGTGTTGAATAACGGCCATTCCCTCTCGTAGAGAAGAGGCCTGAATACCAGCAAAGGGAACCATTATACGGCTGATGCTATGCTATTGTAATTGATTCACACATATATACGACACTGCGGGGTGCAACTGAAAACCAGCGCTGGGTGTCTGACGCCCAACAAATGCTGAGGTGGTCACCCTTTCGGTTCGGGCACGCTGTGGTCATTTTATTTTTGTTATTTTTTTACTGTGTGTTTTGTAACTGTTGTGCTGTTTCTGTATCTAATAAATGTATTTCTATTCTATTCTATACATAAGCCATGTAACAGATACCAAAAAAAAAAATGTCAGCCAAACGAAAGCCATTCTTCACATTTACTGACACTTGATAATCCTTATCGCTTGTGTTATCACTGATTAGCAACGCCACCCGGCTTTGCGTGAGTGTAAACTTAACGTAACGTCGGCCCTGACCCAGACTGTGTACATCACAGGTTTAAATTACAACAAACTTTTTAAACGAGGAGAGTTGATAGGATATATTAAGTGGGTTGTCATATAAAATAACGTTTTATATATGAACCTAACTATATGGGAACATCGGGGCCCTGGAACCAAGGCATGATGGTATGGTCAGCCGTTTAGTCAGTAGAAGTCTAACACTGTTTAAGAATCCCACCCTTGGGCGGAGCGGGAGACAGTGTCATTCGATGTTTTTTTTCCCAAAGGACAATAAAATAAAGTTATTTTGCTGGTGTTTATTGTTCGATTTTAATATTGTACTACGGAGCCTTTCGCATAAAGGTCCGACTCGAATTTTCTAAGTTTTCTAGTTTATCGCATTCATACGGACAGATATTATTTTATGGATATATTGCCACGTTTTTTAGTAAGAATAGGTAACTTTGCCTGTTGTGGTCTTCCTTTCCGATTATAATTTATGTGGGTTCAAGGCTAGAGTGAATATGCTCTTAAGAAAACAGTGCGCCTCATCATAAACGATTGCATCACGGCTTACTATCAGGTGGGATTACGGTTAAACACTATTTTATATTAAACTAGCTTTTGATAGCGGCTTCGCCCGCGCACATAAAATATAGCCTATGTCTCTCAGGAGTAAAGCAGCTTTCTATTGCTGCAAAAATTTTTCCAATCGGACCAGTAGTTCCAGAGATTACCTCCTACAAACAAAAAAACAAACTTTACCTCTTTATTATATTAGTGTAGATAAAAAATAAATAGCATAAGCTTCAGCCTTCTGTATCTTTATATTATATGCAAGGACTGACTGCCGAGGCCTATTCCGAAATCAGATCGCAAAAGTAGGGAAGTGAGGCCATTTCCAAAGGATTTTATTCCCCCACTCTGCCTGTACATTTCCGTTGGGAAATGCGAAATTTTCATACATTTGATATTTTGTTTACGGCCCGTGAACGCTCGTAGTTTTGGCGCTTGAGATATATGTGTTTTTGATGTACCATTTTATGATTTTTAGTTAGGCCTGGCGTGTTTCAGTTTTCATGTTTGCGTTTTTCAGTGCTAATGAAAATGTTTTAGAATATGTTGGGGGAAATAGTAGGGACTAGTCTGAAAAAATACGTTTTACAGCAACATGAAATATGTTTTCCGAATTATATATTTTTTATCTCGTTCTTAAAAATTATACTATGCAACATAATACTTGGTTTTTTTATGGTAGGTAAAAATTATCCCGATAAAGAATCCCGCCCTTGGGCGGAACAGAAGATTCTTACTGACCAAACAACCTACCCTTTTCCTTCTTTGCCTTGATCCCAGGGCCCGGTAATACGCTTCCGCTTCGAACCTGCTGGGCCCCTTCAGTTTGCTGACAATTCCCTTAGGCGCGCATGTATAGTGCGCACTGTCGATGACTTGGGCTCGGTCTGGACTGTTATCAGGCGACCGGACGACGGGCTACCTATTTCCCTCCGGCCACTGCCAGAAATCGGATCAGACACATTGTGACGTCGGCTGCGGCGTGAACGTCGTTGCTTTTGCTTGAATATGCTAATTTAGATGTCTTCAAGGCTAGAGTGAACAGGCTCTTAATAAACTAGTGCGCCTTACCATCAACGATTGCATCACTGCTTACCATCAGGTCGGATCGCAGTCCAGCACTAGTTTATTGCAATAAAAAAAAAAATCTATTACATATTGTGATATTATTTTTGTTATATTTTATTATTTTCTCGTCACAATTCTCTCGGTTCCCTAGTGCAGAGTATAATGTTACAACCGTAAACTTTTCAGACGTGCTGTCGCGACCATTTATATTTCACTCCTACGTGAAAGTAAGTAGTTCTTTCGTGCAAGATGGCACTTAGATAGTTTTCTGTACAGTTTAATGTTCCTCTTAGTACTGATAATCGACACGCGATTGCATTTTTGTTGGCAATAGAGACCGCTATGAAACTCTCTTATACGAATATTTGAGTTGATTGGCAGAATTCGTGGGAATGGGTCTTTGAAAATTACTTTAAAATTACCTTTTCCTTCTTCCTTTTTTTTATCTTTGAATTAGTTACGTTTGTCACTAAATTTTTAATTTACTTTAACTTTTCTATCGATAAATCGATTAATGCAATGAAATATGATAGAGACCTGACGTTTGCAATTCCCTGTACCTCTTGATCTCCAAGCGAACGCCGGTGTTCATGCGGGCCTTAACAGAAAGGTTTGTTTATTTTATTTATTATTTATTTATTTATTTAAACTTCATGTACAGTAGTGGTACATAGGCGGACTTAATGCTACAAGGCATTCTCTACCAGTCAACCTTTGTTATTTTCCATATTTAAATCTATTAGTCTATGTAAAACTTTTTTTACGTTCTTGGATAAATACCCTATAGAAAAAAAATGCTCAATGTTTTATAATACACAACTGAAAACCTTATAAAAAAGTTATTTAGTCTGAAGTCTGACACTGTCTCCCGCTTCGCTCAAGAGCGGGATTCGTCATTCAATGATTTTTTCCACCATAAAAAAGCAGATCTTCTGGTCTGAGTGCCATCAGCGTAAAGAGATCATTGTGGTTTACGATAAAAAGACACAAAAAAAGGTAAACGGAAGCCCGTAGTAAATCTTGTTCAATATTCCGCTAAATCGTTTAAGATAACAGTTAATTTATTCAACCGCTTTTAGGTTAGTAAAATGCACATACAAAGAAAGTTTGTTGCCGTTCTGATGTTCAGAGAAAGAGAGAGTATTATAAAAAGAGAGATCCTGGACAAAAAGAAGAAAGACTGAATACGCCCAAGTGGAGTGAGGGATATTCAATACAATTCTTTATTGTTACATCACATAATATGAGTTACATAACATTTTAAGAGTAACTAAACCATTGCACATGCACCCTGTGGACACAGCAATTTCACTAATGTAGGTAGAACTTTTTTTTTTTTTTACATATATAACGGGGAAACAAGACCATTCGGATTTTTAGAAACCGTGACGTCAGCAGAGCTGACGTCACCATCTCCACTGTTAGGTTCACTCATTGCAATAACGAATACACAATTTAAATTTCACGATTCAACCTTTTATTAATCACACAATTAATAAGCAACACTTTTTAAAACAACTTCAAAATATAAAACCAAAATCAGAAATCAAAACTTAGTAATTTAAAAAGTAGGTACTCACAAAATATTCTGCTCACAATACAACTCGCCTTCACAAAATTCTCGTTCGTAATGTGTTTCATGTGTATAAAAAAGTACTCTGTGGTAATGTGGCTTCGCAACAGCCCACCATTTCAATATTAAAATGGCGTCGTTGTTGCGAAGTCATTACACTTTTTATTTTCACGAATTGCAGATAACTTTAATTATGAAAACAAACTTTGATTTGTTAATTAGTTTTACTATTTTTATTACTCAATTTTAACATTCAATTAATTCTCTATTGTTAAAAACATTTACTTGAATAGTTTACACGCGCGCCATATTTTTCGTTTTACCCAAGGTAGTTCAATTGACTATTTATTAAAACAATAATTTAACAGAAATGATTTTAAAACTATCGCATATCGCTTATTAATCAAGAAATGAATTTAGCAATAGATAACTTGTTTTTAAACCTAAGTTTGAATAAACCTTTAGTTATGATTTGATGTTACCATAACATCGCACACAACCGCGAATCATAACACGGCTTTTTACATTGAAAAGTAACGAACAGAATACAATAATCAAAACAAGAGTAATTTAAAACTATTCAGTCACTTTTAACTGTTAAATTTGAACTTAAAATTAATGTTTTTAAAGTTTACGTTAGCCTTGCGTCGACATATATAAAATTTTATTTATTTTATTTAAGGACAATCAATAAAGCTTTTTATTGTATTTAACCAGTTAATTATTAGACATAAAAATATACATTTAATTACATTAAAAATAACCTAAATAAACTAAAAATAGGTACTCTAATATTTACAAATGATTTATTGGGCATCAAATAATTCATCCACATCGATATCAATGGGAAAAGTGCCCAGAACGCTGGCAGCATTGCCACGCTGGATGGCAATGCTGATTCGCTGACAAGAATAAAGCCCAGCCCTCTGGTCACGCGAAGAGTCGACCAGCTGTTTGCTGATGTCGCGTACAACTCGATGAGCGTTCGATGAGTACTTATTACAATTTTAAGAGAACAAAGTTAAAATCTGAAAACCAAAAAATCTGATATACAATTATCAATAATAATAATAATTATCTGAAATATAATATCTGTTCCTATTGTTTATATCTATAATCATTACATCTTGACTTCTTAATCCTGATAAACAAATCCTACAAATTATACTGTACTACAAAAAACAAGTAACATACGAGTTGTAAGTAGATAAACATAGCAAATGTTATAAACCAAATCCAAATCAATTCTTTAAATAATGATATCATAGAAGAGCCGCAGGATTGATTGATGGAATCACTGAAGTGGTAGCATGCAAAGGACAACTGAAGGATTACACAGGTTTGACACACACTTCAGCTCTATGATAGAGCAGAAGAAGTAGTTTAATGATTTTCCACCACCAAAACAAAAGGAATATAATAAATACCCTTGCCTCCAAATGGCAATATTACCAAACAAAATAGACCTGACTAGCACGAATTATTCCTAGTACTGCTCCATTATCTACTCCACAACAACGCCAATGAAGTGATTTCCCGTATCAGATTTACATCGTAATTACGAAATACGAAACCTGACGCAAAATCCAGTAAATAAACAGAACTAGGTTAGAATAGCGATAACAGAACGGATATTTCCGATATCATCTAAATGGCATTGACGACACAAACTTACTAAATGCGTCTCTGAAACTGTAAACTCTGAACTAATCCTACAAGCACATCATTGGTTTGAACGTAAATGTAAAGTTGTGCCTCGACAAAGTTCTAAAAGGGATGAGACAATCTAAAGTCAGTCGTATGGTGATTTGTTTAAGGTTTAATGTTAGTAAATGTTGTGTTGACAAATCGTAGGTAAGTTAATGGGCTCGGAATGCCGTCAAATGGTTTAGTTCCTTTTGCAGCTGACGTTTAATTCTCTGACTAGTTCCAGTAGGACGTAAGGATTCGGACAGTTTCTGAAGAATTGTATGGAGGTGTAAATAACTATATTTAGGTATTCTGTGATTAGAATAAAGATAACGTATAGTGTTTGTTTTAATAAAGCAGTGACATTATTATATTCTCTTTGAGTTGATATTGTTTTGAAATTGATATTTTAAAGTAATTTAATTCTATATTTTTGTAAAGTTTTAGCAACTCATTCATTGTTTTTTCTGTTATACGAGTATTATCGTTTATTCAGCTAATATACATATTATTAAATATTTTTACAAAAAAAAAACAATAATAAAAGCATTTGAAAATATAAAAATAGTATTCGCCGGTGTCGGGAACAGGGTCTAAGCTACCGATGGTTAGGGTGGTTAGAGATGCGACTGGCATCAAGGAATACTCTTCTGTACCTATCAGGCTCTTGATCCAACAAGAAAATTAACATTTTTTTTTGTAAAACATTTAGACACAATGTAAATTGTTATTGGATAAATAAATGAAAAGTATCTTTAATTATTTTATACTGACAGTTTGTTTGTTATCCGAGACTTTTGCGTCAAATTTAATTTTGACGAATTTTTTTTTTTGTCGAATGTTGTGTATAAGAATTGCTCTCTAAGATGTGTCCCATGGGAAAGTAAAAGTAAATTAAAAATTAAGTAACAGCTAAATTTACTCATCATAAAAAGTCAGCCTCATACTGTTCTTACAGCAGGAACTTGGGCCTCTTTTCTAGGAGAGCGAATGAAATCAATATCGACCCAGCCGTTTTGGAGATTAGCTGAAACAAATGTATGGTCTACTTATATGTATAGCGTACCATAGTCATCATCATCCTACCCTTATCCCATATTACTTGGGGTCGGCGCAACATGTTTTTTTCTTCCACTCTGTCCTGTCACCCGTCACACTATCACTAACTCCCTTTCCTTTCATATCACTTATCACACAATCCCTCCATCTCTTCTTCGGCCTCCCTCTCCCTCTTCCTAAAGCATAGCATAGTATCAGTCTTATAATGTTTTCACTGCTAGAACACATTACATGCGTATCGAACAAAATCTTATGTCAAACATAATGATGATGATAGGCAACTAAGTCAAAAAGAAAAAGATAGTACGTATTATAACATTTTCTAATAAAATATTCACTGTTTCTGAGGAAGGAAATCAGAACAGCAATTGTAGCCAGCCTTATGCTGCAGACAGTTCCAAGAACATGAACTAACGACATGACGTAACTCTTGACTGGAACTGTTAACTATTTATAGACTAACCTAACTGAGGTCGTTAACTAGACGCGTCTAGATTACTGCTCCAGTGATTCATCTCTGACTGTGACACTGGAAGACACTGAGACTCCTTAACAGGGAAATATATACGATGAAATTATAGAAGGAAAAGAAAGAAGGAAAAAGAATGAAATAATTTTGTTTGTAATGTATAAATTGAGACAGGTTAAGGAACAACTTGTGATCCACGGATGCCCCTTAAGTTGAAGAGTAAAATCTACAAGTCTGTGATAAGTATACAGTACTGTATACAGTATGACAGGCCTTATCACGGACTTGCTGCTGATGCTGGGCTGTGAAAAACATGGATAAAAAAATGCATGAAAAGAAAAGATGAAAATGTTAAGATTTTTTTTTATATTACTCAATGCCGTCTAATTTCAAACTGAGCAGAGCTTGTGTTATGAGTACTAGACAACCGATACCTAAACATACTTATAAATTTCTAAATACATACATATTATGGATAAATTACACCCGGACACAGAAGATAAGATCGTGCTCATCACACAAACATTTATCCTGGGTGGGAATTGAACCCACAACCCTCGGTATAGCATTCAGGGTCACTAACTACTAGACTGACAGACCGGATGGATGTGCGGTATGATAAAAATGGATAAAGTGAGAAAAAAGTACATTAGAGGAAGTTTGAAAGTATCGCCCGTAACTGATAAAAACAAAAGGGAACTGTGTGTTTTGATAAGATCATATGAAGAGGAAGGATGAAACGCATATTACCAAAAGAGTTATGAGTTAACTTATGGATAAATGTAGAGGAAGAGGGAAGCCAAAGAAGAGATGGATGGTTTGTGTAATAAGTGATATGAAAGAAAAGGGAGTTAGTCATAGCGTGACGGATGACAAAACAGAATTAAAGAAAAAACACGTTGCGCCCACTCGAAACAAAATGAAACAAGGGCAGGAAGATGATAAATGTATTTTAAAAGCCACTGAACCGGCCTGACACTTCCGTACGCTCGAACGGCGGAAACTTGCACGGCGAGTGACCATTTTCTGGAACAGATAATCTCTTTTGTCCTGGGTGTATGTTCCCTTAGAATAATGTTTTACTATTACGCGTGTGAAGTTATTAGCAGCAACTAGTAGGCAATTTCTATCCCTACCAAGTTGCCTGGAAGAAATCGCCTAATGCGATAAGGCCATTGTATGTTTTCTTTATTATAAGGTGTTTGTTTCAAGCATTATAATGGTTCTAATGTTGAGACACAGGCCTCCTCTCTAGGAAAGTGAGTGGGCCGTAATCCACCACGCGGGCCCGGTGAGGATTGGTGGATGTCACATGTCTACGAATTTTTGGTTCTCGAATATGCCTTGTTTCCTCACACACATCAAACCCACGACTTCCTGCATAGCAGTAGGGCCACTAATCACTTGACCAGCAGGTCTGTCTAATTGATCTGCCCCCCAAGTTACTATCGTTTCCTAAACGTCGAACGCTTGGAATACGCCACGCCTCCAATTCTTTGTTCTGACCACGTAACTGAGCATCGAGATGACGTAGCGTGGCCAACTCAAAGCGTTCGACGTTAACTAAACGACCGTGACTTGGCTAAGGGGGCTATTCTTTAGCAAAGTCGTGTTACGTTTAAAGCGCAAACCATTTTATTAACAAAAGAAACAAAGCCTTTACACTCTTCAAAAAAAAAAAAACAACTTTCAATGCTGCAAATGAAAATACTTTCCATATACGAGACATTGAAAGTATTTTCATTTGCAGCGCTTACAAATGTATAAAAGGACATAAAACCCATTGTGTTTCCTTACCCACCTCAAAGTCTTTGAATATTTTTCATAATATGAACCTGAAGGTAGAAACACATATGCCTTTTGTGCAGGTTTCTACAGATTCGAATGTAAAAGTATTTTCCAAAGTATCGTAGTAAGAAAAGAGTTTTGTATTCAAATGGTTCTAAATTTTTGGTCTGTTTTACGTATGAAACTTCAATTCTAAGGAAAATAAGATATTTGCATCAGTGTAATATCGTCCTTAACTTTATTTACATTATACATAATATTGTCTTAACAACAATAACCACTGCTAATTGGACTCATTTGTTTAAACAATTTTTTTTACGAGTTTATGTGGCAGAAACGATGAGGGTTTCATTATCTAGGATATAAAAAGAAAACAAGTTTATTGATACAGTAGCCGATTTTGAAGAAATTAATTTCAAGATATGCTTTAAGCATATGATATGTGTTAACTCATTGTTTAGTTAAGCTCGCTTTTGTATATCAATAATGTCATAAATTGTTTTAGTGTTAGTTTGTTTTTGTACACAACTAGCGACCTGCCCCAGCTTCGCGCGGGTGCAAAGGTGATATATTATACCTATAAACCTTTCTCTGGAATCACTCTATCTATTAAAAAAAAACCGCATCAAAATCCGTTGCGTACTTTAAAAGATCTAAGCATACATAGGGATAAGCAACTTTCTTTTATACTATTTCACTGGATCACAAATGCTTGATAATTATTTTAACAAATTCATTGCTTACTCCATCACTATGTACTGACTACTCATTCGTTACATAATCAAGAACCTCAATAGAAAAACAACACTTACATAATGAAATAGTGTTCCAGAGAAAATTGAGGAAAAAAACAAATGATTTGCACATTTCTATCGTGTGTTTACGAGTATTCGTATAGTTAAGTAAATGGTTTGGATTTGATGAGGCGCTCTGTGTGGCTGTGTGAGACAATGGTGGTGCTAGAGACATACTGACGCGATTTTTAGCGCACGATTGTCGGTGAAAAAATAAAATAAATACTCAAACAAATATTTTTTCTTTTCCTGATATGACCAGTTTTTTTATGTGATATTTAGTATACTTATTATATTTTTTATTGGGGTACCGTATGAAACTGAAGTTAATATGGTATGTACCTCTTTTTATTTGAATGGTAGGTGTAGTACACAATAAACCGTTGCTAAAAACTTTTACGGATGGTAATGTTAATTCCTTGCTACATACACGAAGTTTTATTTGCTTGACCTTTAGTCTTGTGACATAAAACCATTATGTTATTTTTAAAGATGGAAAATAGCTTACTGGGTTGGTCAATATGTACACAATAAATCATCGTATTTATTTTAAATAAACAAACAACAACATTTTTTTTTAGTAAAATGTGACCTAAACAGTCATAATTTACATACTGACGTACCTCCGGTTCAGTATGTACCACGCAGTAAACTAAGTGAGCTATCCTCCATCTTAAAAAAAAAAAACTCAAATATATCCTATCTTCTTGTGTTTGGGTCTAGAACTAGTATACAAAATTAAAGTCAGATAAATCAGCAATCCTCTAGTAAAAAATAAAGCATAAGGTATGTTTAAAAACAGCTGAGTTTTAAATGTGCATTTTTTGGACACCTCACCCTAAATATGAATGGTATAATTTAACCCGGTAGAAGTATCAGAACTGCTAGTTTATTATATTTTTCCCGAAATCGCTCCTATCCGATCACTTACACCAATACTATAGGTGTTTCTGGGAATTCCTCCAAATACTCCCGCCACCCGGGGCGACGACCCGCCGCTGTGAAGTGAGTTTTGTTTCCATTTGACTCAAACGTCGACATTGTTTTGGCAAATAGACCTGTCTGAATGTTTGTACACGGCCGATTTGAGGAATATTATTAAGTTCAGTATTACCGACGTTTTGGCTAAGTATAATATTAAAGTACGTTTTAAAATTGAATTCTTGAAACTGGTATTTGTAAATGGTCTTTGTGTTTTCCATCTGATTACTGCTAAATTACTTCGTTTTTGTAGTCTGGTCTTGTATTAGTATGTATGATATTCAGAAACTCTGAAATAATTTGTCCGTGTTGTTTTTATAGTTCCGATCTTTTTTGAAATAAGAAGTCATCAGAGAGCGCCTGTCAGATTTTTACAGACTTAAAACCTGTTTAATTGTGTTCTTTAATTTACTCTTTGCGTCGGCTCTACTGGGCCTTCTTCGGTTTCACTAACCTCACTGTCATCAGCCTTTTTAATGTTTCCACTGCTGGGACACAGGCCTCCTCTTTAAGAGAGGGAATGGGCCGTAATCCACACGCGGGCCTGGTGCGGGTTGGTGGATGTCACATGTCTTCGAATTTTTGGTTCTGTTTCCTCACGATGTTTTCCTTCACCGTTTTGAGAGCAGTGGTGTTTTTGTTAATGTTTACTACCAAAATTTGTTTTTACAATGTTTAATATGTGATTTGATGGTAGCTTAAAAGTTTTTGATTTTCTTTTTTTATAAATGAAACTTCCTGGAGCTTCCTGGAGCTGCGACACAGTTTCTAACTATTGTAATTATTTTCGTATGCAAATGATTTGTAATTTTTTTTTTTGTTCCAATAAAGATATATCATACTTCTCAGTTGTACAATATTACATACTAATTACATATAAACTTTTCATTATCATTATTTATTTGACAACGCTAAAAAATCCAATTTCACATTTTATTACACTTCCATAAAGTGAGAAACAAAAAAATGGCGGGTTGCTCCCCGTTGGTACAGCTCGTACATTTTGAGATTGCTGCGAAAACACTAGAATTTTAAATGATCTCGTATCTGTAGGGGTCGAATCGAGATCTGCTAGCAAATTGTACATTCTAAGTCCTTTTTTAATAATGTATTTGGGTTCCTACTGTTTTCTTTTAGTATTAAGTAATTCTAGCAACAATGAAGCCCTTTTTTATTTAAGTAGGAAATCATCAAATATAACTTTTACAGCTCTTTTTGTGGCAGACTTTTACTGACTAAAGCACGCCTGTGTTCCTTCAGAAGCCCTTTGCTTTTCATGACCGTAGGCGGTGGAATCGCCGACAAGCACTAGTTCATATGAATTAACAGGCCCATGGGTCTTGTGGTTATAGGCACTGTCTGCAAAGCTGGAGATCGTGATTTCGATTCCCACCCAGAACAAATTTTTGTGTGATGCGTATGATCATTTGTTCTGTGTCTGGGTGTTATTTATCTATTATATGTATGTATTTAGAAATATAAAAGTAGGTTTATCAGTTGTCTAGTACTCATAACACAAGCTCTGCGTAGCTTGAGACTAGACGATTTTGTGTGTCAGTTGTGTAATATATTATGTACTAGCGACGCGCCCCAGCTTCGCACGGGTACTGATATTGAATATATTATGCAGGCATTATGCACCTTAAACCTTCATCTTGAATCACTAGATCTATTAAAGAAAACCGCATCAATATCCGTGGCGTACTTTTAAAGATACATAGGGATTAAGCAACTTTGTTTTATACTATGTAATGATGATAATGATAGTAATAAATTGTTATTTTAATTTATTTATCTTTGTTTCAGGTAAGTTACTCATCAGTTCGTTATTATTCCTTGAGCTGTGTTAGTAAGTATAATCTGTGCTAGTATACACATATTAGTTTAATAGACATATAATATAGATTGGAGTGCCCAAAATGTCCCTACAAGTGCACGCTGGAGGACCTTAAAAATGCCAATGAAGCTACTATAAATGTGGCAACCTACTGGGCCCAAAAACTTTGAGGGAAGCGGAATCCATCGATTCGAAAAGAAGAACTATAATAGACAAAAATTTTATTTATTAAATGCTTGATTACACAACCTTTCAGAGACAACCTGGTAAAAGTACATTCAGTGGATGTAATTTATCTGTGACTAACGACCCGCCCCAACTTCGCACGGGTGCAGTAGTAATATGAAATATATTATGTATGTACTATATACATATAAACGTTTCTCTTGAATCACTCTATCTATTAAAAAAACAGCATCAAAACCGTTGCGTAGTTTTACAGATCTAAGCATACATAGGGACAGACAGCGGGAAGCGAGTGTTTTATACAATGTAGTGGTATATGTTTTAGAAATTTATGTGTGTTTATCAGTTGTTTAGTAATCATAACATAAGCACTGTTTAGTTTGGGACTAGATGGCTTTGTGTAACAGTTGTGAAAAAAAAACTCTCTCAAACGTTCCTAACCTACTCTGTTTCTAAGCTTGAATCTATGGATTATTTTGTTTTTGCTGGTTGTTGCAATTCCTATTTTCGTCTCTTTCTTACACGTACCAATAGCCTTTGTGTGAGTAAGAGGGACTAAGCTATCCTCGTATACGAACATAAAATGGCGTTCCTTTTTTTGCCAAGTAAATGGAATTTTTATTCATACTGTATAATTCAATGTCATATATAATAAAACTTAAATATAAACTAAATTAAATATTTACACTACACTGCATTATATGCACAAACACAAAATATACTCAGGCGTCGAAGTATTCTTCCACATTGATGTCATCTGGAAACGTGCCCAGAAGAATGGTAGCATTGCCACATTGAATGACAATTGTGGATTCTTTAAGCAAAGAATGAGCCAGCCCTCTGGTCACGCAAAGTGTCAATTAGTCAGTATAAAATTTCCTTGGAAAGGAGACGTGCACTCGGACCCCATGACATTATGTGTACCTTGCAATTTTAATAGCCGCCACGTCACGTTAGTAATGACTGATCGGCGATTGTCACGCACTCTAGGCTTGTTTGGGGTTTGTACCCTGAAAACTTTATCATGATGATGATGATGACTTTTATTTTTGCAAATATGTTAAGTCAAGAGTGAATAGGTTACTTCTAGGTAAGCGCGCTCCATCGTCGACCGCATCGTCGCTTTTCATCAGGTGAGATAGCAGTCAAGCGCAATCCAATGAATAAAAAAAAAGTTTTCACAACACTTTTACATGTAATTTTTTTTGTTTCAGTTTATACTAGATGAGTCCGGTGTTTTCTAGCTATCATCTGTGCTATGCCGAGGATTAGGTACTACATACTGTGCAAAGTTTGTTTTCTAATGATGATCACTTATCTTTCCCCCGACTTAATAAACACTATGCACTTTCGCCTGGACCTAGTAAACAGCGATCATCCATACTATGATAACTATTCGATGTTACTTAAATTATGTGCTAGAGAATCCCCACGACTCTCACCAAATCATCGGTTTCAAGGCTGCATTTTTCAGTACATCAAACTAAAGCACCTTTTGACCTATCGATAATCTGTTCTATGAACAATGTGTCAAAAAAACAACAGCAATACAAATAAACAACTACAACAACAAGAAGAATAATGTGTGTGAGAAAAAAATGTGCCAAAAACTGCGCCCACTGCCACTTAAGTTTGGCAACAACTCCCAACAACACAACTACAACTATCACATAATGCGGCAACGTCATCTAGTCCAAAGCTAAGCAGAGCATTATGAATACTAGACAACATAAACTTATATATTTTAATATACATACAAATTATAGATAAATGACACCCAATACTACTCATAAACATTGTTGGACGTGACAATGCTGACTATGATTATAAGGGCCGGGACTACGTTAAGCGGTCGCCCGCGCGGTCTTTTACAAAACAACAACAACAAACAAACTAATAACTATTCATCATGATTATCATCATCATCATTTCAGTCGAAAGACGTCCACAGTTAAACAAAGGCTTTCCACTGTGGGGTATATGGATATAATATGTACAAATGTAATATGTGGGTGGATGAAAATAAACCAGTTGTCAATCGGACTCCGTAGTTTCATTCGACGCTCCCGCTAATATATTTCCTCAAATACAACTCCCACAAGCGCCACCACAAAGACCTCTCCTGTGCGTTTTGCATTCATCGGATTCCATTAACTTTTACTAACAACTATTTTTTTTTAAACATTATTATCCTGACCTATTGGTCTAGTGGTTAGTGACCCTGACTGCTATGCCGAAGGTCGTGGGTTCGATTCCCACCTAGGACAAATGTTTGCGTGATGAGCACGATCATTTGTTCTGTGTCTGGGTGTAATTTATCTATAATATGTATGTATTTAGAGAATATATAGGTAAGTATGTTAATCAGTTGTATAGTAACCATAACACTCACACACTGGACGACGATGTGTGACTGTTGTGGAATATATTATACTAGCTTCTGCCCGCGACTTCGTCCGCGGAAAATTTGTGAGACAAAAGTTGTGATAGCTCGGTTAATATCCATGTTGTATAAATAATTTATAGCCTATGTCACTCAGGAGTAAAGCAGCTTTCTAGTGTTGCAAAATTTTTTCCAATCGGACCATTAGTTCCAGAGATTACCCCCTACAAACAAAAAAACAAACTAACAAAAAAACAAACTTTACCTCTTTATTATATTAGTGTAGATGTAGATTATCCAGTAATCATGCCGCTTGAATATTATTCTTTATTTAATTCATTGTTCATTCACTAAAGACAATGAATTAAATAACTAATTTCAAGTGCTACGTATGCTAATGACAGCTACCCCACTCAAAGTTTATCTGCAAGACTAACACACGTTACAACTAAATTAAACATAGACAATTGCAAAGGGTGTCTTGTTCAGAAATCGTTCCTTCATACATACCTTTTTCATTATTCCAAAACGATTTCTCTAAGTTTTTGACTCCATTGTACTTTAACTACAAATTACTATAGCATAGTATCAGTAGAATCAGAAATGAAGAGATCCGCAAGAGAACCAAGGTTGCTGACATAGCGAAAAGAATCGCCAAACTTAAGTGGCAATGGGCAGGGCACATCGCACGCAGAACAGATGGCCGCTGGGGCCGAAAGGTTCTGGAGTGGCGACCGCGTACCGGAAGACGTAGTGTTGGTAGGCCTCCCACAAGGTGGACCGACGACCTGGTCAAGGTTGCTGGAATACGATGGATGTGAGACGCACGGGACCGGTCGTTGTGGCGACGTTTGGGGGAGGCCTATGTCCAGCAGTGGACGTCTTTCGGCTGAATTGATGATGATGATGATAGCATAGTATAGCATCATCCTTATAATATTCCCACTGCTGGGACTGAGGCCTCCTTTCTAGGAGATAAAATGGACCGTGATTTCAAATTTCTTCAAATTTTTGGTTCTAAGACACCTCACAAGTTTTTCCATCACTGTTTTTAGAGCAGTGGTGATGAAATAAATTACACAAAGTGATGCGCCTAGCTAGGTTGGCACCCACATTTTATAATTTTAAAGTAACAACTGCACTATAAAATATGTACACAAAATGTTATCTATTGTAAATTATTCTTATTAGGTCTAACCTATACATTCCTCCATGCCTTCCATTATTCCTGGCTCTGAACCACTCCTCGCCTATTTCTAAGGAAGACATCGATGTTGGGTCACCATTTCCTTCTTAATCTGCCGCGAATCCGAAGAGCGACTTCAGGAGGACAACTTTGTATTTTCCTGGCCACCCACTCGATCGACATGCGGCAGATATGTGCAACCACGTCATTATCAAAAGCTTTATCTACACTAATATAATAAAAAGGTAAAGTTTGTTTTTTTGTTTGTAGGGGGTAATCTCTGGAACTACTGGTCCGATTGGAAAAATTTTAGCAACAATAGAAAGCTGCTTTACTCCTGAGTGACATAGGCTATATTTTATGTACGTGGGCGAAGCTGCGGGCAAAAGCTAGTTATAAATAATCACAAAATAATACGTTTCGGTGTTGCCGGTACAATTTGTGAGTTGCAATTAATGGGAATACCGATTACAAAATAAATTAAATAATATTATTGGAAACCGAAAACAGAGTACCTAAATAATTAGATTTCATACCAAAACATAAAACGAGTTAAATGAAAGCTACGGTAGGCGGTCGTCTCCTTCTGCGAAGCGGTAATGCTAGCAAAGGAGGAGGCTGCACACGTGAGCGAACGGCGCTCACGTTCCAGCCGCCGCTCGCTGGGATTTCCATCCCGATTTTGCGGTTATCGTAGGCGCGGGATTGCGAACGGCGAGCAATGGGTATTTCGCCGTCCGACCACCTGGTAACAATCTGAACTGAGCCCAATATGTCGATGGCGCATAGTGATCCACGAACGCCTCAAGGAGTTGTCAGCAAACTGTAGGGGCCTAGTACCTACTGGGTCGAAACCTACTGGACCAAAGATCGTTTTCTGAAAGCAACGGTATGAAAAGCAATGAAAGATCAGGAGTGGGTTTTTAGTCAGTAAAAGTCTGACACTATCTCACGTCCCACCCATGGGCGCGGAGACGTCATTACATGATTTTTGCATCAAAAAAAAAAGCTTGTATTTTTTTCTGTTCAATTTTTTCATCTCCGACACGTTTCTTTCTTGGATTAAGATATATTATCCTTATGCTCTATCATAAAAATAACTTTCCGCAATAACAACCCTGGTCATAACACACGTTCACTCAAATCCGACGAAATAACTTAGGTTTATCCGAAACTTTTAGCATCCCAACTTTCGCATCCCAACTTTTAGCTTAGGACTAAATCTTTTCCAAGTTTTCGATAGTGGTGGGCGTTTTAACAACGAACTACTTTCAAATACCGTTTTCTTTGTTACAACGAAACAACCGTTTTCCGTTCTGCGACCAAACAATCTTCGTAGCACAAACCAGTCTTCGAGTTACTGTATGCGATTGTTACCTTATTTTAGAAGCAAAAAAGATCGAGAATCCATTGATTCAACGATCACACACGTCGCGTCGTCGTTGTAAAACTAATCGTCAACTCAAAATCATTTATTTCAAATAGACCATTTACAGGCACTTTTGAAATGTCAAAATTGAAGCTAATTTGCACGTTCCAAGGCGTAGACTCCTATGGAGAAGAACGTGCAAGAAACTCCATGGGCACTCTTTTGAATCAAATTTAAATTTACATATTACATGGTTACAAATTTATGTTGCTTCTATTATGCGAGCACAATGTAGCGGTAGTTAACAAAAAGTAAAATAATAATAAAAAAAAATAAAAAAAATCAAATAAGCGCCTAGCAGCCAAGAGATGACCGGTCTCAACTGTCGGCACCCGTTCACGAGCATGACGCGCGTATCAGCGCCACTCCACTCAACCATGTAATTGTAATGTAAAATGAACTTTATGACTTTGGAATAAAACAAATTTTATTGCTACTCTTAACCTTTTGAATACCGTAATTAGAGTGACAATAGAAAGATAATAGGTGTGCGAACGCCGCGGCGGGGCTCAAGAGTTTTAACCGTCCGCAAACTAGTCGCGTCTACAAACGTTTTCTGCAACTATTACATGCAACAAAAACGACCAAACAGGTCCTGGTTTCGTGTTTTTTTATGGTGTAAAAAATCATCTAATGACGAATCCCGCCCTTGGGCGGAGTGGGAAACAGTGTCAGACTCTTACTGACTAAACGACCCACCCCTTTCCTTCTTAGCCTTCATACCAGGGTCGGACCTTCCTTTTTGAAGCCGGACCGGGGCCCCAGAAGGCTTCGGCCCTGCAGTTGGACCTCTTCCTTTGCTGACAACTCCTTGAGGCACGCGGGAACAGAGGGCACCGTCGATGAAAGGCTTGCTCCGGGCTATTACCAGACAACCGGACGGCGTGCTTCCCATTGCTTACCGTCCGCAAGTCCGCGCCTACGGTGGCCGGAAATCGGGATCGGAATCGCGGCGGCATCTAGGGCGTGAGCTCCTTTGCCTTATGCCTCCTCCTTTGCTAGCATTACTGCTTCACAGAAGGAGGCGACCGCCTGCTACTTCTCCTCGCTGCGGACCATGGCTTCTACCAGGGTCCGACGCGAGAGATCGTCGCCGCCGATCGCTCCCACACGCTGGTCGTGGTCATTTTTGTCTTTAAACCAATCGCGACGATAACCGTTTTCAACAACCGTTTCTGTAGCAGTTTCGTCGGTCAAAAATTCGATAACGACCCATCACTAGTTTTCGACCTAAATCTGCCTTCCCTTATCCAAGTCTTAGTTACTGAGTTTCTTATCACAACGTTGCTCACTGGTTCGCTGAATTCAGTTCATATTTCAGCAGCTCTACCTCTCTAAATTTTGCCTCCAACGTCCAACTGACTGGCCTGTTGGATGGTTAGTGGCCCCGATTGCTGTGCCGGAAGTCGTGGAATTGATTGCCAAATAAGACAAATGTTCTCGTAAGGAGCATTGTGAGCGATCACTTGTTCTGTGTGTAATTAATCTATAATGTGTATGTATTCAGAAACATAAAAGTATGTTTATCAGTTGTCTAGTATTCATAGCACAAGTACGTAAGTAGTTTGAGACTAGATGGCGTTGTGTGATAGTTTTGGAAAAACACTATATTAAAGGTGAAAGTTTTTGAATATGTATGAGTGTGTATATATATAAAATTTCAAAGAAACTTGGTATTTTTTATATCGGAAATAAAAGGTATAAGTTTTAGAAGAAAAAGGACTTTATTTAAAAAAATATATCTTTACAAATCCATAGGGTTTTATGTACAGGATCTACCCTCCACGGGATTAAAACTGTGCGGTGTTTACAGTGTGATATTATATTTATATTAGATACGTTCCTAATGTTCAATACAATGTTTATAGTTTCTGAATGAATTACATGAATAATATAAACATAAGCTATTTCTCGGGAAATATATGAATGGTCAAAGCTGGTCAACAATATTGTACGAGGGTTGAGGGTAGTTCGAGGTATGATTGAACATCATTAAAGTAATTTTCGAATGTGGAAATAGATTTCTTGGAAGTTTGTTCGGTGCGACGATGGATTTGATGTCAAATATACCCACAACAAGTTTCGAATTATGTGATTAATAAAAAAGTATAGGTATTAAGTTTGTTTGACTTTATTTGTGTAAATCTATATATACAGGGTGTTTGGTGCATCGTTTGCCAAATTGATTTGGCCGACAGGATAGATCATTTGCTATATCTTCAACCCCAATGAATCATTCCTTGCCACACCGGTTTTTTTTTAAACATGTTTTTAACTTTTATTCTGAAAAACACCGGATTTCAGCATTTAAGCTTACATAAATAAAAAAGTTATTAGTCTATCCAACAAAATTTATTTTTATATTTAAGTGTACTGTTGTATGGTTCTATGAAATCCAAAATTACTTGCTAGTAACGTGTAGTTTTTCTATAAAAAACCTACAAAGTGTATGGGATATGACAAAATGAAGATATAGCAAATGATCTATCCTGTCGGCCAAATCAATTTGGCAAACGATGCACCAAATACCCTGTATAAAAGGAGAAACTGACTAACTGACATATCAACGCACAACAAAAACTACTGGGACTAGGAGCGTGAAATTTTGCACAAGGCTTCCTTTTATGACGTAGGTAGGCGAACACTAAAAAAGGGTTTTTCAAAATTCAGCTTCTAAAGGGATGTAATGGGGGTCTAAAGTTTGTGTGGAGAACCCTACTTTAACGCGGGCGAAGCCGCTGGCAGAAGGCTAGTGTATAATATATAATTAATTTATTTCTGTAAATATACATAATTCAATTATATTATATTAATGGTTTATTAGTATATCTATTCTATTCTTGTATTCACTTTTCCTTTCTCTTTTATTGCACCTACCACTGTTTGTCTCTCCATCATCCTAAGGTCGACTGGTAGAAAATGCCTAAGGCATTGAGTCCACCTCTGTACATTTGTGCATAAAGTGTTTAATAAATATAATAGCTTAATCACACCTCGATCTTCAAGTTAATAAGGGTGTTTTTAATATCGTGCGGATTACTCCGTATGCGGTTGTTTGGAATCAGGTCCCGCAGACGGCTTGCATATTTCACTTATTCAAAGAGTCAAAAGCATTTATTTCAAACTAGCTTTTGCCCGCGGCTTCGCTCCCGGCAACAGATTATTCTACTCTACCCTACTCTACCCTACTCTACCCTACTCTACCCTACTCTACCCTACTCTACCCTACTCTACCCTACTCTACCCTACTCTACCCTACTCTACCCTACTCTACCCTACTCTACCCTACTCAAACTCAAACTCAAACTCAAACTCGTTTATTTCAAATAGACCATTTACAGGCACTTTTGAAATGTCAAAATTGAAGCTAGTTTGCACGTTCCAAGGTGTAGACTCCTATGGAGAAGAACGTGCAAGAAACTCCATGGGCACTCTTTTAAATCAAAATTTATATTTACATATTATTTGGTTACAAAATGTTGATTCTAATATGCGAGCACGATGTAGCGGTACTTAACAAAAAGTAAAATAATAATAATAAAAAAAAGAGAATTTCAAATAAGCGCTTAGCAGCCAAGAGATGACCGGTCTCAACTGACGGCACCCGTTCACGAGCATGACGCATGTATCAGCCCCACTCCGCTCAACCATTTTAGAGGGAACAGAATGACCCAACACACGCGCCACCATCAGCGAGACATTTGAGAGAGCATGACAAACTCTCAGCTGCCATGCTCGTATGTCAAATAAGTTGCAACCAAGCGAAAAATGCTCCATGGTACTTCACATTTACAAAGTTTAAAAAGTGCTTCTACATTATACAATGCTATTGTATCCACATAAAAAAAAAATAATAATTGTAGATGGTCATAAGCTTCAATTAAACAAATAAAATATAGAACTATTACGAAAAGCCAATATAAAAAGGGCAACAACTTCCATCCTTTCAATAAATATGTTAACAAAAAAAAAAAAACAAATTAGAAGGCAAAAGTAGACTGTGGCTGTGGAGCAGGAACGGCATTTAACCAAGCATTATTATCAAGAATGTAATCTTCCAGTTTATAATATGCTTGTCTACATAGCGTGCGTTTAATACAAGTTTTAAATTTGGATTCATTCAATTGAATAATCTCACTTGGTAATTTATTATAAAATTTAATACAGCACCCCATAAACGAACTGCGTACTTTAGCCAATCTGAACCGAGGTTGATCTAATTTGTCCCTATTTCTGGTATTAAAATTATGCCTGTCACTTATCTTAGCAAAAAGATGAATATTTTTCCGAACGTACATGATATTTTCATAAATGTATTGACAAGGTACCGTCAAGATATTTATATCCTTCTCTGCTACTCTACCCTACTCTACCCTACTCTACCCTACTCTACCCTACTCTACCCTACTCTACCCTACTCTACCCTACTCTACCCTACTCTACCCTACTCTACCCTACTCTACCCTACTCTACCCTACTCTACCCTACTCTACCCTACTCTACCCTACTCTACCCTACTCTACCCTACTCTACCCTACTCTACCCTACTCTACCCTACTCTACCCTACTCTACCCTACTCTACCCTACTCTACCCTACTCTACCCTACTCTACCCTACTCTACCCTACTCTACCCTACTCTACCCTACTCTACCCTACTCTACCCTACTCTACCCTACTCTACCCTACTCTACCCTACTATTCGAATTTTTCTCACCTTTTAAACCTTCCCTAGACCTCCACGAATAATTCAAGACCAAGATAAGATAAATCCGTTCAGCCGTTCTCGAGTTTTAGCGAGACTAACGAACAGCAATTGATTTTTATATATATAGACTAGCTTTTGCCCGCGGCTTCGCTCCCGGCAACAGATTATTCTACTCTACCCTACTCTACCCTACTCTACCCTACTCTACCCTACTCTACCCTACTCTACCCTACTCTACCCTACTCTACCCTACTCTACCCTACTCTACCCTACTCTACCCTACTCTACCCTATTCGAATTTTTCTCACCTTTTAAACCTTCCCTAGACCTCCACGAATAATTCAAGACCAAGATAAGATAAATCCGTTCAGCCGTTCTCGAGTTTTAGCGAGACTAACGAACAGCAATTGATTTTTATATATATAGATAAACGCTTTTTTCTTTCAAAAGTGCTTGTTTGTACAAGCACTTTTGAAAGAAAAAAGCTACAACAGAAATACATAATTTCAACTGCCTAGCTATCGCTCTATTCTTGCGCCCCTCAAGAATTTGTCAGCAAAACCGTGGGGACTCTGCTCTTTGGGTCGAAGCCAGCTGTGGCCCAGGGTCTTTTTCTGAAAGGAAGTCTAACCCCCAGTACGACGACTCTAGGAATAAGGCAAGGAAGGTACGGGGTAGGTTTTTTAGTCAGTAAGAGTCTGACACTGGTCTCCCACTCCGCCAAAGAGCGGGTTTCGTCATTCGATGATTTTCACCTACCATAAAAAAAACCCCAGTACGAAAGACAAATAAGGTACGTGATGGGGTATTTAGTCAGTAAGTCCGCAGGATTCATTGGACGATTTTTACACACAATAGAAAAGAAAAACTGTAGCTATTGCGGTTCTTGAGATATACCGACGGATGGACAGACAGCGAAGTGTTACTACTAGGGACCCTTTTTTAGCTTTTGAGTACAGATCTCCACGACCATCAAAATAAATGTTAGGGTAAAGACAAAACAGATTGATATAGTCAATAAAACCTAGAGATTAAAACATAAAGATAGTCATTAAAACCTGTTTACTGGTTGAATACGTTTTTCTTGTAAGTAAGTAATGATATAATGTAGCTTGAATTTCCATGAAAAGTTACCGTTTTTATTAGGTTGAGTAAACAGGCTGACGGCTCGCGTGATATATGGCAGAAATCGCTGCTTATGTAGACAGTGGCTGAACGGTTTCTACCAGGCAACGTTTATTTATAATACTTACGTTTTTATTTACAGCATTGTATCAAATTGGATCTACTCATCATCATCATCATCAGCTCCTTTTTAAAAGATGGAATGAACCATAATCCACGAGGGCCTAGTGCAGATTGACGGGTGTCACATTTGTTCACGATGTTCTCCTTCACCATTTTGGGAGCAGTGATGAAATAAATTACACAAAGTAATGCACCTGATTGAATTTGCATTGCACCCGTGAAATACAACTCGTAAATCGGAGCTGTTATCACTTACCATACCACCGTTAACACCCCTGCTCCCTGGGATCTATTCAAGATGGATGAAATGGCGACATGTCACTGCAACAACTTGTGATCCACAGATGACCCTCAACTTGTAGAGTAATACCTTCATACACTTGCCATACAATGTGTTTTACAAATGTAATTTGCACCTAGTATAATCAGTGTAATTGTAATTTTCTAGATCATAGATCAAATGAAAACCAAAATTGAAAAAACACTATATTTGAGAAATAATTATTGCTTTGCCTTTGTGTAGTTTATTTCATCAGTACTGCTCTCAAAACTTGAAAATTTGAACGTTTATTTGAATACACGTGAACCAATCTGCACTGGGGCCGCGTGGTGGAACTTGGCCCATTCCCTTTCTTAGAGAGGAGGCCAGGCCTGTGCCCCAGCAGTGAGAACAGTAAAAAAGCTGATCATGATGATGATGATGATTGCTTGACTTATGCTTGTCACTGAATAAAAAATACCTAAACTATAAAAATGCTTTTAAAAATAGTCGGAATCAGAAACTTTATTTATGAGAATTTCTCATAGTTTCTGATTCCTTTGAATTTCTCACTATACCTTTTTTTTGGTGGGTAAAAATCTTTCATGTACAGAGCGAGACATAGTGTCAGACTTTTACTGACTAAAAAACCCACCCCGTACCCTTAGCCCTTCATACCGGGCTAGCACCTTGCTTTCAGAAACTGGTCCGTTACTCAGTAGGTTTCGGCACTGTCAGGCTACCTTAGAGTTCACTTTAAGTAAAGTCTGTGTAAAAGTTGTGCAATGGGTTAAATGGGTTAAGTATTTTATGGCATCGTAACTTCTTGCTATCGAATAGATCCATTACGTTTCTCTAGATCAGTGGTTCCCAACTTTAGGTTTTCGGACCACTGATGGTCCACAAAATTTGCTCTGTTGATGGAGGGAAACCTAACAATTTTCAACTGAAAAGTATACTGTGTTTTCTATAAAATTGCTCCTTACTTTTGATTTTAAAGAATTTAGGTTTGTTACAGGTTTTGAATTTACAATACGTTACGTACGTTAAATGCCCTGAAAATAGTATGCTCAGAATAAGGACCGGAATCAATTTCCATTTAAATATACATTAAATTTTTTTTTTTTATTCCCTCCACACATTTTTCTCCCGCGCCTTCTTGAACAAGTCCTCATGGTATGCGTCTAAATCATCTTGCCACACCTTTCTAGGCAATACATTAAGTTGTTGCCCTCTCTATTTATTAATAACCTAAGCTATCACGTGCGCAAACTTGCCAGAATAGATCAACGAACTCAAAAGGTTTTGTCGTCCAATTTACTATTAATATTTATTTATACTTGCTTTCTGTCAGCAGCTTAACCCGTAAGCAGGTTTTTTCATACAAAGTTTTGACCCCTGTTTCATACCTTTAGGGGGTGAATTTGGTGCAATCCTTTCACAGTGATCGCTTGCGCCATTAAACGAAGCTTTGTGAAAAATTTCACGCACATCAAAATACAAATCTCTCTCAGTCTTGTTATCAACAAAGAAATGAAGGCTTTTTTGTTTAAAAATCGAATGACGATTCCTGCCCTGCAGGAGCAGGAGACAGTGTCTATTGACTAAACAACCCAACGTTACTTGGGCCCAGCTGTTCCGCTTTTCTACCTTTGGCCCCAGAAAGAAATGAAAGTGGTCCCATGTCAAGAAAAGGTTGGGAACCACTTCTCTAGAGCATAATATACGAGTTAAAGTTGGACATTTAAAATTGAAAAAACAACTGCCATATAAGTATTCACATAAAATATCCGTTTCAACTAGTTTTGTGACTCTGTTTCAAAGGTAATTTCCAGAAATTGGTTTGCACTAATGGCGTATTTTTTAGGTGCGAGACTGTCAAATGCCTTTGTTTATTGTGTTAAGGTTCAGATTGTTTGCACTGTGGATCGGTGTTTTAGAAAAATAACAAACGTCTTCACTTGATGGTGATTTATTTGCGACTAAAAAATCATTACATTGCACGTATTAATATATTGAACTGGACAGCCTTTTCGAGCTCAAAGATGGAACGAGAGATCATGATTAACTGACTAAAAGTACACCTGTAACTTTCAAGCACACTTTACGATTGATCTTGCTGGAACCCTATAGTTTACTGAGCGATACGCGCTGTCGACGAATTGGAACGGCAAGCTACGCATTGATCGTCATTCGCAAGCCCGCGCCTTTTGAGGTTGGTAGT
Source organism: Mythimna loreyi (assembly GCA_029852875.1). Classification (NCBI taxonomy): domain Eukaryota; kingdom Metazoa; phylum Arthropoda; class Insecta; order Lepidoptera; family Noctuidae; genus Mythimna; species Mythimna loreyi. The sequence continues at coordinate 18,238,739 of CM056796.1, read as the reverse complement.
CGGGGTCGGTGTCTCAACGATTGCGATGTGCTATCTCTTTCACTCATCATTACTGCTTCGCAGAAGAAGACCATTTTGTATCCTGCCCTTGGGCGGAGCAGGATACAGTGTCAGACTCTTACTAACTACACAACCTACCCCATTCCTACGTTGCCATATATACCAGGGCAAGAGTCTTCCTTTCAGGCGCGAACCCTTGGCCCTAGTTGGCTTCGACCCTTCTGGGAAGACCATGCCATTCCCGCCTGTTCATTCCTGCTCTAGAGTGAAGACGTATCCAATTTTTACTGCTAAAAATCCATACTCTATGTTCCTACCTTGTACCTTTTGCATTCCAAGGCCACAGTATCACCTACAAACAATCCTTCGGCCCTACAGGACTTTATACCATCCCAATACCCATTTCAGACTCACTAAAGTAACAAATAAACAAACAAATTTAAACATAAATTAAGTTTGTACGATTTCATCAAACTACTTTTCAGTATATCAAACTATTCGGACCCTTTTTCGTAGAACAAACCTTTATTGGAAACTATTCAATCGACCAACATTATTTAAAGGGTAAGTATGTTTATTTTGTAAATTCCAAAATTAATTTACAATAGGATCGAATAATAAAGTAATCTTAAAACTATATAATCATCATAATGTAGTGTATATAACACATAAATTAAAAAAAAAAACCCTTATGAACTTAACTAAAAATAACTTATCTAATAAGGCGTCAAAAAACTCTTCCGCATCGCTGTCGACTGATAAAGTGCCCAAAAGGCTGGCAGCATTGCCACGCGGTATGGCATTCTGTGCCCAAAGTAGAATCCAGCCTTTGGGTCACGCGAAGTGTCAACAAGTCGTTTAGAACGCTCATTAGATAGACAGATAGATAGATATACAATTTATTGTAGGCACACCATAAACATGAACGGGTACATTAGAATACTTAAAATTACTACTATTACTACTATTATTACTATTTTGCTCATTAAACAACTTGTGGGCACTCTTTTGATATGTAGTCGCTTACAATAAAACAGAAGATTTAAGGCTATTGAAAAAGGCTATGCTCGGTGTTTCGCTGCATGATCACATAAGAAATAAAAATATCTGCAGGAGAACCAAGGTTGCCGACAAAGTTCGAAGAATCGCCAAACTTATGTGGCAGAGTCGTTTGGGACGAAAGGTTCCGGAGTGGTGATCACGTTCCGAAGAACAGCATTGGAAGGCTTTCCACAATGTGGACCGATGACCTGATGAAGGTTACGGGAATCCGATGCATGCGAGATGCATTGGACCATCATTATAGCGTCATCATTACAGCATTACACTAGGGGGAGGCCTATGTTCAGTGGACGTCTTTCGGCTGATATAATGATCATGATGAAATCAAATCATAGTAATTCACATGGCAGGTTTCTGCGACGCGGCATCATATCGCAACGCCTCGCTGTATTGTGTATAAGCCCTTAAACATACATCCATAGATCCTATCAATTTAAGAAATTAGAAAAAAAAATCCCTTACACGGCACCTCTTTGAAGGGTGAAGCCTAAAATTTGCAGATAATACAAGCCAGCCAAGTCTTAATACAAAAAGGGTCATCTTAGGGAAGATACAAGAAAAATATTATCCCCTAAAAGAGGGATGCTGCGAGCGACATTTTGATGACACACATCTTCCATTTATTTTTAGCTTGCCACGTAAGTGAGTACTTTGTCCTGACAGATTTGATGGTGTGGTCCTAATGTTAGAGGGAAGAGAATTAAGGTTTTGAGGTAGGTAAAAATCATCCAAGGACGAATCCCGCCCTTGGATGGACCGCGAAACAGTGTCTAGCTCTCACTGACTAAACAATCTACCTCGTTCCTTCCTTGCCTTAATCCCAGAGCCCTGGTGTTACGCTTTCGCATCAATTCTTGAGATTGATCCTGAACAGTGAGCACCGTCGACGACTTGGGCTTGGTCCGGACTGTTACCAGATGACTGGACGGCAAGCTACCCATTGCTCGCCGTATGTTAGAGGGTTATTATGAAAATTTCGTCTTAAGATGTCTAGTCTAGGATGATTATCATCATCATTTCAGCCGATAGACGTCCACTATCGGACGTAGGCAGCTTCTAACTTCGGCATAATGAACGGTCCTATGCATCTAACGGATTCCCGCAACCCTTGCCAGGTCATCGGAGATTTTCCAACACTGCGTCGCCATTGCACGACAGCTTCCGTAGCCAATTAACAATCGTTTCGCTAACATCGAACGCATTAAGTTGGTCACGCCACCAATATCTTTGTTTTGAAGTCATCTCAACAATCAGTCAGTTGTTCAGAGCAAAAGAATTGGAGGCATGGCTTATTCTAAGCGTTCGACGATAGCAAAACGATGGTAACTTGGGTATAGGGGCTGGATCTGTGCAGTAGTCGGGTTCCATAACCTCTAGCCAAACAGACTTTTTCTTAAGAAAAAATTAAACAAGAATCTTCTGTCTGGTCTAATTTATTCATAACAAAAACTTAATTAACTTAATTGCACTTAAGCTTAAACTAGAATTAACTTGAAACTTAAAGTCTTGTCTGGGAACACAAATAAAATTACGAATTTTAGTATTAAAAGGCAAGAAATCGCTTGAGTTTCATTAAGAGAGCTAGTAAATCGTGTTTTCTGAGGAGTTTCGTACTTGCCATAGAGTACGGAACAGTGAACCGGGCGTGGCTAATATAGTTATATAGTATATAAAGTATTCGAAAGCTATCACACAACGCCGTCTAGTCTCAAGCTAAGCAGAGCTTGTGTTATGAGTAATAGACAACTGATAAACATACTTACATATAATTATAATGTATTAATAACTGGTAGACCCGATGAACTTCGTGCCGTCTAATAGCCAATTAATATTGTGATGGGCTGAACTTGACAGATATATAACGCCTTGTACTGGTATTAATAGAACCAGTATAATTCATTTTGAAACGATATTTTAATTAGAGATTCTATCCAGAATATAGCATAGCATACGAGAACGACCCACTACGAGAACGAAATCCAATGCATAATGAAAAAAGATTTTGATTTTCCCATTTTTTGTCACCAGTTTCAACCTTTCTTGGTCTATCAAAAATATTTTACAATAATTTTATAATAATTAAAATTCAAATCAGTAATGGTTAGTAAAATTTAAAATGCAAAGAAAACAAAGTAAATTAAAGTGGTCAATAAAACAAAATGTCAAAATTCAACAATATCAGTAAGTCAAAATTATTGGTACAAATAATAAAATAAATTAAAACTAAATAATAAAAATCTTAGCGACATTCATATCACCAAATGACTTTTTCCGACTATTAATGGGTAGACTGAGAAAGAGTGGCTGTCTTTGACCAAAACACTCCCCACCCCTTATTCTTGCAGGATTCTTTCATAAATTACTACAAAAAAAAGCAGTGGCCAACGAAACGACTTGAAGATCTATGGTACTGTGTGTTTTATTTTAAAATAATCCAGCGCTTTTAGCGCTGTTGTCGGAACGAGCGACGCTATTCAATCTTGTTGACTGTCCGCTTGATTGATGCTGTTTATGAATTGCCTCAGCTTGTAATGTAATGCCAATTAAATGGAACAATAGAGAGTATGTCTAGGACGGTTTGATATAGGGTTTCTTGTCGGTTTGTCTCCTTAGAAAACGAGCTGTTATTTGTTTCACAATAGATATTGTAGCAACGTAATCTATAGTAGGGCTTAGGTCCAAGTTCTGTACTACATATTATTAAAGTCTGAAAGTTGCTGTAATCGTTTGTACAGTTATACGGCTGTCGGGTCTTGGAGAGTCTGAAGTCAGGCTCTGTGAATTTTAGCGCTTAAATACTCGTACAAAAATAAAGAATAAAAAAAATTAATGCTAATAGCAGTTTTTTTAACAGCAATAACAACTGCCAATTGCATTTTTTTAAACCTTTTTTATGAGTTTACGCGCGTGCATAACGTTATCCAATTTGCAGTTGTTATTGCATCACAGAGCTCAACTTCAGACTCGCCAAGATCCAACGGACGTACTGAATGAAATAACAAAATAGCGCTGCATCCGCGCTGCCGTCGCGTGTAGCTGGTGCGACTCATTTGAAGGCAAACTTATTAGAAGGCTCATTGCGTAGCGTATCTGCTACGACCAGCGTAGCAGATACCGTAGCAAGCTCAGCCTACGCCGTAGCTATCGATCTTAGCATTCTATTCTATGTGGAGCTGCTAATTTTAGTGTTTTAAAACTCGTACAAAAATAAATGTCAATAACAGTTTTCAACAGCAATAACAATTGTAAACAGCATTTATTTCTTTAAACCATTTTTTTAACGATTTTACGAGCGGTAAAATTCGCAGAGCTTCGACGGCCGTACTGTGCTTGCTTGATGAAATCCACATGATATTAAAAACATTCTTAAGTATTCTCTATCAGTCAACCAAGCGTAGTGAAGAGAAAACAGAAGGTGTTTAAAAAAAAAAGTTATTAAGAAAGCTAGGGCAGAATATATATGAAGAAAATAAAGTCATACATATATGACTGGCCTGATGGTCTAGTGGTTAGTGGCCCTGACTGCTATGCTGGAAGTTCAATCATTTGTTCTGTGTCTGGGTTGTAATTTATCTATAACATGTATGTATTTTTCTATATTCGAGAGCAGTGATGGCCGAGTGGTAAAGGCCCCGACTTACGAGTTGTAGGTCGCGGGTTCAAACCCAGCCAGGCGCATTACTTTGTGTAATTTATTTCATCACCACTGCTCTCAAAACGGTGAAGGAAAACATCGTGAGGAAACCGGCATGTCCTAGAACTAAAAATTCGAAGACATGTGACATCCACCAGCACGCACTGGGCCCGCGTGGTGGATTACGGCCCATTCCCTCTCTTAGAGAGGAGACCTGTGTCCCTGCAGTGGGAACATTAAAAAGGTCGATGATGATGATGTATGTATTTAGAAATATATAGGAATGTTTATCAGTTGTCTAGTACTCATAAATCAAGCTCTGCTTAGCTTGGGACTGGACGACGTTGTATAACAGTTGTAGAATCATTACATAGTATAAAACAAAGTTTGCTTTCCCTATGTATGCTTAGATCTTTAAAAATAGGCAACGGATTTTGATGCGGTTTAGATAGAGTGATTCAAGAGGAAGGTTTATGTGTTTAATACATGCAGTGAAGCTGGGGCGGGTCACTTGTATATTATATAATATTATATTTAAGATAATTAACGTGCCTCTCCGTGTACAACTCTAATTACAGCATTTTTTTAAATAAAACTCAATTTTAAACTTTATCAAAGAAACATCCTCATCGCCTCAAAAAATAAGATAGTATATTTTCCTTAAGATTAAACATAATTTACTGAAATATACGAATTTAAACTCAACTTTGTAATCCAATTACAGCTCGGTTTCCTTGATTAGCGAATTCTTGAGTCTTTATGTTTCCACTTGTTTCTGTTGGAAACCTTGTACAGTCAACCGCACACACAAAGTTGGATCTTATTAAAATATTTTATTTATTCATGGTTTTTTTTTTGGTGGGTGAAGGTCATCCTGAAGTGGCTCAAGACTGTGAACAGTAGAAGGAATGAAAGGAGGCCTTTGCGTAGCAGTGGGACAGTGTGGACTAGTAATCTACACTTAATATAATAAAGAGGTAAAGTTTGTTTTTTTGTTTTTTTGTTGTCTCTGAAACTAATGGTTCGATTGGGAAAATTGAAGCTATAATAGAAAGCTGCTTTACTCCTGAGTGACATAGGCTATAAATTATTTATATAACACTAGCTTTTGTCAGCGGCTTCGCCCGCGTACCTACATAAAATATAGCCTATGTCACTCAGGAGTAAAGCAGCTTTCTATTGTTGCTTAAATTTTTCCAATCGGACCAGTAGTTCCAGAGATTACCCCCTACAAACAAAAAAACAAAAAAACAAAAAAACAAACTTTACCTCTTTATTATATTAGTGTAGATAATAAAGAGGTAAAGTTTGTTTTTTTGTTTGTAAGGGATAATCTCTGGAACTACTGGTCCGATTTGAAAAATTTAAGCAACAATAGAAAGCTGCTTTACTCCTGAGTGACATAGGCTATATTTTATGTACGCGGGCGAAGACGCTGGCAAAAGCTAGTATATAATAAAGAGGTAAAGTTTGTTTTTTTGTTTGTAGGGGGTAATCTCTGGAACTAATGGTTCGATTGGAAAAATTGAAGCTATAATAGAAAGCTGCTTTACTCCTGAGTGACATAGGCTATAAATTATTTATATAACATGGATATTAACCGAGCTATCACAACTTTAGAGCAGTGGTGGCCGAGTGGTAACGGCCCCGACTTACGAGTCGTAGGTCGCGGGTTCAAACCCAGCCAGGCGCATTACTTTGTGTAATTTATTTCATCACCACTGCTCTCAAAACGGTGAAGGAAAACATCGTGAGGAAACCGGCATGTTCTAGAACCAAAAATTCGAAGACATGTGACATCCACCAATCCGCACTGGGCCCGCGTGGTGGATTATGGCCCATTCCCTCTCCTAGAGAGGAGGCCTGTGTCCCTGCAGTGGGAACATTAAAAAAGGCTGATGATGATGATGATCACAACTTTTGTCTCACAAAATTTTCTGCGGACGAAGTCGCGGGCAGAAGCTAGTAATAATAATAAAAGTCATCCAATAGCGTATCTCGCTCACGGGTGGAGTGAGAAACAGTGTCAGTCTCTTACTGACTGAACACCCCACCCGGTTCCTTCTTTGCCTTACGCACTAGGGCCAAGCTTTCCTTTCGAAAAGAGACCTGGGGCCCCAGTAGGTTTCAACCCCTTTTGCAGAGTTCCTGCGGTTTGCTGACAACTCCTTGACGCATTTATTGAGGGATAACAGTTCCAACATAACGTACGTGGAAAAAAATGTAACATTAAGTAGGAAGTAATGTTGCAACCACTTGCATTATCCAAAGATTAAACATAGCATCATAGTATAGTATCAGCCTTTAAATGTTTCCACTGCTTTTTTTTTTATTGATTATAGGTTCGCGCTTGACCGCTATCTCACCTGATGGAAAGCGACGATGCGGTCGACGATGGAGCGCGCTTACCTAGAAGTAACCTATTCACTCTTGACTTAAAGATACCCGGATTGTAGCTATCAGGAAACACAGACTCCGGCAAAGAATTCCACTCCTTGGCTGTACGCATAATGAATGTGCACCCAAAACGTTTTGCTTTGACTCAAGCCTACTCTCTAGAAGAGAGAATGGGCCAAAATCCACCACGTGGGCCTAGTGCGAACTGTTGGATGTCACATGTCTTCGAATTGTTAGTTCTAGGACTTGCCGGTTTCCTCACGATGTTTTCCTTCACCGTTTTGAGAGCAGTAGTGATGAAATAAATAACACAAAGTAATGCACCTGGCTGGGGTTAAAACTGCGACCTACAACGCGAGTCCGGGTCATTATCACTCGGCCACCACGGCCCTTATTTTATATTCCTATAATGTTAATGACTCAATTGCGAATAGGGAAATTTTTATAATATTTATTATATATTATTAACTTTGACAATTTGCCAATCAGCAATATTATATTTTTATTTTAGTATTCCACGTCGAAGTAATTTATTCACCCACTTCACGTACCAATGTTTTATTTAGTAACCATAATACGACTCCTTATAATTCGGAACTCTTTCCTATGGTAGAGACAGATTTTCTTTCTAGGTTTAGTCCTATAATCCACTAATTTATACAGATTATACTGGTATTTCTTTATATTACATTGATTATAATTTTGTGTCTTTATCTAACTTAGTGTTTAAGCCTATTCTGAGTGCTATGTACGTAGTGTATAAATTATGTCTTTAAAAAAAAGTTGTTAAAGAGAGCACTCTTATAATTATGTTGTTTGGGCCACCTACTCGGCCACCTAAGACGCAGGTATGTAGACAGCTAGCAACGGGTAGCTTGCTGTCTGGCATTCTGAATAGTCCAGTAGCTGTTGTTGGAAAGAACTAATCACGTGGAAATCTGCGATACCGTAATGTAGGACAACATAAAGATGCCGCTGCACTCTCATTTTAGATATAATTATTTTAGATAGCTTATAGATAACTTCAATTTTTTTTAGGTTTTTTTTAGCAATCTAATAAGAAAATAAAATTATTTAAATTTTTATTAACTTTATGTGTATTTTATTCGTAAGGTGATTTTAGAATATGGTGATGCAGTCGACCTTACCTATATTGTGGCTCCAAGTATTTATGTAATTTTAACGTTACCAGCTGTTCAGTAATGTGCAAAGTTCTGCCTTTAATATTTCTCTATTTCTTTTTTTATAGAGGCGTCTTTACGGTAGTTTAAATATTGCTTTTATATACTCATTATGTATTGAACTTTATATAAATAAAAAAACCTTGAAGATTTTTCTTAAAAATAGGGCTATAGTATTCCTATAATAATGTTCCCATTAACCGTTTCTGTTTTTTTAATTTTTGATAGGCTTGCTTTAGGGTCAAATGACCCTAATCTCATCTGATGGTAAGCGGTAATGTGGCCGACGATGGAGCACGCTTGCCTAGAAGTAACCTATTCACTCTTTTTACAACATTTGCGGTTTTCCCGTCCGATTATAATTTAAGTGTCTTAAAGGTTAGAGTAAATGGACTCTTAATAAACAATTCACAATCAACGATTGCATCACTACTTACCTTGCGTTACCGCTCCAGTCACTTCTGTAAAGAGGGTTTACCGCCGTAACCACCTATCCATAATTTATACTCAAAATTATTTTATTACCTTGTGTTTAATCTCTCCTCTTCACATAACCATACAAAGACAAACGATTTCCTTTCTACTTTACTGCCACTGACGCCACTTTCAAACTTCCACTATTTTTTATTACCGAGATGCTAATGTTGCACTTTTCTGAACTCTTTGGTAATACTAAAAGGGTTGAAAATAAAACGACTACAGACTGTGTCCTGGTCCATTAGGGAAACTATTAAAAAAAATATCTTCTGATTATATACAAAAGCTTGTAACGAAACCATAGCGACTTATAAATTGACCTTAACGCCATCTATCGAGCAAACCGGTACTATATGATGAAAATCAACATCATCATCATCATTACATAGTATAAAAAAAGTCTGCTGTCCCTATGTATGCTTAGATCTTTAAAACTACGCAACGGATTTTGATGTGATTCAAGAGAAAGGTTTACATGTATAATATATGCATAATATCAACATTGCACCCATGCGAAGCTGGGGCGAGTAGCTAGTAAAATATAAGATATAATTATCATCTTCAACAGTAATAATTTCTCACTTTATCCATTCTCGTCATATTACACATCCATTTCGACATTCTCATCTCCACTACATGCAATCTTTTTTTTATGAAATAGACATAATATCGTTTTCACTGAAACCTCACCTCGATTTCCGATCACTTAATGAACGGCGCCGTTTCATGCACCTTAGGGATCTGCGATGGAGATAGGAATATACAGGTTATAAAGAAAATGAGTAGTGATATTTGAAATAAAAATTTTGTTCAAGGTAATAAAAAGCAGTAATTTTAACAAAGGAGGAGGCCGACCGCATCAGACAAAGACAACGGCGCTTTCGCCGCAGTCACCGTTCAGCGATTTCAGTCCCAATTTCCGGCCACCATAGGCGCAGGGTTGCGGACGGCGAGCAATGGGAAGCTCGCTGTCCAGTCGTCTGGTAACACTCCGGTCCGAGCCCAAGTCGTAGCCCGCGCCTCAAGGTCAGCAAACTGAAGGGGCCCTACAGGGTCAAAGCCTAATGTGATCAAGAGTTGATGCGAAAGCATAACACCAGGGCCCTGGGACTGAGGCAAGGAAGGAACGGGGTAGGTTCTTTAGTCAGAAAGAGTCTGACACTGTTACGCACTCTATCTAACGGCGTGATTCAAAATTAGACTATTTTTCCCACCATGAAAAAAACAACTTTAAAGTTGGAATTTCGACGACGGCTGGCTACTACAACTGCCGATGGCAACATAGTTTTTTTTTTTGTGGGAAGAATTGAATGATGAATCCCGGCCTTGGGCGGAGCGGGAAACAGCGTCAGACTTCTACTGACTTAATGACCCACCATTCCTTCCCGCCCTAGTTCCAGGGCCTCGGTGTTCCGCTTTCACATCAACCCTTGACCCCAGAAGACTTCGACCCTGCTGGGCCCCTACAGTTGCTGACAACTTCTTGAGGCGCGCGGGAACAGTGCGCGCCATTGACGATCTAGGCTCGGTCCGGACGGTTACTGGATGGGTGGACACCGAGCTACCCATAGCTCGTCGTCCGCAAGCCCGCGCCCACGGTGGCCGGAAACATAGGCATGATGAGCTCTAAGAAACGATGCATACTTTAACAGCTAAAAAAAAAATAACATAATCCTCGCCATCCCTGAACACCCACCCTTATACCTGATCACTTAATAGGCGGTACCGCTTTACGCACCTAAGGGATTACCCGAAAACGGGGGAATGTATGACACGGTTTATTCACAGAATAAACGAGGATATTTTTCAGCTTTGAAACCCGTCGGCTCCGGTTCGGATTAAAAAGGTGTTAGGGAAATATTAGCGGTGGTTATATTTGTTCTGGTGGGTTTTATTATAATTGAGGTACGTAATTTTTATCATGAATTTTGGAGGCGTCTCTTTGCTTCGAGACGGAATATTCTGAAGTATAACTTACGCGAATTAATTTCTCTTATATACCTACTTAATTAGCCCATCAACGTAGGTGGCGAGCAATAGGCAGCTCGCCTTCCGATCGTTTGGTAACTATCCGGACCAAACCCTAGTGGCGCGCTACAGGGAATTTTTAACAAACCGTAGGGACCCAGCAGAGACGAGCCTATTGGAGCCAACAAATGAAACGAAGGCTCGGCCCTGATACGGAAAGCAACAAAAGTACAGGGTTGGCTTTTTAGTCAGTAAAGGCTTCGGCACACCAAAAGCAGTTGCGGCGCGGTAGCAGTGTGTCTACGTTAAAAAACTATGTAGTTATATGAGGGATGACACACTGCACAAAAATGTGCATGCATTTTGCTTAAAGCTAGAAGCAACAATAGCTCCTCTTCGTCAGAGTCACAACCGTTCGACATCTTGAAGTGTACTGAGTGTGGCTATCGACACGACACACATAACGCAGGCCCGCTCTCAAACTGCTTTCTGACTGCTCACGTTTCTGGTGTGACATCAACCGCGGGCCAACCGCCCCGCTCCGCTCAGGTGCCGCGCCTGGCCCACTTTTGGTGTGCCGAAGCCTTAAACATCTGACAATATCTTTTACTCCACCCAAGAGCGCGAGATGTCATTGGACGATTTTTACTTACAGAAAATAAAACCCATTATGTACCCTTTGCTGGGTGAAAGTCTTTACTTATTTCTTTTTTTACATACGTTTATTATCAGCCATTGAGGGTCCAATATCTTATGTCCCTTTTTTTTGAGAAGAGCTTCTATCACGCTGGATAGAACGAGAAGGAATGTTAGATTGACACACCTTGCAGTTGTATTCAGTGTTTCCAGGCCATAGTGTTTTCTCACGGTTAACTCTTTCGAAGGTCCTATGTCCTATAGACAGGACAGAAGGTGGTCACAGTAGTCTTCTATATTGAAGGTTTGTAAGTTTTACGTGTCACCGCTCAACTATTCCGTTACTCGTCGGGTCTGCCAACAAAGTGTGTCGCCAGGTTTGACGCTTTCTTTACCCTTGAGGATTCCAGTCCAATGCTTGTTTGAGATTGATTTCGTAGTTTATTGAGGTCAAAATAACTATTAAACTTTTTTGATTAAATTGTAGTAGGTAGGTAGGTAACAAAATAATTAAAGAAATTGTGTCTCCTGATACCCTGGTTGATTTATTTCGAGGTAATAAAAGTAAGAGAAAAAAGAGGATCTTCTGACCAGAAATTGGAGGGAGCAGTGGTGGTCGAGTAGTAAAGGCTGGGTGGCCCCGAATTAGAAGTTGTAGGTTGGCGTAGGTGGGTTGAAACTTACCACTGCTCTCAAAACATAGTAAAGAAACTGACATGCTTTAGAACCAAAATTTGAAGACATGTGACATCCATTAATCCGCACTGGGGCCACCTGTTGGATTACGGCCCATTCCCTCTCGAGAATAAGCCAGAGTCCTATTAGTGGGAACATTATAACGCTGATGCTACGCAACATGTTATGAGAAGCCCTTAGTATAAAATTTGATTAAAAACCCACTTTACCACCCGAATATTTAGCTTCACTCAATTCTAGATTTTCAAGTTACAATAAGTACTTATTTACTCACTTAGTTAAAAAAAAAAAACAAAAAAGATCTCCAGCCAGTCGTTCTTCCAGCTCAGTGGCTTTCCAAACGATTGAGCCACAAATGAAAAATGTTAAATAGAATGTGATCTACAGAAGATTGCTTAATCAAACGAGTCTTCACTTCATCCTAACTCTGTATTTTTTTGAGGGAAATTAAGAAATAAGTTCTTTATTGGAAAATAATATACTATTTTTTTTTACAACGCCACGTTATCTCTAAATATCAAGGATTCAGCAAACTGTAGGGGCCCAACAGAGTCAAAGCCTCCTGGGGCCATGAGTAAATGTGAAAGTATAACAAGTTTTCAATGAAAATATTTTTTTTCATAACAAGCTTTTATAGCGGTGGTCTATACTTATATAAATAAAACTCGTCAAGACGATTCACACGAGCCCAAACTCGACGTGGTTGTGCCGTTTAATTACAGAGTTCCTATGGCTACATCGCGATTCCATCATCATACCAGCTCCACGTCATCATAATATTGCATTGTCATCCGAACTAAACGTGTATACCAAATTTCAGCTCAATCGGAAACCGGGAAGTGGATCAAATTTAAGTTGCAAGATTTGATTACAGAACGACAGACAACGGGACAGGTGAAACTAAATAAAAGCTTGTAACAAGGCCCTTGGACTAAGGCAGACAAGAAACGGGGTGGTCACTAAAAGTCTTATACTATCTCCCGCTCTTCTCAAGGGCAATAGATGTCGTTGGATGATTTTTGCCCACATAACTAATAAATAAAAATACATAGATATTTCTGAGGAGTAGCAGGCGGTCGCCTCCTTCTGCTAGGCACTAATAGCAAAGGAGGAGGTCGACCGCATCAAGTAAAGGCAACGTCGCTCTCGTCACAGCTACCGCCACCGCGAATCCGATCCCGATTTTCCCTGGACGGCGAGCAATGGGTAGCCCGCCGTCTAGTCGTCTAGTAACAATCAAATCTAGTAAATTCCCGCGCGCCTCAAGGAGTTGTCAGCAAACTATAGGAGCCCAGCAAGGTCGAAGCCCCCAGGGACCAAAGGTATATGCGAAAGCGTATTACTGGGGCCCTGGGATCAAGGCAAGGCAGGAACGAGGTCGGTTGATTAGTCAGTAAGAGTCTGGCACTGTATTCCGCTCCACTCAAGGGCGGCGTCATTTGATGATATTTACCTACCATTAAAAAAAACATAGACATTTCTAAACACATGCATAATTATATTATTATAGATAAATTACACTCAGATATAAAACAGATGAGCAATCCTACAACTAAGTAAAGTTTATGTGCTCAAATCGACATTGTAACTTAATTTGCTAATTGTATAGCGGCGTGCATCATTTTACTTACATGTTGGTACATAATGGCAAAGTTAAAACATAACGAAAGTACTTTCGAACACCGTACATTATGAATAAACCCACCACAGCTATCAGCCTTGTCACAGGTGTGTGTAATTCCTTATTAATCTTTAATAATCCCCAAGGCGCGTCTTACACACCCCCTGAAAGATTTTGGAGACCACCCTTGCTACTTTCAAATATAAAAATAAAATCTTAGCCTGTAGCTATATGGGTCCGTGTATTTGGATGTTTCTTATTAAATGAAATACTCCTGAACGGCTCGGTTTGTAAAAATAAAATTTTGTAAATTAGTAGAAAGTGATGTCCTCTATGATGTGATGATGGAGATATTTCGATTATCCGAAATACAAAAATATCCGTTAGCGATATGATGATTCCAGATAGTTTCAGATAAAGGCAGAATTTAAACGACCGGTTTATTATGTTTATTTGGCCCGGCCAAATATAGGGTGCCTTAATTAATAACAAATAATTTTTACTAGGGGACCAAAACTCAAATCGTGAAAAAAATCTGCAGGTCAGTTCATTTACGTGTTCCTAACTTGTCAAATTATACTGAACTTGTAGATTTTCTCGATCTGGTAATCACATATCCGGATTTTGATAATCCGAAATAAGTTCATATTTGGTACCCTATTTGAAACAGGTTTGATGTTATTTCTAAATTCGTATCCCTAGACAAATTCAGAATTTCACGAATACGTAACATCCCTAAAGCCCTACCATGAGTTTTTCACGCGATACATTTGACGACCTTAACTGAATTGTTAATTAAAGATATGGAGCTATATATGGTGAATAGTTCCATACCTCTCTTGCTCACATGCCTGAAATTTTATCACGTCACGGTAAAGCTCCTGGTCGTATTAATACAACATATTTCGTTGGCACGTTCCTCTAAACATTATTTTGTCGTTTTCCGGGGCAAAGACGAGGGCAAAACCTTGTATTTAAATATTTATGTAAGGGAAATCGCTTAAAGATCATTTGATATGCGTATCACGAACGAAATTATTTTTACGATACTGCATTTAAGATTATTTCGAAGCCACTGATGTATTTTCCGAGGTCAAATGAAATTGGTACAAATCTATATTAACATTATTATACAGGGTTTAAAGAGCTGGTTGATTCTTCTGTTTGTTAAACGAAAAAAGCGGTAAACGTATTCTGGTTTTAGTATGGGTACAAGAAATACAAAAATACTGCTGGGACTCAGGCCTCTTTTCTAGGAGAGAGAATGGACCGTAACAAATCACGCGGACCCTGTGCGTATTGGTGGATTTCATCGTTTTAAGAGCAGTGGTGATGAAATAAATTACACAAAGTAATGCGCTTTCTTGGGTTTAAACCCGTGACTTGGGGCTATTACCACTCGGCCGCCACTGCTCTCAAAAAAGTTTGGATATTAATTAATTATAGTGAACAAAGCAAAATCAGATTTTTTACTTTACTAAAGTTAAAGAAAATAAAAAAGACAAAAAGACACTTAAAAGAGTAATGTGTATGAGAAGATGGTGTAAAATAACCATCTTCTCATACACATTACTCTTTTAAGTACAGTCCCATACTTACCCCAACAAAACGGGAAAGTTGAGAGATTGTATCGTAAAATTTTAAAGCGTCTGAGAATCAGTTACATAGAAAATATATGCGATCAAAGCCGCATCACTCTACTAGCACTATAAACGTTCAGTGCGATAGAGATAAATTTCATAGAAAAAAGAGATAGAGCATGGTGAAATGAAATTGTTACGTCATCACCCTTTGGCCATGTTTATCAAGGACGAAAATCACGGAAATACATTTACTAGAAGTGGCTTGAGTGAATGTACTGCTTATTTATATACAAGTTTTTGTTAGCGGGTCCATCCGCGTGATAATTGGTATTTCTTTCACCGATTTCCGGCCACTGTAGGTATGGGCTTGCGAACGGCGAGCAATGGGTAGCTCGCAGTCCGGTCGTCTGGTAACGGTCCAGACTAAGCCAGGTCATCGACGGCGCACTCTGTTCCCGCGCGCTTCAAGGAGTTGTCAGCAAATGTAGAGGCCTAACTGAAGGGCCGAAGCCTGTTGGGGCCTGGTTCAGCTTCTGAAAGGAAGATCCGACCCTAGAAGGAAATGAAAAACCCACTCCATTCCTTCTTAGCCCTCATACTAAGAGGGCTAAGAAGGAATGTTTAGTCAGTAAGAGTCTGACACTGTTTCCCGCCAAGTTGTCTCGCCCGCCTCGTAGGTAGTTGTCGGTCGTTGTGTACTAACTACCCACAGGTCATTGAACAGGCCCAGCTGACGTTTACTTATAGAAATCAATTTCGAACGTGCGTAAATTAATTCGAGTTAAAAAAGTGCTTTATTTTTTATTTTAACGTAACAAATCGATAGTGTTTCATGTACCTACCGAATCGATCCTCCAAGGGATTAAAACGATCAAAATTTAACGGTGTATAATTTAAATAGCTTTGCGTACTATAACTTAATGTCCCTCTTCCGATCTTCGGATTCTATCTATGTTTAATTCCATATCATTTCGATCTAAATCAATTTAGACATTAGACGAATTACATGCAATATATACAAAATTACAATACATTAATTTAATTTTAAAACATTTTTTTTAAATGATAATAAATAAAAAAGAATGTCTATACCCCGTACTATTCTTTCACAATAATTATATTAATACCGAAAATTAAGTTTTATAGAAATGTATAAGTATGTGTATGTTTGTATGTGTTTGTTTGTGTATGTGTATGTTTTATGTATGTGTATTTAAAAAAAAATATAAAAATGTTAATAAATGGTTAAAAAAGAGTTTCTATCTATTTTTTATTGGGCATCAAAAATTCATCCACATCGAAAATAAAAGATATGATTAATTCTTTCCGCAAAAAATGACATTGTCATTTTTTGAAATCATTTATTTATTAATTTTATTTAACGCAAAACTATCCATATACCTTGCTATATATACTATTAAAGATAAAAGTAGTTTCAACAAACATAAATCGCATATTCACAACTACAACGCATATTAACAATAGTGCGGGGTGATAGCATTCAGTGTTGTAGAGATGTTCCCACTTATCGACTTTTTAGTCTTACAATACTTATACTTTGCCATATACGACAATATGTAAATAATATGTTCTACAATTATCACACAACGCCGTCTAGTCTTAAGCTAAGCAGAACTTGTGTTATGAGTACTAGACAACTGATAAACATACTTACTTATATTTTTCTAAATATTTACATATTATAGATAAATTACACCCAGATACAGAAAAAAGGATCGCGCTCATCACACAAACCTTTGTGGGAATCGAACCCACGACCTCCGGCATAGCAATCAGGGTCACTAACTACTAGACTGACAGGCCAGTCAACTTTGGACAATCTCTTTTACGAAAGACATCAAAGAGATTCAAATTATGTCCATAACTGATTTGTTTTTATGATTTACGAGAACCATAATATATTATGAGGGAGATTAGGTTTCTGTTTTAAAAAATCTGATGCAGGCATTATTAATCATTCAAGCTTTTATTGTTTTTTAAAGAAGGGCGCATATTTCAAAAGATTCCGGAGGGTATTTCTGTATTTTTGATAAACAAAGGACTTAATTACTTTTCTTTGTCTTTAGTAATATATAAACAAATGAGCCATATACTTTGTAACAGACAGTATCACATCAATATTTTAGGCGAAAAGTATTTTTGTTTGTTACTGCTCATTCATCACGTAAAATGACTCTATATTTAAAGTCAAAGTCAAAATCTTTTTCTTTTCACATAGGCATGGGCACTTGTAAAACGTCAGAAGCTAGTGCACGGTTCCAAATTGGTCTGGTATTAGTTTAGTTGTAGGGGTTGTTTAGTGGTTGGTGTTGGTCTATGGTGTTGGTGTAGGTTTAGGTATCTTCAAATTTTTCAAGGCTAGAGTGAAAACGCTTTTAATAAAATATATAGGGTACAATGGGACTGACGTACGCTGTGCGTCATAAAAGTCCCTTTTTTTAAGAAACAAAAAAAAAGCAGTATTTGGTTTTTAAAAACCAAGGCCACTTCCACACAAAAACATCTAGGACATGTTTATTAGATACTGTTGACATGACAAGGAAGAGACATGGCGTAATCTCATAAAACGGTGACGTCACTGTACGACGTTATATCAAATATTGTGACGTACTAACACGACGTATGGCGTGTCTCGGAATATCTTGATTAAGCTGGGTAACTTATGTAAATATTGATAAAAGTGTTTGGAAAGGAGGTCAGGTAGTTTACGTAAAATAGGAAAAGACGCCGAGTTGCTAGGCTGTCGGTTTTCTAACCGTTGCATTAAAATAAAATTAACTTAATAATTAATTTTATCAACGCAGTTTTCAAAACGGTGATGGAAAACATCACGTGGAAATGGGCATGTCCTAGAACCTTTAGGGACCCTGCAGAAGGGTCCAAGCCAAGTAATGCCAACTGTTTGTGTCTGAAAGGAAGGCTCTGGCCCTGGTATGTATGGCGATGTAGGAACGGAGTAGGTTGTTTAGTTAGTAAGAGTCTGACACTGTTTCCCGCTCCACCGAAGGGTGGGATTCGTCATTGGATGATTTTTATCTACCATAAAAAAATGTCCTAGAACCAAAAATCCAAATATTCCTTTCCAGAGTGGAAAAAGTTTTTTTACGATTTGCTACCTTAAAAGAAGGTGTACTACAAACATCTATCCTCAGACGTGAGGTAATAATCTTCTTTGTGTAAATTAAGGTTAGTTTACAAGTCACGTACACGACTAACGAGATAATTAGCCGTCAGTGGCACGCGACCGTTAATTTTAAATCGTGTGTGCTCCCCTTTATTGTCTTATTATTATCGAGTTACTGAAGCTTGGGGAACTAAATTACGGCTGCAAGGGTTGGTAGTCAAGGTTAAGCAACGGTTACCAAGGTCAAACCGTCGATGGATAACCAGACATTACTTCTGTGATTTCATTCCTCAAAATGCTACCGGTAGAAAACCGAAAGGGTAGCAACTCGATGTTGGTACTCAAGACTTTGAAGCTTTGAATCGACAAGTGCATCATTACCAATGATCTCTTGACTCGTTTTGCTGACTAAAAATCCGTCTTTTTTCAGTTGCGTTCCAACGCCATGAGTATTTTATATTATTAATTGGTTTGAACTTAACGGCTATTTAGGTGGAATAGCAGTCAAGCTCTAGTTTGTAAGGCAAAAAGAAATCTAAGCTGATGGTAAGCGATAAGTTGGTCTTTTTTGGAGCACACTTGCCAATTTACTCTTGACTTAAATACTTCTAGGTTGTAGCTGTCAGAAAACAGAATTAGGGTTTTTTTATGGTGGGAATAATCATGGGATGACGAAGCCCTCCCTTGGGCAGAATGAGAGACAGTGTCACACTTCTACTGACTAAACGACCCATCGTGCACCGTTCCTTTTTGCCTTAGTTCCAGGGCCCCGGTGTTTCGCTTTCGCATCAACCTTAAACAGAATTAGGTAGGTGATTCCTTTCCTTAGCTATACGCACAATTAATGTATAAGTTGTAGTTTAGCCAGCTTAGGTGTTAAAAAAACACAGAATCTAGCAAAAACTTCCACTCTTAAGCTGTACGCACAATAAATGTGTTCCTAAAACGTTTTGTGTAACATTGGATGTCCACTCCTTAGAACAATCTCGTAACCTTGGACCCAATTCGTACCTTTTCACCCAAAGCTGCGGGATCCTAATTCTAAACAACTCTCCATTACATTAAATTACTGAGATACGAGTTCCTTCCCGTCCATCTTAACTAATTAGCTGACGCCATATTACTTTATCGTCTCTCCACATCTGTACACAAAATGAAAAGGAACAGAAGTACAGGTCTATACAAAGAGAGATTAGGTATATATTATCGGCAAAACTCGATTTTAAGACTAATTAATTTCGTTTAGGCCAAAACCGCGATATTAGTATAATAGTTTTTTCAAACCTCCTGATGATTTTTTCTCTTCTGGACACGTAAGGAATTTAGTTGGTTTTGCCATCGAAGCGCTAAGAAGAAGAAGAAGAAATGAGCAAGAATTTTAGGGCACCCTGACACGCGCAGGTTAGGTTAGGTTAGGTTAGGCACCTCCCACCATAGTCTTTGTGGTTTTTTTTGTACCAAAATTTAAAAAAAAAAACAGCAGTTCCTCGGAGGAGCTTCTGGTTAATAGAATACTCATAACAAGGGTTTCAACAGCAAAGGTTTTCAAAGTCAACTAGTCTTGCCAATTGATCTTACTCAGTTACTGGGTTGTGGCGGTCACTAAATGTCAAATGCTGACACTATGAGTTAACCCGTGTCAAAAATTGACATACATCTGATTTGACTTCAAACCAACCCCAGTTTAGTTGGGTAAAGGGTAGGAAGATTGATTGATTTTACAAATTCAACCTTCTGTAGATAGTTTACTGTTTGTATTTGTTTTATCAAGGTTCGCAGCATTTATCAGCGTCCAAAGAATTGATGGTACGAAGCTACATCACTGACTGGGTAGTGATGTGCATACATTAGTTCGAAAGATCGAATGAAGTGAATCATGTAGTAGAAACTAGTTTATTTTTTTAAGGCCAAATATTGCCTCTAGGTCTAAATATAGTAACAGGGGAAGGCGGACATTTATCCAGGTCTAGGGCTATGGTGACGTCTCCGAACCAATCCATAACCCTAGCTGCCTGTTTGACGCTCATACACCTGTTTACGTTGGCGAAGGTAGTGTGTTTTCTGTCACAATTCGTCATGGTTATTGACGGTAGTCACTAAACACGATATTAAGCTTGAGATCAAGTTAAAATAAATTTACCTAAGAAAATTTGTTGAAAATCAGCGTCAGTCGCTGGTTTTCAACACAATTTTTTAAAGTAGTTTTTGTAAAAGTTTGGAATTTTGCTTATTCAAATCTCATTGGCGCAGCCGTGAGGCAGTGTAATGGTTTTAAATTTAAGTTTCTATTCGTTTGTGTCCCTATGTATACCTGTATACGAAATAAGCATGTTGTTTTTCTTTCTTTCTTGTTTTGATCACCTGTGAGCTAAAACAGCCATCCTTATCGAGTAACTCAATTAGTTGATACGTTTCAGCGAACCCACCGACCGTACAGTAAGTAATTACACTGATACAACTGTGAAAGGTTTCTTAGTACCATGCGCCTACTTTCACATTGATTACTTGGTGATTCGCTCCAAATAGGACTATTAGTTTGGGTAAAATTCGATTAGAAAGTTTACTGAAAGGAAGAATGATATTTTAAATACCGGAGACTTCTCAAAAACTCTTCTTTTACTATATATTTATAATACACTAGCTTTTATCAGCGGCTTCGCCCGCGTACATAAAATGGTCTATGTCGTTCAGGAGTATAGCAGCTTTCTATTGTTGCTATTTTTTTCCAATTAGGCCTGTAGTTCCAGAGATTACCTCCTACAAACAAAAAAACAAACTTTACCTCTTTAATAAATTAGTGTCGATGTATATTTAAACCCTTATTTTTTTTTATAATCTTTCATTTATTTTTTACATTTTTTATGCATCTGCCATGCTTTCACGACTCTTGGTTGAATGGTAGAGAATGCCTAAGGCATTAAGTCCACCTGTGTACGTTTTGTGTTGTATGAAGTTTTTAAAAATAAGTAAATAATATTTTATTTGGAACACATAAATACGAACACTACACTGTTTAAAAACAACAATAGAAACTTAAAATTAAAAAAAGAAAACTAGCATTATATCTGACGACTGCGCCAAACAGGTCCTAATGAAAAATAACTTTTTTCATTTAAAACAACAGAAACTTCATAAAAACTTAATAACTAAAGTTTTTGTTGAAAATGAAACTTGTTTTTCTCAAAAAATGTTTTTCTCACCGACTTCGGCAAAGTTGTTTTTTCAAAGAATATGTCGATCGAGTGTTTGATCGGCATTTTACTTGACCTGGGAGCTCCTGGGTCAAGTAAAATGCCGATCAAACGACTACGACGATGAGTAGTCAGCCGACTACTATTGCCATTCTTCGTGGCAATGCTGCCTGTCTTCAGGCCAAATTTCTGGCGTCCATTAATTACTGTGTTTTTTTTTATGGTAGGTGAAAGTCATCGAATAACGAAACCCGCTCTTGGGCGGAGCGGGAGACCAGTGTTAGACTTTTACTGATTAAAAAACCTACCCCATTCCTTCTTTGCCTTATTCCTAGAGCCGCGGTAACAGTTTCACACAAACCGGCAGCTCCAGAAGGCTTCGACCCTGAAGGATTAATTACTGTGATGTGTTTCTCCTAAAGTGTTTGATCCTTATTAAGGAAAGCCCATACGTCGTATCAACCTTGTATAATATATGTAGGTACATATAAATTTTTAATAAAAAAAATTTAAAGGACTATTTTATTTGTTAAACGCTCCATGAGTCCTCGTTACGGGGGATATGCCCGTAACATTTTTTTTTTATATTCCACAATTATCACACAACGCCACCTAGTCCCAAGCTAAGCAGAACTTGTTATGGCTACTAGACAACTGATAAACATACTTATATATTTTTAAATACATACATATTATAGATAAATTACACCCAGACACAGACCAAATGATCATGCTCATCACACTAACATTTGTCCTGGGTGGGAATCGAACCCACGACCCCCGGTATAGCAGTCAGGGTCACTAACTACTAGACCAGCAGGCCAGTCGAAAAAACTGTGTTATTTAAAAACGAAACGAATAACAAGGACTGGACTATGATTCGTCTGCCAACTATTATCTGAAGAATTAAAAACTCAGTTTGACAGTTTCTGGTCAATGATAAATCAGCCGTTAGTAAAATAGAATTCGGACAAAATCCGAATAATTTATAAGCCTTACTAGCTTTTGCCCGCGGCTTCCCCCGCGTGGTATTGGGGTTGGGGTTGGGGTTTCCGGGATAAAAAGTAAAAAGCCTATGTCCTACTCCGGAGTATATCCTATGTCTGTGCCAAATTTCATCCAGATCCGTCCAGCCGTTTTGGCGTGATTGAGTAACAAACATCCAAACATCGTAACTTTCGCATTTATAATATTAGTAAGAAGTAGGTTTTTACAAACTCTTTTACACGTCAATTTTTTTTTCCTGGTGAATGATAAATCGGCCGTTAATAAAATAGGATTCTGACAAAAACAGAATAATTTATAAGCCTTGCAAGTAGTGGCGACATAAAATACAAACATTGCGATAGAAAATTGGATAAAACGCGAATTATCTCTGAAAAGATCGTAGAATTTATTTGGCAGTCTGAAACTTTGGAAGAAGGGTGAACGTAAAAGTTTCTGAGCCCAGAGTAACTACGAGTTGATGAAGACAGTTAGGTGAATTGCGGAACTACGCTTTTAAAGAAATTAAGAGCGACTTACCAGAGATACGTTTTTGTACAACCGTTTTTCGTTTATTTCGAGGACTGCGAGTCTGCGTGATATTTTTTTTTTATATTCAACAACTATCACACAACGCCATTTAGTCTCAGGCTAAGCAAAGTTTGTGTTATGAGTACTAGACAATTGGTAAACAAACTTATATATTTCTAAATGCATACATATCATTATCATTACATAGTATAAAACAAAGTCGCTTTTTCCCTATGTATGCTTAAATCTTTAAAAATTCGCAACGGATTTTGATGCGGCTTTTTTTAATAGATAGAGTGATTCAAGGGAAAGGTTTATAGGTATAATATATCACCTTTGCGCCTGTGCGAAGCTGTGGCGGGTCGCTAGTTAAAGATAAATTACACCCAGACACAGAACAAATGATCGTGCTCATCACACAAACATTTGTCCTGGGTCGGAATCGGAATCGAACCCACGACCTCCGGCGTAGCAGTCACGGCCACTATCCACTAGACCAACAGGCCAGTCAATATGTTTAATAATAGCCCCTAACGAAGCTGTGCCGTCACAACAATTCTATAAAAAAAACTCTACTAATTGACTAACAACCTCCCCGACAGTAACGACTACCCACCTGTAATTATTCGGTTGCTGTCAATATTGACCGCCTATTATTGACGCACTGACTGTCCAAAGTACATAATTAGTAATAACTTTATTGTTATTGACTATACGGCGTTCAATAATTGCTGTTCGGCAATTAAGTTGTACAGAAATTAATATTGTTAATGTAACATGTCGGACAATTGGTAGATTGATTTTATTGGTTGTATTACAATACCTATAAACTAGTGGTTGATTGCGATTTCGACTGATGGTGATTACGCTATTGTTGGTGGTGAGGCGTACTAGTTTATTAAGTAGAGACAGTAATTAGAGACATAATAGAAAGACAATAGGTGTGTGAAAGCCGGCTTTCGCTCGGGGCTCAAGAGTTTAAGTGCCTTTTCACTCTTTTTTTAAATAGAATAACCGTAATTTAAGTAAAAATCCTTCATTGACCAATCCCAGTCTTGAGTGGAGCGGGAGAGAATGACTTTTACTAACTAAACAACCTCACCCGTTCTGTACACCTTTTATTCCAGAACCGAACCTTCAATACAGAAGTAGACCCCTGAAGTTCACTCTAGTAGTCTTCGACCCTGCCTATTGGCATGCTGAGCCCCTTTGGTTTTACTGACAACTTCTTGAGGCGCGTGAACAGTGCACGCCGTTGACGACTTGGGCTCGATCTGATTAATTACCAGATGGTCGGAAAGCGAGTTCTTCATGGCTCGCCATACGTAAGCCCGTGGCTACGGTGGCTGGAAATCGAGATCGCGCGCTTTTTGACAAATATATTATCATACCTAAATATTTTTTTAATAACGAAGAGAAAGTTCATTCAAACAAAAAATTTCGTTTACGCCATTCTTCCTGAAAAGGGTTGATATACCGTTCAACCGGAGTTCTCCGTTGAAGTTTATGGCATAGGTTATAAATAACACTTAAATGTTATTATTATTTATTAGGGTCAAACCCTAAACAAGTTAATCGGAGGTGAGGTCACCTCATAACCCTCGCAGGTTGGTTACCGTGGCTAATTTAATATACACCCTGAGGCTTTACGTGGTTTATTTTACTGTACGAAATTGTTAAAGATATTTTCGTGAGCTAATATTAAAAGTTGATACAGAAACGATATTTTATTTTGCTATTTATTCAAATACGATTGCGGTTTAGAATTGATAATTCCTTTTTTATGTTATGTATCATCAAATAAGTTTTCCTGCTCTTAGGGGAATGGGTCAGACTTTTCTCAGCGAGCTTCAACTTGGAGAAAAAAATAATTAAGGTGGGTCTTCTCCACTCGCCTATCGTCAACGTCGCGCATGAGTTAAAAGCTTGTTACTTTATTTAACGCAATCCAAAGTGATGTTTGATGCAAGAGTAATGCGGAAAAAGAGAGATAACACCTAAAAACTCTGTTGGCATTCGGTATTAATTAATTCCACGATTTATTCCAATGTTGCACAAGACTTGTTCCAGGAAATACGTGTTTTTATTAAACCCTTAAATATTTTTTCTATCGTTAGGTACTCTTTTGTTCCATTCAATAAAACATCCCAGTTGTTACCACGAGATTTAGAAATTCGGGAGCCAGTTGAGAATCTTGTTGTATTTCGATTAATAAAATTGAATAATTAAATTATAATCCTCGTCGACTCAACGTCATTCAATACTTCAATTTCTGGAGTAACAAAGGGGTTTTCATCTATTGTTACAGTGAATAGATACAAAAACAAACCGTGGAATAGACTGTAATTGAATAAATTATATTATGAAAAAAAGTTCAAATTAAAAAAGATTATGTAGAAAAAGTAAACACCGAACATTGTTATTTATTATCATTTTTATATATTTATTTATCTCAGGATCCTAAGGTCCTGGTCCTTTGGAAGGCGTTCGAGGGCGAAATCAACTCGCAGAGGCCTTTTTAGACGCTTTTAATGGAACGCGGAGCTAAAAACCCATTCCTGTTTCTTATTTGCCTTCGTTCCAGGGCCCTGGGTTACGTTTTTATATTACCTTATGACCTCAGGCTTCGACCCAGCTGGAACCCTACGGTTTGCTGACGAGTCCTTGAGGCGTACGTGGAACGACTTGCGCCGTCGACGAGTTGGGTACAGTCTGGACGATTACCGGAAGGTTGGGTGGCAATCTCCTTATTGCTCACAGTTCAAGGGGAACCTTGTGGAGCATAATTTGAGCTCACATGGTGACAATAAATCAGGGGTATCATTGAACTTAAATGTTCAACGGCACGGCGATAATGCGAGCCCTGGGGCCGATTCCTGTACGTAACAAATATTTGCACTGCCTACAGATAGGTGTTCCGGGTCTGGGTGGCTTTTGTATGTGAGAATTGATGTTGCGATCAAATAAAATATCTTAGCGTTTATCGTACGTAAACGTATATACTTTGAAATAAAACACGATTAATAAAATAGCATGACATAAAGAGCATGGTGACAAATTTAAAACAATACACTACTATAATACCTAACCAACTACTATACCTAAATATACCTACCTTATGACGGTCGAATGAGCAATAACCGATTTTCAGGTCCCAATCGAAGCGAGCAAGAATTTACCGCATAAGTCTGGGTGTAATCTATCTCTAATATGTATGTATTTAGAAATATATAAGTATGTTTATCAGTGGTCTAGTACTCATAACACAAGCTCTGCTGCTGCACTCGACCGCCTTAATGATTCAAATTATGTGACGGAGATTATAACCGATTTCTTGGTCTCAGTCGACTAGAGGGGCTGCGGGTAACCGTGGAGGATGGTTCAACTTATTTTCCGCGTACTATATTATTATCTACTTTAATAGGCGCTACCTAAATTAGCGGACCCCGGGCACCGAGGTGAAAGCCAAGGTTGGCAACCGGGACTAATACCGCTAGGATGATGATGACCTAAAATCGCGAAAAAAATCTGCCGATCAGTACATTTCTGTTCGCTTAACTGGTCAAAATGGTGGTCTGGTAGAGAATGCCTTATAGCATTAAATCCGCCTGTGTACCACTCGACGGCGCGCAGAGTTCCCACGCGCCTCACGGAGTTTTCCGCAACTGTAGGGGCTCAGCGAGGTCGAAGCTTTCTAGGGCCAAGAGTTGATGCGAAAGCGGAACACTGGGACCCTAGAACTAAGGCAGAAAGGAACTGTGGGTCGTTTAGTCAGTAGAAGTCTGACACTGTCTTCTGCTCTGCCCAAAGGCGAGATTCGTCATTCGATGACTAAAAAAAACCTATGTAATACTGTACATGAAGTTTAAATAAATAATAAAATGCACTGAACTTACTAATTTAAAATTTCGCTACCCATAGTAAAAGTTGTTTGTTATCATGGTTACATTTACGTGTTTCAATATCGTTCTCTAATTACCAGTCACCCTGTATAATATTCACTTACCCTCTAATTTACTCCAATCTTAAACACCTCTTTCAACAGACCGACTGCTATTAAAGTAGCTTGAAAGCACTTCGAATTCGTAGAAATAATCACTCCGCTACAATCAAACCTCGAATTATAGCATAAACGAAACTGCTTTGGTTGCAGTCACGCTAGTTCAGGGATACTCAACTTGCGGCCCGCGGACTGAATATAGCCCTTAAGGAGCTCTGTGTGGTGTAAAATACAATTAATTAAAAATTTCCCTTTAGAAAAAAACAATTATTTAAAACTTCTTTACTATTTTGTAGAGAATATGCAATTATATTAATAACCGACTAATATACACATAAATATGTTCACATTCGTAGCTAGATTGTGTGAGGAGTGATATGAAAGAAAAGAGAGTCAGTGATAGCATGATAGTTAACGGATCATAATAGAATGATAAAGCGGGTTACACCGTAACATAGGACAATGGTAGGTAGATGACATGCATTATGTTTGCGTAGTAGTTGGGCTGAAAATAAGTCGAAGTCAATGATTTACTTTCCACACTCATTTACACTTTTCTTGTGTAATCTGTATGGCAAAAGAACATTAATTGTCGCGACCGCTAGTATAAATGGAAAAAAGAAAAGCTTTAAGACCCAGAGATAAATACGGTTGGTAACAACTGCATTAGTTGATAGGCGCGCCCCATAACGCGTGCCGCTCCTGACGTCATTAACGTGACGTCACTGACATGTCATCGTCTGCCTAAATTGGCGGGATGAGTGTCGTGTTGAGTATCTAATTTGATTGGGTTTAGTAGTGTTGGTTTTGTTTTATTAGATAATTAGATTGGGTAGTACGTAGAGATGGATGGACTGGTAGGAAAAACGGACTCTCCAGCCATATTTATAGTTAAGGCTAAGAAGGCTCTGGCCATAGTATAAAGGCGACGCAAGAACAGTATGGCTTGTTCAGTAAGCAACAGCTTTCCGCTCTGCCCAAGGGCAGGATTCGTCCTTGGATTTTTACTCACCATAAAAAAGGTTCATTTGGGGGATTTCTCCCGTCTTAGGGTGGAGCAAGTATTCGTGTCAGACTTTTACTGATTAAATCCCACTTCGCATTCGGTTGCCCTTTATTTTGGGTTTTCTTTTTATTTGCAAGTCTTTGTCATAGACCTGTCACTCACACCCTGTATAATAGGTACTTACCAATTATCATTACAAAGTAAAAAACAAAAAGAGAGCAGTGGTGGCCGAGTGGTAACGGCCCCGACTTACGTGTTGTAGGTCGCGGGTTCAAACCCAGCCAGGCGCATTACTATGTGTAATTTATTTCATCACCACTGCTCTCAAAACGGTGAAGGAAAACATCGTGAGAAAACCGGCATGTCCTAGAACCAAAAATTCGAAGACATGTGACATCCACCAACCCGCACTGGGCCCGCGTGGTGGATTGCGGCCCATTCCCTCTCTTAGATAGGAGACCTATGTCCCTGCAGTGGGAACATTAAAAAGGCTGATGATGAAGTATAAAACAAAGTCGCTTCCTGTCCCTATGCATGTTTAAATCTTTAAAACTAAGCAAAGGATTTTGATGCGGGTTTTTTTAATAGATAGAGTGATTCAAGAGGATGGTTTATATGTATAATACATGCATAATATATTTAATATCATTGCACCCGTGCGAAGCTGGGGCGGGTCGCTAGTACTTACATAAGTGTATCTCAAATTCACTGAGAGATAGACAAATGACGGACTGACATGGGATTAGAAGAGCTGACGCCACCACACCTGCCATATCTGCTGGTATCAATCATTTAGCCAGATATGGCTGATTGATTAATGTGACGCCAAAGAGTTGACATCCATTTGTGTGACATAGAAATATATTGATTGATAGATTAACTTCCAAAAAATGTATGGTCAAGGTCTTTGTCAGAATTCTGTTGCTTTTTGACTTTAAACAAAAAAAAAGTTTTTAAAACTGCTGCCTATGTAAAAGCTGACCTTGTCCCATGTAAAAATTCAGGGTTGTAGGTCAACGGGAACAACCAAATTGTATTTGATTAACTAGGTACCTAGTGTGAATATGCGTTTTTTTGCGAGACTGTATCTTTTTTTAGTCGTTAACTGAGAAGTTTGATTTTTTCACAGCTTCAAGGATCCGCAGACCTCAGTATACGGATTTAATTGAATATATCATGAAAATCATCAAGTAATCTTTTATCACATTCATTCTAAACACTAACCGATATACATACATATCAACAAAATTTTTCTAGCATGTTATTTTAAAAATCTCTCCCGCTTATAATCTTGCAAACATAAGATTCATGTAAATGTGCCGCAAAAATGCGACTATGTTTAAAAGGATCTCTGCCCGGAGGTCTGTCATACTGGTCTTGAACCTAGTTGAGACTCCAGCTCTCACAAAGGTTAATGTTAAAAACTTGTGTTACAAAGTACATCAATGAGAGAAATAATAATTATTACTAACTTCCAGCTACCGATACCTTCAAGCTTTTCCGAGATGAAGTGTCTTGATAGACAGACAGACGGACGGGCAATAATATCATCCTATAAGGGTTCCATTTTTCGTTTTGAGGTACAGAACTCTAAACAATATCTCTACCAAACCTTTTACAGAAACACAAGCGAGATAGTCAAGCTAAAAGTGCCATTACATAGCGAGTTAAACTTCAAACAACCCCACACCCTCTTAAACGCAGAGGAAATAACATTTTCCCAAACATTGTGCTTAATAGACCTAACATTTTATTAAAATAAGCAACATTCCTGTATAATGCCGCTGTTAGAGGCTGTTAACAAAAATGGCCGCCATAATGTCTGTATTGCCGTAATAATTGAATAGAGTACACGGTCCGCACTGCGTAGTCATAGGAATTAGGTATTTGTTGAAGGAAATGTTCTTGATAAAAATAATTGGAATTTGGGCTATAGTGTTTAAAAACAGTCTAATGGAATTAGGTTTCGAGCAAGCTGGTATCTTCAATGTCTTGATGTCGACTCCGGTCAATGTTGAAAACCAGCGCTGTGAGCTCATCAACTCTTTTTATTTTTGTTTTGACCTCTAAATGAATACCTTAACTGAACAGAATGCTCAGAATCCGTCCCAAATTGCATTGCAAGTATATTAATACCAAAAATAAATTTTTATTTAGGTAATTATGTATGTTTTTAACCACATGAAAAAATGTAAAAATGTTAAAAAATGTTCAACGATTCCTACTTCCGCAAAAAATAACGTTGTCATTTCCGAAATAATTTATTCATTTATTTGTTTTGACACAAGTCGGTACTGACCTACATGCAAATTTGGGTAATCTCTCTTGATTTTAATTTTTTTACGCTCAGATCGGAAAAACATGAAAAACAACAACGGCTTTTTCGGCTTGGAAGTGTCACCAAGTATTATGCCGAAACATTTTTAATACATTTAAAGAAAAGGCCTTTTAGGCCCTATTCGGTCTAAAGCCCTAGATTAAATTTTCGCTATATACACCCTCAAAATCCATTCTAAGCTTTTCTGATATCTAGATTAACTAGTCAGTCTAGTTTAAAAAGGGATGAAATTAAAAAGCATGAATTAATTTCATACAATTTCTACTCTCTTTCAAATAAAGTCTAACGACTAATTTATTGGTGGAACAAAGTCAGACCCCTGGGTGTGATATGTTAATTTTGGATCTAAAACAAAGTTGGATAATTAGTGGACTGTGATATTTAAATAAAATGAGATTGTCTTCACAGTAAATCAACACGTTCACTGCGTTATGAGGTCGAACAAACCTCATGCGTAATTTCTCACAATCGGTGGTAAAAATCGCCTTTTTTTCACTATGTACGGGGGACAGCTACGTACGTAATTTCTCGCAACTACGGCAAAATATATATTTTTTTTCACTATGTGCGAGAGACAGCTACGTTACCATTTCTTTGGATGTAAAAGGAAAGGTCTCATACGCATTGCAAAGAAGTTTAACTTTGCCTCTAAAAGACCGCAAACATTTAATTTTTTTCCCGGGTGGGAATCTATCCCACGACCTCCAGAATAACGCCACTAACTGTTAGACAAAAAGTCAGGCAAGCTTGTATATTGATATTCGTCGGTTAGTACCACATTTCATGAAAAGTGTTGTCAGATGCCTCTGAAAGTAATGCTTCGGCCCCTCCTATGCTTTCTAAAAACCCTTTACACTAGGATCTTCAGATAAATAAGTACTACATAAAAATAGAGAACCACTAAATATCAAGAGTAAAGTGAAGACCTTTATAAAAGGAAACTTCTTACAATTCAAACAGTTACGAGAAAAAACAACAAAATGTCGGACTATTACATGACCAAACCAATTCAACGGGGTTTATACGACATATTTATTTGCTATTATTGTAAATTGGTAGGCTAAGAACACACGAAGCGGTTTTTAACCGCGCCCGCTTCTGTAGAGAATACCACTGTTTTATTTCAACAATCAGGTGCAATTTTCGCTCACAAACCTGGCGGATAATTAGCACAAAACATGAGGTAACGCAAGACAGCAAGACGGTCCACTGGAAGCTTGAACAACTGCGCACACTACAGGCGTAAAACGCGTCGTAAAATATAATTTAATTGTTTTACATAATTTATAAAAAATGCAGATATCTCCTATATACCTATCATCATGATAATCATCATTTCAGCCGAAAGACGCCCACTGTTGGGCATAGGCCTCTCCCAATCGTCGCCACAACATCCGGTCCCGTGTGTATCGCATCCATCGGATTCCAGTAACCCTGGCTAGGTCATCAGTCCACCTTGTGGGAGCCCCTCCAACGCTACATCTTCCGGTACGCGGTTGCCACTCCAGAACCACATACCTATATAATACATACCTTTAAACTATACATTATCTTTCTGAATAGCACAAAATTGTATAAACTATAAGACCTAATTTGGCAGGTGCTGTTTCCTTATAGGGTGTAGGCAGACGTCTACTAAGAACGGATGGATAATGGGATAAACCAATTGTCACGCGGGCGAAGCCATTGACAGAAACTAGTATATTTTAAATCAGCATTCCGTGAAAACCGCTCCGTGAGTTCTTAGCCTTACTTTTTCATTCTTGCATTTCTTTTCTATAATTATGTCAAACATTATTAGAGTAATTATTTTCCACTTCATGGAAATGGCTCCTAAAATTTATAAGAATTTTATGCAGAATAGGACTTAAATTGTCAAGATTATTCCTTGCCGTGTCACTAAATACCTTCCTTTTTGCTTAAATAATTTAATTTCATGAATCTAGACGACATTTCAGTTGCGAAATGAAATGTTCGTATTTTATTTCAGGGTTTGGAAATAAAGAATTTAAGGGGTCTATTAAAACTTTGACGAGTGAGTTTATATTTTTTTTGTTGTTGGTTGGCAAAACTGTAATGAAGCAAGAGGTTTACGTGATTTTGAGAGGGCAAATCAAATTATTTATTTTGCAAAGGCATCGTTTACGGCATTTACCTGAGGTACCATTGTCATTACGAACCACAGTGGGGATATTATGAATATAAATTATGGATTCTATATAAGAATTTTATCATACCGGTTTCATATAATAAATGATGTCAGACATGAAATTATTTTGGATTATCATTTCTCATTCTCGTTTTTAAGAAATTAAGAATTACGTGTTGTAAGTCGCGGGACCATACCCAACCAGGCGTGCATTAGTTGGTGTAATAGAAAAGACATCGTAATGAAACCGGTATGTCTTTGAACCAATAATTCGAAAACATTTGACATTCATAAACCTGCACTGGGCTAGCACGATAAATTATGGCCCATTCCCTCTCCTAGAGAAGAAGCCTGAATCCCAGTAGTGGTAACATTAAAAGGCTATTATTATTAATCCTATTATTATGCTAATGTAATAATTATTAATTTTAAACTTCTCTTCTATTGGACATTATTCAAAACTTTTGTAGAGGATTTGGTTACGCTTATAATTTAATATAATAAGCCTCTTAACATTTTAATCACCGTATACTGCAGGAATATTATATATATATATTCGTTTTCTGATCGATACATTATGATTAACTGCCGCCTGACATTAGGGGCTGCCAAAATCTTGCGCATTTCAAAAAAGGAGTGAAAAAATAAACGTCACCTTAATATTACATTGTAATTATACGGCCGTACTACCGGCTCAGCGAATTTCAGCGCTTGAAAACTGTACATGCTTATAGCATTATCCTCATTACAGCTGAAAGACGTCCACGCAAGTTGGCCTCTCCAACAACCTACCACGTTCCTTCCTTGCTTTAGTCCCAGAGCCCCGGTGTAACGCTTTCGCATCAATCCTCCGCCCCAGGAGGCTTTGACCCTGTAGGGCTCCTTCAGTTTGCTGACAAATCCTTGAGGAACGCGAGAACAGTCCGTCAACGACTTAGGCTCGGTCTGGACTTTTACCAGACGACCAGACGGCGTGCTATATGTCATTTTTTTAATCCTGAAAACCAGCTCATTCATAAGGAGATTTAAGCTCTACTTGGTAAGTTCAAATAAAACAAAATAAAGACAAGAATTCAGGTCATGAATTCAGGATGTTTTATTAAATTGTTATAGACTAAACCAAGGTTTATGACCCCATATAAAATTTCTTAATTTTAATTTAATTTAATTTTTAATTGTCGGTACTTAAATCTATATGATAGATTTAAGTACCGACAACGTAATAATTTTAAAGGAAGTCGTGATAGTTTTATTATTTGATTTAATTGGGTCAATCTCTCGCTAGTAATTTTGTCCGGTGCACGTGTTTAACATCGGAAATTATTTGCTGGGAAGAGTGGAAGGAAATCTTAAAGGATCAGAAATGATGATAGCATAACACGAGTCTGGTATATATAATGTTTAAGTTACCTTTTCTCTAGTTGAGGGAATATACCGAAATACACCACGCGGGTCCAGTACGGGTTGGTGAATGTCATACCGATATCTTTGCATTTTTAGGTCAAGAAAGTAAATATTATTATTTTTTGTGTGGGAAGAACATCCAATGACATTTTCGAGTCCTTGGACGGGGCAGGAGATAGTGTCAGACTTTTACAGAATAAAAGCCCACTGTTCCTTTTTTGCCTTTTATACCGGGACCGAATCTTCCTTTCAAAAACTGGTCCTAGTAAGTTTCGACCCCGCTTGAGCCCTACGGTTTGCTGACAACTTCTTGAGGCGCGCGTGGAACGATATTTATTTTATATTATAGATTATATTTATTTTTGCAATTTTTTCTAATATTATAAAGACAAAAGTCTGTATGTGTGTCTGTAATTTTTTTAATTCTTTACGCTTAAATAGCTGAATGAATTTGGATGTTTGTCCTGGAAGTATGATTGAGATAATTTTAGCTCTTTCGATAATTATTAATTAAATAGAATAGAATATACTTTATTGTACACCAAAAAAGTAACAATTTCAAATTCACAAAGGCGGTCTTATCGCTGACAGCGATATCTACCTGACAACTTTAGGATGGAGTATAAGAGCTTGAACTAAAAAAGGGGGTAGTCTATGGTGTAGTGCTCAAAATCATCATTTTTCGTAATAAAAACAGCAATATCATTGGTGGTTTGGTTATTTTAGTGTAGTTGGGCAGGTTATTTAGTTTGGTCCCCAAAGCGTTGTACAACGGTAGTTAGTTCTAACTGCATAACCTCAAAATTGAACAATGCAGTAGTTTAGTTCACCCAGGCTAGGTTACATGAAGTTTTAATGTCTTTTCAGATGGAAATGGCGGTTTTAACATGCATACTATGTCAAATTAATTATTCTGGTCGCGAGAGGAAATGCATTGGTTAGGTTTTCTGATTAAATCCTACAAATACTCTTTATTGATCTACCCGTATGTCCAATCTCATCCTTATCGTTTCAATCAGCGTTACTTGCGGATAGCGAGCAATGGATAGCTCGTCGTCCAACCGTCCGGAAATCGTTTAGACCGAGCTCGAATCAACGACTATCAGCAAAACCATACAGACCCAGCGGGGTCGGTGTGTTTTGGAGCCATGGGTTCGCTTCTAAAGGGAAAACCCAAAGTCCAGGAAAGCAAGGCAAAGAAGGAACATAACTATAGTCAGTAATGGTCTGACATATCCTCGTGCTCTGTCCTAGTCTGAGAGGAAATCCCACTTTAAAAAAACGGTTTAATTTTTAAGGTTAAACAATGCTTTCCAAAGTCAGTCTGTAGATAAATAGTGACTTTCTTAACATATCGTAAACACAATTTAGTGAAAATGAAAGTAAAAACATAATTTAAACAATCGCACACATTGATGAATTATTAACGCAGTTGGACCGCATACATTAGCCTAAATATTACTACGGGGTAGTGACCTAGACCAGATCTCGTCTTCATAGCATATGACTGATGGGAGGATCCTCCTTCGATGGAGCTTTGTTGGACTTTATGCCCCTGTTACGCATGCCTCTAAAGTTTCAAGAGACGGCTATTTCCTAGCTTACGCACACAAAATAAAAGTGTAAGTGAACCTTCACACATTATTTCTTATAGAATACACTTATTCTTATTATAAAGAACGATTTAATAAATTTGCCAAAGCTCGTAGCAGCCGTATAATAGTTTCGTAGCAGCGTAGCACTCGTAGCTGTAGTGCTACGACACGTAGTTGTGTGACAATCGTAAAGGCGCGCTACACATAACGTGACGTCACGTGTGTACAATAAAATGCGTTTAAAAAATTCGGAAGACGCCTCAATGATGAATGCCTATGCTCGTAGCATCTGTATAATAGTTTCGTAGCAGCGTAGCACTCGTAGCTGCAGTGCTACGATGCGTAGTCGTGTGACAATCGTAAAGGCGCGATGCACATCAAAGTGACGTTTCGCGTGTGTACAATAAAATTCGAAATTCGGAATACGCTCAATGATAATATAATATATCACACATGTGTATGCTGGAAGAGATTTGTTTAGAAACCAGCATCAGATGTTTACTTATTTTTCTGTTCCCTTCTTCTTTTCTTTTATTCTTATGTGTGTACATAAATAGTTAAATAAATAAACAAACTATATGTATTCCTTCAATTGCTCTTTGTATGTTTGTATGTAGTGAAGTTTTATTCCTTAATATCATTCTAAAAAAATTTAACTCATTATTCATATATAACCCATGATCTAATAAATTACGTTGTTGTTAACATATCATGTTTCATATTTAACAACAACTTTTTAATAATAAAAGACAAAACCCATTCCTGCAAATGAAGAGGCCCAACTGCAGCCGAAGCCTACTAGGGCCCCGGTCCGGCTTCTGAAAGGAAGGTCCAACCCTGGTATGAAGGCTTAAAAAGAAAAGGGTGGATCGTTTAGTCAGTAAGAGTCTGACACTATTTCCTGCTCCGTTCAAGGGTGGAATTCGTCATGAGATGATATTTCCCACCATAAAAAACCCATTGCTGCAAAAAACACAAATTGTCATTTACGATTCTTCCTCAAAAGGCTCGATATTGTAATAGTAAAAATATCCTGTTGCATATCGCACACAACAGTGGACAAATGTCTTTATTCACGTATATTGGTCGCATACGTCATCATAACGTGCGAGGTGTCACTCCTCATGATTTATGGCGATTTTAATTCACCACGATATGCGACTATGCTAAAATATAGGTGTGTGTTTGTTTCCGTGTGTTTAATGATGTAATATTTTGTTATAACCTAAAATTTAGTGTTAGGTCACCGCTAACGCTAATTTTAGTAAACAAAAATTAATGTTAAATTGGCAACACACGGATTTTCATTCCAAGTGTTTTCTTTTTTTTTGGAAAGTAAAAATCATCCAATGACAAATTGGAGTGAAGCGGAAAATAGTGTCAGGCTTTTACTGATTAAAGAACTCACCCCATTCCTATGCTGCCTTTATACCAGAGCCTTCTTTTCAGACGTGAATCCACAAGGGTTCGCTAGGTTTTAATCCTTCTGCAGGGTGCCTTGAGGTGCGTGCCGTCAGCAACTTAGGCTTGGTCCGGACTGTTACCAGATGATTGGACGGTGACCTATCCATACGAATTTTAGAGTTTTGTTCTTTTTTTCAGTGTTGTGCACCAAACATTATTTTTCTTCATTGCTATTTTTTTTCTGTAAGTTGTCTTGAAACACATTAACCCTTCAACCGAACAAATAAAAGCAAATTTTGACAAAGTTATGATCTACAAACTTTGTCTGAACTATTTTTCGATAGCTTTTGTTGTTTCAGAGATATATGCAAAAAACGCAAATTCGTGACCTTTGACCTCGAATAAAAAACAACACACGCGGAATCGATGGGGACTTTTGACATATCATTTGTAATGACGTATTCAAGGCCTGCACAAAAATCCAGCTTGTTGGGAATTAATGCAAACTCAATGTCAACTCAATGTCTATTTTGACTGTAGTAAGTTTAACAAGAACTTATGACACAAACAACAGCAATAACACTATGTCGATATTATTACGAGTACAGCACACATCAAGCCCCTAATGTGAAACGAATGACGCGACACATTGCAGAAATGACGCGATGTGTCGCAATAATATAAGTGTAGAATTTATTGGCGCTAGCATACCTCCATTATTATAACACTAGCTTTTGCCCGCGGCTTCCCCACGTAGTATTGGGGTTGGGGTTTCCGGGATAGAAAGTAGCCTATGTCCTAATCCAGAGTGTATCCTATGCCTGTGCCAAATTTCATCCGGATCCGTCCAACCGTTTTGGCGTGATTGAGTAACAAACATCCAAACATCTAATCATCGTAACTTTCGCATTTATAATATTAATTAGATTATTATTATTAAATATTATTTCATAAAAGGTTCCTAGTTGTGAGAGTCCCACGTTGGGCGCCAAGTACCTAACAACAGCCCCACGTTGGGCGCCAAGAGCTAAACATCGGTCCCACGTTGGGCGCCAAGAGCCAAACATTGGTCCCACGTTGGGCACCAAGAGTCAAACATCGGTCCCACGTTGGGCGCCAAGAGCCAAACATTGGTCCCACGTTGGGCACCAAGAGTCAAACATCGGTCCCACGTTGGGCGCCAAGAGCCAAACATTGGTCCCACGTTGGATACCAAGAGTCAAACATCGGTCCCACGTTGGGCGCCAAGAGCCAAACATTGGTCCCACGTTGGGCGCCAAGAGCCAAACATCGGTCCCACGTTGGGCGCCAAGTACCCAACATAATAGGCGCCCAACATAGGGTCCAAGATGGGTATCGTATACACAAATGTATTGCTTGTAAACATAAAATTGGAAACATTCCATACCAGCCAACTGCCAAAGAGAGTAGTTTAACTTTTAGAATTCGATGACCCGTTGTAATTCTTAATACGATCATAACTACTGAAATTTGTATTCATGTACAGAAACACACAACAGTTACAAAAAACACAACACACGTTAAAAAATAACAAAAATAAAATTTACGCTGAGCGTGCCCGAACCGAAAGGGTGACCACCTCAGCATTTGCTTGGCGTCAGACGCCCAGCGCTGGTTTTCAGTTGGCACCCCGCAGTGACGCACGGACGAGGGTAAGTATATATAAGTAATTGAAATAAAATACATAAATACAACTATTTGATCAATATAAACATATATATATCAATATATTTGTACTTGCTGTAAGTCGTTCAGCGTTGTATTGGCAGGTACTACAATACCTTGACTAAACTTATTATAACAATTCTTATGTCAAAAATCGTTCAATGTAAACAACATTGAACGTTCATTTTATTTTCATTTTTTTTTTGTTCTTTGATTTCCAATAAGCGAAATCAATGAATGTAAATGGTTAGATTCTGCAGTCTACATTTTTAAATTTGGCCATTATATAAATCAATATTTGTGTGGTCTGTGTACAATAAAATTCCTGTGTTACGTCCTCCTGATGTATTAAATCTATAACTATATTTTAGCTTTTACTTAATGTTCGTGAAAATAAACATTAACATAGTAATAAAACTTACGCTAAGTTTTTCTTCATTAAAATGCAACGCTTCATAGAGCAAAACGAAGTCATAATAAATAATGTAAATGCTCGTATACGCAGGTTTTCATAAATATTTTTGTTTCATGGGACTATTTAAGTCGCAGTCTTTTAAATTTAACATTTAGCGGACTAGTATTTTAAGGTAATTTACAATCCATTTCTATTTAATGGGAATATGAAGCAGGGAGATAATTGGTATTTTATTGCAATCAATTGTACATTAGAAAAACAGTGATAAATATTTAATTGCAATGTGTATATTTTTGTTGCAACAATGTCTGCTTTTTTGTAATCGTGCTTTACTTTTTAAAATTGGTTTCATAGAAAGGATACAATAAACTTTATTATGCACAAAAATAGTAATAATTTTGCAGAAACTTAAGACTTCATAAGGGTACTTTTATTGTATCATCAGCCTTCTTTGTAAGGAGAGGAAATGGGCCATAATAAACCACAAGGCCCAGTTCGGATTGATGGATACTGCTCTTTTATTCTCACTTTTCTTTTATCATATACTAGCTTTTGTCAGCGACTTCACCCGCGTACATAAAATATGGCCTATGTCACTCAGGACTAAAGCAGCTTTCTATTGTTGCTAAATTTTTTCCAATCAGACCAGTAGTTCCAGAGATTACCTCCTACAAACAAAAAAACCAAACTTTACCTCTTTATTATATTACTGTAGATGACCGCTTTTCATCGTTATAGTTTTTATCGTTGAAGACGCGTACTGAATCTCCTACCGTCAAAACTATAGCATATATACTCATACATACATAAGTACATTAGGAGGAACCCTAGTTCCTTCAATGAAACACCCTTAATGCTCGTCGCGTGAGGAATCAGATTAAAATACCCTTCAAACATCATTGATTCCTGGTAATGGGCGTCCGAAGAATAGAAAGGGCCATGACGTCGAAATTTCATTATTCCCATATTCATATCAATAATTCCACATCGTCATTAAAAATACCTACATAAAATTCTGACCCTATATATTTAATGAGCTTCTACCGTAAAGAAAGACATTAATAAGGTGTGATGATGGCTATGCACCCTATTAATACGACATCACGGCGTGGACATAATTAACCAGCGTTTACCGTTGGAATTTCAACCATGCGAGCTTTAGAAAAGGGTTGAAATTCCATTGTTTTCTTTCTAGCAGTCATTCATCATAGACGCTGGATGGCTTTGAAAAAAAGCGCTTTTCTCTTTATTCGTGAGGGTAGGTATTGTGTGGTAAGCTCCACTTGGGGCTTTGTTTATCATCAAGCTGTGATCTTGAGTTGAAAGCGACTTAATCGAGGTCGGTTTGTTATTGATGTAGGTATGTTATGTTGTGGTGACCATTGCTGGGTCATCGAGAGACTCTGGTTCATCATCATCATCAGCCTTTTTAATGTTCCCACTGCTGGATCACAGGCCTCCTTTCTAGGAAAACGAATGGATCATAATCCACCACGCTGACACAGTGCACATTGGTGGATGTCACATGTCTTCGAATTTTTAGTTCTAGGAAATGCTGATTTTTTTACGATGTTTTCCTTTACCGTTTTGAGAGCAGTGGTGATGAAATAAATTTCACAAAGTAATGAGCCTAGCTGGGTTTGAAATCTCGACCTACAACTCGTAAGTCGTGGTCTTTACCAGTCGGCCACCACTGCTCTCTTAACTACTACTATGTGTCTATTATTCTAAAAAAAATGCAAAAATATAGCTGCTACGTAGCAAGACTAGCTACGTAGGTACTTCATGATTGTATTGCGCGCACACGCTTACCGTAGCAGGGCTTTTAAATAAAAGTTAAATTGTATTTTTTAACATGTGCAAGTGCATGCAAAATTTCAACACAAAATGCATTTTGTCAATCATTTTCTCATATAAAATTTATTAAAGTTTTCGGCCCTCTATTAAAAAGTGTTCCTATAACTAGATCAGTGGTTACTGAACATCAGCCCCGTAGATTACTACCTTTATCCATCGTCACGATACAAGCTTAGCAAAAACCTATTTTTGCCCAGATGCGACGCACAACGCGGTTTTATACTTTGTAACTGTTTTCTTTTATTTATTAATGTTTCGTAATTTCTCGCAATTGCGGCAGTCAAAATCGCTTTTTTTCACTATTCGCAGGGGCAGCTAGGTTACCATTTCTTTAGGTATACAAAGAAAGGTCTCATACGCACTGCAAAGAAGTTCAACTTTGTTGGTCTAAAAGACCGCATATGCACTGGCTCTATATATATGTCAATATATTTTTTTTAAACGTATATACCTATTTTTTGCATTTCAGCCATGAACAAATTGAAGTATTATAATATTATATCAACATAATTATACGTCACTTCGTGCTAGCAACCGCTTTGGTGCCCCATTTATTGAGTGTGCAAATCACCCCCTGCTTTTTAAGGTTCCATAGTCAACAAGGCACCCTTATAGTTTCGCCAAGTCTGTTTGTCTGTGTGTCCGTTTACACGTTTTGTTGTTTCTCTTTCGCATGTCGTACAAGACGTACCATAGACAAAAGTAATATAATTATGACAGATGCCGTAGACAAAACATATCATTTGATGGAGACCAAGGCAACTGTGTTCTGCTTAGTGTCTATGGTGCAATACATTAATACCCGGTTCACACTTGACTGACAGATTGTTGTATTTTGTGCGTCTATTTTGGGCAAAATGAATATAGTTTTCTTTCTTTCTTTCTTGTGTAGACCATATGCGCTAGAGCGAGAAGAAGTAACATACATCCACATAATCTTTCGCCTTTATAATGTTCCTGTGGTAAATTTTGATTTTCACTTTCTTTTCTCATCAAAGTAACAAGAAACTGGTGCTATGGAAGACACAGGGTGGTCACAAATCATTTTTAAGATTACCCCCTTTTTCAAATTTATTTCTTTTCGTATTTCCCTTGGGAACGACATTTTATGAAACAGTAGCAGCATAATGTTTCAATTTACATTCATTTTGTTATTCAACGAGGTGAATGTTGTCATTGTTTATAATAAAAAAAATAACTAGATTGTTTTTGTAGATATGTAATGCTTCATGAGGTTAGAAAGGTGGGAAGAATTCTATGTAAGTTTAGGTGTGCTTATCAGAACACTTTTTTGTTAGCCTACTTTGTGTTCCATTGCTGGGCAAAGGCCTTTCGCCTTCCAAACTTCCTTGTCTTGGGCGATCTCTGGCCAAGTTTGCCCCATAAATCACACCACCTTCGCTGCTTACGAGTACGAGTTATCGTGTAATAACTGCGTCTCGCACTGCTCTATTATAAAAAATAATTTAAATTACTTGATATTGAAATTGTACATCAATGCTATAGGCTAATAAGAGACCAATTTTATACATTTCTTTACCTCTCTGTTAAATATTTTTTCAGTTTTTTTTTTTTAATAAATCTTTGTAGTGGTGAGCTTTCTAATGACTTCTTCCGCTCTGAGATAGAACTGGAGACCGTGTTTGACTTTAACTGACTAAAACCTCGGTTCTGCATTTGCTCTTTGAAATCCCTCGAAATCATTGAATCCCACCGGAAAAGGAAGTACCATCGTATTTAAAATTTGTTTATAATATAATACCTACACCAAAATTTCCAA
Source organism: Mythimna loreyi (assembly GCA_029852875.1). Lineage (NCBI taxonomy): Eukaryota > Metazoa > Arthropoda > Insecta > Lepidoptera > Noctuidae > Mythimna > Mythimna loreyi. The sequence continues at coordinate 18,195,999 of CM056796.1, read as the reverse complement.
CAATGTGTATAAATATATTGCCCACAATACAGCTCCAAGCGAGACCATCCCCGTAATAAATGTTTGAAACAAAACTTTAGTTGTTCTTTATCATGAATTTATAAAGTTTTCGCGTCGCAAGTTATGTTCCACGATAAACTTAGCATACGTATAAAATTAACCAGCCATTGTTTCATTTTATTTTAGATAAAATGTTTGTCTACCCTCAAACCCTCATAACTTCCTAATTTACCTATAGCGGTCTTCCCGTCTGATTATAATTTAGGTTTTTTTATGGCGCGCAAGAATCATCCAATGACGAATTTCGTTCTTGGGAGAAGCAGGAAACAGTTTAAGACTTTTACCGTTTAAACACCCAATCCCGAATTTTCAGAAAGAGACCCTGAGCTCCAGTTCAGCTTCGACCCTTTTGCAGAGTCGGTGTCTTTAAGATTAGAGTGGCTTTTAATAAACTAGTGCGCCTCATCATTAAGGATTGCAAAACTGCTTACCATCAAGTGGAAGCATAGTCAAGCACTAGTTTATATCAATAAAAAAAATTACTTACCAGTTTTCATCATGTGTATTTGGGTAGAGCCCATTATGGAAGTAAGAAAAGAACGTAAAAACTCCTTAAAACTAAAGTAGTAAGTTTTGAATAATTTTGCAGTTTTTTATTAATCCTGCATATTTGTTTTCGTACTCTTTATTGTATACAACATTTTTAAAGCAATAAAATTACTGAAAATATCTCATACAAATCCACATCATCAGCCTTATTAATGTCCTGGAACGTCTCCATATCCTCTATAGGAAAGGGCCATAATATACCACGCGGGCCCAGTGCAGATTGGTGGATGTCACATGTCTTCGAATTTTTGGTTCTAGGACATGCCGGTTTCCTCACGATGTTTTCCTTTACCGTTTTGAGAGCAGCGGTGATGAAATAAATTACACAAAGTACAAAAAAACAGTAGCTACTTAATTGTTCGTCCGTAATTAACCGTACCGTAAATCTCTTCACCACCCCAGGTTACCAGTCAATGGTAAAAAATGCCTATGGCATTAAGTCCGCCTTTGTACCTTGTGTGGCATCATCTTAGCGACCGTCCCGGTTGCACACCTTGGCTGTCACCTCGGTACCCGGGGTCCGCTTTCCTACACAGTCGCCTCCACTTCGCTCGGTCTTTCGCGTCCTCTGCCTTCAGCCCATTGGCACGCATATCGTTACGACGTCGATCCAACGCCTCTTAGGCCTTCCTCGTTTTCCGGGTCCCGGCGGAGGCGGCATGGCGAGGCATCTGTTACCCACGTAGTCTGCCGGTTTTCGTAAAACGTGGCCATACCAGCGTAAGCGACCCTCCTGCAGTTTATCCACTATGTCACGGACCTGAAGGCTGCCCCGGATGCGGGAGTTTTTAATGCGGTCTTTCCGCGAAACTCCAGACATCCAGCGCAGCATATTCATTTCCGTGACACGCAGGCTTTGCTTATGCCGCTCAAGTATAGTATTCTTCATGCCACACAAGGTACATACTGTACCATGAAGAATAAATAAGTAAAATAAATTAAAAAAAAACAGCTTCGTGTTTCCTTAGCCTCACAAGTATTTACCATGCTTATAAACTTTAGCTTTCAAGTAATAGTATGATAACAATAAACTAACAATACTAAATATTATTCAAAACATTACATTTAATCGTACTTTCGTACGTAAAGAGGCCTTGGCATGAATTGTACTTCAATACAAAGATATACTTAGACAGTCCTTGACCTTACTCCAAGGTTATGACATTTGATAAAAACATTGAGACTATATACTCGAAGAAAGGTTTTCCTTTTGATGATTCGATTATTTCCAGATTTACGTTCTATTAGGTTTTTTTTTTATGGTAGGTAAAAATCATCCAATGACGAGTTCCGCTCTTGGGTGGAACGGAAAACAAGTGTCAGGCTCTTACTGACTAAACAACCTACCCCGTTCCTACAAACCAGGGCCAGAGCCTTCCTTTTCAGACACAAACCCGTGGCCCTGATTGGCTTTGACCCTTCTGCAGGGTCCCTACGGTTGCTGACAACTCCTTGAGGCGCGCGGGAACAGTGCGCGCCGTCGACGACTGGGCTTGGTCCGTACGATTACCAGACGACCGGAGGGCGAGCTACCCAATGCTTACCGTCCGCAAGCCCGCGCCTACGGTGGCCGGAAGTCAGGATCGGAATCCCGGCGGCGTCTGGGGTGCAAACGCCGTTGCCTTATGCGGTCCACCTCCTCCTTTGCTAGCATTACTGCTTCGCAGAAGGAGGCGACCGCCTGCCACTCCTTCGTTCTATTAGGTGACAATATGATTTGAGTATACGTAATAATAATATTCCGCTGAAGTGATGATTTATGATATATACTATAGTGCTTGACTGCAGCCCTATCTGATGGTAAGCAATGATGCAATCTTTGATAAAGCGCATTAGTTTGTTATGAGCCTATTCAATGTAGCCTTGAAGACACCTCTAATTATAATTATAATCTAGCCTACTGGGTCCCCGCTAGTCAGTAAGAGTCTGACACTGTTTTCCGCTCCGTCTAAAGACTGGATCCGTCATTAGATAATTTTTCCCACCATAAAAAAATAAACGCCTAATTATAACCAGAAGGTAAGACCGCATCAAGCAAATTGTTTTAATCCTTCGTTAAACGAGTATGTAGTATAAACGATGAGGCCAAACGCTTAGTCCAGACCGTAGAGGTGTCGAGAAAAGTGACACGGTTTACTCGCGGTTGCAGTATCAAACGACGTTTTTCAGTACACTTACGACTTGTAGGGGTTAACCCGCATGTTGCGCATGTGTATTTTTCCACACTAGTGCAGAAAACAGTTCTTTCTGTCTGTAAGCGTTGAGATAAGAGCGGGTTTCCAAGTAAGTGTACCGAAAAAACATTTAATGACTTTTCTCCCAAAATAAAAGAAAAAAAAGCCTTCATACAACTTGTTAATCGTTGTTCAAGTTTGTGATTATCCAATCTCATACGTTGGTTGGTTCCAAACTAAGCCATCCAATTTCTAGAACCTGATGTGATATAAAAAACTTCTCAGCGTTGTGCCAAGCTGGACTTGACCGTCCAAGTTCGGAGCAACTGCGCGTGAAATTGCGCTTTACCTAGTACGTGTACTGGCATGTGCAGACCACGTACCATTTTTTTTTTTGTAAGATGAAATAATACACATAATACCATTCATAATACAGGAATAGTGTTTCATTTTGTGCATAGTGTACTGATTATTTAAATCACATTGAAAAATAATAAAAACAGAAAATAAATGTTAATTACATTGTCATTCAAAAATCGTTTATTTATTTCTTCTATTTTTTTTTTCTTTTGTTTTGTGTTTTTCTTTTGTTTGATGACATTCCGATTTTGTTTTAAATTTTTTTTTTTTTTTATAGCCTACATTGTGTCCCACTGCTGGGCAAAGGCCTCCCCTTTCTCCTTCCAAACTTCTTTGTCTTGGGCGATCTCTGGCCAAGTTTGCCCCGCGAACGTGATTAGATCATCACACCACCTTCGCCGTGGTCGACCTCGACATCGTCGACCTCCCTCAGGCGTCCAGTGAGTGATAACCTTCGCCCATCTGTCCGGGTGCATTCGTGCGACGTGGCCAGCCCACTCCCACTTCAGCCTGGCAGTTTTTACTCCAACATCTGTTATTCGGGTTATGGAGCGCAGCGTGGTGTTTCTAACGCGATCTGTCCGCTTAACACCTATTATGCTACGCTCCATTGCCCTTTGACAGATCTTCAGTTTGGACTTTTGTTGTTCCGTAAGTGACCAACTTTGAGTACCGTAGGTTAGGACGGGCAGGATACACATATCAATGAGTTTCCTTTTAAGCGTTATCGGGAGGCTACCCTTCATGTGATCTTTGAAGGCCCAGAATGTCTTCCAAGCATTTTGGATTCGTCTCTCGACTTCCATATCTTGCCTATTTTCAAAAGATACAATCTGGCCTAAGTACGTGTACTCATTGACATATTGTAACACGTGCCCGTCTACCTCGACCCTACGTTTCATGCTATTGGTCATGATCTGTGTCTTAGATCTATTCATGGTGAGTCCAACCTCAAGACTGGCCGTGCTCAAATCTTGGAGCATTTCCCCAAGTTCTGAAGGTGATGTGGAGAATAGCACTATGTCGTCAGCAAAGCGGAGGTTCGTTAGCTGGTGGCCGCCAACATTTATACCTCGTGACTGCCATGAGTCGGGCAAGTTGTTAAAAACCTCCTGTAGTGCGCTTGTGAACAGCTTGGGTGAGAGCGGGTCGCCCTGTTTAACCCCTTTTTCCACATTGAAATTTGGACCAGAAATATGCAACTTGATGTTTGCAGAACTACTTCGATAAATAGTGTCAATGAGGTCAATGTAAGTGTGCGCAATGTTTTGAGACTCCAAAGCATTGAATACCGACTGATGGTCTATACTGTCGAATGCTTTGGCATAGTCCACAAAAGCTAGATAGAGTGGTTTATTATATTCATTGTATTTTTCAATGACTTGATTGATAGTATGGAGGTGGTCGGTTGTGGAGAAATGAGGCCGAAAACCTGCTTGTTCCGGAGGCTGATGAAAGTCAAGCATTGGAGCGATACGGTTCTGTATTATTTTGATAAATAACTTGTACAAATGAGAAATGAGGCTTATTGGTCGGTAGTTTGAGATGTCAGCTTTGTCTCCTTTTTTGTGTAGTAAAATTACGTTCGAGTGACACATTTCAGGGGGAATTTGACCGGTGTGTAAAATAGTGTTAAAAAAGGATGTGATATGAGGCACAAGAACGTTTCGTCCTAACTTCAAAACCTCTGTTGTTATTCCGTCTGTTCCTGGACTTTTACTGTATTTCATCTCGCGAAGAGCTTGATGAACTTCGTAGGAACTAATGGGATGAACAGAATTAGGACAGTGATAATAAAAATTACATTTTGAATTTTAACATCAAGTTTTTTATTCATTTACATAGAACTTGTGTACGTAAAAAGTATGGGTTTACAGTATTACTTTTATTAAAATAATTAATAAACCTTTCTCAATTTATGGAACCCTATTGACAATAAGGTTAGCTAAGCTTAGTAATAAGGTAAGAGGTTTGTATCGATGATTTTAATGATTACAATTACGTAAATAAATACATCATCGTAAATCATAATACTGCCCTGAACCACATTACACTGACCTGAAAATACAAAAAAAGATAAGCCCGCAAAATTATATTTTGTTCTTTTTTGTCGACGCTTGCCCTTGATATTTCTTGTTACAAGATTTTATTTTAGACTGAGTGTGTGAAAACAGTACAGAAAGTTCATATATCTCTCTATTTTCTAGACATAATGATAGTCTATCAAAAAGTGAATAGGATAGAAGTGAGACGTACAAATAGTGGATTCCAAAGGCTTTACATGGAGGGGAGTGTGAAAGAGCCACAGGTAAACACCCGTGAGGGAACGTAAGTGAGCGAAGTTAAGGTCTAGACGTAGTTTTTTGTATTCAATGTAACTTTGTATGTTCGGCTCAAATCTTGCAACTCAATTTTGAAGCAGATATTTTCAATCGATTGAGCTGCAATTTTGCATGGAGGTGTAAATTGTATGACAATGTAATATTATGATGACATGGAGCTGATCTGATGATGGAGCTGAAAGGTAGCCATAAGAGCTCAGCAATAAAACAACTCAACCTTATCGTATTTGGGCTCATTGGATTTGTTTTGACGAGTACTTTGATCCTAGGTCATAGTCAGGGTCTGATGGTGGTGTTGGAAGGTGGTCATAGGGACTCCCTAATACAATTAGATAACCCTAGCGTGTTTGTAAGAACGGTCTTAATAAGTATTAATAATATAGGTATATATCGGGCTATAAAAGCTTGTTATGAAAAAAAAAAATCATTGAAAACTTGTTTTTCTTAATAACTACTACGTATAGTTAGCCGTTTATGTGTCTTACAAAAATGGTCCATTGTGGCTCACCGCACGGGCCCCAGTCGCCCGTTTTGCTGCCTAATAATACATTAGAGCCCGTTTTATGACATGGAAATCGATCAAACCGCCACAATTTTTTTCTTTTTTGTTCAATTACGCATGATGATCGTCTGAATTTCAAGAAACATCGAAAACAACTGATTCACAGCGCTGGGAACAATTCAGAATAAGCGTTTTTTATGCGATTTTCTAAAAGCATGCAATTGTGTAATAATAATACCCCCATAATACCGACTTACGAGTTGTAGGTTGCGTGTTCAAGCCCAGCCAGGCGCATTACTTTGTGTAATTTATTTCATCACCACTGCTCTCAAAATGGTGAAGGAAAACATTAAACCTTAAAAAAAGAAATGATTACCGGTACTGACTGGCTGATTATAGAGCATAAATAACTGAAGGGATTGTATTGAAATTTGGCTCGCAGTGTTATTATGAAGAAGACATTTGTTGTGAAAGAATTTTCCAAAATTCTCTCCTTGAAAGCATAAACCGGTGTTCCAAAGTTTATACCGAAAATCTACTTTCACGTAAGCGCAGCCACTCGGAGAAGCTCATCATCATCATCTTCCTGCCCTTGTCCCGTTTTATTTGGGGTCGGCGCAATATGTCTTTTTCTTCCACTCTGTCCTGTCACCCGTCTCGCTATCACTAACTCCTCTTTCTTTCATATCACTTCTCCTTCTTTGGTCTTTGGTCCTCTCTTTCAACTTTTCAGTCACTGGCGCCACTTTCAAACTTGCTCTAATACACCACTCGGAGAAGCTATTAAAAAAAAAATTCTTTAAATTTACATAAATTTTTGCTTGACTGCGATTTCACCTGATGGTAAACAATGACGCAATCGTTGATAGTTAGGCGCTCTAGTTTATTAAGAGCCTATTCATTCTAGCTTTAAAGACACCTAAATTATAATAAAATATCTGGCCAATGATTTTATTAAATTAATAGTATTCCAAATAGACTTTGCCATATTTTATTCCAATTTAATTTAATTCAAAAAATTATTTCTGGAATGAAATATTATTTTTATTTTTTGTTAAATTTATGAAAACTATGAACAAATATACGTTTTTTAATCAAAAGTTTTATGTTAATGTTGTGATTGTCTGAGTATTGCCACATTCATTCACATGGGTTGCCACCGCAATGATCCACTGTTATGTATGTGTGTCTTTGTTTTTTATGTTATCTACATCTACACTAATATAATAAAGAGGTAAAGTTTGTTTTTTTGTTAGTTTGTTTTTTTGTTTGTAGGGGGTAATCTGTGGAACTACTGGTCCAATTGGAAAAATTTTAGCAACAATAGAAAGCTGCTTCACTCCTGAGTGACATAGGCTATATTTTATGCACATGGGCGAAGCCGCTGACAAAAGCTAGTTACTAATATAGTTTTAAGTCTTACTAATATTTCGAGTCATGATCATCATCATCATCATCAGCCTTTTTAATGTTCCCACTGCAGGGACACAGGCTTCCTCTCTCTAGGAGAGGGAATGGGCCATGATCCACCACGCGGGCTCAGTGCGGACTGGTCGAGTCATGATACATGAATATAATTCTATTCTATTGCAGCACTTGAATAGTGTCATGTATTGTACTTATAATTTCCTAATACTTGTAATGTTGGCGATAGATATATAAATAAACAATCATACGGAAAGGCCGCAGTCCAAATTATTCCAGTCTTTCAATGTACGCGATGTAAACGACGATATAAAATGCAGTTTCGCTTGACAGTACACACAGTTGGATGATACATTCACAAAATGTGAGGCTTCGAATGCTGGCTATGAAAGGCTGGAGTGGATCGCAAACAGTCGTAAAAGAGGCACAGATTGAGTGTTACTAAGTTAAGGGGAAGCACATGTGCTGTACGAATTGAGTTGGTACTAAATATAGTGACAGTAAAGCGGGGATAGTGACTATCTTACTAATATTATAAATGCGAAAATTACGATGTTTGGATGTTTGTTACTCAATCACGCCAAAACAGCTGGACGGATCTGGATGTAATTTGGCACAAGCATAGGATACATTCCGGAATAGGACATAGGCTACTTTTTACCCCGGAAACCCCAACCCCAACCCCAATACCAAGCGGGCGAAGCCGCGGGCAAAAGCTGCTTACTTATATATTTAAACTTCATGAATAGTACTTAAGGCACATAAGTGTCTACCAGTCAAACTTTAGGTTTAAGAGCGGCCAACCCAAGGTACATTTTCATTCAACCGCTCTTACTTCAGTATGATGTTATTACACATCTTTCTTTAGATATTTTGGATACACAGATATCTTGTGGATATTAACTTTTTAGGCTTCTATAGAAATCAAGACATAAATTTGTGTAAGAGTAATCCAGTAGAGTTCTCTGAAAATCTACTATTTTATGTGAGCTCTCCATAATGTTCTCATATAATAAAAATATAAAAAGGACTTGTATTGTGCCTAGCGCATTTAATCGAGATTCTAAATGATGTAATTTTTTTTTTTCAAAAATTCTTATGGGTTTAATAAAAACACATATTTCCTGGAACAAGTTTTGTTAAACATTTGAGCAAATCGTAGAATTACTGAATGCCAACAGAGTTTTCAGGTTCTCGCATTACTTTTGCATCAAACATCACTTTGGATTGCATTAAATGAATCAACCAGTTTTTAAACCATGCACGACGTAGACGATAGGCGAGTGGAGGTTCGGATATGGTCAGCGCAACTGTATTGTATTTTTGTACTCCTTTTTCTTTATTTTATGTTATTGCCCTTCTAATGTATTGCCTGTATTAAATAAATTCTTTTCTATTACACTCTAACCACCAAACCGCAAATTCAAAGAAACACTGACAAAACAATTACCCCAAAAATAAGTACCTTAATGTTCACAATGGTTTTCAAAAGCAGTATACATTTCGAGGCTCTTGAGTCGAATGCTTGGAAGAGTTGAGAGCCCCTGGAGCTTCGTGGCCCTCTAAACTTTCTTACAGCATTAAGCTCCTCTTAGGCCTGTCAATATTTGGATTTTAAACGCCCGTATTACCGACTTGGCGTCTAATTGCGAGTTTTGTATTGTTCTGCTGAATAAGTAACTTAGCTTTATGCTAAATAGCTCTATATATTTATGTTGGTTACTTAAAAGTAAGTAATTTGAAGTTTTTTTTTGTTATATTTTTGTTCTGGTGATTGTTAAAACACACAGGATTTGTCGTCATGTCCAGCATTGCCTAATGCTAAACATAATCCACTCCCAAATTAAAGAAGCCCTTCCTTCAACTGAAACGATTATGACTAAGTTTCTTGTCTGCCTGAATGCCAGATAGTTCTATTTTACTTAGGAATGTGTAAAGATATTGAAAATAGTACTAAAGCAGAAAATTTGATTTCCAAATTAACTAATCAAAAAAGTACACCCATATAAATCGCATATTCTGACATAACAGATGTCTGATGTCACATGTATTCGAATTTTTGGTTCTAGACCATACCGGTTTTCTCACGATGTTTTCTGTTTCTTAATAAGAATACGTAAGAGAAAATTGCTTTAGTAATTGCAAGCAAAATAAACGAATTTAACTAGCAATAAAACTAAACATCTTAATAGTGGACACTACTCCAGCTCTTCATTTTACAGCACTAGTGCAAACACAAGCCATTACTCACAATACATCAATAAAAGAAGTTACGTCAAACACTGCTATAAAGCTCAGAATGGATCGTTTTCTGAACGAGGTACTCTTAGTGAAGCATAGCAGACTACCCCTTAAGAGTGCTCGAGTTTGGCCTGTTTATTTCAACGTCGTGTGGCGAGATACCTCTATGAGATGAGTCTATGACTTCATAGAACATGGGTATATAATATTACTAGCTTTTGCCCGCGGCTTCGCCCGCGAGGTATTGGGTTTGGGGTTTCCGGGATAAAAAGTAGCCTATGACCTATTCCGGAGTGTATCCTATGCCTGTGCCAAATTTCATTCAGATCCGTCCAGCCGTTTTGGCGTGATTGAGTAACAAACATCCAAACATCGTAACTTTCGCATTTATAATATTAGTAAGATACACGATGTCTTTCTAATTTTAATTAGTTTTCTTTCAGTTAGTGTAACGTGTATAGATAAAGATCATCATCAATCACGACTCAATTTCACCGATGAGCATGCGGCCGGCAAGCAAAGGGTATCTTTTGACTGGCCTGTCAGTCTAGTAGTTAGTGACCCTGACTGCTGTGCGGGAAGTCGTGGGTTCGATTCTCACCCAGGACAAACGCTTGTGTGATGAGCACGATTATTTGTTCTGTGTCTGGGTGTAATTGATCTATAATATGTATATATTTAGAAATACATAAGTATGTTTATCAGTTGTCTAGTACCCATAACACAAGCTCTGCTTAGCTTGGGACTAGATGGCGTTGTGTGATATTTGTGGATATATTACATACTAGCTTTTCCCAGCGGCTTCGCCCGCGTGCATAAAATATAGCCTATGTCACTCAGGAGTAAAGCAGCTTTCTATTGTTGCTAAAATTTTTCCAATCGGACCAGTAGTTCCAGAGATTACCCCCTACAAACATATATATATAATATATTATATAAGTGTAGAAGTGTAGATATCTCTTCATCATTAGATGATTTTTCCCACCATAAAAAGTCTCTTAGTTGGAAAAATTGGTCCAGAATCATGTACTGGATCAGTGATATTCGTTTGAGCGACAATGCCAATGACACCTTGTATAATCAAATTATTGTCTCAAAATTCACCTTAAACTCACTGATACTTAAGCAGTACCTACAGTCCTAAAGTATCGTTGAAATATTTTTTTTCTGAGACACGTGCGCCATGTAATACATGGCCATCCCATCCGAAAATTACCTCAATAAGCGTTGCTTAAGGTTTTTTTTTTTTTTTATGGTAGGTGAAAATCATCCAATGACGAAACCCGCTCTTGGGCGGAGCGGGAGACCAGTGTCAGACTCTTACTGACTAAAAAACCTACCCCGTACCTTCCTTGCCTTATTTCTGGAGTCGAGGTTACAATTTTCACATACCCTCTAGGCTCCAGGAGGCTTCGACCCTGAAGGGCCCCTGCAGTTTGCTGACAACTCCTTGAGGCGCGCGGGAACGGTGCGCGCCGTTGACGACTTGGACTCGGTCTTACCAGACGATCGGACGGCGAGCTACCCATTGCTCACCGTCCGCGAGCCAGTGTCTACGGTGGCCGGATATCGGCAGGATCGCGGCGGCGACGGCTACGGCGAGTACGCCGTTGCCTTTGCCTTATGCGGTCGGCCTCCTTTACGAGCATTACTGCTTCGCAGAAGGAGGCGACCGCCTGCCATTCCTCTTCGCTGCGGACCATGGCCTGAACCAGGGCCCGACGCGAGAGGTCACCGCCGCCGATCACCCCCACGAGGACACGGCGATGCTCTTCCCAAGCAGGGCACACCTCCACCGTGTGCTCCACCGTGTCCTCCGGGCTCGCCTCACAGTGGCGACACCCGGACGTCTCTTCCGCACGAATCCGGTGCAGGAATCTCCCGAACTTCCCATGTCCGGTGAGAACCTGCCTCATGCGGAAAGTGAGGACGCCGTGAAAGCGTTGCTTAAGGTGGGCCTTTTCCTCTCGCCTACCGTAACTTCGCGCCTGGTTTAAAAGCTTGTGGCTTTTATCGCAATTCAAAGTGATGTTTGAAGCAAAAGCAATGCGAAAAAAGAGAGATAACACCTGAAAACTCTGTTGGCTTTCGGTAATTCTATGATTTACTCGAATGTTTCACAAAACTTGTTCCAGGAAATACGTGTTATTATTAATCCCTTAAAAATATTTGAAAAAAAAATTACATCATTTAGAATCTCGATTAAATGCGCAAGGCTTCTTTAGAAGTCTTTTTGTATATTTTTAATATAGGATTACGTTATGCAGAGTCAAAGTTCACGTCAGAGGTCTTTGCTGGATTACTTTTACACAAATTTATGTTTTGATTTCTATCGAAGCCTAGATAATATCTACAAGATATCTATGTATCTAACATATCTGAAGAAAGATGTGTGATAACAACATAATCACGTAAGAGCGGTTGTATGAAAATGTACCTCGCTTTGGCCGCTCTTAACCTTAAGAATCAAGATCGACCAGTGTAATCTGTAATAACGGAACAACGAGCCTTTATCAAAGTATATTGTAGTCGATAAATTCAACCTCCTTCATCATATCATTTTTATTATATCGCGACCTTTGCAGACTTTATGACCTATAATATCACGAGCTGCCCAATATGACCACCTTTATGACCTTATGTTTACGGCTGCCACAACATACCGATTAAGGATGCGTTTCCATAAAAAAATTTTGAAGAAGCTAGACTAGGTAGAAAAGGAAAGGAGGAGTATTACTTGATATAAGTAATATTCCCAGCGTGTAGCTTTGCTCAATGCAAAGTACAAAAAAAAATCATACCCCTATCCGACAGCAATTTCTACTACCACGCGCTCTGTTCCCGCGTGCCTCAAGGGACTTAGGACACCTTTAGACCGTAGGGACTTTGCAAAAGGATTGAAGCTTACTAAGACCCAAGGTCTCTTTCTGAAAGGAAGGCTTGGCACCCGTGGGAAAGGCAAGGAAGGAACTAGGCGGGGTGTTTAGTCAGTAAGAGTCTGACACTGTTTCCCGTTCCGCCCAAGAGATTATTTTTGCTCACCATAAAAAAAAACTACTTAGGTACTCAACTTCTACTACGTAATTAACTCGCCAAAGCCAGTAAGACGCCCCGGTTGATTACTGCCGTGGCAAAAAGCACAGGATGTTTGCTGTGTCTCGGTATCATACTGTTGCATGTGCCTCAATACTTTGTATATTCCTTCCGACTCTTGGATTCTAATAAATGATCTTTATTTTGCAAATAGGTTTTAAAAAATACTTCTTCGTAATTTTTTTTTTCAATACTAGACGAGTCCGGTGTTTCCTAGCTGGCTACCCTGAGAAGTAACACCGAAACAAACTCAGTCATCAAAGTCTCTTTTAAAGTCCATACAGAAAATATGATACATATTTAATCTAACAATTTATAATTTAATAACATACAATCCTTTGTGAATAAATAAAAGATTTTAGTTAATTATAATTATTATATTATCAGGAGTATAGTAAATCACCAAATAAGTTTAACTATTTGCTACACACCCATTTCGATAAAAGCTCTTATAGATAAAACATAGTGGAAATAACCCGAAAATCGGTTATACACTGCAAAATTTTGATCGTTTTAATTCCGCGGAGGATCGATCCGGTACATAAAACACTATCGATTTAATATATGCATGTATGAAATTGAGTGACTAATTTCAGAAATATCAACGACGGTCATGTGGGCTCAACTTATTTGCCGCGTACCATATACTCTTTCGAATAATCGTACCGTCCATCTCTCAGCTAATCTTCATTTCACAAATTCCTAGCATAGCTTACGTTTATATGGTCACATATTTTCTCAGCTTCACTACGCATTCCGCACCGTTTACCTGCCTCTCACATCGCTCAAGATAACCAACACTCTGTAGGATACTTTGCCGTCCAAATAATCCGTAAAGTATTTTCCTAATTGAAATTGTCTATCAACTTTGGACACCTGGTACCGATTACTCGGTACAGATTTCGATACCGCTATTGATTGCGATACCAGAATTGATTGCGGTATCATTAATTTTGAGTGGTTCGTACTTTATGATTTGATACCCGCTGCTTTCCCTTTGGGGTAATTAGATGAGTAATTTTGTCTAATGGTTTTTTATGTATAACTTCTTCATTTTCTTTTATTTGATACCTAATGCAGACATAATGTTTATATAAACATGTATTTTTTACCCGACTACGGCGAAGCAAAAGGAGGGTTATGATTTTGACCTGTATGTATGTATGTATGTGGGTATGGATGTTCATCTGTTCCCTCGTAACTTCTAAACTCCTTATCAGAATTCGACAAATGACATATCATTAGAAGCGTCTTAATTGTCCGCTGGTTATAGGCTATATGGGATTTCACAAAATCTAATGTGGCGCCCTCTAGCGGACAAAACATACGAAGTAAAAAAATAAAGTTAAGATAAATATGGCGTGTTTGGTATCATTTGAAAGCGCTTTACTTGTACATTTTGAATATATATTTTACTAGCATTTGCTTGTGACTTTACCTGTATTCATGGGCTGAGAAATCAATGAACCCAAGATTAACCTATTTAGAACTCCAAAATATGTTAAATAAAAATAAAGTTTAAAAACTAACACCCGACTACTTAAAAACACGCTCTAAAAAGTACGAAACAAGAAAACAAGAAAGCCGTGGTCGTATGCCATAAGAATAATAAATTAAAAAAAGTGGTATACGACCACGGCTTTCTTGTTTTCTTGTTTCGTACTTTTTAGAGCGTGTTTTTAAGTAGTCGGGTGTTAGTTTTTAAACTTTATTTTTATGTAGTAGATAGACTCGCGGTTGACCATAATCTCACCTGATGGTAAACGACGATATGGCCGACCATGGAGCTCGCTTACTTAGAACTAACCTATATTTTATATTCATCATCAAGAGTGCCTTTAATGTCAAAAGACTTAAATTAGATTAATTTTGAACGAAATAAAAAATCTGTTGCCGCGCCGTGTTGCTCCGCCGTGTCCTCCAGGCTCCACACAGTGGCGACACCTGGGGCCCTAGACAAGTGGCAATCGCTCCGTGTCGAATCCATTTCTAAGTTCGATTTCGCCTTAACGATGTCGACCACAAAATGGTAGACAAAGTGACATCGATAAGTCGAAGTGTTGGCTCGATAAAATAACAACTTCTTGGCTATGGTTATCGAATTAAAACGTCCAATTTGACTTATAAACAACTAATAACAATTAGCGAATCGAAAACGTTTGACCACGTGACTTTTCGAAGGCATATGTCAGTTCCATACATTTCGGAGTTTCGAATTTCGTTATCGTTAGTGAGAATGTGACTTTGTCTAAGCCCCCTGGGCGTCTCTTCCGCACGACGAACTTGCCATGTCCGGTTTTTTTTCATGTCCTGGAACCAAAAATTCGAAGACATGTGACATCCACCAATCCGCACTGGGCCCGCTTGATGGCTTACGGCCCATTCTCTCTTCTAGAGACTGAGGAGGTCTGAGTCTCAGCAGTGGAAATATTATAAGCCTGATGCTATGCTAAAAAGTACAATACACCTATCTACACTAATATAATAAAGAGGTAAAGTTTGTTTTTTTGTTTGTAGGGGGTAATCTCTGGAACTACTGGTCCGTTTGGAAAAATTTTAGCAACAATAGAAAGCTGCTTTACTCCTGAGTGACATAGGCTATATTTTATGTACGCGGGCGAAGCTGCGGGCAAAAGCTAGTGTAAAATATGGTTAACCGACTAACTTTCAGTACCACCAACAAAATAAATCACAGCTTATTAAATTTTGTTCCCAAACTCAATAACTGCCATGAGCCCTGATCCCGCTATAACAATACCCCATAACTTTCACGCCTGAGCCTTCATATCTGAACTTGTAACTCCATTAAATAGCCATAAGAATAATGTCTGATGATTTACACCCTATTTTGGTGGAAACGATAAGGTTCGTGCGTTTAAGAGGTTTGCTGCTGCTGGTAATTGATTTGGTATAAAAATTTCGTATAGAGGTAGATAGATTAAACTTTATTGTACACCAAAAAGTAACAGAACTTATACAAAACTTAAATCTATGGGTACAATCAATAGAATAGAATAGAATAGAATATAATAATAATAATCTAATAATAATCTTGAATATAGATTTAAGATAGGTCCAATCAATACTGGTAGGTACAATCCATAAGGTACAATCAATCTTTAAGATGAGTCCTCGTAATTAAACAATTTTTTTACGTTAATTTTAATTTAAGAATACTTGTTTGAATATATTTTTTTTAATATGTGTTTGTTGACTATATTACCTCCATTAATCCGAAGACAAAAACATAAAACAAGTAACTTTCCTCGAAAGAAAAAAAATCCGAACTTACCTCTAAAAATAACATTTTATGAATTTTATGCCGTAGTCATGTACTTTCTGTCACATTAAAATAATGAAAAATGTAGATAATATCTTATTAAATATTAATCAGAAATCAGTTTTTAAAGAAACATGAAATTGAATTTTTAATACATTTTTATTTAGTATGGCGTTTACGTTATTTTTTTTCGAGCAGGTTGCATGTTTCCTCTCTCTATCTATTTACGTTGCTATCGCATAGTTCTATCACTTTCAATCATTTTACCCAGTTCGTCCGTGAACATCGCAACAAGGTATCGTCTTAATATAGATTTAAAATTGATTGTACCCATAGATTTACAAGGGTACAAGCGGTCTTATCGCCAAAAAAAAAACCTTTGTTTCTTGTTTTTCTGACCCTGATAATGATAAGATTGTCATCACCTTTGTGCCCTTGTTCTGTGTTACTTGGGGTCGGTGCAACATGTTTCTTCTTCCATTCTATCCTACCAGTCGTCGCGCTATCACTAACTTTCTTTTTTTCACATCACTTCTCACGCAATTCCATCCATTTGTTCATAAACCTCTCTCTCCTTTTCCACCGAATTATAGGTACATGTATGCTCATAAGTCTTTTATACAGGTCATCCCTTCTATTCACATGGCTATGCAAAGACAATTTAACTTTTCAGTCACTGACACGATTTAAAAACTTTCTCACAGTCATGAAAAAATGTGAACAAAAAATATACAGCAATCTTATCTATCTAATCTGTCATTCATTTTGTTTTTAATGGAGATCCAAAATGTATATCTAGAAGAAGAGCCACTGGCAGAAACTAGTAAAGATAATAATAAAAAACAAAATAACTTGAAGGTACACAAAATACCTACTAAAAAGCAACCCTTACAATAATACTTAGACCTAGCTCAAGTCTTGACATACTCACATTGGGTACGTAATAATGTCACGAACGAATCGGATGGCAGCGCCTTAGAACTTATTACTAGCGAGTATTCAGGCAATGTTTAATATCCTGGGTTAAGGGCAGGCACGGATTGTACAATAGAAAACAAAGATATTGAAATAAATAACACAACATTTTATTATTATATAAAATAGCTAGTTAGTTTTTTCTCATTGCTGAGAAAATTTCCTTCGATTCTTTCTGACGATCACGGTACTACACTTCCTTTTTTTTAATGTTTAAATTTTTTTTCATCAAAGTCAAGCAATTATTTACAATAAATGTATGAAATTACTCATTTTTGGCATAGCATACTGTGACGAGTTTACTATAAATAATCCCAAGTCGGGTTATTGTAAACTCGTCACAATGGTTGTGACCAATTTACAATAAATGTATGGAATTACTAATTTTTGACATAGCATACTTTGACGAGTTTACAATATTTTCAAGTCAATGGGTGGTCGTAAATACAACCTAAAATAAATGTTTTTTTTTATGTGTTCGCTGTTGTGTCGCTATCGGCTTTAAATAAGTTTAAGACTTCATTTGAGTAAACCAATCAAGCTACCTCACTTTTTTCCAACTATTTTTGTTTATATTCTAACCTCAATCATGAGACTGTTATATCTTACATATCTGTAATATATGGAGTTTCTTGCACATTCTTCTCCATTGAGACCTACATTTTGGAATGTGCAATTGGCGTCATTTTTTTCCTGACAGACCAACTTTATGACATTTCAAAAGTGCCTGTAAAGGTTTATTTGAAATAAATGCTTTGAATTTGAATTACATGCTAACTAAACTAATAAAAAACTAGTACTGGTAAAATATTTAATGAAAAAAGAAATATGCTGATATCAACCTTAGTTTCAACACAGATCCTCACTAAATTGCTCGAAAAATTCCACCAGAAAACTTCACTTTTATTAAAAGAGACTTCAATCTGTGCCACATACTCTCAGGAACTATTCTCAAGATAGAAAAATAAAACAGATTGCATCCCCGTACTTATTACGTACCCTCTAGTATTCAGACAATGTTTAATATCCTAGGAAAGTCCAGGGCCGTATCAGTTAGGTTAGAGGTGCATAAAATGTACGGCATTGCCGAGATTTAGGGTGCAATAAATATTTTTATTGTATTTCGTGTGTGCATTTTATGTGCTCTTATTGTTCGCTATGGGTATAAAATATTTTATGAGGTATGACACGGGTCTTGCTATTTCATTGTTGAAATTATTTTTGTGAGGGTTGTAAAGTGCAGTTTTATATTATATTAGTGATGTCCGCGACTTTGTTTGTATTAGACTCGTTGACGAGTACAATGTCATTAGGTCGAAATTTCAAATTAATTATTTTTTGTGTTTGTTTTTCTAAAATAAAAGTAGCTTAAGTTACGCCTTTAACATCAGCTATATACCAGTGAAAGATCTATCAAAATTCTTCCAACCATTTCGGAGATTAACTGGAATAACCAGAAAGATTGAGAGATAGAAATGTCAAAAAAAAAAAATGGTGGAAGTATCTAAAATAAATTCATACACATTAAGTAAAAAAAATCATAGTAGGTAATGTTACGTACAAACGGACAGTTTAATTTTATTTAGATATTGGTATCTACCACTTAAGTTTAGCTATGCTAGCTAGCACATGGTATGTGCCTGTGTGCATTTTTATTTAGTTCAGTTTTAGTTTCAAGTAGGATTTAATTAATACCAGTTTATTTCTTGTTTTTTTTTTAATATTAAATCACGAGCCATTTTTAAACTAGCCAACTTTAAAGATGGGACATAAAAATGACGGTGAGAGATTTTGAGTGGTGCACACTTTGCTGGCATCTCGTGGAGATGCCGGATGCTGCTAATTGGAGCGCTGTGCCAACATACCTACTCATATAGTGTACGGTTGATATTTCAACCGAGATAAAGTTGGCTCGTTTATTTTACAGTCGAAATTAGATCAGCTCTGCTGAAATTATGGAACCTGTATTTTTTATATTAATTATGAAAAGAAGTGCTTTATTTTTTATGGTGGGTAAAAATTATCCAATGGTGAACCAAGCCTTTGGGTGGAACTGGAAACATTGACAGACTCTTACTAACTAAAGAACCCACCTCGTTCCTACGTTGCCTTATGTATACCAGGGCCTTCTTTTTAAACCGAAACTCTTTTGCCCCAATTGGCTTCGACCATTCTACAGAGTCTAGGCTTTGTTGAATGTCACCGTTTATTGAAAAAATAAGCTATTACCTGAAGATGATGAAGCATAGCCTGCCTCCTGGAGCCTAGGGTGGTGCAAACTGTTACCTCGACTCCAGGAATAAGGCAAGGAAGGTACGAGGTAGGTTTTTTAGTCAGTAAAAGTCTGACACTGGTCTCCCGCTACGCCCAAGAGCGGGTTTCGTCATTGGATGATTTTCACCTACCATAAAAAAAAACCTAAGCATAGCCTTATAATGTTCCCACCACTGGGACTCAGGCCTCCACCACCCTAGAAGAGGGTCCAGTGGTGGTGGATCTCACAGGTCGTTGAATTTTTGGTTCAAGGTTACGATGTTTTCCATCACCGTTTTGAAAGCAGTGGTGATGAAATAAATGGTTTGAATCCGCATCCTACAACTCTTAAATTGGGACCTTTGCAACTCAGCCACTACAGACTACTCTAGTAGCTAAATAATGGAGTAGACGAGGTGGCTATAACACAGTCAGACAAACCCCTTTTTATCTTTGATGCAAGCGGAAAAACACAAAAGACCCCTCAATCATTTCTAACCCCCTCCATCCTAGACAACTTAATACCACTACATTTTTTTGTGGCCCCGTCCTTAATCGGGCCCTGGTGCATGCTAAACTGCGGGACAGGCCACTTTTTGCTCTCAATTCTTAAAGTGACGTTTGATAAATGGTGGACGTCCAAACGTGCTGAGCTGTGCATCTTTTAAATTATTTTAGGGTTCCGTTAAATAAAATCTCTAAGGAATAGCATTCGAGATTTGAAATTTATTTCACCTTTTAAAAGTTATGTAACAGAGAAAAGAAAGAAAGAAAATAAAGTTTATTTTGCTCAAAATAGACACAAAATACAGTAAAAAAAATGTCGGCTATGTACAAACTGGTATTACTATATTGCACCATAAACACTAGGCAGAACACAGTTTCCTTAACTGTCAGAAGCTAACGCGTTTCCGTAACCCTGAGAATTACTCTGCAGGTTTAGATTTACGAGTATTTACGAGCCTCCAAATGTACGACATAAGTGGCCATATTTTTCTTTTGTGTTGACTTAAAAGCTAACTGATTATTATTTTATAACTTCATTGGATTGTAGAACTTGGTTGTTGTTTGCGTTTTTTTTTTAACCGTCTTACTAAAGAGAATTGACGATGTGATTCCATAAAGTTTCATTATTTAACTAAATTGTATCATAACTATGACATTGTGTATTTAAATTAATTGTATATATTATATTCCACAACTGTCACACAACGTCGTCTAATCCCAAGCTAAGCAGAGCTTGTGTTATGTGTACTAGACAACTGATAAACATACTTATATATTTCTAAATACATACATATTTATAGACAAGTTACACCCAGACACAGAACAAAAGATCGCGGTCGCCACACAAACATTCATATTTTCATGTTTATCATATTCTTATCATATTCTCTTGTTTTTAATTTAGGGTGCATTTGGAAATAAATAAATTTAAGCATCACCAACAACGCTTTACTGATTACCATCAGATAGGATCGCAGTCAAGCAAAAGTGTAAAAAAATTAAAAAAAAATGCAATTTGTGCATTGCCGCTAACTTTCATTTCGCAGCTA
This sequence comes from Mythimna loreyi, assembly GCA_029852875.1. Lineage (NCBI taxonomy): Eukaryota > Metazoa > Arthropoda > Insecta > Lepidoptera > Noctuidae > Mythimna > Mythimna loreyi. The sequence goes on along the minus strand of CM056796.1, from coordinate 18,175,189 downwards.
TGGGTACAATCAATAGAATAGAATAGAATAATAATAATCTAATAATAATCTTGAATATAGATTTAAGATAGGTCCAATCAATACTGGTAGGTACAATCCATAAGGTACAATCAATCTTTAAGATGAGTCCTCGTAATTAAACAATTTTTTTACGTTAATTTTAATTTAAGAATACTTGTTTGAATATATTTTTTTTAATATGTGTTTGTTGACTATATTACCTCCATTAATCCGAAGACAAAAACATAAAACAAGTAACTTTCCTCGAAAGAAAAAAAATCCGAACTTACCTCTAAAAATAACATTTTATGAATTTTATGCCGTAGTCATGTACTTTCTGTCACATTAAAATAATGAAAAATGTAGATAATATCTTATTAAATATTAATCAGAAATCAGTTTTTAAAGAAACATGAAATTGAATTTTTAATACATTTTTATTTAGTATGGCGTTTACGTTATTTTTTTTCGAGCAGGTTGCATGTTTCCTCTCTCTATCTATTTACGTTGCTATCGCATAGTTCTATCACTTTCAATCATTTTACCCAGTTCGTCCGTGAACATCGCAACAAGGTATCGTCTTAATATAGATTTAAAATTGATTGTACCCATAGATTTACAAGGGTACAAGCGGTCTTATCGCCAAAAAAAAAACCTTTGTTTCTTGTTTTTCTGACCCTGATAATGATAAGATTGTCATCACCTTTGTGCCCTTGTTCTGTGTTACTTGGGGTCGGTGCAACATGTTTCTTCTTCCATTCTATCCTACCAGTCGTCGCGCTATCACTAACTTTCTTTTTTTCACATCACTTCTCACGCAATTCCATCCATTTGTTCATAAACCTCTCTCTCCTTTTCCACCGAATTATAGGTACATGTATGCTCATAAGTCTTTTATACAGGTCATCCCTTCTATTCACATGGCTATGCAAAGACAATTTAACTTTTCAGTCACTGACACGATTTAAAAACTTTCTCACAGTCATGAAAAAATGTGAACAAAAAATATACAGCAATCTTATCTATCTAATCTGTCATTCATTTTGTTTTTAATGGAGATCCAAAATGTATATCTAGAAGAAGAGCCACTGGCAGAAACTAGTAAAGATAATAATAAAAAACAAAATAACTTGAAGGTACACAAAATACCTACTAAAAAGCAACCCTTACAATAATACTTAGACCTAGCTCAAGTCTTGACATACTCACATTGGGTACGTAATAATGTCACGAACGAATCGGATGGCAGCGCCTTAGAACTTATTACTAGCGAGTATTCAGGCAATGTTTAATATCCTGGGTTAAGGGCAGGCACGGATTGTACAATAGAAAACAAAGATATTGAAATAAATAACACAACATTTTATTATTATATAAAATAGCTAGTTAGTTTTTTCTCATTGCTGAGAAAATTTCCTTCGATTCTTTCTGACGATCACGGTACTACACTTCCTTTTTTTTAATGTTTAAATTTTTTTTCATCAAAGTCAAGCAATTATTTACAATAAATGTATGAAATTACTCATTTTTGGCATAGCATACTGTGACGAGTTTACTATAAATAATCCCAAGTCGGGTTATTGTAAACTCGTCACAATGGTTGTGACCAATTTACAATAAATGTATGGAATTACTAATTTTTGACATAGCATACTTTGACGAGTTTACAATATTTTCAAGTCAATGGGTGGTCGTAAATACAATCTAAAATAAATGTTTTTTTTTATGTGTTCGCTGTTGTGTCGCTATCGGCTTTAAATAAGTTTAAGACTTCATTTGAGTAAACCAATCAAGCTACCTCACTTTTTTCCAACTATTTTTGTTTATATTCTAACCTCAATCATGAGACTGTTATATCTTACATATCTGTAATATATGGAGTTTCTTGCACATTCTTCTCCATTGAGACCTACATTTTGGAATGTGCAATTGGCGTCATTTTTTTCCTGACAGACCAACTTTATGACATTTCAAAAGTGCCTGTAAAGGTTTATTTGAAATAAATGCTTTGAATTTGAATTACATGCTAACTAAACTAATAAAAAACTAGTACTGGTAAAATATTTAATGAAAAAAGAAATATGCTGATATCAACCTTAGTTTCAACACAGATCCTCACTAAATTGCTCGAAAAATTCCACCAGAAAACTTCACTTTTATTAAAAGAGACTTCAATCTGTGCCACATACTCTCAGGAACTATTCTCAAGATAGAAAAATAAAACAGATTGCATCCCCGTACTTATTACGTACCCTCTAGTATTCAGACAATGTTTAATATCCTAGGAAAGTCCAGGGCCGTATCAGTTAGGTTAGAGGTGCATAAAATGTACGGCATTGCCGAGATTTAGGGTGCAATAAATATTTTTATTGTATTTCGTGTGTGCATTTTATGTGCTCTTATTGTTCGCTATGGGTATAAAATATTTTATGAGGTATGACACGGGTCTTGCTATTTCATTGTTGAAATTATTTTTGTGAGGGTTGTAAAGTGCAGTTTTATATTATATTAGTGATGTCCGCGACTTTGTTTGTATTAGACTCGTTGACGAGTACAATGTCATTAGGTCGAAATTTCAAATTAATTATTTTTTGTGTTTGTTTTTCTAAAATAAAAGTAGCTTAAGTTACGCCTTTAACATCAGCTATATACCAGTGAAAGATCTATCAAAATTCTTCCAACCATTTCGGAGATTAACTGGAATAACCAGAAAGATTGAGAGATAGAAATGTCAAAAAAAAAAAATGGTGGAAGTATCTAAAATAAATTCATACACATTAAGTAAAAAAAATCATAGTAGGTAATGTTACGTACAAACGGACAGTTTAATTTTATTTAGATATTGGTATCTACCACTTAAGTTTAGCTATGCTAGCTAGCACATGGTATGTGCCTGTGTGCATTTTTATTTAGTTCAGTTTTAGTTTCAAGTAGGATTTAATTAATACCAGTTTATTTCTTGTTTTTTTTTTAATATTAAATCACGAGCCATTTTTAAACTAGCCAACTTTAAAGATGGGACATAAAAATGACGGTGAGAGATTTTGAGTGGTGCACACTTTGCTGGCATCTCGTGGAGATGCCGGATGCTGCTAATTGGAGCGCTGTGCCAACATACCTACTCATATAGTGTACGGTTGATATTTCAACCGAGATAAAGTTGGCTCGTTTATTTTACAGTCGAAATTAGATCAGCTCTGCTGAAATTATGGAACCTGTATTTTTTATATTAATTATGAAAAGAAGTGCTTTATTTTTTATGGTGGGTAAAAATTATCCAATGGTGAACCAAGCCTTTGGGTGGAACTGGAAACATTGACAGACTCTTACTAACTAAAGAACCCACCTCGTTCCTACGTTGCCTTATGTATACCAGGGCCTTCTTTTTAAACCGAAACTCTTTTGCCCCAATTGGCTTCGACCATTCTACAGAGTCTAGGCTTTGTTGAATGTCACCGTTTATTGAAAAAATAAGCTATTACCTGAAGATGATGAAGCATAGCCTGCCTCCTGGAGCCTAGGGTGGTGCAAACTGTTACCTCGACTCCAGGAATAAGGCAAGGAAGGTACGAGGTAGGTTTTTTAGTCAGTAAAAGTCTGACACTGGTCTCCCGCTACGCCCAAGAGCGGGTTTCGTCATTGGATGATTTTCACCTACCATAAAAAAAAACCTAAGCATAGCCTTATAATGTTCCCACCACTGGGACTCAGGCCTCCACCACCCTAGAAGAGGGTCCAGTGGTGGTGGATCTCACAGGTCGTTGAATTTTTGGTTCAAGGTTACGATGTTTTCCATCACCGTTTTGAAAGCAGTGGTGATGAAATAAATGGTTTGAATCCGCATCCTACAACTCTTAAATTGGGACCTTTGCAACTCAGCCACTACAGACTACTCTAGTAGCTAAATAATGGAGTAGACGAGGTGGCTATAACACAGTCAGACAAACCCCTTTTTATCTTTGATGCAAGCGGAAAAACACAAAAGACCCCTCAATCATTTCTAACCCCCTCCATCCTAGACAACTTAATACCACTACATTTTTTTGTGGCCCCGTCCTTAATCGGGCCCTGGTGCATGCTAAACTGCGGGACAGGCCACTTTTTGCTCTCAATTCTTAAAGTGACGTTTGATAAATGGTGGACGTCCAAACGTGCTGAGCTGTGCATCTTTTAAATTATTTTAGGGTTCCGTTAAATAAAATCTCTAAGGAATAGCATTCGAGATTTGAAATTTATTTCACCTTTTAAAAGTTATGTAACAGAGAAAAGAAAGAAAGAAAATAAAGTTTATTTTGCTCAAAATAGACACAAAATACAGTAAAAAAAATGTCGGCTATGTACAAACTGGTATTACTATATTGCACCATAAACACTAGGCAGAACACAGTTTCCTTAACTGTCAGAAGCTAACGCGTTTCCGTAACCCTGAGAATTACTCTGCAGGTTTAGATTTACGAGTATTTACGAGCCTCCAAATGTACGACATAAGTGGCCATATTTTTCTTTTGTGTTGACTTAAAAGCTAACTGATTATTATTTTATAACTTCATTGGATTGTAGAACTTGGTTGTTGTTTGCGTTTTTTTTTTAACCGTCTTACTAAAGAGAATTGACGATGTGATTCCATAAAGTTTCATTATTTAACTAAATTGTATCATAACTATGACATTGTGTATTTAAATTAATTGTATATATTATATTCCACAACTGTCACACAACGTCGTCTAATCCCAAGCTAAGCAGAGCTTGTGTTATGTGTACTAGACAACTGATAAACATACTTATATATTTCTAAATACATACATATTTATAGACAAGTTACACCCAGACACAGAACAAAAGATCGCGGTCGCCACACAAACATTCATATTTTCATGTTTATCATATTCTTATCATATTCTCTTGTTTTTAATTTAGGGTGCATTTGGAAATAAATAAATTTAAGCATCACCAACAACGCTTTACTGATTACCATCAGATAGGATCGCAGTCAAGCAAAAGTGTAAAAAAATTAAAAAAAAATGCAATTTGTGCATTGCCGCTAACTTTCATTTCGCAGCTAGCGGAACTCTCACAGCTCGAGCGCGTCTCGCTCTTAGCCAGTTTTTAGACAGTAAGGTACTATGATTTACGGAAAAAGAGATTTATAGCACTCTCTCTAGGGGGATTTGAATATTTTTTAGTTGCTTGAGTTTAAGGAAGTGAGTGTTAAACAGGGATCAAGATTGATCGATGTTCTGTTTTTAAGAGTTTTGTTCCTGAAGTTGAGCTGGTTTTTATTACTACAAGTTGCAAATTATTTTTTCAATTTTCTTCTAACCGATTGAGCTAATATTTTGAAGACAAGTTCAGATTCGACAAGAATATAGTTAAGAATAATAAAATGATATTTATTTCGTAAATAGGATTTAGACATTTTTATACGTAAAGTACGTTGTTGAACTAAGCGTGTCCGTGTCTGGACTAAGCGTTTTGCTTCTTCATTTATATCGCATACATCGAGGGACTGGAACAGTCTTTCCGTCTGATTATAATTTAGCTAATGTGCCTTGCCATCAGGTGGGATCGCAATCAAGCACTAGTTTAGAATTTTTTTTCGTCAATTTTAAACTAGATGAGGCCGGTGTTTCTTAGCTGACTCGTGGGTTCGATTCCTACCCAGGACAAAGGTTTGTATGATGACTACGATCATTTGCTCTATGTCTGGGTGTAATCTATCTATAATATGTAGATACGTATATATAAGTATGTTTATCAGTTGTCTAGTACTCATAACACAAGTTCTGCTTAGCTTGGGACGACGTTGTGTGTAAGTTGTGGAATATATGTTATATTACATTACATATTATTATCTATCAAGGAAATTCTAATAAACTCACAAGTTTCATTAATATTAAAGTAGGTGACTTTCATGATATTTTGTATTATATCCTCCCAGCTTTAATATTATAAGACCCGTGGGACTGCAGTTTCGTATAATGTCAGTTACATGCAACGCAGTTAAAATATTACTATAGCTAAGTAATTTAATTTTAGAGCTGCAGAAGCGAGGATCCAGTAACGTTACGACAAACTTATCTATGTTTTATATATATCAAGTAATGCGCTCTCATACCCATGGGGAAAAATATTTTTCAATTCTCTTACACGAAAAGCTCTTTTATTTTTAGACACGCTCTTTTAATTTTCTGCACTGGTGCGGAAATGTGTGCGAGCTCACACTCGGCATATTATTTTTTTAATTGTGGTAAACTAGTGTTTGACTGCGATCCCACATGATGGTAAGCAGTGACGCAATCGTTGTTGGTGAGGCGCACTATTATATAACTTTTAGCAAAAAATCTCTCTTCTTCTTAGTCGTGCACTCTTGACATAGTGGTCGTGGTCATGTGTTGGTCGAGTCCTGCTTATGTTATGTGAATTCTTTCAACAGGGTCGAAGCTATCTGGGACCAAGGGTTAGCTTCTGCAAGGAAGATTTGGCCCTGATATGTAAGGCCAAGAAGGAACGGGGTTGGTTACTCAGTAAATGTTTGACACTATTTTCCGCTTCGCAAAAGGGCGGGATTTTTCATAGGATAATTTTTTGCATTCCATTTCACCAGCCATATAAAGTTCCCACTGTTGAAACACACGCGGGCCTAGTGCGGATTGGTGGATGTCAAATATTTTCGAATTTTTGGTTCTAGGACATGCCGGTTTCCTCACGATGTTTTCGTTCACCGTTTTGAGAGCAGTGGTGATGAAATAAATTACACAAAGTAATGCGCCTGGCTGGGTTTGAACCCGCGACCTACAACTCGTAAGTCGGGGCCGTTACCACTCGGCCACCACTGCTCTCTACTGTCCTGCATATGTTATGTGAATTCTTTCAACAGGGTCGAAGCTATCTGGGACCAAGGGTTAGCTTCTGCAAGGAAGATTTGGCCCTGGTATAAAAGGCGAAGAAGGAACGGGGTTGGTTAGTCAGTAAAAGTCTGACAATATTTTCCATTTCGCCCAAGGGCGGGATTTTTCATAGGATAATTTTTTGCATTCTATTTCACCAGCCATATAAAGTTCCCACTGTTGGAACACACGCGAGCCTAGTGCGGATTGGTGGATGTCAAATATTTTCGAATTTTTGGTTCTAGGACATGCCGGTTTCCTCACGATGTTTTCGTTCACAGTTTTGAAGTGAAGTGAGCGGCGTGATGAAATAAAATACTCAAAGTAATGTGCCTGGCTGGGTTTGAATCCGCAACCTACGATTTGCACGTCGGGCTAACACTACTCTCTCGGATGAATTTTACCTAACATAAAAACATCTCTAACAAAAAAAAAATGTTAACGCATGGCACATAATTTCCGCACACGTTGTAATCTTATTCCATCGTTACATTGCCAAACTAATTGGACAAACGCCTCTTGACTGAATTATGGGATTATCCGAGGTAGGTAACGAATACTAATCCATGTTCAGGGATTCAATGCTGGAATGAATCTCGGTGTAAAAGGAATTGCTAACGATACGGCCTTGTATGGCAGATTATCTGTTAAAAGATTCTTAGGATTATGCATTGGTGTTTGTACGGATTTCGGGGCTTGGTCTAAGATTTTTTTTTATGGTAGGTAAAAAATCATCGAATGAAAAATCCCGAAATTTGGCCGAGCGGGAAACAGTGTCAGACTCTTACTGACTAAACAACCCACCCCGTTAAATTACCTAAGTTCCGGGGCCCTGGTGTTTCGCTTTCATATCAACCAATATCAACCCTTGACTCCAGGAGGCTTTGACCCTGTAGGGCCAGTTTGCTGACAGCTCCTTGAGGCGCGCGGGAACAGTGCACGTCTTCAACAACTGGGGCTCGGTCCGGACTGTTACCAGACGACCGTACGGCGGGGTACCTATTGCTCGCCGACCGCAGTCTTGAGTTCTAATAGAGATCTGCAGAGTCTTATTTGTAAATACAGGTCAAATTACAGCAGAGTGTGAGGTGTTAAAGACAGGTAGATCCTCTAAGTTTTGCGAAGAGGTGTACAAATGTATCATCATCATCATCAGCCTTTCAATGTTCCCACTGCTGGGACACAGGCCTCCTCTCTAGGACAGGGAATGGTCCATAATCCACCACGCGGGCCCAGTGCGGATTGGTGGATGTCACATGTCTTCGAATTTTTGGTTCTAGGACATGCCGGTTTCCTCACGATGTTTTCCTTCACCGTTTTGAGAGCAGTGGTGATGAAATAAATTATACAAAGTAATACACCTGGCTGGGTTCGAACCCGCGAACTACAACTCGTAAGTCGGGGCCGTTACCACTCGGCCACCACTGCTCTCAAATGTAATAGGTATATAATTAAAATTGTAAGTTTTTAATACTTATTTAGCTCCTACGATTATGTAAATTTCACGTCATTAACAAATTCAACATCATCATCACAAAGTTAATCATCATAAACTAAAAAGTGGAACCATTAATGACGTAACGTGAAAATCGCCTTGAAAAACTACTTACCTATTCACCCCATTACACGGTAGGTAACTTGGTGACAATCTACCGACTTGGCGTCTAGACTGGTCTAGGCGAAAAGGTTCTAGACCGATAATTAGGTTACCATGGCGTCAGTGGCAAATAGCTAGGCTAAATATATTAGTAGGTATTGATTGGGAAATATCGTTATAATGTTACATTGACTGGCCTGATAGTTTTGTGGTTATTGGCCCAAAGGGCTTATTTTATGGTAGGTAAAAATCATCGAATGACGAATCCCACTCTTGGGCGGAGCGGGAAACAGTGTCAGACTCTTACTGACTAAAGAACCTACCCCGTGCCTTCCTTGCCTTATTCCCAGAGCCCCGGTGTAACGCTTTCGCATCAACCCTCAGCTCCGGGAGGCTTCGACCCTGTAGGGCCCCTACGGTGTGCTGACAACTCCTTGAGGCGCGCGGGAACGGAGCGCGCCGTCGACGACTTGGGTCCGGTCTGGACTGCTACCAGACGACCGGACGGCGAGCTGCCCATTGCTCACCGTCCGCAAGCCAGTGTCTACGGTGGCCGGATATCGGCAGGATCGTGGCGGCGACGGCTACGGCGAGTGCATCGTTGCCTTTGCCTTATGCGGTCAGCCTCCTCAAAGGGCTATTAGAAAGAAGAAAGAAAGAAAAAGAGTTTCTTTCTTTTCTTATTATACCGGAGATCGTGGATTTTTTTTATTGTAGGTAGGCTCGCATTCAACCACTATCTCACCTGATGATAAACGATAATGTGGCCGACGAAGCTTCGATTTTGACTTAATTCAAAAATGCCTGTAAATGAATTTGAAATAAATTATTTTGAGTTTGAGAGTTTGATGGAGCCCACGGTTCTAATAAAACAAACTCAATTCTGTTGAGAACGAAATTAATGTTTTGTTGTTTGGTGCCTCTGAATGTCAGGATGGCTAACAGCCGTTTCTCCTTTAAGGTGAAGGCACGTGAGTACATTCGCAAGAAGTTAGCAGAATTAGCACTAATTGGTTTGAATCGTGAGGAAACCGGCATGTCCTAGAACCAAAAATTCGAAGACATGTGACATCCACCAATCCGCAATGGGCCCGCGTGGTGGATTATGGCCCATTCCTTCTCATAGAGAGAGGAGGCCTGTGTCCCTGCAGTGGGAACATTGAAAGGCTGATGATGATGATGATGATGAATTGGTTGGATTTGTTTTTTTTTTCACAATAAAGAAAGAAAGAAAGAAAGAAAGAAAAAACATTTATTTTGCCACGTACAGGACAAATAAAAAATAACATTGTATATTTAAGTATCTAAGTAAGTATGTATGTTATTTCTTTGTTTGTCTATTTTTCTTTTAAGTTGTACCTATCAGGTTATGTTTCTGCACCAGCAAGGTCAACTGGTAGAAAATGCCTAAGGCATTTAAATCCGCCTTTTTACTATGTGCATAAAATTTTTATGAATAAATCTACACTAATATAATAAAGAGGTAACGTTTGTTTCTTTGTTTTTTATTTTTTTTTGTTTTTTTTGTTTGTAGGAGGTAATCTCTGGAACTACTGTTCCGATTGGAAAAAATTTAGCAACAATAGAAAGCTGCTTTACTCCAGAGTGCTATATTTTATGTACGCGGGCGAAGCCGCGGGCAAAAGCTAGTATAACATATAGATTAAAACTATTACCATAGATACATAACAATTGAATGGGCCTAGTTTTAATAGATTATTTTGTTACTTTATAACTAAATTAGCTATCTCCTGCCAGCGGTTCCGCCCGCGTAAATGTAAGTTTCTCTATTAAACTTGGAGCCCCTGTTTTTAATAAACACCACGTGAATGCGTTGCCTTTTTTAACATTGATTCCATGTTTTTAATTCAAAATGTTAACTGAATTGAAAAGAATAGGAAATAGTTGGAGTGGCGTATGTCGGCGTTTTGTGTTAGCGTATAATGGCTGCATTCTTATTGTGGCTAGTCATATGAAGCGAGTAGCTACGATTTATAGCATGTGGCGCCCTCTGGCGTCGTCATGTGCGTCGAACCTATAAAAATAATGAAAACTAAAGGAAAAAGCTTCTGGTCTATACAAGCTTAATTTGAAGGTTTTATATTGAGGGAACTGACTTTCTCACGTCCAATACATCAGGGTCCCGACCCCAATTTTCAGCTGCTGAAATCGTGGAAAAAAAGAAAAACATATTTGGGAAAAGCCACTCGCCTCATTACCTGGCTGAATAGCGATGACCAGCATTTGCACCAAGAACGACCTAGACCGGGAGTCACCAGTCTCTTCGAGCCTAAGGCCCAAATCCCCCACAAAACACCGCCGCTGCCGCCGTACTCCAACTGTCCAGACTCTACAGCTACCGGCACAAAATGATCAAGCCGCTCCAAGGAAGCATACTTGAATCTTTTTTAGCAGGCCTCATCGTCGTTTTTTTATTAATATAACATTCCTTTTCTTTTTCTCGGTCCAACACCAGCGCCAGAATTTATGTAACATATTGAACCATTGGTGCCTCCTGTTGCGGACCATGAAACATTTCTAAATTATCGTAACGGCGTACCTTTGTTCCTTCACGTGAACATTTTACCATTTCAATGACTTTGGTTCAAATCATAAACGAGCACGATCTTTGTTTGTGTCTGTGTTTTTTAGTGTTCTGTTTCATTTATTTCTAATTAATTATTATTTTTCTCCGCCGGCTTTACTACTATGTGAGACTATGACTATGTAAGACAGATTTCATGCATATCTGTTCTGCATGAAGGAGTGACCATCATCAACACTACACTACACTACATAGGTACACACACAATTTGAAAAAAAAAAGTTTAATTTCATGTCAAACATTCGCCGTTTTAATTTTTATCATTTTGATGTACCATACTCTCAGAACTATAATACATCCCTCAAAATAGAATGCAACCAATTAGGCTCTAGAGCGTGCCAAAAAAAAAAACGCAGACACTTGTACGATAAAAAAAAACGGTGTTCTCGTTATACAAATATACCATTATTAATAAAGAATTTTCATTTTAAATATTAATTTAAAATAAAAATTCTTTTAATCGTCGACTGCATCGTCACGTGAAATAGCGGTCATCCGCAAACCTCTCAACAAAAAAAAAACCTTTACTCAATTTGGAAATTAAAAACTTGAATCTGTACTCTACCCAAACCCATTCAACCCAAAGGATAATGTTTATAATTAAGAACTGCCCAATATTAAACCGCTCAATCTTTTAACTTGTACCACACAACTTCGACCTCTCTGTACATACGTTAACGTTATTGAAGGTAACGATATAGCTGGTAACAAATGCTCTTCACGTACTGTACAAACAGGTTTGTCACTTTAGTGTGTAAACTACAGGTTCAAACATGGGCATATTCTAGCTGAATTCATGTCTGTATATATAGTCCTTCAGGTGGCCTTTTCTCAGTCGCCTATTGGCAACGTCGAGCAAGATTTAAAAGCTTGTTGCTTCATCTAAAGCAATCCAACGCGATGTTTGATGAAAAGGCAACGCGAAATTAAAGAAATAATGCTTTAAAACTCTGTAGGAATTCAATACTTTCGTGATTTACTTGAATATTTCACACAACTTGATCCAGGAAAAATGTTTTTTTTTTTACCCGAAAAAGTTACTGAGAAAAAATTTCATCATTCAAGATTTCAATTAAGTTTGCAAGGCTTCTACAGAACTTTTTTATATTTTGAATATATTACTTTATTTATTTATAAAAAAAATATATGCAAAAACCACAACACACAGGCGCTCTTAAGCCTCTTAATACCGTAATTAGAGGCATAAGAGAAAGACAATAGTTGTGCGCACGCTGGCATCCGCTTACGGCTCAAGAATTATTTCCATAACAAAATTGCTGGCAACTTATTAGTTACTATATTTTTTTCGTATTTTTAGCAAAAAACAAAACTATAAAACTCTGACATTTTACAAACCATCTGCCGAGACAGGCCAAGACGCTGTCATAACGTGTCGAGCTCAATACGACAGCTAACAGGCCACCCCATAACGTGGTTAATGTCGTGATAATATTATTTATGACTCGCTTGTGGTCGTAAATAACACATTAACTACTAAATTGAACTTACATTTATGGGAAATAACATTAATCATGTTTGATCAGGGAGAACTCTAATTAGTGGAAAATCTTGGTGAATTGGAAAGATTTCCGATGAATTCATGTCTTGATACTAAGTGATTGCTTGTCTATAAAAACTAGGCTTCTTACTGGAAAATAACCAAAATTAAACAAAGAAAATCAAAATAGCTTAATTAGTTTTTATAATGATCCTACTGCTGGGACTCAGGGGGCTTAGACAAAGTCACATTCTCACTAACGATAACGAAATTCGAAACTCCGAAATGTATGGAACTGACATATGCCTTCGAAAAGTCACGTGGTCAAACGTTTTGATTCGCTAATTGTTATTAGTTGTTTATACGTCAAATTTGACGTTTTAATTCGATAACCATAGCCAAGAAGTTGTTATTTTATCGAACCAACACTTCGACTTATCGATATGTTAGTCGATGTCACTTTGTCTACCATTTTGTGGTCGACATCGTTAAGGCGAAATCGAACTTAGAAATGGATTCGACACGGAGCGATTGCCACTTGTCTAGGGCCCCTGGTCTCTTTTCCACTATGTCAACCATTCGTAGGATACCGAGAAGGTATGCCTCGCTTGGGCAGAGCACCACTGTGTCCATTTAGAGGCGATCGGCAGCTGTGACTTCTTATGAACCGGACTCTCATGCAGGCCGAAAATAGCTTAATTAATTTTTATAATGACACACTGCTGGGACTCGGGCCCTTTTTCCACTAGGTGAATCGTTCGTAGGACACGGTGAAGGTGTGCCCCGCTCACTTGTCATTTGGCAGCAGTGACTTCTCATCGACTCACGTGGCCGTGGTCCGAGCGAGGAGGAATGGCAGGCGATCGCCTTTTTCTGCTAAGCAGTAATGCTAGTGAAGAAAACAGCCGCACGCATGTGATACGGACCTCCTCATGCCTCAGCTTACTCGTATAAAAATTAATTAAGTATACTGTCTTTATCTTATTCTTCATCTTTTTTTGTCTTTGTCTAATTTTTATACGTCCCTCTAAATTTTTGGGCCCAGTAAATTTGGCTTTGGCTCTAAATTTTTGGGTCGCCACGTTTATAGCAGCCTCAGTTTAGGTCCTCCTGGTTGCATTTGTAGTGACATTTTGGGCTAGTAGGTGGGCCATACTTTATCTTATTAAATTGGTGCTGAAAAACAACTTTGTTAATCGAAGGTATTGCTTCCCTTAGAGATTTAATCAATCATCAATGATCACCAGCCACTTTAGTTATGTCCTGTCTACCTTACTAGAACTTCCTGGACCGACTCAAGAAGTGAATCTGTGCGTCCATCTCAATTATCAGAAAAATTAAAAAGAATAACTTTCAAGTTCCGTATTTTTTTTTTCTTTTCACTCTCATTCATTTTTACCTTAAATATCACTTAAGCCGATAGAACATGACTCTGTCTAAAACCCAAGATGATTTCATTTCATGCTCCCATCACTCGCCTCAAAGACGTGTTAGCAAATCCATAAGAGCCCAGTAATGTTGAAGCCCACTGTTCCTCCTGTAAAGCAAAGGCAAAGAATTACCATAGAATGTGAATTTAGTCAGTAAAAGTCTGACGCGCTTTTCCGCTCCGCCATAGAGCAGGAAAAGTCATTGGATGTATTCCCACCTTCAAAAATAAAACACGCCATATTTCATACCAATTTTCGGTCACCATTTTCTCTGCAGGTAAACAAGGACATTATTCATGCTGAATAATTCATGTTTCATTTAGATTTATTTGTATCTTCGTTCCATTGCCGCGATGCGAGTGTATTGTGGGATGACTTACAAGTTGCTTGTGACTCAACTAAGTGAAATAGGTGAGCTGTGTGAAGGCAACAACCTTGTGTAACCTGGGTGGGACTGTGATGCTAAATGGCTGATTTTAATACGAGTATAAAGATGTGGAGTTATGACGTTTTTAGCGTTGAATTTATTTTACTTTTTATTTGAGAGTAGACAATATGAGTGGGGTACCTAGTGGTATTTCTTATGGTAGGTAAAAATCATCCAACCACGACGAGTCCCACCCTTTGGCGGACTGGGACACAGTGTCAGACTCTTACTGACTAAACAACCTACCCCGTTCCTACGTCGCCATATATATCAGGGTTAGAGCCTTCCTTTCAGACACGAACTCTTGGCTCCAGTTGTCTTCGACCCTTCTGCAAGGTCCTTACGGTTTGCTGACAACTTCTTAAGCGCACGGGAACAGTGCGCGTCGTCGAACGAGCTACCCAATGCTAGTAAGCATCATCATCTTCCTGCTCTGTTCCTATGTAATTCGGGATCGGAGTAACACGTTTTTTTTCTTACATTTTATGTATCTTGTCAGGGTTGCGAAAGCGTTACACCGGGGCTCTGGGAATAAGGCAAGGAAGGTACGGGGTAGGTTCTTTAGTCAGTAAGAGTCTGACACTGTTTCACGCTCTGCCTAAGCGTGGGATTCGTCATTCGATTATTTTTACCTACCATAAAAAAACCCTATCACCCAACATGCTACCACTAACTCCCAAAATTTTTCCACAAATTTTCTTTTACGAAATGTTCATAAGCATTATCTACATTAATATAATAAAGAGGTAAAGTTTGTTTTTTTGCTTGTAGGGGGTAATTTCTGGAACTACTGGTCCGATTGGAAAAATTTTAGCAACAATAGAAAGCTACTTTACTCCTGAGTGACATAGGCTATATTTTATGTACGCGGGCGAAGCCGCTGACAAAAGCTAGTTATTAATAATTATTGATCCTCATTATAATTACGAAGAGCATAAATAGATAACCTTTAGCAAAATGATTTCCCACGAAACTGAAGACATGCAAGGTAGTGACGCACACAATTGAACTATGAACCATACATTTTCCATGCCTTCCGTTAAAATGAAGGACAATTCTAAACTTGGAATATAAACGATGGGCCAGCTAGAAAATCAATACAACTTGCCGGTGCAAACACAACACACATCATAAATTGGTGGGAGAAATATATTAGGTAACTAGCTTCTGGAACCACGGGTGCTCAGAGTGGAGACTCTGCTCACCCATCGAGTCATCATCATTTCAGCTGAAACGTTGACGTCCACTGCTGGAAATAGGCCTTCCCATTGTTGCCATAAAAACGGTCCTGTGCATCTTACATCCATCGGATACCCGCAACCCTTGTCAGGTCGTCGGTCCATCTTGTGGAAGGCCTTGCAATGCTGCGTCTTCCGGTACGCGGTCATCACTCCAGAACTCCCAACGGTCATCCGTTCTGCGAGCAATGTGCCCTGCCCATTGCCTCTTGAGTTTGGCGATTTTTTGGGCTATGTCAGAAATCGTTTTCCTGTGGATATCTTCATTTCTGTTACGATCAGGCAAGGAAACTCCGAGCATTTCTAGAGTGATTCCGGGGTAGACGGTAGCACAGTGATCACGTGTCACCGTGCTGAGTGAGGCACAGAGGAGACCGTTGTACAGTCTGTGCTGTATGTGCTGTTTTTTCTCAGGGTAATCAGCTAGGAAACACCGGTTTCATCTAGTTTAAATTGACGAAAATATTGACTTGTAAAAGTTTTTTTAATGAACTATTTGCAAACATAAATATCATTTATCATAAAAAAAAAACAATTCCTTTTGAGTATTGTAATTAGAAACAAAAGAAAGGCATACGAAGGCCATTCTCTTGGGGCTCAAGAGTTTAAATTGTGACCAAATGGTATTGTATAGCTTTAATTAACGGGTCTAGCGCAAACGAAGTCGCAGGCAGCAGCTAGTGTTTACTAAAACTGTACAGACAAGACTTCTCAGAATTCCTCTCACACTCACAGTATTCTCTTTCCTGGGGGCAAACGGTTTAGTTAGTTAGTAGTTTATGTGTTCTACCAATCAGGAGCGTACGTTAGCTAAGACGATCACGTGCTAACGGTAATTGGGGGCGTTCGGGCTAACGTAAACATGCCAAGTTCTTTTATATAAAGGCTTTTTTGGGGTAAATTTATTGGTTAAGTTTTGGTCTTAACCACTCCACCGTATGCCTAAAAATATTTAAAAGACTGTACTTACTGTGTTGCCTCTTTTAAACCAAAGGTTGGCTGGTAGAGAAAACCTTGTTTCATTAAGTCCACTTATGTACTACTATATTTTTGATTATCAATTAATTATAAAACATTACATTTAGAAATGAAAATAATTTTACAAGATTAGTCATCATTACAAGCTTTTATTTAGTTTCACCTGTCCCGTTGTCTGTCGTTCTGTAATCAAATCTTGCAACTTAAATTTGATCCACTTCCCGGTTTCCGATTGAGCTGAAATTTGGTATATACGTTTAGTTTGGATGACAATGCAATATTATGATGACATGGAGCTGATCTGATGATAGAATCGCGAGGTAGCCATAGGAACTCTGTAATTAAACGGCACAACCACGTCGAGTTTGGGCTCGTGTGAATCGTCTTGACGAGTTTTATTTATATAAGCATAGACCACCGCTATAAAAGCTTGTTATGAAAAAAAATATTTTCATTGAAAACTTGTTTATATCCTACAACTTTCATACAATGAGTACTATATTTTTATTCCATGAGCACGCTCTCTTGGGATAATTAAAGTCTTATAATCATGAACAAAAGCACAAATTAACCCCGTGAAGGCCGATTGTTCATACATCTAGCGTCTGTAGGTACAACGTGCTAACCTCGAAAAATTCTGAATTATCTTCACATATTTTTACGACATTTTATATTTTATTTTTTATAGTTTTTATATTTTACTTTTTCCTAAAGGTTAAATAGTTTTTATTTAATTTTTCTGTTTGTTTTAAGAAAGGGGGTCAATGCCCCCATCGCTCAAGGCGGAACAAAAAAAAAATATTTTTTATATTTTTCGAAGTACTAACTTGGCGTGTACATCTTCCGTGCTTCTAACTGTATATTGAGAGGTATCTCATCAGTGAAATAGCTTACGGACCTTAAGATGAATGTAGTTTCATCTCAGTAATGGGCTCTTGAATGATCTACAGATAACTAAGGTTTGCATACAATATTTTGTCTGAATTCATTCACTGATTTTCTTTAGCAAAGAAGCGAGGTATAGAAATGAAGACTTATAAAGAATGTTTATTGATTATTATTTTTAGAGAGTGAATAGGTTTAAACAGTATCACTTTTGCCGTACTGTAATGTTGCATGATATATTTTTGAACATTTAAATCAAACCAATAATTTTATTTCATGTAAACCATTTACTTTTGAAAGGTACCAAGTTTGTATGTCCGACAAAAACAAAATAATGCTAATTGCACATTCCAAAGCGTAGATCTCTACGGAGAAGAATATGCAAAAATTTTGCCAGGTCTTTTCTGCTTGAATATCCCCTTAAAAACTAAAGTATAATTACCCTGAAAGCTAATAAATTTGTCTTAGTTGACTTGACCTAAGTTTTTACGATGAGATGTTACGACAAAGCACTGTGTGTGTACTCTGCCAAAAGCTGGCAAGCGTACAGTCTATAGGAGTCCTACAGGGTCGAAGCCTCCTCGGGCCAAGGATTGATGCGAAAGCGTAACATCAGGGCTCTGGGACTAAGGCAAGGAAGGAACCCGTTCCTTCCTTCGTAGATTGTTTAGTAAGTTAGAGTCTAACACTGTTTCAAGCTCCGCCCAAGAGCGGGATTCTTCATTGGATGATTTTTACCTTCCATAAAAAGGTGCAAAATACAAGCTCAAAGGTCTACCAAGCATATGTCATTCCCACTATCTTCTGTTTCAATCCAAATCGACCATTTGGATCCATTTGGGCAGAGAATAAGCATTGCCATACAACGTGGCAATGCTGCCAGCCTTTTGGGCATAGGTTTTTGACGCCTTAGTAGATTAGGTTCTTTTAGTTAAGTTTAAGTTGGTTTATTTTTTTTATTTATGAGTATATATGTAGTTTTAAGATTACTTTACTACTGAAATTTAATTTATTTTTCTTTTCTTTCTATGATTAAAAAATATATTGTTAAAAAAAACGAATTCATATATTTATCTACAAATACAATGTATTCACCAACCCGCACTGGGCCCGCGTGGTGGATTACGGCCCATTCCCTCTCTTAGAGCGGTGGCCCGTCCTTGTAGTGGGAACATTAAAAAGGCTGATGATGACAATGTATTCAACCACATCACATACCAGCGCGCTCGGAACACTAAGTCGATTTTACGAGCCATGATGATTTTTACCTATCATAAAAAAAAGCGTACACTGCTCATCGACGAGTCTCATTCGATAACATTCCGAGCGTTCCGTTACACCTTCGTGGCCGCTCGTTCGATTGATCTATACCCGGCAATTGGGGCATTCGGCAGGAAATAATTTCGAAGGGTCGCTGATATAAAGGTCGATAAAGACGATTGATTCATCCGTTAATTAGAAAGTTGGAGTTCAGGGTCAGTTTGTTTGTAGTATCGTAATAACTATGAGTAGTAAGGTAAACATATCGACTTTCATAGAAATATATGTTTGAGCAGTGGTGGCCGAGTGTAACGGCCCCGACTTACGAGTCATAGGTCGTGGGTTCAAACCCAGCCAGGCGCGCATTACTTTGAGTAATTTATTTCATCACCACTGCAGGCTCTCAAAACGGTGAAGGAAAACATCGTGAGGAAACCGGCATGTCCTAGAACCAAAAATTCGAAGACATGTGACATCTACCAACCCGCACTGGGCCCGCGTGGTGGATTATGGCCCATTCCCTCTCCTAGAGAGAGGAGGCCTGGGTCCCTGCAGTGGGAACATTAAAAGGCTGATGATGATATGTTTGTTAGTAAGCGTGTATACATTTTCTTGATCACTTAATAAAGGGAAAAGTTTGTTTATTGTGTATGTTTGTTACTTTCTCATAAGAAAAATACTATATGGAATCGTTAATGTTGTTTGTTATATATGAACGTTTGTCGAAAATAATAGTTCAGTGTCGTGTGTCGAAAATAGTAGTAAAACATTTTTTATTTGAACGATCGATTTATACGTTAAATGTTTTTTTTTATAAATAAATCAAGTCAAAATAAGTAATAAAAAATTGGACGAACACAATAACCTAATGTGGATTTTTTTCGTATTCGAAATTTATTTGGGAACAAAGAAATTGAACAAAAAGGTTACAGGCTACATAAACTGTTTGGTAACTAACTAAATATCATCATCATAACAGTATAAAACAAAGTTTGCTTTCCCTATGTGTGCTTAGATCTTTAAAAGTACGCAACGGATTTTGATGCGTTTTTTTTAATAGATAGAGTGATTCAAGAGGAAGGTTTATGTGTTTAATACATGCATAATATATTCAATATTAGTACCCGTGCGGAGCTGGGGCGGGTCGCTAGTCATCATCCTACCCTTATCCCATTTTATTTGGGGTCGGTGCAACATGTTTTTTTCTTCCACTCTGTCCTGTCACCCGTCACACTATCAGTAACTCCCTTTTCTTTCATATCACTCCTCACACAATCCATCCATCTCTTCTTTGGTCTCCCCCTTCCTCTCCATCCATCTACGTGTAAACTCAAAACCCTTTTTGTGACATGCGTTTCATCTCTCCTCTTCACATGACCATACCAAGACAAACGATTTCCTTTCAACTTTTCAGTCACTGGCGCCACTTTCAGACTTCCTCTAATATACTCATTTCTCACTTTATCCATTCTCGTCACACCACACATCCATCTCAACATTCTCATCTCCGCTACATGCAGTCTTTTTTCATCCGTCTTTTTCACGGCCCAACATTCTGATCCATACAGTAGGACAGGTCTTATCACGGACTTGTAAATTTTACCCTTCAACTTGAGGGGCATCCGTGAGTCGCAAGTTGTTCCCGTGACCTGTCGCCATTTCATCCATCCTGCGTTGATCCGATGCGTTACGTCTCGGTCTATCTCACCATCTCCTTGGACGAGCGACCCGAGATACCGAAAGTCGGAACAGATTGGTATGGGCGTTCCGGCAAGAGCTAAGGCCACAGGACCGGAGAGACCGCCGAAATCACAGAACAAGTACTCCGTTTTGGTTCTACTTAATTTCAGGCCAACACTCTCCAGTCTGTGCCACCACACCTCCAATCTATTCTGGATCTCTTGACCACTCTCGGCAACCAGCACAATGTCATCGGCGAATAACATACACCAAGGAGCCTCTTCCTGAATGTCTGACGTAAGAGCGTCCATTATCATCAGGAAGAGGTAAGGGCTGAGAGCCGACCCTTGATGTAAGCCAACAGCCACATTGAAGCTGCTAGTGGTGCCTGCTGTAGACCGGACTTGGGTACTGCATCGACTGTACATCGCTCGGATCAACTGAACATACTTCCCAGGCACACCTTTCTCCTTAAGGGCCCACCACAGAACCTCACGAGGTACCCGGTCGTATGCCTTTTCGAGGTCAATGAATACCATGTGCAAGTTTTTATGTGCACCTCTGTATTTCTCACACAGCTGGCGTATAGCGAAAATGGCATCCGTTGTACCGCGACCTGGCATAAAACCGAATTGGTTCTGTGAAATTTCACTCTCTTCTCTCAACCGCCTCTCAATAACTTTCTCCCAGGCTTTCATAGTATGTGACATTAGCTTTATTCCTCTATAATTGTTGCACTCAAGCACATCACCTTTGTTTTTAAAAATGGGCACTAAAGAACTGTTGCACCACTCATCAGGTATGGCTTCTTCCCGCAACAACTTATTGAAGAACAAAGCTAACCACATCCATCCATCCACTTGCAATAACTTCCACACTTCAACTGGTATTCCATCTGGACCAATGGCTTTACCATTCTTCATACCATTTACTGCTATTTTGACTTCATCCA
The DNA here is from genome assembly GCA_029852875.1 of Mythimna loreyi. Taxonomy (NCBI): domain Eukaryota; kingdom Metazoa; phylum Arthropoda; class Insecta; order Lepidoptera; family Noctuidae; genus Mythimna; species Mythimna loreyi. Next base: position 18,153,752 of record CM056796.1, on the reverse strand, counting down.
TACTAACCATTCTTACTAACCCTACATTAACTGGTTTACTCTCTAAATTCCTACTCCAATTATTTTCCTCATTCATCAGTCTTTCCTACGTCGCTAGTATTTTTATAAAACTAAGTGTAGTACAATAAGAGCCACTTTCTGAGCAAGTGAAACCTCTTTTTTCTTTCTTTTCATTCAGGTACTATGCATTCAAGTTCAACCGTCCGGGTGTACTACGCCAAATCGAATACCAAATAATCGAATATCAATTGATCGACCACTATAAATCGAACGTCCAAATACTCGAACGTTCATAATATCTGCCTGATGGTTCAACGTGTATAATAAGGATAACCAATTTTCGGGTCTCAGTGAAAATGAGGGCTGTGCGTTACCACAGCAAACGGTACCCGCGCGCCTCAAGGAGTTGTCAACAAGCCATAGGGGCAGAAGGGTCAAAGCCAACTGGGGCCGAGAGTTCGCATCTGAAAGGAAGGCCCTAGTATATATAGCAACGTAGGAAGGGGTAGGTTGTTTAGTCAGTATGAGTCTGACACTGTTTCCCACTCCACCCAAAGCCGGGATTCGTCATTGGATGATTTTTACTTACCATAAAAAACCCACAGCAAATGGTTCAACTTATTGGCCGCGTACTACATTAGCCAACCGCTCAATCACTGCTCGAACCGTGACATTAAATGAACCAATATTTATAAAAATTTTCACCAAAGAAATCTTAATGCGAAATCAAGACCGGCCAAGCGTGAATGAGCAAACTCGGTAATAATACAATTTATTTCTTTTCTCGTCATCCTTTTATAAAATCAATACAACTGGCTTTGACAACTTGTAATGGATTCAAAAGAATCCGGTGTCTGTTCAAACCAAATCTTTTATGTTTGATGTCAATTTTTTGCAGTGTTCAATTTTGTGGTTTTTTTTGTGGCCCTGGTTAACGAGTGGTCGCGTGTAAACCCGGCCAGGCGCATTATTTTGAGTAATTAATTTCATCACCATTGCTCTTAAAACGGTAAAGAAAAACATCGTGAGGAAACCGGCATGTCCAAGAACTAAAAAATTCGAAGACATGTTACATCCACCAATCCGCACTGGGCCCGCGTACCCTATCATCATCATTCAATAGGGCCACCTATTGAATGATGGAACCTATGTAGGTGGAAAGGTAGTAGCCATACTACCGTTCCACCTACTGGGCCCAAACAGCTTACCATCGATTTGAAAAGAAATAAGATAAGACCATAACTTCCGGCGAAAAAAGTCCACCGTTGAACTTAGACCTCCCCAAGTGTTACCACAATTAACGTGATGCGTCTAGCGTCCGTCAGCTTCTCACAACCCTCACCAGGTTACTGGGGCCCAAAGTCTCTTTCTGAAAGGAAGGCTTGGTTCCAGTGCGAAGGGTAAAGAAGAAACGGGGCGGAGTGTTTAGTCAGTAAGAGTCTGACACTGTTTCCAGTTCTGCCCAAGAGTGGGATTAGTCGTTAGATGATTTCAAAAAACCCTCACCAGGTCATCGATCCACTAAAGCACACTGCCGATGGAATTTCGAGGAGCACTTCCGACGTCTGGCCCCCAAACTCAATCGGACGGGGGCTGCTCTCAAGCGGCTCCTGTCGAACCTTGGGGGTCCAGACGCCTTCTGCCGGAGGCTCTACGCCGGCATCGTCCGGTCCATGGCCCTTTATGGGGCACCAGTGTGGGCTCCGACGCTGCGTAAACGCCCGGCGGCCCAGCTGAACGCCTGCCAGAGGGTCATGGCCATCCGGATGGTGCGGGGATACCGCACGGTGTCCCGCGAGGCGGCGAGCCTCCTTGCTGGCATACCACCATGGGATTTGGAGGCAACAGTCCTTGCACGCATGCACGACCAGCGCGTGGAGATGCAACGCCGGGGCGAAGACCCGCTGCCCGAACATGTCGAGGCGTGGCGGAAGGAGCTCCGGCGAGATCTCATGGTGAAGTGGAAACAGCGACTGTCGCAACCCAGCGCTGGGCACACCGTAATCTCAGCGGTAGTGCCCCTCTTTGAGGCGTGGCTGGATAGACCTCACGGCGTCCTCACTTTCCGCATGACGCAGGTTCTCACCGGACATGGGAAGTTCGGGAGATTCCTGCACCGGATTCGTGCGGAAGAGACGTCCGGGTGTCGCCACTGTGAGGCGAGCCCGGAGGACACGGTGGAGCACACGGTGGAGGTGTGCCCTGCTTGGGAAGAGCATCGCCGTGTCCTCGTGGGGGTGATCGGCGGCGGCGACCTCTCGCGCCGGGCCCTGGTTCAGGCCATGGTCCGCAGCGAAGAGGAATGGCAGGCGGTCGCCTCCTTCTGCGAAGCAGTAATGCTCGTAAAGGAGGAGGCCGACCGCATAAGGCAAAGGCAACGGCGTACTCGCCGTAGTCGTCGCCGCCGCGATCCTGCCGATATCCGGCCACCGTAGACACTGGCTCGCGGACGGTGAGCAATGGGTAGCTCGACGTCCGGTCGTCTGGTAAGACCGAGTCTAAGTCGTCAACGGCGCGCACCGTTCCCGCGCGCCTCAAGGACTTGTCAGCAAACTGCAGGGGCCCTTCAGGGTCGAAGCCTCCTGGAGTCTAGAGGGTGGTGGAAAACTGTTACCTCGACTCCAGGAATAAGGCAAGGAAGGTACGGGGTAGGTTTTTTAGTCAGTAAGAGTCTGACACTGGTCTCCCGCTCCGCCCAAGAGCGGGTTTCGTCATTGGATGATTTTCACCTACCATAAAAAAAAAAAAAAACACTGCTGGACAAAGTCACTATCTCTATCTCTTTTTTCTACACAAGTGCGTTCGTTTAAAAACTGGCGAGTCCTGCCAGGAAGAATTCAGTTTGTCCTTTCATCTTCGTCCTCAATTTCCCGTAAAAATTGATAAATTACTGAATTTGCACCCAAAACGGGTAGACAGTATGATTTATTATTTAATCTGTGGGAACGAGGAAGTGCCTGCTTTCTTAAGTGGAACAACTTTATATGCGAAATAAGATATACACTCGCGTCTGTTTAAACTTGGTGGTTTAAATGAAGAAAAGTGTTTTTCTTGAGCGTGTTAGAAAAAGATGGACTTTTCACTGTCTTAATTAATTAAGACTGATTTTTTCTCAATCTGCGGAATACACTAACGGAAAATTAACTAACATAAACAGGGTTAATACATTTTTAAGTAGGTATAAATAGGTCTTTTGAGTATTAGTATGTAATTATATTACTACAGTATAATTTAAAAAAAAATTAAATAAAAAAAAAATTAATTAACTAATTAATTATTTTTTTAATTTAATTCAATTATAATTTTTAAGTGGCTAAACACTCTTAAGTGTGCACTAATCGGGGCAGACCGAACTCATTGTTAGGCGAGGTAAAATTTTAAAAAGTTGATTAATAAAATTATGAGCAAAAGTTAATAAGGCTGTCATAAAAAAGCGTGTGAAGTGAAAAGAGTTGTGATTGTATGAATATTGTGCAAATCTGCCGAATTTGTGTAAAATAAAAATAAATGATATTTTAATAAAAATGTATCCTTGTATTGTTTCGTCATTTTTATACTTCCCATGTTATTTGTTTATGCCCAAATATACGCTTGTTAATATTAAAATATTTTTAATATATTTTCTTCTATTTTACTTTCACACTGGGCAACATAACAATAAAATTATATTGTTAATCTATTCTTAAATAAGGCACTCATAAATAAAAAAAAAGGTTTTTTAAATATTTTTTATTTAACATTTACCCGTACACAGTTTAACATAAATTCCCGCCTTTTTGTGTTTCATCTATTTTATTTTCTTTTCTCATTTTTTTTTTCTATTCAACGCTCCGTAAATGTGTCCGTGGCATCACAGAGCTGCGTTATTTATTATGCTGAGATAGGCGGCTTTTAAGCCGTGGACATATTTTATTCATTTTTTTTATTATTTCGTTTGTATTTTTAGTTTTAATAGTTGTGTGAGGCAGAAGGAAATAGTTTACTTCCTTTTTTTATTTGGAGGCAAAAACGGGTGCTCTCTTAATAAATTAGATTTTGTTATCTTTAATGCTGGCAGCATTTCCGTGGGAAACATCTATATATTTCCCACCACTAGAAGTTTGATGACTTCTAATACCCTGGAGATCAGGGGCCGCGGCAGCTCTTTCGGATATTCATAAATCCCTTCTAGGTTAAATGCTCTAAGATCCCTTCCTATAGTGTTTAACTATTTTTTTTCGTTTGTTACAGAAAATTCATCCCTCTACACATAATAGAAGAAGATAGTTACGAGAAGGATGTACTCTTCTACGTTAACCTTGGTGACCCGGAGTTACTCGGGGGTAAGAATTTTTTTTTAATACCCACTTTGTTTTTTGGATTGTCCTATGGATCTGTTGTTGATGAAGACTTAGACGTCCATTTATTGATGATAGGTAAATATTTATATAACTATATTATTTTGTATACACGAGAATTGTATATTAAAAAAATAATAAAAAGAAAATGGATGGTGATAGCTAATGCGAATTAGTTGTCACCGAACATCTTCTTATTATTATATAAATTAATTTTCTGACTGAACTTATATTTTTTGAACATAGAACACTGACTTAACTTCGATTCAAATCGTAGAGTCAATCGAAATTGGGTCAATTTATTTTTTTATTGACAAAATAGACTACATACAAACGTAACAATTAATATCGAAAAATCTAGTTACCTTTGTATTTTATTTATAGATTTAGAGATTTATTTCAACTGAATATTTAAATAGAGAGATTCCAATCATTTGAATTGCAAAAATTAATCCGATGTGATTTGGCCTGTCAATTTGGTTCGTGATGAAATAAAATAAAGATCTTTAGATATTGAACGAAAATATTGGGCGCCATTTTAATTCTTTTTGAATGTTGTAAAAACCACGATGGGTCGGCTGATTGCGGTATCAGATTTCCTTTTACAACACTGATTGTTTCAAAAGGATTGATTTATTTTTGTTCGACAAAATTGAGAGAAATTGAATGATCAGAATAACTGGTATTTTTTGACAAATAATTAATTTGGAGTTTGCTGAATATATCGATAAAAAAGAACAATTAAAAATGTGGCAAACTTTTTATGATACATACTTTGAATGACTTTTCTAACTCTGGGTGGATCGAAATAAAACGTCAGATTTTTTCTGATTAAAATTCATCTGTATCTTTCAGTTATTCTTTGTATTTGTACATTTTACAAGGTACAGATGTTGTAGAATTACTTTAAGTCAATTACAAATTCGATGATTTGTCATTTTTTTAAATTGATTGATTTCTGAAAGTGAAAAAAAAAATTTTAAACGTTGTCCCACACTAGGAATTACTCCTCTGCCGTGGCTGCGTTCACAAACATGTAAAGTCACATACACAAGATACCCAAACCCGGAACACTTATCTGTAGGCTATACAAATATTTGTTCCGTGCAGGAATCGAACTCACGACCCGCAGCGCAGCAGTCAATCGCTCAAACACTGCGCCAGTCGAGCCATCAAAAATATTGAAATAAATAAATTCAGAAGTGGTACAAAAATGTTTGGAGTCGGAATTTTCTCTTTAATTTATCTTCAACCTTCTTCTCTTCCAATTTTACAGGTCAAATTACTAAGCATTTGATTATCTATTCATTTATAGGCAGATACATATCTAACAGTTTGTAGCGCATGTTTTTAAAATTATAACTAATACAATTAATTAGAAAAGCATGAAAATTACTACCAGTTGTTAGCATGTCTATACATAGTCTGACATTTAATCAATTAATTTTAATTCAATTATTATTTCCACTACTGGATATTATAGACTTTGTTAGAACCTACCTTTAATTATTTAATAAATCGAATGATTAATTAGTTGTAAAGCAAGTACTAGTTAATTAATTATTTACAATTTGATCATATTTCTACGTGAATCGTTAATAAAATAATTTATGTTTATTCTGTGCTTTATCGTGAATTTATAATAACTTCGTGATTATATCGTTAATTGTATGCAAATTTTATTTTCACTAGTGTAAAGCTTGATTCGATACAATACCGTGCAGTGGTAAAATAATTTGCATTTGGTGATATATTGTTCTGGAGTTAAGTTTTTTTTTATTACTATTGATAGGCTAGCATTAGACCACCATCTCACCTGATGGTAAGTCATGGTTGAGCATGGAGGAAGAGTGCAGTTTTTTTACGGTTGAGCACTATAAAATCTTTTGTTTCATCTAAACTCCACTAAAATTCGTTACTATGGTCAAAATTCGGTCAGAACGTGCAGAAAGTTCGGTCAAAATATGCTGCAGTTACCTTTTACTACTTTTGAACCAATAGTATTTACATATAAAATATCTTTTACCGTATTGCTACAAAAAATTCAAATTACAAAAAATATCTATGTATAATAGTCGTGTGAAATATGACCAAATTAACTAAACATACAGCAAAGTAAAAAATTCTAGAGAATACAGAATCGCTTCATTGGCAGCGACTTTAGTTGCCAATACAAATATTAGGGGCCATCTGTAAAGCTTTTTTTTTAACGGTAACTCTCATCGACCTGCTCAGGGTTTATTTATATTTAAGAAAAGAACGAACTATGTTCTTAATTCAAATACTCGTTTAAAGGTTCCAGATTCAAAATTTGCTGTGTGTTTTCCTAGTTCTCTAGATAAAGTGGCATTTTATTGATGAGAACATTTGTCGAAAAGTTTCAAATGAAAAGAGTGACCATGGAGTTTTTTGCGCATTCTTCTCTGTGTAATTAGCGCTATTTATTTTCTGACAAGCCGCCTTCTTCAACTTTTCAAAAATGCCTTAATACAGGTTTATTCGAAATAAATGTTTTAAGTCGTTTTATAAATAAGGCAGACAAATGGATAACAGTATGAAAATGCGATACCAAATAAATTGTCACATCGTCAACCCCAATTATTTTGACAGTCAGCAATCGTCGATAAAATGCCATGTTATACAGAACCCCTAGTACGCAATATTCTTTACGTTAGGCGGCCCATACACCTACAATAATATTGCACAATATAATTATCCGTGTGAGTGTTAAATATGACTATATCTGATTGTACAATATTATTCAACGTGTTGGTATAGTATTGAATCATTTGCGCAATGATTTAAGAAAAGTGTAAGTGAGCTTAAATTTTATTGTGCAGTGTTATGAAAAATTGATGGGCTTCTTAGGCTGCCCTAACATCTACAATAATGTTGCACTATAGGTATATCTGGTTGTACGATATTATACAACTTGTAGGGATAGTATTGAATCATTTGCGCAATGATTTAACAAAAGTGTAAGTGAGTATAAATATTATTGTGCAATATATCTGACTGTACAATATTATACACCGTGTAGGGATAGTATTGAAACATTGCGCAATAATTTAACTAAAGTGTAAGTGAGCATCAATATTATTGTGCAATATTTCTGACTGTACAATATTATACACCGTGTAGGGATAATATTGAATCATTTGCGCAATGATTTAACAATAGTGTAAGTGAGCATCAATTTTATTGTGGTGCAATATATCTGATTGTATAATATTATACAACGTATTGCGATGGTGGGGATATTATTGAATCATTTACGCAATGATTTGACAAAAGTGTAAGTGAGCTTCAATTTTATTGTGCAATGTTATTAAACCTGTATGGGTCGCCTTAGTCTCCATTGCTTATTATTTCCTTTTGTTTGTGCATGATATAACCGTAATTCTGCAGAGGTGTTCGAAACGTTTCTCCCCGACGCGTCGGCATCCGTGTCGGTAGAATTGCCAACTGGTAAGTGATAGCAAAGCAATTTATGTAATGGACGCAACGTACGCAATGGTTTTGTAAAGCGAGTATTTTGCGAGAAAATGTCGCGTGGTTTTTTAAGGAAAATTGTGGTTTTATTTTAGAGAAAAGAGTGAGGTCGTTTTTATTAGTTTGGGCAGGAGGAAATTTCATTTTGTAGAATGTTTCTTTATCTGATTAAAATATATATTTTTTATTTATTGAACAACTTGAAACTATTTTTACAGGTTACTATAATACGATAATGAAATATATTTCTAATTACCAGTCACCCTGTTAAAGTTATTCTTTGCATAAAGGACATGCATTTGCACCTTTTTGTTTTATATCCTACTAGCGACCCGCCCCAGCTTCAAACGGGTGCTAAGGTGATATATTATAGCTATAAACCTTGCTCTTGAATCACTCTATCTATTAAAAAAAACCGCATCAAAATCCATTGCGGAGTTTCAAAGATTTAAGCATACAAATGGACATAGGGACAGAGAAAGCGACTTTGTTTTATACTATGTGTAGTGATTTATTGTGTCAGCTTGGGGCTACACTGGAAACAACAATCTTTTTTATCTGTGGAAGCTTTTAAATAACAACATAGTGATTTATTGGTATAGTTATATATATGTAGCTTTCTTAACCTTTCGATCTTGTAATTACAGACACAATTAAAGAACAATAGTGTGAGGGCTTAATGAATTAAAATTGTGAAAATAAAATAATATAACCTATACAAGGTGACTGGTGATTAGTGACCGATACTTACACCCGTATTTACAAACAATACTCAAACGACCCTTGACTAAGCAAACGCACAGCGTTGAAATAGAGCTCTGTGATTGGTTCGTTTGTGTTGCGTAGTTCACAAACTCTGCCCTGTGCGCTCGCGAGCACTGTGAGACCGCATAGTAACGTTTGTGAATACGGGTGTTAAACACGTGGTTATAGTCATGATAACAAACAACTTTTACTATGAGAACAAAATTGGAATCATAAATATAATTAATAAATCTTTGTTTTCCTTGGTCACGTTATCACGCGTAAACGGCTCGACCAATTTACTATTTTTTTATTGTTGTATTTTTGTTATTGTAAGGTCTTTCTTTCTTATAAAAACCTGTTGTTATTGTGAAAGACGATAGACAAAACATAAACTCGTTAAAAAATAATAAGCCTTTGTTGACATTATTTGAGAAAACCCTAGAATGTAGTTTGGAACGAAACAGAAATAATAATTACATAAAATGTTTTAATGTGTCATAACGGTTACTTGTTTGATATAATGACGATAATTACGTAAGTACTGAAATGTTTATATATTATTTTTTTGACAAAGTGTAAAAATTCGTTAACTCCTCGGGCGATGGGGGCATTATCCCCTTTCGTTAAGCAACCAAAAATAAAAATAAGTATAAAAAAAATCCCAGATTTTTCCTAGAAAAAATAGGGCCAAATAAATTTCGTAAAAAGGTGTGAAAAAAACGACAATTTAGAATTTTTAAAGGTCAGCAAGTTAAACAGACGTATGTACAATCGGCGCTTAAGGGATTGAAGATCGCTCGTAATATTATATACCTATACCTCATGATGATACATAAACAGCAACCATAGTATCAGTATACCTATTAATATAATTTCTAATCATCGTTTTTATCGAACTTCGCAACATTAAATGAAAATCGAAATGCCAGCATGCGTAGGAAAAAAGTTCCAACTCCTTTAAACTTATTTCATTTTCTCTTATCTGATTTGTACTTTGATTACCTACTGCTATTTAAAAAAAAACTTATTAAAGAAAGCAAAATGAGATCGGATAGCAAAACATTTTGAATAATTCGACGATCAGTAACAAGTAAATCAAATTTAAATGTATTTATATACGTTTATTTATTTTTTCTAATATGAATGTGAGAACACTGTAGACTCATATATTATTTTCTATTTCAATCCACTTTTTATTAAATATTTTATTAATTTGGTACACGTACACTGTCCTTTCATACCATATGTTGTGAAACACAATAGCTTTTTTTATTAAGAAAAGGGTTTTTGCTGGTTCTTTTCCTTAAACAAGGCTAAATTTAAATAGTTTTAATCCCGTGAAGAGTCTTTCCGGTACATGAAACACTATCGATTTCTAAAGATAAAATTGACCTGTCGGTAGTTTCGTACATTGCGTACTAACTACCTACAGGTCCTTGGACTCGTTTAGCTCATGTTTACTTTAAGAAATTAATTTCGTGCATGAGTATATATTATTAATTCGAATATCAGAAAAAAAAATATTTTATTTTTTAATATCATCTTTCCAAATCGATTGTGTTTCATGATCGACTCTGCACTGAAATATGAAATAATTTACCTATTTTCAATTGAATTGTTAATTGTATTTGCCACCTACATCGTGGCCAAGTCGTTTCCACGGAAACGCCGATACCTATCAACAACAACGTTCGAGTAAATCGAAGAATTACCGAATGTCAACAGAATTTTCAGGTGTTAGGTATCTTTCTTTTTTCGCATCACTTTTGCATCAAACATCACTTTGGATTGCATTAAATGAAGCAACAATCTTTTAATCCATGCGCGACGTTGACGACAGGCGAGTGAGGAAGGCCCGCCTTAAAAATAAATAAATAGCACGTTCTAAGAATCCATTTCTACGTTGAAATATAAATTAAAGTTTGCAGCACAAACATGTCATTATGTTGGGTGATGTCGACGTTACGTCCATTACCGTCGTTTGTCATTGAGTATGGTTTGACGTGATAAGCACTTAGCTCCCCGCCAATAATATTAGCAATTGTGTTTGTTACAATGACGTAGAGAACTGGACTAAGTGGTCCTTGTAAATCTGTCTAGAGAAGTGTTCCTTAATGTTTTTGAATACGTGACCCCTTTTTTAAATAGACAAACAGTGGTGATCTTCAAGAACCGTAATATAGCAGCAAGCGGACGATGTAATGCGCATTTGTGTCCGCTTTTTTTTAAATTAGTAGATGTCAAATATTTTTTTAACATATAACACAAGTTCATAAAAATAACAATAACCATAAAAATATTGAAGCATACTCTTTTTATAGTATTTTTACACTTTAACCGCTTTGTCGATCTTAATTGATGAAGCAACAACGTTGTGAAAAACTATTAAAAGAGTTTCGTAATTTTGTACCAAGCGTATAAATTACGAATACGCGTCTATGAGGCTGAGTGTCCGTGTGCAATAGACCTTAGTCAGTTGACATTAATCCTCAGTCCAATTCTCTACGTCTATGGTTTGTCTGACCTACATACGAGTACTTATGTCATTACACACCTCCCAATCTATCCTCGGCAATGTAAGATAGAATGTAGGAAAAAATGGGATTGCTAAATGACCCGAGATATCGGTTTACGATTGGAACTTCCGATTTCGTCAAGTTTCCACCTCGATAAGTTCTTATAGAAAATGGATTTCTGAATACGCGAAAAATATGTCGAGATGAGATCTGAAATCTAGAGATGAGAAAAAGATTTTATTTTGATGAAATAATTTTTCTGATTATACCTACGATTTCGAAATTGTAGTGTATTGTATCTAAATATTATTATTTTCTTTCTTCATCTTATGGAGGTAATACTGTTTATATTTTTATTAGTTGACATGGCGATCTTAGTACCTCCTAAACGTATTTTTTTTCATAGTTCTCCGTTTAAACATATCCTTAAGTATCACCAATATTTCAAAACTACAATAAATTGGCCAAATCGATCAAACCGTTCTCGAGTTTTAGCAGACTAACGAACAGCGTTTCATTTTTATGTTATACAAAAATAATAATATTATGTCCTTCCCTAAATAGGTGCATAGCAAGTAACAGAGATCATATATCACCCTCTCTAAAATCCCAAAAACATAAACATAACTGTAATATATAAAACAAAGTTCTTTAATTAACAGTTCTTTAATGAAATCCATAAATATAACCAAATTTCTCTAATTTAATAATTCTGTTCAAAGCGCATAAGCCATGTTCAATTTCATAAATCCGGGGGTTTAATTTTCAACTGCTTTAAGCGCAACTATAAGCCTTAATCGGTCGATTTTGAACCATTGATGTTATCATTGTTTGACATTTAATATTTACTAAACTGGTTTAACTTATAAATCACTTAACCTGAGATTAGACGATTGATGAGGAATTAGACAATGTAAACGTTGATTGGTGCAACTTACTGTAAGGTTAAAGGTAAATAATGTTGTAATATTTATAGAGAAAAAATCTATTAGGATCGTCCAACCCAAGATACAATATTTATTATTTTCATACAATCGTTCTTGTGTGATTATGACGTTATTACACATCTTTTTTTTTAGATATTTTGGGAAGATTTATTTTGTAGATCTGTAGATATCTAGGTTTATTTTGAAATCAAATGATACATTTCTGTAAGACTAATCTAGTAAAGACTTCTCAAAACCTGCTATTTTGCTCGAACTTTGGCTCTTTATTAATGTATTTATAAATTAAAAAAAAAATGTATGATTACGAATTTAAATATAATTATTAACCTTTCACATTTAATCAAGATTCTAAATGACGAAATTTAAATATTTCCTGGAACAAGTTTTGTATGCCAACGGTGCGTCTAGACGTTATCTAATTTTTCTCGCATTGCCGCTTTACCAAACATTGCGTTCGATTGCGTTGGAAGAAGCAACGTGATGTTAAACCACACTCAGGTAGACGAGAGACGGGTCTGTAAAGCCCATTTTAAGTACCTATTGCTATTTTATTGATATTCACTTAGTTTTGTCTTAGAGTCAAATTCTTCAATAACACTAATCGCGATTATTTATTTAACACAAACTCTGTTTTGTTATAAACGCAAAATGAAACTATAATCTCGATTAGATGCTCAAACAGCGTTTTGTTTTAATTAATCGCGATTAATTTTAGTGGTGAATTTAGCCTTTAGTTTATATCCAACGTTAGTAGCTTTGTTTGTGTATTTGTTTTATGTTAAGCCAGGTACAGACTCTTGTATCGCATCATGCAACGTATCACGCATTGAAAGAATTTCCCGTTCACATAGTCGCAATGTAGCATGCGATGTAACAGAATTTCACAAGTGATTTGACTTTTGGACGCTTTTGCGAGCGCGAACAATGCACATTACGCGCGCGAACAGAGTAGGTATTTAAACTATGTGAGTAGGAATTCTGCGTTTCCAATGAGAATAGGATCGATTACCATTGAAGTGACGGATGCTCGGTTCGTGTGTGCGCTGCGTAATGCTTTTCTGTAATGCTCTTTCATGATACCTTGCATGTTATCCTACAACAGTCTGTACCTGGCTTTAGAAGTTGTGGTTGTACGTATTGTATTGTTTGTATTGTAGTTGTGTTTGTAAATGTAGCTTACTGTTGATTGTTTTGTCATGAAGCTATTAAAGTACTAAAATGACTTCATATTATTATTTAATAGTACCAATTGTATTTTTCTTCAACATTGCGGTGATTTTAAAGAGTATTGTTTTTAATAAGTTCTGATAAATATCAAATTAATGTCTTTTGGTATATACGAATATAAAGAGGTGAAGTTGTTTGTTCGTTCGTGTGATTTTTGTAAATGTATTTATTTATTTACACTATGAGCAAGTAACAAAATGGTGAGTTTATAAAAACCACTACAGCATGCAGCGTTGTTGCCACGCTGCTGTTGCGGCTAGTTTTAAGATGCCCATAATATCGTTACGAGAGTTAATACATATGTCGGACAATTAAAAAAAAAAAAAAGGTTTTTGCTCAGATAAGTGTCCCAGTAGAATAGCCTTCACCAGCGAAGCTGTGGGAACAAGCTGGTCTTTAAATAACTCGATAAAATATACTGCCCTTCATAAATTACAATACATTATCGTCTGAAATGGCTGTACAATTGCACCCCAACTCTATTCAGAATCGAAATAAAATCGTTTACAGTAAATCATCTGGATATTCTATCTGTAATATTTTACGTTGATCCGATATCAGTGGCTTTCAACCTTTTTTGACCAGGGCCCTCTTTTGTTAAGTCCTGTTACTTTTTGGTGTACAATAAAGATTAATCTATATATATATATATATTTATATATATATTATTTATATTTATATATATATATTTTTTCATCATATTTTTATATATATATTGTTATAAGGGACCAGAAGTGGAGAATAAAACTTAATATAAGTGCTTAATCATTTTATATACATCACCTGCTGCTGTCCTGAATAAATGGTTTATGGGTTCCGTGCCTCATAAGGAACCCCGGAATCCTGTGATGTCCGTCCGTCTGTCTATTGAGAGCCTTTAGCTCGGGAGTTCTGTAGCTAAAATATGTTTAGTTTATCACAATATATTTACGTCTGCATTCCAACTTTTGAATTAACTTAAAAAAAAGATACGGCCTTATATCGTAATAAAAATGCATATTCTGACACTCTTATCGATTCGTAGAGTACTTCCCGTTAGACTAATATAAAGTTGACTTGTCACTTAGTATTGCGGGGAAAAAAACTTATATCACACCAATCTATAGATCCAGAAATAACAAGCTTTATTGAAGAGAACACAATATTTTTTAGTGTTCATTTAGAAGGTTTACAATTTTTTAACTTTGTGGATGGTCCCCAGACCGTAATTAGGAACATTATATTTTTGTTTCGAGATGATCATGATATAATTGTACCTACTCTGTGAGGAGCGTGAGGAAGTGTCAGACTTTTACTGACTAAAACCTACGTAAATTCCTTCAGTCACTGTTTTGCCTTAGGACCACGCAAACACTTTCGAATCATCTTGCAGGCCCAAAGTTGAGAACCACTGCTGTACATGGTAACCTTACATAGTGTGAATTCAGCCATTATGGACAATGCCTAGATATTGAATGAAAGCACTGATTAATTTGGTCTCCACTAATTAAATTAGTCCTTTTGAATCCGAGTGTGGTTTGTCAAAAGGCTTAATCGTGTGTAATGGTTTTAGGTGCAGTATGGTGAACGCTTTGTGTGAGTGAAATGTGTTTTTCGATTGAATTTCAACTGTTTGTTATTAATTGTGTAATGCCAGTTTAATGTTGCCATTGACCACCTTTTTTATCGTTGAGAAGTTATCACACCAGATAGAATCGACGGTGACTTTAAATTCCCGGGAATCGGGAAGAATTCCCGGGTCGAAGCTATCAGGAAACACTGATTCCGGCGGGAAATTCACTCCTTAGCTGAATGCACAATGAATGTGTTCCCAAAATGTTTTTTCTGTGACACTATATACTATGGGAATAATATCGAATGACGAATCCCGCCCTTGGGCGGAGCGGAAGACAGTGTCAGACGTCTACTCACTAAACGACCCACCGTTCCTTCCTTGCCTTAGCCCCAGGGCCCATGTGTTCCGCTTTCACATCAACCCTTGACTGCAGAAGGCTTCGACCCTACTGGGTCCCTACAGTAAAGTTGCTGACAACTCCTTGAGGCGCGTAAGAACAGTGCGCGCCGTCAACGACTTGGGCCCGGTCCGGACGGTTACCGGATGGGCGGTGTGCGAGCTACCCATTGCTCGCCGTCCGTAAGCCCGCGCCTACTAATATGTACCGGTAGCGTATTGCCGTATCTTTGACATCGACCATACCAGTTACAATGAGATGTTCAAGGATGTTGCTATTTATCCTTGCTATGTGGTCAAAAAACTCTAGTACCCTGCGAAAACTAGTCATATATTGGTCACAAGACCTCACAATTTCGGTCGAATTATAGTAGGCCAAAGGAACGTCAAATAAAACCTCTCGTAGAATTGTCGGGCAATTTATTGACATTACGACACCTTTCCTTTTATGTTGCCGACAAATAAGGGATTATGTCAAATGGAAAAGTTACAGGAATTGCGTGTAAGCAACACTTACTGCTCCGCAAACAAAATTCAACCTTCTTATAACGCAGTCAAGGTTGGTATTTGAAAAATCTGGACTCGGTAAAGAACAATCTTCTTAATAGTATATTTTTATTTTCAGCAGTTTAGGCTCTGCACTGTCTGTCGCTTTTGGAAAAGTTTTTTTTTTTTCATAAATATAATTCGTACTAATATTATAAATGTGCAAGTAACTCTGTCTGTTTGTTATATTTCACAATTAAACTACTGCATTGATTTTGATGAAATCTATGGAATGCACAAGAAGGAGAAAGAAGCTACTTTTTACCTAACTTAAAAGCTAGCATATGAGGAGTCCTGGGACCAAGGGTTGATGCGAAAGCGTAACACCGGGGCTCTGTGACTAAAGGAAGGAACGGGGTAGGTTGTTTAGTCAGTAAGAGTCTGACTTTGTTTCCCGCTCCGCCCAAGGGTGGGATTCATCATTGGATGATTTTTATCTACCATAAAAAACCTATTAGAATTACGGATTTTCCATACAAAGAGTTACTACGGGATCTAAAGGAACATATTAAGCAGTAAAAGCATGACATTCCCTCTCACTCCAATACTACAGGATAGCATTCTCTCATACATTAAGAGTAGTTGTTTTATGATTTCCTGGCTTAAAGAAAATATAGTAAACACACGTTTATTTCTTCGTTGAAATAAAACCCATAAATATAAAGTATTCCCTAAAGTCAAACCGCCACGGATCTCCATAAAAAGTTCAACTTCTGGACTCCGCGAGCAAGGGGTCGAAACTCAATAACCCAGAAATCTGAGGACCGAAAACATTATGTTGATCTTGTAAGGAACCCGCGTAGCCGTTATCCGTACGCGTCCTTTGAATACTTTATAACGGAACCCTAAAATGTGACGGGAGGATTTTTATTAGATTTTTTTTTTCGGGAAGCTCATAAAATATTACTGTAGGTAGGAAAGATATTTTTTGACAATTCCACGCATTATTTCTAAACACTGCGTCTAGAGGGTCGAAGCCAACTGGGGTCAAGGGTTCGTGTCTGAAAGGAAGGCTCTGGCCCTGGTACATATGTCAACGTAAGAACGGGGAAGATTGTTTAGTCAGTAAGAGTCTGATACTGTCTCCGGTTCCGCCCAAGGGCGAGATTCGATGATTTTTACCTACCTTAAAAAAACACTGCATCCAGTATTTTCTCGTCCAACATACCACAATGTCTTAAGACGAAGTCTATAACCAGTACGTATTACCAATGATGACATATGACTCTGAAACGTGGTCGTTCACAGTGGGCCTCATTAGAAGTCACCTAAAGGGCAATAGAAGAAACTATACTCGAAGTTTCCTTTTGTAGTCGACAAACCGACATAGGCGGAAGAATCACCAAACTTAAGTGAAAGTGGGCAGGATACATTGCTTGCAGAACAAATTATCGTTAAGATCGAAAGGCTCTGTTATAGCGGCCGCATACCGGAAGGTGCAACGATGGAAGGACTCCCACACCTCCCTCCCTGACCTGATGAAGGTCTTAGGAAACTGATGGATGCGAGATGCACAGGACAGTTTGCTGTGTGAACACTTGGGGAGAGTCTAACATCCGTATTCACAAACAATACTCAAACGACCCTTGACTAAGCAAACGCACAGCGTTGAAATAGAGCTCTGTGATTGGTTCGTTTGTGTTGCGTGCACAAACCCTGCCCTGTGCGCTCGCGAGCACTGTGAGACCGCATAGTAACGTTTGTGAATACGGGTGTTACGTTGGTTGACCTTGTAGCGCCATCTATGCCGTCACATAAAAACTACAAGAATCTTGCATTGCGCAATCAAAGTTCTCCGCACGATTTGAACATATAGGTACGACAGCTCAAAATCAACTATCGGGCAGTAGCCCACCAGACACACCAGACACCTTACTGGTCGGAGGATCCTCCCTTTTCAACGGAGGTTTGCGGGACCTTACTCTCTGTTCCGCATACCTCCAAAACCTTAATATATTTGATTTCAATATAGATATAATAAAAAACACTTGAAACTACGGATATATGCGAAAAGGTCGGGTTTCATACAGGAAACGGATTACCGGTTCTGTTAGGAAATCGTTCACATCTACCAACTCGTTACGGGCTTGAGTGATGGATTAATTATATTCCCTTTACTCGAGAGAAGGCCCGAGTACCACTAGTAAAAATATTATAAGGCTGATTAAGACTATTTTATAGCGGGAAACAGTGTCAGACTCTTACTGACTAAACAACACACCCCAATTCCTTTTAAGCCCTCATATCGGGGTCAGAACTTCCTTTCAGAAACCGGGGGCCTTTGCCTAAGGTTGAATAGAAAAAAAAACGCCTAAGATGTCCGCCTTTGTACAGTGTTTTTATGTGCAAAAAGGTTTTAATGAACTATAAATTATTGCAAAGATGTTAGGTAATGTACTACAATAAAATATCATTCTAATAATAGCCTAAGGTTAATAAACTAAAAAAATATATTTACATATGATTTATTGGGCATCAAAAAATTCGTCCACATCTATATCAATGGGAAAAGTGCCCAGAACGCTGGCAGCATTGCCACGCTGGATGACAATGCTGATTCGCTGATAGAAATAAAGACCAGACCTCTCGTCTCGCGAAGAGTCGATTTGTTTTTATTATTAAATAAATATGCTATTCCAAAACATGATTGTGCTAAATTTAATCAAGAGATTTCTCAGCATTTAATTTACTTTTTAATTTCATTTCATTTATTTTTAGCAGTTCCCCATACTGTCGACATATAAAATTTACCAAGACGAAACAGCAATCCGCCTTGAGTATTCATTAAAAACATTTATACAGCACATTTAGGAGCTATGAGGAAATAAAGAAAGCAAGCAAAAATTTGCTATTCAAACCATCACCTGAATACGCATACATTTTTGTTTCACTCACTGGAGAAAATTATTTTACTTTTGATCGGCAGACTTTTGACATTCGTATTTTATTTTTTTAACAAGCTTTTTTATGTTGAATCTTTTGAACGTTAATGAGGAATAAAAGATTGGAAATGAAAAGAATGATTTGCTTTTAGAATCTAATTAGGTTTTTTTATGGTGGGAAAATTCATCGAATGACGGAATTTCCCTTGGGCTTGGGCGGAGCGAGAGACAGTGTCAGACTTCTACTGACTAAACGTCCCACCGTTCCTTCTTACCTTAGTTCCAAGGCCCCGGTTTTCCGCTTTCAAATCAGCCCAGAATCTAAGTAGGCTGACTCGCCAAGATTTGACGGCCGTATTGTATATTTATATTATAATTACCTAATTAGTTCTTCGGGTCCTTGTAAGCTAATGTTTGGAAGCACAGGTAGACTTCTTTTTATAAGATATTTAACCCGGTTTCGACTATTCTCCCTGAGTCACGTTGATCATACTACGGCCCCAGAACGCGAAAAAAATTCAGTGTAACTTCAAAATCTCACTTTAGAACTTGAAGTCATTTTTGTCCTTATCTTTGTAAATACCTGCTTTTCCTGTAGTAATTCTAAATTTGTCTGTTGTATCCAGTAGTGGATTAATAATTGAATTACTTATTAAATAAAACTCGAATAATAGCCCATACCAACTGTTTCACTTAGTATATCCACAATAAGTGGTGTAGTTTTCTAATGCCAACCTTTTTTTGAAGTGAGAGGACATCGACTTTTGCTAATAAAAAAGCCACCATTTTGCGGTGAAAGTGAAAGGGTGAAACAAACTTTACCTGACTAAATCACACGTGTTCCTTCCATTGCCTTTTGCGTTTCAGCGACACAGTCATATTTTGTGATAGTGTTATTATAACTTTCCAATGATCAACCAGTGACACTTCATTGAAAGAGTTTACATAATTACAAATGAATATTTGACATATGCGGTAAATTACTAAAATTGTGACAGTTTCTTTTAATCAGTGACTTGCGATTAGAATGTTTTGTGCAGTTATTGTTTTTAATTCTTTACAAGACAGCTCGTATCATAATTCTATTACGAGACCACTGACCGACCAATGATCAGCCATTATGAATTAGCAAGTTACGAACTTTTAGCAAAATGACAATGGAATCGTGTTGGAATGACAGTGGAATTTTATTTTGAAAATAGCAAACACGGGCCCTAGGAGTATCACTATCGTACTAGGTGTCTGAGAAGCCTACCATCCCCCATGTTGCCAGATAGTGTTTGCAACAGCCTACTCGAGTCCCCAGTCTTGAAGAACTTTAGAAAATTCCATCTTAGGCTAAGGACTCACGAAGCGGTTTGCACCCGCGCCCGCCGGCGGTGGCGGGATGGAGTTTTTTTTTCCAAACTCACGAGATCGCTGTTTTCTGCGGTAACGCAGCCGCCGCGGTTGCGATTATCAACCGCAAATGTGGCGGTTGATTATTGCAGGACGGGCGGTTGCAATTTTCAAAATCGTTATTTAAAATACCGCAGAATTCTTCCCATGCTTTGAGTGTCAAGTTCTTGTACTTAACTCTTCTAAGCTCTTATCCCATATAACTGACCTATCTTGAACCAAAGTAATTAGTAGATCGACTTCAATATCAGTATCCATTTTGTTGACAAACGTGCGCGTGCGTGCGTAACGAACAACGAGTCATAACAACAAGTCACTGCCTGCAAGCAAATTGGCGTCGGATTTCTAACCTCCTCCCCCGCCACCCCGCTGCCAACGCGCGGTCGCCCGCCAACCGATCGCAGAGCGCGCGGGTGCAAACCGCCGCGGCTGCGGGACCGCGCCCGCGCCCGCCGGTAGAAAATGACCGCCGGTGCAGCGGGATCCGCAAACAATCGCACCCGCCGCGGGCGTAAAACGCGTCGTGAAATGTGCTTTAATTTTTTACATAAATATCTGTATTCTACAAAGGCTGCGGGCCCGCAACCGCGGCGGGCGCGGGTGCAAACCGCTTCGTGAGTCCTTATAGCCTTATAGTGTGTATCTAAAAGCGATACAGATGTTGTCATACGCCAACAGATGGCTACTCAAATACAACCGAGGCGTAATTTAAGATAATTTGGTTATTACGAATTGGGGCGTGCGTCCCCTGTGATGTCTTCTTCTTTGAATATCAACTTTATGTCCCTATTTATAGAATTGCATTTTCTCTGGCGGTTATATTATGAAATGGGGACCAATTTTTTGTATATTTAATAAGTTATTTCAAAAAGTTTATCAATCTTGATGGAGAATGAGCATGTCCCAAAATGTTCATAATACTTTTCTGTGAACTGAATCGTAAAATAAACACGATTTAAATTAGTTAAGTTTTTTTTTTAATAACATTTCTTCACAAACATACACAAAAAAATGTGATGGGCAAAATGAAAATGCATTTTAACATTCTAAAAAAAAAAAAAACTATTTACATGCGCAAATAAAGAAACCCCAATAACTCTCAACAATGTCTTTGATCAAATTTTACTTTGTATGAAGTTAAAAAGAGTTTAACGTATAAATTGAAATTAAACTAAAACTGTTTTTGAAAAATTTCACAGATTACTACCACTATACTGAAATCCGTACGTACCTGCAATAATTATATGTGTTACAAAGTGAAGTACATAGAATATCACATACTCTAAAATCACTCAAATAACCTACTTTTCTTTAAAATCACCCAATGAACTTATTTCCTGCTCTTTAAAATCACCCAAAGAACTTAATTACTGCTTAAGATCACCAAAGAACCTATTCTACTCTTTAAAATCACCTAAAAACCCACTTCTTTCTAATTCTTGATTGTTTTATATTCTTCTTTCTTCTTCTTTCTGCTTTCTGTCGTCGGAACTGTATATGTGTGCACAAGTAAGATTATATTATTGTTTGTTACTTTTAGTAATGCAACAAAATATTTTAATAGGTAGATACGTTGCCAAGACAAAATATATGTTATGGATATTATAAAAGGACTAGAGTATGAGTAAAGACAGAGAGAAAACATATTTGTAAAAAGTTCCGCTATATGTTTTTTTTTTCTGTTGTATATATATTTATTTTTTGTTTTGTATGACGTACCTACCTAATAAAAAAAAATGTTAATGATTACTGAATGCAACACATTAGTGTTTTGCCACACGGCTTCCAATTAACGCTTATATACATTTTAATTATATTTTTCAATACACTTACTCGAAAACCCGCTTTTACCGCACTGCTTTCAAACACGCAATGGACTATTTTTTGCACTAGTGCGGAAACAAGTGCGTGCTCGCCGCGCCTCAATTTTATTGTAATAAGAATGTTTATCGTATCTACTAGCTAGCTAAGCGCGGGTCAACCCCACAAGACGCGGATTAAACCCCACAAGTTGTAAGTGTATTGAAAAACGTTGTTTGATACGCGAGCAGATTTGTGACTGCAGCGCCCAGAACCATATCATTCTCGCCACCGGCTCGTGCGAATTCTGCCTCGGTCGCAATGATATAATTTGTGCACTTGTATAAAAATGTACTATTTCGCTTTCACTGAAAAAGACACCTAGATTAGTTTCACCCGATATTTTCTAAGTTTTCAGGTACATTTAGTATAAGGCAGAGAGTTTCCTGATTTTTTCTTTTCAGAATGTTTCAGGAAACTCCTCTCTTACAATTGATTCCTTTTAAGCGGTGTGTAATAGGATTTGTCATCACCACAATAGAATGAATTTTCATTCAGACGTAATTCCCCATTTTTTTATTATACCCCCTGTAGGGGATGAATTCCCAAAAATCGTTCAGTATTGGTAAATTTTCTTACATGGTTGTTAATTATTCTTTTAGGAAAAAATCACAGCGAGTTTCTGGTTTAGGTTTGACTAATAATTACATTTACTTATTAAAAATATATATTAGTATATTATTAGTGTCTCTATTTCACTATTATTAACTATGAAAAATATGAGTAAATTCAGGAAACAATTTTGCGTTTTATTTCTTTCGAATTTTCGTTTAGTTTTTTTTATTAGCTATTTGTTCGTAAATAAAGAACAGATTAAAAAATGAATGCTTTTTTATGTTAAGCATTATTGGTCCCACTAATATTCAAAATTAAAACAAAATAGGAAATATAGTGGAAAACATAAGCTGGGATTCCAGATTTCATAATAACTTCTTAAACCTACACTCCAATTTAGTTTTACTATCTTCTTTTACTTTTTCTGTACAATAAAATGTATTCTATTCTATCGAACATATCTGAATAGCAATAGTTGATCCGGCAAAATTGTGTTAGTAGATTGTGTCTAGCAATATACGCTGCTACGAACCGTGAAATTCCGGGCTCAGGAAAACGGATCCGAACGGTACGTATTAATCCAACTGGCAGATATATTCTCGCATTAATATTTGTATTTCTGACTATGCTGTTTACTTTACTAAGTGTATACAATTCGTCATCAACCTTTTTAATGTTCCCACTGCTGGGACACAGGCCTCATCTCTAGGAGAGGGAATGGGTCATAGCTAGCATTAGGCGCCAGCGAACAGTTGGTTGCGAAAAAGAAAACAACCCCACAGTTGCTTGCATGACCCGATGACCATGTATTTCTGCGGGCATCCAAATAACCCAACAAGTTTATAACTTTGTGATTTTTCATGATACAGTTATGAAACCTGCCGTCCTTAAGCCCGCGGTTACGGTAGCTGGGAATTACCTTGCGATAACCAACGCTCGGGGCAGGGACACCTAAAGTGTTACACAATATAGTTTTCAAACTAAAAATAACTGGCTTTTGCCAGTGGTTTAGCCTGTATAATAAAATATTTCAGAGGATACTTTTTTCTAAGAATAGAAAAAACTCTTTTATTAAAAACGTATGTGTGTGATTTTTAGGGCATAGTCTATCAGAGTGCCAAATCTGTTGAGCAGTTCAAGCGTAGAGCCGCCTCAAGTGTCTTAATTTCTTCTTTTTTAGCTTCAACTTCTTCACTCAAAAGGACAGCATATAGCAGATAGTATTCAGCGTACTTAGACTGATACATCATCATTATCATCATAATCATCATCATCATAATCATCATATATAATGTCCAAGGCTGGGCATAGGTCTTCTCAAGTGTCACCATAAAGAACGGCCGTCCTCGCATCCGTCGGATTTCCGTGACCCTCACCAGATAAATTTTCCACCTTATGGAAAAACTACAGCCTGATGAACTACACCTTCAGTGACTTAATCCTTAACTATTCTGTATGATATAAATGAATCAATTAGCCACACTTTTACAAGCAATTCTCGTATAAAAGTAGAATTTTACGTTGACAAGTTCCACGCTGTATAAAATCTCATTTAAACAATTTTAACGCGATCATTTTTCTTCAAAACGCTGTCTCATGACGACTTATGAAACGAAATTAAGACTGTTCAAGAGAGCGTATCTATTATATAAGATCATCTGTCTATATATATGTCGCAGGTTTTTCACAAAATTAGGTTTTTGATGAAAACCCGGTAGAAGACAAATTTCAAACTCAATTTCGTCATAAACCTGTTACTATCCAGATTTTTTATCAAAAACCTTAACTAGTTTAGGTTTATGACGAAGACAGGGCAAAATTGCTTTGTTTTATGACAAAATCAATTTAAATGAAAATATAAAAAAATCTATCATCATTTGTAACTTAGTAGAAAGGAAAAAATAAATATTTATCATAATTTTACATCCATGATCCAATCAATATTCTTGTTTTTCAATCTAATTGTGATTGTATCAATATCAATTTTACCTGATTTTTATTTATTATTAAATACGACTAAACAGAGTCAAATAAAATTTACCTAAAATAAAAAATTTAAATTAAAAAGTTTAATTTTTTTTTTTATTTACTGTACCAGGTTTATGATGAAATTGAGTTTAAAATTTGTCATCTTCCGGTTTTTCATCAAAAACCTAGTTTTTTTTTTATCAAAAACCTAATTTTGTGAAAAACCTGCGACATATATAGATACTTGTATACTCTTTACGTGAGCAATTCCATTAAAATAACTGAATTACTCGATTTGTAATGAAATGAATTACTTTTTCATTGGATCATCAAAGGGTTGATTGCATGCTTTATAATTTAATTGTTATTGTTCTTTAAATCCTAAATGTTACGATGTTTAGACGTGATTCTATTTCTCTTTTGAATTGGAGCTCGAAGCCTCGAAGAATACATAACTATGTACAAACGTAAAGTACCTTCTTCGGCATGGAAATATAATTTAAGTGCTATGTGTTTTGTTTTTATTTTGACACGGTTTATGCATTTAGCCAGTGTCAAGGTCAAAAATTATTTAGTTTTGAATACTTCCAAGGCACAGATAGGCATTTTCTACCTGTCAACTTTTACAAATCAGCTTGTTTCTTTTTTATAAAGGGAAAAATCATCGAATGACGAATCCTGCCCTTGGGCGGAGCGGTAAACAGTGTCAGAGTTTTCTATAATTTGCATTGTAGTAGGAAACTGAAAATGCGTGACGTTACATAGTTATAAACGAGACCATGTTAACAAAGACGAATATTAAAGTTTTTTATTTACATTAAAACGTTTATACATAACTATACAAACTTTTTTACTAAATACATATAATACAAAAACACGCAAAACACACTTAGGCGTCAAAGTAGTCCTCCACATCGCTGTCATCCGGAAATGTAACCACCTAAAGCATCTGCTTTGAATCAATCTTAATTCATACGAAATCAAAGAAGGGAAGCACATCGTTTTTCAACATAACAACGTAATAAACCTTTTTTTGGGTTGAAAATTGATTGGGCTGACGAAGCGGGTAACATCGTCAGCAGTTTGCGCATTGTAGTCATTTTTCTAATCGTACTACGTTTTCAGGTTTTTTTTATGGTGGAATAAATCTAAGGCAAACCCCGTTCCTTCTAAGCTTTCATACCGGGGTCGGACCTTCCTTTCAGAAAACGGTCCAAGGCCCTACATTTGCTGACAACTCCGTGAGGCGCGCGGGAACAGAGCGCGCCGTCGCCGACTTGGCTTGGTCCGATGTTATTAGGGTCCTGCACCCAAAGGGTATAACGGGACCCACATGTCGGAGTCTGTGTTTACTGATAGCTACAATCCGGGAATCTTTAAGTCAAGAGTGAATAGGTCATTTCTAGATAAGCGCGCTCCAGCGTCGCTTTCCATCAGGTGAGATAGCGGTCAAGCGCGAACCTGTAATCGATAAAAAAAAATCATTTTAATATCTTGCCTTTTTTACTCAGCACACGTACTAAGTAAGCATAAGATCGGTTGTCTTTCCGTCCGTCTATCTGTCTGTTCGTCTGTCACCAGATTGTATTCATGAACCATGATAGTTTGACTATTGATTTATGATTGATGACGATTCATCACAAGAATAAGAAAAATATTTAAGTGGGAGCTCCCATGCAATAAACGTGCTATTGTGCCGTTTTTTGCTACGGGCTGCGCAAGTTCGACTTGCCTTAACCGGTTTTTAATAGACTCCAGAATACGGATTCGAAAAATCTTTTATAATAAACATAACTATGTAGGTACCTCATATAATACGAAAACACAAAACACGCTGAGGCGTCAAAGTACTTCTCCACATCGCTGTCATCCGGAAATGTGCCCAGAAGGCTGGCAGCGTTGCCACGTCGAATGGCAATACTATTTCTCTGAGCAAAGAAAGTGCCAGCCTTCTGATCACGCAAAGGATTTAAAAAAATGACATTAGATCTATTTTTGCCTCGAACATTCAACGGGACAAAGTTAAGACAGAATTTTCCGAACAGAATACAAAATCAACGTTGAACTGTTTTCAAAGTCAATTTAATTCCACAGAAAATAAAATCTTTAACAGACGTTTATAAAAAAATACACTAAATATGACGTTATGTTTGATCACAAAATCTGAAAGACAACAAAGCAATAAGTAACCAATATAAGTTGATCTCACATTCTATTAAAACTCCGTCCTCAAAGATGTCAGGCCAAAAATTCTTACTGGATAATATTTTGTTTTAGCACTTGATAAAGAGGGATACAAACCGCATTTGACGTGAGTACTCATCTGCTCACTATTTATGCACTTATTGAAAAAATTATATTAATTTTGCCCCAAACATTTAACGAATAAAGTTTAGACAGAATTTTCCGAACGGAAAACTAAATCAACGTAACTGTTGTCATCGTTAATTTATATAGATAGGTATATATACATATATTGTATTGTAGGTACACCATAAACACAACTTGGTAGAATAGGAACTTAAAATTACTATGGTGTTATAATGGGCGGTCTTATCGCTAAAAGCGATTTTTTAAAGACAATATTTGGATGGTTTTAATTCCACACAAAAACAAAAACTTAAACAGACGTTATAAAAGACTCTAAATATGACGTCACAAAATCTGAAAGACAACAAAGCAATAAGTAACCAATATAAGCTGATCTCACATTCTATTAAAACTCCGTACTCAAAGATGTCAGGCCAAAAATTCTTACTGGATAATATTTTGTTTTAGCACTTGATAAAGAGGGATACAAACCGCTTTTGACGTGAGTACTCATCTGCTCACTATTTATGCACTTATTGAAAAAATTATATTAATTTTGCCTCGAACATTTAACGAATAAAGTTTAGACAGAATTGAGTATATTAGAGGAAGTCTGAAAGTGGCGCCAGTGACTGAAAAGTTGAAAGGAAATCGTTTGTCTTGGTATGGACATGTGAAGAGGAGAGATGAAACGCATGTCACAAAAAGAGTTCTAAGTTTACACGTGGATGGATGGAGAGGAAGAGGGAGGCCGAAGAAGAGATGGATGGATTGTGTGAAGAGTAATATGAAAGAAAAGGGAGTTAGTGATAGTGTGACGGGTGACAGGACAGAGTAGAAGAAAAAAACATGTTGCACCGACCCCAAGTAAAATGGGATAAGGGTAGGATGATGATGACGAGTTTAGACAGAATTTTCCGAACGGAAAACTAAATCAACGTAACTGTTGTCATCGTTAATTTATATAGATAGGTATATATACATATATTGTATTGTAGGTACACCATAAACACAACTTGGTAGAATAGGAACTTAAAATTACTATGGTGTTATAATGGGCGGTCTTATCGCTAAAAGCGATTTTTTAAAGACAATATTTGGATGGATTTAATTCCACACAAAAACAAAAACTTAAACAGACGTTATAAAAGACACTAAATATGACGTCACAAAATCTGAAAGACAACAAAGCAATAAGTAACCAATATAAGCTGATCTCACATTCTATTAAAACTCCGTACTCAAAGATGTCAGGCCAAAAATTCTTACTGGATAATATTTTGTTTTAGCACTTGATAAAGAGGGATACAAACCGCATTTGACGTGAGTACTCATCTGCTCACTATTTATGCCCTTATTGAAAAAATTATATTAATTTTGCCCCGAACATAGTTTAACGAATAAAGTTAAGACAGAATTGAGTATATTAGAGGAAGTCTGAAAGTGGCGCCAGTGACTGAAAAGTTGAAAGGAAATCGTTTGTCTTGGTATGGACATGTGAAGAGGAGAGATGAAACGCATGTCACAAAAAGGGTTCTGAGTTTACACGTGGATGGATGGAGAGGAAGAGGGAGGCCGAAGAAGAAATGGATGGATTGTGTGAAGAGTGATATGAAAGAAAAGGGAGTTAGTGATAGTGTGACGGGTGACAGGACAGAGTAGAAGAAAAAAACATGTTGCACCGACCCCAAGTAAAATGGGATAAGGGTAGGATGATGATGACGAGTTTAGACAGAATTTTCCGAACGGAAAATAAATCAACGTAACTGTGGTCATCGTTAATCTATATAGATAGGTAGATATATATTTTATTGTAGGTACACCATAAACACAACTTGGTAGAATAGGAACTTAAAATTACTATGGTGTTATAATGGGCGGTCTTATCGCTAAAAGCGATTTTTTAAAGACAATATTTGGATGGATTTAATTCCACACAAAAACAAAAACTTAAACAGACGTTATAAAAGACACTAAATATGACGTCACAAAATCTGAAAGACAACAAAGCAATAAGTAACCAATATAAGCTGATCTCACATTCTATTAAAACTCCGTACTCAAAGATGTCAGGCAAAAATTCTTACTGGATAATATTTTGTTTTAGCACTTGATAAAGAGGGATACAAACCGCATTTGACGTGAGTACTCATCTGCTCACTATTTATGCCCTTATTGAAAAAATTATATTAATTTTGCCCCGAACATAGTTTAACGAATAAAGTTAAGACAGAATTGAGTATATTAGAGGAAGTCTGAAAGTGGCGCCAGTGACTGAAAAGTTGAAAGGAAATCGTTTGTCTTGGTATGGACATGTGAAGAGGAGAGATGAAACGCATGTCACAAAAAGGGTTCTGAGTTTACACGTGGATGGATGGAGAGGAAGAGGGAGGCCGAAGAAGAAATGGATGGATTGTGTGAAGAGTGATATGAAAGAAAAGGGAGTTAGTGATAGTGTGACGGGTGACAGGACAGAGTGGAAGAAAAAAACATGTTGCACCGACCCCAAGTAAAATGGGATAAGGGTAGGATGATGATGACGAGTTTAGACAGAATTTTCCGAACGGAAAACTAAATCAACGTAAATGTTGTCATCGTTAATTTATATAGATAGGTAGATATATATTTTATTGTAGGTACACCATAAACACAACTTGGTAGAATAGGAACTTAAAATTACTAAGGTGTTATAATGGGCGGTCTTATCGCTAAAAGCGATTTTTTAAAGACAATCTTTGGATGGATTTAATTCCACACAAAAACAAAAACTTAAACAGACGTTATAAAAGACAATGACGTCACAAAATCTGAAAGACAACAAAGCAATAAGTAACCAATATAAGCTGATCTCACATTCTATTAAAACTCCGTACTCAAAGATGTCAGGCAAAAATTCTTACTGGATAATATTTTGTTTTAGCACTTGATAAAGAGGTATACAAACCGCTTTTGACGTGAGTACTCCTCTGCTCACTATTCCCGTCATTCCAGGGATGTTGAGGCTGTGGAATACCAAATCTGCTGTCATTTCTAGTGATCCTTAAATTCAAGTTTCGTAGGTTAGATTTTCGGGTGAAAACAGCCGCTTTATTTCAATTTTGTGTTGTTTATTTTGAAGATTGATTTTAGTAGCACTTTTTTATATATTGGCTAGTAATTAGTGCTCAGGCAAACTTCAAAAAAGGATAATTTTGTCACCGTTTAGAACTTCCCTGAACTTTGGAAAACCTTCCCTGAATTTCAAGACCAAAATTGGTCAAATCGGTACAGCTATTGTTGATTAAGGTTGGACTCTTCGCGTTACTTGACTAGTTAACTAGTGACTACCATGACTAGTCAACTAGTGTTTTTTTTATGGTAGGTAAGAATCATCCAATGACGAGTCCCGCTTTTGGGCGGAGCGGAAAACAAGTGTAAGACTCTTACTGACTAAACAACCTACCCCGTTCCTACATCGCCATACATACCAGGGCCAGAGCCTTCTTTTTCAAACGCAAACCCTTGGCCCTAATTGGCTTCGAACCTTCTGCAAGGTCCCTACGAATCGACTAGTGGTCATAAAGCGCGCTGTCTCATCTTACATCGTATCCGATAGATATAGGTAGTATTATTGATGAACAATAACATGACATGCACATGTTCCCGCATGGGAACCGAATAAAAAATAGAAATAAATAAATCGGATCAAAAAAAAAAATAGTGCTCTAAGAGATAGTGTTTTATGAAAAAATGATGCATAAAACTCTTCGAGATTCATCATCATCATCATCATCAGCCTTTTTAATGTTCCCACTGCAGGGACACAGGCCTCCTCTCTAAGAGAGGGAATGGGCCGTAATCCACCACGCGGGCCCAGTGCGGGTTGGTGGATGTCACATGTCTTCGAATTTTTGGTTCTAGGACATGCCGGTAAAAATAGTGCTCTAAGAGATAGTGTTTTATGAAAAAATGATGCATAAAACTCTTCGAGATTAGCTGGAATCAAATGTCTAAATTAATGTCCATGGCTCTTCAGTGTCCTTCCGTACGTAGTATTTAAAATTCTAGTCAAGCAAGACAATAGACTATGTCCGTTGCATACATTATACGGGGCACGTCCTACCCTTAAATATAAGTGCGTATAAAAAGAGCTACCCTGAAGATATTACCAAGAACGAGACGACTTTCTCGATAAACGACAAAGTTAAATTGTTAAGGTTTTAAAACTTGTTTGCGTGATACTGGGTTGTGCGTGAAACTTTATTATCAAATAAAGTTTCTTTAAAAAACTGTTTTTTGAAAGTACAATTTCTTCAGTTTATAAGAATGTTTTTTAGGGTTGCCCATACCAAAAGTGTAAAGTGGCCCTATTACTAAGCGGCGAGCTACTTTGCTCGCCGCTCTAGTCTGTTAACTGTTCAGACCGAGCCCAAGTCGTCGACGAGTCGCTCTATTCCCGCGCCTCAAGGAGTTGTCAGCAAGTGCAGAGACCCAACTGCAGGGCCGAAGCCGACAGGGGCCCCGGTCCGGTTTTAGAAAGGAAGGTGCGACCCCGGTATGAAGGCTGAGAAGGAATAGGATGGATCGTTTAGTCAGTAAGAGTCTAACACTGTTTCCGGTTCCGCAAAAGGGCAGGATTGATTTTTCCAGTTAAGAAAAAAAAAACACCTTTTTGAGATAAAAAGTACTTATTTCATTTGCTATTCCAGGATATGGTCTGTATGCTAACTTTCATTAAAATCGAAGAAGTAACAAACATTTTCACTTACAATCTTAATAATTTACACAATTTTCACGTAACGTCAAATTTTACCGCTTGGTTCAATTTTCAACTTACAAGCAGGCAAAGCCGCTGACAGCAGCTTGTATAAATGGAACAGACGCAAGACGTGCCACTCGACATTGCCAAGCTCCATAATGTCACCATTTTCTAATAGCCAGTGATAAATGGACAGAGGAGGCTATTGTCCCAATGTTCTATTGCGGAAATTAAGGCCACTATCCATTTCGCAATTAGGAGGATAAACTGGATTGATTTATGGAATCTGGACCATTTCAACCGCAAACTGGTGGTACATATTGTTGTTATGTGAATGACTAAAAGAGATTGCCCAAATTTGTTTGTATAGCCGCGCCGTACCAACTTGTGTCAAACTAAATAAATCATATTATAACATATCAATGATTTCAGAAATGACGTTATTTTTTGCAGAAGTAGGAATTGTTAAACATTCATAAATATTATTATATTTTTTATTCTGATATGTGGCTAAAAAAGTCTTTATCTTATACACATAAATAATAAAAATCATTGCTTGGAATTTTAATTTTTTTTTTTCGCACTTGTGTCTTACACTAGATACTAAAATAAGGCTCTTATGGATCTATTGCATACAAAATTTATAAAGCTCATTGGCTTTTCCGAATTAGGACTAGATAAAATACTCTGAAATAATCCAATGTCACTTCTGTTTAATTTATGTTTCCTAATGAACTTTAATCATGCCGCTTAATTTTTTAAAATATGTGCAGTAAGTGGTAAATGTCTTTTACTTAAGATCTGTTGTTTTTTTTTTAATTTCTCTGAGGGCGTATGTAAACTTAGATAATTTAGCTCTCATTTTTGTATGTGGGATTTCTAATCTATGTGTGAATCTATGTCTAGGCATAAAAGGGTGAATTTATTTACCACTTCTAAGTATTGTTCGTTGTAATTAAAGTTGATATTTATGGGTATTTTTTGTCGCGGGTTGATTTTTGTTTTATTAAAGTTAATTTCAAGGTTGTGCTCGTTCATACAGTGTGCTGTTTTGTCAAGTGTGGAAGTCAGGCGTGCACTGTTCCAGCGCGCCTCAAGGAGTAGTCAGCAAACCGTAGGGACTCTGCAGAAGGGTCGAAGCCAACTGGGGCCATGGGTTCGCGTCTGAAAGGAAGGCTCTGGCCCTGGTGTATATGGCAACGTTGGAATGGGGTAGGTTGTTTAGTCAGTAAGAGTCTGACACTTGTTTCCCGCTCCGCCCAAGGGCAGGACTCGTCATTGGATGATTTTTACCAACCTAAAAAAAAAGTGTGGATGTCAGTTTTTGGTTTAAATTAAATTATTATCACATGGTGTTAAAATAGAAATATCGTCGGCGAACAACACGCATGGCTGATTGATGTGGTCAGGGAGATCGTTTATGTAAATAAGGAACAGCAGACATCCTATCACAGTTCCTTGTGGAATTGATGCGTTTACGGTTATGTTTTGAGATCGGATTAAAGGCCGCTGCATACGTGACGGGATAATAGGTACCTCGGACGGGACGTGAACGGGAACGGGACGTGACTGCCTCCTTCATGACCGCCCCGTCAGTGCCACGTTCCCGTCCCGTCCGTGTCCCCGTGCCATATGCGCTTCCATATACATTTTGTATGAAACGATATTTCCCGTTCCATCCCGTCCCGTCCGTGAAAAAACCCGTCACGTATGCAGCGGGCTTTATTTAGTAGCAAATGGCATGTGTATTTTCTGATTTAGTTACTTTGACGTTAAGAAACAACAAATACATAATGATTATGTTCCATAAACTTTTAGTGCAAATAGAGAGACGATCACTCTAAACCAGAAACTCGCAAATGAAGACATGTTGTCTATAAGACAGTCGAACTTAGTCCATCAGGGAGGTAGATTAGATAGGGTTATGCTAACCAGGATTTTATGCAAGGTATGTTTTAAAAATCAATACAGTTAGACCGCTAGACTGGTGTGAAAGTCCCCGAATCCCTCCATATCTCATTAAGAATTTTTGAAAATATTGAAACCAGTAGACCGTGTGATACTGTGAATGTCCGAATTGAGGTGAATTCTAAAATGCACTGGTGATAATAGTAGTGGTGAATGTAAATATTCATTGAGCTAGCAGGTAAATGATAAATGATTTTTATTTTGTTAATAGGTTTTTACAAACTCTTTTACACATCAATTTTTTTTTCGTCCATTGAAACAAGATGAGGCCGGTGTTTCCTAGCTGACTACCCTGAGAAAAAACACCGAAACAAACTCCTAAAGTCCTTACACAAACACGTAATGGTCAAATCATATGAGAACCATGTAGATTGGAGTCTGAGATGGTCTTTTCAAGAAAGAACCACACAGTTCTGAGTGGACCTGTTCAGTCAGTGCAAGCATTTGTCAGTATTCGTGTAGCTCAACTCAGGACTACTAAGGAGCTCGGTGAATGATTGTAATTTATTTGTATAGTGGGAAAACGAACAAAGGATAGACATTCATAACATACGTTACAATCGCATTTATAATACAAAGGGTTCTTTTACGTGTGTTAATGCAGTTATAGGAGATCACAACATACACATATTATTGTGACGGTGAAAGATATGATTAAAATAAAATTACACTCAAAAATACATACTTTATTATATTATACTTACACAATTAAAATGATTTATTAATAAATTAGAGTTATGGGGAAAAGGATCGAAAGTAAGCATACGAGTTAGTATATTTAATCTTTATTCACAATTTTTACGAAAATTTCGGTTGAACATCAATGCATTTCATCATATAACATGACTAGGTACTTAGTTATTCTTCATTTTGAGTGAAAGTATGACTATTAAACCCAATTTGGACAAAATATGCTTTAGCTTCTAGGCTCGCCGCTTCCTTGCCTCTAGAAATAAAGCATTTAGACCAAATTGGCTACATATTAAAACTATAAAATTCAAATATTTTCACCACATTCGGACATTCATAGAACAGATGATATTTCTCAATTTCCAAATCTCTAATATATATTTTTTGTCGCAGATGATGATAATCCTGTGAATCCTGCGAATGAAGCCAATCATCTGGCAACACTGCCGGAGGAAGAGGCGGTAGTCGCCATGATGGGACTGCCAAGAGCTGGTGAGATCACCAGGGCACAGCTCAGGATTAAGGAGAGCAAGGAGTTCAAAGTAAGTTAACTTCTCTCGTTCTGAGCGGAGTGTTAGACTGTTTCTGACTAAAACCTACCCATGATCCTTCGAGTACGATATAATTATCACAGTAAGTCCTCTCTATGAGGAGTGACTGGATGTAGTAAATTTGGGAGGATCAGAAGTCACCCTTGCGTGGATCTCTTAGAGGCGACGGTTATGACTTGACATAAGCAATGAGTAGCTTGTCATCCAGCCGTCCAGTGTCTTCCAGGACGAATCTGAGTTCACGTGTGCCTCGAAGAGATACCAGTAAACCGTTGGAGCCCAGCAGAACCAAAACCAGATAGAGTTTTAGCCAGTAAAAATCTGTCAAAAAAACCCATATTCCTCCAGCTGCTACTTTACCAGCCCAAGGAACATGGGTTTTTTTGGTTTTAAAGATTCATTTAAACATAGGCACAGATACGAATGAAAGATAAAAAGGTAAAACATAATTTTATTAGCACCCGACGTAACTATTAGGAGTAGTACGAGTAGAACGCTTTTAGATCGAAACTTTTTGATATGTACGAAGTGCTTCTATACTAATTCGAACGGTTTTGTTTCAGAATACAGTAGACAAACTAGTACAAAGAGCAAACGCTTCAATTATAATAGGAACATCTTCGTGGAAAGAACAGTTTTCGGATGCACTGACTGCTAACTCAGGTAAGTTACACAAGTAAATTTTATACAAGGTGTATTTGACCTCGAATACCATAATTTATTTATTTAATCTTCATGTACAGTAGTGGTACATAGGCGGACTTAATGCAACAAGGCATTCTCTACCAGTCAACCTTTGGGTTAAAAAAGACAACATTGTGGTAGGTGTGCACTCTAAATAAATAACAGATAATAAGATAATAATATGATAAAATATAGTGTAGTACTTATAATTTAAACAAGTAAATTATAATAAAAAAACCTCAAATGATTCTGAAACCCTGGTATTTTTTAATTTTTTGAAAAAAAAAAGTTGTTTTTTTTTATTTTTACCTCTATACAATATTATTCTAACCAATCCCAATGATATATTTAGAAAAAAAAAAAACCTGACCAATAATTTTGTACATTTGCATCACTAATACAATTTTTGATTCTGGTGCTAGGTTCTGATGATCCTGATGAGCCACCTTCGTGTTTCGACTACGTACTGCACGTAGTCACACTCTTCTGGAAGATTGTGTTCGCTCTGATACCGCCCACTGGTAAGTTAGTTTTTTTTTTACCTTAAAGCCCTGTTGTAGTAAATTCCATATGAATCTATATCTAGTAAAAGACAACAGGGACAAGTTTTGAACCACTAGGTTGTTTACTTACGTTTTCAGTAAAAATGAAAATAGTCAACAAAAAGTATTATAGAATGCATTGGTTATGAACAGCATAGTAATGTATGTATATTCAACATTTGACAGATTCCAATAGATAGATTTAAACTTTATTGTACACCAAAATGATTACAAAATCATTTAGACAAACTTAAATCTATAGGTACAATGGCGGTTTTATCGCTAACAGCGATATCTACCAGACAACCTTAGGCTGGAATCTCATGCAAAAGATAACTAATTACTCAAGCTCCAAGCTATCGCTGGCATTCGCATACGTATTGTCTTTCTATTTTGTCGCATTAATGAGCAAAATATCATATTTTCATGAAAAAGCGCCTTTGTTATTCAGACTGGAATGGACCTGTTTAAACTCTTGAGCCCCGAGTCTTTCTATTATGTATTTATTTATTAAAACTTTATGCACATAACACTGTACAAAGGCGGACGTAATGCCTTAGGCATTATGTCTCTAATTAAGGTATTCGAATGGTTACAGTTTAGCTCACCTTATAAGAAATCTAAGGATAAATCCTAAACATACTTTTGTCCACAGACATTGGCGGTGGCTACGTTTGCTTCGTAGTGTCCATCATCTGCATTGGTCTAGTAACGGCCGTCATCGGGGATGTAGCCTCTCACTTCGGATGCACTCTGGGTATCAAGGACTCAGTGACAGCTATCGTGTTTGTCGCGTTGGGGACTAGTATACCTGGTGAGTTTAGTTATTGGAATTTTGATCTGTTTGTTATTTATAAGTAGCTGTCCTATGGGGTTTTGTGTGTTTCGGTGAGAAACAAGAAACAGACACCACACCTGTGTTTTTTGTATTTACAAACCTGTGGTCATAGCTTTCGTATTTATTTATGTTTTTTTTTCCCACTAAGGATCTTTACCCAATTTCTAATGTTTTATCAGTTCGCCAATTGTTTATCTTGAGCACAGCCTTAAAACAGCACTCGAAAATCGGGTACGATCCCACACTTAATTCCACCAAACGCATCAAACACAGGGTTTGCCAAACATCTAATATAACATGGAACACTGCCTTCTCGCGCAATTTCTTTGGATTTTTGGGAGCTTATCTTTATAATAAAATAAATGAAAAAATCACAATCTACCCCTTGACAAGATTTAAATGTAAACGGGTTATCACGAACTGGTTAAAGTCCTTTAGTTACGAAGAGACTGAAAATTTACTGAAGGTCCTATCTTAAAATTTCTTATCTCTAACTGGTAACTTGTAACTTGTAACAAACATTCTCACCATACGTTCACACACGTAGCACAATCACACCCCAACACACCATCACACACACACGCACACATACACAATTAATACATAGATACAAGCACCACTCACCACAATACTCACGCTCACACATACTCCATATTATTATATAGATCTACCCTGATTGTATGGAATTGTTGTTCACTGATGTACTTACCTGTCATCCACCTGTTCAGAGTCTGGAGAGGCTGGTTAACTGTCATACAGGTCTCCTAGTACAGTAACCAGTCTCTCACATAGATTTTTATTGTCATATATGTACCTATATTATGCAGTGATTACTTATTTTGTTTATTATGTATATCTGTGTGAGAGAACAAATAAAGCATTTTTGTATTGTATTTTGTATTTTTGTATATTTTTAAACAACTTGGGAGACATTAATCAACATAATTACTCTATTATTTGAATCTAGTTGGGCGCCAAAAGTCTGACGTTGGTCCAAGCTGGGCGCCAATAGCCAATATTGGCGCCCAACAAATTATTGATGAAGTTTACTTAAATTGAGTCAGCACTCTTTTAAATTGTGTATAATACTTATCTCTTATGTATATAAAAGAAATCCACGATCAAAACAATAAAACGTTTGCTTTTCTTATAAATATCAAACCATTCAATTTACTAAATCCGCTTCCAGAAAATCGTATTTTCATGTTATCTCAGTTAAGAACACAGCTTCGAGTCATACTCTATGTTCTTAGTGGACAACGCTTAGGGTCCTGTACCAAACAGCTTAAGGAGAATGCGAGGAAATTCTTTGATATTTTTATAAGCTCCTCTTTGAGGATAGTCCATGTTTTTTTTTAATACTGTTTGCTTCGAAAGTTGCTCTCAAGAACCGAGATTATTTCCTAAAACAATGATCTGACAAAAAGAAAAAATGGTAGGACCAAATCCCTTACAATTACCAACACCGATTCCTTTACAAGCTATATCATTTTTCTCATAACCCATCTATACACATTTTACTCACAAAACTTTGCTCACGACATGACACATTACCCTTATTTCTCTGCATCACATGGTTGAATTGCCCGGACAATGGTTCATATTTCCACCCAACTTTTCTATCCATTTGCGCGCTATCCTGTTCGCTGGCAAAGTCTAGCAAAACAAATATTTTAGAAGGTAATGTTGTTTTACTCTTCGCTATTATTATTATAACTAGCCCATACTTTCTCACTACCAGGAAAAAGCCTCCCTACATTCCTTACAAAGGTTACTGTCTGTCTTTTCTACTTTCCAATTCTTGAGGAACATTAACCATCGTCTCATCATCATTTCCCTCGTGGTCTTATACGGCCCCTTGTTCCTGAATAAGGGCTCCAATCTTATCTTTAGCGAGCCGATATTTCATGAAGCATGCGGCAGACATGTCCTTGTCAGTCCCATTTAAGTATGGTATAAGTTCAATTAAGTTTTAACTATTTGCTTTGGCATTTACATTTGTTAAGAGCCCCCAACTTCGATTCGGTTCCTAAATCTCGATCAGTTACTTTCAAGGTCGACCGCCATGATGGTTCAACTTATGTGACGAGGATTATAATATATAACGACTCGCAGCTATGGTTATAGCAAAAGCCTATTTGTAATTAATTAGTAATGTTTTGTAATATCCACCATAATGCGTTCCCAATTCTTATGATTATGCTCATATTTTTGGCAAGCCTAACTGTGGCAACTTTATGGAGCAGCCGTATTATTTATAAGACAATGTAATTAATTATAGCTTCTTGTGGCGGGAGTCCATTTTCATTATCCTTGAAATAATGCCCATTACGAGAATCTGAAGGAGGTTGACAATAAATAATACAATCACGTGAAACGAATGTGTCTTGTTTTTCCTAGTTCTCGTTTCATTCATTATGAGTAAATGATGTATTTTCCGACGGGGAGACTTTTTGCGTTGAAAGGTTTGCCAAGTTTTTCGTGCTTTGACTCTGAATGGTTGACTCGTTGTCTTGTATATCTATATATATAAAAATCAATTGCTGTTCGTTAGTCTCGCTAAAACTCGAGAACGGCTGAACGGATTTATCTTATCTTGGTCTTGAATTATTCGTGGAGGTCTAGGGAAGGTTTAAAAGGTGAGAAAAATTCGAATAGGGTAGAGTAGGGTAGAGTAGGGTAGAGTAGGGTAGAGTAGGGTAGAGTAGGGTAGAGTAGGGTAGAGTAGGGTAGAGTAGGGTAGAGTAGGGTAGAGTAGGGTAGAGTAGGGTAGAGTAGGGTAGAGTAGGGTAGAGTAGGGTAGAGTAGGGTAGAGTAGGGTAGAGTAGGGTAGAGTAGGGTAGAGTAGGGTAGAGTAGGGTAGAGTAGGGTAGAGTAGGGTAGAGTAGGGTAGAGTAGGGTAGAGTAGGGTAGAGTAGGGTAGAGTAGGGTAGAGTAGGGTAGAGTAGGGTAGAGTAGGGTAGAGTAAGGTAGAGTAGGGTAGAGTAGGGTAGAGTAGGGTAGAGTAGGGTAGAGTAGGGTAGAGTAGGGTAGAGTAGGGTAGAGTAGGGTAGAGTAGGGTAGAGTAGGGTAGAGTAGGGTAGAGTAGGGTAGAGTAGGGTAGAGTAGGGTAGAGTAGGGTAGAGTAGGGTAGAGTAGGGTAGAGTAGGGTAGAGTAGGGTAGAGTAGGGTAGAGTAGGGTAGAGTAGGGTAGAGTAGGGTAGAGTAGGGTAGAGTAAGGTAGAGTAGGGTAGAGTAGGGTAGGGTAGAGTAGAATAATCTGTTGCCGGGAGCGAAGCCGCGGGCAAAAGCTAGTATGAAATATTTATAAAGAAGAGAAAACGAAATAAAATTAGTATGGGATCTTTTTGAATTATGTAAAAAAAACATCATCAGTCTTGTAGATCTCAGTCTTACAGGTACTTTCTTAGAAGATGGAAAAAGGTTTTCACAAATATAATTTCGGTATAAAAGTTGTTATTGTATACTTTAACCTCTTTAAGATTTTGTTTTCTATCATAAGTTTTTTTCGCACAGGCGAATTAGTGGGACTATAGGAGGACATTAAATTTAGCACAAGTTTTTTTTATGATTGTAATGATATCCGAAGAGCCGATTCCTAAAAATTCTTCCACTAAATAGATTAAAAGGGGGTACAGAAGTATTCTTAGTCCTCTCATATAACATTATATTTTTCCCAGACACCTTCGCCAGCAAAGTGGCAGCATGCCAGGACAAGTACGCAGATGCATCCGTAGGGAACGTCACGGGGTCCAATGCTGTGAACGTGTTCCTCGGCATTGGGGTCGCTTGGACCTTGGCCGCCATCGTCCACTGGAGCAAAGGGGAGAGGTTCTATATAGACCCTGGGAAGTTAGTATCCTTATTCTTTTATTAGATTTGTCAATTAGCAATTTGTAGAAACTTCTAGATAAAGTGTTATTCTATAAACGATAACAATTGAGATGTGCTAATGAAACTTGTAGTGGTTATAAGAATATTTGGTATTAGTTATCCTTGATAGAATAATACTTTGTCTCCAAAGCCTACTCTTTGGTTGCTTGCATAGCTCTTGAGCACTTCATAAATAAATGATGTATTTTTTTTGATTGACTGAG
Source organism: Mythimna loreyi (assembly GCA_029852875.1). Classification (NCBI taxonomy): domain Eukaryota; kingdom Metazoa; phylum Arthropoda; class Insecta; order Lepidoptera; family Noctuidae; genus Mythimna; species Mythimna loreyi. The sequence goes on along the minus strand of CM056796.1, from coordinate 18,112,908 downwards.
AAATATTTATCTTTACAATTTATAAAATCAATTCCATTTTAGATTTATGTTGAGATTAATTATTGTTTTTATAGAAACCATTAAACAGAAGAGTGTAAATTCGGTTATAATCTATACTGATATTACAAGGTGTAATTAAGATTTGTATTTTTGTTTGAATTAAATAACTCCTAAACCGATCTACAAAATCCTTTCTTCAGTAGAATGCTACAGAAGGTGTATATTTTCTGACATACGGTCGGTAAATAAATAAAGTTGTCCATCTTTTATGCCATGCGATTAGTGATACTCGTAATAATAGCATATTTCATTTGATGATATCAAAATTATTATAACTATGTCCGTCACTGTTTTCATACCAAGAAACCTTTGCTCCATCATTCTTATTTCAATTTTCTTTCACAGCCTAGCTTTCAGCGTCACTATGTTCTGCTCTGAAGCCTGTTTAGCAGTCCTCGTCCTGGTCCTCCGAAGACGGAAGAGCATCGGAGGAGAGCTGGGAGGTCCCAAGAGAATCAAGATTGTCACCTCTATGTTCTTCTTCTCCCTTTGGCTGATCTACCTTACCATGTCCAGTTTAGAAGCCTATGACGTCATTCCAGGATTTTGAATGTTCAGTATCTGGTAACATAGTTGGATAAAGTGTTTGTCTTTCAAGTCATGAGTGCGTATTTTGACTATATTATGTCTTTGACATTATACAAATACCAGCGACGATCGAAGTGCGCTCGTGTAATGCAAACACTATTGTAGAAATCATTCCTGATTTTGTATTGTCGGTTACGACGTTCTTGCTTGCATTGTAGTTCAAAAATGTAACAAGATTGCTAATGAGAAGGTCGTAAGCGACAATGCGAAATTTATAGTGGATTGTGTTAGAGATAGTCTAAATGTGTACCGTTTAGCGTGTTCGGGTGAGCGTGTTAGCAGCTGATGATGAGCGATTTCATTTGACCCAATCTTTAGGAATGTCATTGATGGAGGCTTCTAATATGCTAATTAATGACTTATTTGCAAATTTATTGGGACTAAATTAAGTTGAAACCAGATTGCTGTGAAATGTGTCATACACAGTTTACTTTTGGTTCAAGTTACTTCAACTATGAAAATTCAAACGAAGTTTCTAATACTTCAATTTTGTTTTTAAATGATTTCAAAAAGGAGGAGGAAATTTACTTAAGTACTTTACTTAAAATTCTCGAATTTAAAACATATAAATTGTTTTAAAACGTTCTTAAAGTCTCAATAAAAATAAAGTCACTTACATCATTTATTACAACTTATGCAAATTTTCAGAGGATATCCATGACGCTGCATAACGAAACTTACAAACAAATATGCATTTAATAAAATAATAATAACATTTGCATAACATTGAACAAATATAACGGGTGTAATATCGCTATTGCACCTGTGCAAAGTTGGAGCAAGAAACTATTAAAAAATAGTATATAGATATTCCGGAGTCTCATCATCAGCTGTGTCTACGAAAGAACGCGCTCTACGACTTACATATGTGCTCAAATGTACAGTTTAGACGTCGAATGTACTCTTTTCTTCCTTCTATAAAATTCTCTTTCAACCCTCTTAGAAATAACCTGATAATAATCATTAAAAGTAGCCTTTCAGGCTGTGGTATGTATAGAGATATATGAATAGAAAAAAAATATTTAACTAAAAAAAAAAACGAATTCTATATGTCATTTTAATGGTACCGTAGTATGCGCATTATTGGCTAAGAATGTCACTGAATAGTGCGTAATTTTAACCATGTATAAATATTTTACCAGAACAATTAGATTTTATGTTTATAACTAAAAAGATATATAATTTTAAGATGATATTATAAAACAACGAATCCCTTGAAGATCCATTTAAGTAGTTTCCAGTAGCAACACACCCATTCTTTGCCAATGCGCTTCAAACGATACAGGATGACTGTTTTCACCCCCTGAAAGAATGGTGATTTTTTTAAAGTCATCCTGTATTTAAAGTTTTTATTAAAACATCATGTTAGGAAATTTTCCATTTTAATTATCGCCAAACATATTTAACGCGCCTAATTTAAAAGGTGACGATAATATTATAATAGCAAGAGCCAAGATTTTAGAAAGACAGGTTAATTAAAACTTTGTCGTGATTAACAAAATTAGAACATTTTAGCGTTGGTTTTAGCAATAGCGGTAACAATTTGCGATAAACATATTTGGCGATAGTATAATTTAGTAATATTTATTTATATTTTAATCACATCAGAAGTAATCGATGTGGTGATTTTATTTAAAAAGCCAATTTGAGTATGTAAATAAAATATGTTAGAATTAGATTTTATTTTTGAGTGTTTTTTAGTGTGTTGCCGCTAGAAAATGTTTTGTTGGTGTAAATAGTTGCAAACTCACATAGTTAGGAACTATAGGAATTATTTTGAGTTAAAATGCAGTGTTCAAAATATTTTGACTTTACTGTGATAACTGTATTGTGAAAAATAAAATCATTATTATACAGCTTGGTAGATAGTACCAAACTAAGCGCATAATTTGCAAGCCTAAATTAAGATTAGAATTCTATGAAAAATATAAAATAAATAACATTTGTTTCGTAGCAAAACAAAGCAAAGTCGACACAAAAATGAAATTACAAGACAAAACAATATTTAATCTTTAAGAAGCAAAATTAATCCAGGCTACTATGAATACTAGAGTGTTATCTTTGGAGAAGTATGGCAATTAATTTTAAGTAGGAACCGGAAAAGTGTTATATAAGAGAAAATCACAACTGTTATCACAGTAAAGATAAAAGATAATACCGTAGTACTTTAGAGAATATTATGTACATAATATGATAATCTCAGAGTTGATAGATAAAGCTTTGGAGAAATATACTAATAGAATTTTTGCAATGCTGAAATGCTTGCACACTGCGTTGGTAAAATAATTGCTCTAAAAGAACCGAACATATATTATTATTTAACTGATAAAAGATTAAATAGCAAAATTAATTTAACAAATGAATAAACTTTAAAGTCGGTAAGATAGCAAACGAAATCGAAAGACAAAAATGACATATAAAAGACCTGGGATACTAGACCAAACGCCATTCTATTAGCGGTAGTGATTGTGAAAAATCTAATTTTTCGCAAGGATATTCCCTTTATGAAAGTAATGAATGATGCAGCCAGTATTATCTATAATTACTAGAAAAAAACCAAACAAATTAATAGTCACAAAAAATCCTACTCAACAGCTTTTTGAAGCAGTATTAGGAATTTTAAAGTTTAAAATGGAACCACTGAGATGGCATATCATTAAAATATCATCACACTAATTTGCTTCTGCTCTGCCACACTCCACGTGAGGCAGTATCAAACTTGTACTGACTAACAGTAACGCGTAGTCCTTTTATTGTCTTTGACGATCCAAGACCATTCTTTTGAACAATTTTTTGACCTTGGAATGATGCCAATTCCATACATTGTATCCTATGACAATCAACATCGCTGATACATTGCGTCATTGTCTAGGCCCACTCAATCCAAAAATGGATCGTATGATTATTGTATAACCAAATACTACAACTGATATTACAATCAAAATATGTAACGATCATATATTATTTATTAAGAACTAAAATGATTCAATGCAGTATCATAAATTTGTAACATCATGCTTAAAATTGGTGCAAAATAAAATAAATTGTTTTTAAAAGACACCAAGATGAATTAAACAGTTAGTTTTAAGTACTGCCATAAATATAAGCATATTTATTTTTAGATGGCTTGTGTTAACAAAAATTAGCGCTATATATAGAAATTATAAGTAGGATTACGGACTTTATTTTATGCATCCCTTCTATATTGTTGTTTTTGCATCACTTGCTTCTACGCTTTCACTACTTTGCCGAGAGTCATCTTATATCGATTTGATACAAAAAGGTTTAGAAATTTACTTAAGACCTGTACACTAAAATATAGTACATCTCACACCTTTTACTATTTATTATACATCAGTCAAATAATGAAATTAAGGTCAAATGAGCTAGAAGTAAGTATTTTCCTTACGTAGATCCTAAATAATCATAATTTTACAATCTATGAGAAACACACGTAATTTTTAAATAAAGTATCATTATCGATATAAGAAAATTTTATCGAATCGATGAATCATACGCTTTACTACTTTTCACCTATATCTATTTATATCTTAACTTTCTTCAATCTCTATATTAAAAATTTCTGCCTGACTTTGGACCAATATTGTTATTTTCGAATTTATTTTAATGTAGAATTTTTCTACGCTTTCTGTAGTTTTTCTAAAAATTTTCAATGGAGCTCTTTTAGAACCTTTCCTAAAATATGTATGCTTATAGCTTCATATTTCATTCTTTCTGAAAATATTTTACATTTTGCTTTTATGTCATCAACCAATTTTTGACCTTACTCTTTTAAAATTTCAAATCCTTTATCGACTAGGTGCGTACCTAAAATTTTACCTAACCTAATATTTATATTTCAATCCTTCCTAAGAATCAAAATTCCCTGTTTTAATATTAAATGAACAAACTAAAGCGAAGAATACATAATGTCTTAAGCTATATTTTAAATCGATACTAGTCATTCTACATGAATATTCGATAGAGTTCTATTATTGGCTTGTCGGTAGCACTGTGCCCATTGTAGTTGCGTGTTCTATTAGATTTATTATTAAAAAGTTTTATGTTGTTAAAACCTACATAATAGATTGATTGCATCATTATGTGCTTTTCTTTTTACCATCACTTTAACTTTTCACGGCATGCATGCAACATTAGATTGAATTTCATTGTTGCTTGTTCAAAGTAAATTAAATTCTCCTTTGTCCATTTCCATAATTTTTCTTTTCTTATCCAAATTGCCAGTTAATTATGTTCTTCAAGTTCTGAACTTGCGTGTTGAACTTACAATCAAAGTTCTTTATCAAATCACTTCGATATTCGCTACTAATTGTCGAAGAAAAACTTTCGTTGAAACTCAATTTAATATTAATCACATCCTATCGAATATATTTCGTTTGAAACGCGGGATGAATATTCATTATGATCTGATCTAAATGTAGGTATAGAAAACAAAGAGATGAAATATTTTAATAGCTTAATTAAAGACAGAATTCTAAAAGAAACGATAAGACCCAAAGGATTATTTTATGATTCCAAAGCCAAATGGCAATAACGGAATACTTAAAATTACGTTTTTGATTAAATCGGAGAAAAAATTAGATGATTGCTATTTTATTGTTCTTGATTTCAAATCAAGCAGGAGTAGAAATAATTGTCTGGAAGATCGAGTTTATCCAGCCAGATACTGATGGGTTAAATACATCAATTAATTTTATATCTAGCATCAGATTAGCATAATCTAATGCGGCATATGCTTCCTAAATCCAGTTTGATATTAATGAAAGTGGCAAGTCAGAAACTGGATAAATTTTGTTGAAAGCAATTTAATGTAATTTATCATGTGCTGTGAAATTGTTGAAAGTGAATATGCTGAAATCCGGTTCACAATTTTATGAATATCTACGTATATTTTGAGTTAAGTCATATATTTCTTGTCCTACATGTGTACTCACAGTTGTTTACTTTAGAGTAAGCGATGTTATGGTAAGTGATGGGATGCGCTTGTCTAGAAATAGGTAGCACATTCGATCTTGATTTACTTCCAGAGTATGTTTCTTAGCTACCACTTGGGGTTTATAAGTCACGAGTGAATAGGTTACTTCTAAACAAGCGTTTTCCATCGCCGGCCACATCATTGCTTACCATCAGATGTGATAGTAGCCAAACGCGAGACTATCCATTATAGAAAAACAAACCACAGGGGTTTTCTACTTTTTAGCATTGTATTCTAAGCATGTTATATATGAATGGGTGCGGATATTTTCTTCACTGTGCTTTGCATCTATATTCGAGGGATTATTTCTTTAGCTTTCACATATATCCCGTCTTTGTTCGTCTCTTTTGGCACAGTACTATCGACACAATATATTTCATATTTCTAAATGTCGTTCGTGTTTAGATTCCTCAGATTCTTATATCGTAACGTAATATAAGTGTTTTGTTTTGTAGTTATATCGAACTGATAATGTATTATATTATATACGTTTACAGTAGTGATAGTAATTATTGTGACATTTCATTTAAAACAGCGTTTTTTTTTCTTGTTGTTATAATCATTTAGCACCCAGTTTTTGAACGGAAAATATTGCTGCGTTTCAATAAAATGCGAGTCAAGTGATTGACTTGTGAATATTTGCTTCAGCCAAACGCAACAAATTACTTGCGTTCAAAAATTTGTCATGTTCATTTTGAGATAATTTTATTTTCAAGGACTGGGTGTTAATGTAGCAAATGAAAACGTTCAAGTATTTATAGAAGACGGAAACAATGAGAATTTTATACTTGGTTTTTTGATGGATGTAAGTGAAAAAATAAAACTCATAAATTTAAAAATATATGGGCTAATTTTAAGTTTACACATTTCAATGTTCATTTTCAACTACAACTTTTTCAATTAAATTTGCTAAATACCTGACACAAAGTTATATGCAATATTATAATTTAATTTATTTTTGTATACCGTCCTTTAATTAGAATAAATTTTTAGTGCTTTATAAAATTTTATTGTATTTTTTATTTCAAAGTAATTTCTGTTTATTTCGGGAATGTGTGTATTAATTTATCGCACATTTGTACCTGCCCAACGAAAACAACAAATTAATAAAGCAATATATTTTCAAAAAAAAAAAAAATGTTTTTGTGATTATACAATAAAAATACTTGATATAAATTCAAAATAACAGTCATCGAATAATATTCGTGACAGGTAAATAATATACAGGATGATTTATCAGAACATTAAAAACAATATGACAAGAAATTACGCGTACAATGGGCTTTCGAATATTTGCGATATGTTTTCAGTCCTTTTATGTATCATTTGACAAAAGGCTTTTTTGTAATGTTATAATAATATTGGTAAAGCAAATTTTATTTTACATTTTAAAGCTACAAAAGCTATGTTTATGTATTTATTTTTAAATATATATGTATTGTTATGTTTGATAGAATATAATGCGTAAACTATTCGTTTTAAAATGAAGGAAATGTAATTATGATATTTTATCCGAAAAAAAAATGTATAAATTTATTAAATAGCAATGTAAAATGTGCCCCAGCATACTAACAAAAGTTTAAGTAGAGATACATCTAAGTACTTACCCTTTTTTATTTTTTATCATTAAAGCCTTCTTCTTTAAAATTCTACTTTCTTCTGCGTGATCCGTTGCACCGCAACTTTAATTTTTTATTTGTTTTTTTTTTTAAGTACTCAAGTTTTTATGAAACTTATCATGGTTATTTGTAAAAACACTTAATGCAATGCTTTGAGAGCTTCAATCTAAGTCAAAAATTAAAGTAAATAAAATATTGTTTTAAATCAGTAAACAACGTTAAATTTGATTTAATTTAGAAAGCAGATACTCACTGAAAAAAACAGAACTAGATTTTTAAACATTAGTTTTTTTGGTGCAAATGGAAAAAAATAAGGCTCATAAATGATTTTTTGTTAATTTTTAATAGGTATGTTACCTAGGTACATCTCTTTGTGAACCTAATTAATGTATTATTTGTAATTTATGGTTCCTAAAGATAGTTACTGGCCTATTATGCTTTACTGGACCCAATGCGTGGTCGACAAAGAGAATAAATTCAACCCGGTGCAACACTTGAAAATGCAAACAAAAAAAAAATTACTTTACCATACAATTTTGTTTAAAAAACTGAACTTTTTGTCCATATAAAATTTTAATTTAAAAATACTACCTGTATAGACCTTAGCCGACTGCGCATTGAACTTCGTAGATGCGTTTATTTTCTGACATATTTATCTCTAGACTAAATTCCATCTTTCTAGCTACTTATACATATAATTAAATGTGGATGTATTTATTTCGTAGATAAATGAATGTCATAATTTTAAAAGCAAAGAATGGTAAAATAATTTAGCCTTTTATTAACGGTTTTTTAATCATGAAAAGTTGTTTCTTTATATCTGTGAATCAAACTAAAGTTGCGGTATTGCTTGAAAAGTTATCATAGCCCTGGAACGCTACTGAAGGAACTGGTGGACTTCAGACTGTAAAGTTTTGACACTTCCTCTCTTTACAAGCCGAACAAGAGAAACTATTTGATGATTAACTGTCTAAAATAAGAATAATTCTGTTGAAACACCGAAAATCTTATGCAAGCTGTAAAACCAAATACCTATCTAATGAAATTAAATAAATCGAGGAAAATTTTATACTTTCACCCTGTATATTGCATATATATAGTGTGTACATAAAATGTCAGCAAAATTATTTCAATGCAAAAAATAGACATGGAACAGGACTGGAACAAAATAATCTTACAATTAATATGTCCCTACAATTACTTACTGAAAAAATTTTGTAGTCTTGTCTTGTGTTGTTGTTTAGTTGTTGTGTCAGACCACAAGAATAATCAAAATGGTGACCTATTTTCAGACCCTAACAAATATACACAAAAAATGTCATAAAAATCGGTTTCGTAGAAGTTCGATGGCAAACACTGTGACAAGGGATATTTATATATAGGATGTAAGGAGCAGATCTCTGCAAATTTTAAGAGCTTTCTCAGCAATCAAAACTGAACTACCTTCCACAAGAGTATTTTTTCCAGAAACTAAATAAAAATCGGCTTTTTCGTACAAAATTATAAACTTAACTGTAGAATTTTTATGAAGAGGCCGTTTTTTTTTTAATTACACCCTTTATCCAAAAAGAGCATGAATACATTTTTGCACAGTGTAGCGTATTTAAAAGTCTTCCATGTTACGTGATTCTGGTGATTTACTTTAAAAGAACTTGGACAAAGAAAGAAAGATATATTCAAAGGGCTATTCGAAGGTGTGAAAGAGATGGATATATGCTTTTAAGGTTATGACATTCAATGCTAAATGTTAGTTGTAACAGAGACCGCACGCCGAAAGTCGTTACAGTTAATTATGTTATTTTGATAATAATTATTGTTAAAATAAAGTGTTTGTTAAGTACTAAGTTTGATATTTTATTTTATTAACCTATCATAACGGAGTCTGTGTTTCCTCATGGGTATAATCCGGGAATCTTTAAGTCAAGAGTGAACTTGACTTGAGGTTACTTCTAGGTAAGCGCGCTCCATCGTCGACAGCTTCGTCGCTATCCATCAGGTAACAAGAGGTCAAGCGCAAACCTATAAACAATAAAAAAACAACGAATATTTCTTAACTCTTAAAATTTAAGTCTACCGGACCGAACACCCTCTTTAAGGCGTGGTTGGATAGACCTCCCGGCGTCAGGCAGGGATAGAGCCTTCCTTTCAGATATGAACCCTTGGTCCCTGTTGGCTATGACCCTTCTGTAGGGTCCCTAAGGTTTGCTGACCACTCCTTGAGGCGTGGGAATAGTGCGCGCCGACGACTTGGGCTCGGTCCGGACGGTTACCGGATGGGTGGACAGCAAGCTACCCATTGGTCACTGTCCTCAAACCCTCACCTACGGTGGCCGGAAATAGATAGATAGACAGATATATTATTTATTGCACACCAAAAATAAAAATACCAATAGGAAGTAATAGGCCCTGGTATGAAAGGCCACGTAGGAATGGGGTAGGTGTTTTGGCCAGAAAGATTCTGACACTATCTTCTGCTCCAATATTAAATTTTTGCATATTACCAACATACTACGGGAAATATTACACGGAAAACTGACGTGGTACCTAGGTACTTAGCTTAGTTATAGATCAGAAAATTAGTTTTCTGATATTGTTTTCAGTCTGAGTGTTGATAACCAACCAACAACGGTTGTGGTCAATGGTCAAGGGTTGATATTCATCAACCCTTGACCATTCGGCGGCAGGCGGTCGCTTCCTTCTGCAAAGCAGTAATGCTAGTACTCGTAAAGGAGGAGGCCAACCGCATGACCGCTGCCAAGGCAACAGCGCCCTCGCCGTCGCGATCCCGCCGATATCCGGCCACCGTAGGCGCGGGCTTGCGTATGGTGAGCAATGGGTAACTCGCCGTCCGGTCTGGTAACAGTCCAGACCAAGCCCAAGTCGTTTACTGCGCGCACTGTTCCCGCGCGCCTCAGGGAGTTGTCAGCCAACTGTAGGGGCCCTACAGGGTCGAAGCCTCCTGGGCTAAGGGTTGATGCGAAAACGTAACACCAGGGCTCTGGAACTAAGGCAAGGAAAGAGCGGTGGTTAATTTAGTCAGTAAAAGTCTGACACTGTTTCCCGCTCCGTTCAAGGGCGGGATTTGTCATTCGATGATTTTTACCTACCATAAAAAAAAACTTGACCATTCGGCTGTGCGGCGGAACACAGTTTGATTATACATATAAATATTTAATAAAATGCAAGCCGCCTGTATCTACTGGGTCACTGGTCACTACGAGAGAATGCGCCGCAAAAACAACGAATCAGCGAAAAAAATAAAACAAAACTGAAATCGATTTTCGGCCAGCATGTTCGTTGTGAAATAGAACAAAAAAAAAACGTGACAATCGGCTCGTTTTTGGGAGATACAGAATTGACAACAGAAGAATGGATGGAGAGTTTGTTTAGCAGGTGGTTTCTAAATTTTTTTAAGTAACCTAATTGCTTCCCTATCTCCTCCAATATGTTTTTAAATTTTGAATTTTGATTTTATGAATTTAATTGTAACTTTTTTATAAGTTTATTGTGTTAAAGTCTGATATCATCTGCTTAACCAGTCATTTCGGGAGTTTTAGTAAAAGTTAAAGCATCTTGATAAGGCGACTGGATTTCTGAATAAAAATCTAAACGACTATATGACAGCTATAAAGATCGTAGATTTGTAGCTTAATTCTCGTAATCAAAACCGTAAAGATATCGTAGCGACATTTTCGTATTCACATTCATTAATCGAGTTTGAACGACACCGATTTAAATTCGTTCGAGAGTCGTTGTAGCGTATTCAGCTATTTCAATCGTCTTTCAATCGTTGTCGGACAGAACGTCAACGGCTAAATGTCAAATATTGTGGTTCAAATATCGTGAATACCGATTTTGGATAGTACTACGATCGAACGACAATGGAATTGGGATTGCTTAATTTTACGTGAATTAGGGCACTGAGCTTAGGATATTTCTCGTTAAAACCAGTAAGGGACAGAAAATTTTTAATCTGCTAATTCCAGTAGTTAAGGCGATGTTATTTTTATTGATTTATTTTGACATCAATAATTTTAATATGCAGTCAGGAAGTTGTGAGTAGAGATATGTATGTGCGGTTAATAGTTATCTATCTATTTTTTTAATCCTGATAAACCAACTGACAAACTATATTCTATGACGGACAATGTCATAGACTATAGTTTGTCAGTTGTTTTGTCTTTTTACAAAGCGGCAAATGTCGTGGCTATAGTGCTCAGTTCATTCTTCATGTTAATGGATCAAACTGTGAGCGAAATGTTTGTTTGAGGTTGAATTGTAGGTTGGTGGTAGTTGCCAATTACATCCAGCGGATTCCAGTGGACTTCACCAGGTCATTAGTTTAACTTGTGGGAGGTCTTCCATCACTGCGTCTTCTGGTCGCCATTTTAGAACTTTTTGGCTCCATCGATCATGCATTCTGCGAGCAAAAGGTCCTCCCATTACCACTAGAGAATCGAACCAAATACCTACATCCAGACAATAAAAAAAATAAAAATACTTTAATTCAAACCGTAGTCCATATTATGTTAGTACTCACACACCCTTAAAACTATGTTAGTAAAAAAAATAAAAACAGATCTTAATTTAAATATCTGCTGCGTACACTCGACACACAGGGTACATGCACATGCACATGCACCCAGTGTGCAAAAATGGCGCAACAGGGCTTATCACTAATGACACTCAGAATACTGTTGCCGCTCCCACGCACTCTGCGCATCATGGTCGCTACCCGAAACAATGAAATACCCAGAAACGTTTGCAACACAGTTTCAAATATTTGACAAAATACTGAAAAGTTAATACAAAACTCCGCTGCAGCGGTTCATTGGTATTACCGGGAAAAAGGGGTGAATAGAAACAAAAAAATATTAGGGTTACTACTTTGCTTTTATATTTTTAGCTTGACTTATTAATAAATAGACGAGACAACATTGGTAATGTAGAATTTTGTAAAATTATCCCAAATGTCCTATATTAAAAGTAGTTTAATTGACTTTGCTCGTTCTCAGCGAACTAATTTCAAGTTTTGCGCATTAGAAAAGAAAAAGAAAGAAAAAAGTTTATTTGTGCATGAGTATGGCGCATACAAAAAACAAAAACAACTAAATACTAAAAATATGCGACACACCCGCACAAAACTTCTGGTGCTCAGCAAAAAGCTGGGGCTTATGTGTGAAACAGAGCCACAGCGCTGATTTTCAGCACCAGCCGAATTAATATTCATCATCATCATCATCATCATCATCATCAGCCTTTTAATGTTCCCACTGCAGGGACACAGGCCTCCTCTCTAAGAAAGGGAATGGGCCGTAATCCACCACGCGAGCCCAGTGCGGGTTGGTGGATGTCACATGCCTTCGAATTTTTGGGATCTAAGACATGCCGGTTTCCTCACGATGTTTTCTTTCACCGTTTTGAGAGCAGTGGTGATGAAATAAATTACCCAAAGTAATGCGCCTGGCTGGGTTTGAACCCGCGACCTACAACACGTAAGTCGGGGCCGTTACCACTCGGCCACCACTGCTCTCAATACCTTAATGAATTAATATTACACGTTGTATATCATGCTAAAATATTGCTCCAAACTACACAGTTCAATGTTTAATCTTATTTGAAGCTACGGTGAGATTCTCATTAACCCCTGATAGTCTATACCTAGCCAATATTACGAGGAGATTGCTTGCCCTGGTCTCTCTGACCGCAACCTCTTTAGTCGTCCAGATATTTAGGTAAGATTCTATACCTACAGAATCTATACCAATAGAATCTTACCTAAATACCTCGGCGACTTCACTCGGTTTTCGTAATATCCGTTTGAGAAACATACGGAACTGTACTCGTTTTTCTTTATAATATTTTGTTTTCTACAGTTTTTTTTTTTTTTTTTATGGCGGGTAAAAATCATCCAAAGACAAATTTTTCCCTTGGTTTGAGTGGGAAATTTTGTCAGACGATTACTGACTAAACAACTAACTCAGTTCCAACTTTGAGTTAAGATACCTTATGTAATCGCATTATAATTATTTCGAATTCCATTTTAATACAGGACTGTTGGTCTAGTGGTCAGTGGCCCTAACTGCTATGCCGCACGTCGCGGGTTCGATTCCCCCCCGAATACACCGTTAATTTTTTATCGTTTTAGTCCCATGGTGAGTCGATAAGGTATAGTTCGTTTTTTAATTCCAGACAACGATTTGACAACTCAGAATGTCACACTCTAGAAATATGTTCCCAATTTTCTGGAGTTTGACATTTTAAGTTGTCAAATCGGGATCTAGAATGTAAACTATCGATTTGTAAAGATTAAATAAAGTTATCAATAAAGGTTTTTTTTTTAAATATGGTTGTTAAACTGCCTAAAATAAAAAATGATAGTAGTCTCTCATTCACTCACTGACTTAACAAGATTTTTTATTGTTGGTTATAGCATTGCCTTGGACGCATCTGTAAAGATGTTATAATATTTTGTCTCAATAAATAAATAAATGAATAATAAATAAATGAAAGATTTCTTGAAAACTACTTGATAAACAAAGCAAAAATTTTCATCGCAGTCGGGGGACTTTTTATACAGAAAATTTTCTACAGATTGGTTCTACAGCTTTATTATTATTAAAAAAAATGTCACTGAAATGTCCTTTTGTCATAAAAAATAAATAAAAACAAAACGCTAGTATTCCCTTCACAATCATCGCCCTTGCATCCCCTTGAGAGTAGGAGGGGGTAAACGGCTCAAATGCATTTTTAATTCGCTCGCCGCGCCTTGGGTAAAGTAAGTACTGCTTGAAAATAAATGTCGGCTCGTAAAAAACGTAAGAAGAACCGTCCAGAGCTAAGTACTAGCTTCAACGGCGTACAAATTAGTTTCTGCAATCATTATTAAACTCTCGTCTGAATAATACAAGTTTTAATCTAGGTTCTGGATTTTGTGGTAACTGTTCTGTAATTGTTTCAAAAAAACACATACAAAGTATATTTAAAAATAAGAAGAAAAGTAACATAAAAATATCATAAGTAACAAATATATTATTTTTCGCTTAATTTATCGATTTGAACGTTTGCCTCGTCTCGACGACTAGTTCGAGACGGCACGGGAGAAATGGGTTGGTAAGGACTTGGGGGAGGCCTTTGCCCAGCATTGGGACAGTGAGGGCTAAAAAAGGGTTCCCTACTTGAAATGGAATGACGATTGCTCGAATAACATTTGCTTGAAAACTTTTGCTCGACAGTACATGAAATCGATGAATTATGAGCGCGACAATTCACTTTCTTGATGCATTAAAATTTCGAAAGCTATAAGGTCGAATCATCGGCAGCACGAAGGCCTTCTATAATGCAAATCGAATATATATGTTTTAAAATGGGCCTTCGCGCTGACGATGATTCGATCTCTCGGGTACACACAGTATAATCTTTTGTGGTTGACGAAATATAACTTTTTTGATTGGTTCGCATTTGACCATTATCTCACCTGATGTAAAGCGACAATGTGGTCGATGATAGAGTGTTTATTTAGAAGATACCTTTGTTGCTATCACGATTACATCAAAGCTTACCATCAGGTCGGATTGCAGTCAAGCACAGGTTTCATCATCATCATCATTTCAGCCAAAAGACGACCACTGCTAGACATAGGCCTCCCCCAAGCGCCGCCACAAACACCGGTCCTGTGCGTCTAGCATCCATCTGATTCCAGCAACCCTGACCAGGACATCGGTACACCTTGTGGGACGCCTTCCAACGCTGCGTCTTCCGGTACGCGGTCGCCACTCCAGAACCTTTCGGCCCCAGCGGCCATCTGTTTTACGTGCACAGGTTTATATGATTAAAAATCTTTCATTCTTCTAAAAGACATCTTCTAGCGAGGTTAAAAAGATGTTTATTAAAAGTAATAGTACAGTTGTGACATCACCACCATTCCATAAGATACAATGTTTCTTGTTATGTAGTTTTATTTGCGGTATGCTCAGCTAACTGGCGGTTGAATGCAACTTCTTGCGGTCTGAGTTACGGAGGCGGCCCAAAGATTTATCAGAAGCGTTTTTTTTTCAATTTAATTAACCCTTTGAATGACGGTGCGCAGATCTATGCGAGACATAATAGCTTTTTAATTGTGTCTCTAATTACAGCATACAAAAGGTTTATTAATTTCTGCAAGGCAAAGATTAATTATGGTGGGAAAATAATTTAAGGACGAGTCTCGCCCTTGGACGTAGCGGAAAATTGTGTCAGACTAAACCTTAGTCTTCTTCTTAGTCTTCCTGACTAAACGACCCCCCCTTTTTTTCTTTTTTTTTCTTTCGTATTTTTAATACCAGGATCGGACCTTCCTTTCAGAAACCGGACCGGGGCCTCAGTAGGCTTCGGCCCTGCAGTTGGGTCTCTCCATTTGCTGACAACTTCTCGAGGCGAGCGGGAACAAAGTCTGCCATCGACGACTGGCTAGGTCCCGACTTTTAGACGACCGGTCTACCCGTTACTCGCTATCCGCGAGCTCACGCCTACATTGGCCGGATATTGGGATCGGAATCCCAGCAGCGTCTGGGGCGGTTAAAATCATCCAATGACGAATCCCGCCCTTGGAGGGAGCGAGAAACAGTGTCAGACTCTTACTGAATAAACAACCTACCCCGTTCCTTCCTTGCCTTGATCCCCAACACGTGGTCCCAGTAGGCTTCGACCCTGCTGGGCCCTCATTTGCTGACAACTCCTTGTGGCGCGCGGCAACAGTGTGCGATGTCTGGATCCGGATTGTTACCAGACGACCAGACGACGGGCTATCCATTACTCGCCATCCGCATGCCCGCGCCTGCGGAATTTGACCAGTTTAAAATCGATTCGGAAATAAGAAAAAGACTTACAGATTTTCAAATCGCTTTTTCTTCACATATAACACCACACACCGCACAATCCTGTTCTTGAAGCAACAATTCAAGTGTGTACAAGCCATATTGCAGGTCTGCAAGTTGCCACTGATTTGTAACTCTCTGATACTTAACTTGTGTGAGTTAGCTTGCAATGTTTAATTATGTTGAGTCTCTCTGAGTACTGTTTTGCTGAGATGAGTTTAATTGTTATATTCTAGCGTTCTGTTTGTGTTTCATCTTAAGTTTCACATAATTGTTTGATATAATAAGTTCTTCGTTGGTGTGTTTGAAATCCGTTTTATACTGTGAATGTTAAAACAATGTCGTCTCCGCAGTTTCGTAAATTGTTTTCTATGTCGATCCATCTTTTCACTTATTATACACAAGGTATCATTGATATCGACGCAAAAACGAATAGCACTGACGATTATGGACGAAAAATTCCACCACTGGGGGGTCCAGAATCATGTACTGGATCTATGGTATTCGTTTATGCGACGATGTCAAAGACACCCTGTATATACACCGTGAAATTTCAAACTCAGCGAAATGGTTGTGTCTTGGTAATACAAACATTTGATAAAAAATAAAATATTAAAAACAAAAAGTGGACCTGTAGAGTGCAAGCTAATTATGACGTATCACAACGTGCGAGAGCTTATTTTGGTTTAAATATTTAATGAATCGGTTTCCTTTGTCGGTGTGCTGCGCATGCGACTCTAGTAGTACCTACAAATTACGTCTAATGTTACTATTGTTTTCGCTTTTTTGAGTTGATATTTTTAATAATTATTTATAAAAAAACAACTTTTTAATTTTTTTATTTTTTCTGTATGCTTCAAAAGTACTCCTTATAGCAAGTCATTCTGCCGCGGGAAAAGAACCATTTAAATTTCACGG
This sequence comes from Mythimna loreyi, assembly GCA_029852875.1. Classification (NCBI taxonomy): domain Eukaryota; kingdom Metazoa; phylum Arthropoda; class Insecta; order Lepidoptera; family Noctuidae; genus Mythimna; species Mythimna loreyi. Next base: position 18,095,872 of record CM056796.1, on the reverse strand, counting down.
TGTATACTGACAAACAGATTTTTTTTTTCGCAATTCGCTAGCTTTAGTGTGTACCTGCAAACTGTAGGGGCCCTTCAGGGTCGAAGCCTTCTGAAGCCGACGGTTGGTGTGAAAGTGTTACCGCGACTCTAGGAATAAGGCAATGAAGGAATGGGATAGGTTTTTAGTCAGTAAGTGTCTGACACTGTCTCCCTCTCCGCCCAAGAGCGGGTTTCGTCATTGGATGATTTTCACCTACCATAAAAAAAAGCTTTAGTGTGTTCACAGTTTTTCGCATAAAAAGTCGCGCATATATTTTTCTTGAACATCAAATGGGGAATCTAAATATATTTCTGTTGTATTCTAAATAAAACGAAATAAATTTTGCGGGATTTTTTCTACGATGTGACGATGTCATTTGATAAGTTGCATCAGTGTAGCGGAGTTAGTCGGTAAGCTCACTAGTGTGTAACTGTTAGGAATTGAACGCAACCATAGAATTGAACGCATTGTAATGTTTACGCATTTTTGCCGCTGCGCGGCGCTACTCTCTTCCCTTACAAAACTGCATTGTAATAGTCCGACATCTTAATAAATAAATTACATGATTATAACAAAATACTTGCTTCATTGCTAATATTCCTACATGGTAGCAGAGCGTGGTTCATCGGCAAGTATCAGTGAGTATAATCGTGCAGAATTTATCAGTACTTATTGGTGTACGTGTACTGGAACACTTTGGAGGTTATACACGTACAAGTGACCGGCCGGCGAGTTACATTTCAGAAGTACAAAAATGAGTTCGTCGCATCACATGTTTAATCTCGATAAATTGATCGGACGGGAAAACTTTGCGACATGGAAGTTCAGTGTCAAAACTTATCTAGAACACGAAGACTTGTGGCATTGTATAGAGCCAAAGACTGACAAACCTATAGATTCAAGTAAGGATATCAAAGCGAGGTCCAAGTTAATATTGTTGTTAGATCCCCAAAACTATGTACATGTACAGAATTGCAATACTGCCAAAGAAGTGTGGGATAATCTACAAAGAGCATTTGACGACAACGGATTGACGCGAAGAGTTGGGCTATTGAAAGATTTAGTGAATACTACTCTGGAATCTAGCGGAAATGTGGAGTCATACATTAACAAAATAATGACCACGGCATATAAGCTACGTAATATAGATTTTGAAGTCAACGATGAGTGGCTGGGCACCCTAATGTTGGCAGGTCTGCCTGACATCTACGCTCCAATGATTATGGGACTTGAGAGCTCTGGCGCGAAGATTAGTGCCGATCTTATCAAAACTAAACTTATACAAGAAGTCAGAACAGCAGATACCAATACTGCTTTATATGCAAACTCTAAAATGAAGAAACATCATCAGCCACAACAATCCAAGTCAAGAAGAGGGCCAAGGTGCTATAATTGTAACGGTTATGGCCACTTTGCTAAGTTTTGTATGAATGCTAAGGGAAACAAGACTGAGAATGAAAAGGGCAAGAAGGATACAAGTTTTGTTGCAGCTTTTTCAGCATTTTCAGATAGAAACATTAACAAATGGATTATGGACTCAGGTGCATCCATGCATATGACTGGTAATAGGCATAGGATGTACAATGTCACAGAGCCACCGGTAAAGGAAATAACAGTTGCTAATAAGGAGCCGCTGTCCGTTGGAGGAGTTGGATACACTGATATGAGACTAGCACAGGGTAAGATCATTCAGCTAAAAAATGTCTTATTTGTTCCTGATTTGGCTGTCAACCTACTCTCAGTGAGTGCTATTGTTAGTAGCGGTTACAAAGTAACATTCACTCAAAGAGGATGTGATGTTCATAACTCACATGGAAAGTTTATATGTTCAGCAACTCTAAAGAATAAACTATACATTTTGGATACAGATGATAGTCCTGAAACAGCAAATTTAAGCTCTAGCGAGGAGAAATGTAGTGAGACTTATTTATGGCACCTGCGTATGGGACATTTAAATGTTTCAGACATTAACAAGCTACCCGACTGTGTAAAAGGTGTCACTTTAACAAACTTTGATAATAACCCAATAAAATGTGTCTCTTGCTGTGAGGGCAAGCAGTCAAGACTTCCATTCAAGAATATTGGTTCCCGAGCTACAGCACCATTAGAGCTTGTCCACTCTGACCTATGTGGACCAATGGAGAACTTGAGCTGTTCAGGTATGAAGTATTATATTACTTTTATAGATGACTATACTAGAATGATACATGTATACTTCATGAAAGATAAAACTCAAGCATTAGAAACTTTTAAGGACTACAGAAATAAAGTTGAAAACCATTGTTCTCGAAAAATAAAAGTTTTGAGGACAGACAATGGTACCGAGTACTGCAATACTCATTTTGAAAATTTTCTATCCAACAGTGGTATAGTACACCAGACATCCACTCCCTACACTCCTCAGCACAATGGATTGGCTGAACGTATGAATCGCACACTGGTTGAGAAGGGTAGGTGCATGCTGTTTCATGCCAATCTACCGAAGAAACTATGGGCTGAGGCTGTAGGAACTGCTGCTTATATTGTAAACCGATCCCCTCAGAAGGCTTTAGATGGTAAGACACCTTTTGAATTATGGTATGGAAAGAAACCTGACCTGTCTCATCTAAGGATATTTGGCTCCGAAGCCATGGTTTTTGTACCAAAGGAAAAACGCCAAAAGTGGGATAAGAAGTCAAAAAGGGTGATTTTAGTGGGTTACTGTGATAATACAAAAGGATATCGTTTATTAGATGAAAAAACATGTAAAATAATTAAAAGCAGAAATGTCACTTTCTTTGAGAGTTACAAAAACATGGATTCAACAGCTATTAAAAATAATGCTTCAGCTTCATCTACAAACTGTCAAGATAAACGAGTAGAGTCACAGCTGTGTGGAAGCCCACTTAATTCAACAAGCCACAATAGCAATGTACTGGTGCCAGCAGAAGCTCCTCATTCTGAGGTAAGAAACCTTATCCCACCTGTTGCAGAAAGTACTGACGATCGTGTTACAAATGAGGATTGTGATGAGAACTCTAGCGAGTATGAGACGGACACTGGGGAACTGGATGTAACATACGCCCCACCGAGATGGTTCCGCTCACAGCACCAGCAAGGCAACATCACACTGAGGCCTCGAAACCGGGCACAAAGAAATATCCCAGATACAAATGAAAACAGTATGTTTTGTCTACTTTCAAGTTTCTCTGATCCACAGACAGTCGAAGAGGCACTTTCATCACCATATGCCAAACAGTGGCGACAAGCAATGGATGAGGAATACAACTCACTGATGAAAAATAACACCTGGAGTCTGAAGAACTTACCTTTAGATAAAAAGGTCTTGCCTTGTAAGTGGGTATACAAAACTAAAACTGGCCCAAGTGGTAATATAGTTCGTTTTAAGGCCAGGCTTGTCATAAAAGGATATGCTCAGAAGAAGGGCACTGACTATGAAGAAGTGTTCTCCCCTGTTGTAAAGTACAGTACCATACGTTATCTTATATCACTAGCAGCAAGATTAGGGCTTGAAATTGATCAGTTAGATGCCGTATCAGCATTTCTTCAAGGAGACATCGATGTAGATATATATATGGCACAGCCAGAGTTATATGAACAAGGGCCTCAGGTATGTCATTTACATAAATCTTTGTATGGATTGAAACAGGCAAGTAGATTGTGGAATTCAAAACTGAACACTGTATTGCAGGAAATTGGCATGAAAAGGTCAAAGTCTGATCCTTGTGTATATTTTAATGTTAACAAGAATACCTATATTGCTGTATGGGTTGATGACCTTCTTTTATTTACTCCTAATAAAACAGAACGAGATATAATAAAGAACAGGCTCATGCAATACTTGGAGATCAAGGATCTGGGTAAGGCCACACAATGTGTTGGTCTGAACATAACAAAGGAGAAAGACAAAATTATGATTGACCAAGAAAAATATATTAAAGAAGTACTTGATAAGTTTGGCATGTCTGATTGTAAACCGTGTAAAACTCCTATTGAAGTTGGTCAGAAATTTACACAGAATGCTGATGGCAAGGAAATAGATTACCCTTACCAACAAGCTATAGGCTGTCTTCTTTATATCGCTCAAGGTACAAGGCCTGACATTTCCTTTGCAGTTAATACTCTCAGTAGATTTAATAAAGAGCCAAGAGCAGAACACTGGACAGCTGTCAAAAGGGTACTACGGTACCTACAAGGAACTAAAGACATGAAGCTCACTTATACCAAGGATGGTGAATCAGTGATGAAGGGCTTCTGTGACGCAGACTGGGCCAGCGATACCATTGACCGTAAGTCGTGCACGGGCTATGTTTTTATTTCTCAGGGAGGCGCAGTGTCCTGGTGCTCAAGGCGACAGCAGACAGTCGCGCTCTCGACGGCCGAAGCAGAGTACATGGCAATGTCGTCGGCAGCACAGGAGGCGCTGTGGCTGCGACAGCTTCACGTCGAGCTCGGTCAGCCTCTAGTCGAACCTCTTCACATATTCAGTGATAACCAGAGTGCTATTAAACTATCTGCCAATGACTGTTACTTACCTCGTTCTAAACATATAGATATAAGGTATCATTTTTTAAGAGAGCATGTAAATAATTTAGAGATTAAATTTAACTATTGCAGAGGGGATAAGATGATTGCAGATATACTTACCAAGGGGACAACTGAGCATAAAAATTTGTATTGTTTAGCAAAAATGGGTTTGCGTTCAGGGGTGGTTGTTAGGAATTGAACGCAACCATAGAATTGAACGCATTGTAATGTTTACGCATTTTTGCCGCTGCGCGGCGCTACTCTCTTCCCTTACAAAACTGCATTGTAATAGTCCGACATCTTAATAAATAAATTACATGATTATAACAAAATACTTGCTTCATTGCTAATATTCCTACAGTAACCAGCCCGGGATTTTAGTGAAGCCCGGGAAAAATATGAGTTATCTTTTTTGCACAACAGCAGGTAAACGATTTTCAGTACTTATATGTATTTGCACCTGCCCTAGTAAAGAGTGGGAGGGCATGCCAGACTTTTACTAACTATAAGCATTTTACCTATGGTCTTTCACAGTTTAGGGCTACCGATTTCCTTTTCAAAAATACTTTTGTGGCTCTAGCCGGCCTTGCTAGCGGTTATGTGACATCTCTTTTAGGCACGCATAGGATATTCTCGATCTTCACTCCCCGATTAAAACAAAACTTTATAAAATTGAAAGTCGCTGTTATACTTACTTAGTGGCACGTAAAACTGTTAAAGCGTAAAAAATCCCGGGAAACCGGGACACGATAACAACGGGCAGAGCAACTGAGGTCCGTACCAGGGCCCATAAATTGGAATTTAGTGCGGGACCCATTCCGTGGCGTCGTTTTATTTGGACTTTTTTTCAATCCGTTTGAGTATAATACTGGATTTTCAGAAATACTCTTAAATTGTTGTTTTTATTTCGTCTATTGTGTTTAAGTGGTGGTGTAAAATGTAATATTTGGATTTACAGTAAAAGTCTTACACTGTCTCCTGTTCCGCCCAAGGACGGGATTTGTCATTCGATGATTTTTCCCATCATAAAAAAAGCATTGTTTAAGTCAAGAATTTAATCAAGGAAGGATTAGGATCACAGATCACGAAGGCATCTTTAACTGCTTAAAATTTGAATAGTAATCGAATAAGCTCATGCTAGAAAAGATATTATCCATCTGTCTTTCACATAAGTATATAAATAATTATTATAATTTGTTGGCTACGTAGAAAAGAAAATTTTATTTAGTCAACAACTCAACATTTTATTTTCTGTGACGTCGGCTTGTTTTGATAAAATTAAGTACAAGCTAAAAACAAAATCTCGTCAAAAATATTATGAATGTTGATCAAATGAAACCGCGTAATCACTGTCGAATGAATGAGTTGAGGGGGATCCCTGCCCACTGCCACCCCAAAACCACCCCCAGTAATGGGATAATCACACAAAACGGGATGGTCCATTTTATACAAATGAAGTTTTTGGGAGTAAATACTTCATTATTCGGTTGTTCTATCGCTTGGAATTAAATTTTAGCGACGAGAAATTTTGAATGTATTTTTTTTTTTTATTTTGTTTAGATTTCTTTATTTAGGTGGTTAAAAGACAGTGAATAAGCATTTAACTCTAGAAGTGCGGGTGACCCACATTTGACCCATTTCGATGTTCTTTTTGCTTTAATTTATTGATATTTTATTATGCTTAGAACAGCAATTTTTATGGCTTTTAAGAAATCTCAAGTAAACACAAATCTCATTTCATAAAAAGTCACAAAACACGGAGATTTATTACAATCATAAAACGTCAAAATCGATCTTTGCGACGCCCGCTCTTCTAATATACTCTAGCAATTATTTCAATTTTATTTATTTATTATATACTTTATTGTATAAGTACCAAGAAATTTATACATTTATATGTATGATTTTTTTTTAGAAATACAATGGGTGACCTTTTTTATTTTGATTTTTTACATGTACTTTCCCTCTTCAAGAGAGACTTAAGTCTCAGCAGTTGGCCATAGGCCTCTCCCAAGTGTCGACACAACGACCAATCATGTACGTCTCGCATTCATTGCTTTATCTTGTGCACCCGAGGGAAGACTTCCAACGCCATATCTCCAAGTATGCGGTCACCATTAAACCATCTATTCTGCGAGGTATGTGCTAAACACTGCGGCTTAAGTTTTACGATTCTTCTGGCTATGTTACTTTGGTCCTGCTGCAGATATTTTCATTTATGATGCAATCACGTAAGGAAACTCCGAGCAGGTACGCCATAGCTTTAAAAAAACTTATATGTATATTTCACAACGGAGAGCGTTGCTTAACCTCGACGATTGGTGATTTAATATTAGCTGCTATCTGCGGCGTCATGCAAGTGATAGAATATCATCCTAAAGGGATATTTTCTCGGGATAAAAAATATCCTCTGTGCTACTCTGGACATGGTCTACCTGGGTACTAAGAATCATCGAAATCCATCCAGCCGTTTGAGCGTGAAGAAGTAGCAAACATAGGTACACACACACACACTAACAACCTTAGAAACATTCAACGATTGAAACAATCAATTTTATATACCATCTATCACTGTTATACACATAGAAATGTCATCATAGCTGCTGCCCCGCACAGAGTAAAATAAAACGATTTTGACTATCTTACATGCAAGAATTTACGCATGAGGCTTGTTCGATCTCATAACATAGTCAGTGTTAAAAGAGTATACATTTTTTTATGTATACTTGACAGGCTTGCGTTTGACCACAATCTCACCTGATGGTAAGCGATGATGTGGTCGACGATGGAGCACGACTGCCTAGAACTAACTTATTTACTAGAACAAAACGGAACGGTAACGTTAGAACTCAAGTCCCGTATATGCGTCACCTGCAGAGTTCTAAAGTTCTTTGTCTTCAAGCGGCGTCGATCTTTCAATGGTTCCACTAATTTATGAACTTCATGCAAAGAACAAAAGAGACTTTCTATTCAATTAAATTATCCGATAAATGTGAAAAGTTTGCCATCGAACGATATTATACCGACGCCGGAAGCCAGAAAGCAGTAACTCAATAAGAGTAAGTTTTGAGAAAAAGTTATTTTTTGTGAAAAAGTGGTTTCTCATCAACTAAAGCAAGTGTAGGTCGGGCTCACGTTCTGAGGGTTCCATAAATACCAATGATTTTTCCAGATTGCAGTTTTTTTTGTAAAGTAGGTAACTTCAACATAGTTTCTAGATTTTTTCCTATGTGGGACCTTGCTACATACTAAATTTTAGGATCTAAGTAAAAGTACTCTAGAGCTTTGATTGCGTTAAAAGTGTCGAAATACACGTTTTTTGCGATATAAACAGGCAATTAGGTAGAAGCTTGGTTTTTTCACAGTTCAAAGGATCCCCCACGAATAAAACTTGTCTGAAACCTTAAAAGATTTATGTGACAAAGTGGAGATACCAAGCTCGCTCACTATAAATTTTAAGATAAAAAACTACCATGACTGGCCTGTTGGTCTAGTAGTTAGTGACTCTCACTGCTAGGCCAAAACTTGAGGGTTCGATTCCCACTCAGAACAAATGTTTGTGTGATGAGCCCGAACATTCGTTCTGTGTCTGGGTATAATTGTATGTATTTAGATAAGTATGTTTATCAGGTGTCTAGTACTCATAACAAATACAAATATGTTTATTTTTCAATTAGGGTAATTACAATCATTTAACAGATCTCTGGACTCCATACTAGGATTCACTGTGTCGTAGAGTCCAGTCTCTTCCATCTTATCAAACATCATAACACAAGCTCTGCTTAGCTTAAAACTAGAGGGCTTTGTGTGATAGTTGTAGAGTATATATAACATTATATATTATAGTTATTTCATCCTATCCTGTCTCATGTAAAATACTGGTACTAAATTTCAATTGACTCAATATAATCCGTCAAAGGTTAGGCAAGCAGACAACAACAAGAAATTGCGTGTATTCTCCCAATTTTTGTATTTTTTGAGATACTGCTTTTTGGCTTCTGTGGATAATAAGTAGGGGCGATGACGAAATTCGGTTCGTTTATATCGACAAACGGCAGTTTGTTACGAGTCTAATTTAGGCATTAGATTTAATGTTCTTTATGGAAATCTATTGAAGTGTTTACGGATGTAGAGACTGTTAAATGTAGCTAGCGTGATTTACGGCCCGTTATTTCTCTCACGGCAAAGACTTTAGTCCCAAATTTCTAGTGTAAAGCAAGATTTAAAATCTCTAATTAATCAAAATTGGCTATAGATATACCATAATTTTATTTCTACTTTAATTATGTAGTCACTAAAGTTTACACTCCAATTATTATTTCGTCTCATTTATCAAAAGATTTCGTCTCATTTATTCGAACCTTGAAACCTTTTCTGTTGATCTCGATGTGATCTGTAGAAATCATCCCAGAAAGTCATTCTCTCCTGGAAGGGTCTTGCTTCAAGGGTCAGGTCGGAATCTAGACTGAGGTACGGTTGAGAAGTCTTCGTGATCGGCTCCCATTTGACAGGCAGTAGCTCAGATGTGCCGGGTGTCGGGTCTCTGTGAGAAGAATACAAGTTTTTATTTTTTTTAAACTATATCGAAAAATATTTTATTGTAAAATTGTAAATGCGTTAGTTTACAATCTATCTCGAAAGACTGTAAAGTATTGAAAGATTGTGAACCTTACACCGTAACTAACAGCTTACGATTTAACCCATTGTTTTTTTGGTAGATAGTAATAGTAACGAGGGCTACAACTCAAAATTGAAGCTGCAGAGATTACCCCCTACATACCGTAGGGACCCTGCAGCAGGGTCGAAGCCAATCAGGGCCATGGGTTTGTGTCTGAAAAGGAAGGCTCTGGCCCTGGTATGTATGGCGATGTAGGAACGGGGTAGGTTTTTTAGTCAGTAAGAGTCTGACACTTGTTTTCCGCTCCGCCCAAGAGCGGGACTCGTCATTGGATGATTTTTACCTACCATAAAAAAAAACCCCTACATACAAAATTACAAATTTTACCTCTGTATAATATTAGTATAGATAAATTCCGTCGACTATAGCCGACAAACACTGTTAAAAGTTTAATATCTGCTATGTTTCTGTAAAACTTGAACTCTTGTTCTGCAAGTCGCAAGTACTTTTTTAGGTGACAAATATTTGACTTTCTCACAATCTAACTTTTCTTGAGACCTTTTAGTTTTTAAAATTATCTGATACTCTTTACCTTATTTTCCAAAAAAAATAATAGTTCTATTTTGTCATCAGAGTGCCAAAAAAGAAATATACATGTTGTTATACTTGTATAAACGTTATGATTTTGCTACAATTTTGTTAAAGATTACACTTACCCGTACTTGGCGAAGTTAGTCCATAAAGTCGTTATTCTGTCAACCATGAGCTGGTCCTCGGGTGTCACAGTATCTCTACTGAATATATCACTGTCAAACAAATACCCAAGTTCGTCTTCATGAATAGCTCCTGTTGAATTTAAGTTGAGAACTAACTTACGATAATTTCTATTACCACTATATGAGAAAACATATCGGTAAACAGTTTTAGCATCAGTATCTAAAATGCTTTCAGCCATTCTTTGGGTTGGGTGGTTGAATATAAAATCTGAAGCAAAGTCCGTAATTTCATATTTTACATTTTCACTTGCCTTCTCATCACCAATGTAAAAGTGTCTGACGTTACTTAACGCATCTTCTAAATTGTCTCCGAAATCAAATGCAAGAGTTACTAAATTGAAATTGTAGTTTGAAAAGAAATTTGCGTCTGCGTCTCCATACAAAAAGGTCATTTCATTATCTACGTCCCCAATAATGATAGGCATATTTCTTATTTTATTAGAAACTAAATTCGCAGGATCTTCTGTGATGAAATGTTCAACACCTTCTATATCTTTTTCAATACAGGGATATAACAGAGGTGTGGTACCTCTAATGCCATCAACACTTGTTATTTGTAAATCATAAGCTAATTTGGTTAAGGTATGTGGATCGATTGAGGCGAGATAATCAATAGCTTCATGTATATCATCAGTGTCGAAATCTAATGCTGCTGCTAGTACTAAGGGTACCGTGATATTAGATTCTACTAGTGCCCAAGGACTTAGAGCAGGCCCACTTTGAATGATTGCTTTCTGAAATAAGCTTTCATATGAAGACAACAGGTGCAGGTTTATAGACATACCACCGGCACTTTGACCGAAAACTGTAATTTGCTTCGCATTTCCTCCAAAAGCTTCAATATTTTCATTGATCCACCTCAGAGCTAACACTTGATCTTTGAGTCCTTGATTTCCTGGTACTTCTGGAATATCCAGGCACATAAAACCGTAAATACCAAGCCTGTAATTGATTGCCACTACAATGACGTCATTTCTCACTAATGAGTTTGGAATGCCGTAGGCACTAGAGCTGTATAGACTGTAACCACCTCCATGTATCCAAACCATGACTGGTAAGCGATTGTGGGAGTTCGCAATACTTGGCACGTAGACGTCCAGGGTAAGACAGTCGACGGTACCGATGACGGTACCATTCTCCACTTGAGGGCACGTGGTTGACTTGTATGCTTCAAAGATTTTGTCAAATCCTGGATGTCGAACTGCCGCCTGTGAATTAAACGGTAATTTAGTTAACGTTGTTGGGTCATAGTTCAAGCGATCTACACGTGTAGCCTGGTGCACCAGCTATATTGCGAAAACTGTCAGCACCCTGCGGATTTTTGTGCTCTGCTAAGTCTAGGCTGACTTTAATTCCATCGTAGAGGCTGTAACAGGAAAAGTTTACCCGGGGTCCTTGAACGCAAAAGGCTAAGAATATAGGGTGCAGTTTTAGTCTGTAAATGCCTGACACACCCTGACGCTCCTGCATAGAGCGAGAAAAGTCTTCAGTTGATTTTCCACCTTAAGGTGGGCCTTCCTCATTCGCCTAGCACATGGTTTGAAAGCTTGTTGCTTTATTTAAAGTCAGCAAGATTCGCATCAAAGAAAAGTAATCTTTGATGCAAAAATAATGCGATGCGAAAAATACCTGAAAATTCAGTTGGCACTCGGTAATTCTACGATTTACTCGAATTTTTTCACAAAACTGGTTCCAGGAAAAACGCGTTTTTATTAAACCCTTTAGGATTTTAAAAAATTACATAATTTAGAATTTCGATTAAATGCGCTAGGCTTTTATAGAAGTACTTTTTGTATGTTATTTTAGAATCCTACATCAAAAATATAAAAAAACATTACGGAGAGTCAAAGTTCACATAAAATAGCAGATTTTCAGAGGTTTTTACTGGAATAGTCTTACAAAATGTGTGTTTTGATTTCTATAGAAGCCTAGATTATTTTCGGAAGATACTCTGTATTCAAATATATGAAAAAGGATGTGTAATAACATCATAATCACGTAAGAATGAGTGTATGAAAACTGTACTTCGGTTTGGCCGCTCTTAACAAAAGATTATAACAGGGAGGTTAGATTATTTATTTTATGTTTGATGATGTTGCTTAGAGATGCATTACCAACAATAGTCTTGTTTTAAAATAGATGCTCAATTTACACCTTATTATCCTATACTGTCCTTAAATAAAAGGATTATTTTTTTTTATTTGACGGCGAGCTACCCATTGCTCGCCGTCCGCAAGCCAGCGGATACGATGGCCGGATATAGGCGGGATCGAGGCGGCGACGGCTATGGCGAGGTCGCTATCATGACTACAATTACGTGAATAATTATTGGTTAACAGTTAAGTTAAAAAGCAAAGAGTTATTAAAGGTGCAGCTGATTTTGCCACAGTCACTGAAACGAGATCTAAAGTAAGTTACCATATTACGGCTCGACTAGCGCAGTGGTTGAGCGATTGACTGCTGTGCTGAGGGTCGCGGGTTCGATTCCCGCACGGAACAAATATTTGTATGGCCTACAGGTAGGTGTTCCGGGTCTGGGTATCTTTGTGTATGTGACTTTACATGTTTGTGAACGCACCCACGACACAGGAGTAATTCCTAGTGTGGGGCAATGTTTTTTAAAAAAAAACATAAAACATTATATCAATCAAAATGTAAAATCTTACCCCAAAAGGATTGTTCTCATCAACCACCGCATATGGCACTCCTAAGAACTTCGAGTAGCCCTGATCAGATCCTAGTCCCCTGATCAGACCTCTTTTCGTATAGACAAGAGGATTGTCCCTGAACTGACCCTGGACCAGACCACACACAGATATCAACAGAATTGAAGACCACATCATGTCTAACACTAGAGACATTTCGGCAATAACTAAGAGGACATAAAAGAAATTATATTTATTATGAAAGATTAAATAAAAGGCTGCATTTGAATGACGTCGATAACAAATACTACTGGTGTTAATGTATGACTTAAATGTTTGTTTTTAATAATATTAAAATTCTGTTTTTATTTGAACAATATCATAAAATGTGCGAGAGACATACTCAGTACTATTTACTGAGTATGTCTCTCGCACATTTCCAATATTGCCAGAGTGAGATGGGTCATTGGTCGGGGCGGGGCCAACGCTTTTGTTCTTATTTTGAAATTATTACGGTACGCTCATCATCATTATAATTAGTAAGATCAGATCATCAGACTTCTAAGTTATTGATTCATCATCATTACATAGTATAAAACAAAGTCCCTCTGTCCCTATGTATGCTTAAATCTTTAAAACTACGCAACAGATTTTGATGCGGTTATTTTAATAAATAGAGTGATTCAAGAGAAAGGTTTATGTGTATAATACAAATATATACAAAGCTTTTTGCTCTGGTCTATTATGAAAAAACAGAAAATTTTGTTTGCTTTCTAAATTAGATTTTCTTTTTTATACACCTGCCATATTGTCTCTTCACCACGCTTGGTTAACTGGTAGAGAATGCCTGAGGCATTAAGTCCGTCTTTGTACTTTGTGTTGCATGAAGAATAAAGAAATAAATGAAATATGCAAATTATAAAACTATAATTTAATTTTATGTACAATAAATTCTAGTAGAAGGTATTCAATACTAGCGACCCGCCCCAGCTTCGTACGGGTACTGATATTGAATATATTATGCATCTACACATAAACCTTTCTCTTGAATCACTCTATCTATTAAAAAAACCCCATCAAAATCCGTTGCGTAGTTTTAAAGATTTAAGCATACATAGGGGGAAGCGACTTTATTTTATACTATGTAATCTTCTTCTTCATCTTATGTAATGATGATGAACCATTAACTTAGAAGTTTGATTTTTTTCACAGCTTCAAGGGACCGTAGAATTGAGTATATGATTTAAATTTCAACTCGATAACTTCATAGCGTTCCCAAGACAAAATGTCTTGACAGACAGACAGATTCTGCACCGTGAAATTTAAATGGTTGTTTTCCCACGGCAGAAGGAGTACTTTTGAAGCATACAGTAAAAATAAAAAAATAAAGTTTTTTTTATAAATAACTAGCTTCTGCCCACGACTTCGTCCGCGGAAAATTTGTGAGACAAAAATTGTGATAGCTCGATTAATATCCATGTTATATAAATAATTTATAGCCTATGTCACTCAGGAGTAAAGCAGCTTTCTATTATAGCTTCAATTTTTCCAATCAAACTATTAGTTCCAGAGATTACCTCCTACAAACAAAAAAACAAAAAAACAAACTTTACCTCTTTATTATATTAGTGTAGATTATTAAAAATATTCATCAACTCAAAAAAGCGAAAACAATAGTAACATTAGACGTAATTTGTAGGTACTACTAGAGTCGCATGCGCAGCACGCCGTCAAAGGAAACCGATTCATTAAATATTTAAACCAAAATAAGATCTCGCACGTTGTGATACGTCATAATTAGCTTGCACTCTACAGGTCCATTTTTTGTTCTTAATATTTTATTTTTTTATCAAACGTTTGTATTACCAAGACACAACCATTTCGCTGAGGGAAAACAACCATTAAAATTTCACGGTGTATAATCCTTAAAAGGAAAAAGTGAACCCTAAGAACGTACATTTTTGTACTGTCAAGAAAATCCAAATACATTGGGTAGGACCTTTTGAACTAGTAAATTTATAGTTACGTCGCATAAGAAAAAACAAATTGCGATTCGGAAACAAACTGGTGTAGTCAATTTGGGAATTGAAGTGTTTCATAAGTATAACTTTGTACGGGACCCTCAGAGCGCGAATCCAACTCGCACTAGCCCAGTTTTTTTTATTTAGAAGAGGTTTCTATGAGACTTTTTAGCAATGAAAATTAAAATAAGAAAGTTTTATCGATCATTGATCAGGTATCGTATTTTTAACCGACTTCAAAAATAGGAGGAGATTTTCAATTAGGTTTTTATATTCTTTAAGAGTTTCGTGATAATAAAAAGTTTAACACTGTAGATGTTCTTTTTTTCCGGTGGGAAAAATCATCGAATGATGAATCCCGCCCCTGGGGCGGAGCGGGAGACAGTGTCAGACTTTTACTGACTAAACGACCCACCGGACCTTTCTGCCTTAGTTCCGGGGTCCCGGTGTTCCGCTTTCGCATCAATCCTTGGCCCCAGAAGGGACACTGTAGATGTACAGCTGAATCCGTGAAGAAAGGCAGAAGGCAGTTGAATAATGCTAGACGGTTATCTTTACTCACATGTTTTGAGACGATGTAGTTTGAGCGTCTTGACAATGCAAATAATATTTGACGCAAAACTTGAGTCAATACAGACGTTATCATCTACCACTTGTACAAATCGCATTACAATATGATCACCAGTCAATTTAGTTCCAAATTAATCAATTTTAACACTTTTACGTACCAACATTTTTATTATCTTTCTAGGTTTATTACCTATATACATTTTTAGGGTTCCGTAGTGAACAAGGAACCCTTATAGTTTCGCCATGTCTGTCTGTCTGTCTGTTTGTCCACCCGCGGATAATCTCAGCGACCGTTAGCATTAGAAAGCTGAAATTTGGTATCAATATGTATATCAACTACGCTGACAAACTACAAAAACAAAAAATGATTAATTAGGGTACCTCACCTACACGTAAAGTGGGAGGTGATTTTTTTTTTCATTTTTACCATAATGTGTGATATATTGTTGGATAGTTATTTAAGAATGATTAGGGGTCCCGTAAAATAATTTTTTGATCATTTTCGGAAATAATCGCTCCAAAAGTAAAAAATGAGGCGTCCCCCGCCCCTCTAACTTTTGAACCATAAGTTTAAAAAATATGGAAATAATCTTAAAAGTAGAACTTTAAATAAAATTTAAAGGAAAATTATTTTGAACTTGATAGGATGAACAGTTTTTGAAAAATTAAAAAAAGACCTAGTGAACTAATTTTGTAATTTAACCGTACATGCAAACATTTTTTTTTAACTTTTCTTACATATTTCACTATTCCGAGCGAATCTTCTTTCAAATAAAAATACAAAAAGATTAAAATAGGTTCACGCAATCCATAATTACCACCGGGTACAGCACCGCTTCTGCCGAGTTCTGATATTGACATTGACATTGTGACATTGATGGACATTGTGAGAAATTTGTGACAGACGGGAAACTACGGGACCCTACACAGGGCGTAGCTCGACACACTCTTGGCTGATTTTATTGTTCCTCATTTATATACAACTTACTATACCCACAGAATATTAATAATATTACAAATACAGAAGATGCACCCCGCATATATTTGTCTACAGAAGCGAGTCGCGGTTTGTACAGTAAATTCTAGTAGTACTCAATATGAACGTACCCTAACAATTAAAAAATAAGAAAAAAAGCGCTGATCATCTCACTCTGGCAATATTGGAAATGTGAGAGGGACATAGGTACTCAGTACTAGTTTGTTAAAAAAAAAAACAGACTTTTAATATTATTAAAAACAAACATTCAATTCATATCGTAACACCAGTAGTTTTGTTATCGACGTCAGTTAAATGCAGTTTTTTCTTTAATATCTCATAATTGATATCAAATTTTGCATATGAACTCTTAGTATTGCCGGAATCACTCGAGTGTTGGACATGATGTGCTCTATAATTCTGTTGGTATCTGTGTGTGGCCTGGTCCAAGGTCAGTTCAGGGACAATCCTCTTGTCTCCACGAAGACGGGCCTGATCCGAGGACAAAAATCTGAACAGGGCTACTCACAGTTCTTAGGTGTGCCATATGCGGTGGTGGATAAGAATAATCCTTTTGGGGTAAGATTTTATATTTCAATTGATATATGTTTACTTAAATATCTATTTTGTTTAGAAGTCGTACCATTGACTGTGTCAAAATCAACTGCACTTTTAATTAAATAGGGTGATTGTTAATTAGCAATCTATATTTATACAAGTAATTGAAGGCGTGATTCCAAACAACTTTTACTGTGGCACCAAACCTGAAATCGCGTAAAAAAACAGCAAGTTCAGTACATTTTGACCAGTTAGGTCAACATAAATTTAATATGACATGATATAATAACCTTCAAACACACAATTTTCATATTTTTTGTACAAGCACAGTATAAAATTAAGGGTTTGGCAGGCGTGTTAGGCTTTTACAGACTAAAACCGTAACCTTTTCCTGTTACGGTCTACAGTATGGAATTAGAGTCAGCCCAGACTCTACAGAGCCAAGATACATAGAAACCCGCAGGGTGCTGAACTGCTTATAGTTCACTTTATATAGCTGGTACACAGGCTACAGTGCAGATCTCATGAACTGTGACACACCAACTTTAAATAAATTACTGTCTAATTCACAGGCGGCAGTTCCACATACAGGATTTGACAGCATCTTCGAAGCATACAAGTCAACAACGTGCCCTCAAGCAGAGAATGGTACCGCCATCGGTACCATTGACTGCCTTACCCTGGATATCTACGTGCCAACTACTACGAACTCCCACGATCGCTTACCAGTCATGGTTTGGATACATTCAGGCGGTTACGCTCTTTACGGCTCTAGCGCATTCGGCACTCCAAATTTTTTAGTTAGGAATGACGTTATTGTAGTGGCAATCAATTATAGGCTTGGTATTTACGGCTTCATGTGCCTGGATATTCCAGAAGTACCAGGAAATCAAGGACTCAAAGATCAAGTGTTGGCTCTGAGATGGATCAATGAGAATATTGAAGCTTTTGGAGGAAATGCGAAGCAAATTACAGTGTTCGGTGAAAGTGCTGGTGGAATGTCTATAAACCTGCACCTGTTGTCTTCATATGAAAGCTTATTTCAGAAAGCAATCATTCAAAGTGGTACGGCTCTAAGTCCTTGGGCATTAGTAGAATCTAATATCACGATACCTTTAGCACTAGCAGCAGCATTAGATTTTGATACTGACGATGTCCATGAGGCTCTTGATTATCTCGCCTCAATTGATCCACATACTTTAACTCAGCTAGCTTCTGATTTAAAAATAACAAGCGTTTTTGGCATAAGAGGTACTACACCTTTATTATATCCCTGTATTGAAAAAAATATAGAAGGTGTTGAACATTTCCTCACAGAAGATCCTGTGAATTTAGTTTCTAGTAAAATTATAAATATGCCAATCATTATTGGGAACACAAATAATGAAATGGCCTTCTTGTATGAAAACGCAGATGCAGATTTCTTTTCAAAGTACAATTTCGATTTAGTTACTCTTGCATTTGATTTCGGAGATAATTTAGAAGATGCGTTGAGTAACGTCAAACACTTTTACATTGGTGATGAGAAGGCAAGTGAAAATGTAAAAGATGAAATTACGGATTTTGCTTCAGATTTTATATTCAACTACCCAACCCAAAGAATGGCTGAAAGATTTTTAGATATTGGTGCCAAAGCTGTTTACCGATATATTTTCTCATATAGTGGTGATAGAAATTATATAAAAACCATGCGCAACTTGAATTCAACAGGAGCTATTCATGGTGACGAGCTTGGGTATTTATTTGACAGTGATATGTTTGATGGAGATACTATCACACCCGAAGACCAGCTCATGATTGACAGAATAACAACTCTATGGACTAACTTCGCTAAATACGGGTAAGTTTAATTTTTTATAAAATTGTATATTTTATTATATAGTGTTGTATGTATATTATTGATAGTGTCATAAAATTAAAACAATTTCATTTATTTATGAATGTGTAATCCTTTTTTGGCACTCTGATGGAATAATACTACTAATTTCTTTTGAAGAATCAGGTAAAGAATATCAGAAAACTTACAAGTCCAATAGGTTTTTAAACAAATGGTAAATAACGAAGAAGGGTTGGATTGAGAGAAGGTCAAATATTTATCACCCAATGAAGTACTTGCGACTAGCAAGAATCTTTATAAAAACATAGCAGATATTAACCTTTTAACAGCCTACATTGGATATATAAGAAAAACAGTCTTACATTTATTCCGCCAAGGTCACACATTCTCGACCCAATTCTCAATCTCGTCAGCTCTTCTGTCACATGGAAATTGAATAGCTAAATGATTGAGAGTACCCATTCGGAACAAGTGGAAAGCAATCCAATGCAAGTAGTTAAAGGAGTTTGTCTGCAGCACATTACATTTTAACAAACCATAAGCATGCTAGAAACGTGTCAAGCATGGAAATAAATACGACATGATTCATGCATGCATGATTTCTTTTAATACTGTTGTAGCCCTAGTCTCTATTACAATCTACCGATGAATGCATTAAATCGTGAGTTGTTTGTTATGATTTACGATCTTTGGATAGTTTACAATCATCCGAGATTGACTGTGAACTAATGTCATTTACAATTTTGTGTAATAAAAATAAATACTTGTATTCTTCTCACAGAGACCCGACACCCGGCACATCAGAGCTACTGCCTGTCAAATGGGAGCCGATCACGAAGACTTCTCAACCGTACCTCAGTCTAGATTCTGACCTGACCCTTGAAGCAAGACCCTTCCAGGAGAAAATGAGCTTCTGGGATGATTTCTACAGATCACATCGAGATCAACAGAAGTGGTTACAAGATTCGAATAAATGAGAAGGAATCCAAAATAATTGGAGTGTAAACTTCAGTGATTACAAAATTAAAGTATAAATAAAATTAAAGCATGTCTATAGTCTGTTTTGATTCCTTTTGACTACCTTAAATACAGACACAATTAAAGAACAATAGGTTTTCGATCGCCGGCGCTCGATTGGGGCTTAATGAATTAATATATTTTTTAAACCTAGCCTTACACTAAAAATTATTGCTGTATCGTAGATATTTTTTAAAGCAGGAACAACGACTCCTCCCGTTAGGAGAGTGTGCGGCGTGTTAGACTGTTAATTACTAAAATCTCACCTATGGTGCTGCAGGTGGGACTAAAGTCTTTGCCGTAAGTGAAGGAACAGGCCGTCAAGCACCACATAGATCCAGGAGGTGTTAGAAATAAAATATATTTAAAAAAATATTCTTTATTTAGTTTAAAGAACATAATTCAAATTGCCATTTTATAAAGGGTTGCTCTAGATCTAACAGACAAATTCAAGTCTATAATATTTAGGAATGGTGGTAATTTCTTCTTGATTGGCATCCATTTGTTGGGACTAGGCAAGTTCCGATAATATTTCGGGCGTGGGGTCACTGAAATATGTAAATCTACACTAATATAATAAAGAGGTAAAGTTTGTTTTTTTGTTAGTTTGTTTTTTTGTTAGTTTGTTTTTTTGTTTGTAGGGGGTAATCTCTGGAACTACTGGTCCGATTGGAAAAATTTTAGTAACAACAGAAAGCTGCTTTACTCCTTAGTGACATAGGCTATATTTTATGTACGCGGGCGAAGCCGCTGACAAAAGCTAGTTATAAATATATCAGCTAATTTTAAAATCCGTCATCTTACCAAGGTTCTGGGATACTTTATCAATGAACTAGCTTCTAGTAGAAGAATAAAAATCATTGCACGCCTCTCGCTTTGGTTCAGTACCACTATATCTGGGTCACAAGTCTGTTATTACAATAGTGTCAGAATATTCTATCATTGATTTCATAAATCTATATATATAAAAATCAATTGCTGTTCGTTAGTCTCGCTAAAACTCGAGAACGGCTGAACGGATTTATCTTATCTTGGTCTTGAATTATTCGTGGAGGTCTAGGGAAGGTTTAAAAGGTGAGAAAAATTCGAATAGGGTAGAGTAGGGTAGAGTAGGGTAGAGTAGGGTAGAGTAGGGTAGAGTAGGGTAGAGTAGGGTAGAGTAGGGTAGAGTAGGGTAGAGTAGGGTAGAGTAGGGTAGAGTAGGGTAGAGTAGGGTAGAGTAGGGTAGAGTAGGGTAGAGTAGGGTAGAGTAGGGTAGAGTAGGGTAGAGTAGGGTAGAGTAGGGTAGAGTAGGGTAGAGTAGGGTAGAGTAGGGTAGAGTAGGGTAGAGTAGGGTAGAGTAGGGTAGAGTAGGGTAGAGTAGGGTAGAGTAGGGTAGAGTAGGGTAGAGTAGGGTAGAGTAGGGTAGAGTAGGGTAGAGTAGGGTAGAGTAGGGTAGAGTAGGGTAGAGTAGGGTAGAGTAGGGTAGAGTAGGGTAGAGTAGGGTAGAGTAGGGTAGAGTAGGGTAGAGTAGGGTAGAGTAGGGTAGAGTAGGGTAGAGTAGGGTAGAGTAGGGTAGAGTAGGGTAGAGTAGGGTAGAGTAGGGTAGAGTAGGGTAGAGTAGGGTAGAGTAGGGTAGAGTAGGGTAGAGTAGGGTAGAGTAGGGTAGAGTAGGGTAGAGTAGGGTAGAGTAGGGTAGAGTAGGGTAGAGTAGGGTAGAGTAGGGTAGAGTAGGGTAGAGTAGGGTAGAGTAGGGTAGAGTAGGGTAGAGTAGGGTAGAGTAGGGTAGAGTAGGGTAGAGTAGGGTAGAGTAGGGTAGAGTAGGGTAGAGTAGGGTAGAGTAGGGTAGAGTAGGGTAGAGTAGGGTATAGTAGGGTAGAGTAGGGTAGAGTAGGGTAGAGTAGGGTAGGGTAGAGTAGAATAATCTGTTGCCGGGAGCGAAGCCGCGGGCAAAAGCTAGTCTCTTCTAAAAATTTAATGGCTGCTTTTTAATGTTAAACTACTGACATTAAAAGAAATGGCATAAAATGGTATTGTCGTATAAAATGACAAATAATTGTCAGGCCTAAGTGGTAATCTGCAAAAAAATTGACAGTTTTTTTTATCAGTGACCTACCATTCGAACGTTATTGTGCAGTCATTTCTTTTAATTCGTTAGAAGACAGCAAGACAGCTCGTACTTCAATTCTATTACGAAACCACTGATCTTGTTGGAATGACGATATTATGAAAATATCAGACTTCGGCCTCAGGTTTATTAGTTACCATAGTCCTGTTAGTGATCCCTGTACAATGTTGAGAACTGGGTCGGGCTATATCTGTAGTACGGCACCTTTGATTCGTTAAGAAATTGCTTCAGAGCAAGACTCTGATGGATAATCCTTGCCGCAAGGTTATCCAGATCTATGCAGCTATTCCTCGTTAGCTAGATTGAAAAAAACAGAAATAATGTAACGGATTTTTTCACCCGGTCGATGACACGCCCGACAGATATCAACAGTGCCGTCTTTCACAATATATCTTCGGTAGTTGTTTGTAATGATAACTTCGCCCATAATTTTATTATTATTATAAAGCCTTGTCTTTAACCCAGGACCTTAGATTATAAAACAAAATGCAGATAGACCGCGCGGAGCCATCCGGATGGTGCGGGGATACCGCACGGTGTCCCGCGAGGCGGCGAGCCTCCTTGCTGGCCTACCACCGTGGGATCTGGAGGCAACAGTCCTTGCACGCATGCACGACCAGCGCGTGGAGGTGCAACGCCGGGGCGAAGATCCGCTGCCCGAACATGTCGAGGCGTGGCGGAAGGAGCTCCGGCGAGATCTCATGGTGAAGTGGAAACAGCGACTGTCGCAACCCAGCGCTGGGCACACCGTAATCTCAGCGGTAGTGCCCCTCTTTGAGGCGTGGCTGGATAGACCTCACGGCGTCCTCACCTTCCGCATGACGCAGGTTCTCACCGGACATGGGAAGTTCGGGAGATTCCTGCACCGGATTCGTGCGGAAGAGACGTCCGGGTGTCGCCACTGTGAGGCGAGCCCGGAGGACACGGTGGAGCACACGGTGGAGGTGTGCCCTGCTTGGGAAGAGCATCGCCGTGTCCTCGTGGGGGTGATCGGCGGCGGCGACCTCTCGCGCCGGGCCCTGGTTCAGGCCATGGTCCGCAGCGAAGAGGAATGGCAGGCGGTCGCCTCCTCCTGCGAAGCAGTAATGCTCGTAAAGGAGGAGGCCGACCGCATAAGGCAAAGGCAACGGCGCACTCGCCGTAGCCGTCGCCGCCGCGATCCTGCCGATATCCGGCCACCGTAGACACTGGCTCGCGGACGGTGAGCAATGGGTAGCTCGCCGTCCGGTCGTCTGTAAGACCGAGTCCTAGTCGTCAACGGCGCGCACCGTTCCCGCGCGCCTCAAGGAGTTGTCAGCAAACTGCAGGGGCCCTTCAGGGTCGAAGCCTCCTGGAGTCTAGAGGGTGGTGGGAAACTGTTACCTCGACTCCAGGAATAGGGCAAGGAAGGTTCGGGGTAGGTTTTTTAGTCAGTAAGAGTCTGACACTAGTCTCCCGCTCCGCCCAAGAGCGGGTTTCGTCATTGGATGATTTTCACCTACCATAAAAAAAAAAAAAGATAGACCGCGCGGAACACGAAAGTGAAGCCAACAAAATAAATACAAATAGAAAAACGAATACACTCTCGCGTCAGTACGGCACGAAGCGTCGCATCGTTAGTACGTCACTGAAGGTCAAGGACAATATTTATATTTTCGAGAATAATGCCGTCTTGAGTGTTCAAACAAAAATTGTTCCCAAAAACAAAAAAAAAAACAAGATGGTATATCTTTTCATAGGTAAATTTATATTAATTATTTGTTTATTTAGACACTAGCTTCTGCCCGCGACTTCGTCCGCGGAAAATTTGTGAGACAAAAGTTGTGATAGCTCGGTTAATATCCATGTTATATAAATAATTTATAGCCTATGTCACTCAGGAGCTATAATAGAAAACTGCTTTACAGTTTTCTATTATAGCTTCAATTTTCCCAATCGAACCATTAGTTCCAGAGATTACCTCCTACAAACAAAAAAATAAAAAAACAAAAATTACCTCTTTATTATATTAGTGTAGAAGTGTAGATGTAGATTATTTAGACAATATTTTACGCGATTACTTTTGGGTTTTGTGTTCCAAGATTTGGAACACAAAACCTCAACAAAATCTGTCAGTGTTGTTAGTTTATTTTGAAACATTTACCCTTAAATTGGGAAATTTGTATTGGAAACAAGATTATCAATTTAAAAAATATTTATTATATCGTTTTTAATATTTGCAATATTTACTTGGTAAAATTACATTTTTGTAAATTTTTATTATGGTGAATGTGGGGACTATGTGGATTACTTTTCGTTTTCCTTAATTTTAACATAATGTTTGGCAGTTATGAGTAGTTTTTGCGGCCTACCCAAATGTCCTTTCTTTGGTATTGTTCGTCAAATCGTTGAGCTCCTTAGTAGTCTTGAGGTGAGCTACACGAATACTGACAAATGCTTGCACTGACTCGACAAGTCCACTCAGAACTGTGTGGTTCTTTCTTCAAAAGACCATCTCAGACTCCAATCTGCATGCTTCTCATATGATTTGACCATTAAGTACATGTTTGTGTATGGACTTTAAAACAGACTTTGACCCCTGAGTTTGTTTCGGTGTTGCTTCTCAGGGTAGTCAGCTAGGAAACACCGGCCTCATCTAGTATCAAAAGACGAAAATAAAATTGTCGTGTAAAAGAGTTTGTAAAACCCTACTTACAAAATAAAATCATTTATCGTTAACCAAATAACTTTAACTAATGAATATTGTTTACAATAAATAACACCATTTTCATTTTATTTGCAAAATTTTTTTTAAACCCTTTCATACAAACCTTGTCCTGAAAATATTACAAACACAACAATAAACATTCACTTAAATAGGTTCAGCGTTCTTAAGTTATGTACAATTACGTACATACATTTCGGAAATTGATTTTTATTAATATACAATGTGTTAAAAATTAAATGCAAGAACTTCGTCCACTTACGCACTATCGTAAAACAAACACGTTAAAAAAAATTTTTAAGCACTTTTATATTATTTCTTTTGCAAATACATTTTATTTATAATTCTAAGGAAGTACTTACCTTTCTTGCAGTTAATTTTTTAACACCTAATAGATAGGTAATGATATAATATGGGTAATTTTGTTATTATCCTGGCAACCGTAACGCACACCGAGAAAACGTATGTTTACAGTGCTGTCACGCACACATGTCTGCAAGCGTGGCTTCACTTTCGTGTTACGCGCGGTCTATCTGCATTTTGTTTTATAATCTAAGACCAGGACAATAGCAAAATTAAAACCACTTTCTTTTTTATTAGAACCGTACTTCAAGAGAAGCCATAAGCGTAAATTTTGAAGAAATAAACTACCAAACAAAAATTCAACTGTTACATTCCATTACGACATCATTATCAGTAGCTTCGATAACTATGTCAGTAAGATGCTGTTTTATCTTAAATTTCTCATCTTTAGATATGATTTTTTTGATATTTAAAGATGCAGTTGCCTCTTAGTCAGTGCAGAAATGTCTCGAGTGTTGGACATGATGTGGTCTGCAATTCTGTTGATATCTATGTGTGGTCTGGTCCAAAGTCAGTTCAGGGTCGATCCTCTTGTCTCTACGAAGGGAGGTCTGATCCGGGGACTAAGATCTGATCAGGGCTACTCGAAGTTCTTAGGAGTGCCATATGCAGTGGTGGATAAGAACAATCCTTTCGGGGTAAGATTTCATATTTTCATCGATATACGGTTATTTAAGTTAATGTAACGTAGTGGTGACTGTCTCATAGTTACATTATAGGAATCGGGGTTTCAATTTACTATCTATTTTAAAACAAGGCTTTAGTTCATGATGCATCTATAAGCAGCACCACCTAAGAGATGAAAGTCATACCTATCCGATATTTTCTTCTGGAGTTGGAACTAACCCGCATTCTGCCGAAAAATATAATGCAGATTTCAAAAGCCATCAATATGTTTTGCTATACATACCTAACAACATCCTGGACTAGATATTATATTGGACCCACTAGTCGCTAAAAGTTCGCTAGTTATTAACGGTTCATAGTTAGCACATTGTAAAAGACTTGATAATAAGTATTACTTTAAATTGCTTGCTAATAACTTGCTACGAGATAACACTATAGACTAAATTACTATTTAATTCACAGGCGGCACTACCACATCCCGGATTTGACAACATCTTCGAAGCATACGAGTCAAACGCGTGTCTTCAAATCGAGAATGATGCCGTCATCGGTGACATCGACTGTCTTACCCTGGATATCTACGTGCCAACTATTGCTAACTCCCACAATCGTTTACCAGTCATGATTTGGATACATGGAGGCGGCTTTGGTGTAGGCAGCGCTAGTGCCTTCGGCACTCCAAACCCTTTACTAAGAAATGACGTCATTGTAGTAGCAATTAATTACAGGCTTGGTATTTATGGTTTTATGTGCCTGGACATTCCAGAAGTACCAGGAAATCAAGGACTCAAAGATCAAGTGCTAGCTCTGAGGTGGATCAATGAAAATATTGAAGCTTTTGGAGGAAATGCTAAGCAAATTACAGCGTTTGGTCAAAGCGCTGGTGGAGTGTCTATTAACTTGCACCTGTTGTCTCCATATGAAAGCTTATTTCAAAAAGCAATCATTCAAAGTGGTCCTGCTCTAAGTCCATGGGCACTAGTAGAATCTAATATTACGATACCCTCAGCACTAGCAGCAGCATTAGATTTCGACACTGATGATATACATGAGGCACTTGATTATCTCGCCTCAATCGATCCACGTACCTTAACAAAATTAGCTTATGATTTACAAATAATAAGTGTTGTTGGTATTAGAGGTACCACACCTCAGTTATATCCTTGTATTGAAAAAGATATTGAAGGTGTTGAACATTTCATCACAGAGGATCCCATGAATTTAGTTTCCCCAAAAGTAAGCAATACGCCTATCATTATCGGGAACACAGATAATGAAATAGCCTTCATGTATGAAAACGCAGATGCAGATTTCTTGTCAAACTACAATTTCGATTTAGTAACTCTTGCATTTGATTTCGGAGACAATTTAGAAGATGCGTTAAGTAACGTCAGACACTTTTACATTGGTGATGAGAAGGCAAGTGAAAATGTAAAAGATGAAATTACGGACTTTGCCTCAGACTTTATATACAACCACCCAACACAAAGAATGGCTGAAAGATTTTTAGATATTGGTACTAAAACGGTTTACCGCTATGTTTTCTCATATAGCGGTGATAGAAATTATTTTAAGTCAGTCCGTAACTTGAATTCAACTGGAGCTGTTCATGCAGATGAAATTGGTTATCAATTTGACAGTGATCTATTCAGTGGAGATACTATCACCCACGAGGACCAGCTTATGATTGACAGATTAGCGACTTTATGGACTAACTTCGCTAAGTACGGGTAAGTGTAATTTTTAACAAGAAAATTAAAAGTAATTTTCAAGACAATAATACAAAATTTTAATTCTTCTTATTAATGTTACAGCCAACAATAAAGTCTCATCATTTTTTTCTTCCTATCCTTATTTTGAAGCATTTATAACCTATAACAATAGGGTAAAAAGGCACTAATTCCTTTTGGATAAAAAATGACAAAAAGCTTATAAGTGCAATAATAGGTTACTAAATAGTAGTAATTTATGTTTAAGACAAAAATCTTCTAAATTATAACAAACACAAACACTTTTATAAATGGTTTGTGATTGTTATAAATGAGTCTCCTTACATCGCACTATTATCTTCCTGCTCTTGTCCCGTTTTATTTGGACTTGGCGCAACACGGTTTTGTCTCCCATTCTGTCCTGTCACCTGTCACGCTATCACTAACTCCCTTTTCATTCATATTCATATTTCATCACTTCTCACACAATACATCCATATTTTCATTAACATTTTAGCTTACCTCTCCATCCATCTACATGTCAAGTTTTTTTAAACTTTTAGTAATAGGCGTTTTTATCTCTCCTCTTTACATGACCATATCAAGACGAACGATACTCTTTCAACTTTGCAGTCCCTGGTGCTACAAACTAGCTGTCTTTTTTTTTGTTTACCTGTCTCAACTGGTGAGAATTACGACATAGCAATGTAAATGATAAGAAACTATCTCGGTATATCATTGATCATTATCTTATCTTCCATTTCATCGGTTCTTGAATTATAAGGTTGGGTGACCTACATATTATACTATCGCCACTACATTACTAATGCAATCTCATATCGAGTAAAAGGGCGACTTTGCCCACGACTTCGTTTGCGAGAATATTTAATTGTATCAAGCTTATTAACCATAACAATTAGAATCTTCCATACAATCTTTTTTTTTTTTGAGCTGTGGTGGCCGAGTGGTAACGGCCCTGACTTACGTGTTGTAGGTCGCGGGTTCAAACCCAGTCAGGCGCATTACTTTGTGTAATTTATATCATCACCACTGCTCTCAAAACGGTGAAGGAAAACATCGTGAATAAAACCGGCATGTCCTAGAACCAAAAATTCGAAGACATGTGACATCCACCAACATGCACTGGGCCCGCGTGATGGATTACGGCCCATTCCCCTCTCTAGAGAGGAGGTCTGTGTCCCTGCAGTGGGAACATTAAAAAAAAGGCTGATGATGATGATACAATCTTTAAAACTTCCAATATAATTTAAATAAAATTTACTGACTACTTACAACTTCTGTTATTCAAGTACCATTATTGGCATACGAAATAATATTTTTCATTAAACAAAATTCCTCCTTTTTAAAATCCTTTTTAAAGGGGTGCCTTTACAGGTTACATTTTCAACTTTCTTTCTTAATACATGCCTACGTTTTTAAACGAAGCCCTGTGCAGTTTCACACGCCTATTCCTAGAAATTGGGCTATGCATTTCGATATGTCAGTCAGTTTCTTATATATATATTTTATAATCAACTACGTACTTTATGTAACTTTATTTATGCTAAGTTAAGGCTTTTGTTTTAACATAATATAGCTGCATCTTATACTGTTCCCACTGCTGGCACCCAGGCCTCCTCTTTAGGAGATGACTTTTTTTAAACTGATTTAAACTATTGCTTGACTGCGATCCCATCTAATGGTAAGCAGTGATGCAATCGTTGATGGTGACGCGTACTAGTTTAGCCTTCTTAGTGATGGATAATGAGAGTAACATGTGATGGCCGTGTGAGGAATGAGAATATCTTGAGTTCATATGTCTTTCGTTAAGTAACTATAAACAAAATTTGTATTCTTCTCACAGAGACCCGACACCCAGCACATCTGAGCTACTGCCTGTCAAATGGGAGCCGATCACGAAGACTTCTCAACCGTACCTCAGTCTAGATTCCGACCTGACCCTTGAAGCAAGACCCTTCCAGGAAAGAATGAGTTTCTGGGATATTTTCTACAGAGTATATCGAGACCAACAGAAATGGTTACAAGGTTCAAGCAAATGAATGAATCGAAAATCAATTAATTAATTAATTAATTGTTTGTTGATCGTTTTTTAATTACTTAATTGGAGTGTACAATTTGGAGGATAATAATTTGATTTATATATTCCAATGTATTTAATTGTATTTATTTATAATGTTTTAACAATTTTATATACGTAATTAAAAAAATGTTACTCTGGATTTAAAATAAAAGATAAGTAACAATAAAATAAACTATCCACTCACATTATTTTATCTTACCATATTATTCCTGTATCATAGATTTTTTAATGGTAAGTCATCAACGACACCTTACGCAGAGTACGTGGGCATTCGACCACAAAAAGAGTAAGTAGCCATGGACTTTCTTGCTTATTCTTTCCTATAGGAAACGACTCATTTGGAACCGTGCAATATTTTCTGATGTTTTTTAAGTGCCCATGTGTCAGGCCTCAGTGAAATGAAAATATTTTGAAAAGAAAAAAACACTTGAAATAGAATTGTAGGTGTATTGTACATGATGGTCAAACTTTTTGGTACCTATATTAAAACCCACACTTCGAGAGAAGTCGCGAACACTGCTGGTATCTTAAAAAATAATTTAACAAAAAACATTCAACTCCATTTTATCAATAACTTTGTTATTTTATCAATAGCTTCGATATCTATGTCTGTAAGATGCTGTTTTATCTTTAGTCTCTTATCTATGATCTATGATAGGAATTTTTCTAAATGTCTTCTTAGTCATAGCAGAAACGTCTCGAGTGTTGGACATGATGTGGTCTACAATTCTGTTGATATCTGTGTGTGGTCTGGTCCAAGGTCAGTTCAGGGTGGATCCTCTTGTCTCTACGAAGGGAGGTCTGATCCGGGGACTAAGATCTGATCAGGGCTACTCGCAATTCTTAGGAGTGCCATATGCAGTGGTTGATAAGAATAATCCTTTTGGGGTAAGATGCTATATTTTGTGTTGTTATAGTTCTCTAAATACAGTTGGTCTACAGGGCAACATAGTATTCGTATAGAATATTTGACAATAAACTCTAAAAAGCGCTCTTTTAACTACCTTGACACCACATGAAAACCTGCAAGATAACAACATGAACTAAATAACTATTTAATTCACAGGCGGCAACTCCGCATCCAGGCTTTGACGGTGTTTTCGAAGCATATGAATCAAACGCGTGTCTTCAAGTGGAGAATGACGCCGTCATCGGTA
Organism: Mythimna loreyi; assembly: GCA_029852875.1. Lineage (NCBI taxonomy): Eukaryota > Metazoa > Arthropoda > Insecta > Lepidoptera > Noctuidae > Mythimna > Mythimna loreyi. Next base: position 18,065,559 of record CM056796.1, on the reverse strand, counting down.
CCATAGACTGCCTTACCCTGGATGTCTACGTGCCTAGTATTGCGAACTCCCAAAATCGCTTACCTGTCATGGTTTGGATACATGGAGGCGCTTTCGTTACTGGTAGCGCAACAGCGTTCGGCTCTCCAAACCTATTACTGATGAATGATGTAATTATAGTAGCAATCAATTACAGACTTGGTATTTACGGCTTCATGTGCCTGGATATTCCAGAAGTACCAGGAAATCAAGGACTCAAAGATCAAGTGTTAGCTCTGAGGTGGATCAATGAGAATATTGAAGCTTTTGGAGGAAATGCGAAGCAAATTACAGTGTTTGGTGAAAGTGCTGGTGGAATCTCTGTGAATCTGCATTTGTTGTCTTCATATGAAAGCTTATTTCAGAAAGCAATCATTCAAAGTGGTCCTGCTCTAAGTCCTTGGGCGCTAGTGGATTCTAATATCACGGTACCCTTAGCACTAGCAGCAGCATTAGATTTTAACACTGACAATATACATGAAGCCCTTGATTATCTCGTCTCAATTGATCCGCGTACTTTAACTCAGTTAGCTTTTGATTTAGGAATATCAAGTTTTGTTGGCACTGAGATACCTCTGATATATCCTTGTATTGAAAAAGATATAGAAGATGTTGAACATTTCATCACAGAAGATCCTGTGAATTTAGTTTCTAATAAAATAAGAAATATGCCGATCATTATTGGGAACACAGATAATGAAATGCCCTTCTTATATGGAAATGCAGATGCAGATTTCTTTTCAAACTATAATTTCGATTTAGTAAATCTTGCATTTAATTTTGGAGACAATTTAGAAGATGCGTAAGTAACGTCAGACACTTTTACATTGGTGATGAAAAAGCAAGTGAAAATGTAAAAGATGAAATTACGGACTTTGCTTCAGATTTTTTGTTCAATCACCCAACGCAAAGAATGGCTGAAAGATTTTTAGATATTGGTGTTAAAACTGTTTACCGATATATTTTTTCATATAGCGGTGATAGAAATTATTTGAAGATAAGTCGACACTTGAATTCTACAGGAGCTATTCATGCTGACGAGCTTGGATATTTATTTGACAGCGATATATTCAGTGGAGATACTATCACACCCGAGGACCAACTCATGATTGACAGAATAACGACTCTTTGGACTAACTTCGCTAAATACGGGTAAGTGCATTTTTTAATAAAATGGATATAGAAAAAAAATAGAATGAAATGAAATGAAAAGAAATAGATATATAAAATGAAATAGTTAAAGAAGATATAAAATGAATAGATATGAAATGAAATAGATGTGGAAGATTATATCAAGATGACGTTAATATTTTTTTCTTATATTCCTCTGGTGCCATAAATTATAGTTTTTAATAAAACTATAGCAAAATCATAATGGTTTTTATACAATTACAAGTTGACAGTGTCAATACTTACTTTTTTGACAGTTTGGTTGAAAAAAAGCACTAATTTCTATTGGTTAATGAGTACCTGTGAGAAAACTTAGGAATCCAATAGTAAAAGGCAGTAATTGTGAAGAAGAGTTAAATTGTGAGATATTCAAATTCTTACTTCTCAATAAAGTACTTGCGGCCAGCAGAAATAAGGCTTCACACAAAAATACAAATATTTTTTGGAAGTATACGGAACAGAGAGTAAAGTCCCACATACCTCCATTAAAAAAGGGAGGATCCTCCGACCAGATAGGTGTTATTGTCTGGTAGGCAACTGCTCGGTAGTTGATTTCGTACTGTCGTATACGCTCAAATCGCGTGGAGAACTTTGCGCGATGCAGGTTTCTTGTAGTTCTTATGTGACACCATAGATGGAGCAACAGTTTTAACCCACTTAAGATATATGTATATTATTATTAGACTAACCAAGTCTTAAATTCGTTTCATTGTAATTAGTGCTTTGAATTTTAATTTCATTTATATATTTCGTCATAAAATAAACTAAAATTTAGCATTATTCTCACAGAGACCCGACGCCCGACACATCTGAGCTACTGCCTGTCAAATGGGAGCCGATCACGAAGACTTCTCAACCGTACCTCAGTCTAGATTCCGACCTGACCCTTGAAGCAAGACCCTTCCAGGAGAAAATGAGTTTCTGGGATATTTTCTACAGGCTATATCGAGACCAACAAAAATGGTTACAAGGTTCAAGCAAATGAGACGGAATTAAAAAATAATTAGATTATAACAAATACATTATTTTAATGCTCAAAAAACCAAAGCATAAATAAAATTAAATCATGTAGTCTATTTTGATTGATAGTTTTTTAAACCTTACCTTACACTAGATATTATGCCTATATCGTGGATTTATTTTTGAGGTGGGAAATCATTCAATCACTCAATTGGATCTAAGACGGAGCAGGAGGGCGTTCTATTACTTAGATACAAAATTTTCACCTATGTTCTTTCTGTAGCGTTTTGGGACCACTTGCTACCTTTTCGGAAGTATTTTTTTTATTTTTTGTTCGACAACTATCACACAACGCCGTCTAGTCCCAAGCTAAGCAGAGCTTGTGTTATGAGTACTAGACAACTGATAAACATACTATATACTTTTAAATACATACATATTTTAGATAAATTACACCCAGACACAGAACAAATGTTCGTGCTTATATGCTAATATAAAAATCAATGCCACATTTTGTTGTTATTTTATAACTCAAAACCGGGCTCATCTATCCAAACCAAATGTTTAGGCTGTTCGGACTATTTAGGAGATGGTTTATAGAAGTATGGACAAAATCTGTCGAGCGGTTCTTCATTTATCATATTTTTCTGTTGCCGAAAGCGAAGCCACGGGCAAATGCTAGTGTTTTATATAGGCAACTACAGAAAATAAGCATTATTTATCTACACTAATATAATAAAGAGGTAAAGTTTGTTTTCTTGTTTGTAGGAGATAATCTCTGGAACCACTGGTCCGATTGGAAAAATTTTAGCAACAATAGAAAACTGCTTTACTCCTAAGTGACATAGGCTATATTTTATGTACGCGGGCGAAGCCGCTGAAAAAAGCTAGTGTTTAATACTTTTAGAATAAGGTCTAAATGTCATGTGTTTTATTTATGAAAAATAACAAAAATTTAAATCTATCAAAAATCGCAGAAGATGTCAGCCACCCATGCCTTCTTTTTACAGTGCCCTTGAGTGGAGAAGGAAACTGTGTCAGACTCTTACTGACTAAACGACCCACCCTGATCCATCCTTGCCTTAATCCTAGGGCCGTTGGTGTTACACTTTCGCATCAAATCTTAGCCCCAGGAGGCTTCCAGTGCTTCTGAGTCCCTTCAGTTCATCGACAACTCCTCGCGCGGGAACAGAGTGCGCTGTAGACGACTTGGGTTCCAACCGACCGGACGGCAAGCTACCCATTGCTCGCCGTCCGCAAACCCGCACCTACAATAGCCGGGAATCGGGATCGGAACCGCGGCGTTGGCGGTCGCACCGATTCAGTTCAGTTCAGTTCTTGATGGAAATAAAATGTACAAGTTTTCATCTAAGATAATCTTTATATAATCTATAGAACATATCCCAAAATTTCATTTTGTCGTGGGCTGCTCTAGACTTTAAAGTCAAATCTAAGTTTATATCTAGGTATGGCCGCGTTGTTTTCGTAATAGGTATCCATTTGGTCGGTAACGATTGGTTCCCTGTCTTGGGCCCCCACATCTTATCGACACTGAAAAAAGTAATATAATTATGTATCATCGTAATTCAAAAAAGGCCATGTAAAAAGGAGGGATGAAACGCATGTTACAAAAAAAGCTATGAGTATAAATGTGGATGGATGGAGAGGGAGAGGGAGACCAAAGAAGATATGGATGGATTGTGTGAGAAGTGATATGGAAGACAGAGGAGTTAGTGATAGCGTGACGGGTGACAGGACAGAATGGAAGAAAAAAACATATTGCGCCGACCCCAAATAAAACGGGACAAGGGTAGGAAGATGATGATGATCATCATAATTCAAAATCTAGCAACTTATCAAGATTCTTGGTACTTTTTATGATTAGATGCACTCTTTATCAACGAACAAGCGTCTGCCAGTGCCTTCAAACGCGAAAAAGAAAAACAGAACTGAAAAGAAAAAATCGACCAAGAGCGTGTCGGGCTACTCTCAGTGTAGGGTTCTGTATTTTCCCGTCCGTCACAAATACCTCACAATGTAACAGACCCCAGTAGATCATGTAAAAATTAGTAACCCAACTTCCCGAGAGATGGCGCTGTACCCGGTGGTAATTTTGGATTGCGTGAACCGATTTTAATCTTTTTGTATTTTTATTTGAAAGAAGATACGCTTAGGATAATGAAATATGTAAAAAAGATTAAAAAAAATCTTGCATGTACAATTAAATTACAAAATTAGTTCAGAAGGTATTTTTTTTTAATTTTTAAAAACTGTTCATCTTATCAAATTCAAAATAATGTTCCTAAAAAGTTTATTTAAAGGTCTATTTTTGAGATTTATTCATATTTTTTTAACTTATAATTCAAAAGTTAGAGGGAGGGACTTTTTTTACTTTTGGAGCGATTATTTTCGAAAATACACTTCTCATCAAAAAAATCGAAACACTTCCGTTTTCATTGTTTCTGTCCGAATTTAACACAAAAAAGAATTCATACGATGAAAAAAAATACATATATTATAGCTGGCAGTTTGGCCATTACAGTAATAAGCGAAAATTCTAAATTCAAAATTAGAATTTCATTTGTTTATCTTATAAACGAAATGAATCACTGTTTTGAGACAAATGTGTGTTTAGGGTTGGAGTACATTTAGCGTTTAAAAACTAAAAATTGGCGCCTATCCTTAAACTTTTTGTTTTTTATTTCAATACTGTGACTTTGGGACGTCTGAAAAAAGGTTTTTTTTCTAAAACGTATGGATACTTCGCCCACAGAAGCCGCCCAAGTTGTGGCATTGCTGGATTCTGGCCTTAGTCAGCGTGTTGTGGCTGCAAGACTGCATCTAAGCCTGTCATCTGTTCATAGAGTCTATAAACGTTATCGGGAGACTGGTTTGTTCACGCGCCGTTCAGGATCTGGCAGGAATCGGGTCACTTCTGAGCGAGATGATCGATTTATTGTAACAACTTCTTTAAGAAATCGACGCCTTAACGCTTTTCAACTGCAGCAGCGGCTTCGTGTTGTACGAAGGGTGGCTGTAAGTGACTCTACAATTAGAAGAAGGTTGAAGGATCGTGGACTGGTACCGCATAAGCCAGCAAATGGGCCGAAATTAACTGCAGACCATCGAAGAGCGCGCCTTAACTTTGCACGTGAGCACCTAAATTGGTCATACCTACAGTGGAGCAAAGTTCTCTTTTCTGATGAGTGTAAAATTATGCTGTATGGCAACGACGGAAGGAACAAGGTCTACAGAAGAGACGGAGAACGCTATGCACAATGCTGCATTGAAGAAAAGGTCAGCTATGGTGGCGGTTCGTGGACGGTTTGGGGAGGAATCAGCGCCGACGGTAAGACAGAGCTTGCTTTCGTGTCTGGGCCACGTCTGCCTGCACTAAACTGTCATCGGTACGTCGAAGAGTGTCTCGAGCCTCATGTGATGCCCTATGCACATTTTATTGGCAACGGCTTCATATTCATGCACGACAATGCTAGGGCTCACACCGCGGGCGTCGTACGAGATTATCTTAACGAAGTCGATATCTCTATTATGGAATGGCCAGCAAGAAGCCCGGACATGAATCCCATTGAACATCTATGGGATGAATTAAAGAGACGAATTCGAGCAAGAGATCCTGCCCCAGAAACACTTAGCCAGCTGCAAGATGCAATCCAAGAGGAATGGGACAATATACCACAGCATGTGATCGTGACTCTCATCCGATCGATGAAGAACCGTATGGAAGCAGTAATTAGAGCTCGGGGAGGGAATACAAGTTATTAAATAAACGTTTTTTAGCTTTTTTTTTCATTTACGTGTGTTGTTTTATCCATTTCCTTTATACTCCATACGGAATAAAAATGACTCATTTAACAAAATACGAAACCTATGAAAAATTCATTTAAATTTAGAACATTAACATTAAGATTTGATAAGCTCATATTACTCACTATTAAACGACATTTAACATTTATTCCTAAATGTACACATTTTTCTGATAATCCTGACAAAACGTAAACTTGCAAGGTGTTTCGATTTTTTTGATGAGAAGTGTATTATCCGCGGACGGACACACAGACAGATAGCTGTCTATCTGTCCGTCCGCGGATAATCTCAACAAGGAACCCTTATAGTTTCGCTAAATGTGTATTTGGCGAAACTATAAGGGTTCCTTTATTTATTTATTTATGTACACACAAACACTTACAAAAAGAAAATAACACATACAGATAGAAGAGTACAAAGGTACTGCTTATTTCTAAGGAAATTTCTTCCAGCAGACCTGCGACAGGAGAGTTGGATGAGAAATGTAGACACAGTGTGTATAAATAATTTATAAAAGTTAAAGTACCCTAAAATCAAAGTCATATAATACTTACAAATAAATATATCAATAACCATAAATAGAATGTACACATATATAGATGCAATACATACATAATTATAATAATACCTACATAACTATATAGACAGATATGTTTTCAGCGTCACGGATCTTTGCTGGAAGTGAATTCCACAGTCGCACTGCATGAAAAGAGAAGGAGTTAGAATAGAAATGGGTATTATGGGGTGGGAAATTGAGATGGTATTTAGGGTGGGATCTACAAGGGGCATCGGCAGCACGTGTTAATGAAAAACGATCACGCAAGTAGCCAGGGTAAGCGGGGTTAAAAAGAATGTTGTACAAGACACATAATACCCGAGTGTTCCTGCGAAGACGGATAGGGAGCCACTTGAGATCCTTGCGGAATTGAGAAACATGGTCGTATTTTCTAAGACCAAAAACAAAACGGATACACAAGTTTTGTAAGCGCTCAAGTTTGTTTAATAGCTCCTCGGTGGCATCCAGGTAGCAGGCATCAGCATAATCGATGATAGGCTGAATTAGAGTTTGGGCAAGATAAATTTTGGTTTTGAATGGTAAAAACCTTTGAAGCGATTTTAGACTGTGAAAGGAAAAGTGCACCTTACGGCTAACCTCATTTACCTGTGCTCGCCAAGAGAGATTGCTGTCAATTAATACACCGAGATTCATAGCATTGTCGGTGTACTTAATAGTTGAGCCGTTAAGGGATAAAGGCGCCAAGGTAGAAATGTTAAGCGCATTGCGATAGTACCGACTACCTATGATCAGAGCCTGGGACTTGGAAGGATTAACCAGCAAGCCAAAGGATTTGGCCCGCTGATCAATGGCCTCCAGGTCGCGATTCATGGCATTAATCGCTGAGTCTGCATCAGCCAGCAAGAAGTGTCGATAGAGCTGCAAATCGTCTGCGTAAAGATGGAAGTTGGAAGTGATAAACCTAGTGACAGTGTTCATGAAGATAGTGAAAAGAAGAGGAGAGAGAACGCCACCCTAAGGAACGCTAGCAGTGAGGTCACACCAATCAGAGAAAATCTCATCAAGGCGGACACACTGAGAGTGACCCCGAAGATAAGAGTCTATCCAGGCTAACGCCGAGGAAGAGAAATTAATAGATTTAAGAACTCCAAGTAGAATATCGAAATCTACAGATTTGAACGCACAACTGAAGTCAAGCAGGACAAGCACGGTGAGAGATTTGTTGTCCATAGCCCACCGGATATCATCCGTGACTTTCAACAGTGCGGTCACCGTACTATGACCAGAGCGGAAGCCAGATTGGTAAGGGGAAATAATGGAGTTTAAGGATAAATACCTGGTGATTTGACCATGAACAATGTGTTCGAGAACTTTAGAGAGGAAAGGCAAAATGGAGATAGGTCTGAAGTGAGATAAGGATAATGGATTGTTTATTTTGGGAAGTGGTATTATATGAGCTTGCTTCCAAGCTGAAGGAAATGCGCCAGAATATAGGGAATAATTAAAAATATGAGTGAGAATTGGGAGCAGATGTGGAAGAATAGGAGTTATCATTCTCGAACACAGATTGTCATGACCTACAGCAGAAGAGGACTTCCTTGTTGACTACGGAACCCTAAAAAAGGATAAGAAAGACAGAGAAAGTCAAGAAATAAAAGAAAAGCCGCATAGTGCCCTTCACTAACGAAAACAATTAAAGAATTGTGTAAACACACACTCACCCAAACACTGCAAAATTGGTCCACAGTGTAGTCATTATATCAATAATGATCATGTCTTCTGGAGTCGTTTTATTACTTAATTCTTCGTCATCTAATAAATAATTGATCTCGCTACTCATAAAAATACCAGGCGCGTTTCTTCCACCTTCGTATGAGAAAACATACATATATACATTGGTAGCACCATTTTTCAAAAGCAAATCTGCCATCCTGTGGATCGGGTGACGAAATAAGTAATCTACTAACAAATCGCTCTTTGTATTATTTTCTTCTTCAAAATAAAATTGCCTCATAACATCCACAGCAAAACGATATTCAGGGCTATCTACTGGTATATCAAAATCTGATATCCATACTTCGTATACAACAGGACCAAGTACGGGAGGCAAATCACTGTACCCAATAATTACGGGAGTTGATCTTGCTTTAGATGATATTATATTCCTCGGATGCTCCGTTATAAAACTTTCTACTCCATTAAACTCCTTTTCTACAATTGGATGAAAAAACCAGTGAATCTTATTACTGAATATTCTTTTAATTTTAATTGGATTTTTATGTGTCAAATTTACCAGAAATCCATGTATATCTTTAGTATTGTAACCTGCTTTTTTAATACATTCTGCAATAGCTTGCGAATAATTGGATTTTCTTAGCCACATGGGTACTAAAGCGGATGTGCTGTGTATGATTGCTCGATGGAATAATTTTTCGTGTGACGAAAATAGATGAAGATTAACTGATAGACCACCGAACGCGGTTACTTCGAAAACGTTTCCGCCAAATAATCTGATGTTCTTTCTGATCCACTTAAAAGCTAACACTTGGTCTTTAAGTCCTTGATTTCCTGGTACTTCTGGAGTGTCCAGGCACATAAAACCGTGAATACCAAGTCTGTAATGAACTTCTATCACAATGACGCTATGGCTCATCAAAAAGTCAGGCTTCATGATTTTAGTCTTGTGCTGAAAATCCGATTCGCTTTTGATCCATACCATGATTGGTAAAAGGTCAAGTATCTTAGGATTATTCGGTACGTAGATGTCAAGGGTGAGGCAGTCGATAACACCGGAAATAACTACATTCTCTATCCGGAGGCATGGTTTTGACACCTTTGCATCAAAATCTTTATTGATCCCTGGATGCGGTTTGGATGGCTGTTAAATCAAGATTTTATTATTAATCGCTAATCTATCATCAAACCCTGAAAACTGTCTAGAATCAGAATCTCCATACAAAATTTAGCATGCCTCTATGTATGTTACTAAACATAGATTGTTTAGTAACATAGAAGAACCCTCACATTCTTGGCTTTAGCGTCTATTGACAAGTATTTAAGACCTACGACATGTGCAACGGGTCACGCCATCTATCGGCTACTCTAGATACCTGGTGTAATAGCAGTTCAATACACTAACATTTAACAAACTCACAATAGCGCCGTCTATCAATTCATTGGATACTAATAGGATAATTGTATTGTTGTTGTAATTGTATTTTATTGTATTGTAGTTGTGTTGTTTGTTTGTCGAGTATTTTTATGTTGTTGTTGTTGTTGTTAGTTATTTAAATTCTAGATTCTTTTTGCATTAATTAATTACTTTAATTTGTTTCCTGTGAATTATATTAGAAAAGAAAAGAAAAGAAAAGAAAAGAAAAGAAAAGAAAAGAAAAGAAAAGAAAAGAAAAGAAAAGAAAAGAAAAGAAAAGAAAAGAAAAGAAAAGAAAAGAAAAGAAAAGAAAAGAAAAGAAAAGAAAAGAAAAGAAAAGAAAAGAAAAGAAAAGAAAAGAAAAGAAAAGAAAAGAAAAGAAAAGAAAAGAAAAGAAAAGAAAAGAAAAGAAAAGAAAAGAAAAGAAAAGAAAAGAAAAGAAATAAAAGTATATCTTGGGACTAGACGATGTTGTGTGACAGTTGTGAAATAGGTATATAATTAGTGACTCTACAATAACGCTACTTTCATGCCAATTTTTTCATCATCATCATTAGCCTTTTTGATGTTCCCACTGCTAGGACTCAGGGCTCTTCTCTAGGAGAAGGGATGGACCGTAATCCAATACGCGCCCAGTTTGTAGATATTACATGTCTTCGAATCCTCAACATATTATTTTTAGTGTATTATCAGGATCGCGTTTGAGAACTATCTCACTTAATGAGCAATGATGTGGTCGATGATGGAGCACGCTTGCCTAGAAGTAACCTAATCAATCTTGACTTTAAAAATTGCGACGGTCATGAGCATTCGGCCGTAACGTTAACATTCAAGGCGAACGTGTTACATTACAACATTACCGGACTGACTTGTACCCTTGCTCTAGCTCCAAGGACTATGCTCGATTGCGCTCCGCCTTTGGTACTTAATAAAAATGTCGGAATATCGAAGTCGTATTTCTGGCGGGCTTGTGAATAGCGAGCAATGGGTAGCTCGCCGTACAATCGCCGGGTAACGGTCCGGACGAAACCCAGTCGTCGACGGCGCGCACTGTTCCTTCGCGCCTCAAGAAGTTGTCAGCAATCCGTAGGGACCCTGCAGAAGGGTCGAAGCCAACTGGAACCAAGGGTTCGCGTCTGAAAGGAAGGCTCTGGCCCTAGTATAAATGGCAACGTAGGAATGGGGTAGGTTGTTTAGTCAATAAGAGTTTAACACTGTTTCCCGTTCCGCCCAAGGGTGGGATTCATCATTGGATGATTTTTACCTACCGTAAAAAAATCGTGTTTTTGGGTTCTGTGATTTTACTAACTTAAATATTTCTTATTCTATACTAGTAATTTTATGATTTAACACGTTAATCGCTATAACGGACACCGTGTGTCCGACAGTATACTATCCTTCGGGGCCACCTTCGGCCGTCTAGAAGGTATTGTAGTGATCAAGACCATGCGGACACAAGGTGACAGCCACGGCCCCCTGGACTTTGACGTATTGGCGATCACATGGGTTAAATATGGTTTTTAGTATAGCATTAAACGTTTTAAAAAGAATCTTGAGGATATTTTTGTCATTAAATTAGGTCATTGGGCCTTACAAAGTTGAGCAATGGTAATTTATTTCATCACCACTGCTTTCAAGAGGGTGAATAAAAACATCGTGAGGAAATCGGTATGTCCTAGAACCAAAATTTCGAAGACAGGTGACATCCACCAATTCGCACTGGATCCGCGTGGTGGCTTATAGCCAATCCCTCTCCTAGAGAGGAGGCCTGTGTCCCAGCAGTGGGAACATTAACAAGGCTGATGATGATGGTGATGCCTTACAAGGTTAAAACAAAAAAGGCTCACCGAAAATGGACGCTTTTCATCGACGATCCCATACGGTATTCCCAAATATTTCGTGTAACCTCCAACTGGATCGCTAATTCCTCTAATTTTGTGTCCTTTACTAGTCTGAATAGGGTCTTGGGATTGCACTATACCACATGTTAAGATCAATAGTATCGTCGACAACATGCCTAATCCTTGTGACTAAATAAGCTTTATAAGGATAAATAACCAGTTTATTTCGCATTACGTCTTCAAGAATAAATATTAAAATTTATACCACTATTCTAACAGACTGCCACTATATTTAAAAATATACTTTAAGTAATTCACTAGTGATTAAAATTTTTGGTTCGAAATCATGTGTTTGATTCATCGGGAAAAAGTGGCGAGTCGTTTAAAATTAACCCTGTATTGTAGATAGATATTAATTGCTTGGAACCATTGAGATCGTTAAAGTAACGAACATAGCAAAAAAGTAATTATAGAAAAACTATAAATCTTTCATACGTGCACTGAAAATAGCAAACACACTATAAGCTTGTAAAAAAGAAGACATGTGTATTTCAGGCGTTATGCGCTAACATCTTTATCAGACAATCTGGACTCGAAACTCTCACATCTGTGTTCAGTATCATCACAGTCGCAAACCTACAGTTACGGATAGACAAGGAGAGATATTAAGAACCAGCGCTGTCGTGCAAGCGAAATCGAAAACTAGCCGATTTCGGCTGTGTGAATTCGTGTCATGTAGTCCTGTGTGCTGAGTGCGAGTTGTTTTACGCTAACGCGATCGACGCGTATGTGACGTTTGGCGCTGCGATTGGCCCGCTCTAATCTTTTTAACCAATCAGAGAGCCGAACGTGCTAAACGTCTCGTTCACGTTAACGTAAAAACAACTCACACTCAGTACACTGATTTCAGTGGTCCACGCGCCAGCGAATGTCTTAATGACGTCATTATATGTATTTAATTTAGTAGATTACCAAATTTGACAAAATCAACAATTTTAAACTAATTAGGTATAGACCATGTCACACTTTTGTAATAACAGACTGAGGCCCAGGTGTCTCGCACCCTTGTTTACCTTAGCAATTACACCTCGTAAGTTGTTACATAAAAACAATTAACCCTTGAAACCGTGCGTAAAATTAATAATAGCTCCTGTCGAGTAATATATAATTTGGCGTATAAAGACGCAATTATATATTAATTTAAATCGGCACATACCTACAACAAACCATATATGACACAAAGTATCTGACTTGTTAACTTGAAAATGTTTGATTGGCCTGTTGGTCTAGTGGTCGGTAACCCTGACTGCTATGCCGGAAATCGTGGGTTCGATTCTCACCCAGGACAAATGTTAGAGTGATGAGCACAATCATTTGTTCTGTGTCTGGGTGTTATTTATCTGTAATATGTATGTATTTAGAAATATGTGAGTAGGTTTATCAGTTGTCTAGTACCCATAACACAAACTCTGCTTAGCTTGGGACTAGACGATGATGTGTGACAGTTGTGGAATATATTATACCTACAGGATAGAAAACAACTATCTATTTAGATTTCGGGAGTGCGAATGGATCGAATGGTTTGAGTAGAAATCGAAATAAAAGTTATGTTAGGTTAAGTAGAACAACCCCATGTTGTCAGCAACTGTACCCAGCAGGGTCGGAGCCTTCTGGGGCCAAGGGTTGATGCGAAAGCGGAATACCAGGGCCTTGGAACTAAGGCAGGAAGGAAGGGGGGTCGTTTAGTCAGTAGAAGTCTGACACTGTCTCCCGCTCCATCCAAGGGCGGGTTCGTCATTCAATGATTTTTTCCACCACAAAAAAAAACCAAAAGAACCATAAATAGGTATGACGGTCCACCTTGAATGTGCAGTAACGTTGTACAGAACACACAGCGCGCGAGACCGATTCACACTTGCCTGGTTTTTATATAATTAGTTTATCGAGCCAATACATGAACACCGTTTACCCCCAGTAGGAGACAAACAGATAAGCGACCAAGTAATTAATGTATCTACAAATAAATAATTGACACTGTTAAAGAGCTAATTAAGAAACCCAATCAGTGCGGCTCAGATTGAGCTTGTGAGTGGTTATGTGAACATAGTATTTTAAATTTAAAGAATACACGATTAAATTGTATATAAAAGTCGTGATTGTGAAAATAAGTTACAGAAAAACTTATGTGTAAAGTGCAGTGAAGAAAGATACAAATAAGTGTCAAGGATTTTGAAGGATTCTTCAGAGTGACTGATTTAATCGAAAAATATATTAAAAATCTGAGTTGGTGACAAGAAATTGGGTAAAAGGAAACAGCCCTTTTAGGCGAAATAATTTTATAAAACAAAGGAAATGGACCCTGAAAGACAGCCGTTGTTGGGTCATGGTTCCGACGTGAGATGTAGACGATTTGGGTAGGTACTTATGCTCTGCATTTTACATTTATTGCTATTCGTGATTTGTCTACGTCAGACTCATAAATCAGATAATTTTCTTCAGACTCAATACCGTAAAACGGGGAGAATAGAAACAAATCGGGGGTGAATAGAAACAACATTACATTACTTTTTGGTGTACAATAAAGTTTAATCTATCTATCTAACATTTAATTGTCTTTTTTTCACATTATTTAAAAATTGTTTAAACAGCATTTAAATCTTACTAATATTATATATGCGAAAGTTGCGATGTTTGGATGTTTGTTACTCAATCACGCCAAAACAGCTGGACGGGTCTGGATGAAATTTGGCACAGGCATGGATAGGGAGACACACACAGGATACACTCCGGAATAGGAAATAGGCTAACTTTTTATCCCGAAAACCCCAACTCCAACCCCAATACCACGCGGGCTGAGCCGCGGGCAAAAGCTAGTATTTTTATAAATTCAATATTGAAAACAAAAATGCTTTATTAAAACTAAAAAAATGAAACCAAAGTAATCCTAATAAAAAATTTGTTTCTATTCACTCCCTGAGTTTTTTTTTTAATTCAATCCATTTTACCCGGTATATGTCTGAAAATATCAACATTACAGAATAGCATCGCTTACTTGCTAGTTGATCCGGCAAACTTCATACCACCTAATTCATTTTTCCGGTGAAACCGTTTAAATCTTTCCTGGACTATCACGAATATTTCAAGTTCAACATAAACCAAATTGGTCTGGCCGTGCTCGAGTTTTAGCGAGACCAACGAACATCTTTATATAAAAGAAGCCTAGCTGATAATTTTTTGTTATTTGAAAATTTATATATTATTTATTATATTTATCCACGTCATATTTTATTCGGCTTCAAGGATCTGTATGATAGCTGAAGTTGAAGCAAGTATAGTACCTACGTTTTTTTTTTACTTCTGAAATACACCTGGTTGAGCAAAAGAGTGTCAGACTCTTACTGGCCAGGTTCTGTAACACTACTGAGAACTTCTTGAAAAAAACTCATAAGTCCTAAACTCGTTAAAAGGTCTGTTTTGACACTGGAATGTGACTTGGAACATAACTAAAAGAAACAATAAAATAATAATTAAGGGCTAATCACTAGTATTTTAGTAAAAGCTATGTCGCAGCCATCTGGTTAAATCATCTTCTTCCTGCCCTTGTCCCGTTTTATTTGGGGTCGGCGCAATATGTTTTTTTCTTCCATTCTGTCCTGTCACCCGTCACGCTATCACTAACTCCTCTGTCTTCCATATCACTTCTCACACAATCCATCCATATCTTCTTTGGTCTCCCTCTCCATCTCCATCCATCCACATTTATACTCATGGCTTTTTTTGTAACATGCGTTTCATCCCTCCTTTTTACATGGCAAGACAAACGGTTCCCTCTCAACTTTTCAGTCACTGGCGCCAATTTCAAACTTCCTCTAATATACTCATTTCTTACTTTATCCTTTCTCGTCACACCACACATCCATCTCAACATTCTCATCTCTGCTACATGCAATCTCTTTTCATCCGTCTTTTTCAGAGCCCAACATTCTGACCCATACAGCCATCTGGTTAAATAAGCCATCCAATTAAGCAACGTTTAACCAGATGACTGAAAGTTATATGTATTAATTTAGCAAATCTGAATCACTCGGCTGAGTCTTGATTAGGTTGTTTCTAGTCAGTACGAGTGTGTCACTATCTCCCGCTCCACCCAAAGGCGGGATTCGTCATTGGATGATTTTTACCTACCTACCATAGAAAAAGAAAAATTAAAAAAAAACTTGAATGGCGCCGTGAGGTGAAAAAAAAATGTAGGTACCTACGTATGGTTCTATTTTTACACAAAGTGGCGATTAGGTTATCACATCAATAATGCTCACGAATAGATAAATGTATAGTAAAATTATAAACAATTTGTAAAAAAATCCGAGTCTTGTGATCAATTTACTTGACCCAAAATAACCTAACAAGATAAAAATAGGTTAATTTGTAGCATTTAGGAATGTTTCGTATTAATTGTGTTTCACTTATCATGCGACTGTTGCTAGCCAATTATCTACATATCTTTTGACCCAGAACCGAAAAGTCGCATCTTGAATGTTCCGTGTTAAACAGAGGTTATGGAGGCAGATAGGTAAATAAAATGAACAATAGAGAGCTCGTCGTCCGGTAATGACCAAGCCCAGGTCGTAAAATAAGTAGTCAGTTAATAAAGTAATTAGAGTCAACAACCCGAAGTATGGCCAGTATATCAATAAGTTGTTGAAACCTCTACGGTCCGGACTAAGCATTTCACCTCATCGTTTATACCGCGAACATCGAAGGACTGGAACAAGTTGCCTGCTGCGGTCTTCCCATCCGATTATAACTTTGGTGTCTTCAGGTAGAGTATAGGCTCTTAATAAACTAGTGCGCCTCACCATCACTGCTTATCATTAGGTGGGATTGCAGTGAAGTGAAAAAAATATATATAAGTACAGTCGAATACAGACCCTCCTCCTTTTTGAAGTCGGTTAATAAAGAAAAAAATTAAACTGATGTCTGCCAGGATATATTTTATAAATTAAGTAAACTTTATTTTTTAATCTATTATTGTTCATTATATTCAAAGTGTAATAATGCGGTCTCGCTGTCGTGGCGAAAAATTATGCGGTGTCTTTGAAATCCTCGCTACGCTCAGGACTCTAGAATCCGTCACTTACTCGGGACTCGGAAAAAATAACTACCGGGTAAAATGGGGTGAATAGAAACACAGAGGAAGAATAGAAACAAAATTTTTATTAGGATTATTATAATATTGAATTTATAAAAATATTTAAATGGTGCAAACAATTTTTAAATAACGCGAAAAATCAACACCCCCGATTTGTTTCTATTCACCCCATTTTACGGTACGCTCTCTTGTTGTACAAATTAACTTGCATAAATATCTATAACTACTAAACAGTAGTTCACACAGTATCACAGTCGTAAACACTTTAAGGCTGTGTGATAGTTGTCGAATATATAATATTATATTACTATTATTTTTTTATTTACCCTTTTGAACGTCAACTCACGTACAGAATTCCTTGTTTCAGACCATTAACCGCAGAAGAGGTGCAAGCCGCTCGTCAAGAAATCACATGGCGCCGAACCCGCTTCTTCTTAGTCCTTATGTTCTGGGCATTAATAGCGATGTTCCTCTCCATCATCACATGCATCCTCGTTGCAGCTCCTCGATGTAATTCTCATGATAAAGGAGTAAGTCTGCCAAGTGTCCCACCAGTGCACATGACCTTTGCACCTTTGATTTTCAAAATGAAAGATGATCAGCTTTATACTTTGTAAAAGATATGTTCAGACTAATGGACCAAGATAATTAGCAAGATTAAAAGTATCGTATAACCCTCAGCACACAAGTTGAACCATCTTAGCGGCCGATTTTAAACGCGCAGTAACCAATTTTCTGGTGTCTATTGAAGAGAGGGGCTGTGCGTAACCATAGCAACGGGTTCAACTTATTTGCCGTGTATTATACTCCGCTTACGTGGTTACGTAAGCGATTGACTAAATATTGAAGTAGTAGACAGTTTGAGCGTAAAGATGTAACAAACCTTGTTACACACGAATGCCTACATGTAAGCGATTCAACGTGACGGCAATTGCGAAGCGAGGCGGCGTGATTGGAACAAACAACTATTGATAGGTACTATTCCGGTGACCTACGTGACCAACCACATAGGTGCGGAGCATGCGACGAATGAAGCGAAGCGGACGCAAAACTTGACTTGATATTTTTGCACGAACTTTTGAGTTGAAGTTTCTTATTAAACAATCCGCGTGCAAGAACAATGCTGCCGCATCGCATTGAATTCGTTTATGTAGAATGGCGTGCTAGTGTGACGAGGAATAGGCATGTATTTTTTTAGCACTAAGTAGGGACCAAATCTGGGCCTAATTATTACGTTAAGATCACACGTTTTTAACACGCTGTAACGTGTATTGAAACTGTGTATACTTATCTTCTTTTTCTTAGACGCTCAAAGGTCGTATTATTGTGTTAAAAATAAAAATGTTAAAATTAATTATAAATGACGATATCAAAGTACCTAACTGTTTGTAAGTATGTTGATACTGATAGGTCAAGGCATACTGGCATGAAGTCAAGCCGAAGCGAAGCGTCAAATTCCGAAAGCGTTTAGACTCTAGAATGTCCACGGCGACTTTTTGTATAGCTCTTTAGAAGAGATGCCAACGCGCTGTAGAAAAGATGCCAAAGCGCTATAAAACAGATGTCAAAGCGCTACAGAAAAGATACCAACGCAACGCGCTGTATAATAGATGCCAACGCGCTATAGAAAAGATGCCAAAGCACTATAGAAAAGATGCCAATCGCTATAGAAATAAATGCCAATGCGCTATAAAACAGATGCCAACGCGCTATAGAGAAGATGCCAAAGCGCTATAGAAAAAATGCCAACGCGCTATAAAACAGATGCCAACGGGCATTAGAATAGATGCCATCGCGCTGATGAACAGATGCCAAAGCGCTATAGAACACTTGCCAACACGCCACAGCATCGCGATTGTACCGATGCGAACGCGTTAATCTGTGTAATAAGTCGCCGTGAGCGAGGTGCCGTATATTTACGGAAACGTTTATGAGTGACCGTGTTTCTAGTGATTAAATTGACGCTTCGATTCGGTTCTCCACCTTGAGCGTTTCAACACTTATTTTATTACTTGTAGGTAGGTATAGTTTAAATAGTAAGCATAAGACTGAATATTAAAGTGATAAATAAAAAATAAAAAAACTATTGAAATAAAACATTTTGTTTCATTTTATTATTACAAAATAATTATGTTTGTATAAAATGTATTTATACTGGCAGTTGGTAAGTAACTTTCCGTTTGTATTATTATATAAAATAGAATTGAGAGACGAGTCATAAAGATAGAACTAGATGGGCCACACGTGGGCCACGTACATCGGTCTCCATACATTTTATATGGCAACGAGACTTGTAGAGCTACATTAGATACACGCTACTCGACACGCGGCGGCGACAACACAGGTGCAACACAGGTGCATCGCTCTAAATATAATTCTCTCTCTATGCTCTCGTGGAGTCGACGCTTCATAGAATTCTTAATTAATTTATTTATAAAGATCTCTTTCGGTGTA
This sequence comes from Mythimna loreyi, assembly GCA_029852875.1. Taxonomy (NCBI): domain Eukaryota; kingdom Metazoa; phylum Arthropoda; class Insecta; order Lepidoptera; family Noctuidae; genus Mythimna; species Mythimna loreyi. Next base: position 18,046,474 of record CM056796.1, on the reverse strand, counting down.
ATACTGGATGAAAAGACACATTTCTCTTTATTTACAGGTTAAAAAAACATAACCTTTAAAATAACTTAAGTATTAGGTTTTTGTCCCTTAGCATATTCTAAGTCACATCCTCCACTCGAATCAATCAATTTGACAGTTATATATAAACAACTATACTCCAATTGCAATAAGATTAAATATTTAAACAAACCTTTTTACTGTTCATTCAACCGATTTAGACTTTTATGCCGTAGACATAAGGAAGACATTAAATGCAAAAAAGTGGCTACTACACTGAGTATAAGTAGCCATCATTTGTCATGGTACCAAAGCAATAATAGTCAAAATTGGTTTGCGACATAAAAAAAAGGTTTGTTAAGTTTCGTTGCGCGTGTGTAGTTTGCACAGTGATGCTAGTTCGACTTTAAACTGTTAAAATTGAACAAGAATCGATGTGACTACATGCACACTAGTGAATGTAGTCGTATCGATGATGAACTTTAATGTATTAATACGCACGGGGTGCAGCTGTCCACGACTGAACTCCGTGCGACGAGCCCGGGCGGAGCACTGCCGTATGGACCCCGCGGGCTCTCACTTTACAGAGCGTTGATCCTTAACGGGTAATATTATTACGAAAGGAGTATAGCTAGTTGTTTGTTTTAATTAATATTGTACAGTTATTTTCCGCTGTCATGACAACTGAGTCGAGTAGAGTGAAGGATATTTCTTACAAAAGAACTTATAATACAACTGAAGTCTAGCGTACGAGAAAAACAGAAAATGTCACAAAAACAATGTCATAAGAGAAATTAAATTAATATTTAACATATACACAATAAATTTACGTATACCAACATAATATTTAGGTAAATTAAAAAATATTAAATGCTTACGGTAATGTATGTTTAACACTTGTCATAATTTTTTTTTAACTTGGTTGAAACGAATAAAAAATCGGTGGCCAACTATTGAGAGCGAGTTAGGGCCAGTTCACACTGAAGTGCGAAGCGATGCGGACTTGTTACACAAAATGATCATATACATCGTGTCTAGATCTGCCGCACTAATTAGCAGTCGTGGAATTAAATGGGTTCAACTCTTAAAAATACATAAATAACGGTTCTTGCAGTTACATTGTCAAAAAATATTGCTGACGTTTTTTATTCTTATAACTAGTAAAAAAAAAAATGATCGCGTTTTTTCTAGAAGTGATGCAGAAATTTGATGAGTTCAATTTTTGCATTTTTTTTTGTCATTTTAGAAAAGAATATTTTTTGAAAATGTAACTTGCGGCATAAATTAAATTGGTAAATTTTATTTTTTACGACAGAAATAGAATCAAGAGGCATTGTAAAATTCGAATTGATCTTTTTTTGTGTAAATAACTGTATCACTATTTTTAAAACTATTACGCACAGCATCGCATCGCGTCTCAGTGTAATCTAGCCTTTGATTACCACACTACTTATGTCACACCATTCCCTAAAACATACATTTGGCATTCATACACCATTCTCTGACTATCATAACCCCCAATTTCTTAAATTAAAATCATCATAAAATTGATTGGGGGTGATTTCCGTAGGTCAAGTAATCAATCGACTTATGCCCTCAGGTATGGAGTATAGCGCATACAATTGTGTTTCCTCTGAAGATCTGCTTTGGTGGTTCTGTTTAGCTAATGTCGTGAGCTCTGCAAGAGCATCTTCAAGGAGCCTGCGCTGTCTCGGAAACCTGAAAAAAAATTTGAACATCAGAATACAAATTAAAAAAAAAAAAAATTACTCCTACCCGACCAGTAAATCGGAACGGTTACTCCTAATGACAAGATTCGATTGAGCTGAAATTTAGAACACCTTTTTTATGGTAGGTAAAAATCATACCTTTGTAACTTAGATAACAATTCATGAATATACATATAATTATACCATGGGACTGATTTGATGAAGTCACATAATGGCTATGGCTATTAGCCTAAGAGCCCGTGAGAGCCAGACCTTCGTGTTATAATAAAAGCTGAAAGTTTTTCTATGTGTGCCTTTAGTACAGGTAAGAACGATATCCACCCGTAATACCTGGGTTGTGGTTGCTTTGGAAGGTAACAGGAAGCAAAGGTATACAAAATTTCGTCTTAAATTTGTTATTCTATAAAACTTAATTTTTATATATTTGATTCATATCAATGTCAGAACTCGCGTTACTCATTGCCAGACACTTGTTGTGGTTTCAACCCCCCGCCAGACACCCTTAAACTATAGTATATTGTGATTCTACTTACGTTATATTGTAAAAGCTAAATTTAATATATATTTTTTGGGAAACTATTAAATGATGTTTCCTCAGTAGCCAGACATTTTTGACGATTCTATCATACTGCCAGACGCATAGAAATAGGTAAAAGTTGCGAGAGCACATAGCAACATATGGGGAAACTAGTGCGCATCAGCTGTCGTTTCTTTCGATTTTGTCTTGTGATTGTTTTTAGGGTTCCGTGGGAACAAGGAACCCTTATAGTTTCGCCATGTCTGTCTGTCCGTCCGCGGATAATCTCAGCGACCGTTAGTACTAGAAAGCTGAAATTTGGTATCAATATGTATATCAACTACGCCGACAAAGTGAACAAACAAAAAGTGGTAAAAAATGTTTTATTACGGTACCTCCCGTACACGTAAAGTGGGAAGTGATTTTTTTTTCATTTCTACCATAAATTGTGATATATTGTTGGATAGGTATTTAAAAATGAAAAGGAATTCCGTAATTTTTTTTTTAAATGTAAATATTTTCGGAAATAATCACTCCAAAAGTAAAAAATGAGGCGTCCCCCCCCTCTAACTTTTGAACCATAAGTTTAAAAAATATGAAAAAAAAATCTCAAAAGTAGAACTTAAAATAAATTTTCAAGGAAAATTATATTGAACATGATAGGATAAACAGTTTTTGAAAAATGAAAAAAAAAATCGTTCTGCACTAATTTTGTAATTTAACCGTACATGCAAGCATTTTTTTTTAACTTTTTACATATTTCATTATCCTGAGCGTATTTTCTTTCAAATAAAAATACAAAAAGATTAAAATTGGTCCACGCAAATTAAAATTACCACCGGGTACAGCGCCATCTCTCGGGAAATTGGGTTACGGGAAATTTTTACTGGGTTCTGTTACATTGTGAGAAATTTGTAACGGACGGAAAACTACGATACGGTATAAGATTTGTGAACACTTATATGGGCTTGTACCTGAAATAAATAAATTGAATTGAATTTTCGTAATTTTCACAACAATATCCATTAAAAATGTTATAATAAAATATCAGTCAAGTGAAAAAACTAGTTAAATTTTATGAAATTTATTTTATCTAATGACAATTCAGAATTTACAGAAAAATTAATTTATCGCAAACAAATATTTAACAATAATTGTCGTCGTTGTCTTCAATATCTTCATTTTCATGACAAATGACAGCTAATGCGCAGTAAAGAATCGCAATGAACCGAACACTATGTCTCACTCACACCTAACACTCAGTCGCACTCGTACCAGTTACGGCATATGCTCCCCACTCTCGCAACTTTACCTATTTCTATGCGTCTGGCAATATGATAGAACCGTCAAAAATGTCTGGCTACTGAGGAAACATCATTTAATAGTTTCCCAAGAAATATATATTAAATTTAGCTTTTACAATATAACGTAAGTAGAATCACAATATACTATAGTTTAAGGGTGTCTGGCGGGGGGTTGAAACCACAACAAGTGTCTGGCAATGAGTAACGCGAGTTCTGACATTGATATGAATCAAATATATAAAAATTAAGTTTTATAGAATAACAAATTTAAGACGAAATTTTGTATACCTTTGCTTCCTGTTACCTTCCAAAGCAACCACAACCCAGGTATTACGGGTGGATATCGTTCTTACCTGTACTAAAGGCACACATAGAAAAACTTTCAGCTTTTATTATAACACGAAGGTCTGGCTCTCACGGGCTCTTGCTCTATACTTATAGGAACTTATTGAGCGAAAAAGGTAACCCAACCCTATCGTGTTAGAGCTGTTTTGGTATGGCCTTGGTGTGTACTAATATCACATGATAAAATTTTGTAATTATTATTTTTTTCCATGTGATATATTTTTTCGATATATTTTTTCCAGATAAACTTACGATTATCTTCAACTATCAACCTAACCTTAGAAGAGTAAAAAAATTGGTGGCTTAATTTGTTGCATTGTAATGCTAATATCACGTCTTTCAATATATTAAGTTACCAGTAACCCCGCATAATTTGCACTCAGGCGAAGACAGCGTAGATCATTATTTAATAAATAACACAATATCTACTAGGCCCATTAAACTAGAATGTCAGTCGTTATCACTGCATTCAATGACCTTAAACCCAGCATCTTTGCAATTACGTGCATTAATATTTATTTAAACATTGTTATCTTATCGCGCCCTGTTTCTTGAACTCTGGCTTTAAGTACATTATGTACCTTCGTATAGTTAATAAATTAGTTTATAATGACCAGTAATGATAAAAGTAAACGTAGGGATATTCCACTCTCAAATGGGACCGCAGATAAACTGGCCGTGTCAAGTCGATGGTTGATTGGGCCGAATGGTTCTAGAGTGCATAGATTCTTGCCATATTTCAAGATTTTAGGACCCCGATAAGACCTAAGTATATAAATATAAATTGACTTGCGAGTGGCCACCCCACACCGAAACACAATATTATAGGAGTGACTGTCAAAAGGTGATAATGCTTTTGCAGTAATATATGAACAGCTACGCAAAAAAATCATCATCATCATATCAGCGTTATTAATGTTGCCATTGCTGGGACACAGGCCTCCTCTCTAAGAGAGGGAATGGGGCATAATCCAGCACGCGGGGGCTAATGCGGATTGGTGGATGTTACATGTCTTCGAATTTTCGGTTCTAGGACATGCCAGTTTCCTCACGATGTTTTCCTTCACCGTTTTGAAAGCAGTGGTGACTGTGAATGGTGGAATAAATTACACAACGTAATGCGCCTAGCTGGGTTTGAACCCGCGACCTACACTCGTAAGTCGGGGCCTTTATCTATCGGCCACCACTGTTCGCTATTTAAAAAAATATTACAAAAGAATCTTAGTCCCATTTCACTTAGGTCGCACCTGTTTCAATCATTCCACGTATAGTTCAATTGCTCGAAAAAAAAAAAAAAACAGCTACTAATATTCCAAGTTCCCTGGTACATTGTTTGTACTTAATTACTCATCAAGCTAATTTTCCATGAGTCGTTTCTAGTTTAGTGATCTACGCTGTTCTCGACCGAGTGTAAATTATATGGCGTTACTGATAACTGTATGTATTCCTAGAAGGATGTGATAGTAGTATTAAAATACAACAAATGAAGCCACCAAAAAACTCTACTCTTCTAAGGATCGGTTGAAATCGTACATAAATAGTAATTTATGTCGCAAATTTTGACACCGGTTGTATTATTCTCAAACACTATCTTATATATAAAAATGGATCGCAAAATGTGTTGGTAAGCGCAAAACTCGAGAATAACTGGACCGATTTCGCTAATTCTTTTTTTGTAATAGGTTATAGTAGGATGTAGTAGAATAGGGTAGGGTTTAGTAAGGTAGAATGGAGTAGAGTAGAATAATCTGTTGCCGGGAGCGAAGCTGCGGGCAAATTAAGCTAGTTTCAAATAATACAGTTGGCAACTAGGTGAAGGTACAAGTTATGTGTGCATAATTATTAGATTGTAGAAAATAAAAAAGTAATCGGTATGGTTCTATAACTATTCTGCCCTGTAACTGCTCGGAATCAAAGTACAAACTGATTAGAGACCTAGCTTTACTGCAATAGATCGGTACCATGTACCAAGTTACAACCAAATTTCGGAACCAACAGCCTGATAATACAGTTAAGGCGCTGAAAGCAGCAAATCTTTAGGTATTTCCGGGTGGTGCATCGCTGCGAACAAATAAGGTTGAAAATGGCTATGCGTTTGATTTTAGTTGAATCTCTACCTTTAAGTTTTGCGTTCTTTACGCGTAAATAAACTGTTTTTCTTTCTTTCTTTTTTTTCTTTCTAATATGAAGGATTTTTCGCAGTTTTTTATTATTTAAAAAAGAGTAAAACGATTTGTTAATATATTTTTACATTTCTCTTTAGTTGGTTAAATTTCCATTTTGGTAGTTACAAATAAAATAATAGTTATCACTCAAAATACTGAGTATTTCAAGACGAAAAATTGTTTTCGTGTACTTTCTTCCGATTTCTTTTCTCAAAATTCTGAATTATTTTTAGAAAATGTTTTTGGATAAGTCTTTTACTTATATATTAGACTATACACTTTTTTTTTGGTGTTTGTACTGTGTAGCAATACGGCTAACTTCGCAACGAAAAAGAGGACGTTTTTACGGTGCCCGGTATGGGTAGCGCCTTAACTAAGCTCTTCATTACATAGTATTAAACAAAGTTGCTTACCGCTGTCCCTATGTATACTTAGATCTTTAAAAGTACGCAACGGATTTTGATGCGGTTTTTACCCGACTGCCAAAGAAGGAGGGTAATGTTTTTCGAGTGTATGTAAGTATGTATGTATGTCTTTTCCTTTGTGACCTCCTGTAGCCTAAACGGCTTGATGGATTTTGATGTATGAGGTATCGACCACCTTGACCGCCACCAACGAAAATTCTGCTAAATGGTGCACAACAGAAATGACTATAAATAAGCCTCTGTTGGTCCCCGCCTGCGATGCTTTCCATCAACATTTATAAATTATATTCAGTAAATTTGTATTGTGGGGCTTGTTTTACTCTTTTTTTAGTGTGCAGTCGGGTATTTTGTTTTTTTAATAATATTTTTTTTAATAGATAGAGTGATTCAAGAGAAAGGCTTACATACATTTTTCAAGTTTGTTTACTTTTGTGAGTGGGCAATATGTACAGCTACGCTGTACATTGAACCTTTTCCCAGTTTGTACGTCATAGTCATATTGTACATACTGTTTACCTGTGCATTTAACATAGCATTTAAGTCGAACACTTATGTAATTATATTAACACCCGTATTCACAAACAATACTCAAACGACCCTTGACTAAGCAAACGCACAGCGTTGAATAGAGGCTCTGTGATTGGTTCGTTTGTGTTGCGTAGTTCACAAACCTTGCCCTGTGCGCTGGCGAGCACTGTGAGACTGCATAGTAACGTTTGTGAATACGGGTGTTAGTATCAATAAATCCATCAAGGGAAACGTTGGTCTTCTCATTTACCATAACATAATATAACAACCTTCAAGGAACAGAAACATAACATTCTCACTGTTGGGCATTACAACCCCAACAATGTGTATAATACATGAATAATATATTCAATATCAGTACCCGTGCGAAGCTGGGGCGGGTCGCTAGTATAACATAAAACTAGTCTACAGTATATCTACACTAATATAATAAAGAGGTAAAGTTTGTTTTTTTTGTTTTTATGTTTTTTTGTTTGTAGGGGGTAATCTCTGGAACTACTGGTCCGATTGGAAAAAATTTTGCAACAATAGAAAGCTGCTTTACTCCTGAGTGACATAGGCTATATTTTATGTACGCGGGCGAAGCCGCTGACAAAAGCTAGTAATATAATAAAGAGGTAAAGTTTGTTTTTTTGTTTGTAAGAGGTAATCTCTGGAACTAATGGTTCGATTGGAAAAATTGAAGCTATAATAGAAAGCTGCTTTACTCCTGAGTGACATAGGCTATAAATTATTTATATAACATGGATAATACCCGAGCTATCACAACTTTTGTCTCTCAAATTTTCCGCGGACGAAGTCGCGGGCAGAAGCTAGTATAACATAAAGTAAGCACTAGTATGGAGTTAGTATACTCACGCTTCGCAAACCGATGCAAAAGCAGCCGGCAGCTCACCGACATCGAGTGGCGCGCTCACCGTCGCCGCCAACATACGCACGCACGACGCTTCGCACGACAGCGCAAGGACGTTGACCCGCACCCGATTTAGTATGGGCTGGAGGCCTAGGGATAGCAGGATCGCTATGATTTGTGTATTTATCTGTGGAAGAAAAAAAAAGAAATGAAGTCAGTTTTTTAGCTGCATTTTTAGAAGTTTAAATTAGTGTCTATTTTATTTATTCGCATATTGATTCTTTCTCGTCCTTGGCCCCAATTGAATTAGACCCTTCTACTGGGTCCCTACGGTATTATGGGCATAAGGTCGCTGGATGCTTTGCAGTCACGGCATCCTCGAACCCTGTTAGTGATTTCCACTGACCTGGCTTTCATAATGTCTTTTGGAGTTCTTCATTAGTCTTTCAGTGGATGTGATGAAGGTTACCGAAGTCGTTGGACCACAGCTTGACTTCTCAGTTTCGGACCAACTCAGCGCACGATTTGATCCTGCTGGAATTTTTTTTATTTTTTATTGAAGATTGTCATATTTATTTATTGTATACGAAAACACTTGAAAGCGATAGGAACATACCGATTGAAGAAAATTGTCGTGACCTTAAGGTAGGCCTTCCTTACTCGCCTATCGTTAACATCGCGCATGGTTTAAAAGCTTGTTGCTTCATTTAACGCAATCCAAAGTGATGTTTTATGCTAAAGTACTCGTAATGCGAAAAAAGAGAGATAACACCTGAAAACTCTGTTGGCATTTGGTAATTCTATGATTAACTCGAATGTTTCACAAAACTTGTTCCAGAAAATACGTGTTTTTATTAATATTAATAATATCGATCTCTCGATTCTCTTTTAGATGCGCGAGATTCTCGATTAGATGCGCGAGATTTCTATGGAAGTACTTTTTTATATTTTTGATATAGAAGTATATTATGGAGAGTCAAAGTTCACGTAAAGAAACATTTTTCGGAGGTCTTTACTGGATTACTATTACAAAAATTTATGTTTCGATTTCTATAAAAGCCTAGATATCTACAAGATATCTGTGTGTACAAAATCTCTGAAGAAAGATGTGTAATAACATGATAATCAGATAAAAGCGGTTGTATGAAAACATTTTCATACAACCGCTTTTCAGCCAACTCAAGGTATATACCTCAATACCTTGGGTTGGCTCTTCAGCCAAGACCAACACGTCATCACGCTTTAAGTCAGCCGCAGAGAGTAAACCTTAGTTAAATGTCACAACAGTGGTCCTTAGAATATTTTGTACAAAAAAGTATCTGTAGGCCAAACAAATACAAAACGCATTTGTTACGAGCGGGTATAGAATCGTATTACACAGTGCAGCAGCCAGGCTTTCAACCACTCCGTCAACTGTGGTACCTTGGATGAAACTACTAGCTTTAAAATTATGCACAAGTTGATGATATACAGTTCAGGATTCTGGGAAGGGTCTTCCAAAATATTTAAAATATAAGATTTAAGGTTCCTTTTGCACTAACCTTCTGGACTCCGAACGGTTTCCGGGTTGAACTTTTGTTTGATAAAGTCTAAAACATCGATGTATGGCACTTTGTGTTCGCTCAACCTGAAGAGAAAAACACAGGTGTAAATAAAAATAAGTTCAGAGAACCAGTTTAGATCATAATATGTTAAAATAATGACCAAGTAAATTTATAACGTTATCATTAAATTTTCAAATTGATAGAAGACTGTGCAGGGTTAATACCCTCGAGGGGCACGGGGAATTTCTAAAAGGGGAACCATGACCACAACTTCTAGAAACAAAAGAAAGAAAATAGAATTTATCTGGTACAGCATAAGGCACAAACACAATAAATAGTTAGATCTATTCTTTATTGCACACCAAAAATAATAATAATAATAATTCGGTAATATGTATAAAAGAAATAAAAGAATGAAAAAAAAATCACAAAACTGAGCCTTTTTTACTTTTTTGCACCTCAGGACCGCATCAAAATAGGTTCTGTTTAGCATGAATATCAGACCACTAGTGCTTGACTCTGGTTTTCAACTGAACTGACGTAAATCGTTTTGTAGCGATGATGCGTGATAAAATTATATTAACTTGGGTCATAAAATTTGCGAAACACGTTATCTGTGTTATATAGGAGCAAGACTGTGTTTGTTAAGCGTAAATAACATAAAATACGAATAAAAATTACAGACGCGTGTGTGAATCTAAGAGCCCGTCCAGAGAGCGCGATTTACGCGTGTGTCCACTCGCGCGTAGGCTACTGGCGCGTTTTCGAGTTACTAGAGCTACATACATTCCGGTCAGATGCTCTCGCGCGTAGCTCTAGTAACTCGAGAATGCGCTAAGCAGGTTTTACATACCTGACCCCGTCCCAGAACTGCACCATAACGATGGAGTCATCGTGCGGCAGCACGAAGACGCGCGCCAGTTCGTGCGCGTCCTGTGCGTCTTCCGCCGGCCACGCCACCACGTGGAGACCTGCGCGCCACAGGTCGCGCACGAGGCGGCCGCGCGCCGCCGCCGTGAGCCCGTCCCGCCCCGCACCCGCCGTGCCCCACACGCACACGAATATTACACGACTCTGCAATATTGAACAGAGAATAAGAACATAACACCACGTTTCTCATGGGTTAATGCGAAAGCATCAGGGTCCCTTCTTTGCGAAAGCATCTGGGTCCTGGGAATTTTAAAACCCAGGTGCTTTCGCAAAGAAGGGACCGGATACAGTGGCGTAACTATAGGGTGGCAAGACTGGCAAAATGCCACGGGCCCCGGTATGACAGGGCCTCTAGTCTAAGAAACCATGGGCTAAGAACAAGCAACAACCTCAAAAAGGTAAAATTCAAATACAATGAGATGAGACAAAGGATGGTTTTTGTAAGGTTGAAATACCTTATAGCCCAGAAGATAGGAGCATTCGGCATACTATAACTTTATTTTACGTATTTTTTTTTAAAGTTCATGCGAGTGACTGACGCATTACCCCCCCTCCACCATGCAGCTGACGATTTTTTTTAGCTGAGTAATTTGTAAAACATTAACGGAAAAAGTTTCAGCCGGCGTCCTATGACTTGATTTTTAATATTTTTTCACCACTTCCATAGTCTTTCAATCCTACACCCATCGCGGGTGCGTCAGCTGACTCTTGGTTCACTTATCAGTCATTAGATAGATCTATTGAAAAAGATGGCAACCGATCGGGCACAAAAACATTACCAAAAATGCAACGGTACCTCACGGACTATCATTCTTAAAACATCTCAAAAGTATTTTGTAATTATTAGCGAATGTTATTGAAGGTCCATACAACGTTTTGGGGGTATGCGGAACAGAGAGTAAAGTCCCGCATACCTCCTTTGATAAGGGAGGATCATCCGACCAGACAGGTGTTATAGTCTGGTGGGCTACTGCCCGACAGTTGACTAAGGGGCTGTCTCCACGAGCGAGAGAATCGCGACGGGTCCGCCCTTATATCGTCGGATAATCTCCACGAACGAGCGATAATTCCGCCGCGTATCGTCGCGAGTCGTTACGGAATCGCGGCGATTCCGCGGCGACTCGTAACGGTATCGCCGCGTTTCCTTGACGTCACGTTGCGAAAGAAGGAATTCAGTTACGTGACGCTGCGTTTGACAGCGCGCCCGCCGCGCGCACGTCGCGAGAGCGCCGCGAGCGCGCGGCGGGCGCGTTGCTAGTCGCGGCGGGCTAGCGACGATGTAATGACGTTTTGCGCGCCCGTTGCCACTCGTCGCATCGCGGCGATAATATCGCCGTGTGGAGACGGTTCCATAGAGAGTGTATAGAAAAACGTGGCACGGCGATAATATCGCCGCGATTCTCTCGCTCGTGGAGACAGCGCCTTAGGGCTGTCGTTGCAGGATTCTTGTAGTTCTTATGTGACGCCATAGATGGCGCTACAATGTTAAATTTGAATTTAAGTATTGAAGCAGATAGTTGATATAGTTTTATTTTATTTATTGGGGAAAACAAACAATAGCACATACAGTAATACATAAAGAAAGCTTAGAAATAATTTTACATATGTAATATCAACAACGTTCTCCACATATTAAAACGTGAGACATTTGGCTTACAAGCGCTGTAATATACGAGTATTATATATATATTTTTTTTAATAAAAGAAAACATTAAATTAAAATGTGGCGAAAATATACTTACAAGTTCTTATTTTTTAATAAATTGAGCAACAAAATTCTGAATTTACTTTTAGGTACTGCAAAATGGTTAACATTGCAAAAATTTTTTATCAAAATTGATCGCAAAGCGATGAAGAGGGGCACGCAATTCGGCATTTGTTCGACATATAGTAGTGGCAAATACAGGACTTGCGCGCACCTCGCGTCCTTGGCATGTTCTCGGCACTATATAACATGTTAATAATATTTAAACAATCATAACAATTATTACACACAAAAAATAAAATCCTTACCTCTACATTTGGCAGCGGCGTGGAAGGCACCTCACTCTGCATCTTCTTCAAGATGGCGGCCATTCGCTCCAGTGACATGGAGAAGCCGATCGAACTCGACTTCAACTCGCTGTCATGGTCCTTCTCCGTCCGCGCGACCTTCCAGAATTCCGATACTAAAGCATCGTATCTGTGGATAATTTAAAAACTATTTTTTTAGGTACTTATAATTTTTTATTGTTTTGAGTACCCAGCATCATTATTACATAGTATAAAACAAAGTTGCTTACCGCTGTCCCTATGTATGTTTAGATCTTTAAAATTACGCAACGGATTTTGGTGCGGTTTTTTTTAAATAGATAGAGTGATTCAAGGAAGGTTTATGTGCATAATACATGCATAATATATTCAATATCAGTACCCGTGCGAAGCTGGGGCTGGTCGCTAGTTGCCAAAAAAATACTTTTTACATCTAAATCATAATTTTGACAATCATTCTAATGTGTTACTATCACACTAATATTCTGACAAAATCCATGTTTTTCACTCTTTTTTTTAAATGAAATCCTTCACACTCAAAACTACTGAACGTATTTTGTAGAAGATGCTGCCCGCGAGCAAGTCTACATACATACCAGCCTGATCACAGTACTATAAATCTGTATAATGATGAGTCACTATTTTCTTAAACGGATCTATTCCGCATAAGAAAATAGTGACTCATTAGTAAAAAATAAATTTATAGTCTACTATAAATTTACCTTTCGTTTAGTTTGCCTTACCTTCCACCAGCCGCTATCAAGTCTCCCGCCTTCTGTTTAGCAGTGGGCTTGTGGTCGGTGTTCCGAACTACCGACATCTTCCAGAAGACGCCGCTGTGCTGGGTCGCGTTGTAGGCCAGGAAAGGCGCTACCGACATTGAACACTAGAACAATATAAGTGGAATATATAAGAGACTTTTGGAGCATTCTAACGTGTGTTAGTTGTCATTGTAAGAAGCCAACAATGAGGTATATATATATTTTAAGTTCTCTTAATTATACTGATTTGATATTTATTATAGTATCTATTAGTTTATAATATTAGCTTATATACGTATTTTATTATTATAACTTATTATCTGATATTTATTTATTGTGCACATCTACCACAATTTTGTCTTTTTTAGCCCAAAGGTTGACTGGTAGAGAATGCCTTGTAGCATTAAGTCCGCCTATACAATGTGTCCGGGTTCGGACTGTACAAACTTTAACCTTTTTTTTCTTCCTACTTCCCCATAGAATGCAACGATCATTCATATCTTATGCACGGAAGGGCTAGGTTTAAGCAACAATATCTCTTAAATGAATAGTCATAGAATCGAGTTTTTGGTATCATTATCTAGGTAAACATATCATCCATGAGTTACGCTTATAAAAAATGGTAGTTCTAGGGGGTATTTATTGAAATAATCTTGAAAAACTAAAAAATTGATGATAATTTTGGCATGAAGTTGATGTTTCAGCATTGATTTCAGTATGATATAGCAATAATTAAAATAATTTGAGTAATTTATCTGATTACTAATACTTTGCCGTTATGGGAAGTTTTTTTTATACGATAATCGGGCATTAAATTCCAATTTTACATAAGTTTTAGTATGAACGTTACCCAAAACTGAACCAGAATACAAAAATGGCTGCCATTCAGAGGGCGTTGGGTTTAGACCTCACATGTAAAATAGTTTTAGTGATAAAATAGAGCAAAGTATCACTCCCTAAAGTTTGTACAGTCCGAACCCGGACACATTGTATATTTTAAGTTCTCTTAATTATACTGATTTGATATTTATTATAGTATCTATTAGTTTATAATGTTAGCTTATATACGTATTTTATTATTATACCTTATTATCTGATATCTATTTATTGTGCACATCTACCACAATTTTGTCTTTTTTAGCCCAAAGGTTGACTGGTAGAGAATGCCTTGTAGCATTAAGTCCGCCTGTGTATCACTATTATATGTACATGAAGTTTAAACAAATAATTAAAGAAATTGTCTCTTAGTGAATCTCAGAGCACACTGAACAAATTTGCCTCACCTCACATCCCAGCGCCTGAGCGTTCTTGTACACAGCCTCCAGGTCGCTGGCGGCGCCGGCCACGAGCTTGCTCCACTTGGCGTGCTTGACGTACGACGTCACCAGCTCGCGCACCTCCAGCACGGGCACTTCGGCCTCCATCAGGCGAATTAAGTTCGACACGTCACGTTTTGTCACGCACAGTGAGGTTAGGTGGGTGGTGAGTTGGAGTGATGTTATACGGCCTGGGCGGAAATAAAAAATCATATTACTCTCGGTACATAAGATTTTATTCTTTTTTCGATAGTTCGAGCTATGATCATCTACGAAGTGGGCCTTAAGTAACAACGTCTAGGAATTAAATCTCTTTACTTTTCATTACTATTCGGTAGAATGCACTGTTATTAGGTAGGTACAAATAACAAGCATGTCCGATGGCCGGGTGCGCTCTTGCCAAACTCGTAGGTAAACGGAAACACTTGACTCTGTCAAAACGTGCCACTTCTAATTCTTCTAGTTGCCACTAGATGGCGTGCCTTATTTTTTTTGTTAAATCAACTGCCGGATACACATACATATATTGCTCCATTTTTTTTTACCTAAAGTTAATATCGCATATCACAGAATAGTCGTCAGCGTGTTTACCATACGGTAAGCAACGGTTAAGGAAATAGTGACTCAGACTAGACAGACTAGATCTATTATTATTAATGTACATTTCTTATTACTCGGTATTTTCAAACATGGTATGATTGTATAAAACTACTATTTTTTTTTATTTAAAAGTGTATAATGAACTGATTATTTTGTTTTAATCATATCTATATATATAAAAGAAAGTCGTGTTTGTTACAACACTTATAACTCGAGAACGGCTGGACCGATTGCCATGGTTTTTGATATGTTGGATTTGTTTCCGTCCCGAATAGCAGAATACATCTTAAAAACAATGAAAAGAGTAGAGTAAGGTAGAGTAGGGTAGAGTAGGGTAGAGTAGGGTAGAGTAGGGTAGAGTAGGGTAGAGTAGGGTAGAGTAGGGTAGAGTAGGGTAGAGTAGGGTAGAGTAGGGTAGAGTAGGGTAGAGTAGGGTAGAGTAGGGTAGAGTAGGGTAGAGTAGGGTAGAGTAGGGTAGAGTAGGGTAGAGTAGGGTAGAGTAGGGTAGAGTAGGGTAGAGTAGGGTAGAGTAGGGTAGAGTAGGGTAGAGTAGGGTAGAGTAGGGTAGAGTAGGGTAGAGTAGGGTAGAGTAGGGTAGAGTAGGGTAGAGTAGGGTAGAGTAGGGTAGAGTAGGGTAGAGTAGGGTAGAGTAGGGTAGAGTAGGGTAGAGTAGGGTAGAGTAGGGTAGGGTAGAGTAGAATAATCTGTTGCCGGGAGCGAAGCCGCGGGCAAAAGCTAGTTAAATATTTTAGGTATTGCGAAGTTAAATAATAAGTAGATACATTTTTGAGTGTACATATGGTTTGACTCAAAATGGTACGGAGCCACAAACAAAACTCATTCTTTTTTTTAGGTTTAATTTACTGAATAGCGGAAGCATACATAATCTTTTTTTTAATTGACCAAATTATTATCAATACTGTCTGAAGGATGTATTTCGACAAGTCAACAAGAACGTGGCTCTCTAATTGACTATGATCTAATTAGTCGAGAGGTGAGGCTAAGCTGAATTACAACGATAACATCACTTATCTTGACGTGAATTCAGTATAGTTGTCGTACAACTGTAGCGCCACCTTCGATTAACTTAACAATAAATAACATACATTTACATTTTTATAACATTTTTTATATTTTTAAATGTTTTGTTTTTGGTTTGTTTTTTTTTTTAAGAAAATATTTAAAAATATAGATTACTAGCTTTCGCCCGCGGCTTCGCCCGCGTACATAAAATATAGCCTGTCACTCAGGACTAAAGCAGCTTTCTATCGTTGCTAAATTTTTTCCAATCGGACCAGTAGTTCCAGAGATTACCTCCTACAAACAAAAAAACAAAAAAAATAAAAAAACAAACTTTACCTCTTTATTATATTAGTGTAGATATGTATGAAAAATAAATAAAGAAAATAACTTACCAAAGCTAATGTCGACGAGCACAGTGTAGATATCGGCGTGTTTGTCTAGAGGTACTCCGCAAGACAGCAGTAGTGTCCGCAGCAACTCAGTGTGGTTCAACTGTAGCGCCACTTTCAGGCCACTTTCTGTTGCCGCGCGACTTGCTATGAGTAGCAGCTCTGCGTCTGGCCATAGGGAATCTGGAAGTGAAATTAAATATTATAATGTTTATCTCTAAGGGCCTGTACACACCATTATTTAATAATATTGTTAGGCGCACGTTTGTAGTGATACAGACGCGATATGCACGTGAATCTGGCGCAGCCTGTAGACCTATGGGATAAAAATGCTCTGTCGACGCATGTTTTTAATTTTCAGGTCTCAATCGAAATGGCGTAACCATAGCAAACGGTTCAACATATTTTTTATATACACCGTTAAATTTTGATCGTTTTATTCCCTTGGAGGGTCGATACGGTATTGTAAAGATAATATTAAAAATAAAATACTTTTTTAAATTAATTACGCACGTACGAAATTAATTTATTTAAATAAACGTCAGATATGCGAGTTCAATGACCTGTAGGTAGTTAGTTCACAATGATCGACAACTACCTACAAAGTTATTGAATCGTTTACTTAAAGAAATGGATTTAGTAAATACGTATATTAATACAAAATTTAGAAAAAAAAGCACTTTTGTTTTTTATTTTATTTTCTCAAATCGATAGTGTACATACCAAATCGATCAAAATTTAACGTTGTATAATTAAATACACCACTACTTGATGGTATGGTCGATCGTACAGCGCGAGCGTGCTAGCCTAGAAGTAACCTATTATGATTTTTTTTTTGTTGTTGATGGGTTCGCGCGTGACCGCCATCTCACCTGATGGAAAGTGGCGGCGCAGTCGACGACAATTTTTAAATACTCCTATGTTAATAGTTTAACAGTTTGATAAGTGTTTGACTAATATGCAAATATCAATAATAGTACATTTTGATACAAGTGCAGGAAGTTTGTCATTGCGACCGAGGCGAAATTCGCACGAGCCGTAGGCGAGTGTGTTATGGAGCCGATGGCTGCAATGACAAATCTGCACGTGTGTCAAACGACGTTTTTCAATACACTTACGACTTGTGAAATAAAGAAAGAAAGAAAAAAAAAATTAATCGTATCTCAGACATACAGTAGAAATATAAGAAATATATAAGTATAGCATTCAAATCTGCTCTGGTCTGTTTCTAATTTCGTGGGGTCGTCCAGCGACTCTGGGGGACGCCTCGCGCCTGATTCGATAAACTAAGTAAAACAAAATAGTCACCCGTGACCGTGACGATAAGGAAGGAATAAAAAAGCCCTTGTTGTGATAAACTCAAAAAAGCACTTGGGTGATATACATGCTATATTAACCCTAATAGGAGTGCGATAAGAGGCAGTTTTCGAGTAAGTGTATTGAAAAAAATATTTCTTACCATTTTTAGGAGTAACAATATCGAAGGCGCACTCGACGATCTCCCTTGGATGGAATCCTTGTACATGCTTCTCTCTAAACACGCGATCTACGACGTAACGGCGCATGTACTTTATGCCAGAATATGCAGTATGCCTGGGGAAATAACTAGAATGTAACATTTGCATATTTAATACTTACGTTGTTGAAACTTCTACGGTTCGGATTAAGCGTTTCGCTTCATCTTTTATTCCGCACACCTCGAAGGACAAATTGCCTGCTGCGGTCTTCCCATCCAATTATAATTTAGGTGTCTTCAAGGCTAGATTGAATAGGCTTTTAATAAACTAATGCGCCTCACCATCAACGATTGCTTCACTGCTTACCATCAGGTGGGATTGCAGTCATGATAACAAACAACTTTTACTTAGGGACCAAAACTGAAATCGCCAAAAAAATCTGCTGGTCAGCACAATTATTTTCGTAAGACGTTGGACTGGACATAGGCTACCCACAAGTGTCGCCACAACTAATTGTGCGTTTCGCGTCCATTGGATTTCCTTAACCCTTATCAAGTCATCGGCTCACTTTGTAGGGGGTCTTCCCGCGCTACGTCTGCCGGTACGTGAACTGACTTACTTCTTAACAATTAAAATGTGTCTGTATAAGGTTAATTAGAAAAAAAAAAACTTACCTCGCAAACGGCAGCCTCAAATCATGCGGTAGATGAACTACGGAACCAGAACTTGTCATGAGTTTCACCGCATTGGCGTGCTGGTCCCAGGCTGAAGCGCGAGGAATCAGAAGCGGAGGGGAGAACTCTGTCGCACCGTGATTGCGGAACACCTGAAGTACAAATAGGTAACGGAGTGTAATGTAGCAGTAATGGGAAAATTTATTTAATGGGAGTCTAGAAAGTTTAAGAAATCGCAGATGAGGGCTACTTTTTTTCTGTAATTCTTACAGAAAAAATGTACAAATATTTAAAATTACAATTTAATATTTATCAAAAGCGTAAGGCTCGTTTCCCTCTGAAATTAAAACTAAACTAAAACAATCACGTTTCTTTAGGGGCCCATACAAGTATTATTATTTTTTTTGTTCAGGTACGGAACTGTCTATATTGTAAACAAAAATATTTTCTGATGAAAAAAAGCCAAATGTGAGTCAGAACATTTGGCTTTTTTTCTGATCCTAAGAAAATCTACACTAATATAATAAAGAGGTAAAGTTTGTTTTTTTATATTTTTGTTTGTAGGAGGTAATCTCTGGAACTACTGGTCCGATTGGAAAAATTTTAGCAACAATAGAAAGCTGCTTTACTCCTAAGTGACATAGGCTATATTCTATGTACGCGGGCAAAGCCGCTGACAAAAGCTAGTATTTAATATTACAATTTAACTTTTATCAAAAGCATAAGGCTCGCTTCCCTCCGAAATTGAAATTCAAGTAAAAAAACACGTTTCTTTGGGGGCCCATACAAGCATTTTTTTTTGTTTAGATATGGAACAGACTTATCTAAGACAATATTTTTTATCAATGTTATCAGATTATTTTTGGAATAATTTTTGGGTCCTTCTTCACCCCCAAAATGAACCACAGCTGACTGGGATATAGACCCCAGCCAACACATAATGTTGGTGTTACTATCTACATCTACACTATAATAATATAATAAAGAGGTAAAGTTTGTTTTTTGTTTTTTTGTTTGTACAAGGTAATCTCTGGAACTACTGGTCCGATTGGAGAAATTTTAGCAATAATAGAAAGCTGCTTTGCTACTGAGTGACATAGGCTATATTTTATGTACGCGGGCGAAGCCGCTGACAAAAGCTAGTAATAAATATGTAGAATAAGTTTATAAGTGTACGTTTTTGTAAGACGGTCTTATCTAATGACTTCACCCGCTCTAGGATAGACGGGAAGGCGTATCCGACTTTCACAAACTGAAACCAGACCTATATATTATATTCCTTCTTAGTCTTGCGTCAAGATCCCAGAGTATCAATTTCGGTCTACTTGAGATAGTCAAGTTTGGCTAACAAAACTACTTGACATGTTCATAAGTATGGACGATAGTTTTTTTTTTTAAATTAAAAACCTATTTAAAATATAATAAACTCTCGTGATGTTGCAAATATTATTATAATAAATTATCACAATATTCTATTTTATATGTAAGTCGAATACTTGTCATTAACATAAAATAGAAAAAGCAAAAAGAATCGACGAGGATGGGATTCGAACCCACGCGTGCAGAGCACATTGGATTAGCAGTCCAACGCCTTAACCACTCGGCCACCTCGTCATGTGGCAATGAGCGCCTAATTAAGTACTACTTTACAAGGGCATTCATCCCAACTTTTTCATTTCCTTTTCTTTACTATTTATGGTTTATAATAAAGTTCATTTTTTTATTATTAATAGTAAATACTTAACAATAAAATTATGTTTATAAGAAACTTAAACAATTAAAGAAAATATCTCTGTGTAAATGACTCTTTTTATAGTTCTCTACTTACAGGGATTGCTATCACTGATAAATGAGATTTGTTATATGTTTTTTAAAAACTCTTTTACACGTGATTTTTTTCGTCAATTGAAACTAGATGAGGACGCGGGACGGTGTTTCCTTGCTGACTATCCTGAGAAGAAATCATGACGGTAAATCAAACGTTTTAGGTGTATTATCGGTCGTGACAAGGACTAACTTTCGTAATAACGAGAACAAGTAGAGATGACAGTCGTCCGACGATAAATTATAGTCTTCTAGTCTAGTCTGGTAGCATGTGACGCGGCGAGCGGGCAGGTATCGGTAGGTGATTGGTCGAGATAGTTGACACCGCGCATAAGGGCACGTGCTCAACCAATCGCTTACCGATACTCCATCCGCCGCGGTGCACGCCGCTAAGGGCCTGTATACAGCACGTTTTTTAAACGCGCCGGTGACCAGCCGGTCGAAGGCGCGCTTTTATCTTATTAATACGCGCACAACCGCGTGTCAATGGTGCGTTTCAAAAACTTGGTGTGCACAGGCCCTAAAACCAACGTCGTGAATGCGCCGTAAGATATAGTGCGAACACGGCTAGCCAGCTTCGAGAGCTTTAGAGCTACCTTCATGATAACTGTGACATGATTACTCTGACAAGAGTGAAATGACCAAGAGGAAGGCAACAAACGACTTGAAGTCTATTCTAAGCTTGTCTGGTAGATATCGCTGTTAGCGATAAGACTGCGATTGTACCCATAGATTTAAGTTTGTCTAAAAGTTTTTGTAATTATATTTTTGAAAAACATCGTGAGTAAACTTAAAAAAAAATCGAAGACTTGTACGTGACGTCTACCAATAGGCACTGGGCCCGCGTGGTGTATTACGGCCCATTCACTCTCTTAGAGAAGAGGCCTGAGTCTCAACAGTGGGAACGCTAAAAAAGGTTGATGATGATGATCTACCTTTATAACAGCATCCTTAATCTTCTGCAGCAGATCATGAGGCTTGCTCTTCATGTCATTATGATAGGTATAATCTTCGACGGGCGAGGGCTTCTGGTCGAGGCAAGCGGCCACGAGGCGCTGGTAGCCGCGCGCGGCGCGGTCGCTCAGTGCGTGGGACAGCAGGCCCGACAGGGCGCCTTCCGGCACCGCGCGAGGCACGTGCTCGCTGGCGAGCAGTTCAGCGCACGTCGGACGGAGACACGCCTCGTGGTTTAGAAGCCATCTGTAATTAATGTAACAGGGAATGTATTATAATCGGGTAAAGAAAGAAATAATAATGTTTTGTCAGGAATTCTCACTTGGTAATAAAAAATTGGCATTGCCGCCCACCGCATAATTTTGTGGTGTTCATTAATTTCGCGCCTGCACTGCGGCGCGAATTTTAAAGGTCTCTGCACGGCGCGGGACGCTGAGCAGTTGTAATGTACTAGATATAACACACAGAGCCGTCCCGCTCGACGCGACGGTAACCTCGGATCTGTATGGCGTCGTCGCGTCGCCGCCCGGTCCCGCCGCGCCGCGCCCGCGCCGTACAGTGACCTTAAATGCTTTATTAAATGGATATAACCAGTATTTTATTTTAGCTTACCATTCATTTACTATAGTATAGTCTTCTTAATAATAACGAATTACTACGATCCATGGCAGAGAAGAGTCTGTCCATACTCAAAAATTTAAAGAATCTGGTTATCCCTGTAGGATAAGGCAATAAAAGCTAAAAGTTGTATTGCGGCGACGCAATATATGTGATTCGACCCTAAGACCTTGCCTAGCAACGGGATGGTAAAGACTAGAGAAAAAATAACACACCTGATAACATGAATTTGCCTAGAATTCTCGTCCTTCTCAAAAGTTTTAGGCATAATGATATCTTTGCTCCTCAAGTTGGTCAAGACCAACATTCTCTCCATCCCCGTATCCAGGGTCGGGTGGAACATCTCGAAGAGGATGATGCCTAGTGAATAGATGTCCACTTTCTGGTTGTAAATGACCTTCGCTCCTGATTGTAGAAGTTCTGGGGCTACGTAGAGAGCTGTGCCGATCTGGAAAAATGTAATGTTTTTGGTAAATATATTGTTGGTTTATTCGAGTAAAACACAGGACTGGTGCCCGGACACAGCGACGCGGGGCCGCAACAGACCACGAAGGAGATGACGGGACGACCTGGATGTCTTCCTTAGGAATTGGAAGGATAAAGCGAGTAACCGAGATAACTGGAAGGAATAGAGGGAGGCCTTTGCCCAGCAGTGAGACAGCACAGGCTAGCTATAATAATAATTCGAGTTAACTAACCATCAATGTGTATTAAAAAAAAAACATGAATGTTTTTCTGTGTTGGTACATCCACGAGCGCGATTGTATCATCGCGGTCGATGAGAGAGGTCCGTCACCGTCGTGATAGTCTCCCGGAGCTGAGGGTTGATGCGAAAGCGTTACACCGGGGCTCTGGGAATAAAGGCAAGGAAGGTACGGGGTAGGTTCTTTAGTCAGTAAGAGTCTGACACTGTTTTCCGCTCCGCCCAAGAGTGGGATTCGTCATTCGATGATTTTTACCTACCATAAAAAAAAACCGTCGTGATAGTACTAAGTTAATAATAAACCAAACATTCTTACCTGTCCAGTAAGTGAGCCATGAATCTCTTCCTGTTTAGTCTTCTCTGAAACATAATTTGTACCAAAGATTTACTACATTTATTAAGGTTTTATATATGAAGTAAATTAAATACAATTATTACTATAGTATATTCGCGTTAAGAAAATAGTGACGCATCGTTTTCACTCAACTTTCACTCATATTTTTCTAGAGTACAGATAAAAGTGGCATCGTGACAGTCAGTACTCCTACGTACTACCACGTAGGAGTACTGACATCCAGCTTCATCCGATTTAACGTTTAAGTTTAGGCCTAAGTACAACCTTTTTTTCACAAAAACTCCGCGCGTAAAAGACCGCCCATTGTAAACTTAGTTTTTTTAAATGTATATCCTGTCCACATTATGAGGTGTACAATAAAGTTTATATGAAAAAAAAATATCTCTATTTATAATTACTTAAGATAAAATTGGGTATCATACCATCAACAGGCAAGGCAGTGAACGCTTTAGTAGCAAGTCCGAAGTCTCCGATCTTGACGTGGTCATTAGAATCTAAGAAAATATTAACTGGCTTCAAATCTCTGTGGATCATTCCTCTTTGATGGACGTGAGCTAGCCCTTCCACTATCTCTCTGAAAATGTATGAAAAGATGATTTGAATCTTTATTCTGGATTGGGAACAGCTTGTCTTTAAAGCTGAATTTGAGTAGAAGAGTTTAGAAGAATTAAGAAAATAGTAGATTACACGTAGAGAAGATAAAGAAGAATCTTATGTAGCGAACGCTATATTGAATAAAGGATTTTAGAGACTCCCGAGTAGAGTGAGGGATTTAGGATGTGTATTCAAATGAAGTGAGATGCATTAAAGCTGGTGAGAACTGGAAGCGGACACATGGTAAAAGACTTTGATTTTAAATATCAAGTTGGATGAACCATGAAAGTGGAGATTCTTGACTCCGACAGCTTTCAGCGTGAACTTCAAAGGAACGGGGCAGAGGTACCACACCCTTATTTACAATGGGTAATACCTAATGTCCTGCTCAAGAGTTATAGACATTTCAGAGCTATATCTACAAACTGTTTTCCAAAATTACTAAGAATCAACTTTTTACAATTATGTATGTGTAATAAAAAAACCTTCTAAACGAGTCTAAGAGTCTAAACGCGCCAGAATTTGGTTATAAGTGTATAGCATATAAATATATGGCATGGCAACATGGATATGACATATGTCAATGTTGCCATACTAAACATTAATTTATCTACCTTGCTCAATATTTACCTGAAAAGTCTCCAAGCTCGGAAGTGCTCCTGATACAGTCCGTTATCTATGGCCTGCCTCAGGGTATGCTTCTCACAGAACTCCATCTGGATGTACAGGACCTGTTGCACACGTTCTGAAGGCTGCCGGGGCGAGTCCACGACATCCTCTGAAGGTATCGTCTGCGATGCGTTGGAGCCTACCTCGAATTCTATATCGGAGCTTGATTCGTCTTCTGGTCTGAGGATGTGGATAAAGAATAATAATGAAAACGTACACTGACTAATAAATACATCTTAGTAGTTGAAACCTCTACGGTTCGGACTAAGCGTTTCGCTTCATCATTCATTCCGAGCACATCGAAGGACTGGAACAATTTACCTGCTGTGGTCTTCCCATCCCATTATAATTTGAGTGTTATTTTCTTTCAATGTATTAAGACAAGTAAATGAACAGTACAAAGTGTTGGAGTTTGTTCGAAATGCAATTTAAAATCAAGATCGTTAGTGGACGCGGTAGTAGGCAAAGTAGTATTAATAACCACGTAATGGCGACGACGTCAAATTTCTGTGTGTTAATTCTTATTTTATTACTTGACTATTCCTCTTTCTACCAGATTCGGGTGTCACTCTTTCACAATTACAGTGTACCAATCATCTAAATTCCTTCATATGCATTATATCTTCCCTCATCGTTAATATAAGTAGCAATAAATAAAAAAACCTTTGCAAAGGTACCAACCTCATAATATTGAACCAAGGATCCGGTTCATCATCATCTTCATCATCTTCGGTGTCAGAAGAGGTGTTCGTCTTTTGCACAGGAACTTCTGACATAGACCATTCCACCTTCACGTCTTGGCCTAGCTTGGCTACGATTCCTGCACAAAATTGGTGACGACTGTGTAAGATAATAAAAAAAAGGAAAACAATACTGGCTAAAATGAAAAAAAAAACACTAATATGGTACTCGATGAGTTTGATTGCTGATTTGATTGATAAATCATGTTGTTTTATAAAATCGAGTCTTTCTGCAAGTTTTTCCGAAGAAGAGATGGATGGATTGTGTAAGGAGTGACATGAAAGAACCCGTCACACTATCACTAACTCCCTTTACGTTAGTGATAGTGTGACGGGTGCGGACAGAGTGGAAGAAACAAACATGTTGCGCCGATCCCAAGTAATATAGGATAAGGGTAGGATGATGATGATGATTTTCTGCAAGTCTTGTTGATTTTTTCACCAGGTCATCAGTTCATCTAATCGGAGGCCTTCCAACGCTGTGTCTTTCAATACCTACGCGGTTACCACAATATCCTAAGGCGAAAGTCTACGATCAGAGCGTGTTGCCAGTCATCACGAGCAACCAGTGGCGTGCCTAGGGTTTCAATATAAGGCAAGCCCAAAACATTTAAACCAATTTCAAAAAAAGAAAGTTCAGTTTTGGACTGAGTATGTAAGTACCTACATATGGATCATCGCAATTTTCTCATAAACTACTGGTTAGATACAATAAATTAAAAGTGAATTCATCCATCTTCTTTCCTATTTTTTCTTCAATTTTACTCACTGAAGGCATGCTAGTACTAGATTGAATATAATAAACATATCAGCAATTGCATACCTCCGGTGGCTTTGAAAAAAGCCATTTGGTTTGGTTCATTGCTTGAGGAAACAAAGTTATGGTAAGTAAATGCTTGCTTCCTAACAGGACTAACAGGTTACAGACAAAAAAACAACAAAACAGAAAGTTTCAAAACAAAAGAAAAAAAATAGCTACATAGAATATAAAAAGGAATTTAAATAAATTATTTATATTCTAATTGGAATCGTCTATCTTTCTGAAATGATTAAATTACATTACAGCCGGAATAGTTAAAACAAGATACACTAACTTTAACAAGCCGGGAAAGGCATCTTTGAGGTTATTCTTATGAATAAAATCAATTAATTCCAAAACATTACGATCTTATAGATCAGGACTAGAATACAGGCAAATCAATTAACTTTTTATTGTTTTTTTGTCGAAATAGCTTGATTAAATGTCAAATAATGAATCTAATCCCTCTGTAGGAAAATGTGATTAATTTATATATACACTGATCTATTAAATTTTCGTCTATGCGATTTACTAGACTGTGAAATACACAGATTAGGAATCGGTTTTAATGAAGAAATTAACTGTTTTTTCTGAGCAAAGTTTAAAGATTTTACCTTATCTTCGCCAATCAAAACTTGAACGCATTTTAAATCCTCACAAGGTACAATTACCTCCATTGTTGTAGGTAAGTCACCAAAACAGTTACATATAACACTGGGAAAATCTAAGAAAACACACGAAAAACAACAAAAGTTTTACCACTCAAAATAAAACTGAAGTTAGTTGCACTCGAGTGTCAAAAACTATTTACGCAAAGTTCCAGTGTTGTCATTTATGCAAAAAATTTAACAAAAACAAAAAGTTTATTTAGCTAGATGTCGCATTTTTTTTATTTTTAAATTAACGCTTGAATATTTAATTTCGTTATTTTAAAAAGCCGCTAGTTTTTACTGTTGCTAAATCTTTAAAAAGGTCTCCAAACTCGTTAAAAGTCTCCAAGATCTCACAACGTTGCTAAAATGGCAACATTATAGATGTGGCAAGTTGACAAGGTCACGCATACGCGTACAACTTCATGCGCAAGCCGGGCTTAAATCTTCTATACTAGACGCAAAACGTCCTAAGTACTTATACGGCGCATCGCTATGAGTGCGAAAGTGACAGTACAGACATTACAATAGAATTTGAAAGCCCGGTAAAAGCCGGTAAGTGTAAGCGAGATAGCTATATCATCATCTACATCTACGCGAGTGTTTGCGAAACTCTGCGCGCGACCAATCACGATGTTAGTTTAGTGCAGCATAAGTAGATTCTTTGTGTTATTTTGATAAGAATTAAGCGCGCGGACTTTTAAATAGTTCGGGTTTGATATTAATTCTTATCGGGCATTTTAGTAAGGCAAGCCGGGCTTTTGGGCTTGTATGAAGGGACCGCCACTGCGAGCAACACTACCACCAACCGACTATGCTTGAGAGGCATATGGCTCTGAAATGTGGTCGCTCACAATGGGCCTCATTAGAAAGGTTAAACTCACCCAAAGGGCACTGGAAAGGCCGCAAGAGCTACGTTCAGAGTTCCCTTCTTTGGTCGCATTAGTAATTAAAATATTTTCAGGATAATCAAACATCGCCAAACTTAAGTGTCAGTGAGTAGGGTAACATTGCTCGCAGAACAGCTGGTCGATTGATTGCACCTACACAATTTTTGTCTCTGCATTACCCAATGGTTGACAGGTAGAAAATGCCTTTAGGCATTTAGTCCGCCTATGTACTCTTGTGAGCATGAAGAATTAAATAAATAAGTAAATGGTCTATGGGAATGAAAGCTTCTGGAGTGGGAACGTATATCGAAACATACAACTACATGAATAAATACTAATGATATAAATACTGTAATAACGAAATATTGTAAAAAAAACCATTTTTTTTTAAAGAGTAACCATGGATTTTCTTGCCAAAATCAAATCAAAATCAAAAAGGTTTTTATTTCATATAGGCCTACAAGGGCACTTATAAAACGTCAGAAGCTAGTGCACGGTTCCAAATTGGTCGTTTCCTATGGAGAAGAACCGGCAAGAAACTCCAAACTCCGGTTCTTCTCCATAGGAAACGACCAATTTGGAACCGTGCACTAGCTTCTGACGTTTTATAAGTGCCCATGTAGGCCTATATGAAATAAAAACCATATTGATTTTTTTTTTTTGAAAAGCGCAGTGTTGTGTATATAATATCTATAAAAATATGTTTAATAATACCTGTTCCTTGTATATGGCTAAGACCTGTATGAAACAAATATAATTGTGGTTTAAATGTTCACTCGAGCTTTTCAATTGGTACCATAATATTGTTAGGACAATATGTAATTAAAGAAAAGTAGTATTATTTTGGAATATAGGTTTTACCGTGGCAACGTAAACAAGTATGTCTCGCTGATGGTGGCGCATGTTTTGGGTCATTCTGTTCCCTCTAAAATGGTTGAGCGGAGTGGCGCTGATTCACGCGTCATGCTCGTGAACGGGTGCCGTCAGTTGAGACCGGTCATCTCTTGGCTGCTAGGCGCTTATTTGAAAATATATTTTTTTTTATTATTATTTTACTTTTTTTAAATACCGCTACATCGTGCTCGCATAATAGAAGCATCATAAATTTGTAACTAAGTAATATGTAAATATAAATTTGATTCAAAAGATTGCCCATGGAGTTTCTTGCACGTTCTTCTCCATAGGAGTCTACGCCTTGGAACGTGCAAATTAGCTTCAATTTTGACATTTCAAAAGTGCCTGTAAATGGTCTATTTGAAATAAATGAGTTTGAATTTGAGTTTTTGAGTTTGAGTAACAAACCCAAAAAAAAACAAGAGACAAACCCATACACACACACCAATGGCGTAGCTAGTCACACAGAGGCCCCGTATCAAAAGTCCTTCGGGTGCCCCGTATAAAAAAAAAACGTATTTTTATTACAGATGCTTAGCTGCCTTATGAGACGGTTGTGGATAACATGTTGCAAATTTTTGCCTAGGTCGGGGCCCCTGTACTGCGGGGGGGCAGTATAATTGATACGGCAGATACGGCGGTAGCAACGGCCCTGACACACACACACACATAACCTTTGAATTTAAAATATTAGCACTAGTGTGATGCATACCTTGTAAACTATCTCCTCGCCTCTTCGCATGTGGGACCTCAACTTCCAAACTGGTATCATCCTCCTCAATCTCAATACTGGACTCGATCCAAGCGTTATAATACCTCACGACGTTCTCGTGGTTAAGTCTGGACAACAGTTTAACTTCGCGGGTTATCTTCTTGTTTAACTGGACGCTTTCTGGGTTAAGCTTGATGCGTTTGATCGCGTAGAAGCCGCCGTCGAGTTTGTTCTTTACCTGCAACGTTCTGTTTTGATTGGTAAACTGGTGGCAGTTGTGTTTTTTTTTATTTAAAGCTGTTGCTTGATTCAAACACGAGTTGAGCTTCACGGGGTAAGGAGTTTTAATGGGCGGCCCTTCCCCACTCGCCTGTCGTCAACTTTGATTATAATTTAAAAGCTTGGTGCTTCATTTGAAGTAATTCAGCGCGATGTTTGATGGACACGCAACGCGAAAAAGAAAGATAATATCTGAAAACTCCGTTGGTGTTCGATAATGACGTGATTAACTCGAATATTTCCAGCAAATACGATTTTTTTTTAAACACAAGTTTTGAAAAAAAAAAACGGTTAAGGAAAACCTTCACCGTTTTCGGATCAGTGGTAAATTAATAAATTAAACAAAGTAATGTGTAATTTATTTAATTAAATGGGTTTGAACCAGCAACTTACTCTACGACTCGTAGGTTGGGGCTGTAACCACTCGGCCACCACACCTCCAACAATGACAGGTATTACTAATTGGAAATCGTATAGACAATAATTTAAGTAAACATAATTAAGTATATAGCAGTGGTGGCCGAGTGGTAACGGCCCCGACTTACGAGTTGTAGGTCGCGGGTTCAAACCCAGCCAGATGCATTACTTTGTGTAATTTATTTCATCTCCACTGCTCTCAAAACGGTGAAGGAAAACATCGTGAGAAAACCGGCATGTCCTAGAACCAAAAATTCGAAGACATGTGACATCTACCAATCCGCACTGGGCCCGCGTGGTAGATTATGGCCCATTCCTTCTCCTAGAGAGGAGGCCTGTGTCCCAGCAGTGGGAACATTAAAAGGCTGATGATGATGATGAATTAAGTATGGAAACAAATATTAAAGTATAGGCTGATTGTATCATTCTTTATCATTAATAATTTACTGTACCTTCAAGACGTCACCGAAGGCCCCCTTGCCGAGCCAGGTGAGGACTTCAAACTCGGCGTGCAGGCGAGAGTGACCGTTCGTCACGGGACTACTGTGCTGGATTTTCTTTACTGCTTCATCGTCCTGTACAATGAATACATTAAAATTATTCATCATCATCATCATCACCATTTTAGCTGAAAGTCGTCCACTGTTGGACAGAAGCCTCCTCCAAGCGTCACCAGATGATGGCAAACAAAAAAGTATTTTTCTTTTTTACATTTTTTGTCGTTCCTTTTGCTTCAACCACTGTTATTGGTTGAAATCAGGGTGGGAATCAGACTTGGTCATCTGTAGCCAGGTATATGTTTTAAAATCGTTCATTTAGTGCTGACAGCGGGTCTACCTTTTAAAGCAGAACTTTTTTCGCCATAATTTTGTTTTGCATAACAACGCATAGCATAATCTTCAATTCGCAGAAAGTGGTTTGGCATACACTCACATAGCATAAATTCGAAAATCATAATTTTGTTAGTCCGAATAATCGTTAGGCATAAATTTCATGTCCATAATAATTGAATAGCAGAACCATCATATCGCAGAAAATTCGCAGTCAATGTATTTCTTTATTAGCAGGCATGCAGCAAGCATGCAAACAGGCGTGCAGCATGCAAGCAGGCATGCAGCATGCAAGCAGGCATGCAGCAGGCAAGCAGGCATGCAGCATGCAAGCAGGCATGCAGCATGCAAGCAGGCATGCAACATGCAGCAAGCATCGTTTCTGTCACGGCTCCGGCGCTGCAGGGTTTGGGCGGCCCCACGCGAGCTTATCGTCGCAGATGGTTTCAACGCTCACCACCGCGGCTGAGGCTGGCCGGCAAAGCCGGCCAGCAAGCCGAAGCTTCAAACCACCTGCTCCTCAGATCGCGGGCCGCCCTACCCCTCCGCGCCTACGCGATTTTAAATTACACTCTAGGGGTAGGGCAGACAAGACTACGGAAAGTCGGTTTTGCGGCGATTTGTTTCTGTAAATAAATTTATAAACATAACATATTGACAGTTTATGATATATGACAATCGTAATTATCTATTATCTATATATATAAAAATCAATTGCTGTTCGTTAGTCTCGCTAAAACTCGAGAACGGCTGAACGGATTTATCTTATCTTGGTCTTGAATTATTCGTGGAGGTCTAGGGAAGGTTTAAAAGGTGAGAAAAATTCGAATAGTAGGGTAGAGTAGGGTAGAGTAGGGTAGAGTAGGGTAGAGTAGGGTAGAGTAGGGTAGAGTAGGGTAGAGTAGGGTAGAGTAGGGTAGAGTAGGGTAGAGTAGGGTAGAGTAGGGTAGAGTAGGGTAGAGTAGGGTAGAGTAGGGTAGAGTAGGGTAGAGTAGGGTAGAGTAGGGTAGAGTAGGGTAGAGTAGGGTAGAGTAGGGTAGAGTAGGGTAGAGTAGGGTAGAGTAGGGTAGAGTAGGGTAGAGTAGGGTAGAGTAGGGTAGAGTAGGGTAGAGTAGGGTAGAGTAGGGTAGAGTAGGGTAGAGTAGGGTAGAGTAGGGTAGAGTAGGGTAGAGTAGGGTAGAGTAGGGTAGAGTAGGGTAGAGTAGGGTAGAGTAGGGTAGAGTAGGGTAGAGTAGGGTAGAGTAGGGTAGAGTAGGGTAGAGTAGGGTAGAGTAGGGTAGAGTAGGGTAGAGTAGGGTAGAGTAGGGTAGAGTAGGGTAGAGTAGGGTAGAGTAGGGTAGAGTAGGGTAGAGTAGGGTAGAGTAGGGTAGAGTAGGGTAGAGTAGGGTAGAGTAGGGTAGAGTAGGGTAGAGTAGGGTAGAGTAGGGTAGAGTAGGGTAGAGTAGGGTAGAGTAGGGTAGAGTAGGGTAGAGTAGGGTAGAGTAGGGTAGAGTAGGGTAGAGTAGGGTAGAGTAGGGTAGAGTAGGGTAGAGTAGGGTAGAGTAGGGTAGAGTAGGGTAGAGTAGGGTAGAGTAGGGTAGAGTAGGGTAGAGTAGGGTAGAGTAGGGTAGAGTAGGGTAGAGTAGGGTAGAGTAGGGTAGAGTAGGGTAGAGTAGGGTAGAGTAGGGTAGAGTAGGGTAGAGTAGGGTAGAGTAGGGTAGAGTAGGGTAGAGTAGGGTAGAGTAGGGTAGAGTAGGGTAGAGTAGGGTAGAGTAGGGTAGAGTAGGGTAGAGTAGGGTAGAGTAGGGTAGAGTAGAATAATCTGTTGCCGGGAGCGAAGCCGCGGGCAAAAGCTAGTGCCAAATAAAATTCTGCCATGTCAAAAGTATGCCGTTGCAAATTCGGACATGTAAACGTTCTGCCAATCGATAGTTATGCTAAATATTTTTTATGCCTTAAAAATATTCGATGAAAGAAGATTCTGCCAAGTGTGTTATGCCAAATAAAATTCGGACTATCAAGTTTCTGCCAGATAGATGGAACCCGCTGACAGCACCTACACAGAAATGCGCTGTTATGGTAATATTTTTTACGAGACACAAAATATACAGATACGAAAAGACTCACGCATGTTACGAAAAGAGTTCTGATGGATTGTGTGATAAAAGAAAGGGGAGTTAGTGATAGTGTGACGGGTGAGGACAGAGTGGAAGAAAAAAAAACATGTTGCGCTGCCCCAAGTAATATGGGATAAGGGTAGGATGATGATGACACAAAATAACCAGGTACCTCGGAGCAACTGCCCTCATTGTCCTTTTCCTTATGGCTGGGCAGCTTGGCAGGCGCGTCCACCAGGAACACATGGTTCATCAGCTGTTCCGCTGACCATTGAGATTGCTCGTCCTCCGTCAGACACCTGTTTTTTAAGTACTAGCTTTAAAAAGATTGTTTGTTCGTGTTTTTTTTTATGGTAGGTAAAAATCATCAAATACGAGAGGAAACGCTCGGAGAAGAAGCCCGTAAAGTAATTGCATTTTTTTTAGTCTAATTGGTGCATTATTAAGTCAAGGATGGTAGGTTATCTGCAGAAAACGGACATTCGGATGTACTAATATCGAATTATGTTGTTCCATAATTTATAATTACTCAG
This sequence comes from Mythimna loreyi, assembly GCA_029852875.1. Lineage (NCBI taxonomy): Eukaryota > Metazoa > Arthropoda > Insecta > Lepidoptera > Noctuidae > Mythimna > Mythimna loreyi. The sequence continues at coordinate 18,013,328 of CM056796.1, read as the reverse complement.
TCTGGTATATTATGCTTGTACTAATATTATGTTTGTTTTTCTCTCATCTGTACCTTTGTGATCAATAAACAATTTATTATTTATTATTATTATTCTACTTTATTAAACTCAGTCAAATTATGCCTTAACCAAAAATTTGTCCAATTCGCCAAATCTTCCTAAAGTAACATCAACAACACAACCACATACAACAACCACAATTACAACATATAGGTAGAACACAATGAACTGAGCATTCACATGACATCCAGGAATGTATTAATTCATTGCATTGTGTTCAGCAATAAAGATTTGACTTTGGCTTTAACTGTATAAATTAAAACATACCTTGCAAAGAAATCTTTGGCTGAACTTGGTAGATCAGGAGGTATTTCTAAATATGTTCGTTCTTGTGACACAATTGAGAGTAACATCTGTCCAGTAGCATAGATGTCCTGTGCTGCAGTATGCCTGAAACAGATTTCAAAGCATATTTAATTATTGTCAGTGATAATTTAAAGCCATGCATTAAACGGAAGGAAGATTCCATGTATCATACAAAGTTGCTTACCGCTGTCCCTATGTATGCTTAGATCTTTAAAAGTACGCAACGGATTTTGATGCGTTTTTTTTAATAGATAGTGATTTAAAAGGAAGGTAATACATGCATAATATCGACATTGCACCCGTGCGATGGGGCTCCCTAGCCTCAGTAACATTTGCGTACAAATTATTTTGCTTTATGAATATAGGAAGAGATGCTATAAACCTTTTTTGTATTTTTGTGATGCCTACTTCTTACCAACCCGAGGTCATAACGAGGTTTAAGAGCTAAACTGAACTGTTAAAGAGGTGGAGCTATATAAGGTGTATAGTTATAGGTATTAAAATTTAAGAAAAGTCTCTACTCATTGTTAGTAAATAAATGTTATTATACTACAGAAGATTTTTTGAATGATGTTTTTTAACACTTTATCTGCAACTAGCTTTTGCCCACGGCTTCGCCCGCATGGTATTGGGGTTGGGGTTGGCGTTTCCAGGATAAAAAGTAGCCTATATCCTATTCCAGAGTGTATCCTATGCCTGTGCCAAATTTCATCCAGATCCGTCCAGCCGTTTTGGCGTGATTGAGTAACAAACATCCAACATCGTAACTTTCGCATTTATGATATTAGTAAGATAAATACTTTTTTTTGTTTAAATGAATATTATATTTTAGAGACTGATTTGCCTATATTTAATTTAGTGTAAAATAATTGTTTTTTTTTTTTGTACGAGTTTAATTTTGTTTTTTATTTATGTTAGTTTATTTAGTAAGTAATGACTTTGATATTAGACCTTCATGTAAATACCTATGTTTCACAAATAAATTTCGCGAAATCTTCAGAAAAAGTTTAAAAGACAGAAAAAATAAGATACAAAATTACTTAAATAAATAAATAAGAAAAACATGATCATACCTTCATCTTACCTGTCACAATAAGCGTCACCATCGATCATCTCCGCCAGTCTCATATCGAGACCAATGCCCACCACCTTAACACCTCCAAAGTCATCCAGGAACACATTCTGACTCCGCACATCTTTATGCACGATCCCCACACTGTGCAACTCCTTCAACGCACCCAGAACACCAAAACCCACATGTCTTAACAACTTTAAGCCTTCATAACGGTCACTGAACACATTTAGTCTATTTTTAACACTATTTAAAGCACTGCCTAGAACGAAACTCCTGAATAAATAAATGTATTGTTTTGTAGTCCGTTTGTTGGCGTCTTTAATAGTTTCCATGGCTATGTAGGGGGTTAATGAGGGGTGGTTTAGCCGCGACATGGCTTTGAGGTCCTGCTGCATGGAAGTTAGTTGACGGGTTCGCGTTTGGAAGTCGTTGGCTGGGGGTGTGATCCATTTTTTTGCGATTAAACGCTCGCCTTCGTCGTCGATCGCTAGGTAAGTTGTGGCGCCGTTGGAGGAGTGGCCTGTTGATAAAAATTTACTATTATATTCCAAAAATATTTTTTTAAATACACTTATTCAAACACCGGGTTTTAAGGTATGCAATTTACTGTTTTCCGCACTAGTGCGGAAATGTGCGCTAACTTGCGACCGCCTCAATTTATTACATTTATCCCATTAACTAAGTGACCACGAGTCGTGCGTCAACCTCCATTTATTGTTACGTATGTACAACACTTTGCGTATACATAACAATATTTTGTAATTCGATTGTGAAGCGATGAGGCTCGATTGTGGTCATAAAGCGATGACACATGATTGTGGTCGTGAAGCAAAGCCCTTACAAAGACTTACCTAAACAATTTCCGATATAAGCTTTCTTGTTGTTTCTCTGAATGATTCTTATAACTTGAACGCCTTTACTTTTACAGGTACATGGTATGTCCACAGTTTTTGTTCGAGACACCTTCTTGACGGGAGACATTTTGTTGTCGGCGTAACTGAAAGGGATAATAACATACTCGTAAGTCAAACAGAGTCTGAAAGGGACAGGGACAGGGTCATTAAGTCCGCCTTTGTACAGTATTACGTGCATAAAGTTTTAATAAATAAACTAAGAGTGGATAGTTACCTCAATGTTTTTTTTTTTAATTAATTCTATCATAAAAAATAACTTCATTCAGAATATTTATTTTATTTTAATGTTTGTCTTGGAATGGTCATGTGAAGAGGAAGAAATTAAACAATGTTACAATAAATAATTAAGAACGAGGGTTATGAGTATACATGTGGATGGATAGTGTGAGGAGAGATATGAATGAAAAGAGAGTTAGTAATATCGTGACAGCTGACCGAAGGGAGAAAAAGTGTTGTGGCGACCCCATATAAGACGGGGTAATTATATGAACCTAATAAAAACCGACAAAATGCAAAACATCTTTTGATAGATCCCGAATCCCTTGATTCATTTTTAGGGGTAGTCGTGTTAGACTTTTACTGACAAAAAGAAAGTAAACCCATGATACCAGTTCATTCGGATTTCGCTCTGCTAGGCCTCTTGTCTACTCTGTTCATAGCATAGGAGCATCTGAAACTCTATGCGCTGTCGATGACTTCAGCCCGGTAGATTATCGGACGGCCGGATGGTGAGTTACTTATTGCTGGTCACAACGTTGTTAGTAGTAGGGATTTTTTTTAAGTACCGTAAAACTGGGCTAATAGAAACAAAACATTTTTTTTTTGTTTTTCACATTATTTAAAACTAGCTTTTGCCAGCGGCTTCGCCCGCGTACATAAAATATAGCCTATGTCACTTAGGAGTAAAGCAGCTTTCTATTGTTGCTATTTTTTTTCCAATCGGACCAGTAGTTCCAGAGATTACCTCCTGCAAACAAAAAAAAAAATAAAAAAACAAACTTTACCTCTTTATTATATAGTGTAGATGTAGATGAAGATTATTATATTAGTGTAGATATTAGTGTAGATTGTTTGCCGTATTTTTTATTAATTCGATATTGAACACAAGAATGCTTTATTTAAAATAAAAAAAATAAAAATAAATATGAAATCAAAGTAGGAATAATCCTAATAAAACTTTTTGTTTCTATTCACCCCCTGAGTTTCTATTCACCCCATTTTACCTGGTAATGTCATGCTTGTTACATATGAATGTCTGCACTTACTACACAAGTTCCGGAGCGTCACCTTGGCCATCCATACTGTCATTATCCTGGCTGACACTAGATCTATGAACTCGTCTGCTCGACTTCAAGATTTCCTGTCGCCTTTGAATCTCATCCTTCATTTTCTGTCGCTAAAATAACAATAATGATGGAGAATTTAGTAGCAATACAGAATCAATGCTGCTAATATAGCCAATATGTATCTTAAAAAAAGTTTAGTACAGTTTTCATTTAAATAAAAAAAAAACTTCTTCCGTTTTCTCTTTTTTTGAGGTCAGCAATCATCCAATGATTTCTCATGCTCTAGGCTGGAACGAGAGGATGTGTCAAGATTTTTATTGAATGCTCTTTGTCTTCTAGGGCCATAGTCAACCTTTCAAATATTCAGTGAGTGGAACATAACATAACATATTTATTTATTTCTCTTCCACAAAGGTGCCTTACAAACTAATATTACATTAATTGATACAAGTATTCCTTTGTGGGAGACTGGCATCTGCACTAGGAAGCCCTTTCACACAGATTACCAGGACCCCCCAACCAAACGGAGAGTACCTAAGACTTTTTGAGCGCCTTCAAATTAGCCGCGATCTGTTGCAAGACAGCAGCGCAGCTGCCGCGTTACTTTGTTTTTTCATATAAACAAATGACGAGCGGCCACAGCGCTGTTGCAGCGCGACAGTTGCACGTTTTTATTTGTATTTGATAACAGAGCAGCGAGGCTAAATTGAACGCGCCCTTACCGACCAAAACCAACCTGTGTTTTTATAGTTCTTTGCATTAGGTATAAGACTTTAGTAGCTCTTTTGAACAACCCCGCACACGTTTAAATATTAAAATAGCACTACTACTAGCATTTCACTTAATTCTTCATAATTATTTTCTTGATAAAGTGGACTTACACGAGTAAATTATGCAAAATACTGTCTTTAGGTCATGTCATATCTTATCGTAAAACGCATATCCGTGCATACGGTATACATATTTTAAGCATTTTAACAACATTTATAAGATGCAGTGGATTCGCTCGCGTAAATATCTAAAATTGTCCTGAGGGAACATACTCCCAGGTTATAAAGTATTCTATGATTTTTTCCTAGACATGGTATTTTTTTATTTTTTGTAGGTTCGCGCTTGACCGCTACCTCACCTGATGGAAAGCGACAATGCGGTCAACGATGGAGCGCGCTTACCTAAAACTAATGTATTATCTCTTGACTTAAGGATTCCCGGATTGTAGCCATCAGGAAACAGACTCCGGTATAGAATCCGGGAATTCCACTCCTTGGCTGTATGCACAATGAATGTGTACTAATTGCCATAACAATCCGTTCAGCCGTTTGAGCGTGAAGAAGTAATAAGATATAAACTTTTATTTTTATCATAATTTTGTGTGATTGTAATTAAAATAATGTTCACTAATTTAAATTGCGTACAGTTTTCATTAGTCACTCATAAAGTATGTATAATATGGTTATTACTACATCAGTACATAATGAATATACTACGGAAATACACATGACATATGACTAATATTAAAACTGTCGAAATATTGTGAAGCCCTATAAGTTTCGCTGAGCTAGCATTTCACTTTCGATATGATGGTCTGCCCAAAGGGATTTCTTATTGTCCATGAAAATAAGTTATAGAACTCCGTGACAGTGTACCTCCCTATCTATCAGAGAAAGTATTTCCACAATCAGTATTTTTAGATATTAGCTTATACAAATACAAGCAAACAAAAATTACTACTCTTTATCATATTAGTTTATGATTAGATTACATTTTGATGACGTCACGTTGGCATTAGCATTAGCACAGCACTTACAAAGAGAGTCTAATTCATCGATACCTCTTTTGATTTTAAATGGCATATATTTATTTGTAGCTTCTGACAGCGGTTTTGCTCGCCTCAAAATAGATTTTTCCATAACTTAGGACTAGAGATGTTACGGAGTTCCGATTTCGGTTCCGATATACCGAAACTCTCAGCTGAAGCGGAGGTTCTTGCAGAGGTTATAACGAATCATCGGTTTTTTATTTGTGTGTCACTGTCACAAATCAGTGTATTTGTGTGATTCACCTAGGATTTCGGTTTCGATTCCGGTTCTGGTTCCGTTAAAACAAATTTAAAATTCCGATAAAACCACCTCCGTAACATCCCTACTTAGGACCCCAGTTTAGAGGCTTAGGCGGTAAATTAATTCGAGTTTAAAAAATGTACTTTTTTTAAATTGTACCTTTATAAATCGATAGTGTCGGGATTAAAACGTTTTTATTAGCCGATTAGCCGTGTATATTGATTAAGATTAATGGCACATTAAAATAAAAATAAAAAACGCAAAATTGTTTCTACATATTATGTGCGTTGTACACTTTGAAACTTTCCAACCGATGTGCCACAAATCCTTCTTTTTCCAGCTAACAAAAGAAATGTAAAATGTGTAAAAATGTATTTCTTTTTTTAGCATAGTAGGACACGCCGGGTTTACGGTAGTTATAAATAGGACACACACTAATTAGTTCCAATTTTAAAAATAAAGCGTGATCGTGAGATGGGAATTAGTTCGAGGTTTATCGGCTCGATTTTTGATAATTTAATGTGAATTATCTTTAATCCCTTCAATACTAAGCTGGGCCTTAGAAAAAATATACTGACATAAATTCATTTTAAAGGCGCTTGTTTGTATACACACACGAACAATCGCCTTTATAACGTGCGTATATTTTATTAGGTAGTCCTAGTCCCATACCGATGCTGCAGTCAAAGTGGCCAATTAAACGAGTTCACCATCGATTCAGAAAATAGAAGATAGTACTCCTTAACACAACTACTACAATTATTTGAGATTTATATACCTCTAAAATATGTAATAATATAAATCAATGCCACTTTTCGTTGTAATTTTATAACTCAAGAATGGGCTCACCTATCCAAACCAAATATTTAAGCTTTGTTCGGACTATTTAGTAGGAAGTTTATGTGAAATTTGCACAACGTTGGTCGAACGGTTCTTCATTTATCACACATCTCTAATGCTGGTAGCGAAGCCAGGGCAAAAGCTAAGAATTTTTTTAGGATTCTGTAGGCAAATGGCAAAAAACCTAATAAAAAAATAGATTTGCCTTTTAATATTCCCACTGCTGGAACACAGTCCTCCTCTCTAGGAGAGGGAGCGGCTATTAGTTATATAGTAGAATAACAAAAAGTACTTACCTCTTCATTTTCCTTTACTTTCAGATCATGTAGTTTCAACTGTTCCTGCTCATTCTTTTGTTTCAACATTTCATCGTAAAATGACAATGTTGGTATATTGTAGTCGTGCAGGAATTGCTAGAAAGCAATATAAGAAATTTTGTAAATACATATTAGGATGAATTAAATACTTGATTAAATAATGGCGTAGTTACGGTTTTTTTAGTTCTAAGATCGAAAAAAAAATGAGGAAATGATCCAATGACTTCTCTCGCTCTTAAAGTGTGGATTTTTTTTATGGTGGGAAAAATAATGCAACGTTAAATACCGCCCTTGGGCGGAGCGCGAAACAGTGTCATATTTTCACTGACTATACAACCCACCTCGTAAGCACCTACTAAGACAATTTAAAATCATCGTAAGCCCTGTGTGTAAGAAAGAGACGCAGCTATACACCACGCCATATAGAACTAACCTTTACATCAGATTTATCATAATTTTAAGAACCAGTAATAAGGTGTGAAACATACGTTGTGCAAATGCGCACACAAAAAACCTTTCAATATGCGGCATGTAACTTGAACCAAAATGGCGATCTACCTTCAATGCGCAGTAACAGATTCATCATCATCAGCCTTTTAATGTTCCCACTGCAGGGACACAGGCCTCCTCTCTCTAGGAGAGGGAATGGGCCATACTCCACCACGCGGGCCCAGTGCGGATTGGTGGATGTCACATGTCTTCGAATTTTTGGTTCTAGGACATGCCGGCTTCCTCACGATGTTTTCCTTCACCGTTTTGAGAGCAGTGGTGATGAAATAAATTACATCAAGTAATGCACCTGGCTGGGCTTAAACCCGCAACCTACGACTCGTAAGTTGGGGCCGTTACCACTCGGCCACCACTGCTTTCATCAGAATTTATACATAAACTTAAATCTATGGATACAATAGCGGTCTTGAGTAACAGATTAGCAGGTCTCAAACGACGTGCGGCACAACGGGAGACTGCGCATAACCATAGCAACGATGGCCATTTTAATTCAATTTATTTTCCGTGTACTTATAACCTCTTCATAATATAATTAGCCTACAAATAAGTATTACTGAAAATACCTGTGCATGTTGCGCCAATTGAAATATGCAAACTTCTCCACATAGTGTTTTCGACAATTCTTCTAATTCAGTCAGTAACTTTGTACCATTTTCTTTGGATAGACCTCGCATTTTGTGAATCTGTACATTTAAGGGCCTGGAAATATTTAAAAATTAATTAACATTGTATTATAGAAATTGATGAATACCTATCAAATCTGGAAGGAATACCACATTTCATCATCATCATTTCAGCCAAAATGTTCAGTTGGCCATAGGCCTCCCCCAAGTGTCGCTATACAATAACAGTAAAAGTTCCTGCATATCTTGCATCAATCGGATACCCACAATCCACCTTGTGGGAGGCCTTCAAATTATTTTTTTTTAAGTAAACATCAGCTGAGCGAGACAATGACCTGTAGCTACTTGTTGAATATTGCGTACAGGTCATTAGACTTGCTCAGCTAACTAAAAGTAAAAAAAAAGTACTTGATCATTACAGGATTTTTACATTGTATATTTAAAGCAGTTTGTATCCAGACCAACTGTTAATCAAATCTTAGAAGGAAAATTAATCATACTTACTTATCAGGATAATTTGGGCAACATTTGAAATGTAACGTAACGGAACAATGTATGCCTTTTATATCTGAATTGTGCAACGGATTCAAAGTGAGCATCAGATCAAGAGGTCTCCATATTTTCCAAGCAACCGCCTCGCGGTTGTCCACTACTGCGTCACCGTAAATAGCCTGACAAAGTAAAATGTTTTGTTAATTAGTTACATGTTACAATTACCAGTGACATTAATGTTTTTTGTCATTATATAAAATTATTTTTCTGATGTAGGAAGGTAATATTTTATTAGTTCATTGTGTCTGTAATTACAGTACTTGAAAGGTAAAATTTTATTAAATTAATTAGTAATTCCAATATTTACCACATTAGTACTTATTTTAGTGATAGCTTGACTGGATAGAATGGAAGAAAAAAACATAATGTACCAACCCCAAATAAAACTAGACAAGGGTAGGAAGATGATGATGATGAAGATTACCTAGTTTATCATCATCTCTTAAGCATTATAAAATGTACTATAAGTTTTTTTCCTTTTGAAACATTTAGGTAGGTCTTTTCCTGCCCTTGTCCTGTTTTATTAATACAGCTAGGTAGGTACTATATAAAATTACTTTTTTTTTTTGCAAATTCTTAACAAATATCCTTACTATAAGCAAAGAAAACATCAAACACTTCATCATGTAAGTATAGGTCTATGAAGTATTTGATTTTTTTTGACAGTAAGTACCCATTTAAAAAATTTAATTTAAGTGTTGTTCTTATTTTAATTTCATTGCAAAGCTTCTAACAAACAGTATGGCAATTGATCATATTTGCAGCCCAACTTGGCCAGACATCAACCTAGAAAGGTTTGGAAGAAGAAAGGAGAGACCTTTGCTCATAGTGAGATATGTAAAAGGCTATTAAAAATAAAACTATCCTAAGAAAAACCATTAAAGAGTTTTTGATATTGAAAATTTAAAAAATGCTTAGTGAAAAAAAATACGTTACAAGCCTTTTTCATGTATAGTACGTAAATAGAAGGTAGGTAGACTTATCAAATAAGAATGCCCGCCACTTAAAAAAAAACAAAACCAAAATGTGCAGAATACATTGAAATTTAAAAATGTATTCAGTTAATTATGTTAGGGAAAATATTGTTGACGAAAATTTGTCATTATTTTCATCATCCATGTATTTTTTTATTTACAAATAATAAAATTACTAACCTGTAACGCGGCTAATTCGTTGTCCTGACGTTCTTCATTCGTTTCATCACACATTTTGCAGTCATAAATTTGACATGATAATAAAGAACACTATTGTTCTTTTTACTTGACACGATAGCAGTAGAACGCGAGAATAATTTTGCTTTTACTGCAAATAAAATCTCGACAGTTGGCGAATTATACCGCTAACAAAACAAAATTAATTTGTAACGTTGACACTACACTGATTTGACGTGTATGACGTCTGTCAAATGTCAATCAAGTTTGAATGAAAGATTAACGTTCGTTCGGAAATAAACCTAAAGACTTTTCTCGGTAGGTATTCAATGTCCTAAAAAAATATCGTACTATATGTTGTATTTTTTAAATCTTTTTGCCTATCCCATATAAAGACTTCGCTTTTTTACATCGTCTGTTGTTTTTTTTTTTTTTTAAAAAAAAACAACCAACCTACTTTGATGACAAGTTATCGTCACAGTTGGTTAATAATATCAGGGTTTGCGTTAGGTGGCTGGATCAAGGGCTTGATTCAAAAAGCGGTACTCTTGGACACGGCTGGTATGATTAAGTGTTTCCTTTCTCTAAAGCCCTGAACACCGCTGCTGGTAACTTGGATCTTGTTCCGATACCGGTTATTTTTTATGGTGGGAAAATCATCGAATGACTGCCCTGCACTGGGTGACTGACTAAACGACCCTTCTTGCCTGAGTTCCTGGGCCCTGGTGTTCCGCTTTTGCATCAACCCTTGGCCCCAGAAGATTTCGACCCTGCTGGGCCCTTACAATCCTGTTCGCGATACCAGTGGGATACTTTTTTTTCATTTTTAAATGTTTTTAATGTAGGTAACGTTTTATTTTATTTATTTTTTTATTTTTTGGGGCCCATTTATTGTGTGTGGAAGCAACCCCTTTTATCGATGGATATACTTATCCTACTACTATTATAAAGGCGAAAGTTTGTAAGTATGGATGTATGGATGTATGGATGTTTGTTACTCTTTCACGTAAAAACTACTGAATGGATTTGAATGAAATTTGGCACAGGCATAGGATACACTCCGGAATAGCACATAGGCTACTTTTTATCCCGGAAACCCCAAACCAACGCGGGCGAAGCCGCGGGCAAAAGCTAGTTTAATAATAACATTGTTTAGGCAGGGACCATAGTCTTACTTAATATAGTTCCACGTTACCAGTCCATTTAAGACTTCCAAAACCCTAATCTATGTATACCATAACCCTATTCTTTGCTTCCATATTTTGCAATAGTAATCAATCGGGGGTAATTGTCCTTGGATGCACTAGCATAGCGCGTATAGGGATAATCGTCGATCGGTATCACGCTCCATTAAAATTATTTAAAGGGCCTCTGCGAGTTGGCGTCGGCCTCTCGTACGCCTTAGGTAATGGTCCTGGACCTCAATACCCTAAGACGTATGAACACATGAAAATAATAATAATTTGTTTAATACAAGTAATAGGAAAGTTTTTTTCTATTTCAAATTAAATAAAAGAGGATAGTCCCGTCCGAAAAAAATATTTAATATTTTTTTAACAAACCATTTTCTTTTTAATTAACTCTTCAATTTTTAAAAATCATTCAACAATAATTGTAGCATATAACAGGAAATGGAACCTTGTTTTTAATGACATCTAAGATAATCGGTACTATAACGTTCTCCCAAGTTCTAACACCCGCGAGATTGTGATGCGGCGAAAACTGTAAAAGAAAAACAGATTGTTAGTTATCCTTAGACTTTTGCTTGCAGCCCTGCGTAGAGTTGTAACCCAGAGTTGTTCTTTTATAATTCGAATAAATCTGCGGGGATGCGGGGTAAGATGGCCGTGAACTAAGCAGATCATTTTCCAACAGAGCATGAAAAAGTTGATCTGATCTGAAAAATGATTTGCTATCGGAAGTTAGCACATTATTTTCATTCGATATTTTTTCCAGGAAAAGCACTGGAACTTTTCCTAAAAACTATCAGGAATTCCAGAACTATACTGCATGCGAGTAGAACTCTCACTTTTTCATGCTCTGCTGGAAAATGATCTGCTTAGTTCATGGCCATCGTGGTGAGTTGGTGTAAGTCATTGACAGTAGAACTCTACGCTTGCGTTCAAAAATGCGAGTGTAGGACCTATCTACCCAGGTGACGTCATTAGAGTTAACTCCAACTTCAGAACGCAGGACTGCGACGATAAATTAGAGTAAGTACTTATAGATAGGTAAGTTAAGTTAGGGAAAAAAAATAAAATAAAGCACACTTACTTCTCTAGAAATTACTTCTGTCGTACTGTTGGCAGGTCTATACACCATTGTATGGAGCCCGCCAGATAAAGATCCCAGCCACGTGGAAACCGTTATTTCTTTGGTTGTTATATTTTGCTGAATCTGAAAATTATAAAACCTAATTATATGATTTCACGAATCTGTCATATCCATCAATGCAAATTGAAAATGGCGACAATTGCGGCACAACCCCTAAGTGTTTTGTTTTTAAACAGACTAACTAAACCAAAACCACTCCTATTTTTTTTTTCAGTTGGCAATTGCTTTTTAGGACCAGTTCTTTTTTACAGAAATGAGAGTACTTCTGGCTGCCTTCTATTCGAAGTGTGCATGGAACACTGGAATATTTAGAAGACCAAATAAACGATGGATGGATAGTGCATTACGTGGCAAAGGAAAACATATCTACTAAAAATCGGAATAATGTAAGCGAATTTCAGTCGGAAGACATCAACTGTTGGACATAGATCTACCCCAAGCATCGCCACAACAACCGGTCCTGTGCGTCACGTATCCACAGGATTCCCTCCATCTTCACCGGGTCACTGGTCTACCTAATGGAAGACCTTTCTACTCTGCGTCTTCGGATACGCAGAAGCCACTACTTAAACTCTTGAGCCCCGAGCGTACGCCGGCATTCGAACACCTATTGTCTTTCTATTTTTATTCTAATTACGGTACTAGAAAGGTTAAACTTGAAACCTTTAAGACGCGCACTGTTCCCGTGTGTCTCAAGGAGTGGTCAGCAAACTGTAGGGGCCTTTCAGGGTCGAAGCCTTCTGGAGCCGAGGGTTGGTGCGAAAGTGTTACTGCGGCTCTGGGAATAAGGCAAGGAAGGAATGGGGTAGGTTTTTAGTCAGTAAGAGTCTGACACTGTCTCCCACTCCGCCCAAGAGCGGGTTTCGTCATTGGATGATTTTCAGCTACCATAAAAAAACCTTGATAATGAAATACAAAAACTCAACTTACACTGATCGGCCAACTAATTAATGTGTGCGTATATTCTCCAGTGTATTTGTGCACTTCGCCATTAACCGCATGGAAGGTCACATCATAACCCAGCTTAGCCTCTCTGAAGTTCAGTGTTCCACTGACTGTAGCCCTGGCTGTCGGAACCCCATCGATGGTGAGAGTGTTAACCGACTGACCTATACCAGTCACATCAATCTTCTGGATGGAGACCAGAAACCCGTTGGTGTAGTTTACTGTTCCGTTTACAAGGAAATTGTAGATCTGTAAGCTGAAATGGTCAAAGTTATAAATGTGGCACATTGTGTCATTTATTACACCACCACTGCTATCAAAACGGTGAAGGAAACTATCGTGAGATAATTGGCATGTCCTAGAACAAAAAATTCGAAGACATGTGACATCCTCCAACCCGCAATGGGCCAGCGTGTTGGATTATAGCCCCATTCGTTCTCCTAGAGAGGAGGCAGGTGTCCTAGCAGTGGGAACATTAAAAAGGCTGATGATGAAAATGGTGGTTATAGAACTAGAGCTTCTTGGAAATAAATTTCTAATTTTATAAATAAAGTTTATTTTTAATTATCTCCCTTAAGCCTTGGCCACACATACTGAGCAAACGGGCGAGACAGTACTTTCTGCCGAATACTCAGTACGTATGAACACAGCGCCGAGCGCTTGGCCGAGCGCTTATCTCTACAACTTGCTTACATCACTGTCTCGGCTGAGTAACATTTTACTGTCTCGTCTCGTTTTACTCGGTCCGTATGATCAGGGCATTTGAAGCGTCCTCAATGATGCCTTACTGGGGCACATAGCAGCGTTATGCAGATGGCATTCTGTACGATGGATGCGTGGTCCGGCGGCGGTGTCGCCCAAGATCTCGTACGTACTCTATACACGATACGGCACCGTGCCGCTCTGCATTCAAATTTGAGGTTGGATATAACACTAATGACGTCACAAGATAGATACCCTACTCTCGCATTTTTTTACGTAAACGTCAAGGTTTTGTTGCCAATGGCGTACAACCTACCCTGCTCGAAGTTGGAGTCACTTGAATTAACTCTAGGGTTGCTACTCGTCATAAAATAAGGACTTTACATTACTCTGTAAATTTTGAACACTGCCTCATGCATCCGTGCCACACTTGGTAACATGACCCAATTGCAAAACCGTAACGCATTTAAAATTAGGTGATTATTAAAGCCGGTTAGTTTATGAGTATGTCGTCGATGTAAATTATACAATGCAAGTTTAAATTTTATTGCGTTACATAGTTTATGTAATTTTAAATGCGTATCTTAGTTTTGCAAGTGGGACATGGTACCGATAGTGGCACGTATGCCTCGAATCCTCTAATTTAAAGATGTTTATTTGACAAAATTGTAGAAATAGTCATTAAGTATTTTACTTACTTCACATTATGGGTAATATTCAAAAGAGTAAGACTGCTAAATCCTCTCCTCTCTAACTCGTAGATGGTTTCTTGTATGACTTCTGAGTAGAACTTCGTGTGATCTTTGACTCGTGCTCTTTGTGCTGTAAGAAGGTAAAGGCTTAGTTGTTTCTATATTTATTTTTCTATAACATCTGATTCAATTATGTTATCATCATCATTCAATAATGTTATGTGTCAATAATTGTTTAATTCACATGTACCAAAGTATTTAATTTATTATGGTAAAACAATATGTATATAATATGTATGTATAATGTTCATTTAGTACGTACGTAGGTACGTAATTAAACAATGTTACTATGGGTTTATTAATGCCTGAAATAAACGATTAATAATAAAAACTATTCCTGAGCGAAGTCCTTTTGGGCTCCCTAAATCAAATAACGTTTGGTTGAAAATGTTAACTCAACAGTAAGTAGGTACTTGTAAAAAAGTCAGCAAGTTCAGTACATTTTGACCATTGATGCTGTACTGACCAGCAGATTTTTTTTTCTGTTTCAGATGCGACCCCATAGTAAAAGTGGTTTGTTATCATGACTACAATCACATGTTTAAGTATCGGTCACTAATTACCACTCACCCTATATATAATTATATTTATTCTAATATTGAATAACTCTTGAATCACTCTATCTAAAAAAATCTCATTAAAATCCGTACTTTTAAAGATCTAAGCATACATAGGGACAGCGGTAAGCAACTTTGTTTTATACTATGTAATGATGATTATTCAAATAACTTACCCCATTGCAACTGTCCAAATGCAAACACCACATATAGAAACAAAATAATCAAAACATTTTTCATTTTTAAAGGTCACAAACAGCAAAAGCAACAGACGAATCAAAATTTAAAATTATACACTTAAAAAAATATTACAAAAAATCTGCAAAACTGAATAATGATATTAAAAATCTGTAGGTATTGTAAATAGATAAAATCCGTCAGACATTTCGTTAATTGATTACTATTTTTAACTAATCTCAAATCATTAAATCGATTCATTAACTGATTTTGTTGGTAGGTATAAAATTTATCAATCTTACATTGTAACTTCAAGTGATATAATGATGTCACTAGCTGCTGAAAACGGCTCCGCCTGCTTGAAAGTGGAAAATTTTTCTAAGGGAAATTTCTTCTGGGATAAAAAGTTGCTATGCTCGGAGTATCCTTGCGTGATAGAGTCAGAAATGAGAATATCCGCAAGAGAACTAAGGTTGGCGACATAGCGAAAAGAATCGCCAAACTTAAGTGGCAATGGGCAGGGCACATTGCACGCAGAATAGATGGCCGCTGGGGCCGAAAGGTTCTGGAGTGGCGACTGCGTACCGAAAGACGTAGCGTTGGAAGGCCTCCCACAAGGTGGACCGACGACCTGGTCAGGGTTGCCGGAAGCGGATGGATGCAAGACGCACAGGACTGGTCTTTGTGGCGGCGTTTGGAGGAGGCCTATGTCCAGCAGAGGACGTCTTTCGGCTGAAATGACGATGATGATGATAAAAAGAGTATATGCTATTCCAGGATATATTCTAAACGTGTATATCAACTTATATCCTAGGGATAAACAAGCACGTTCATAGAAATTATTTGTCAAAATACTGAAAATACAAACTAATACAAAAATCCGCTGCAGAGCTTCATTGACATTATGTCGTCTAACAAAACTTACAGCGCTGTCACGCTGCGTGAACGTCAAAAATACACTAAAGTCATCAATGTAAAGGTGTATGGCCTGATCATCGAAGTGGAGTAAAATGACTGTATGGTACACCTAATCTAGTGCGTAATAATGTAGAGGCCTTACTGGAGTCCGGTCCGGCTTCCGAAAGGAAGGTCCGACCCCGGTATGAGGGGTAAAAAAAAGTTTTAATAGACAAATAACTTTCCGTAAATACCCGCGAACGCCGGCGTTCGCTGTAGTACCATGCGAACGCCGGCGTTCGCTGTATGGCTGAGAGGTTAAGAAGGAATGGGGTGGGTTGTTTAGTCAGTAAGATTTTGACACTGTTTCCTTCCCCGCACAAGGGCGGGATTCGTCATATGTTTTTTTTTACCACCATAAAAAAAGTATATCAATATCCCTGTTTCAAACTTCAGCCATATGACAGGCCTGTTGGTCTAGTAGTTAGTGGTCCTATGCACATACTATGCGTCTTGGGTTCTATTTCCACCCAGGACAAATGTGATATGATGACTGTTGTATGGCATGTATTTAGAAATATGTATTTCTTCTTTTATTTCTTTATTTATTTAAACAGATTGACCAAGGCCAATTACACCATTTAAACACAGACAAAAGAACAAAGAAAACAAAACAAAAATAATAATTTAATTAAAAACAGACAAATTAATTATTCATGAATCGTGCAGGACTTTCAGGGGTTAATTATTAAGTAGTATACACAGTCATACATTCATCTCACAATATAAGAGTACTTAATTCTATTTATCAGTTGTCTAGACGTACTCATAGCACAAGTTCTGCTTAGTTTGAAACTAGATGGCGTTGTGTAAAGTTGTAAAATATTTTTATTATTCCATATGCATATTATTGCTTTCATTTTGAAATATTTATTTATAAAAAGACATTTAAAAATATAAAATACTAGCTTTTGTCAGCGGCTTCGCCCGCGTACATAAAGTATAGCCTATGTCACTCAGGAGTAAAGCAGCTTTCTATTGTTGCTTAAATTTTTCCAATCGGACCAGTAGTTCCAGAGATTACCCCCTACAAACAAAAAAAAACAAACTTTACCTCTTTATTATATTAGTGTAGATAGTAGCCCACCGGCATCGAGACTTGGACCCTGTCTCGATGCCGGTGGTTAGAGTAAAGGAATAACGAAAGAATAAAATAGTGCGTTCAGTTGAAAACATTTTCTAATTTTATTAACTGGCACAGGCAAGTTGGTAATGAGTGTGACAAGTCACTTTTGGCTTCTGTCGCAATCGAGTCGAAAAGTCTACTTTTTCTGGGCTGAAAAGCAGGAAGAAACGCTTGGGTGTCACTAGGTGGACCGCCTAAAAGATATGGTAGCGAATACGACGAAGGAGTGCTCTAGTGACTGGCCTGTTAGTCTAGTGGTTAGTAGGCTGACTGCTATGCCGGAGGTCGTGGGTTCGATTCCCACCCAGGACAAATATTTGTGTGATGAGCTCAATCATTTGTTCTGTGTCCGGGTGTAATTTATCTATAATATGAATGTATTTAGAAATATATAAGTATATTTATCAGTTGTCTAGTACCCATAACACAGGCTGTGCTTAGTTTGAGACAAGACGACGTTGTGGAATTTAAAAAAAATGAATAAATAAACTTAGAATACTGATCACAATTATTCTTCTAATACATCGGTGTAGATTCGGCTTTACAATAAATTAAAGTCATAGTAATTTATTCGATTATATTTAAATATATTTTTATTTACACCCTGCAGTTGTAACAAATCCTTGGAAACGGTATTTCTTTGGTCACCAATTCTAATGTTATAGGCTGGAACACTTCTTGGGCCCAAGCGAGCATTCCACTTGCACTCACATTGGTCGGATCAAACTGGAAAAAAAAACACATTTCATAATGGACCTGCCACCCTAGTCAAGTTACGATCGTTTCGTAAACGTCAAGCGCTTGGATTAGGCCTCGCCTTCAATTCTTTTGTTCTGACCGCATGACTGAGCGTTGAGATGATGTTTGTCAGAACAAAGAAGTTGGGAGCGTGGCCAACTCAGTGAGTTCGATGTTAACGAAACGATAATAACTTGGCTAGGGGGGCTGGTTGTCAAATTAATAAAAGAGGGACCTCAAGAAAGGCCAGTTGCCAAAATTGACAATCCAAGAACCAGTTGGTTCCTCTTGGAGCCATGGGTTGATGCGAAAGCATAGTGCCCTTAGGACTAAGTCAAAGGAGGAACGGAGTGGGTCGTGGGTGGTCAGTAAAAGTCTAACATTATCTCCCGCTTCACCCAAGGGCGAGATTTTTGCAAAAAAGAAGAGCCAGTTGGTTCTTACCGTCTGTAGGAATATATCGGATGTTATATCCTTAGGTCTAAATTCTGCCATTCGGATCGTCCTCGGCACAGTACCTACAACCGTTACTGATATAGCTTCCGTGTTTACATCTCTTATGATCTGAAAATATTAAATATCTACTTTATCCTGGTTCCTCGTAAAAAGGCCCATAAAATACAACTAATATTATACATTCATGATTAGCCGATTGGTCTGTGTTTAGTAGGCCTGATTGCTATGCCAGAGGTCGTGGGTACGATTCGCACCCAGAACTATTGTTTGTGTGATAAGCATGATCATTTTGTTCTGTGTCTCGGTGTAATTTATCTATGATATGTATGTATTTCGAAATATTTAAGTATGTTTATCAGTTGTCTAGTACCCAGAACACAAGCTCGCTTAGCTTAGGACTAGACGACGTTGTGTGTGTAAAAAAAAAAATATCTGACAGACAGAGAGACGGACAACAAATCCTATACGGATTCCATTTTGTCTTTTCAAGAATGAAAACTAAAATATGTGATTCATAAAAAAACTTACAGAAAAAGCATACGAGATCAGCGGATGTGTGTACATCACGGTATACCGATACTCCTTGTTGTCTCCTTGCAAGTGACCAATGACGTCAAACCCAATTGCAACATCATGCAACCTCATGGTCCCTCGAACAGTCACCGTATGCGTACTAGCAGCAGAAGCGTTGAACCTCCAGTCTTGCTGTACCGTACTTTGGACGATGTCAACATGTTGTATGGATGATACGAAGCCGTTGGTATATCTCAGATCTCCTTTGAATGGCGCGAGCAGGATATTTTCGCTG
Source organism: Mythimna loreyi (assembly GCA_029852875.1). Lineage (NCBI taxonomy): Eukaryota > Metazoa > Arthropoda > Insecta > Lepidoptera > Noctuidae > Mythimna > Mythimna loreyi. The sequence continues at coordinate 17,994,082 of CM056796.1, read as the reverse complement.
TAAGTAAAAAGGGACTTTTGAAGTATTAGAACAAAAATTAGGCCGTAGCTGTGAATACGTTTTTAATGCAAATAAATAAAGTTTGTCATTGCCAATTTGCTGCAGGTGAGGGTGCTATGGAAAGAAAAGACAGAAAGAAAACGCTTATTTCTGCCTCACACATTCGTATAAACTAAAAACACAACATTAAACAAGTTTTCAATGAAAATATTTTTTTCATAACAAGCTTTTATAGCGGTAGTCTTTACTTATATAATTAAAACTCGTCAAGACGATTCACACGAGCCCAAACTTGACGTTGTTGTGCCGTTTAATTACAGAGTTCCCACAGCTACTTAGCGATTACATCATCAGATCAGTTCCATGTTATCTTAATATTGCATTGTCATGCGATTTATACCTGAATGCAAAATTGCAGGTCAATCGGTTGAAGATATCTGCTTCAAAATTGAGTTGCAAGATTTGAGCCGAACATACATAGTTATATTACAAGCTAATAAAAAGCTTGTAAAAAAAACTTCTCACTTCTTGAGTTCTTTCTACTTACTTTATTTGTAGTGTATAGTCAGGCAGTTTCAAGTTACAAAATCCTCTTTTATCCACCTCATTCATTGTTTTCGTTATAACATTTATCATGTAGCTATTAATGTCGACCAGACGGACAAGGTTATCTGTAAATCAAACAAACACAAGTTTTTATTGAAAAATACATATATTTTACAAGCTTTTATTTACTTTCACCTGTCCCGTTGTCTGTCGTTCTGTAATCAAATCTTGCAACTTAAATTTGATCCACTTCCCGGTTTCCGATTGAGCTGAAATTTGGTATACACGTTTAGTTCGGATGACAATGCAATATTATGATGACATGGAGCTGATCTGATGATGGAATCGCGAGGTAGCCACAGGAACACTGTAATTAAACGGCACAACCACGTCGAGTTTGGGCTCGTGTGAATCGTCTTGACGAGTTTTATTTATATAAGTATAGACCACCGCTATAAAAGCTTGTTATGAAAAAAAAAATTTTTTTCATTGAAAACTTGTTTTTGAAGCAAGCTTTTATAGAGCGGTACACCTATGTGTTCAAAACTCGTCAAGACGAATCACACGAGCCCAAACTCGATGGGGTTGTGTCGTTTAATTACAGTTCTTATGGTCACCTTCTGGTACCATCATCAGATCAACTCCACAGCATAATAATTTTCTAGCGTCATCTATTTGACACATGCAAAATTTTTGCTCAATCGGGAACCGTGAAGTGGAAATTTAATTTACAAGATTTGATCATAAACATTCATACAGTTTTATTTAGATGGGAAACCTTTCGAAAACCATAATACCATAACTCCACAGCATAATAATTTTCTAGTGTCACCTGATTGACACATGCAAAATTTCTGCTTAATCGGGAACCAGGAAGTGGATCAAATTTTATTAAAGTTATATATTACTTTCACTTGACCGATGTTTGTGATCAAATCTTGTATAGGAAACTGGATCAAATTTAATATTTGATCCACTTTCGGGTTACCGATTGAGCTAAAATTTTGCATGTACCTACGTGTAAATCGCGTGACGATATTATGATGACATGGAGTTGATCTGACTAAGGAGCTGAAAGGTGGCCATAGGAACTTGGCAATAAAAAAATACAAAAACACCTTTCGAGTTTGGGCTCCTTTGATTTGTATTGACGAGTACTTTCTCAATAGGTAACTGGGAAGTGGATCAAATTTCATTTCAAAGATTTGGTCACAAACATCGCGACAAATAAAAGCTTGTAATAAAATATAATTGGTTAAATAGAAGACCCTGTTTTCTTTTTTAAATTAGATAGAAATCATCCAATGACATCTTCGCGTCCTTTAGTGGGACGCGAGATAGAGTCAGACTTTTACCGACTATTACACTTTTAAGCCCTAGTACGAACTGAGTACCTTTATGTATAAAAGGAGAAAGTGACTGAGATATCAATGCACAGCCAAAACTGCTGGACCTAGGAGCGTGAAATTTAGCACAAGGTTTCCTTTTATGACGCAGGTGAGGATTTTCTAAATTCACCCCCTAAAGGAAGGAAACCAGGTTTCAAAGTTAGTTTGTAGAAACTTATTTTCACGCAGGCGAAGCCCCTAGCAGAAGCTAGTTTTTGTATACTTTTGTGGGACATTTTTGTATCCAAAACAAAATTAATACTTACGTAAAGTACACAATGCATGACCACTAAATAAAAGAAATAATAAACTGTACAACTTCATTGTTTAAAAAAAAAATCACTGTCAGTTCATGAAAACGTGTACATCGACGATATTCCGTTAATTTCTTAATTACAATTTAATTTGTTATCTATTGTGATAAAGTCGTGTTCAGATATTTTATGATTAATATGTTTAAGATTATCATCTTGACGACTTTGATTATAAAGTATGAGTACCTACACAGAGTGGGCGCAGCATTCAATCATAATGCTTGTATTCATTATTGACTGGCCTGTTGGTCTAGTGGTTAGAGGCCCTGACTGTTATGCTGTAGGTTGTGGGTTCGATTCCAACTCAGGACAAATGTTTGTGTGATGAGCTCAATCATTTGTTCTGTTTCTGGGTGTCATTTATCTACAATATGTATGTATTTAGAAATATATAAGTATGTTTATCAGTTATCTAATACCTAAGGGACTAGATGACGTTGTGTAACAGTTGTGGAATATATTATGTACAATGTACATGACATGTGAAAGTCGACCACTGTTGGACATAGGCCTCCCCGAGTCGCCACAATGAACGGCCATCTGCATCTCCCATTCATTGGATTCCCGCAAACCTTCCTTTATAATGCATGTATTTATTATTACTGATTAACTAGTGCAGTTGTTTGGTATTTAGATACAGTGCTATGTATCGCGGGTTCGAAACCTGCACTAAAAAAAAACTTGTGCTTACAGATAGTGGTGATGTTCTGAGGTGGCGGCCCAATACTGAAGACGCAACGTTAGAAGGCTTCCCACAAAGTGACCTGATAACCTAGTGAGGGTCTTGGGAATCCGATAGATATGAAACTCATAGGAACGATCGTTTCGGTCACACTTGGGCAAGCATGACGTCACAACCTGCTGATAATAAAAAGAATCGTTCGAATCGCATCCTCAAACTGCCAGCTTTTGCTGTTACCTTTTGGTAACTTGTAAAATACCGAAAAGTTGGCTAACTTAAGTATGCCTGTAAGGCATTGTGTTTTGGTGGCGTTGAATTCCACCATATTGGCCTTACCCCATTTCGAGACTGCCTGAAGTTATTCGTGCACTCTACCATGGCCTCTCTTTCGAACCGGATTAGCTCCTTACTAACCCGAGCACCTAGAAGGTATCTCTCTACAATTATGTTATCATCTGCATACCCATAGATGCCAGGTATCAGCAGATCTTATATGCAACAGGAAGAGAGTTGCAGAGAGAACAAATCCCTGAGGAACTCCGGCATTAGTCTTCACGGGCTCTGATGAACATCCATCGACAACAACTCGGAGAAACCGTTCACTCAGGAAGATTTTTATTCTTATAGAAGCAAATCCAGTTCACTAAAAACCTAAAACACACCTCCATCATGTCAGCCGAGCGATGCCCACTGCTGGGCATAGGCCTCCCCCATGGATCTCCACAACGATCGGTCCTGTACTGTCCGCATCCAGCGGCTTCCCGCGACCTTCACCAGATCGTCGGTCCACCTTGAAGGGGCCTGCCCACGGACCGTCCTCCGGTACGCGGTCGCCATTTGAGAACCTTTCCATCCCAACGGCCATCGGTTCTCCGCGCTATGTCCCCCGCCCACTGCCACTTATGCGATGCAATCCTTCGAGAAACACACCTTAATAAAAACAATCATATAATTACCTGCTTATTTCCAACAAATAAAGCCAACGTTATACTCAACCCATTTAGATTACGCTGTCAAATTCGAGTCCCCTTTCAGTTTGACACGTGTCCGGTTGACTGTCAAAATGTGTCGATTCGCTTGGACCTCTGTCAAGTCTGGTTATGTCAAGCTTAGGGGCTTGGTACAAGGTATAAGCCCCGTACGATATTATTTTTGGAGATTATATTCTTCCGCGCACTTCGAAGGACTGGAACAATTTGACTGCTGCGGTCTTCCCATCTGATTATAATTTAGGTGTCTTCAGGCTAGAGTCAATAGGCTCTTAATAAATTAATGCGCCTCACCATCAACGATTGTATCACTGCTTACCATCAGGTGGGATCGCAGTCAAGCATTAGATTATAGCATTTTTTTTTTGTTTTCAACAGTCCTTACTGTCCCACGGCTGGGCAAAGGCTTCCCTCAAGTCCTTCTAAATCTTCTTTTCATGCAAAAAAAAAATTGACACGTATATTATTTTGTTAGTATTGAATGAGACTGATCACGCTCTCTAACGGTAGTCAGATAGAATCTGCTCGAGTCGTCTCACATTCGGCCTTAGCACGAGTTCACTGTATCTCTCTTACTAGCCTGACAGGTGAACTGCAACAATTTTTTAATGTGCTACGTTCCGTTCTACGATATTTTTTTAGGTAAAGTATACATTTTTTAGGTAACAGCTCATGCAGTAGAATAAATAGTCTTTCAGGCAAGCGTGGTCCATCGTCGACCACATCATCACTTACCATCAGGTAAGAAGGGAGGAGATAGTAGTCTTACGCGTGTCTATTCTTACTCCCTTGGACCACTGACTAACACCTGAGCCATTCGGAATACTAATCAAGTTTTTGTGTAACAGTCCTGTAATGTTAGGGTTAAAATGTTACACAGAATTACAGCGATGTAATTAATTTGAAGAAAACGCATTTTTTAAATATTTTCTGATGATATAGGACTGTTTTTGAGTAAGTATCAAACACGACTAGGATACATAGATTTATTATAGAATTCAGGTCGCCGGAGGAAGTGGGTTCGATTCACCAAGGAGAAACGTTTGTGTGATGAGCACGAACGTTTGTTTTGTGTCTGGGTATAATATTTATGTATTTAGAAATATATAAGTATGTTTATCAGCTGTCTAGTGTTCATAATACAAGCTCTGTTTAGCTTGAGACTAGACGGAGTTGTGTGATAATTGTGGAATATATTATATTAAACCTACCTTCTGGCTTCATCATCACATCAGTTCTATGTCCAACCCTCCTTTCTTCCTTCAGCTACTTACCGATTACATGTATAAATAAACAAAAATTTTTAATTATCATCGAATCATAAATCGACCTTCTACGGCATTAAAACGACCAAAATTTTGCAGTGTATAAACCTAGGTTTCATTTCTGACGAAAAAAATAAAGTACATCATGCCAAAACTTTGCAATGGATTTTTGAACAAATAATTAAAAATTGGACTAATGAACTCTGGCATTCTGAGGACACAAGACTCATAAAGCACTTGACTTTAATGAAATCAGAAATCAAGGGACTAAACAAGCAATGTCCTCTCCGCTTATCGTCACAAATTAAATGCTTGACTATAACAATTTAATGTTATAAGAGTTAAGATTGTCATCCAGTGTTCGCAGAATAGAAGCTGCCATCAAAGACGCTTCCGTATAACCAACAGTCACCACTATGTTCATTTTTGCTTGTGCTCGAAACAAAAACTATAATTGGTTTGGTTCGGCGACACGAAGCATTTTTTAAAATGATTATTTGTTGACGTAGAGAATGCCTAAGGCATTAAGTCCGCTTGTGTACCTTTTTGTTGTATGAAGTTCTAATAAATAAATTGACGGTGAAGAAAAACCATGGCAGGTACATACAGGTTTTGAGACGACTCTGCTATTTGGGGAGAAAATAATGCCGCAACATCAGCTTAAATGAATGCCGACTGGCGGCAATCCTGATATGATATCAAGAGGAAGCGCTTTCCACAGAAGTATGGACTGTATATAAAAGAAAGGATGAACAAAATTAAAAGTACGAGTATAAGAAAGAAAAATGAGTAGCAGATTGTTAGAGGAACGCAGATTCAACGAATGAAACGAAGATGATCAAGTGGAAATGACCGCGGTGGCATAGTTAAGTCCTATATGCTTTCACCAGTATACTATTTATCCTTTAATCATATTGCCACCGTTACGAAATCCGATGCAGGAAATCCTAGAACTTACTTCTACGGTGAAAACCTGCGTCATGCGGAAAGTGAGGATACCGTGAGGTCTTTCCAGCACTCTTCAAAGAGGGGACTAATATGGCGTGACCAGATGTATGCAGGTCTGCAGTGACAGATTTCCACGTGCTTCAATCGACGTTTTTCTATACACTTTCGAAAACATAAATAAAAGGGGGTTAATGCGAAAGTTTTGGGAGTTGACAAAACATGCGCACTTTTCCACACTAGTCCGAAAAACACTAAATTGCAAGCCTAAAAGCGGTGGGAATGAGAGCAGGTTTTTGAGTAAATGTATTGAAAAATATATTTTTATAGCTTCGAGTCTAGGGCTAATAAGCTATAAATTATCTCTAATAGTATAGCAATCACTTAAACGGCGTGTTTTATAGAAAGTACATGTTTACTGTTTACTGCTTATTTTTACGAGCATTTAAAAAGCTCTATAAAATACATAGAATACGAATTGGCGATATAAAACAGTTGGGAGCGTGTTGATGTGAATTTCAGATATTTTCGCCGTTAGAGAGTTTTAGATGGATGGTGTTTATTTCTAAGTACCTAGAGTATTAAAATGTTTCTTTTATACAATACTGTTTTTTATGGTAGATAAAAATTATCCGTAACGGAATTAAAAATTATCCGTATCCGCATACCAGAAGACGTAGCGTTGGAAGGCCTCCCACAAGGTGGACCGATGACCTGGTCAGGGTTGCTGGAAGCCGATGGATGTAAGACGCACAGGACCGGTCTTTGTGGCGCGCTTGGGGGAGGCCCATGTCCAGCAGTGAACGTCATTCGGCTGAAACGATGATGATGATGATGAAAAATTATCCAATGGCGTCTATTCGGTCGGGATCGATGTTTTTAAGTATTACTGAAGATGATCATTAGTGGAAGTTATTTGACAAAAACCAACAGGATAAATATCACCGCTCACCTGGTCCCTCAATTTTGTCAGTATTGCATAAAGTCGTCGACGTCGAGTCGATAGCAAAATCTGAGCGAATGACTACGCGGTGATTTATACAGGTCAACCTGAAAAATATGGACCGAGAGCTATGGCTGAAATATTGCGCTTCAAGCTAAAATATGCTGGAACAAGATCGGATAAGCGAGGTGAGTCATCTCAGCTATAACCTCGTTCCCAGTAAAAATTATAATGTTTCATTGACATGGGTGCGCCACAATGATGGCAGTAAGTTCCCTATTTGTGGTGTGGCTGGAAAGACCTCACGGCGTCCTCCCTTTCCGCATAACGCAGGTACTCACAGAACATGGTAAGTTCGGAAGATACCTGCATCAGTTTCATGCAGAGAATGCGTGAAGTAACGCCCGTGTGTAACCAATATGTGTTCCGCCCGGAGGACACGATGGAGTACACAGTTGAGGTGTGCCCCGCTTGTGAGGAGCTTTCCGATCCGATCTTCCGGCCACGGGCGGCGAGCAATGTGTAGTTCGCTGTCCGGTCGTCTGGTAATTGTCCGGACTAAGCCCAAGTCGTCAACGGGTCTAGGGTCTTTTTTTGAAAGGAAAGATTGACCCCACTGCGAAAGGCAAAGAAAGAACGGGGAGGCGTGTTTAGTCAGTAAAAGTTTGACACTGTTTCCCGCTCGGCGCAATAATTATCGCATTCCCTAATCAATTCATTAGTGCACTATAGAGTCATATTTCTTATTTTCTTATACTAAAAGTGTCAAATTTAAGTGAAACTTATAAATATTTTACAGCTATTAGCGACGTTGCCAAGTTTTGGTATATGCGCTGTTAAAGATCCCCAGATTGTAGCTATCAGGAAACACAGACTCTTAGAGGTAATTCCACTCTTTACGTGTACGTACAATGAATGTGTTCCCAAAACTTGTTATGCGTAAAGGTTAGATGTACACAATGTACCGGTAGGCGTGGGGTTGCGGACAGCGAGCAATCTCGCTGTCCGCCCATCCGGTAACCGTCCGGACCAGCCCAATTCATCGACGGCGCGCACTATTCCTGCGCGCTTCGAATTGTTGTAGGGGCCCAGAAGGGTCGAAGCATTTTGGGGCCAAGGGTTGATGCGAAGGCGGAACGCTGGGGCCCTAGAACTAAGTCAAGAACGAACGGTAGTTCGTTTAGTCAGTAGAAGTCTGACACTGTCTCTCGCTCTGCCCAAGGATGGGTTCGTCATTCGATGATTTTTCCGTCCATAAAAAAAAAAAACCATGTACCGCATGTAACCATGTGGCGCATCGGCGTACACTGTCATGTCATGTACCTCGAAACACAGAAATCAATCACTTATTCTCATAACAAATAAAGCAGTTAGATCAACGAGTCATTGTTAGGCCGCACGAACTGACAGGCGGATCATAAATATGCATGGTGCGCCGAAGCCTCACCGATTAATGGAACATCTACAAATCTATCGAGTGTGGAGTTAGTGGCACAGCTCGGGTTATTTGTCTGCTGCACTACGTTGATGACTAATCTATCCACCGTGCCATTTTTGGACTATGTTGAAGCCAAACAGTGACAAATTTTGATAGTTTTAAAGATGTATGGCTAGTAGCGCGAGAGATAACACACAGTATTTTTTTTTACTCTTGGGCTCCATTCGAACGCCTATTGTATTTCTATTTTGTCTCTAATTATTATAATATACTCGAAAGCAGTAGCGGCCGAGTGGTAAAGCCGAGAAGGCCGTTATAAGTTGTTGGTGGCGGATTTAAAACCAGGCAGGCGCATTACTTTGTGTCATTTATTTCATCTTCACTGCTCGATGCTCTTAAAACGGTGAAGGAAAACATCGTGGGGAAACCGGCATGTCCTAGAACCCAAAATTCGAAGACATGTGATATCCACCAACCCGTTGGTGGATATTACCACGTGGTGAACATTCCCTCTCCTAGAGACCTGAGTCCCAGCAGTGGAAACATTATTAGGCTGATGCTATGCCATTTTTTTTATTATTATTGTTGATAGATGATATTTGGCACAAAAATAAATGCACATATTGAAACTTAAAAATGGAAATAACGTTGTGTGTCCACCGATGCGCCAAACTTTTCGAACCGTTAGAAAAAAATACAAACTTTTAAAAACAGTATTTTTCCATGAGTTTCAGGTATTTTTATGAAGGAAAAAATCATCGAATGATGAATTCCGTCTTTTGGCGTTGCGGGGGACAGTGTCAGACTTTTAATGACTAAACGACCTACCGTTAATTCCTGCCTTAGTATCAGGGCTCCGGTAGTCCGCTTTCACATTAACCCTTGGCCCCAGAAGGCTTCGACCGACTTGCTGGTCCCCTACAGTTGCTGACGATTCCTTGAGGCGCGCGGGAACAGTGCGGCGACGACTTGGGCTCAGTTCGGACGGTTACCAGATTGGCGGACGGCGAGCTATCCGCCGCCCACGCCTACGTTGGCCGGAAATCGAGATCGGAGACATGGCGGCGGCGGCTGTAGACTGAACGCCGTTGCCTTTGCCTGATGCGGTCGGCCGGAGTGTCAGGTTGACAAAACATTGCAATGGTGCCCTCGTTCAAAACATGAGCTACTTGCTGGAGTGCCCTAAGTGCCCATACACCTGCACTATGGAGGACCTAATGAATGCCACCGCAGCTGCTGTTAACGTAGCTACCTGGACCCAAATAATTTAAAGAGTTTATCATCGATTCGAAAAGAAGAAGAAGAACACATTGCAACCAAATATTAAATTCGACATAAAGGGCAATACACTATGCCCTGAGGATATTATTATTATTACATGTGCAATAAGCTTTATTTGCACTACCTACAGAGGCTGGAAATCTGTACGTGAATAAATAAATCCGGTGCCCATTTTGAATTTTCCTTCAAATGAATATTTAACAATGTTTCCCAGAAATTAAAATGTAATTAAATTATGAAATGTACGAAATATTTGTTTTTGCTGAGGTTATGATAATGTGGGAGTATAGTTCATACTTTAAATGAGAAATACTTTATATATAATATTGTGATGAATTTTTACTCGAAGAAAACATTCTATTTTGTTTAAGAGCAAGTAAAAGTGCACTCCTAGTATTCGCAAAGAAGAAAAAATATTGTTTTTGTATGTTCAGATATTGTGTAAAGCAGCTCAGTTTGAAAAAAAATTGGTATTTCTACTACCATTGTTAACGTAAACATTTTACAAACGTAATATTTCAGATTCAAAGGTTCACGTTGGATCAAAGTCAAAGTCAAATCATTTTTATTCCAAACTAGCTGTGCCCGCGACTTCGTCCGCGTGGAATAGTTATTTTGGGCATCATATTTATTTTTGCAAACAACCTCAGCTTTATAAATTATAGCTGTTACCCACAACTTTGCCCGTGTCAATTTCTATTATTAATTTAGACAATTTAGTTTTTAAAAGAACATAATTATCTAAAAGTACTTCATAGAGCTACACCCTCCACTTGGGCACGCCATAATTTCGGCGGTAAGTGCCCTCTTTGAGGCGTGGTTGGATAGACATCACGCAGGACATGACGCAGGTTCTCACCGGACATGGGAAGTTCAGGAGATTCCTGCGCCGGATTCGTGCGGAAGAGACCCGGGTGTCGCCACTGTGTGGCCAGCACGGAGGACACGGTGGAGGTGTGCCCCGCTTGAGAAGAGAATCGCCGTGTCCTCGTGGGGGTGATCGGCGGCGGTGGCCTCTCGCGCCGTACCTTGGTTCAGGCCATGGTCCGTAGCGAAGAAGAATGGCAAGCGGTCGCCTCCTTTAGCGAAGCAGTAATGCTCGTAAAGGAGGAGGCAAGGGCAAAAGCGCCCTCGCCGTAGCCGTCGCCGCCGCGATCCCGCCGATATCCGGCCACCGTAGACACTGGCTTGCGGATGGTGAGCAATGGGTAGCTCGCCGTCCGGTTGTCTGGTAACAGTCCAGACCGAGACCAAGTCGTCGACGGCCTGCACTGCTCCCGCGCGCCTCAAGTTTTTGTCAGCAAACTGTGGGGTTCTTCAGGGTCGAAGCCTCCTGCAGCCGAGGGTTGGTGCGAAAGCGTCATACCGGGGCTCTGGGAAGAAGGCAAGGGAGGAACGGGGTAGGTTGTTTAGTCAATAAGAGTCTGACTTTGTTTCCCGCTCCGTCCAAGAGCGGGATTCGTCATTGGATGATTTTTACCTACCATAAAAAAACCCCTCCGCGCCGCCCGCAAGCAACCCCTCTCCTCGCCCGCCGGCCAGGCACAGCGTCATATTTTGCACATCATGCGGCGCGTGTGAATTTTATATCGGAGTATTTTAAAATTGTTTATTCATTTATATTTATGTACACACAAACACACACAAAGAGAAAAGAACACATACAGATAGAAGAGTACAAAGGTACTGCTTATTTCTAACGAAATTTCTTCCAGCAGACCTGCGACAGGAGAGTTGGATGAGAAATGTAGATACAGTCTATAAATAATTCATAACAGTTCGTAATATCAATTACAACATTTAATAATAACATACAATTAACAGTTTGTAATATGTAATATCAATAACAATTGTAATATCTTCTAAGATGTTCATTGAAAATAAGTGATTACAAAGACAATTTTGTTCACAATTACATACTCTTAATCAACAACACATTTATTTGGATAAAGTTTAATATTACTATGTTGATACAACTCTGACAAATAATTGGTAATAATGCATTAATTTCGGTCAAATTTGATTCCCATAAGAAACTTTCATAAATTCCCATAGAAACACGCGCCGCATGATGTGCAAAATATGACGCTGTGCCTGGCCGGCGGGCGAGGAGAGGGGTTGCTTGCGGGCGGCGCGGAGGGGTTTTTTTATGGTAGGTAAAAATCATCCAATGACGAATCCCGCTCTTGGACGGAGCGGGAAACAAAGTCAGACTCTTATTGACTAAACAACCTACCCCGTTCCTCCCTTGCCTTCTTCCCAGAGCCCCGGTATGACGCTTTCGCACCAACCCTCGGCTGCAGGAGGCTTCGACCCTGAAGAACCCCACAGTTTGCTGACAAAAACTTGAGGCGCGCGGGAGCAGTGCAGGCCGTCGACGACTTGGTCTCGGTCTGGACTGTTACCAGACAACCGGACGGCGAGCTACCCATTGCTCACCATCCGCAAGCCAGTGTCTACGGTGGCCGGATATCGGCGGGATCGCGGCGGCGACGGCTACGGCGAGGGCGCTTTTGCCCTTGCCTCCTCCTTTACGAGCATTACTGCTTCGCTAAAGGAGGCGACCGCTTGCCATTCTTCTTCGCTACGGACCATGGCCTGAACCAAGGTACGGCGCGAGAGGCCACCGCCGCCGATCACCCCCACGAGGACACGGCGATTCTCTTCTCAAGCGGGGCACACCTCCACCGTGTCCTCCGTGCTGGCCACACAGTGGCGACACCCGGGTCTCTTCCGCACGAATCCGGCGCAGGAATCTCCTGAACTTCCCATGTCCGGTGAGAACCTGCGTCATGTCCTGCGTGATGTCTATCCAACCACGCCTCAAAGAGGGCACTTACCGCCGAAATTATGGCGTGCCCAAGTGGAGGGTGTAGCTCTATGAAGTACTTTTAGATAATTATGTTCTTTTAAAAACTAAATTGTCTAAATTAATAATAGAAATTGACACGGGCAAAGTTGTGGGTAACAGCTATAATTTATAAAGCTGAGGTTGTTTGCAAAAATAAATATGATGCCCAAAATAACTATTCCACGCGGACGAAGTCGCGGGCACAGCTAGTATGTAATATCAATAACAATTGTAATATCTTCTAAGATGTTCATTGAAAATAAGTGATTACAAAGACAATTTTGTTCACAATTACATACTCTTAATCAACAACACATTTATTTGGATAAAGTTTAATATTACTATGTTGATACAACTCTGACAAATAATTGGTAATAATGCATTAATTTCGGTCAAATTTGATTCCCATAAAAACGGTTCTAGTGAGTTAATCTTAAAAGATAGACATATACTGTCGCGGACATTTTTTTAGATCATTTTAAGAGGAATAATTCTTTCCTACATATTTTTTTGGTATCTTCTACCGTTTTCGCAGCGCACGCAACGGAAGCCCTCAAAGATGAATATTTTTCCCCGTTTTTTCCACATTTTCCATTGTTTCTTCGCTCCTATAAGTCACAGCGTGATGTTATATAGCCTAAAGCCTTCCTCGATAAATGATCTATTCAACACAAAAAGAATTTTTCAATTCGAACCAGTAGTTCCTGAGATTAGCGCGTTCAAACAAACAAACAAACAAACAAACAAACAAACAAACAAACTCTTCAGCTTTATAATATTAGTATAGATAAACCATTTACAGGCACTTTTGAAACGTCAAGTCTGTCCTAAAAAATTATGCTAATTGCACATTCCAAAGCGTAGATCTCTATGGAGAAGAATGTGCAAGAAACTCCATGGAGAGATCTTACATCAAATTAACCTTTCGGTCTTGTAATTACAGACACAATTAAAGAACAATAGCTGTGCGAACGTCGGCGTTCGCGTGGGGCTTGATGAATTAAATCAAAATATTATTTCAAATGAACAAATTACCATTTTTTTTCAGGTGGGAAATTAGCCAATGACATCTCGTGCTCTATTATGGCGGAGCCAGTATTCGTGTCAGACTTTTACTAGGTAATTAAAACCTGCTTCTATGTTTGTTTGTTGCCTTGCATTCCAGCGCCCCGAGTTCTTCTTTCAGAAACGAATCCACGGCCCTAGTAGGCTTCGACTCTGCTGGGTCACTCCGATGTGGCTGACATTTCCTTGAGACGCACGTGAAACACTACGCGCCGTCGACGACAGGACGGCGAGCTACACATTGCTCGCCTTCTGAAATCCCGGGCCAACAGTGGAACTAATTTATTTACTGTACTTTTGAAATTTTAATTTATTTATCAGTCAGTACAAAATATGATGCGAAACTCTCAGAGAAGAAAGTAAATAATGACACACAGATTGATATTTTTAAGGTTTTTGAAAGGTTGCTCAAACTTATTTTTTTTTAACCTTTTGTTTATTTCAAATATTTACCTAATAAGATTCCATAATTGTTGGAGATTTAAAAAAGATCTTCCAGAAGCCAAATATTCACGAAAATCATAAGTATTTGTTCTGTATAAGCATAATAATTATTAAGCAATAATTTCTCTAAATGTAGCTGATGTTTGTACTTTTTACGAAAATATATATTTTGATGTCACAAGGAAACCTGACGTGTCATTTTTTTTTAATTCACTTATTATTGTTTGGTGGTAGTACATTCAAAATTTGATATAAATTTTCATGTGAAAAAGTATGGAAAAAGTTAAACTTTTGAATACAAAATAATATTAAAACGAATCTTATATTTCGGACAAAATCCATAGGTGGTTAGTATGTCACAACTTAAAAACTAGGTTTAGTACTTATAACTACCGGCAACATATTTATCTATTAATTTTCCCTCAATCTAGCCACAAAACACTTCATACCAGCAACATATATGAAAAAAAAAAAACTGAACAAGCGCCTTTAAATTTAAAATACTAAAACTCTGCTTCCATTTACGCTAAAGTAGTTATAAGCACATCATGCATTTAGAATACCCTTTGATGCCCTTAAAGACTACTTTTCATTAAGGCACTGAAAAGTTTTTCTCTCAAAAACATTTTTTTTTCCTGTGTCGGGAACACTTGCGTCTTTGAGGTGCAGAGCGTATGCTTTCGAAAAAAAAAACACAGTTTAATTCGTACTCAGTGGCAATGTTTTTAATTGAAATATATGAGTGGCTTGTTTGTTGTGGTTATGTAATTTGTTTTTTTTTTCTATTATTAATACGCTCGCGCTTGACTAGGTACTATTTCTTCTGACGGTAAGTGATGATGGGGTTGGCGATGGTCACTGGTTTAGAAGGAGCCTATTCGCTCTTGGATTAAAGGCATCTAGGTTGTAGCTATCAGTAAATACAGACTTCAGCAGGGAATTTCAGACCTTCAATAAATGTAATTAGAAGAACATAATTATATGAATTATCATAATATATATCTATCTCGCTCCGTAATTACTAATTATAGCATAGCATATATCTATCTACCGTATAATATTCTCACGACTCAGGCCTCCTCCCTAGGAGTTGGCTTGGCCTGTTATTCACCACGCAAGCCTAGTGCGGGTTAGTAAATGTCACTTGTATCTTCGAATTTTTAGTTCTTGGACATGATGTTTTCCTTAATTTTTTTTAGAGCACTGGTGATGAATTTTATTACCTAAAGTTATAAAATTCATCACCACTGCTCTAAAAAAAATTAGAAGATATTAGATCTACAACTCTTAAGTCGGTTCCTTTACTACTCGGGCAACACTGCTCTTACTGAGCTATTGACGACAAAACTTAAATTAGTCTAAATCCTCTGAGCGTGAGTAATTTGGTGTAAGACATCTCTTAAGAACTACATAATAGTACCTTTTAAGTATGAACTTATTTTTCAAAATAACTTCCACCAAATTGTATTTGAAAAGTCGGCGTCATAATATAAATACCAGCACGTTGAACTTCTCATCTAATTAATTTTTACTAACACTTCCCAGTTTCCCTTTTCATTTCCAAAACCCTGCAAAAACACCTGATACACATTGTTTTTCTTTCATTTCAGTTCAGGGACGGTTTCCTCCATTGAAGGGGAGAAGGGGGGAAAATAGTGTGAAGTCAAAATAAAATAAAAGTGCCTGAGTTGGTGCAGTGCGAACGTCTAGACGCTGCTGACATCTGCTGCGAAACTTTATTAGGATTCGCGGTAAAGACGGGGAAATTGGACCACTTTGTACCTGTTGTATTTTGATGAAATTTTTCGTTTCTTCACTTTTTTCTCTTACTAGGAATGAAGATATCCGCGGGAAAAATAATTTACAGACATAGCCCGAAGAATCGCTAAACTGAAGAGATAGTGGGCAGGGCAAAAAAATTCGATAGTGGTGACCGCACACCGAAAAACGCAGTATTGGAAGGTCTCCCACAAGACGACCCGGTGACAGTCGCGAGAATGCGGTGGATGGGAGACCTACAGGACCATTTGTTGTGGTGACACTTGGGGGCGGTCTATTAACAACTGTGGACTTCCTATGGCTAAAATGATGACGATGATGTGTTTTGTTTAACATTATGCATCACTTCGACGTTGGTCTCAAGAGGGCCCTTAAGCCGTGCACCGTTGCCTTATGCGGTCGGCCTCCTCCTTAGCTAGCATTAATGCTTCGCAGATCGTCCCCAGGAGGACACGGCGATATGATTTTGAACCTTAAAAAAAACGTTTCGAGGTTCGGGTTAAAACAACGAATTACAAGCATCCATTGTCCTGTCCTCACTGCGACAACCCCCACCACAACGGACATTCAATAACTAATGAATATTCACACGCTGCGACAGAACGACTTTTTATTGAAACCTGACGATTATCCGTTTATGCAAAACAGTGTCGCATATTGAGTATATTTTAATAAATTCGCCGAACCTCGTTTGTTTGGGGTGCTGGGGTGGAGTTATACACGCTAAAATTTTGATCGTTTAATCCCGTGGGGTGTCGATACGGTACATATGACATTAAAGATAATACTAAAAAACAAAGTAATTAATAAAAAAAAAAGAAATTAATATCTTTAAGAAAACGTCTACTAAGAGATTCCAAAGACCTGCAGGTGGTTAGTATGCAATGACCGACTACTACCTACAGGTCATTGTACTCAAGCAGCAGCAGCACAGGATTAAAATGATCAAAATTTTGCCTTGTTTACAAAACGATTTGGAAACGAGTTCGTTATGAGTGAGACATGTCAACAAAACATTAGGGGCCATAACACACATACACAGGAAGAGTTGCCGTAGTCCTAAAAAAGCAAAAGGCGAAGCCATTAGTCAGTAAAAGTCTGACACGCACTCTTGCATGCCCTAAAGCAGGATAAGTCATTTAATAACCGTCTTAAAGACCAAAAGGCTAAATACATACAAGATTCATAAAATACAACTTTTCGTAGCAAATGTCGTAGCCGCGTAGCACCATCATCGTAGCAACGTTGCGTACGTAGCTCACCACCCGTTGTATAATCAAAATAAATTAACGTCACACAGCAACTCTTCAACAATTTAATTAAATCATGAAGCGAGCAGACAGGTCTCTTAAAATCAATGTTTACTGGTGAAAGTGAATTAAATGTGGGTCTCTGTGTAACTCTTTGAGGGTTGTGCTGATGCCTGCCAGAGTTGCGGGATTACAGTCCGAAATTAGCTGTCCAACAGTAGTCTAGACTAAACACAACACTCCGTCTATAGTTGGATGATGATCTTGAATTCCAACGGAGGTTTGCGGGACTTTTACCCTGTTTGGTATACTTCTGAACAGTCACTGAAATATTTCGAAAAATACCCATTAAAATTTCCGTGTTTGTCAAACTTTTTAGTTTGAGTGAAAGTGGAAATTCAGCAACCATACGTTCCGATGAAAATCCTAAAATAACTTTCTTTCAGGCTATGTCACCTCCTTCTGCAAAGTAGTAATGGTAGTGGACGCGGCCGCACAAGTGCAGGAACGAACTTCGTCACACCGCAGCCACTGGGATTTGGTCCCCGATTTTCAGCCACCGTAGGGGTCAAGTTGCGTACAATGGGTAGATCGCTGTTCGGCCATCTGGTAACCCCAGACCAAGCTGAAGTCGTCAGCAATGTATAGTGTTCCACTGGCGCCTCAAAGAAATATCAGCAAAACCGTATAGGCCCAACAGGATCTTTGTTATTCTATTATATTTTTATTTTATTTGATTCATCTGTTTTTTTTTGCTAAGTATTTTAAGTCTATCTGCAAACTGCACCGTTTCCATCGTCCTATTGTCGACACCGGCCAATGCTGAAAACTAGCGCTGTGAGCTCATCGCACTAGGCATAGGACTACAGCATTATGCTGAGCGTTTGGCTGTTTCTGCGCGAATGTGACGCATTCCTTTCTATATAATAATAATGATTGTCTAATAGCTTTTAAAGTTGCGTCATTTTTTTTTTTTTTTTTTTTATTGATTATAGGTTCGCGCTTGACCACTATCTCACCTGATGGAAAGCGACGATGCAGTCGACGATGGAACGCGCTTACCTAGAAGTAACCTATTCACTCTTGACTTAAAGAATTTTGCGTGAAATAAACTGTTTTTCTTTCTTCTTCTTTTCTTACCACATAAGATTTTACCTTTAATATTAAACCTTTTAAAAGTAAATATAATTTAATAACAGAACCTTGTAAAATTAATATGAATTTAATTTAGAAGTCACAGCCTTGTTCAGATATAATTACAGAGGGCAGGTGATACGATAAAATATGACTTGATTTCCCTTGTGTGTTCCTATAATATGTTGTAAGTATTTTCATAATGGAATTAATATTTGAATATATTGTGTATGGCTTTTGTAGACCGTTTTGGTAAAGGCTTTTGTGATTGTTTTTTTTTATATTGGGTTTTTATTTCAGGAAGGCAGGTAATATTATAAATATTATAGAATAAAGAGAAAGCAAGTATTTTAATTTTAGTTTTATTTTGTAAAGACAATTTTCAATTTTATTTATTCATTTTTTATAAACTTTATTGTACACCTCATAATGTGGACAGGATAATCATTTAAAAAACTAAGTGTACAATGGGCGGTCTTATCGTATAGGGCAATTACTTACAAATAACTGTAGGATGGACAAATTTTAATCTAATTATAATAATTAATTAAGGCCTACTGTAAATGATGGGCTTACTCGTATCTAAGTGACTTTTTTACACAAGATGCCCTTTATAAATATACCGTATTCAATGTTTTGTAAATAAGTCGTTGGTGTGCTTAGATAAATAAATAAGTAAATAAGGCCATATTGGTGAAACAATATGTTAATGATAGAGTGACGGGTGATAGGACAGAATGGAAGAAAAAATGAGTTGCATGTGAGAGTGAGTATGAGGAATAGACCAGTCATGGGTTTTTTATGGGAAAAATCATATAATATCGAATCTCGCCTTTGAGCGGAACGGGAAACAGTGTCAGACTACGTTACTGACTTAACAACCCACCCCATTTCTTCTCAATCTTCATACCAGGGTCGGACTTTCGTTTCAGAAACCGGACCGGGGCCCCAGAAGGCTTCGGCCCTGCGGTTGGACCTCTCCATTAGTTGGCAACTCCTTGAGGCGCGCGGGAACATAGCGCGCCGTCGACGACTGGCTTGGTCTGGACTATTACCAGACAACCGGACGGCGAGCTACTCATTGCTCACTGTCCGCAAGCCCGCGCCTACAGGATTGGAATCGGCGACTGGGCATCCTCCTTGGACCAGTCATGGATGAAAGGAATGATGAAAGTTTATTTAAGTATCGTTAAAAGATTCTCAATTTCTTGATAGAATGCCTTTACTGTTTTGTGTAAATTTTAGAGTATAGATTGAGAGTGATATTACTTGATACTCTTGACACATTGCTTCTGCAATATTTATATTATTAAGACCAAAAAAAATTTTAATTAAATAATAATTTATTGTGTTAGCATCCCGCAGTGTAACTGTTGTAGTGATTGATGTATTTTTTTTCTCATACATTTTTAATTTTTTTTTTATATAATATTTTTTTACAATTCACGTTGTAAAGTAAGAACACTGTAGACTTAGTAAATCCTATTACGATTCACCTTTTATTTTTTATTATTATGATTATTTTTATTGTGCTTTTAAGTGCAATATTGACTGGTCTACACTGTTCTTACATAATGATATAAGTACTGTAACAACGAAATATTGTAAGAAATCATTTTTTTTAAAAGAGGAACTATGGAGTTTCTTGCCGGTTCTTCTCCATAGGAAACGACCAATTTGGAACCGTGCACTAGCTTCTGACGTTTTATAAGTGCCCTTGTAGGCCTATATGAAATAAAAACCTTTTTGATTTTTGATTTTGATATTTAATTTGTTGGAATTGACCAAGAAAGCAAAAGAATCTTTGAGTAGAAGTGAATTTGAAATGCGATGAGGGACACACTCTTCTCATGCGATTTTTTTCGAAGAGGATAATTGTTGGCGACTGACTGGAGGTGCGTTCTGTTTCATCATCATCATCAGCCTTTTTAATGTTCCCACTGCAGGGACACAGGCCTCCTCCCTAGGAGAGGGAATGGGCCATAATCCGCCACGCGGGCCCAGTGCGGATCTGCGTGCGTTCTGTTTATTGTTTGTATACTCTTTTATTAATTTTATGAAAATACTTGTATGTTTGGTTTGTCTGTTATTATTGTTGTCATGGTTACGTTTTCGTTGAAGGGTGTACTTTGTATTATTTTGGTTATCTACACTAATATAATAAAGAGGTAAAGTTTGTTTTTTTGTTTGTAGGAGGTAATTTCTGGAACTTTTGGTCCGATTGGAAAAATTTTAGCAACAATAGAAAGCTGCTTTACCCCTGAGTGACATATTCTATATTCTAAGTACGCAGGCGAAGCCGCTGACAAAATCTAGTTATTATGTACTTTAGTCAGCTGTGCGTGTTTTAATCAACATTTCATACTTGTGTACAACATTACTTATATACAGCCCATATCGTTCTATCGCCAACTAATAATGATGAGTGGTGAAATGGTCATAGCATGAAAAATCGCCAAACTGTCCAGCCTTCCACAAAGTTAACAGCCCAAGGTTCGCCTGTCAAAAAAGTCCACTTCCCCGAAAAAATATCAACAAAATCAATAAAATACAATTAGGTACCATCAATAATTTCAAATGCAGGGTCACAATCAGGGAAAGAGGTTGGAGTACCAATCTCATCTCTATGCCTTTGACAGTTTGGTAATTGAAAGGTTTTAGAGTGGCAACCCCCAACCAAAGACCTATTGTGGACGCGTTATTCAATTTCACACTTCGTTGTTATGATTATTTTCTCAAGTGGATTATAGAAAGTGGGTGATATTGAATTGGGTTTTTTACAACTTACAAATAGCCTAGTGCACCCCAAATCAAGTGGGTTTTTCAACAAGTATTGTGTATTATTCCATCAGTTTTCGTCCACGGCAGCAATAAGCTCTCGCGCACGGGTCCAAGTACAGCAGTGTGATTCTGTAAGACTTCACTCTTAACTTCGAATCTGAATCCGCCGTGAGTTTCTTGTTTGGCATTCTGAAAACTCGCTTGATAATTCGAATCTACACTAGCGCTACACTTGCGAGTGTGTTTGCGAGTTGAACTAAATTGAAAGCGAGATTTTGACAGATAAAGTATGAGATGACATATTAAGTGGCATTCTATAAGGTAATTCCGCCGTCACTTCGACGCTCACTTCGAACTCGCATTCGATTCAAAATGTCAAATTATAAGCATCTATTTTATGAGTGAAAATAGAAGAAATCATAATTAAATAGTGTTTAGATAAAGTTTTTAAAGTTTACTACATATAAATCTCCATTTTCTTATTATTAATAGTCAAAAATTGAGCAAAATTAACGTAAAATTAAAATAAGATATATGAAATCAGGGAACACGCTTCAAACCAAGGTCAAGGCCAAGGTACACACATGTCGTACATTTTAAGTGGTTTGCTTGCATTCGTTAGGGGTTTGAGAGGGGGATGTTAAGTGGTTCATTTGTAAAAAAACACTTCTAAACTTAGTCCACTGTTTATATGTGCCACCTGAACGTGTCTCATTTGGACTGAAAGGCTATAGTGATTGTGTAGGAGGTGGCCACGCAATTGAGGAGACCAACTTCACCTCGCTCCTGCCGCCGCCGCGACCCCGATCCTGACTTCGAGCCACGTAGACGTGCAACAAGCAATAGGTAGCTTGCGGTTTGCGGTTGGTCGGTTAATATCTGGATCAAGTCTAAGTCGCCGACAGCGCATGTCCCGAAGAGATGTCAACAAACCTTAAGGATACAGCAGGGCCGAAGCCTTCTGTTGCCTTAGGTTGATTTCTAAAAGGGAAACCCAGAGGTCAGAGTCAATAAAAAAAAACCAGTCAATCAAGGGTCACCACCCTTGATTGACTGATTTTAAAATAAGATATTGTAGGTACTACTTGTGATTATGACTACGAACAGTAAGTTTAAACTCATTGTTGAAGACAAATCATTAAAATAAATTAATTATACTAAAACAAATTATTATCCAAATTGATAATATTAAATTACCTATTAAAACAAAACCCTGTCAAACTTCCAGGTTAAACTTCCCAGAATATTTCTAAGTAAAATTAAATTCTTAATCTAATTAAATTTTACGACATTTCGTGGAAATTTCAACAACATCAAAAACACAGCGAGGTTTAGGGCCTCCATTACTGAAGCCCTTACTTCTTATCTCGTAATAGTATTCGTTAGAAAACATTAAACAATGTTTGCCCCCGGTGTCGCTTCCCGAGTTCCCGACGCAGATTACACAGGGGTAGCACAGATTAAAAAGAATACAGCACACCCCCTGTGCAGTGTACGCTTGTTCCACTTGGGGGTTGAAAGCCGCTCCTTTTTGCAGTTTTTGTTTGGTTAATCCAATCAATTCGGAAAACTAAAACGCTTGTTGTTTTAAATTTAATGTTTGTTAGTTTTCCTACGATTTGTTGGTGATTTATTGGAAACGCACAACGCGCTATCACAGTGGTAACGACCCGATTTTCAAGTTATAGTTTAAGAATTCAGGCCATAGTTTGGCGCATTACTTTGTGTAAGTAATTTCATCACTACTACTCTCAAAACGGTAAAGGAAAATATCTTAAGGAGACCCTGTCCTAGATTTAAAAAATCTAATATAACATCAGTACTGAGCCTGCATGGTGCAATACGGCCTATTTTTTATCCTAGACAGGAGCGTTGACTCCTAGCAATGGGGAAATTATAAGGTTGATTATGCTATTATATCTGAGTAAAATTGGAGGTTTGAATTAAGAATTTTTGTTTATTAAATTTTCGAATACCGTAAATACAAAATTATTAAAAGACATTAGGCAATAAAATTAAATATGCGGACATCGGTGTCCTCTTGGGCCATAATTAATTGATGTACCGTCTTCAATTAAAGTATGTAATAAAAAAAGCATGAACAAAAATTTGTCTTTCAAAATAAGGCAAATTGACAAAGACATTATGTGTAAAATTACTCCTTTCGTAACCCATTTGAGTTTGTTTATCGAGAAAAATATAGGCACAACTCACGAAGCCCAAATACGAACACCCCTTCCTTAAGGGGGCGATGCGATCGAAGGTGCCGGGGCTGTTTTAATAAACGGAAAAACTGATTTATAACCACGAAATAGGAATTTTCCGGCACAACCGCTATGTTTGTGGTGATATTGATAATTGCACAGTCACCCGAGCCAAGGGGAGTGAAACTCGCGGGTGTCGAAAAGCGATTTTTTTTCTCAAAGATTTATGGCATCACGACAGGGTTTTTTAAAAGAATTTTGTCGAAGATAAAACGTGACTTATTGCTATCTGATTTTTTGTGTAAACTTTTATTTAAGGAAGTTCTGTCGTTGATTTTCTTACTGTTATGAAGAGGGATCAAAATATTGAATTGAAGTGAGGTTAGGGTAGAATTTCTGATTCGAATCAGGAAATAGCTTCTAATCACACTGAGATTGTAAAAGTTTGTGTGTTTGTTAGATTTACGTATTCCGATCACGATTTCAGGCCGCTGTAGGCACGGGCTTACGGACGGCAAGCAATGGGTAGCTCGCCGTCCGGTCGTCTGATAACAGCTTGGACCAAGTCAAGTCGTCTTCGGCGCGCTCTGTCCCACGTGCCTCAAGGAGTGGACAGCAAAACCATCGGGACTCTACAAAAGGGTTAAAGTCTATTGGGGCCCAGGGTCTCTTTCTGAAAGGAAGGTTTGATCCCAGTGTGAAAGGCAAAGAAGGAACGGGGCGGGGTGTTTAGTCAGTAAGAGTTTGGCACTGTTTCCCGCTCCGCACAAGAGCGGGATTCGCCAATGGATTGTATTTGCCCATCATAAAAAAGGAGGTATATGAATTTAATTTCAACTTAATCTTTCTGCGAGATCCTGAAAGGGTCTTGACAGACAGAGAGACAAACGAACAACAAAATGATCTTGTAAGGGATCCGATTTTTTCCTTTTGAGGTACGATACCATAAAAAAAATTACATGAAGTGTTTCAACATTCTAGTTATCATAGTTCATGAGATAAAGCCTGGTGATAGACAGACGATGGGTATGGAATTTTAACCGATTTCAAAAAGAAGGAGGTTCTGTTTTTACCTGTATGGATTTTTTATGCAGTATACCAATTTCTTAGTCAATTGTAGAACGATTTTGAAATTTTTATTTATAACCGCTAAATTTTGGTCATTTTCATCCCGTGGAGGGTCGATCCAGCAGCAGAGTTGTCGTTCGTTGCGTACTTACTGTCTACAGGTCATTGCACTCGATCAAATGCGATATATTTTTAAATTTTCTCTTTTTTTTATTTTTCTAAACTAATGTTTGACTAGGATCCCACCTGATGGCAAGTAGTGATGCAACCGTTGATGGTAAGGCGCAACTTCAACGGGCACGTCTTTAAAAATTGATAGTGTTTAATAAGACGATCAAAATTTAGCGGTTATAATTTCCTTTTGGGTATGGAATACTAAAATCATAGATAGGTACGTACGACTATTAATACAGGTACATATTATTTGGCCACAACCTCGAACAATGGAGTCAACACATCTAAATCCATATCTTCAGGCCTATCCCATAACTGTATAATCTGTCGGTCTGTTCGTCTGTTCGAGAGATATGGATAGCTATGTCGCCGCTTGAACGCGTTCGATTCCAGCTTGCATAGCGATATGCTCCAGGAATGTGCAAGCAAGACATAGAGATACAGGCTGTTTGAAGGTTTACTTTGGTTTTTTATGATTTTTTTGATAAAAGCACTTTTTTAGGGTTACGTCAACTAGAAACCCTTATAGTTTTACCATGTCTGTCTGTCTGTCCTGTTTTTGTGTGAAATAGTCGCTCCAAAAGTAAAAAAAAACAATGTGTCCGCTCGCCTAACTTTTGAACCATACATTTAAAAAACTATGAAGAAAAAATATTTTGAACTTGATAGCATGAAGAGATTCTAAAATATTTTACAAAATTATTTCTGAAATAAGTTGGTAATTTAACCAGATATGCATGCATATTTTTTAACTTAGTTTACATATTTTACTATCCTGAATATATATCTTCTTTTAAATAAAAAAAGAATGATTAAAAACAGTTCATGCAATCTTAAATTACTACAGAAAATTAGGCTATTTAGGGTTCTGTTAAATTGTGAGAAATTTTTGTTCGGTTTTGTACTTTCTCGTAACTACGGAACCCTACACCGAGTGTGGCCCGACACACTCTTGGCCGGTTTTTATTTTTTGTATGTAAATAATTTTGATTGTAATCCGACTGCAAGAACGGTTATGTTTTTGTGCGTATCCAGATATGTACATATGTATGTAATAATCTTTATTAGCTCATATCTCCAAACGACGGATTTGTAAAATTTATAAATTGTTAGATTCGTCCAATTATTTTAGTCCAATAATTTTTTAGGTAGATAACATTAAAAAAATAACAGTCTGGAGATGAAGTGTGTGAAGAATTCGATACATCGCAGGAGAGGAAGAGGCTTTTCCTTTGTCAACGAATCAGCATTGCAACATAGCAATTCTGCCAGCTTTCTGGGCATTTTTTGATTTTTTTTATGCCTAACAAGTTTTTTTCAACCCTTTCGAATATATATTATTTTTGGTGGATACTTATTAAATTTAGTATTTATTACTTTAGACATCGTAATTTATTTTCAAAATCAACTATGTGCTGTACAATTTTGACATTAAACCAAATTTTAGATACTTTTTTTACTATCATGCACTAAGTTCAACTAACAATAGCAAAAATAAAAGCAAGAAATCATATACCTTGTACCTATATTTTTTATGTAGTTATTTTCATTTTACGGTTTTTATCGGTTCTCTCACAAAGATGTCTTAACGTCACAAGGACAATAAAATACTGAATGTTAAAAAAAAATAAACCAAGTACAAATATTAACGATACTTAAACAAATCTTATAAAAAACGAAACCTCCTGTAGCCATCGGAAGTACGTCGGTATTGGATGTCGAGCCACGCAGCCACGGATGACAGGACGCCGCAACCGATCCCTCTGAATGACGTCTTCTCCTTGCACTTAATTAAGCCATGGATACATACCGCAGGATGCTTGTGAACACAGCTTTAGACGCAAACGAGCAAATGTTGACGGTTAATTTTCCTATATCTATTTTATCCGACGTAAATATGCACATCAGGATAGATGGGCTGTTTAATACAGTTACCGTAGCCTTAAACGCAAAAGCGTGAATGAGAAACTGTGGCTCTAGAATGCAAAAAGCAACTGAAAAACATAAATCGGCGTTAGTCAGTAAAAGTCTGACGCACCTTCTCGTCTCTCCTTTCATCCCTAGAGCGAGAAAAGTCATTTGATGATTTTTCACCTCAAGAAAAGAGAGCAACTTGAGATATTTAAAATAAGTAATAAAGTAATAATAAACATTATAACTGTATAAAATCCTGAAATATTAAAAAATAAAGTTTAAAAAAATATAAAACAATAAACAAAGCACAAATATGAAGGTACTTAAATAAATCTTATAAAAAACGAAACCTCCTGTAACCATCGGAAGTACGTCGGTATTGGATGTCGAGCCACGCAGCCACGGATGACAGGACGCCGCAACCGATCCCTCTGAATGACGTCTTCTCCTTGCACTTAATTAAGCCATGGATACATACCGCAGGATGCTTGTGAACACAGCTTTAGACGCAAACGAGCAAAATGCGTGCAACCGATGTTGACGGTTAATTTTCCTATATCTATTTTGTCCGACGCGAATATGTTCATCAAGCTAGACTGGCTGTTTGAAACAGTTACCGTAGCCTTAAACGCAAAACTCATTGAAAGGGCAACGCAAAGATTTATTCCCGGAATTACCGCGTGTAATCGCATCAAAAATGAAAATACCCGCAGGACAATCAAAGTTACTGATGTAGCCTGAACGGGCCGGCCGCCTGAGAGGGGTCGTTTAGTCAGTAGAAGTATGACACTGTCTCCCGCTCCACCCAAGGGTGGGTACCATAAAAAAAAGCTTTAAACGCAAAAACCATCGAAAGGACAATGGAAAGATTTCTTCTCGGGGTTATCTTGTGTAATCACATCAGAAATAAAAATACCCGCAGGACAATCAAAGTTAATGATATAGCCTCAAAAGTTGCCAAATTTAAGTGGCTGCAGGCAAGTCATTTGCTCCTTAAACAGATGATCAATGGAGACGAAAGCTTTCACAGTGGCAATGACGTACTGGAAGATGCAGGTGTCCTTGTAAAGAAAGTAAAAGACGAGGTTAAAGACTACGTTGAAGACACGCTTGTTTGGCAATGACTGCTTCTGCATATTATGTGACTTCCTGGTATTGAATTATAAATAAATAATAAATATTATTATATAACTCATTAATATTACAAAAGTGAAACGTTGTGAGTGTACGTATTATATACATATGCTACTTCTCATGTTGAAACTGCTGAAGATATGGGACGAAATTTACCACATAGGTAGGCCACGTGCTGGAATAGCATATAGAATACTTTTTACCTATATATATAAAAGGAGAAACTGACTGACAAGGCACAGCCAAAACTACTGGCCCTAGGAGCGTGAAATTTTGCACAAGGCTTCCTTTTATGACGTAGGCGTACCCCGTCCATCCCGGCGTACGGCAGATATCCACCCTTACGTTGTTGAGACACCTGCGGCCCGGACTAAGCGTTTTGCCTCGTCGTTTATACCGCGTACATCGAGGGACTGGAACAGTTTGCCGGCTCCAGTCTTTCCGTCCGATTATAATTTAGGTGTCTTCAAGGCTAGAGTGAATAGGCTCTTAATAAACTAGTGCGCCTTACCATCAACGATTGCATCACTGCTTACCATCAGGTGGGATCGCAGTCAAGCACTAGTTTATAGCAATTAAAAAAAAAAAGAAAAAAAAGGCAAACACTAAGAAAGGGTTTTTCCAAATTCAGCTCCTAAAGCGATGTAATGGGGGTCCAAAGTTTGTATGGAGAACCCTACTGTCACTCGGGCGAAGTCGCTGGCAGAAGGCGAGTCTAGTAATAATGTTCCCTTGAGATAATTTTGTACTTTTACGAACAAAGCTAGTCTTATATAAAGTTGCAATAATTCTGACGCCATCCATACGCTACAAGAAATATCCAAACACCAACCCCTCCGGGAGTCGTGACTTTGACGCATATAAATTGACGTTACTTATCTCTGCGTCACCTGTGTCACGAGGCGTAACACAAATATACTTTTAAATTCATCTAACACAAAGCATTTTGAACCTTCATCCCTTAACTTAAAATTCATTTTAGATTGAAAGGGTAACGTTTACAAAAGTTGAAGTGTTTGCCAGTTGTTAGAAGTATATTTAATGTTTAGAAAGTTAATAGAGTGTATTCAATAAAGATTTTAATATTTAACTTTGTGTCGTATGTCAGTTTTGTTGGAGTTGATTTCTGTGTCTTTCATTTGCTGGTTTATTTATTTAATCTTCAAGCTACCGATAGTTTTTATAAAGGGGGTCGAAGCCTACTGGGCCCAGGGTCTCCCCCTGAAAGGAAGGCTTGGCCCCAGTGTGAAAGGCAAAGAAGGAACGGGGTGGGGTGTTTGTTTAGTCAGTAAGAGTCTAACACTGTTTCCTGCTCCACCCAAGAGCGGTATTCGTCATTAGATGATTTTTGCCCACCATTAAAAAAATGGAATAAGGTTACGCACGCTGAAATGTAACGTCATTGCCATTAAATTACGAATGGAAGGGACAGAGGAGATATTCCCATCACACTCTCACAGTTCCTCATATATTTTTTAAATTCTAGATAGGCTCGCGTCCGACCACAATCTCACCTGATGGTACCTGATGGTAAGCGATGATGTGATCAACGATGGAGCACACTTGCCTATAAGTAACCTATTCACTCTTGACTTAAAGACCTAGGTTGTATCTATCGGGAAACACAGACGCCGCCAGAAAATTATCTCCTTAGCTGTACGCATAATGAATGTTTTCCCAAAACGCTTTGTACGTATGGGTGGGATTTTTATTTATTTGTCTAAATTTAAACAGCAAATTTTTATTTATTTATTATTGGTTCGCGCTTGACCGTTATCTCACCTAATGGAAAGCGACGATGCGGTCAACTATGGAGCGCGCTTACCTAGAAGTTACCTATTCAGTATTCTAAAAGCTGTTACGTTATTATAAAAATGTGTGTTCCTTTGCATTCCAGGACTGTGGTATTTCTTTCAAACAATCACGCAACCCTAGCATGATAGAACCCCTTGACGTGACCCACACGGTCACGGTCGAACTTGAGGAGTGACGACGGTTTGGCACGTATTACCCTATATTTTAAGTCATTTCCTCCTCTTGACTTGGCTTCCTTCAATCAAATTGACAGTATTAGCTTTTTTAAAAACGTTTATAGGAATGTTTTTTTACAGTTCCGTACTTCAAATGGAAAAAACGGAAGCCTTATAAGATGACTCTGTTGTCTGTCTGTCAAGACCCTTTATCACAGGAACGTGAAATTACAACCATACATTAAGGGTGCCTTCAAATTAGCCGCAACGTAAAAAAGTAAAACTTGTAAGTTAACGAAAGAAAAGATAATCATGTCAAGTCTGAAAAATAACATTTGAACCCTTCAAAAGAATCAAAATTCGAATTCGAAAGACTTAGAATCCTGAAATTTTCTATGATGCCAGATCTCATAACTCAAAGTAAAGGAAAAAATCGATAAAATGAAAATTTAAAAAAAGTAACCGCAGGAAATACTTAAACTTTCCCGACACTACAATATTCAAGATAAAAGTGAATAAAGGAAACATTTCGAGAACGTTTGGTTTGATTTTCTTTTTTTTATGTGTTTTTTTATTTTATTATTGATGCTTGTGATTGTTTACATTTTTTACATTTTATAATACTTTATTTATTGTTTTTAGTAATGTGCTTAGCTTTAAAATATTGTAGTAATCTTATGTTTTTATTTCATTTCATGTTTTTGTTGCATCAAATAAACGATCTATCTATCTATCTAATAAATTATTTCTAGTCAAGCGTGCTCTTTCGTCGACCACATCATCGTTTACCAACCAACCACCAACAGGTGACATCACGTACAAACGCGAATCCATAAAAAAAAAAACTAGTAGTTAGCACTTCACATTCACCTCACGCATCACAAGTTCTGTGACCGACACTAGACCGTCAGTCAATTTCATAGAAAATGAACTGCAAATTCGAAAAAGAGAAAGCACCCCCGTCGGGAATTCGGGAAAAAATTTCAATAGCACGTGCATCATTTGGAATCGTTCAAATATTTTGCTACAAGGAGGGGAGCTTCTGTTTAGAGGTGTCAGTCACACCGGGTCAGCGTTGTACGTTATAAGCGATAGCGTTTTGATAATAAATTTATACATTCATTTGTCAAACTGTCAGCTGAGTGAGTCAATGATCTTTACAAATTGATAGTGTTTCATGTACCGGATCGACACTCTAAACAAAACAATCAAAATGTAGCCGTATAATATAGAAGTACATTTTGATGCATGTGACCATAGTTTGTCGAGGTGGAATTCGCTCCATCACCGGCGAGGGAGTTATGGATATGAGTTATGGATACAAACATCATCGAACGACGAATCCCGCCCTTGGGCGGAGCGAAAAACAGTGTCAGACTCTTACTTACTAAACAACCTAACCTGTTCCTAGGGGTGCACTTTTTAGTTTAAGGCTTTTGGTGGGAATTTTACTAAAAATAGTTAAAGAGATTTGCAGTAGGGGTTGGGAGAAGACCTTCTTTGATCATTTTCGAAAATTATGAAGACAGAGCATTCGTTTATGAATTGCACCAAACCAAAATCGGAGGCACTTGCACAGGGGTTAATATTGGTAAAAAAATGTATGGTTTAGAATTTTTTATAAAACCCATCGATTCAGAAGGGGAGTATCCCAAACATTCGGGCGTTGAAAAATGGTGATCATTCCTCTTTGATATTGGGGCTTCACAAATATTTTATTTTTTAGAGCATTGAGAAGGGATACGAATACAATGTCGACGTTTTGGTTATCTTCAGGTGCAATTTGTCAAGCCAGTAATTTTTGTGGGACTTCAATTGACTCTTGTAACAAGACCCCTGTTTACCCTTGAGTTTGTTTCGGTGTTTCTTCTCGGGGAAGTCAAATAGGAAACACCGGACTCACCTAAACTGACGAAAAGAAAAAACAATTGACGTGTAAAAGTGTTATTTTAAAACCTATTTACAAAATAAATATCATTTAATTGAGAGACTTTGACATTGGAATGTATTGCGGGTTTTACAGTTTTATTTCTATTCATGTATTCGGCGAAAGTTTTCGATTGTGATTTCGTAGGATCTAGACCAATTTACACACCGTTTTTGTGAGAGAACACAATATATTTGATTTTGATAATATAACCCTCGCAAAGAAAGACAAATAAAGAAACACTGTGGCTTTTGGTTAGTAAAACTCTGACAATTTGACTCTTCTTCTACTCTGGTTAACCCAGAGCAGAAGAAATCATTGAAAAATTTGGTTTATGGTTTAAAAATTTTTACTTGTTGATTGATTTCTTTTTTTTTTTAATTTGAACATGTTAATTAGTGTGCGTTCCGCAAATAAAATGTTTCTATTTCTTTCTTTCTAAAAAATGCTGTATATGGATAAAATTTCCAAAAAATATTAACCTTTCGAATACTGTAATTAGAAAATAATAGAAAAATTAATAGGTGTGTGAACGCCGCCGGCGTTGGCTTGGGGCTTAAAAGTTAAAATTTTCTTCGAAAAGATTTTTTTTTAATTATAACTTAGCTGGGGATTGGTTGCGATCCCACTTGATGGTAAGTAGTGACGCAATCGTTGATGGTAAAGCGTACTACTTTATAAGTCTATTCACTATAGGCTTGAAGACGTCAAAATTTTAATCGGACGGAAAGACCGCAGCCGGTAAAAATGTGTTAAAAAACTACAATGTTATTTCTGTACTGCCGTTTATTTGCTCTTCTTATCTGCTCCAACAGGTAGTGGGTTCCAGTAATATTTCTCATAGACTCTGTCCCAGAATTTGTAACGGTTTGCAAACAAATCCTTCTTTACTTTCAATTTGTTTGATATTTCCAAGTAGCTTTGTTCTTCATGTGTGTATTTCGGCCATTTCACATCAATAAGTATGCTCTCATATGCTGTTGGATTTCTGTAAAATTAAAACAAAGAAATTATTGAAAAATTTGAGACTTGGGTTTGAAATGGCACGTAGGATAATTTTTATTCCAGGAATATACAATTAATAATTTCTGATAAAATCTAGCAATATACTTTTATAGATATAATGAAATATTTTAGAATAAACTAGGAGTAGGAATGTAATAAATAACTTTGTAACTAGTATGTACCTAAATAACTAATTTAACTGGCGTTGGAGGCCCTGACTGCTATGTCAGAGGTCGTGGGTTCGATTTCCACCCAGGACAAATGTTTGTGTGATGAGCACGATCATTTGTTCTGTTGGGTGTAATTTATCTATAACTAGCGACCCGCCTCCGCTTCGCAAGGTGATATATAATAGCTACAAACCATCTTCTTGAATCACTCTATCTAATAAAAAAAACGCATCAAAATCCGTTGCCTACTTTTAAAGATCTAAGCATACATAGGATCTAAGTAACTTTGTTTTATACTATGTAATGATATGTATGTATTTAAAAATATATTTGTATGTTTATCAGTTTTATAGTACTCATAACAGAAGCTCTGCTTAGCTTGGGACTAGACGAGATTGTGTGATAGTTTTGGAATATATTACAATTATTAAATTAATGCTTTATAAATCTTACTTACTCATATTTAACAAAATCCGTCCACATGGTTGTCATTCGGTCCCTTGTATCCATATCAGAAGTTTTCGTAGTATATTCAAAGAAATCCAATATGTATGCAGTCTGATCTCTGTGGCTTGCTCCTTTTATTTTATGCATAAATTGATGCTTAAAATTTAACTTTCCGACGTACGAAAATTCATAAACAAATACTGGCCTTTTAGATTTAAGAGCATGCAATTTTGCCGATCTCATTATAGCATACTTGAACATTGAATCAGAGAAATAATCAATGTATTCTTGCACTGTATCGTAACCTACTTCTTCATCTTTAAAGTAATGTTTCTTTATTTCTTTAATAAAAGCTTGTTTTGATATGACATTATCAAAAGCCAAATCTGCTGGTAGGAAATCTTCAAACTTCTCATTCATTAATTCACTCCAATCACTAAACTTTACAGTTCTACTAATACCCTCCATGTTCGAAAAACCAGTCAACACAGGAATTTTCTCATAGTCTCCTTTATGAAAAGTAATCAAAGGCGACTCAGTCAGAATTGGTTCAGTATTTCCAATCACATTCTCGATGCACGGCGCTAAACCGAAAGTGGAGTTTGTCAAGTAGAAATTCTTGCTTTTAACAGCCAAGTCTTTGATCGTTGCGTTCAATAAGAATTCATTTAAGTCCTCAATCTTTTCTGTGTTGTTATAACCCATAGATATTGCCAAATTCTTGGCGGTATTTATTGGATCCCTGTTTATCGCGAAAGGAGATAAAGCGGAGCCACTGTCTAGTATAAGTTTGTCTACTAAACCGTTTGCTGCTTTTGATAGGACTAGTAGTTCCGCCATGCTTGCACCAACGCTGAATCCTGCAAGTGTTACTTTCTTTGGATCTCCACCAAATTTGCTAATGTATTTGTTGATAAATTTCAAAGCAGCTAATTGGTCTTTTAATGCGGCGTTGCCAGGTATCTCTTCAGTACCTAGACAGGCAAATCCTTTAAATCCAAGTCTGTAGTTGAAACTTACTACTACAACGTCATGTTTTGCTACAAAGGAGTACTTGGCCATATTTCCATTTCCTCCTGAGTAAGCCCCGCTGTGTATGTAGACTAGGACTGGAAGTAAGTTGGTTTCTTTGGCAACCATCGGGACGAAAATGTTCATGACTAAGCAGTCTTCAACGCCATCAAGAATGATGTCGTCATCGTCTTCTTCTTCAAATAGGTAGACTTGTTCGCAACCAATATTATTATTTTTAGCGTCCAGGATTCCTTCCCATGGTTCTACAGGTAGTGGAGCCTGGAATGATTAATAAAATATTGTCAGAAAGGTTTTAAATGCTATAATGAATCCTGTAGTTAATGAAAAGGACAATTTATGTGAAGATCACCTGATACAAGAAGCTGCACTCAAATTGAACCCAAAAAAAACCGGACTGCAACTGCAGCCGAGTTTCTTTTGTTTAATCTTAGATCCGTATGGGGTCACTGGATCAAAGGAATCGAAGATGACAAAGATCGTTATTTCATTTTGGACGCTATAAATGCCTTTAAAATTGCATAAAAAATAAAAGGCAATCGGGTGGTGACCTAATTTATGACGGTTCACAGAGCGGCTTAGAAATGATACAATATATTTGCATTACTTCAAATTTACGATATGGATAAGATGGTGTCAGTCCTACATTTATTTGATTATTTTGTCTAAAAAGCGGGAAGAAGGAATTAGAAACTAAACTAGAAACTACCCGTAAAGAGAAACCAAATTTGTGACATAAAGAATGATAGTGAGCCAAGGCCAAATTTATAAGAATACACATAAATAATAGCTAATAAGGAATGGGCCTCTATGACCACACTAACTATAAAAACCAAAACCAAAAAAATATATAAGGATATTTTTAAATACTGAAATTTTATATTTTGTATCGAAGATATTATATAGTATTGTAAACAAACTTCACTTTTAATATTTTTAAGAGAATTTTGTCGATTGCAACCAATGTTTCCTACTAAACATGGCCATGCCCACATATAAAATCAACCACAAATTATAGTTAACATATCACAACAAATATCGTCCTTATCGCAAATAAATAAATTCACTATTAACGTTAATAGATTATCATGAATGTGAAGTTGACGTTGCACACATGTAAAAGTAAATATTTATAAAAAAAAACACTAACCTTAAACTTATCCCGTCCCTTCGGAGCGGTGGCGTACGGGATTCCGTAAAACTCATAGAAATCTCCCTGCCAATATTTTTCTCCTCTCAGAGTCCCAATATCTAGCTTAACTATCTTCTCATTTATATCCTCAGCAAAAACATTTAAAATAAATAAAACAAATAATATTAACCGAAACATGTTTATCGGTGTGAAAGAATTCTTCAAATACTTATCTATGTGTATTGCATTGGATAAATAGATAATAAGTTACATAAAACTAATTATTATCTGTTAACGAACGACTTCAGTGATTTTGATTAAAACCTACTTGAAATTATATTTGGCTTACACAATAATCGCTTCATGCTTATCTAGAAATGACGTGGTATAAAAACGTAGGTACACCTATATAAAGGAGAAACTGGCTGATAGACATTTTTTTTTTAATGGGTAAAAATCATTCAATAACGAATCCCGCTCTAAACAGCCTATCCAGTTCCTTCTTTGTCCTTCGCACTGGGGCCAAGCCTTCCTTTCAGAAAGAGACCCTGGGCCCCATTAGGCTTCGACACTTTTGCAGAGTCCCTACGGCTTTGCTGTCAACTCCTTGAGGCGCGCAGTCCGCACTGTTACCAGACAACTGGACGGCGAACTACCCATTGCTCACCGTCCGCAAGGCTACGGAATTCCGGCGTATGGGGCGTGTGCGCTGTTGCCTTATACGGTCAGCCTCCTCCTTAGCTAGCATTACTGCTTCGCAGAAAGAAGGAGACGACCGCCTCCCACCGCTCCTCGCTCCGGACCATGACTTCCACCAAGGCCATGTGCGAGAGATCGCTCGCGCCGATCGCCCCCGCGAGGACACGGCGATGCTCCTCTCAAGCTGATAGACATATCAACACACAACCAGTGCCCGTACTAAAAACGACTTTAAATTAGTGTTACGGCGCGGCTCTAACTGCCACAAATGGTGTCCGAAAAATAAGTAAAAAAATAATAATTGAAAATAAAATACGCCCATTCGGAAACCGGGTCCGAATACGTTATTGTGTCCAAATCGTCCACCACTCGAATCAACGAAGTTAAAACACAGTTTTAAGTAGATTTTTCTTACGGCAAAATTAATTTTATTGTCCTCAAACTAACTAAATGCCTGAATACAAAAATAGAAATACGTAAATAGACTTTAGGTACGGAAATCGTAAAGCCATGCTGCAAAATATATTATCATAAGATATCATATACGGCATATTTCTTGCGTCCAGTGCCCAAGTGTTGTTGCGAAGACATTTACTTCGTACGACTTTCAAGGTTTTTAGGGGATATTGAGAAAAGTCATCTTTTCAATACCTATTTTCAAAAGAGAGCAAAACCAATGTTATCAAAAGATTTTTTTATGGTAGGAAAAATTATCTAATGAAGAATTCGCTCGGGAAACAGTGTCAGACTCTTAGTGACTAAACGACCTATCCTGTTCCTTCCTTGCCTTGCTCCCAGGGTCCTGGTGTAACTGCTAAATGTTTTTCAACCTTTGGCCCCAGGAAGCTTGGACCCTGCTGGGCCCCTCCAAATCTTACTAAGGTAAGTTCCTGGCACTCATAATGAATATGCTATTACGAACAGAGTGGTGTCATGTCTGGCCGAACCAACTGTTCAATAATTGACTTCAAACTGTTAAGATAAAGATTATTTTTTATTTGTCAAAACATGGGTATACATACAATCTTAGCATGCAAGATGTTACAAAATTAACTATTAATATATTAAAGCGTACAAATTAAAAAATCGACAAAAAATATTTAACTAAGTTATATCACTGGAAAGGGATTTAGGGCTGTTGCATCGTATTCTAATAGTGAGCAGAACTCTAATAGTGCAGTACAGGATTTTTGATTTTAGTTCTTATGTAGCGTCATATAAAAAAAGCAGCTACCAGATGAAAGTCGTATCGTGTCCTCTAAAAACGTTTCCTCCACCTCTTTATGCTGAATATATTCGGTTTAGTAGGTTTCCATGTAGACCTGTATAAAATATATTATTGTACACACACTTCGTAGTCGCGTTAGATATTATTTGTGTGTTGCGGACGTTTAGCACTCTACCCAATGTGCTATTTGTGGAACATTCGGAAAATGTGCAGTCTAGTCTTCTATTTTCATTTATGCGTTAGAATAGTTGCCATTTGCAGACATGAAATATTTAATAACATACTCGGAAACCTGCGTCTATACTTGTCTACGCTTTTAGGCACGCCCTTGTGCCCTGTTTTTCGCACTAGTTTTTTTTTTATTATAGGTAAAATCGAATCCTGGAGCAGGAAACAATGTCAGACACTTCCTGACTAAACAACCTACCCCGTTTCTACCTTGCCTTAGTCCCTAGAGCCCTGGTGTTACGCTTTCGCATCAATCCTGTAGGGCTCCTACAGTTTTCTGACAACTCATAGAGGCGTGCGGGAACAGTGCGCGCCGTCGACGACTTGGGCTTGGTTTGGACTGTTACCAGACGACCGGACGGCGAGCTACCCATTAATTGCCGTCCACAAGCCCGCGCCCCACTAGTGCGGAAAAGTGTGACGGTTTGCTCCCATAACTCACTACATTTATCGTATCAGAATCAGCGTTTATTTATTTCTTCGTAAGTATATTGAAAAATATTGTTTGATACACGTGGAAAGCCTACAGCATTTGGTTTAATACCTCTCTCACTCAAACAATTCCGCCTCTATCGTAATGATAATCGAAGCCTCCTGGAGCCTAGAGGGTATGTGCAAACTGTCACCTCGACTCCAGAAATAAGGCAAGGAAGGTACGGGGTAGGTTTTTTAGTCAGTAAGAGTCTGACACTGGTCTCCCGCTCCGCCCAAGAGCGGGTTTCGTCATTGGATGATTTTCACCTACCATAAAAAAAAAAAAAAAATCGTAATGATAAAGTTTCTCTATTCACAGTACGGCCGTCGGATCTTGGCGAGTCTTAAGTTTGCATAAAAATTAATGGTTTAAACAAATAAATGCAATTTGCAGTTCTTATTGCTGTTAAAAACTGTTATTGGCATTTTTTTTAAAACCTTTATTTTTGTACGAGTTTTCAAGGGCTAGAAATTGTAGAGCCTAACTACAGACTCGTCAAAACACAACGGCCGTACTGTACTTGTATGAAAGTATGACACTATCTCCCGCCCCACTCAAGGAGGTGTGCCCCGCTTGGACAGAGCATCGCTGTGTCCTCGTGGGAGCGATCGGTGGCGGCGATCTCTCGCGCCGGGCCTTGGTAGAAGCCATGGTTCGGAGTGAGGAGGAGTGGCAAGCGGTCGCCTCCTTCTGCGAAGCAGTAATGCTAGCAAAGGAGGAGGCGGACCGCATAAGGCAACGGCGTTTGCGCCCCAGACGCCGCCGCGATTCCGATCCTGACTTCCGGCCACCGTAGGCGCGGGCTTGCGGACGGTGAGCATTGGGTAGCTCGCCGTCCGGTCGTCTGGTAATCGTCCGGACCAAGCCCAGTCGTCGACGGCGCGCACTGTTCCCGCGCGCCTCAAGGAGTTGTCAGCAACCAAACAGAAGGGTCGAAGCCAATCAGGGCCACGGGTTTGTGTCTGAAAAGGAAGGCTCTGGCCCTGGTATGTATGGCGATGTAGGAACGGGGTAGGTTGTTTAGTCAGTAAGAGTCTGACACTTGTTTTCCGCTCCGCCCAAGAGCGGGACTCGTCATTGGATGATTTTTACCTACCATAAAAAAAAGCCCCACTCAAGGATGCAAAGATATCATTGAAAAAAAACAACCGTATAATCATAAGTTGGTGCAGTAATACAACTACCGCTTGTCGAGTTAACTGGAAGTGGTTGACAACTTCAACTGAAGCCTCCAGTTCTGTTTATAAAACAGTTTGTTGTTCGAAATCAGTATAGAACTATTATAGAAACTTCCAAGTTCTGAATGTTGATAAAGTGAGAACTAGCGTTAACTAAGTTTTGTTTTAGTTCTGAATGTAAGTTCTGACGCAGGATGCTTATTCAAATTGCACTAGTTTTTCACATATCGCTATCTCTTGGCATTTGTTATTAAGTTATTCCAGCCATGGCAACTATGTCACCGCTCCATCGTTTGAACGTTTTCGCCTTTTTTTACAAGCTTTTATTTACTTTCACCTGTCCCGTTGTCTGTCGTTCTGTAATCAAATCTTGCAACTTAAATTTGATCCACTTCCCGGTTTCCGATTGAGCTGAAATTTGGTATACACGTTTAGTTCGGATGACAATGCAATATTATGATGACATGGAGCTGATCTGATGATGGAATCGCGAGGTAGCCATAGGAACTCTGTAATTAAACGGCACAACCACGTCGAGTTTGGGCTCGTGTGAATCGTCTTGACGAGTTTTATTTTTATAAGTATAGACCACCGCTATAAAAGCTTGTTATGAAAAAAAATATTTTCATTGAAAACTTGTTCTTTCGAATATCGTAATAAGAGACATAATAGCAAGTGTGCGAAAGCTGGCGTTCGCTCGGGGCTCAAGAGTTTAAAAAGAAACAATGGAACTCTTAAATAATAATAATCTATATATATAAAAGGAGTAATTGACTGACTGACATATCAACGCACAGCCGAAACTATTGGGACAGAATGAGATTTTGCACAAGGCTTGTTTTATAACGTAGGCGAATACTAAAAAAAAAACTTTTTACAAAAAAAAACCGCCTTCAAAAAAAGCCAAACGATGAAAGTTCCTACACTAAAAAGTTGAAAATAAAAATTTGAATTGCTGTAAAGAAACTTAATTTATAGGTAAACTTATTTGACATTAATATTTTGCAAATATTCAAAATTTATTACTTCTTTTTGGAGTCGGTGCCAGCCAAGGCAAGGAATTACGAATGGGCTAATGGGACCAATCTGGAAGCATATCCTTTCAAGTACAAAAAAAAAATTTGCAAATCCATCCATAAACAACGGAGTTCTGAGGTAACAAACATTAAAAAAAAATTACAATCGAATTGAGAACCTCCTCCTTTTTTTTGAAGTCGGTTAAAAAGGATTTTCCTAAAGGCATGAAACGCATGACCAAAGTTTGTGCGAAAACCTATTTTCACGCGGACAAAGCTGCTGACAGAAAGCTAGTTACAAATAAATGATAAATGTAATAAACCTTATAAGATTGTGTGTAACCTGTATGTCTATTAAGAACCTATATCTCGGGAACGCTTGGAAAGATCGAGATTAAAACCGTAAACTCAAGTCTGCAGTCCTATAAAGCCAACATCTAAGTTAATAACAAGTTTTCAATGAAAATATTTTTTTTCATAACAAGCTTTTATAGCGGTGGTCTATGCTTATATAAATAAAACTCGTCAAGACGATTCACACGAGCCCAAACTCGACGTGGTTGTGCCGTTTAATTACAGAGTTCCTATGGCTACCTCGCGATTCCATCATCAGATCAGCTCCATGTCATCATAATATTGCATTGTCATCCGAACTTAACGTATATACCAAATTTCAGCTCAATCGGAAACCGGGAAGTGGATCAAATTTAAGTTGCAAGATTTGATTACAGAACGACAGACAACGGGACAGGTGAAACTAAATAAAAGCTTGTAAAAAGTAAAATCGAAGTCAAATAAGTCTTTAAGTATTTGTATGTATATTTGAAATCTCTAAAGGAACTCAAAACTCAGTTTCTCTGTAGCGATTCCTGAAATTTGACATAATGCAAGGTTTTTAACACATTTAAAGACATAAATCTGAAAACTGTTAAGTGTAATTCGAAAGTCGAAAGTTTAAAAAATACACAAAAAAACACTTTTTTTCTTTTAACTCCTCGTACAGATTTTGGAGCGCTTTTACAAATTAGTTTTGGCCCGAGGAATAAAATGCACAACGTGTTAATTCTGGGCAACACACTAGTCCAAATTCCATTATATTAATAGAGATTGGCAATGCCCTTTTTTATTACGTCACAAAATAAAAACTTTTTTACGCGTTTCGGAAAACTCTTCATAGTTGTGGAATTAAAACCAAAAGAATAGACAAATCAAAACTCTCCAAGAAATTTCTTCACCATATAAAGTTTCCAAACAGAAGAATTTTCCTTCAACGAAAAACCAGTTTTCCCCAAAGGATCAAAATGAATGATTACAGTAATTAAAATCAAATTGCTGCGCAGTTACACGGTATAATTAAAAAATATAACCCAGTGTTAGGTCGAAATTTATCCAAACGTTGTCTAATTGGTCGAAACTGTAATTTCCCGGAGGACTCTTTGGTGCAAGTGAGGAGCTGTGCTCGGGTTTTTTTATAAAATTAACTGTTTATAAGTTATTTTTATTATTTTCAAAACATTTTTGCAAGTTTGTTTGGGAAGTTGGTAAAAATTATACCGCCGTTTTGACAGGTGTGGCAGGTGATCGCCTGCTTCTGCGAGGCAGTAATGCTAGCAAAAGAGGAGGCCAATCGCATCAGCCAAAGGCAACGGCACTCTCACCGCAGCTATTGCCACTGGGATTCTGATTCCGAATTCTGGCCATCTTAGGTGCGACCTTGCGGACGGCAAACAATGGGTAGTCCGCCGTCCGGTCATCTGGTAACAGTCCGGACCAAGCCAGTCGTCAACGGCGCGCTCTGTTCCCGCGCGCCTCAAAGAGTTGTCAGCAAATAAAGAGGCCCAACAACAGGGCCGAAGCCTACTGGAGTCTCGGTCCGGTTTCTGAAAGTTTCGACCACGGTATGAGGGCTAAGTAGGAATGGGGTGGGTCGTTTAGTCGGTAAAATTCTGACACTTGCTGACTAAACGACCCAACCCAATGATTGTTTGACCCATGAATTATGACCCATTACCTCTCCTAGAGAGGAGGCCTGTGTCCTAGCAGTAGGAACATTAAAAAAAAGGCTGATGATCCAATTCGACCGCTTATAACTTGGACCAACAAATTAAAACAGCCCGATGATATAATTTTGTAACCGGTTGAGTTATTCACTAATGACTCCCGCTAATAGGGTAACTTTCGGTTACCATTGACCGTTTCTTATTATAATTGATATAGGATTACTTTGACTTCCCTTTTGTTACTGTTTTTGATTCCGCAAATATTTAATGTAAGAATAAATTAAATGTGGGTTATTTAATATCTCATTAATGTGTTGGTTTTCTTCATTTGTGATTTCTAAAATAGAATAGTTTTTTTATTGACATAAACCACTCCTTGATTGAGATCCCAACTGATGCAATCATTGATGGTGAGACGCACTAGTTTATTAAGAGCCTATTCACTCAAGTCTTCAAGGCACCTAAATTAGCACATGGCAGTAGGCCACTCTAGGCGTTACTATTTAGCATTTTTTAAAATGAAGTGACTTATAAGCAAAATAAGGGAATTGTAAATATCATATTTTCTTTATGGTCTATATTTAGATAGTAATGTACGAATCAAATTGTACTTTATTCAAAGGATTTAATAACCCACGGCCCTTTAATATCCTGGAGTAACTAACGCCTAATTAAATAGGAATAGAATGTATAAAATATATAAATGAAGAAGATAAATCAATGCGGAAGATTTAAGTTAGACAAATTCAGGTTAGAAATAAATGCACAGTTCTCAAAGCGCCTTTCTAAAGTTTGTCATCAATATTATGTCATGCAATGTTTTATACTAAAAGATTTTTCTAAGGTAGTAATTATCATTTTATAGTCAACTTCAGTGTCTTCATAACGCTGCAAGGGCACTGTGAATTACTTATTGTTTACAATTGAGTATGAGGAAAACGCTTAGTAGGTACTTAAACGGTAGGTAAACACAGGTATTCTATACTATGGTGATGTGTTGGGTGATGTCATGAAAGGAGGGACTTTATTTTGAACTAGCTTTTGTCCGCGGCTTTGCCCGCGTACATAAAATATAGCCTATGTCACTCAGGAGTAAAGCAGCTTTCTATTGTTGCTAAAATTTTTCCAATCGAACCAGTAGTTCCAGAGATTACCTCCTACAAACAAAAAAACAAACTTTACTTCTTTATTATATTAGTGTAGATGAGAATTTTATAAAAAAAAAAAAAATATTTTGAGTGAGAACTATGAGAGAACCAAACTTAGAAGTATAGCCTTTCAATAAAAGAATACAATTTTCAAAATCGGCTTACAATTATTGACCGAGAAATCGGGGAACATACTTAAAAATAATACATAGAACCTCCTTCATTTTGAAGTCAAGAAAGAAAAACACAAATATAATATCCAATTTTATTTATTGACGTTACAAACACAAATGTAAGATTAGTTGTTTTTACGGAAATGATCATTTTACTTCTTAACATTTAATTTTAAAAAATATGTTAAAAATTTAAAGGTACCTTTATACCACTATACTTTATACGATATCCTCAGTGTATACATCGAGTGTCTCGATATGAACACGAGTGTCTCTAGTTATACCTATAGGGACATTCAACGTATGAGTACCTATACTGAGTTTTTCGTATCGTTTCGTAGTCAAAACGTACCATAAAATAGACTAAAAGGTAATTAGTTATTCAACAATCTTTAGGCTTAACACATTTGCCAGTCTTGGTGTTCCTGACAGTGGGTGTGTTGCAGAAGCACTGAGGGATGTCGCAGGGTCCAGGCACGTCGAGGTCGTGGACGGTAGGGTTGTCGCATGATGGCTCAGCCATCTGTGGGCAGTACAAGACTGAGTGCTCGCCTTTGGGGCAGTTGGCTGGAAAAGAGTAAGAAAATTTAAGTCAGTTGGTGAAAGATTTACAGAAGAAGATTATAATCTATACTAATATTACAAAGTAATAAAAAAAACAATTTTCAACGTTCATGTTTTTAAATTATTTGTCTTCATATTATTATAATTTATTTATACATAGTTAAATGTTATCACTTTGTCAATTAGCTTGTACAGAAATTAGGGCTATGTGATTTCTATAAAAAAATTCTATAATAAAAAAATCTATGGGAAAATGCTGATATTAGACCATTTTAAAGTATTTCTTCATATAT
Source organism: Mythimna loreyi (assembly GCA_029852875.1). Taxonomy (NCBI): domain Eukaryota; kingdom Metazoa; phylum Arthropoda; class Insecta; order Lepidoptera; family Noctuidae; genus Mythimna; species Mythimna loreyi. The sequence continues at coordinate 17,949,808 of CM056796.1, read as the reverse complement.
TTAGCTCCCGAAAAACTTAAGTGACTACCTAGTTGATTTTAGACACTAATAACATCTCTGTATTATTAAATTAAATAAATTGTCTAATCTTTGACAATTCATTAAAAAAAACATCTAGTCAAACAAAGAACAAGAAGAAAGAATTATTGGCAGAAAGAAAAATACATACCGATAGGGATTCCTTGTCCTTGAACCAACATCACACTGCAGGCCACAGCCAGAAATACCAAAACAGTCTTCATTATCACAGATCGACTCCTTACAAAGATCGAACGAGAACTAATGATGATCAAACTCATGTACTTTATTTATACCACTTCTTTTCTGAGGGGAAGAACTTGCTATGAGGAAAATCGTCATATTTGTTCGTGAGAAAAAGTTCTTTCCCGTTCCACTGATGCAGAAGACGTATGCTAATAATTCCTGAGGTAAATTAATAAATTTATTGAGAACTGGCAGGTGCCCGCGGTTTTGTCTGCATCGGACTCATAAATGCAATTCAGTCACAATTTGAAGGTTTTTTTTTGTCGTGGAATTTTTTTGTGTTATTCTTTTTCGAAAGTAATCGTAACCAAGTTAATCATTATGTCGTGAGCTATCTACCAGGGATGTTTTTAATATCATGCGGTTTCTATCGCATGCGTGATGAAAACCACACGATATTAAAAAAAACAGTTAGACGATTTTACAGTTTTTTTTTCTTTGTAGAAATTTTAACTATTCGTGATAAGTTGTTGCTTGTTTATACTAGTGTTATCTAGTTAATTATCAACAAAGTTTTATGAAGCATGACCAGTTATGTTAATTTACACAATAAAATTTAATTACTTAGCGATAAAACATCAGATAGCGTTGTCATTTGTTGGTAAATAGTTTGAACTTAGTGTTCAGCTGGGCATAATATTTACAACATACATATTGATTTAGGTGGCAGGCCTTCGTCTTCCGCATGATACAGGTCCTCGCCGGATATGGTAGATTCGGGAGGTTCCTGCACTGGATTCAGTCGAAAGAAACGCCCGGGTGTCACTAATTTGTGTAATGCCTGTAGGACATGGTGGAGCAGACGGTGGATGTATCAACAAACTCATCATCATCATCGATCGAAGGAAAACTATGAAAATATCCGACTGTGAAAGGGGACTAACTATAAAAGGATCACATACACGCACAATGGTGACGTCACATCCCACTCACGTTATGTATGTGCTCTTCCTGGTTTGTGAAATTAAAAAGAAACGCAAATTTCCCTTTAACGCTACGACGTACGACGGATCGAGCCCAGGTCGTCGACAGCACGTATTCTTCCACGCGCGATTCAAGGAGATGTTAGCAAACCATAGAGGCACAGCAAGGTCGAAGCCTACTGGGGCCACAGGTTGTGCAAAAATGAACCCCCTGGAACGAATGAAAGCAAAGAAGAAATAGGAGTAGATTTTTAATCAGTAAGTCTGACACAACCTTCCGGTCCGCTCAAGACCGGGAGATGTTATTGGATGATTTTCCCAACTAAAAAATGGTACCAAGGCCCTGATGGCCTTATTTGAGAAGCTGTGGTAGACCGACTGATACATTTTTCTCACCCATAGATACTCAAGATTTTGCTTTAGACGTGAAGTTACGGACTCCAGCATGCATGACCTTGTTTCATGAAAACTTTTCCTCACCTTTACATTCACTTAGAAACAGAAACAATGTTCCCTAAACAAACCTTCGACCATTTATCTTGACCATCTGATCTCAGACCGAAACACTATAAAAAGGACAAATAAAAACTGTACAACCCTATAGAGTTCGACACAAGTTAAATGTTACTGCGATGTACCGCCGACGGTAAAATTATACGCTCCGGGAACGTCTCTAAAAATTGCCGTGGCCCTGAAACGTAAAGAGTAACTGAATGATATAGTGGAGGTTTGGTTCAAAATTAAAAACCTAAAAAAAAAACTGTAGGTACAGATACAGGCACGAATCTTGAGCGCTCGTTGAAAAAACAAAGATCGCTTTGTGAATTGAAAATTTCACGACGAGCCAATCACTAGTACATGGATTGCACACCCGTCCCCGCGTCTAATTTCGTACCACTAAAAAGACCCAATATTTCACCAGTATTTTTATACGATTATTATATCGACGTCTTAAATTTTATTTCTGCATTTTGTATTTACATATTTTTAAAATACGAGTATTTAGGTTATGTTATAAATGCGATACAGTTTCGTTTGTTAGTGATTGAGAGATTTCAAACCTAAATTATCTAAGTAAACACGCGGGTTTGCGGACGTCGAGCAGTAAGTAATTCGCAGTTTAACCATCTTGTAACCATCCCAAGCCCAAGTCACCGACGGCGTGTACTGTTCCCGCGCGCCTTAAGGAGTTATCAGCTAACTGTTGGGCCCAGCAGTATCCATACCGACTGCGATCATGGATAATTTGAAATTTAACACCAGATAGCAGAGTTGAAGCCTCCTGGGGCCATGGGTAAATGTGAATGTGTCTACGAAGGCCCTAAAACAAAGGCAACGAAGAAACGGGGTGAGATTTTAGTCAGTAAAAGTCTGACACTATATCCCGCTCTGCCCAAGACCAGAAGAAGAAGAATCCCTTACCAATAAATAACATGATTATGACTATTATTGAATGATTTTTACCCTCCAAAAAAAAAATCATATAAACCACAGACCATGAAACTTCTAAGTTATGTCACACTCTAGCTTTTATCACAACAAAACATAGCGGTTTAGGGTTGGGCTAAAGAAACTTTTTGCAGAGAGAGGTTTGGGACAAAAGGTGGTATTAACTTTACGAGTTCTCGTAAAAATGAAACGGTAAACAAGAAGATAAGGTTTAAACTGTTTTTTCGTGTTTCACGTTTGCTATTTATGCTAAAAGAAGAGTTGTAATTGAAAAAATTGGTTTTTCCTGGCTTATCTTTGTGGTGTTTTGTTGGTGATAACAGAAATTTTCCATGTAGTATATCAAAACCAGTGAGCTAGGTATTTAAAAAGAATTGTATTGGTTATCATACGTAATCCCGAAATTCCAAAAGAGTGGTGGTATCGAGTTGAAATTTAATTAGTGTACTATATCCGGTTTCTTGAAGCCGTGAATAAATCAAAGTTTTATGGTCTGGCTTCTGTAGTTAATTGAAAAAATACGCAAAAAAAAACAAAAATCTTATAAATTTTTAGGCAATAATAAACAGGTGTAGATTGGGTAAAAGTTATCAAATTTGATGTATAATGCTTCCTAATTTTAAATTTTAGAAAACTTAACTTTTTCTTGATAATTAACAAATAATATAAACAGAACCTTGTGTTTATACACGATTATAACAGTTAGTGAAGTAAAGAAAAAGAAAGAAAGAAAGAAAAACGTTTATTTGCACGAGAGTGAAAACGAAGTTTTGTAATATTCTCTTGTATTTGTAAATAATAAATATACCATTAGGGGAAAAGTAGCTAACATCAGAAATTAGAGGTGGTGTGCGCGAATAGATAGGCTGGCAAGTTAATGGCCATTCATTTCGGGAAATATGTTTCACCAATACAAATGGACTTCGTGGTGCATAAGTACATAGTAAATTTAGTACTCCTACGAGTACCCACAATTTTTTTTGAGAATACATTCATTATGCGTTCTATTTAATTATATCATTTTAACCGAAGACGAAGATTTTTGGAAGATGTCCAACAGTGTACGTCCTAAGTGTCACCATAACGAAACGTCCTGTGCATCTCGCATCGCATTACGGCGTCTCTCATCAGGTCATCGGTCTACCTTATGGGAGGCTTTCCTACACTGCGTTTCTTGGTATGCGATCGCCACTCCAGTACTCTAGACAGACAGTTGGAGAATAAAGTGATCCTATAAGGGTTTTTTTATGGTAGGTAAAAATCATCTAATGACAAATCCAACCCTTGGGCGGAGCAGGAAACAGTGTATCTTATATATCTCTTACTGACTACTACTACCATACATACATACTAGGACCAGTTTTTTTTATGGTGGGCAAAAATTATTGAATGACGAATCATGCTTTTGGGCGGACTGGGAAACAGTGTTAGACTCTTAATGACTAAACCTGTTCCTTCTTTGTCCTTGACACTGGAGCCAAGCCATCCTTTTAGGCCTCAGTAGGCTTCGACCCTTTTGCAGAGTCCCTACGGTTGCAGACAATTCCTTGAGGCGCGCGGGAACGAGTGCGCGCCGTCGACGACTGGGCTTGGTTCGTACGTTACCAGACGACAGGACAGTGAGCTACGCAGTGCTATCCGTAATGGTTAGTTTTTTTCTTTTGAGGTACGCAATCCTAAAAGTGGACCAATAAATCTCCTAGCAACATTCAGAATCACAATCTTCACGTTTTTCTGAGTTCAAATATATGCACAGAATACGGTTCTTATATTTATTACTCTGAAATGGATCTGGTGCAACTGTAACATCACTAAAGCCACGAAAGTCCGCCTCATGAGAAGCTTAGTCTTCCCAATATTTCTATATGGCGCAAAAACGTGCCTGGCGGCGACTGCTGCGGATCCCTTAGACAGCGTTTAGGACTAACGTCTCGATCCTGGAAGAGCTAAAACACAAACAGAGGCTATCGTCGATTGTGCAAGTACGAATCCTCAAATATTTCGGTCACGTTGTTCGCAACGAACACTCCATGGAGCGACTCGTTGTCCAGGGACAAGTGGAGGGGAAACGGTCTCGTGGGCGTTCACCTGCGCGTTGGACAGACCTCATTAGAGCTGCAACACAAACCTCCATGGTTCAGAGTTCCCGAGACGCCGTAAACCGTGTCAAGTGGAGACGCATCGCGGGGGCCTCACTAGCCAACGAAAATGCAACATGATCAACCACGACCACTCTGTCAAGAGTGAACGACTAAGGAGGATTTTTCACTCAACTTTCCTTGGCATCAGCACTGTTATTACTTTTACACAAAATTCTGTTCTTTTTCTCTCCCACCAAACCCTTAATATTAATAGAAACGTTAGCTATAATCTAGTATTTACTTTAGCAATAACGCTAAATGTCGGGTCAAGTTGTGTTCGTAATTAAATTCAATGTGCGCCTCTATGGACCCAATGCCAATTATAATAGTTTTGCTAGTTCCTAACTAGTCGCGTTTTCTGTGATTGCTTTCTTCACTGTACGGACGAAGCGTTAGATCTATAAAATTAATCTATACCAGTCAAACGCTATCCGGTCACCGTAGATATCTGGCCACCGTAGACACTGGCTCGCGGACGGTGAGCAATGGGTAGCTCGCCGTCCGGTCGTCTGGTAAGACCGAGTCCAAGTCGTCAACGGCGCGCATCGTTCCCGCGCGCCTCAAGGAGTTGTCAGCAAACTGTAGGGGCCCTTCAGGGTCGAAGCCTCCTGGAGCCTAGAGGGTGGTGGAAAACTGTTACCTCGACTCCAGGAATAAGGCAAGGAAGGTACGGGGTAGGTTTTTTAGTCAGTAAGAGTCTGACACTGGTCTCCCGCTCCGCCCAAGAGCGGGTTTCGTCATTGGATGATTTTCACCTACCATAAAAAAAAAACCAGTCAAACGCAGTATTGCGTTGGAAATCGTTGATGTTGAAGCGCACTAGTTCATATTTTGCCTAGCAGGGTCGAAGCCTCCTGGGAAGTAAGTAGTACTTTTTTTTGTTTATAGGTTTGCGCTGGACCGCTATCTCACCTGATGGAAAGCGACGATGCTGTTGACGATGGAGCACGCTTACCTAGAAGTAGAAAATACAAACTCTATCAAGGAATTCCACTCGGAACTAGTTTTTTTTTTATGGTAGGTAAAAATCATCGAATGACGAAACCCACTCTTGGGTGGAGCGGGAAATAGTGTTAGACTCTTACTAAATAAACAACTTACCCCGAGCCTTCCTTGTCTTATTCCCAGAGCCCCGGTGTAACGTTTTCGCACTAACCCTCGGCTCCAGTAGGCTTCGACCGATAGTATGTAAACCCTCTCACAATACCAGGAGTCTCCCTCAAGTACAGTCAGAAGGGAGGGCCAGTGGAACGTGCGTCACAAAGTTTGGGCCGATCCCCAGGTGCGACGGTTATTAATAAACTGCCCCAATCGGACAAACCTGTCAGTTAAGGCCATTAACTAAATGTTTGAACTGTTAAATTAATTATTGCGACTATTCGATTGTAGTTAACTCGACTTGTGCAGTCGATTCCCTGATTGGATTTTGTGACTTTGGATTTGGGGGAAATAAATATAGAAAACTGTGTTAGTGCAAGACAGACTCGCACACTGAGCAGACCCTCAGTAAATTAATGAAAAGTTTACGAAAAGTCGAATCGAAAAAAGTTCTTTTTTTTTATATTTATTCCCATATTTTTGTTAAAAGGCTTTGTTTCTTGACATGCCATATTTCAAGATTCTAGATCAAATGGCCGTATATTCCTGTTCCTTTAAAAGTGTCAAAATACACAGTTTTTGCGACAAAAAATACTCTATCTTTTTTTACATTAAAATAATAAATATTTAATGTTCGAAATCATTAAAACACATTTCAACAGACAAATTAAGATTGAAAATACAGTTTGTTTATTTATTACAAATAAAAATGTGTATTTATAGGTATTAACTATTTATTTTTAAATGGCACAATTATGGCAATTAGTGTGCCAATCGCTTTTGAGTACATCAATTGGATAGTTTCAAAATTTATAAAAACCATTGGTGCAAACTTTTTTTGTGTTTTAAAAAGTCAATGGAGTTGTTATTGTCTTAAAAAACCATTCTAAACATAATTGCAACTCTTAACTAAAAATAGATTCCAAACAACCACAAAACAATCTAAACGGTACTACAATAAAATCGTATCGGATTTGTTACCCTATCAATATCAGCAGCATCTAAGTGGATTGTCAAGTTTCTCGTTATAGTTAATGGAAAATATAAGATGCTTTGTGAGTTTTTGATATTTAATGCAGTTATAGCAATTGTCTGGTACCTTGCATGAAGTATTTAAGGGGCTTTTGATACTGGACTTTCGGCCCTCTTACGCCTTTCAATGGTCCAGGATCCAGTATTCTGGATCACAATAATGGAGATAACAATAACTGTTTAGGAGTATTATTAGAATTATTAATTTAGTTTTTGATAATTTATTTATTACGACTTCATTCTTATGATCTCAAGAAATGTGACTTCTTACGAACAAGGGGACATGATAGTGACTAGTGTGATAGAAGATCTGAAATTATCGTAATTGTTGTCATCGTTGATTGTTGGAACAGTTGGCCGGCTCTTAATAAACTAGCACCGTCGATGATATGCAATCGTTGATGGTGAGGTGCTTACCGTCATGTGGGATCGCAGTCAAGCACTAGTTTATAGCAATTTTTAAAAATCGCTTTAGATCTTCTTAATTTTATTTGGTACCTTATCTAAACGTACAAATATCGATAATCGTTACGGATAGTCGTAAGTTAGAAGTTCTAATACCAGCCTAGACAATTTTGTACTAGGGTCAGGACCAAATTTTTGACGCGACGGGATATGTCTCACTGGAAAATAAATGTAGCACAATAGAATTGCTGCGCTATATTTATTTTCCAGTGTGACACATTTTGTTGTGATTTCCGTTGTGCGATTACGTCAAAAATTTGGTCCTGATCCACTAAGCATTATCTGGGTTGTAGAGGTCTGATTAGTAGCAGCTTCATATAAAATGCTGGTATAAAACACGTATTTCCTGGAACAAATTTTGTGAAACATTCGAGTAAATTGTAGAATTACCTAATGCCAAGAGAGTTTTCAGGTGTTATTTCTCTTCTTTCGCATTAACCTTCATCACAAGCTTTTAAACCATACGCGACGTCGACGATAGGCGAGTATCGCGAGTAAGGAAGGCCCACCTTAATATTATCATTGAACATTATGTTTGCATTTAAAAATGCGAGTGTAGAGTATATCTACCCTGTGACGTCATTAGAGTAAACTACAACCTCAAATTTGAACGCAGGGCTGTCAATAGTAAGGGTTGTCGACAGTTTGGTACCGACAAAGGATGCAATTTGTCAAATCAAACAATTCTCTTCGGCACAATACGAATTTGAATTGTGGACGGGCCTGCCTGCTGTAGGTGATATAAATATCGTCTCTTCTATAGAAGACGAGAATAATTCATTAATTTGAACATTTGAATTACTGGTTTGAGGAACCGTAATCGGTTCAGTTGAAAACCAGCGCCAACTACCACGTAGTTTTCTGGCAATTTTTTTCTGAACTGGCCCTATTTAATAGTCGACCTATTTAGTCGTGAGAACAATATTAATTTTTCTAGTGTTATTTAAATCTTATGTGTCTACATGTCGTTTCTGTATTGTATTTGTCATTTAGACATAGAAAGAAAGAAAAACAGTTTATTTACGCGTAATGAACGCAAAACTTAAAGGTAGATTACAACATAACCAAGTAACATAAGGAAGATATGCGCCACTTCCGCGCAAATCGCCCGAACGCTCAGCATAAGGCTGTGGCTTCACGCACATTGCGATGGGCCACAGCGCTGGTTTTCAGCGTGGGCCGGTGGTTAAGTCGACATAAGACACCGGGACGGTGCAGAGTGCAGATTTAGATGAAAAATAAATAAATAAAACATGAACATGACATATGACTCCAAAACGTAGTCGCCAAACTTAAGCAATCCCTTGAGCGTTGATACCACGTCTGTCCTAATAGTGGCAGTGGGCGCGGCATATTGTTCGCAGAACTAATAGTCAATGAAGACGAAAAGTTCTGGAGTTACTACAACTTACTGGGAGACTGGGCTTTGGAAGGCTTTCCATAAGATGGACCAAGTGAGAATCGCGGGAATCCAAATGATGCGAGACTCGCAGGACCTGCCATTGTGGAAACGCTTGGGAGAAGCCTATATTCAACAGTGGAAGTCTTTTAGCTCAAATGATGATGATGATAATATTTAATAAGATTATAATATTTCTGCCACTTACGTGGAGATAGATGATAATAGCGTGTCTAGCTATTTTCCAAGAAATTTTCAAACACCGAATGAAAGGAAGGCAATCGTCGAATCTAGCCATGCTCGTTAGTGTCGTACTCGTGACGCCATGTTTTTTTGGCGTCTCTGAAAAAGCGCAGCGAGAATTGACAAAATTTCTAAGGCCCGCTAGTAAAAGAAATGTAGGTTACCAATCAAATCAGCCTCTTCGTTTGGTTAAATATTTTTCTAGATGCAGTAGTTAAAGGGGATTTTTGATGATTTTAAATCGAACATCACGTCTAAACGGCTGGTTCGTACGTTTTGAAAAAAAGTAAAAATTAGACTAAAAGTAAAAAAATGTTTAAATTAGACTGTCTACACTGATATAATAAAGAGGTAAAGGCCTCCTTGTATATTATGTCGCAGGTTGCAGCCATCTGATAAAATTAGCCATCGAATTGCTTGCCTAAGCCGTTCGTTAAACGCCGGCATCCAATCAAATGGCCAAAAAACAAATAGCAATGTTGTCGACCGCAACGTCTAACCAGATGACTGAGCGTTGTGTATTCATTTAGTTTATTAGGGTAAATTGGTTGAGTCTTAATTAGTAATTTCGAAGGGCTAACTTTCAATGCCAAGCTGTTAAACGATGAGTGATTTTAGTTCAAACAACTATCAGCCTAGTCGTCCAATTGGATGCCGGCGTTTAACGAACGAGCTAGGCGTCCAATTGGTTGGCTAATTTAACTAGATGGCTGTGACATATACATCAACCGCTCATACATCACGTAAAAGCGGTTGTATGAAAAACCTTTAGGTGGCTTTCCTTAACCTGCCATTCTCTTTGGGAAACACAGTGTTATATTCTGGAAATTTTGCCTTGCCGACCCTGAAAATCGGCCTGTATGTTTTCAAAGACCCGAAATCGTCTCAAGTTTTTATTGGCTACTAAAGAATTGGAACCATTTTATAGGTGGACTTTGCCTAAATGGTGCTTGTAAAAAAATAACATCAAGAGAGATAGTGGATAAACACAAGACTGAAACTCACTTGAGATAGCTAGAAAATATAGATAACTGCTGTTCAAACCAATTAAATTTTATTTTATTTAAGCTTTTTTTTTTTAATTAGTAAAGGTAGACTAATCGACATTGGTTTGTTGCATTGAAAACTTAAATACATTAGGGAACAAAACGTCCCGCAACATGAAGCGCAACAATCAATTTAGCTAACGCTGCAACATTGTCCAGGTGTCCCGAAATTTGCCGCCCGACATATTCCAACCAATCCAATGATTTGGAGGCAACAGTCCTTGCACGCATGCACGACCAGCGCGTGGAGATGCAACGCCGGGGCGAAGATCCGCTGCCCGAACATGTCGAGGCGTGGCGGAAGGAGCTCCGGCGAGATCTCATGGTGAAGTGGAAACAGCGACTGTCGCAACCCAGCGCTGGGCACACCGTAATCTCAGCGGTAGTGCCCCTCTTTGAGGCGTGGCTGGATAGACCTCACGGCGTCCTCACTTTCCGCATGACGCAGGTTCTCACCGGACATGGGAAGTTCGGGAGATTCCTGCACCGGATTCGTGCGGAAGAGACGTCCGGGTGTCGCCACTGTGAGGCGAGCCCGGAGGACACGGTGGAGCACACGGTGGAGGTGTGCCCTGCTTGGGAAGAGCATCGCCGTGTCCTCGTGGGGGTGATCGGCGGCGGCGACCTCTCGCGCCGGGCCCTGGTTCAGGCCATGGTCCGCAGCGAAGAGGAATGGCAGGCGGTCGCCTCCTTCTGCGAAGCAGTAATGCTCGTAAAGGAGGAGGCCGACCGCATAAGGCAAAGGCAACGGCGTACTCGCCGTAGCCGTCGCCGCCGCGATCCTGCCGATATCCGGCCACCGTAGACACTGGCTCGCGGACGGTGAGCAATGGGTAGCTCGCCGTCCGATCGTCTGGTAAGACCGAGTCCAAGTCGTCAACGGCGCGCACCGTTCCCGCGCGCCTCAAGGAGTTGTCAGCAAACTGCAGGGGCCCTTCAGGGTCGAAGCCTCCTGGAGCCTAGACTCCAGAAATAAGGCAAGGAAGGTACGGGGTAGGTTTTTTAGTCAGTAAGAGTCTGACACTGGTCTCCCGCTCCGCCCAAGAGCGGGTTTCGTCATTGGATGATTTTCACCTACCATAAAAAAAAAAAAAAAACAATCCAATGCATTCATATAACGCGAGACATGTTGTTGAACAAATTTGACAGTGCGCAACGCATTATGATGGGGGACATTTTGTCCCCTAATGTATCTACCATAAACACTTTGGGGTTTTGGTGTGTTTATCTGAAGTCTTTAAATCTGCTTATGTAGCACTGACTTAAAGGTTAACAGAAATTACACATAAAGACTCACGTACACAGAGTCAGTACATGAATTTCAAAGAAATAAATGAAATAATAAAAACCCTAATAATAAATTCCTATAGAATAACAAACTGTAATAAGACACAAATAAAAGTTAATAGCATTTCTGAAGCAAATTGTTGTAGAATTTAATTAAGCAACGCTTGTACTCGTAAATATCTCAAGAATACAAGTAACAGTTGAAAAGGTGAATGTTTTTCATTTGCTATTGAATTTGAGGAAGAAAATGAGGATGAATAAAATTAAAATTTTATACTATATTATAGGCTGTAAAAATATATTTAGGCCTTGTCCTTTTAGCCAAGTTACGAACGTTTCCTTAACGTCTAACGCTTTGAGTTTGCCACGCCCCCATTCCCTTTGTTTTGACGTCAATTCCAACCGTTCGTTGTTAACGAAACGATTTTAACTTGGCTCTTTTGTCGATCACGTCACCGTGTCGTCGTATACCAGCGGGTCTAGGCTGTTCTCAAATGATTTTTGCTCATTCTAGAGGGAAAGAAAGAACAGACACACACCACACCTCCATCTCCCCTTCGTAGGCTTTACAAATACGAATCGTTCGGTCCATGGTCCTTGGAGTGCTGTGGGCACCATTGCTGTTGAAGAGATCGACGGCCAAACTGAACGCGTCCCAGAGGAACATGCATCCGGATGGTACGGGGATGCTGCATGGTGTCTAGCGCAGCGTTAGACCTCGCTCCCGGCTTGTTGTCATAAGGTCTGGAGCATGCTGCATGATTTGTGCATGAAGATACAAGCTGGAGCGACTCTGCTACTGCAATAAAAAGCGGCTTTTTATAATCACATCTAATCACTTTCTTTTTTCTTTACTCCTTTTTAAACAAGAGCAGTGGTGGCCGAGTGGTCCCGACTTACGAGTTGTAGGTCGCGTATTCAAACCCAGCCAGGTGCAATAACTTGGTGTATCTATTTCATCACCACTGCTCTCAAAACGGTGACGGAAAACGTCGTGAGGAAACCGGCATGTCCTATAACCAAAAATTCGAAGACATGTGACATCGACCAACCCGCACTGGGCCCGCGTGTTGGATTACGTCCTATTCCTACTCCTAGAGAGGAAGCCTGTGGCCCAGCTGCGGGAACATTAAAAAGGCTGATGATGCTTATGATGAAACAAGCAGTGTTATCATTATAAAGCTTCGCACTTGTGCCATCACTCAGCACTTTTATAAATTCTTTGTATTTTTATCAAAGAAATTGACTTTCACACGGGCACATATAATTCAAAACGTTTCAAATGCTTACGACATCTGAAGATACAAAGTAATGGCTCTTCAGAAACGTTTCAAAGCTATAAAGGTTGCAAACTTATTTATTCTGAATCTTTTTCATTATTTTCCACTTTAGTAGATATGAGATTATGTTAGCAGATATGACATTTTATTTGAGACTTCTCGGTGACAAGAGTTCTTGCTGGCCTGATACCAAGGGATCATATCTTTACTGAGGCCATGGGTAAATTGAGTGTCTTCAAGGCTTTTAATAAACTAATGCACCTCACCATTAACGATTGCATCACTGCTTACTATCAGGTGGGATTGCAGTCAAGTATTAGTTTGTTGCAATTTATTTAGCCTATCCTGTCTCACTGCTGGGCAAAGGCCTTCCCAAACTTATAGCAAATAAAAAAAATATATATTTTCCTAAGTTAAATGGTACAGAACGCTCATTGTGAAAATCCGACTCGTCCTTGCCCAGTTTTTTATTATTTTATTCTAGATCAACATCAACGGGAACTATTAGAAGATTCTTTTGCAAATCCCAAAAGAAGCGAAGAAAATGTGGGCAAACCTATAGCAGGAAAAGTTATAAGGGGCTGAAACAGTGTCACATCTAGAACCGTATTTATTCTATGTCCCTTCCCTCACGCAGTTCACGCCCAATTTGACAGCGTCTGTGGGCGCAACAAAAAATGTAATGCTCTTAACGCATGGTGCTCACTTAACTCGATTCAAAGTGAACTTCCTCTCTAAATTAAGGCCACGAGAGAGGCGGGTGAGTGGTTTTTTTTTTGCGTTAGGCTCTTACTGACGTAGCAAGCCAAGTCGTCGACGGCGCGCTCTGTTCTCGCGCGCCTCAAGGAGTTGCCAACAAATGTAGAGGTCCAACTGCAGGGCAGAAGCCTACTGGGGCCCTGGTCCAGATTCTCAAAGGAAAGTCCGACTCCGGTATGAAGGCCAAGGAGGCACGGGGTGGGTCGTTTAGTCAGTAAGAGTCTGACACTGATCCTCGCTTCGCCCATGGGCGGGATTCGTCACTAGATGATTTTACCCACTATAAAAAAGTAGGCTCTTTTTGACTAAAAACTTGTGTTGCTTTAGTTAATCTTTGTATTATTCAAGGGTCATGTCACTAATAGCTAATTTCGCAGCAATATATCTATGTAAAAAAACCAAACAAAAATTATAAGTTGGGCCACATATTTATTTATTGGCAACATGAACAAACTTTTTATTTTATACCCCTATATCTCACCTGATGGTAAACAACGATGCGACTGACGATGGAGCACGCTTGCTTACAATTAAGTATTCACTTTTTTATAGTAGGTAAAAATCATCCAATAACGAATCCCGCCTTGGGGTGGAGTGGGAAACAGTGTCAGACTCTTACTAACTAAACAACCTACCCCGTTCTTACGTTGCGATACATATCAGGGCCAGAGTCTTCCTTTTAGACGCGAACCCACGGCCCCAGCTGGCTTTGACCCTTCTGCCCTTCGTCTTGCTGACAACTCCTTGAGGCGCGCGGGAACAGTGCGCGCCGTCGACGACTGGACTTGGTCTGGACGGTTACCAGACGATTGAACGGCGGGCCACCCATTGCTCACCATCCACAAGCATGCGCCTGTAGTGGATCTATTCAAACCCCTAGATTGTAGCTATCAGAAAAGACAGACTGTGGCAGAATATTTTGTTTATTGCGCTCTGCTTGACACAGTTTTTCACACAATTTCTTTATGTTACATCTTTTCACACATTGAAAGTATTTACAGATTCCACCACCAGAGCCTTTTCAAAGTACCAGTAAATAGGGTACTTTAAATGGATATGACACATAAATAAAACGGTTCATTTAACTTATGGCATCCGACCATTTGCACTAAATCTTGAAAAATCCATAAACGAAACATCGGTATAGAAATCTGTGTGTCATAAACAGTTAAAAGAGAAAAATGGTAAATAAATGCGCTTCGGTAATGTTCGTGTTTCCGAATTAAAACGAATGCTGCGTTGTGACACAACGAGGTTACTGTGTGCAGTAACTCCCAATTAAGACAACAAACCAGGAAAAAAATAAATAAAAATAATTATTAGTTATTCTACTATTAATGTTATTTTCATTTATTTATATATACTTACATATAGATTACATTTTTAAATATTTCTTTACGAAAATAAATTATAAAAAAAAGGAGGGCTCCTGAGAGAGGAACCTCCTAACAATACGCGCCGTGTCTGCGAGTGCTGCTTTCTGAATCAAGCCCTTGAAACAACTGCCTAACGAGAGCCTCCTCAGTATTATTATTATAGTTATAGTTTGCTATTTTATTTTTAATATTTAACTTGAAAACATCATCAACATGTGACATCCACCAAACCGCACTGGGAACGCATGTTTGATTACCGCTCATTCCTTCTCCTACAAAAGAGTCCTGAAGTGGGAACATTTTAAGGCTGATGATATGCTATGATATTTAACTTGATATAAGTAGTGAAGCTAGACAGGATATTGGTATAAAACAAGCAAAAGGTAGATCGAGTGAAGTTCAGTGGTTTAAAACATACAGTTAGCAAATTGATCCTTAGTAATATTGTAAAATTAATGTAATTTTGTAGTATATTGCATCAGCCTTGTAAAGTTCCCACTGCTGGGACAACGGCCATCTTTCTAGGAGAGAGAATGGGCCATAATTACGCCCACTACGCGGGTCTTATGCGGATTGGTGGATGTTAACTATAACGCTGTGCATGTAGTCGCATCGATGGAGAAGTTTTATTTATTACCTACCTGGATTACTTATTCAAAATCAAAATGATTTTTATTTCACATAAGTGCCCATGTACATGGTACATGGGCACTTATAAAACGTCAGAACCTATTGAAAGGTCCCAAATTATGGAGAAGAACCGGCAAGAAACTCCATGGTTACTCTTTACTATTATTACTTTTGTATGGGACCGAGCGTGTGCCCGCTTACCGCAGCGTTGGCTATAAGCGTTTCCTCACCCTCCAGTTTCAAAGCCCCTCACTCAATACATTGTTTCCACCCAGTGGTGGATTCACGATCGTTTGTAGATTACTCCGTTCAATATTGTGTCTGTTTATTTCCACAAAATGAACGCCGAGTGCCGACGACTTAAAGCCGGATCCTACCGCGCCTTAACATACGAATCTTTTAGACATAAAGTCGTAAATTTTCCTTCAAATCCTACAAAAGAATATATTTTTTGTTTTACTTAGAAAAGTGGGTTTATATAGGACTAGCGACCCGCCCCAGCTTCGCACTGGTGCCATGTTGATATTATGCATCTATTACACACAGAAACCTTCCTCTTGAATCACTCTATCTAATATAAAAAACCGCATCAAATCCGTCCGTTGTAATTTTAAAGATTTAAGCATACATAGGGACCAGCGACTTTGTTTTATACTATGTAATGATATCGGCTCTTAAAAAACTTGTGCTTCACTATCAACGATTGCATCGCTGCTTACCATCAGGTTGGGTCGTAGGCAAGCTTTATAGTTCATATAATTTAAAATCCGAAATTACTAAAGGACAGAGAGAAAGAATTATACGTACGTCGTGAATTTAAACTTTTTACTACTCTTCTACTGCATGATGAAAGCAGATGATATAAAAAAGTTGACTACTCAAATAAAACATCGCTATTTTAATAAAATTTATTTTTACAATAAACCAAAACTAAAGAAAACTAACTTCGAGGCAGAAAAATAATCTAAATAAACTCATAGGGACTCTGCAAAAGGGTCGAAGCCTACTGGGGCCCACTCTTTCTAACTTTCTGAAAGGAAGGCTTGGCCCCAGTGCAGAGAGAAGAAGGAACGGGGTGGGTTGTTTAGTCAGTAAGAGTCTGACACTGTTTCCCGCTCCGCCCAAGAACAGGATTCGTAATTGGATGATTTTTGCCCACCATAAAAAAATAAAATAAATACACTGGCAATTAAAAGACCAAAGTAGTAATATTTCTCTTCTACAATACAACAGTAATAAATAACGTAATATCCCACCATTCATTCAATTTAGCTCACAAAAAACAAATTCAAAGAAAGAAATTCTTTTCACATATTTTCTTTAGAAAAATCTTAATGAGCTCTCAATTCACGAATCAAAATGTTCGTCATGCCGACGTCGAATTCGGGAATGGAACGTCTTTCCGAAAATCAAATCAGCCAATCAGAGGGCTTGTAAATACGTCATCAATCGTGGCGGCTCAAATTCCGTTGCCCATTGAATTTTATTTATTTAAAACGCCGCGTCATTTTGTCTGTGCGTTTCGTTATTCAAGATGGAAATCGAATTAAATGTCTTCTGCAGTTTTTGTTTTTTTGTGGTTTCGTTGATGGAAATAAAGTGTTGTTTTATCTCTATCTTTTATGTTTTATGTATAGAAATATAAATTTTATGGCTACTGTCATTTGTTTTGCTCGTGAAATTAGAAAATTATCTCAAGGGGAATGTGAGATAAAAGTATAAGTAATATGTTATTCCAAGACCTGGTTAAAGGATGGGCCAGACGGTTGCAAAAAAGGTCAACCAAGGTCACCTTGATTGGAGTTCAGTTTGTGTGTTTGGTTAGTGTTGTGGCTACTTGGATGAAAACCACGCGCCAACGTTCGAAATTCAATCACTGTGGTTGAAAAAACGCTCCTCTTAATCAAGGGTATTTAAGGTCATGGTTTACATCCACCGTCTACATGGATTAAAAATAGCAAGGTAAAGTTGGTTGGGACGTTGGTCTAAAACCATTTGGTACACCCTTTATCCGTACCTATACGTCAAAATACAAGCTGTCACTTTTGTAATTTGTGGAACATTTGCACGGATATTTATTAAAGTATAGTGCATGGGTGGCCTATTGATAACAGCCTTGACTTGCAAGTTGTAGGTGAGTGGAAACTCACCCAGGCACATTATTTACTACTCTCAAAAGGGGTAAAGGAAAACATCGTGAGGAAACTGGCACGTCCTGGAACCAAAAAAGGTATGTGACATTATTCTGATGTCCATTTTTCCGGGCTGTACCAGCTTTTTTTTTTATACAAGGTTTTTGATTATATAGATATAGTCATAAGAGGTCACGAAGCCAACTGTACTAGTATAAACTGTGTCACAGTCGACAACGCCTTCCGCCCTGACTTTTGCCAAAAAAATAAAATCAACTTGAATAATACATAAGTGATAAACTCGATAATCCTACTACTATCCTACTACTATTATAAAGGCGAAAGTTTGTAAGTATGGATGTATGGATGTATGGATGTTTGTTACTCTTTCACGTAAAAACTACTGAATGGATTTAAATGAAATTTGGCACAGGCATAGGATACACTCCGGAATAGCACATAGGCTACTTTTTATCCCGGAAACCCCAAACCCACGCGGGCGAAGCCGCGGGCAAAAGCTAGTAAAAAATAAAAATAAAACAGAGAGAGCTTTTTGTATTATGGCACACTTCTAACCTAAAGAGGAGGCACTCAGGCTTCCTCAGGCCCAACAGTGGGTCCACTATAATAACATGACTTAATATTAAAGTCATTGCACATACACACACACATAAAATTGAAATTTTACGACGCTGCAGACACTTACTGTTTGATGTTCAAACAGTACAACCTGGAATTCTTAAGCTATTCAAATATTCAGAAAGCAAATGGCGCCTATAAAATGTTTGAACAATGGCAGAATACTTCGTACGGAACTCGAGGACCTCTTAAAAATTGCATTAAACATTTACGAATGGATCCCCAAGCGTTCGTGACGTCAAAATAATCGGTGTTCTAAAAATGAAAAGCTCACTCACACAAGCACGTGGAATACAAGATGGCGGATTTTGATAAAATAGCGTTTAGTTTTTGGTATAGTTCGTTTTTTAATCCTAGACTATGATTTAACAACTTAAAATGTCAAACTCCAGAAAATTGGGAACATATTTCTAGAGAGTGACATTCTGAGCTGTCAAATCGTAGTCTAGAATTTTATTAAACAACGAACTATAATATTGCACGTTTTGATTTTAATATTGATAAAGTACACCTGTAATTAAATTATGCTTGTCTTTTTATTTTAGTAATATTGAAAAATTCAATAATAAATTTAAAAAAATACATTTCTATATACGTGCAGAAAGTTTGTCATTGCGATCGAGGCTAGTGTTATGAGGCTGAAGGCTGCAATGACAAGCGCCAAACAAACAACAATAAAACAAAACAAATGTAGGAGCTCAGCAGGGTCGAAGGCTCCTGGGCCCAAGGGTTGATGCAAACACGAAACACCAGGGCCCTGGAACTAAGGCAAGAATTAACGGGGTAGGTCGTTTAGTCAGTAAGTGCCTGACACTGTCTCCCGATCCGACAATATCCAGGGTTCATCATTCGATGGTTTTTCCCACTACGAAAAAAGGCTTCACACACAAATTTTCGCCTGAACAAAACTAACTAATCAAATCAATTCAATCAAAATTTAATTGATTTGATTAGTTAGTTGTACCAAACTGTAGGGGCCCAGCAGGGACTAAGCCTCCTGGGGCCAAGGGTTGATGCGAACCCGGAACACCAGGAATTAAGGCAAGAAAGAACGGGGTGGGTCGTTTAGTCAGTAGGAGCCTGACACTGGGTGGGTACTCCGCCTAAAGGTGGGATTCGTCTTTCGATGATTTTACCCACCACAAAAAACCCTCACTCACAAATTTTCGTCTGAACAAAAATTGACTAATTAAATCAAAATAATTGATTTGATTACTTAGTTTGGTTAATACATTTCTTTTTTTACTTGCTAATAACTAGTGCTTGACTGCGATTTCACCTGATGGTAAGCAGTGATGCAATCGTTGATGGTGAGGTGCACTAATTTATTTAAAGCCTATTCAAGGCACCTAAATTATAATCAGACCGAAAGATGGCAGCCGGCAAACTGTTCCCGTTCCTCGATGTACGCGGTATAAACGACGAGGCGAAACATTTAGTCCGGACTGTAGATGTCTCAAAAATGTAAGGGCTTTTTTTATGGTAGGTGAAAATCATCGAATGACGAAACCCGCTCTTGGGCGGAGAGGACGACAGTGTCAGACTCTTACTGACTAAAAAACCTACCCCATTCCTTCCTTGCCTTATTCTTAGAGCCGCGGTAACAGTTTCACACAAACCGGCGGATATTACTCTACTCTACTCCAATAAAACACCACACAAACAATATTTCACCCTGATCGGCAATAATGGCGCAACATTAAAATGCACGAATATAATTGAATTTTGCTTGCATAATGCCCGTTACTCGATGCTCTTATTAATATGCAAATTTCTGACGGCAGGGGCGTTGGCGAAAATCAGTTACTATGTTACGAACTAATTCCAATCTTGTTGTGTTCGTTACTGAGTCATGGTTTGCTTTTAGTGTTGAGTCTTCATTTCCTGAGTCTTTACTATATAGTTATAACCAAATATAACGATAAATAACGAAATAAATAACGTTAATATAAATAGTTATAACCCTTTTTAAATTAAGGTAGCGTTGCCCACTCGCCTATGATGAACATAAGCATTAACAACGTTTGTTACTTCATTTAATGTTGAATGCAATTTAGCGCAATGAATGATGAAGAGGCATCGCAAAAAAGAGATATGACCCCTAAAAATTCGTTCATTCCCATTATTTCGATTCATTAGTTCGATCGCAGAACTAGTGAGATTTTTTTTTCTCAGTAGTTCGACCGTCGAACTAGTGAGAGCTTTTTTTCTCAGTTGTTCGACCGTCGAATTAATTAGATTTAAACACAGTTCTACTACATTTAAATGTTTTACTAACTTCGTAATAAAATAAAAAACGCTTGGTTCTGACTCGCATTTGCCTCATTGGATGTTTGGTCTGATTTGTCTGGACCAGTCTGGACTATGACGCGTAGAAATGTTTTTTTAAAAACCTATTTGCAAAAGTTACTTTCTTCATTTGTAAATAATAATGTATTTTTAGTTTATCAAAATTAGATTATTAAAAGATTGAATAAAAAATAATAATAATAAAACACGTAGCTCTTTTCTTCATTCGTTCAAGTGAAATTAAAAGTAGCATGCAAAAAAAAATACCATCAATTAATAATGAGTCAGAGACCCAAATAAATTAGTTATTTGCAAAATAAATATCCTTTATCATTTACCAAATTATAAAATAACTCCTCACTAACTACGAAACCACCATTGATTTATCTTGCGTCCAAGACGCATGGTTCCAAAAGAAAGAGACACCTTTACAGTAAACAGACCGGTAAGCCAGCGACTTATGAGAGGTGCACCCCGGGGAAATAAGACGTGGCACACCTCTATTTGTCTCTTTGACCTCCAGGCGAAGGAGGATGTAAATGCTTCTTGAAAACACGATGATCGAGTGCGGTTGTCCTGTGTGGAGAAGTTACATTTTCATAAATACATTGTAGGGGGAGTTTGTTGCATTGTAAAAGGAAATTGGTGACTATGCATTTTAGGTGTTTTTTATGGTAGGTAAAAATCATCCAATGACGAGTCCCGCTCTTGGGCGGAGCTGGAAACAAGTATCCGACTCTTACTGACTAAACAACCTACCCCGTTCCTACATCGCCATACATACCAGGGCCAAAGCCTTCCTTTCAGACACAAACCCTTGGCCCTAATGGATGCATTTTAGATGACAATAATAATATAAGGTGTAAGGGACTGGTCTCCACAAACTTTGAGGGCTTTTTTATGGTAGGTAAAAATCATCATTTGGCGGAGAGCGATAGTGTCAAATTCTTACTGACTAAACAACCTACCCCATTCTTACGTCGCCATATATACCCTTGTACCTATATATAGCAACACACAAAAATACATATTTATATTTTGGGAGTCTCGAGTGGATTGTGAGTGTGAGCGAAAGCGATAGATGGCCAACAGATTGTGGACATTTCTATTCTTTGAATACCGTCATTAGAGCTACAATAAATGTACGACGAAAGACAAGATGTTTTTTTTTATGGTAGGTGTAAATCATCCAATGATGAATCCCGCTCTTGGGCGGAACGGGAGACAGTGTCTCTTACTGACTAAAAAACCTACCCCATTCCTTCCTTGCCTTATTCCCAGAGCCGCGGTAACACTTTCGCACCAACCCTCGGCAAGACAATATGTATATGAACGACGGCGTTCGCTTGGGCTTGAGTAACTACGGCGCGCATGGAAAAATACGCGCTGTTAACTCGGGTTCGTTCCTTTTACTTATGTCGAGCGGACGGTGAGCTACCCAGTGCTCGGAGATGGCGATCGATCTGTAATTCCCAATCCCAATGAAGATGAATACATAACTTTTCTAAAACTGCAATTACAAGCAATAACAGTAAATTTTCCAAATCGGCAAAATCGATGGCATTTGGAACGAATCTATCATTCAGACCACAGAATGACATTCCGAGTGTAACCGTTTGTTCAAAATTGCACCTTACTTCCTAGATGATAAGGTTCTATTAGTGATTTATGGGGTGTATTAAGGTTGGTGATATGAAGCCATCTGTCACGAACTGATGGCTATTGAATCCATCGTGCGATTTGATTTATATCCAAGACTAGAATGATCAATTGTAATCAAATCTTTGAAAGACTTTGAAGGTTTGTAACGACTTGTCTTTAAGAAGTATTTTGTTTAGAATGAAATAAACTCTATTGATTACCAAAATATTAATTTAATAATGCATGGTATTGTTTCCATTGCTGGGTTTTAGACCTCCTCTAGAAAACAGACCCTCCTCCTTCTTATTTCTTAGTTATTAAAAACTGTTCATTGTCAATATCATATTAGGAGAAGATGATTTAATTTGAAAAAAAATTCTATCAAAATGAAAAAAATAATAACTGTTCATTAATCTCGCAAAAAATCTCAAAATTTTTATTTTGTTTTGATCACTTTGATGTAGGAGTGATTTAAAGGATAAAATGAAAAAAAAAATATAAACAAGACCCCCAGACCTCGAACAACCATCACTCTGTAGGCCATACAAATATTTGTTCCGTGCGGGACATGAACTCGTCACAAAACTTTGTAGATAGCAGACTACTGTGCACTAATAAAATACAAAGGATATTACACTCACCTTTTCAATAAACAAAGCCGTCCAAACAGTACTCACAATAACAATTAAAGTTAAAATACTTTTAATTAATGAAACTCTGACTTTCAAAGTTTAAGCTAGAACTAAAAATCTGTTAGTCACTAATTACCACCACCTCGCAAATTGAACTTGTCATCTGCAGATTTTTCTTGGGGCTTTACTTAGTTAATTGAGTTTGTATAAGTCGGTCGTTCCGTGAATTAATTATTAATTAATTTCATATTTTTACTTTTTATTTCATTTTGTGGCTTGAAATGGTAAAGAAGTTATTATAACTGGTGCTACATTCATGAAAAAAAATGGATAGTATTTAACTCGTAGGGACTTTGCAAAAGGGTTGAAGGCTACTGAGGCCCAGGGTCTCTTTCTGAAAGGAAGGCAGTTAGTACGAAGGGCCTAAACTACCTAAACTCTCTACTTTTCGTAAAAACAAAAAGAAAATCCAGTATAATCCGGAGACGTCCGGGTGTCGCCACTGTGAGGCGAGCCCGGAGGACACGGTGGAGGTGTGCCCTGCTTGGGAAGAGCATCGCCGTGTCCTCGTGGGGGTGATCGGCGGCGGCGACCTCTCGCGCCGGGCCCTGGTTCAGGCCATGGTCCGCAGCGAAGAGGAATGGCAGGCGGTCGCCTCCTTCTGCGAAGCAGTAATGCTCGTAAAGGAGGAGGCCGACCGCATAAGGCAAAGGCAACGGCGTACTCGCCGTAGCCGTCGCCGCCGCGATCCTGCCGATATCCGGCCACCGTAGACACTGGCTCGCGGACGGTGAGCAATGGGTAGCTCGCCGTCCGGTCGTCTGTAAGACCGAGTCCTAGTCGTCAACGGCGCGCACCGTTCCCGCGCGCCTCAAGGAGTTGTCAGCAAACTGCAGGGGCCCTTCAGGGTCGAAGCCTCCCGGAGTCTAGAGGGAAGTGGGAAACTGTTACCTCGACTCCAGGAATAGGGCAAGGAAGGTACGGGGTAGGTTTTTTAGTCAGTAAGAGTCTGACACTAGTCTCCCGCTCCACCCAAGAGCGGGTTTCGTCATTGGATGATTTTCACCTACCATAAAAAAAAAAAAAAAAAAAAAAAAAGTATATTGCACTAGTGAAAATAGGTAATCAAAATGTCACAGTCTCATGCACTTTTTGAAATATACATTAAACCTTGAATATTCTAAATTATTTTTTACAGCTGAAATGCCGAATATACTAAAACTCCATAGACTTTAAGAAAATTGTTAGCTACATATATTTTGCAAATAAATATATCTTTCATTAATTATTTATTTGAATAGTTTACCTGTTACAACCTAACTGAGATCATTTTTGTCACAAAATCTCCCTTATATACTTAAACTCTAAAAATAAGTATCAAATCTAAATACATTATAGACGGAAAGATAAGTCAACTTTCCTCTGAATACTTCCCATTCTCAAAATGGATACCATCTTCAGTCACTAACAATAAAAAATAAACTGCGGGTCGATCGCAATTTTCCAACGAATTAACTCGCCAGGATAATCTGATAGAGATGACAAGAAAAAATGCAATAATGCTGAATTGGGGTTATTACTAAACAGTTTTGATAAAGATATCAGTATTGCAGAAAATAATATCGGTATTTCTGAGTGAAAGCCGTTTTATTGTGGAGTAAAAAAAAGGGTCGAAGAAATCTGTCTGTAAGGGTTTCTTAAGATTCTAGTGAGTCAGATAATATGCTCGGTAGTCTGAAGGATGATACAATCCAGTGACTAGCTGATCCTATTATATAAATTGAAAAGTAAACTATTTTTTTTGCATATTTACTTCTATCTTCTATGAGAGCAGTGGTGGCCGAGTGGTAACGGCCCCGACTTACGTGTCGTAGGTCGCGGGTTCAAACCCAGCCAGGCGCATTACTTTGTGTAATTTATTTTATCACTACTGCTCTCAAAACGGTGAAGGAAAACATCTCGAGGAAACCAGCATGTCATAGAACCAATAATTCGAAGACATGTGACATCCACCAACCCGCACTGGGCCCACGTGGTGGATTACGGCCCATTTTCTCTATTAGAGAGGAGGCCTGTGTCCCTGCAGTGGAAACATTAAAAAGGCTGATGATGATGACTTCTATATAGCTGATGCCATAGAAGTAAATATGCAAAAAAAAACAGTTTCCTTTTCTGTCTTGTCTGAGACCCATCAGCGAGAAAATTATGCCGCTGATGGGTCTCAGACCTCCTCTCTTAGATAGGGAATAGGCCGCAATCCACCACGCGGGCCCAGTGCGGGTTGAAGGATGTCATATGTGTCAAGCCTACCACAGTGTTGTCTTTTTTAACCCAAAGGTTGGCTGGTAGAGAATGCTTCGTTGCGTTAATTCCCAATTTCACCTTCGGACATTCCGGCGTACGGCAAATATCCACCCATACGTTGTTGAGACACCTGCGGCCCGGACTAAGCGTTTTGCTTCGTCATTTATACCGCGTACATCGAGGGATTGGAACAGTTTGCCGGCTGCAGTCTTTCCGTCCGAATATAATTTAGGTGTCTTCAAGGCTAGAGTGAATAGGCTCTTAATAAACTAGTGCGCCTTACCATCAACGATTGCATCACTGCTTACCATCAGGTGGGATCGCAGTCAAGCACTAGTTTATTGAAAGTAAAAAAAAAAAATTAAGTCCACCTATGTACCACCATTGCTCTTATAATTATTCCATTCATATATTATCAATTTCCGATATAATTAGGTATTATTAGGTATTAAATTAAATTTGAAACTTCTTATTTACGTTCTTGTATAATCTATGTGAACGACGGCATTTGCGTGGTGTTTAACCATCATCGTCATCATCATCAGCCTTTAAATGTTCCCACTGCTGGGACACAGGCCTCCTCTCTACGAAAGGGATTGAGCCGTAATCCAACACGCGGGCCCAGTGCGTGTTGGTGAATGTCACAAGTCTTCGAATTTTTGGTTCTAGGACATGCCGGTTTCCTAACGATGTTTTCCTTCACCGTTTTGAGAGCAGTGGTGATGAAATAAATTACACAAAGTAATGCGTGTTTTTTCGATTAGCACGAAATCACGAGAGGACATCGGTGTCCTCTCGGAGATCACCTCTCAGAGATCAAGGAGTTAATGAATAGGCTCAAAAATGCACTGTATCAAATAATATATATATATATATATAAAAAACTAGAATACTACTTTATTACCGAATAACTTTGGCAATATAATTGCAGAAAAAGTCTTCTTCAAAGAAGACCAAAACAACACTCCATTATAAAACAACCACCAAATATGAAGGAAGCTCAAAATCCGATCTTTCAGCAAACAAGTAGAAGCGTGAACCAAAATCCCCGCCTTCGGGGATCTTCGATTGTTCAAACTTCAACGTTCGCCGGAAGGAATGAACGGACAAATTGTATCGGACGACTCCAGTTTGTTGTCAATGAAATTGTATAGCTTTGTGGTGCTAGTTATACAATATATCTATACTGGATATATACAGGGTGTCATTCACATGTTAACGCAAAAGAATACCGTAGATCCAGTACATGATTCTGAACACCCTTGTGGTGGAATTTTACGTCGGTATTTTTTTTACAAATTTTTGAAAAAAAATCTTTTTTTTATCGTTATTCTAACCAATCCTAATGAAATTTTTAGAAAAAAAAATTAAATACAAAAATTACCAAAAAAAAATCATAAAAAAAATCATCGAGGCAAATAAAGTCGTTATTCTAATCAAACCCGATGACATTTTTAATTTGGAATGTAATTCACTCATTTCTTTCGCAAAAAATGTTAAAATGACGTTCTTATACAGTTTAAATAAAAAAAAAAAAACGTAAAAAATTCTTTAAAAAAGAAATAAGAAAATCCAGCAAAAAAATCCACCACTGGGGGTCTACAATCATGTACTGGATCTATGGTAATAGTTCGCGTTAACATGTCAATCAATGACACTCTGTAGATGCTGGATATAGTCACTGAAAAGTTGAAAAGGCATCGTTTGTCGTGGTTTGGGCGTGTGAAGAGGAGGGATCCAATTTCTCTCTCGCCATCAATCCATATGTAAAGCTTGGGGTTATAGAAAAGATGAATCGGTTGTGTTTGGAGTGATGTGAAAGAGGGAGGCAGTGATTGCGAAAACAATGACAGGGCTGAACGGGCAGCAGAGCTGAAACCGAAACAGATAGAATATCTCTTTGTTAAGATGCCTCAAGGCGTCTTAATCATAGAAAACTTGGAATTTGTTTTTTATTATCTGCCACGATTAGATCACTGTTTACCATCAGGAGGGATCGCATTAATTTATAAGAAACTAGCTTTTGCCCGCAGCTTCGCCCGCGTACATAAAATATAGCCTATGTCACTCAGGAGTAAAGCAGCTTTCTATTGTTGCTTAAATTTTTCCAATCGGACCAGTAGTTCCAGAGATTACCCCCTACAAACAAAAAAAACAAAAAAACAAAAAAACAAACTTTACCTCTTTATTATATTAGTGTAGATAAAAAAAACCTATAATTTGTTTTCGATCTTGAACATTTTCAGTTGTTTTTTTCGTTGCCACTTAGTGTCAATCCTTGGACAGGCGTTTAAGCCATGTCAATACTTCGTTACAGGTCGGCTTCTTTGGAATTATCCATCCTCAGGCGTTAACTTCTAAGCCAGTGACCAACGTACATGCGCCAGTCGTGACCAGTCGTGAACAGTCGTGTCACCCAATCCTCTTTTAGCCTGCTAGTATTTTTCTTACGTATATAACTACCGTTTTTAAGGTTCCGTAGTCAACTAGTAACCCTTATAGTTTCACCACGTCTGTCTGTCTTAAATTGTGAGAAATTTGTGAGAAGCGGGAAACTATGGAACCCTACACTGAGCGTGGCCCAACACGCTCACTTTTAATACATCAGTTATCGATTTTATTGAAACCTACTAAAGTCAATAAATAAATCAACAAATCCAATCTGCTACCACAAAAACTATCCCAACCAACCCCCCTACAAAACTACTCGACCAACTATAACCCGCGCAGCCATTTGCGCAATTGCACAGTTTTTACATACGACACGACACGCCTGCATCACAGTATTCCAGGCGATTGCACTGAAAGCCACACACTTAAGATTATTGCTATCGTAAATAAAATATGCTGCAGTAAAGACTTACAGTTGTTTCATGAATATGTACATATCATCAAGCTTGTTGTCTTTGAGAGGCTGAGTAGACACGTTTATGTGAGGTATGCAAATGATACTGACCTTTGTTGTCTTTGTTGTGTCAAATATTTGAAAAATTCGTGGTATTTTTACGGCAAATATCATGAAAAAAAAAATACGTCAAATCTACTTAAAATCTGTCATACAAGATTTTAATTGGATGTGACGTATTTTTTTTTTTCAATATCTGTTACAGTCAAATTACCGATTCAGTAGTGGCACGCAAACGCACTTCGCTGTTTGTTAAAATGTAACGCATTTATTTATTTTTATTTATAAACCTAACTAATACAAACATATATATAGCATTACATACATAAGTGATGCGATCATTTAGACAAAAAATATAATACAATATTTCAACCAATAAATTTAATTTTAATTATTATGATAGCAAGAAATGTGTTCTAAAGCTTTTGCAAAATTACTCAATGGTCATGAGAAAAAATCTGTCTGAATATTAATATTTCATATAGCAGATTAACTTGCCAAAAAAAATCTTATGGTTCGCTAGAAGATCGATCTATTTTTAACATACGAACCTTCCATTTTGAGGTTAAAACAATGAAAATAACCCTTCACACGGAACACCTCAATGAATAATACTGCTTGACCTGAGGACATTCTAACACGGAATCCCGGGAATCAATCCCGGAGATTTATAGCTCTATCCGCGTCCCATTCTGCCCGGACAGCTTTTGTCACTAGAGTAGCGCGTTTTCTGCATCCTGTTGAGTTATAAGGGTCCCAGATAGACGGAAAATTGGATATTAACCCGTGATTTACATGTGTTAGATATTTTTTTTATTTCTAGGTGTGAATTTATTTCGATTAAGACCCCTATATTTCTTTTAGTACATGGCTTAGGTAATAGATTCTGGGATAGAATGTGTTCGGATTTTGCTATCTAAGGAGATCGTATGGGAAATGAGGCTTAAGATGTCGGTCGATTGAATCAATGTACTCTTTATGGGTCGTGTAAGAATAAGATTTTAATTTTCATATACATTCGCTGTTGATGGTTTACAATGGGTCTCATCAGAAGTTTTAAAATCACTGGCTCAGCTCGAAAATCATCCAATGATGAATCCCGCCCATGGGCGAAACGGGAATCAGTGTCAGACTCTTACTAACTAAAATTCCCACCCCGTTCCTTCTCTGCCCGTCGCACTGTTGCCTAGCCTTCCTTCCAGTAACAGACCTTGGGCCCCAGTAGGCTTCGACCCTTTTGCAGAGTCCCTACGAACAAGGTTGACGAAACAGCCCCACGAATCGAAAATCTTAGGGTAAATTGTTCGCAGAAGAGAACGTCGATGGGGCTGTAATGACTGCGCACCGAAAATGCAGCTATGGAAGGCCTCCTACAAGGTGGACCAATACACTGGTGCAGGTTGCGAGAATCTGACGGATGCGAGAGACACGACCGTTGGTTGTAGTTAGCAATATTTCGAGAAGATTTATGTCCAGGAGTTGATGTTTTTCGGCTGAAATAATGATTGAAAAGAAAATTCACACCACACCATCCCAGCTCACTTCCCTTTTTTATGTAGCTAAACATCAGATAACTCTTCTTGCTCTAAAAAGATTGAGAGAGAGTGTCTTCATTTTACTGACTTAAGCTCATCTATCTTGTGTTAGTGGTTCTTTTTGTTCCAGGGCCTAATAATCCTACAGTCTTGACAATCATTGGCCCGGTTAACCTGACGACGCCAACTTTTTAGCATTAGGTTTTGTAGGCTATGGAACTGCTTTCCAAGCTCGCTCGCTCAGTATCATGGCCTGAACATCGGAATGCTGAGAAGCCGCCTCTGATGAAGGAATACACATCTGGACCTCATTCCCCAGTTACTACAGTAATTAGTTTTGTCGTTTAAAGTAAAATTTGTTTAATGTGGTGTACAATAAAGTATAAATAAATAAATAAATAAATTATATTGGGTTAGAATTCAGCGAACCGATGGCCGTTGGGGTGGAAAGGTTCTCGAATGGCGACCGTGTACCGGACGACACACCGTGCGCAGGCCTCCTACAAGGTGGACCGACGATCTGGTGAAGATCGCGGGAAACCGCTGGACGCGGACAGCACAGGACCCATCGTTGTGGAGATCCTTGGGGGAGGCCTATGTCCAGCAGTGGCCGTCGATCGGCTGACATGATGATGATGAGATTTGAGCGTGAAAGATAAACATCATCATAATCCTGCTGTCACGATATTAGCCTTACAAGTTTAGCACGTGCTTTTGTTTCTATTTTCATCACGGAGAAAGCTATGTAAACACAAAAGAGAAACCTTCCATTACCCAACAAACAATACATTAAATTTTTCAAAGCCACCTCCAGCTATTTGGCAAACAAACTAATATGAACGAAGTTGTTCGTCCCGTTGTACAAATAAGCTGGTACTCCTCTCCCTTGGGACCGCGTCGGTTTGCACTGAGGTTCGCCAGACGTAGGAGTTACACGTCAGTGTATTCAGGGGTTTATGTTGTGTGTTGGGCTGAAGTTACGACTATTTAATTAGGCTTAGTTTGTACCTTACCTTAGTTGTACCTTCCGTTCTGACTGCCATTTGGGTCTTTGATGGTCGTTAGAATAGTCAGGGAGCAGAAAATTTTGTTAAGGTACATCGTGTGCTCGTGTTATCCAGTTAATAGTCTGTGAAGATCAGGTAGGCATGTTAAAAGCTGAACCCAACCTAGTTATGTTTTTATGGTAGGAAAAATCATCTAATGACGAATCCCGCCCTTGGGTGGAGCAGGGAACAGTGTCAGACTCTTATTGAATAAACGACCCACCCCATACCTTCTTAGCCTTCATACCGGGGTCGGATCTTCCTTTCAGGAACTGGACCGGGGCTTCAGTTGACTTCTGCCCTGCAGTTGGGCCTCTACATTTGCTGACAACTCCTTGAGGCGCGCAGGAACAGAGCACGCTATCGACGACTTGGCTTGGTCCGGACTGTTACCAGACGAGCTGACGACGAGCTTCCCAATGCTCTCCGTCCGCAAGTCCAACTCAACATAGCTGGGTATCAGGAAAATAGAGATTTTTGTTGATAGGTCAGACAGACACCTTTCAGAGCCACAGCGACTTTTTAGAACAATCCTGTAATATTTATAAAATAAAGTCTATTTGCGAGCATCATTGTATGAAACAACGCATTCATTTGTACTCTTACAGCTGAACAAACATTTATAGAATCTACAAATTTGTTTGACGGGTGAAAATATCACACGACGGTATAAAAGCGAAAATTATTGAGCAAGCGTGTTTATTATATCTTCACGATCAAAGCCCTTCGGACGCCAAAGGGGCATTGAACCCCTTTCTTAAAAAAAAATAATATTGAATTTTTATTAAAAAAAAAAATATATATATAACCAATATTTACGGCCAAATAAATTTCTTAAAAATGTATGGAAAAACGACAGTTAAGAATTTTTCAAGGTCATTCAAGTTGTACAGACGTTTGTACAATCGGCGCTCAAGAATAGAATAAAATAGAATATATCTTTAATTGTTCACCAAAAAGTTACACAATCATAAGGTAGGTACATAAATTTTAATCTCAAGAGGTTAAACGATTTAAAAAAATTTAGTCCTTGGTTTTTTTTAACAACTGCTCGGATGTTGATTTCAGATCATTGCATAATAATATGTTTTAATCGCTTGAAGAACTGATACTGCGATGCACGATGATTCTTATGTCTGTGGTTCTGCGAATTTTAGCACTTGATAACTCGTAAAAAATAAATGGTGTATGCAAATAAACGCAATTTCCAGTTGTTATTGCTGTTAAAAACTGTTATTTACATTTATTGACGTGACAACGTCTTAAATTAGGTTGCGGCTGGGAGTCACTTATGAAAAAGTGTAACGCTCGGTAACGTTACGATGTGTCACCGAACGAGAGAGAGGCCCGCCTAATGCCTTGCGTCTCTCTCCCACTCAACTATGATCGGTCTGCCGCGCGCGCAGCACTAGAGAATTAGGCGGTCGGTTGTCACGTAAAATCTTCGCCCGTAAAACCGACTTTACAGGCAACCATTTTTTTTTTTATTGGTTAAGGTTTGCGCTTGACCGCTATCTCACCTGATGGAAAGCGACGATGCGGTCGACGATGGAGCGCGCTTACCTAGAAGTAACCTGTTCACTCTTGACTTAAAGATACCCGGATTGTAGCTATCAGGAAACACCAACTCCGGCAAGGAATTTCACTCCTTGGCTGTACGCATAATGAATGTGTTCCCAAAACGTTTTGTACGTATATATGGGATATCCACCATGTACCGGTGGCGCAATGCCGTACGTCTGGTGGTCCGATGGTGGAACGGGCTAGGCGGAATTAAATTATGTAATTCCGACGCACACTCCTCGAAATGCAACCGGTAGAAAACCGACAGGCTAGCAACTCGGCGTCGATGCTCAAGACTTTCATCGGACAATACGCTCTTAATAAACTAGTGTGCTTCACCATAAACGATTGCATCACGGCTTACAAGCAAGATTGATTACTCTTTTTTTGCTTTAAACTAATGTTTATAGCGAAAAAAATGTTCTGCAATAGCACACAGGATAATTTCATCCCAACGGTTTATTCAATTCTTCTTTCATGCGGGCAGTCACTAGCAAAAACTATTACCTATAAAATAAAACACCCATTCTGCTATTCAAATAAGGTGCAAATACAAATGAAATGAACTCTCGGAAACACACAGAATAAGCAACCAGACAGGAACAAACTTTGACACGTGCAAGATAGAACTGATACCGTTGCAGACACTGTTCTGCTGGCTCCCTAGAGGCTGCAGCGTGAAGCCTCACTACACAAAATCTGAAAACTTCCCTTTGTGATTCATGTTTATAATAGTTGTTGTTTATTTTATTTCAATAATCTTTTCTATTAGGTTTTATTTCATTTATGTGCACCAGTAGGAAACATTTGATACGGCCGGACTTAATTGCGTAAACATTCTCTTCTTCTTTCTTCTTTTCTTTTTTAGGTGCTATATGTCATCATCTAGTGACATCTTCCTACCCTTGATCGGTTCTTGCTTTAGTGGTTCGGTATCTCCCGCACCCCTAAAGCAAACTTTTACTGTCTAAAAAACCCATTCCTATTTCTGCTTTGCTTTCGTTTTAGGGCCCCGGGTGTAACGATTTTCTATTGCCCCATGGCCCTAGTAGGCTTCGATCTAGCTAGGCCCCTACAGTGTGCTGACAACCATCCATCAGCCATCGACGACTTGGGCAAAGCAAACACTGTAAAAACACGCTCTTAAAAAACTATGAAAACAACACTACACTACGATTACTTTCATATAACTCCAACAAAACTCACGTATGCGCATAAAATATTCTGAAATCGTCAAACCGAACGTTTGGCGGTTAAGTGTTCCAACTTCGGAACATCAAACGGTTGGAACATGTAACTGGATTATAAAACTGAACTATTTTACGGTCCCCGTTTAACTTGCCGTACTTACGTACTCTAGTATTACAAAGTTGTAAAGTCTGTCTGTGTATCGAATCATTGGAGGTGTGGTTTTAAGTATTTAAGAGAATACATGTAGCAATGCAATGTCTTCCTTTTATACCGACTTCTGCCTTGCAAGTTACGACCGTTTTGTTTCTATTCTCTTACGTCGAATGCTTCAAAAGTTCGGGAGGTTCCTGCACCGGATTCGTGCGGAAGAGACGCCTGGGTGTCGCCACTGTGTGGCCAGCCCGGAGGACACGGTAGAGCACACGGTTGAAGTGTGCCCCGCTTGGGAAGAGCAGCACTGTTCCCGCGCGCCTCAAGGAGTTGTTAGCAAACTGCAACGGGGCCCTTCAGGGTCGAAGCCTCCTGGAGCCGAGGGTTAGTGCGAAAGCGTTATACCGGGGCTCTGGGAATAAGGCAAGGGAGGAACGGGGTAGGTTCTTTAGTCAGTAAGAGTCTGACACTGTTTCCCGCTCCACCCACGAGCGGATTCGTCATTGGATGATTTTTACCTACCATAAAAAAGTGGAATGCTTCAAGACGCAACGCCTAGCTAAGTTACATTCGTCGTTTCGTGACGAGTCTCTTTCTACAATCGAAATGCCTCAACGTTAGTATTAATTAGATCATCTCAGCTTTTAGGGACCACCGGTTTTCATTTTAATTTGATATCGCATTCGATAACGCGTTCCCGAGATAGAGGGCCTTGACAGAAAGAAAGGCAGAAAACAAAGTGATTCTATAAGGATTCCGTTTTCCCTTTTGACTTACAGAACCCTAAAAAACAAGTCAAACATCGAAAATCTATCTATAAACTCAAACCACACTCCACCGCACACCTTATGTTGATATGATGCAAACTTAGGGGTAGCGATGTCGCTAAATTATTGGTACCATGTACCGGGCGTTAGCGAGAGGGGGTGTTTGTGGAGGGGGGCCACAAACTTTGTTCACCGGCTGTCTGTACGACAACCAAGGAGAAGTTTGTCTACAGAATTATTGCTGTACATCTCAGTATGATGATAGACAATTATAAATGTTGTGCTGGAAAGTAGGATGAGTTTGAGTAAGAACCTACTTGTTTTAGTCAGGGATAGGTGCACTTTGATTTAGGGATGGCAATTCTTATTAAGAGCGGTCAACTCGAAGTATATTTTCATACAACCGCTCTTACATGATTATGATGTTAATACACATCTTTCTTCAGATATTTTGGATACACAGATATCTTGTGGATACTATCTAAGCTTCTATAGAAATCAAAACGTAAATTTGTGTAAGAGTAATCCAGTAAAGACCTCTAAAGATCTGCTATTTTACGTAAACTTTGACTCTCCATAATGTACTCATATCCGTACCCAAAATACGCGCTTTAGCCGTGGAGTTGCGGATACCAGCCCAATGCACAATACAATGTACTCTTATATTAAAAATATAAAAAAGTACTTCTATAGAAGCATTTAATCGAGATTCTAAATGTATTTTTTTTTCAATAATCCTTAAGGGTTTAATAAAAACAGGTATTTCTTGGAACAAGTTTTGAGAAACATTTTAGAAAATCGTAGAATTACCGAATGCCAACAGAGTTTTCAGGTGTTGTCTCTCTTTTTTCGCACTACTTTAGGTTCAACTATCACTTTGGATTGCGTTAAATAAAGCAACAAGCTTTTAAACCATGCGCAACGATAACAATAAGCGAGTGAGGAAGGCCCACCTTAAAGATCTGTTTTTGGAAACGATGGCGCTTTCTTGCCTAAAACTAACTTATTCACTCATGACTTAAAGATCCCCAGATTCTAATTCCATCCTACAGCTGTAAGCACTGTGAATGTATTCCCAAAATCTTTTGTGCGTATAGGTGAAATGACCACCATGTACCGGGTGCTAATCGTCATATCTGGTGGTTTTTTTTTATGGTCGACAAAAATCATCCAACAACGAATCCCGCCCTTGGGCGGAGCTGGAAACAGTGTCAGACTCTTACTGACTAAATACCCCACCCCGTTACTTCTTTTCCTTTCGCACTGAGACCAAACCTTCCTTTCAGAAAGAGATCCTGGGCCCCAGTAGTACCTGGTAGTCCGACTACTCATTCTTACACAAGCGAAGCCACCAAAAAGAATAGTTTAAAATAATCTTGGCATTATTGAAATACGCTAAAAGCCTACATTACCACAAATAAAACAAAGTTCAAAATTATTCGTACGATTCTACAATACTTCACTCACTAGAGGAATATTAATGACACAAGTTGCGATGCACAGGAATGACAAATGAGGTAAGGGAATTATAGCATTAATTAACTGAAATAACATGGCCCCTTATTGATAGGGGGAAATGGGAATGAGCCAATCAGTATATAGGATGCGTGTACAGTTGTACACATATCATTACATAGTATAAAACAAAGTCGCTTCCCGCTGTACCTATGTATGCTTAGATGTTTAAAACTCCGCAACGGATTTTGATGCGGTTTTTTTAACCGACTTCAAAAAAAGGAGGAGGTTCTCAATTCGATTGTATTTTTTTTTATGTTTGTTACCTCAGAACTCCGTTGTTTATCGATGGATTTGCAATTTTTTTTTGTACTTGAAAGGATATGCTTCCAGATTGGTTCCATTTTTTTCAAAATCGAGTTTTGATGATGGGATCCATGAGATTCCAAAAAGAAGTAATAAATTTTGAATATTTGCAAAATATTAATGTCAAATAAGTTTACCTATAAATTAAGTTTCTTTACAGCAATTCAAATTTTTATTTTCAACTTTTTAATGTAGGAACTTTTATCGATTGGCTTTTTTTGAAGGCGGTTTTTTTTTTGTAAAAAGTTTTTTTTATTTGAATATTCATATCTTTATTTGCATTTCATAATGTCAATTATACAGGTGTTAAAATAATAATGCTTATAAGGTACAATTATGGACCCTGTAGGGCACAGCAAAAATGAAATCTTAAAACTAAACAAATAACAATTAGGAATAATTAAAAAAAAAACTATTTATATAATGTTAAAATTGTAATAATTAGAGTGATTTATGAGGAAATTGTATAAGTAGGTATAATACATGCATAATATATTAGTATTGCACCCGTGCGAAGCTGGGGCGGGTCACTTGTAGTTAGTAATATATAAAGTTAATACTACAGATGGGCTTTTCTTAAAAAAGATCATGGTACACACCAATATGAACAAATTTTACAATGAGACTAACCCAAAAATCATAAAAACTCGCTGTTCTATAGTTTTATATTCACATAACTCGACAAAATGTATTGAGTAGTGGTTTTTTTTATATTTGTGAGTTGGTCTTACTGTAAAAGTTGTTCATATTGGTGTATTTTTAAAGAATATGTCGGATAATTAGCTTTAGGACACTGGTCTGCTATTTTTATAAATGGGTCAGGACCAAATTTTTGACGTAATCGCACAACGGAAATCACAACAAAATGTGTCACACTGGAAAATAAATGTAGCGTAACAATTTTATTGAGCTACATTTATTTTCCAGTGTGACACATTTATTTTCCAGTGTGACACATTTCGTCGCGTCAAAAATTTGGTCCTGACCAAAATTCTTCACTCCAACACAATCCCATTGTCATTTTGGAAAAAAATTGTAATCGACTACGGTAATTACAGACACAATTAAAGAACAATAGATGTGCGAACGCCGGCGTTCGCGCAGGACACAAAAGTTTATAGCAGTGACTGCACAGTGATGTTCTAATGGTAAGTGAGATCAAAAGAATTGTCAAAATTTTAGCAGATTACCGCATACGTCAGACATTCATTTGTCATTATTTAGGAAGTTATCATTCTGTGCTATTTCTATCAATGTTGTTGATCATTGGTAAGTAATAATGACGCCATTTTATTAGTACATTACTGAACTTGTCAAAATCAACAATTATGAAATTAGTAATTATGAAATCAATTCTAGACTATTTTGACACTATTGTAATAACAGGCTTGAGGCGTTGTTCAACGAATGTTACAAAGTGGTTCTTATAAGTGATTTTTAAATATAAAAACTGAAATGAACTTTTTTTATAATGTGTACATTGAACACAGTAAAAACTCTTAATTTAAAAAAAATACACATATATACAAAAAGTTTTTCCCGTACCGGGAATCGAACCCGAGCCTCCTGGGTGAAAGCCAGGTATCCTAGCCACTAGACCATACGGGAGATGAAGTGAAGTATCAAATTAATAGTCTGTATTGTTACAAGCAATTTTCTTTTATTGTTTCTACTTTATAGGTGGTTTTATTTAAAAGTGAGTCATTCAAACAATAATAAAATAATAATGGCAGACCGTTTTTCTATTTATTCGCGTACAAAAGATTGCGTAATGGAGTCAATTTCTGTTCTTGTAATGAAGTTCTCGTCATCTACACTATCTACATCTACACTAATATAATAAAGAGGTAAAGTTTGTTTTTTTGTTTTTTTGTTTGTAGGAGTTACCTCCTACTCCTTTTTTTAATAAGTAGAGTGATTCATGAGGAAGGTTTATAAGTATAATACATCTACACTAATATAATAAAGAGGTATAGTTTGTTTTTTTGTTTTTTTATTTTTTTGTTTGTAGGAGGTAATCTCTGGAACTACTGGTCCGATTGGAGAAATTTTAGCAATAATAGAAAGCTGCTTTACTCCTGAGTGACATAGGCTATATTTTATGTACGCGGGCGAAGCCGCTGACAAAAGTTAGTTATTTATATTTTTTATGAATTAGTCACAATTTAAAACCGCTAGTTTTGGATGTGCGTTGATATGTCAGTAATAGTCAGTTTGACGATGGAGCTGGAAAGTGGCCATGGGAACTCGGTTATTAAAAGACACAACTCCGTCGAGTTTGTGTTCGTGTACCTAATTCGTCTTGACCAGGGTAGACTGGCCTGCCAGTCTAGTAGTTAGTGGCCCTGACTGCTATGC
Source organism: Mythimna loreyi (assembly GCA_029852875.1). Taxonomy (NCBI): domain Eukaryota; kingdom Metazoa; phylum Arthropoda; class Insecta; order Lepidoptera; family Noctuidae; genus Mythimna; species Mythimna loreyi. The sequence continues at coordinate 17,911,443 of CM056796.1, read as the reverse complement.
GGGAGGTCGTGGGTTCGATTCTCAACCAGAACAAATGTTTGTGTGATGAGCACGATCTTTTGTTTTGAGTCTGTTTGTCATTTATCTTACTAATATTATAAATGTGAAAGTTACGATGTTTGGATATTTGGATGTATGTTAGTCAATCACGCCAAAACGGCTGGACGGATCTGGATGAAATTTGGCACAGGCATAGGATAAACTCCGGAATAGGACGTAGGCTACTTTTTATTCCGGAATCCTCAACGCCAATATCACGCAGGCGAAGCCGCGGGCAAAAGCTAGTCTCTAATATATGTATTTAGGAATATTTAAGTATGTTTATCAGTTGCTTAGTACTCATAACACAAGCTCTGCTTAGCTTGAGACTAGACGGCGTTGTGTGATAGTTTAAAAAAAAAAGAAAGTGGGTCTGATGATGATGATGATGATGATGATGATGATGGAACTGGAAGATGGGCATAGCAATTTGATACAATAAGATAATCCTAACGTATTTGTATTTTTCGGAAAGGTCTTGACAAGTATTAATTATAAAGATTATAAAAGTTTGTTACGAAAAAAATATATTTTCGTTGATAGCCTGTTCCTTAGTGTTATTAGTAGGTAAAGTAAAAAATAAATAACCTTGAAATTCAAAATACAAATCCTATTGATTTATTTCACTCCCACAATAAACAAACGTACCATAAACCGTTAAAGAAGGGTTGTTTTCTATTGTTAGTTCCCCTTCCCTAGGGAACCTAGGACACCCCACACAAGGGGTTGAAATAAAAGTCGATTTTGTTAGTTAATTGGAGTCTTGATAATGAGTTTTTTTTATAGGTTATTATAGGTATTTAATTAGGTTTACACGCTTGCCAAGCGTTGGCAAGCCTCGGCCAATCGCCATTGTGTAGCCATTGTTTTAATGGGGAAATCCCGTAAACACAATGGCGATTGGCCGACGTTGGGCCAACGTGTAAACGAGGCATTAAGTGCAACTTTAAGAGAGAGAAGAGTTAGCGTTAAGTCCCCCAAATTACCCAATATACCTGGACATTGAAGGACTTTATTAGCTGAACATAATTTGTGTTAACAGAACAGTAGGCAGACGTTAACGAGCCCCAAATCTTCAGCTACCTTACTGCAGATGTCGGGGACATAATTGTAAAATACTAGTAAGAGAAACCGATGTTACTTGTGATTAAATTTTTACTGTATGCCATCAGAAGACTTAAAGTCACCTAAAGTTTAAAGGAAAGGGCTATGCTTAGCGGCGGAAAGTCGGGAAACTGGGCAGCATAATCATCAGCATAGAACTTGCGTTGCGCGTCATATTGGGGGACATCTTATTCACTAAATCATCATCATCAGCCAACTAAAGTAGAACTTTAAGAAAACTTTCTAGGAAAAGTACAGCGCCATCTCTCGGGAAATTGGGTCACTAATTTTTACATGGGCGACTGGGTTACATTGTGAGAAATTTGTGGCGGACGGGAAACTACGGACCCTACACTGAGTGTGGCTCGACTTGCTCTTGGCCGATTTTTAATGTTCCCACTACAGGTACACAGGCCTCCTCTCTAAGAGAGGGAATGGGCCGTAATCCACCACGCGGGCCCAGTGCGGGTTGGTGGATGTCACATGTATTCGAATTTTTGGTTCCTTCACCGTTTTGAGAGCAGTGGTGATGAAATAAATTACACAAAGTAATGCGCCTGGCTGAGTTTGAACCCGCGACCTATGACTTATAATTCGGGGTCTCAAGAGATAAATAGCCAATTTATGAAGGCTTTTGTGGTGTACCCACTAACATAGAACCTAAATATGCAGGTGAAGTGCAGCCGCGGTGGACAACTAGTTGATAATAAAGATTGGAATGATATTCAAATCAGATTTTGGTAACCGCCAGCAACAAAGTTTTTAGCCTTTCTGCTATCAACTGTTGCATTTCAAGTTGTTTCATAAACAAACGAACAGAAAGATCGTCTTGTCGTATTAGTGAGTCTCCGTGAGGACATTATCATAAATTGCCGACACTCAGCTCTCAGATAGTCTGTTCTGAACAAAGTGATTTAGGGAATTAGATGGAACCTTTTGTGTTTTAAAGTCACAATCTTGATTATAAGTTTTTTTTATGGTGGGTAAAAATCATCGAATGATGAATCTCGCCCTTGGGTGGAGCGGAAAACAGTGTCAGGTTCTTACAGATTAAACAACCTACCCCGTTCCTTCCTTTCCTTAGTCCCACAGCCCTGGTTTAACGCTTTCGCATCAACCCTTGGCCCCAGGAGGATTCGACCTTGCTGAGTCCCTACAGTTTGTTGACAACACCTTGAGGCGCGCGGGAACAATGCGAGTCGTCGACGATATGGGCTCGGTCCAGACTGTTACCAGACGAACGGGCGTCCGGTTATCCATTACTTGCATCCGCAAGCCCGCGCCTACGTTGGCCGGATATCGGCGGGATTGCGGCGGCGACGGCTACGGCGAGAGCGCTGTTGCCATTGCCTTATGCGGTCGGCCTCCTCTTTTGCTAGCATTACTGCCTCGCAGAAGAGGGCGACCGCACTCCTCCTCGCTGCGGACCATGCCCTGAACCAAGGCCGGGCGCGCGAGATCGCCGCTGACCATTTCCATCTGGTAGGATCGCAGTCAAGGACATTTTATTTAAATTTAAAGAAAAAAAAACATTGTATCATTTTCAAAGCACTGCTACATATCCTCGCTCCGCTTAACTACCTCGTACATCTTTGTGGCAAAGTACTCCAATACTAAACCATTCCAAAATACGGTTTAATAGGGTCTCGATCCCCCCAATCTATTTGGGTTAACGTAATTCCAGTTCAGATATCAAACAAGTCTATCCGAAATTGAGCAGCTAATAGTCTACTCAAAGAGAAATTGCATTATTCTTTGGTATTCACGTTGAATAGGGGAGAGAGAAGGATCACTTTTGACACATTTGAGTACGATTTTAAATCTCTGCTTTTAACTCTACACTTTCGCTAGAAATAGTACTTGGTCTATATGTTTCTCTGTAAAATTAACCCCGTAATTTTTTTTTAGTGATTAGCATAAATAGTTTATAGAACTAGTTTTCGCTAACTACGAGCGCTGTTATCGCGAAACACGTTGCGTCACACAAGAATTTGAAGACGTACTTATTGTTTCGAAGAAAGTAGGGAAATACAAATTAGGGTTCTTTAAATCAAGAGTGAATGGGTTACTTCTAGCCAAACGTACTAAATCGTCGGCCACATCATCGCTTACCATCAGGTGAGATAGTGGTGGTAATCCCGGAGACTATGGCCAGATCCATGCCTGGTGTGGAAGGCCGTCACCCATCGCCTCTACAAGAACTAAGTGGCGCTCCACCTAAGCGGAGGACCGCAACTGTATACTCCACCATGAACACCAAATGGGCTAGTTAATTATTTGCAATAATTCAGTGATAACTTCATGGATCTTCTGAGATTTACTCGCATCAAGTTCTCGAAGCCCGTTTTGTCACCTGAACAGCTAACGACGGACGCAATAAACATGCAAATCTCGGCAATTTTCGTTTCTTACGCGAAAATGTTTCAATATCGACGCCACGGAATAAAAATGGCGTATTCTGTGGTTGAAGTTGACTATCTGTGTCGCATATAGAGTACTAGCGACCCGCCCCTGCTTTGCCCGGAAGCAATGTTGATATTAAATATATTATTCATGTTATATACATATTAACCTTTCCCTTGAATTACTCTATATATTAAAACAACCGCATCAAAATCTGTTGCGTAGTTTTAAAGATTTAAGCATACATAGGGAAAAGCGACCTTGTTTTATACTATGTAATGATTATCATTATTAGGTTACTAATTTGTACCCACGAGAAAGTAAAAAAAAAATATAAGGGAATATGCAAACAGAATATATCCCATATCCTATTTCAGGCCTTGTTCAATCCATGTGTCATTCATTGAAATCAATTTGTACCGTGCAAATGCACATAATCCATCCTAAGGTTGTCTAGTAGATATCGCTGTCAGCGATAAGACCGCCATTTATACCCATTTGTACCCATAGATTTAAGTTTTGTATAAGTTATGTTACTTTTGGGTGTACAATAAAGTTTAATCGCTCTATCTATACTGCAAGTCTGCATTTACGCCTGTCAATAATGTTACCCTATAATAATCATCAGTTTGCGTCGAGCCATCAAGCTTGGCCATCTCATTACGGCCAACAAGGGCCACGTGTCACTCATTTCAAAGACATCATTTATTAGGTGATTTTTCTGTAATAATACAGTCGTTTAAAAAAAAATATTTTACCATCATTATTAGAGAAATCAAAAAATTAATTAGTCACGCCTTTTTTTGAGTCAGTTATTATCTGGCGATGGTTCTTACTCGTAACATCATCATCCTACCTTTATCCCATGTTACTTGGGGTCGTCGGTGCAACATGTATTTTTCTTCTACTCTGTCCTGTCATCCGTCACACTATCACTAACTCCCTTTTCTTTCATATCACGTCTCACACAATCCATCCATCTCTTCTTCGGCCTCCCTCTTCCTCTCCATCCATCTACGTGTAAGCCCAGAACTCTTTTTGTAACATAGGTTCTTACTCGTATAAAAGAAAAAAAACAAGAAAAATAGCTAATTAGGTAGGGTTAGAAGTTAGGTTAAGTAGGGTAAAGTAGGTTAGGGTACGGTAAAGTGGGAACAAAAGCTTGATACAAACATCAAACACATTCGCCATAATGAAAACCAAAGTTTAGTAAACTAGAAACATTATTCAAAACTGTATCAGACACAGGAGTTTCAACAACTGCACTAGCAGGTATTGTGTAATTGAGACTCGAAGAAAGCGCCCACAATACACTGTGTACTCGGAAACTGCTTTACAACTTTCACAACTCTCGAAGTTCAGAACATTTTGTGTAAGAGATGACTAACGATCTCTTGAAATTTCTGCGGCTATTAAAGACTATGAGCATCGACTTTATCGACTTAATCCTAGCGATAGACAAGCACTCAAGGAGTTGTCAGCAAACTGTAGGGCCCTACAGGGTCGAAGCCTCCTGGAGCCGAGGGTTGGTGCGAAAGCGTTACACCGGGGCTCTGGGAATAAGGCAAAGGAGGAACAGGGTAGGTTGTTTAGTCAGTAAGAGTCTGACACTGTTTCTCGCTCTGCTCAAGAGCGGGATTCATCATTGGATGATTTTTGCCTACCATAAAAAAAAGCTCTAGACAAGCACGTTCATAGAAACTATTTGTCAAAATACTAAAGAGTTAATACAAAAGTCCGCTGCAGCGCTTCATCTCTCACGCTGCGTGAACGTTCAAATCTGCACTAATGTCATCAATGTAAAGGTGTATGGCCTGCAGATCACATAAGTCAAGTAAAGTGACTGAGTACTACGTAACAACGGTTTTATTTTTATAAAATAAATTAATAATAACCATTTCAATGTATTATTTTTGCGAGGCACTTTAAAAAAAAAATCAAGGTTTTTTTTTGTTATTTTCACATATTTCCGTAACGTAATCTCGTAAACATACACGTTTGAAATCGGGAGTTAGTGTCAGATTCGCAATTTTTTTTATTAAGCCAACTAATATCATGTTTTGATTTTTGCCCGGCGCTTGGTTATATACCTAGCCAATTTAAAAAAAATATTTTTTCATGTTTTGTTTGTGGATTCCCAGAGGTTTAAAACATTCAAAATGAATAGAACTTGGCCTTAACGTTCTAAACAAAAGCAACACACACAACAAAATCACCATCAACGATTGCATCACTGCTTACCATCAGGTTTTTTTTATTGTTAGTAAAAATCATCCAATGACAAGTCCCACTCTTGGGCGGAGCGGAAAACAGTGTCAGATTATTACTGACTTAACACCCCACCCCGTTCCTTATTTACCTTTCACACTGGGGCCAAGTCTTCTTTTCAGAAAGAAACCATGGGACCTAGTACTTTAAAAAGAGACCCTGGGCCCCAGTAGGCTTACCACCAGGTGGGGTTGCAGTCAAGCACTAGTTTATATCAATTAAAAAAACCGATTGCATCACTGCTTACCGTCACCTGGGATCGCAGTCAAGCAATAATTTTTAACAAATAAAAAAAATAGAATTAACAGAAAGCGATAAAGATGTAATGAAAACAACAGAGATGACTTCTACCTACCAAACAAAACTTCATTTTCAACTTACTACCTAAAAGCTCAATATATCACACGTCTTCTCTTATGCAAATATTTCTTGCACACAATCGGGGAACTTGACAAACTCTCATAAAGTAATGTCTTGTAAATTAACACCACAATGGTGAAGTTGGCAACTGTTACCTTATACAGTCGGCGAATGGAATAAGTAAGCAGGCATCAATTTTTTTTTTACTTGTATTGGCAAATACACAAGATCGCTTATTGTGACAACTGATGACGTTTAAGGGCCTTCAGGCATAGTGTTCGTCTTTCTGCTGAAACAATTATAATAAAAGACGTTCTATGGGGCAGAATACAAGTTTGCTAGACGACCACTCCAGAAAAGTAGAATAAGATATAATAACAACCAATGTAAGTCCTGAAAATTAGAATATAATAATATTAACGATCATCAGAAAAGCGTCTAGCAAGAAGCTGCTTCACTCTTCTTCAGTCCTCAAGCTACAATTCAGATACAGTCAATCTAGATTGTTCATCTCAGTGAATCTGAGCTTCATTAGCATAATGAAAAAAATAATAACATGGTATGCCCATTTTCATCAAATATTTTCTTCATTAACAAGTCATCATTGGTAGTCGTCATCAGATTTTGCTTTTGTAACTAACATAATTAATGCCCAATCGTTTAATATGTAAGTTGGAACCTGGTGCACAAATTAGGTCAAAACTTGACTAGTTAAGTTTGCTTCTATTTTTCTGTATGCATAACTTGTCAAACACCTGAGTTAGTGTATTCGATCATTGCTTAACAACATACGACGCGGTCAAGCGCGACACTATCAATAATAAAAAAAAATAGGATGTTTCATCGATTACAGAAGTATAAATATGGACTGTAAACTTATTGGTTTAGTAAATAGTAGTCGATCAACACAATGACAGTTAATTGCTTACCTACAAACCAAACACTTTGATTCACTGTACTATGTTCTATATCGGTATTTGTTGTCTATGGAACCAGGGGACTTCCGGACCCGTGACGAAGGAGGTTTTAGTTTAAATAGGCCGTTATTTATGGTAGGAGACGTTGATATGTTGGCATTCGTAATGTTTGAAACGGACCATTGTTTGGGTAGACATTTTGCTTAAAATTTAACCTATGGGCTGCCACTGTTTATGTTAAATACTGATGTTGAACTGTCGAGTCTATAGGTTGTACAGTCCCCCTAGTCGTATTGATAATCTACAATTGTTAACGCTAGTAGAAACCCTGCAGAAGGGTCGAAGCCCTGCAGAAAGGTCGAAGCCAATTAGGGCCAAGGGTTCGTGTCTGAAAGGAAGGCTCTGGCCCTGGTATGTATGGCGATGTAGGAACGGGGTAGGTTGTTTAGTCACTAAGAGTCTGACACTGTTTTCCGCTCCACCCAAGGCCGGGATTCGTCATTGAATGATTTTTAACTAACATAAAAAAAAACGCTAGTAGAAAACTAATCAAATGTCTGGAAATGACATCATCTCAACATAATTCGTAGCCAGGTTCACATCGTTCTAAATTACAGAATGAAATGTAATCGTTTCTACAATGATCGTCGCTACATCCTGTAGCTTTATGATATTTAATGATAAATACGCTGAGGCGTTTCGGTAGTATAAAAAGAGTAAAAAATTTTGTTACTTTTTATGGCTAGGGGGCAGATCTGTAAATGAACCACAAGATTCTTTTTTTTTGTTGTAATGTGTGTACATAAATTGTTCAATAAATAAATAAATAAGATTTTACAATGTATATTGTCTACTATGTTTATGGACCCTTGTTTATACGTAGGGACCTTGCAAAAGGGTCAAAGACAACTGAAGCCTAGTGTCTCTTTTTGAAAAGAAGGCTTGACCCCAATGCGAAAGGCAAAGAAGGATAAAATAGTATGTTTATGTATTGGTGTAGTTTATTTTAGTTTTAAGTTTAATATGTATTGCATAATACAATTTATGTTTTGGAGTAGCTTAAGTTCAGTTGTGCACATAGATTGTCCTCATGATTAAAATTTCTTTGTGTTTGTATAGGTTTCCTGTAAGAAAACCCAAGTATGGGTTAAGCTCGACTGTGTAAATCACCTGTTCTTTTATTTATATAAAATCGTAATTTGTGTACAATAAAGAATATAAGGAAAAATTAATGGGGTGGGGTGTTTGGTCAATAAGAGTCTAACACTGTTTTTCGCTCCGGCCAAGACCGAAATTCGTCATTGGATGATTTTTGCTCACCATAAAAAAAAAACTTTTGTCAATACAAGTAATAAAATAAGACTAATCGATTCTGCTTTCCCTATACAAAGACAATATAGGTTTTTTTTTATACAGAAAGTATACAGCTAATTTGTACACCACATTGGCCCCAATATTGGCCCAACAAAACTAACATAAGCCAATAATTTCCAACAACGTGGGAATGAAACTCAACAACAGTTGTTACTATAGTAAACTGTTAGTTAAACTTGTTGCCCTCGGGAGCGAGCGGAGCGAGCAGAGCGAAACTCCTAACTATTCTATATGGAGTTCATAAAATATTTCTTTGGATAAAAATGCGAATTTGAACTGGATATCGGGGTTAAGGGAATTGAAGTTTGTTATTTTATTGATGTGTTTTTTAATCCTGTGTTTTATTTGAGTTGGAAACTAGTACCATATTGGTAACAAATCTTTCCCTCTGTCAAATACATCGAAAGGTTGTCATTAAAAAATCCCTTTTAGCGATAAGACCGCCCATTGTTACACCTTAGTAATTTTAAGCTGCTTATCTATCTAATTGTATTTATGGTGTTCCTACAATAAAGAGTATATCTATCTAAAGTAAGTAATTAATGGAAATAAAGTAGTTAAGAAGGCTGAAAGAAACTGTGAAAGGCTTCTGTAGATGGGTTTATCAATTCCTGCTCCATTTTAGTTTCAATGTTTCCCTTCAAGTTTTCCTTTTCATGTTTTTTAGTCGTGGTGTACAAAAGTGAATAAATAAATGTATGATATGTATTTATTTTTTTAATTTGACACATCGCTTTTCAATATTTTTTAGGGTTCCGTAGTCAACAAGGAACCCTTGTAGTTTCGCCAAGTCTGTCTATCTGTCCGTCCGCGGATAATCTCAGCGAGCGTTAGCACTAGAAAGCTGAAATTTGGTATCAATATGTTTAACAATCTCGCCGTCAAAGTGTTAAGATAAAAAGTGGACGTTTTATTGTGGTAGCGTCCCTTGTTCCCGTGTGTAGCTTGCTTGTAAAGTGAGAAACGATTGTAACTTGGCTGGGGAGGTCAGAACTTTTCAGCTCTATCGACCGACCTTTCATTACCCAAGCGCGCGCCGGCGCTCGCGCACGATTTCGCGCCATCCGGTTGTCAAATTTTCAAAAATAGAAAATACAAATTTCAGATATTTTTTTTATAGGGTATTTTGATATTTATGCAAGAACGTAAATAAAAAGTTTTATAGACAAATAAATTTAAATTTGGAAAATTTGTAAAATCGGTGAACAAACGAAACAATAGTTTGATCTCAAAAACAATCAACATTTCTGAACAGCTGCATACACTTATTTATAAGTAAACACTCCACGTCGCAACTCCTTAACATACCTTAAAGCATTTCCAAGGAGATCGATTTCTATTCACATTTTCCAAGACCAAATGCTAGACAAACATTGTTTTGCATTTCTTAGCCAAGATATACGAACAAAGTGAATACTTATTATGTTTGTTTCTCGACCCAGGTGCAAAGTACCACAGGCACGCCAAGAATAAATAGCTCTGGTGCAGGAGTTAGGATACTTTCTTTGTATTTCATTTTGTAAATTTAATTTTACAGTGAAAAGGAGCTTTTAGGGCTCCGTACCCTGAGAGCAAAATCTCGTTTTTACCTCCTTTTGCTAAGGGTCTGCTGTATGTCTGTCTGCCACTAAGCTGTATCTTATGAATCTTAATAGCTTTACTGTTGAAAATTTGTCACAACTGACATTATGTTGTCGCCGCCATTACAACAAAATAATAAAAACAGTATAAAATAAATATTTAAGTAAGAATTCAATAAAATAAACGCGATTTTTTTGGTCGATTATTGCTATGAATGGTACGGAATCCGCTATGGATATGCGGGTTTCGGAGCTATGTACCTACTGACATACCGCAAGAACAAGACATCCGTAAAAGAACAAAGCTTTCTGATTATAATCAGAAATTATTTTAGCGAAACATACAATACACAGTCTACTGTTGGACATAGTACTTTCTAAGTCGCCACTTATCCAAACTGTACAAATAAGTGTGTGAGTATTGAAGCCATCAGATTCTTGCAACCCTCACTAGCTAATCAGTCCACCTACTGGTACTTAAAAAATCAATGTAAACAAATTTAGGTAAGCGCGCTCCATCGTCGACCGCATCGTCGCTTTCCATCAGGTGAGATAGCGGCCAAGCGCGAACCTAAAATAAATTAAAAAAAAAATCAACAACGCGTAAAATTTCCTTCAAAAATTTTCGCAGTATCGGAACCCCAAGAAAAACATATGTGTTTCCCGTCTCCCGTCCTATCCAATAGGAAGGCAGCACGTGAAAGTAACGTGAACCAACAAATCCACACGGTCAGTAGGTACCTAAGTGTAAAATTGTTACCAGAGAAACAGCAAACTTTTATAGAACAGTGCTCTTTATAGCTCTCTCTTTACATGTGGTAAAGTTTTAGTTTCACACGGTTCTGTGAGGCTGTGCTTTTTAAAAATGTAATGTGTCTCATACCTTGTTGAATAACAAAAACTTATGATTGGTGATAAAAAAAAAACCTAGGGCCAAGGGTTTGTTTTCGAAAGCAAGGCCTGGCCCTAGCATGTATAGCAACGTAGGAATGGGGTAGGTCCTTTAGTCAGTAAGAGTCTGACACTGTCTGCCGCTCATTCGATGATTCGTCATTGGATGATTTTTACTTACCATAAAAAAAACCATTGCTATGACTTCACTGTCTGTCTATCTGTCAACGTCTATTTCCCGATTATTATTATTTTTTTTTTACTAAAATAAGAATTTACCTAAAATATATATTTTTTTTTTAACTTTTAAACCTTTAATTCTTAAATTGTTTATTTTTCTCTAGTTAATATTTATTTTTTTTATTCCTCTCTTGTTCCATCTAAAGCGGGAGAAATCACTTGATGATTTTTAACAAAAATCATCAAGAAAAATAAAGAGAAGGAGCCTTTCTTTAGTCCATCCTAATATGGTCTGTAAGAAAATGCCCTGTACGATAAGACCGCCCATTGTACAATACTCACACACACTCCTACACTTTGTTTTGTTAATATTCATCCTGTCCACATTGTGAGGTCTACAATAAAGTTTACAATAAAAAAATAAATAAGAGTTTAATCTTGTTTTTGATATTTTTTGTTGTACTTTAAAATGTAAATTCATATTCCTAAAACGGTGAGTCCACTTTACAGCCCCAGTGAGTTTTACAACCAAGTGTAATTTAAGTTGGCGTCACAATTAACAATGCTCGTAAGTGTAGTACCTATTGTTAGTTTAGTACAGCCAGTGTAACTGCTGGCTCGTCGTAAACTGACGTTATTGTGCACTGGGGAAGGTGACTTTGTCTGTTTGTGTGTTTGTTTGTTGTTTGGTGTCATTTTGTAAGGAGACGTGGTGAGGAGATGGATTAATTGGGCCTTGTTTTTTATTTTCCGTATGTAATACCTAGTTTCTTTTCTGGAAGGTCAAACTCAAGTAGGGGTTAATTTTTGTGGTGGGATAAATCATCTAATGCTGAATCCCGCCATCTAATGACAACTCCTTGAGGCGCGCAGGAACAGTGCGCGCCGTCAACGATTGGGTTTGGTCCGCACGGTTACTAGACAATTGGATGGCGATTTACCCATTGCTCACCATCATCGGCTGGGATTGCAGTCAAGCATTAATTTATAGCGAATAATAAGAAAAATGAACACTAACTCTCTTAAGTTTTCACATAAAATCTATCCAAAGAACATAATAATCAAAGCGCCTTCACCAAATTACATAGCAATACGCGCCCACACAAATAGTGCTCAGTGCATTATGTAAGGCGCACCAATTGCTAGTTGCGACGACGGCTATTCAGCAATACCGTCTATTCTATCGGGAACTAGTCTCACTATTCAAAGGTAGATTACAAAATGTTTGGACTTCAGCTAAAATTGGTTAACCATTTCTTTATAAATATTTTTTTTTTTAGTTTTCCTATTCTAGTAAATAATTTTAATCATACATTAATTAGATAGAAACGATTGGTAAGTAAAGTTTTATTTTTTATAAGTTGATAATGTAAATAATAGTCCACTCAAATAAAACCAAAAATAGGGATAAGATTACAATATTTCGCACCCAACTGAAAATTGGTTGGATTGTTTAAAACACCATCATAAATGAAATCTATAAAGTCCTCGTCGATCCAAAACCTGAAAAAAAAATACTCAGAGTCAAAAGTCACGAAAGCGAATATTTCGTGATTTTCAGCATAACGGTAAGTTTTATCATAAAACTAACTCGGACGAAATTATACATCTGTAGAAACGTTTAAGTACTTTTTTAAGAGTCACCGATTTTGAGATGATGTAATGATTCGAAAATTGAAGATGATGATTGGTAATCGTCATAAATAAAATTTGCTGTTTTGATAGGTTAGAAGCAAAGATTTGTCAAACAGTGTGTTTGATATATCTATGGTTAGAAGGGTAGAAAATACCCCACGACCTAATCTTAAATCTACACTAATATAATAAAGAGGTAAAGTTTGTTTTTTTGTTTCTTTGTTTTTTTGTTTGTAGGAGGTAATCTCTGGAACTACTGGTCCGATTGAAAAAAAAAATAGCAACAATAGAAAGCTGCTTTACTCCTGAGTGACATAGGCTATATTTTATGTAGGTACGCGGGCGAATCAATCAAACCGTTTCGAAGGAGTTCGGCGATAAACAATGTGATTTTTTTTACTAAACTTCACAAAAAAAATAATGTACGATACCTCTAGTTTACCCAGTCACCAATCATTATCGAAAGAGAGTTCAAAAAACGGTGTTAGCATGTCCCCAACGATTTTCCTTTGTAAGGATGCCCGTAGCCCCAGCTGTCTCTAATCCTCCATTCTTTGACAACCCTGGGAGGGGGTTGCAGTATTATTGGCGTATTTCAACCCTTACTTTCTGAAGTGTCGTTAAAGTTGCTTTGAAGTAGCTTGTAATGTTTTAAGGAGGAGGGATATTCTATATTTGGTGTTGATATTTTAAGGGCTTTAATATTATAAGACTCTTTTAGAAGATATTTAAGAATTACGTAAGCAAATTTTAGTAATTTTTAACATTCAACCCTTCTTAAATTACTCTTGTCAGCAAAAGTAATTTAAGCTCTTATCCTCTCCTACGCTTACGTAAACATTTATAATATTAACAAATAAGGGATTTCTTATTTGATGCAACTTTGCAGAAAATCAGAAAAAGTGTATAGAAATGTCCCTTTCGACTCATATCATTTAAATACAAAGAAAAAATTATTATTATGTTCTCGCTTCTGGGACTCAGGCCTCCTCTCTAGGAGAAATAATGGGACCATAATCCGTTACAGTCCAGTCCAGGTCCAGTGTGGGTTGGTGGATGCCACTTATCCTCAAATTTCCGTTCTAGTCTATTCTGTTTTCCTAACAATATTTTTCTTTACCGTTTTGAAAGCAATTTCGATTTATTTCATCACCGCTGATGAAATAAATTGGTTTTATGTTTTTTAAAAGTTCACTGCTTACTGGTAGAATCGCACTCAGGAGGATTATACAAATAAAAAAAAATCGAAATATATAAAAAACATATTGCACCTTATAATGGTCTCACTGCTTCTTCCACCACGCGGGCCTAGTGAATTTCATATGTCTTCGAATTTTTGGTTCTAGGCCGGTTTCCTCGAGCAGTGGTGGTAGTGGTGAAATTACACAAAGTACCTTATTCGGGTTAAAATTCAGCCAGGCGGGCTGGGTTTGAACCCGTTACCTACAACTCTTAAGTCGGAGCCTTTACCACTTGCATGTACACAAAATTATAGATACAATTTGTATCGTGCTCTTTACATAAATATTTGTCTTGGATGGCAAAGCAGTTAGAGCTACTAACACCTAGATCAACTGGCCAGTCTAAACACATAGCCCATAAGTAATTAGTCCCTCATAAAATAGCATAATTGACCACTAAACAACATAAAATACCTATTAATACTAGCCCAAGACTTCATCTACATTCTAGCTAGTTATTACAATGTTTTGTTAAGTAAAAGTATCTGCATAAATTGACAATCTTTATCAGTTTTCAGGGCAGTCTATCACGAGATCTATTCGAGCCAACGATTTTTTGATCAATTACATTTTGCTCCAGTTGACTTGCCGACAGCTGGTCGAGATGGGGACTCCTGAAGGGGGCGCAGTCAACCATGAGTATGAATATATCTACGAGTAATACTTACTACGTTAAAAAAGATTTATCGGTATTTTTTTAGAGGTGACAAGTCATCAAACTATACTCTTCGCACCTGGTGCAAATCCTGGAATGCAAGGCAATGAAAAAACTAGGAGTGGGTTTTACTAACCTAAAAATACTAACGGATAGAAAACCAGACAAGTAGAAAAATACTAATGGATAGAAAACTGCGCAAGCATAAATAAAGTTAACCTATAAAAACCGTCCCATTCCGGTATTGAGCTACTTTTTTAAAATTTTTTCTTTTCGTCAGTTTAAGCTAGATGAGCTCAGCGCAGCATTTTTCTTATACTTGTCCTATAAGACCTTGCTTTATGCCAAATTATAGGGTCCTAGGGCAACGGCAATGGTACCTATGCATTTTGATTTCTCTGAGAATGTAAAAGTATGTGAAATAAGCCGTATCTTTTTTTGTCGTAAATTTAGAAGTTTGATTTTTTCACAGCTTCAAGGAACCGCAGATCTTAGTATACATTTTTAATTTCTACTCAATATTGCTGTCATTGCTACCACTCTCAAGATTTTTCTTTTTGAGGTAGGTACGGAACCCTAATTTTGTTTAGGGTTCCGTTTTATTATGTCTGAATAATAATATTCAAACGTCACAAACGACATCAAAACCTCCTCTACATATAAATGAAATCAGTATTTTTAACGCCATTGTCACAAATACCACATATACAGCAATATCCAATGTACAATAAATCAATTCAAATTAAGACACATTGAGAAAACTTATTCCCTTTTCTTCCTTCCGGAATAGAGCAAATATTTCTTACACCGTCGTCTTGCCCGTACTGTACGCGAGTGTACTTCGACGTCACATGAACGAGCTAGTAAAGGTATATACAAGAAGAAAAGGCTTAAATGTTTTTAATAAACTTAATCGAAAACCCGCTCTTTTAGGCACGCAACTTAATATTTTTCACTCTAGTGCGGATAAGTTTGCTGGCTCACTCCTGCCACAATTTATTATATTTATCATAATAGGTTGTTTATCTTCATAAGTGTATTGAAAAACGTCGTTTGATACACGTAGGAGAGCACTCGCTTCCATTTTCTCCACTTGTATTAAAATGGAGAAGTATTTATTTGAAAATAGCATATCATATCATCAGTTTCTTAATGTTCCCACTTCTAGGCCTCAGGCTTTCTCTCCAGGCGAAGAAATGGGCCTTAATCGACCACACACATATAAAAGGAGAAACTGTTTGACTGACATATCAACGCACAGCTAAAACTACTGGGAATTAGAACATTTATTTTGCACAAAGTTTCGTTTTATGACGTAGGTGAGCACTAAATATTTTTCAAGACCCTCTATAGATGAAAATCATCAATCAATCATCCTCTAGGGATGAAACGGGGTTTTAATGTTTGTATGGAGAAACCTATTTTCACGCGGGCGAAGCCGCTTGCAGAAGCTAGTATCTAGACAAAAACCATAAAACTGTCAAAACTAACTCACAGATCGAGCTCACTGCATATCAGTTAAAGCAAAACATCAAAAAAAAAAAAACTAAAAACGAAAAGCATTTCGCACGCAACTATACACTCTGACGTCATTCCTACGTACGTTCATACGTGTGCACAAAACGGGCATAGAAATGTGGGTATTATGCAAAACAACCGGCATGGCATAGGCCTACCGTTTCAGTTTATTTCCCACTTTTGCCGGCGTTACTTTGTTAATACCGTTTTAATACTGACGGTTTTCTTTGGTTATATCAGGCGTTTAAATTAAGTAGCTTTACGGTTTCTTGACGGGTTCTTGGTAGTTATACGTCGGGTTGTGTAAGTGCTGTTGAAAAGAAGGGATATCTGTATACATAAAAGGAGAAACTGACTGACTGACATATCAACACACAGCCGAAAGTACTGGGTTAAGGAGCGTGAAATTTTGCACAATGATTCCATTTATTGCGTAGGCGAGCACTTAGAAAGGATTTCTCAAAATTCACCCCCTATGGGGACAAAACCGGGGTAGAAGCCTACTTACACGCGGGTGATGCTGCTGGCAGAAAGCTAGACTGTATATATAAAAGGAGAAACTGACTGACTAACATGAAGTTGTGCTCGCTTTCCGGCCGTCCGGTAATCGTCCAGACGTAGTCCAGGTCGTCGACAGCGCGTATCGTTCCGAATGCGCCTCAAAGAGTTGTCAGCCAACCGTAGGGGTCCAGCTGGGTTGAAGCCTACTGGAGCCATGGGGTATAGTGAAAACGTCACCTGGTGCCCTGGTACCTAGCTAAAGAAGGAATAGGAGTAGGCTTTTTAGTCAGTAAAAGTCTGACACTATCTGCCGTCCCACCCAAGGACGCGGAAATGTTAATGGATGATTTTTACCTAACTAAAAAAACCTTTAACCCACGTTACTCGCAAAACACATGGCCGTTGGGGCTAAAATGTTCTGAAGTGACATCCGTGTACCATAAGGCGCAGCGTTGGAAGGCCTTCTTACGGCGGACCAATGATCTGGTAAAGGTTGCGGGAACCCGATATATGGGAGATGCACAAGACCGTTCGTTGTGGCGACATTTGGGTGTGGCCTAAGTTCAACTGTGGAAGTTTTTGGGCTGAAATGATGATGATGATGATTCCTAACGCGATCAAATGGGGTTCCAAAATGTGTGTTGAGAAACCAACTTTCACGTAGGTAAATTCGATAATAGAAGTGTCATTCTTTTTTAGCCTTTTGCATACTGTAATTAGATACATAATGGAAAGGTGTACGAGACTCGAATTTCAACTTTTAAGCCCCAACTACTTCGCATACCATAATTGTTCTTTAATTGTGTCTGCAATTACCAAATTCGGAAAATATCTAATGACTTCAGCATGTCAGCCTTTTTCTGACTAAAACCACACTTGTCCTTCAGTAGCCCTTCACTTTCAAAGACGAAGAGAAGGTTTTCCTTTTTTTTGCGTACCTATATAGGTATAATACGTACAAATTGCGATAAAAAAGAAACCACAGTCAATTTAAGAGCAGTGCTTTAAAAATCTCCAAAAAATATAAGTGTTTTCAGTGCAACTTTTACAATTTATTTAGTTTAAATTTAAACAGAATTAAATTAAGTAAACTTCAATAAAATTATTTCAAAAACATTCACACAAAATCCTATTTTAAACAACGCTAAGTATTTGCAAACCTCGGGCAATGTCAGGCAACACATTTGCAATGCAGATGACAACTAAGTTTGTTTTAAGTTTTTGAATTGTTCCAACCACAGATAACGCATACCTAGATAACGCAAGCATCACAATCTGTATGGAAACCAAGCGTGCCATTTTTTGACTACCTATTATGGCGTCACAACCACTATTTGTGATAGAATATGAAATAGATTCAAAGACGCCGCCGCTTACGGCGTCCCCCTCGCTCCAACCCCGCCTTGCCAGCACAATCAACCATTTTTATATTTTTAACTGATATCTGACTAGACACTGATCCAGACTTACCGCGAAAGTGACCACTTACGATTTTTGTACGTAAGCTAGGCACGCGAAGTAGTTGCTCTTGCGTTATCTAGGTATATTTATATCTGTGGTTCAAACACTACAAATGACTTTAGTAATATGATTTGAACGATAGTTTGGTGTCCTAGCTTCGCTTGCATTTTTACAACTTTTCTTCTTCCTTCTTCTTCTTCTTCTCGAATCGATGGATTCCGCTTCCCTCAGAGTTTTTGGGCCCAGTAGGTTGCCACATTTATAGCAGCTTCAGTGGCATTCTTTAGGTCCTCCAGCGTGCACTTGTAGGGACATCTTGAGCACTCCAACAGATGGGCCATTGTTTGACACCGCACTCGCACTGTGTGTCACCGGGGTCTATAATCCCCCATTTTGCCAAGTTGTGTTTGCAGCGGCCAACTTGGGTGCGCAGTCTATTGATTGCTTTCCATACAGGCCACTGCAGTTCATATCCAAGTGGCAGATGTTCCCGGGGTTGGACAAAGTCGGGCGGTGGTGGGTGGTGTTCTTCCCACAACTTACATCTCTCCGCAGACGGTCGATCCCGAATAGCTTGTGTGCAGCGAAGAAAGCTCTTACGGCTTTTAAGTCTGCCCGGAGCTTTTTTAATGTTAATTTGTTCAGTTTTGTTAAAGGGTCGTATAGTTTTTAATTACTGGTTATGATAGAAACACTTGGAAAACTATTAGTACTACCTTTAAAGTTGCCATGAAAGAGAGTGGTTTAAGGTGCTCTTCGAACCTAGGCTGCAGCGTGCGAATGCAGTGAGTGCTGTTTTGGAATGTTATCACAGAATATACATACTACCTGCCTCGGCTGCGAGAACCGCCGTGATCTGCAGCCGCAGCCGCGTTTTTTTTTTTTTTTTTATGGTAGGTAAAAATCATCGAATGACGAATCCCACTCTTGGGCGGAGCGGGAAACAGTGTCAGACTCTTACTGACTAAAGAACCTACCCCGTGCCTTCCTTGCCTTATTCCCAGAGCCCCGGTGTAACGCTTTCGCATCAACCCTCAGCTCCGGGAGGCTTCGACCCTGTTGGGCCCCTACGGTGTGCTGACAACTCCTTGAGGCGCGCGGGAACGGAGCGCGCCGTCGACGACTTGGGCTCGGTCTGGACTGCTACCAGACGACCGGACGGCGAGCTACCCATTGCTCACCGTCCGCAAGCCAGTGTCTACGGTGGCCGGATATCGGCAGGATCGCGGCGGCGACAGCTACGGCGAGTACGCTGTTGCCTTTGCCTTATGCGGTCAGCCTCCTCCTTAACGAGCATTACTTCCTCGCAGAAGGAGGCGACCGCCTGCCACTCCTCCTCGCTGCGGACCATGGCCTGAACCAAGGCCCGGCGTGAGAGGTCGCCGCCGCCGATCACCCCCACGAGGGCACGGCGTTGCTCTTCCCAAGCGGGGCACACTTCTACCGTGTGCTCCACCGTGTCCTCCGGGCTGGCCACACAGTGGCGACACCCGGGCGTCTCTTCCGCACGGATCCGGTGCAGGAACCTC
The DNA here is from genome assembly GCA_029852875.1 of Mythimna loreyi. Classification (NCBI taxonomy): domain Eukaryota; kingdom Metazoa; phylum Arthropoda; class Insecta; order Lepidoptera; family Noctuidae; genus Mythimna; species Mythimna loreyi. The sequence goes on along the minus strand of CM056796.1, from coordinate 17,891,787 downwards.
CCGAACTTGCCATGTCCGGTGAGGACCTGCGTCATGCGGAAGGTGAGGACGCCGTGAGGTCTATCCAGCCACGCCTCAAAGAGGGGCACTACTGCCGAAATTATGGCGTGCCCAGCGCTAGGTTGCGACAGTCGCTGTTTCCATTTCACCATGAGATCCCGCCGGAGCTCTTTCCGCCATGCCTTAACATGTTCAGGCAGCGGAGTTTCACCCCGGCGTTGCATCTCCACGCGCAGATCGTGCATGTGTGCAAGGACTGTTGCCTCCAAATCCCATGGTGGTAGGCCAGCAAGGAGGCTCGCCGCTTCGCGGGACACCGTGCGGTATCCCCGCACCATCCGGATGGCCATGACCCTCTGGCAGGCGTTCAGCTGGGCCGCCGGGCGTTTACGCAGCGACGGCGCCCACACTGGTGCCCCATAAAGGGCCATGGACCGAACGATGCCGGCGTAGAGCCTCCGGCAGGAGGCGTCTGGACCCCCCAGGTTCGGCAGGAGCCGCTTCAGGGCAGCTCCTGACCGATTGAGTTTAGGAGCCAGACGTCGGAAATGCTCCTCGAAATTCCACCGGCTGTCGAGGACAAGTCCCAGGTACTTCATCGTCAACCCGACGCCGATGTGAACTCCTCCTACCGTTAGCTGGGAACCTATTGGTGGCGCGTTCCGAGGGCCGTGAAAACACATGGCCTCGGACTTGTGCAGCGCCACCTCTAGTCCCAACTGCTGGATCCTCTCTACGACTGTCGCAACCCCACGTGTCGCTAGTTCGACCGCCGCCTGGTATGACTCTCCCCGCGCTAGGACCAGCGTGTCGTCTGCGTAACAGACCACGCTGACCCCAATGGGGAGGTCGGCGCGCAGCACGTAGTCGTACCCGATGTTCCACAAGGGCGGCCCTAGTACCGATCCCTGTGGGACACCGCACGACATCTCTCGCCGTTTCCATTCACCCTGGTGACCGGGGTAGATAATGAACCTCTCTGACAGGTAGGCCTCGATCACACGACAGAGGTAGTCGGGCACCCGGTGATACCGGAGTGCCGTCCTAATGCAACTCCAGGGCAGGGAATTGAAGGCGTTTGCGATGTCCAATGACACTGCCAAGACACACCTGCCCCGGGACACCGCATCCCCCGTCGTGAGGGCTCGCACGCGCATGATGGCGTCCACCGTAGAGCGCCTCCTGCGGAACCCGAACTGGTCATCCGCTAGATCGGGCCCCTTCAGTGTCAGATGCTTGACGAGGCGGTCTGCAATGACTCTTTCAAAGAGCTTGCCCACCTCGTCAAGCAGCACAATGGGCCGATACGCGGACGGAGAGTCCGCAGGACGCCCCGGCTTCGCGACGAGGACCAGCTTTCCCGTCTTCCAGGGAAGAGGGAACTGGCCCCTCTCCAAGCATGCGCTAAAGAGCCCCCCCAATCGAGACCCGAGAGCCTCCATGGCCAGGACCCAGGCCTTCCCAGGCAAGCCGTCCGGTCCTGGGGCGGTATTTTTGGCGCCCATCCGCCGTACCGCCACTCTCATCTCTACCTCGGTCACCTCCGGAGTAACACCGTCGTCGCTGATGTGGTCCGCGTCGGATTCCGCTGGTGGCGGAGCCATGGGCGGGGGGGAGTGATCCCCTCGCATAGGGAACAACGTGCTCACCACACCCTCCACGAGCTGTGGCCGGAGACTCTGCGTCAACGGGGGAGCCCATGGGCGGAGTTTCTCCCGCACCATCTTGTATGGGCGTTCCCACGGATCAGCATTGAGAGTCCCCAGCCACATTTTGCAGGCCTCCTGCTTGGCCCGCTTTATCTCGGATCGGAGGGTGCGTTTTGCCACCCTATATCCCTCGTAAAGCTCCGCCTCCACGGCTTCAGCATCCGGCGGGCGGATGCGGCGCCTGCGGAATCTAGTATGCCGGCGTCGCGCAGCGGTGCATGCGTCACGTAGTGTCGCAAGCTCTGGCGACCACCAGTATACCTGGCGCCGGGCGCATCCTGGACGGAGTCGGGGCATTGCCACGTCGCAGATTTGCGACATGGCCTCCCGGAACCACTCCGCCTCGACGTTGATGTCGGCAGGCCTGACCGGTGCTTGCACCCAGGCCTGCACCATCGCGGCTTCCCGGAAGACTTCCCGTTCCAGCAGCCTCAGCGCCCAACGCGGACCACACGGGGTCTGTCGGACCGGCGCGGTCGAGGTCTGGGCGGAGACGTCAAACCGGATATACCGGTGGTCCGAATATGTCTCCACCCCCTCCATGACGCGCCAGTCAACTACACGAGGTGTCAGAGCGGGGCTGGCGAACGAAATGTCCACCACGGACTCGCCCTGCACCCGAACACACGTGGGGACAGAACCCCGGTTTAGGACGACCAGGCCTGTTTCCAGAGCCCAGTCCTCCACCATCCGACCCCGCTGGTTCGTGAGCCGAGAACCCCAAGCCAAGTTCCAGGCATTGAAGTCCCCGCAAACGACCACGGGGAGGGAACCATACCCAGCGACGACGGTATTCAACTCCCTGAGGGAGTCGTGTAGATCGGCGAGAGATCTGTTCGGGGACAGGTAGACTCCTACCACTACAATGTCCCCGAACCGTGCTGCCACGCAACCTCGCCCCCTCGTGATGGTCTCGAGGGTCGGGGTACCAGCAGCGGCCGACGAAATTAGGGTCACCGAGCCGTTCAGGTCCTGTACCCAGTCAGCTCTGGGCAGGACAAAGTACGGCTCGGAGACCACGGCGACGTTTATCGACCACTGCGCCATGCTCTGGAGCAACAGATCCTGAGCGGGGGCGCAGTGATTGACATTCGCCTGGAGGAGACGTAATGGTGCCGTTATTGGCAGTCCATAGTCTCCTCCCGAGCCCTCTGTGAGGGCACTGCCGCGGTGGTTGCGGTGGCGACAGCGACAACGGCGGCGGCAGAAGCTACAGTCGCGGCGGTGGCGGTGGGGGGCCGACGGAGTTTGGCCTTTACGTTGGCCGGGGGGTCACAGGACCTGCCCCCAGCCCGGTGGTCGGCCTGCTTGCCTGCAGCCGCACATGCGTAGCAGTGCGGCGCACTCCGGCATTCAGCAGACCTGTGACCAGGCTTGCCACACTGGTAGCAATGGTCGCTGCGGTCCACCTCCGCGGCGCAATAGGCCCCCACGTGGTGCCCCACGTGGCAGCGGAAACACCGCAGAGGTCTGGGCTCCAGCAGTTTAACTTGCGCAGAGACCCAGCCCACCAGAAGCCGTCGGCCTTCTCCGGTGATGGCCTTGGCCACAGACACGGGGCAGCTCACCGTTACGGCTCGCATGCCCGTGCTGTCAGCGCGGATGGTGCCTACCCGAACCTGTTCGGGCGTGCAACCGCCCGCCCTGACGATGGCCGCCACCACCTCTTCCACCTCGACGGAGTCGTCCAAGCCCATTATGCGCATGTCAATGCACTTGGTGGGCCTGGACACTCTGGCCTCTTCCGCATCGAGGGCCGCCCTGATCTTATCGGCCAGGATGTCTGCAACACTGGCCGTACCGGGGACCTCGAGAATTCGGGCCCCCGTGATCGTGCGCCTCATGCGAAAGCCCCCAGAGACCCCGAGTTCGTCGAGGTGGGGTAACACCGCCCGCTTCGCCTTTGCCATGACGGAGTCATAGTCCGCACCCTTTTTATCCGCTTCAGGCTGTAGTGTGATCACTACAGCCTCGGTTTTCGGGGCGCGAAGTCTGGCCGCCATGGCGCGCTTTTTGCGCTCCCGTCGCTTCGCCTGCTTTTTGGCCACCCTGGCCGCCTTGCCCGCCTGCCTCTTAGCGCCGACGACCGTCCATTCGGCGCCAGCTGAGGGTTGTTCAGGCGGGAGAGTCGCCCGGCGCGGCCCAATCGCCGCTGCAGCAGCAGGTGGACCGGCCGCTTTAGGGGCTGCTGATTTACCCCTTGGGGGAGGAGCGGCCTTCTCTTGCCGCTGTGCGGCAGTCGGAGCTTGCCTTGCCACAGCCACGCGCCCACCTGGTTTCGACGGGCCCGCATTAGGCGCCACAGCCGCGGCCGCGGCGGCAGCGGCATACGTCACCGCCTTCCGCTGGCTGGAGGACGCGAGTGGGGGACGCAGCACAATGCCTTCCAGCAAGGAAAGCTGCTGCTGCATCCTGGTTTGGAACTGCTCCTGCTGCTTTTTTTGTTCCTGCCTGAAGGCAGCCAGTTCCTGCTGGACCAGCGTCAGCAGCTGGCTTTCCGGCTCAGGATGAGGCTGGGGCTGCTTTGGCCCCTGCTCCTGCGTGCGTCCCCCTTTTTCCCTAGCCACCTGAGGAGGACCGGCTGGAAGGGCATCCATCAGCTCCTTCCGGAGCTTCGCAGCCCTCTCCTCGAAGGAGGCGTCCATCGCCTCCATGATGGTGGCCGCGAAGGCAGCGAGGCCCTTCGTTCTGGTCCCCTTCTCCCATTTCTTTTTGCGTGAGATGGCCGTCAAAACTTCGACGACCACATCACTAAGCCTCTTGCGAGCGGCGGAGTCCTCCCCAGCGTCTGGCTCACCGCTAGACGGCTGCGGGTTGTTCGCCCCAGCGCTGTTCGCTCCGGGGTGGCGTCCCTCCGCCGCAAGCTTGTCGGCTCGCTGAGCGGCCTCCTGGGGAGCGAGCCCTCTCCCCCTACCACCGCCTCGACCCCCACCGCGACTGCTAGTGGGGATTTTTGGGGCCGAGCCCTTGTCTTCGTCGGAGGACGACCTGTCCCCCGACTTGGACTTGGGGCGTTTCCGGAAGGAACTCGCGTTCCTTCCGGAGTCGCCCACCACCTCCTCCACGTCCGAGCCCTCCGAGCTCCTTCCGGATGCCGCGTCGGACTCCGACCGCGCATCACTCTCCGTTGGTTTTTTTTTATAAAATTTATCCATATCCATATAGTTCCCACGAGTAATAAACTTTGGGTACTTGCTCAAGAACTGTGGTTCGCACTAGAGACTAATTTAGCTACCCATTAGTCAAGCTAACAACCTCCCTCACGGTGCGCCGCCGCTTGGAGGTTTGGGGTAATTTTTTATAGAGGTTGTCTACCTCGCGGCCCGGGCGGTTAAGCCAGGACCCTCGACCCCCATCGAAAGTCAGAAACATGACCTTGGACAGTCTTTGGGGCTACGAGTCTAACGGTGGCAGAAGGAGGAGAAACTCTTCCTCCTGCCTGCCCGGTGGCAGGGTGAGTGCACACCGAGCCCGCTCTTACTTCGCCACTGTGCTCTCTGCTAAGGCAGAGGGTCACGCGTTGAAGTGATCCTCCAGACAGAACATTCGCAGACAGCCATCAGGCCCCCTCGGGCCTCAGTGCCCAAGAGGGGCTGTTGGCTGCCTCCCAGGGTGCACCGTCCCGCAGGCTGGCCTTCACTACAGACGTATCCGCAAGTGACCTACAGCCTGCGGGCACTCGTGGAGGTTTTCTGTCGTGGCACCCCAGCCGCAGCCGCGTTGGATTTTTTTATTTTAGAATCCCATACTACTAAACAGAAAACCACTCGTGCAGCTGCAGCCGACTTCGCGCAGTTGCCACCAGAGCTGCCTGCATCCCCGACTTGCAGCCGAAGTTCAACCAACATTTTTACATTGCTCTCTTTTTTGTGTGTAATGACTGAAGCTGAAAAAATAGATAAAATGGATTGTGTGAGGACTCAGAGCTGGGAAAGATAAAAGGATTATGTAAAATAGCATCGGTCTTGTAATGTTCCCACTGCTACGACTTAAGGAGATGAAATGGGCCGTCTTCTACCACGCAGTCTCATGTCTACAAATTTTTTGTTCTAGAACATAACTTTCATGTATAGTATCATTATCATCATAATCATTTCAGCCGAAAGACGCCACTATAAGACATAGGACATAGCATCGCCACAGCGACTGGTCCTGTTCGTCTCCCATTCATCAAATTCCAGCAATCCTGACCATCACCGGTCCACACTTTGGGTGCCCTTGCAACGCTAGGTTTTCAGCCTCAACGGCAAGCTGTACCCTGTCCATTGCCACTTAAGTTTGGCGATTATTTTTGCTACCTATGTAATATTAACAATAAAACATAAACTCGAACCCATTAAAGCAAAAGTCAGTTCTATAATAACATCAAAAACATGGCGTCGTTTCTCAATGTAAAAAGACAAATAACTTATACAATTCGCCTTTGTGAGTAGAAACATCATTTTCACCCCTTTGTCGCACGAATACAAAGCATATTTGATCTGCTACAAAACTTCTTTGACTTCGTATTACGTCTATTCACATTTGCTTTGAATATTTTAAAGACGAAAAGGAAATTTTCAAGAGTTTATCGTGGAGAAAGTGTAGGAAAACTCACAAATAATCTTGCTGAAATATGTATAGTAATTTTTTCAGGTTCCGTACCTAAAAAGAATTGAACCCCTATAGGATCACTTTGACATCCGTCTGTTTTTCTGTCAAGACCCTTTACCTGGAGAAAACGTGGAGGTATGGAGTTGATATTTAAAACAAATACGAGGTCTGAGGTCCCTCGATGCTGTGAAAAAATCAAACCACTGTCTTAAATGGGCACGCCACAACTATGGCGGTAAGTCCCCTCTTTGTGGCCAGATATACTTCACGGCGTTCCCACTTTTTGCATGAGGCACCTTATTGGACATGGTAAATTCGAGAGTCAAGAAGTTGTCAACAAATCGCAGGGACCCTGCAAGAAAAATCGAAGCCTACTGGGGCCATGGGTTCGCGTCAGAAAAGAAGGCACGGCCCTGGTATGAAAAGCACCGGAGGGGCTGGGTTTTTTAGTCAATAAGAGTCTGAAACTATCTCCTGCTCCGCCCAAGGCCTGGATTTGCCTTGAATGATTTTCCCACTTAAAAAAAAACCTTTACCATAGACAAACACCATTCTAACCCTCATTGAATACACATACCATCATAAGAAACCGTCAAATAATACACGAAATGTATTTGTCTTAAAAATATGACAGGCAATATTTTAAAATAGAATCCCTGCAGGTGAATACTGTCGTGCAGTTGCACCCCAGTGTAAGGAGCTTAGAGTCTATTATTTTGAGATTTGACTTATAGTAAAGGACGTTGTCTGGCCAAAAGTGTAATAGGGAAGACGTAAGCTGAGTTGGATTTTAAGGACTGTGTTTTAAGGGCGAGTTTTGAATGGCAATGTTTTTTTAAGAATGTTTAATTAGGTGTTAAATTTCAAAATAAATGCTTGAATATGTCAGAGAAAGTAGATCTAACGATGTTGGAAAGGGCATTGTTTTGTACGAGACGTTCTTGATAGTGAAAGAACAAAAAATAACTTTAAAACTTAAAACAGAAGTTTCATTTTTGTAAAAACTGAAAACTGCTAAGTACCTTTAAAAAAATGGCTGAACAGCCATTCAAGCATGAAAAAAATGGGCAAGTGCGATTTGAACTCGCGCTCTGAGAGTTCCGTACCTATTCCCAAATGAAGCCTGAATAATTTTCCGAATCAAATATTTTCTTTTCTGACGTAACAACAAAACAATTTTCAGATTTATTCCTATAAAATTCCTTAAAGTCGAATTTCAGGATTCTAGGTTAATGGGAAGTGCCCTATAAGTTTTGATTCCCCTGGCTCTCCAAGGGAATCAAAATTCATAGGCCACACTCTTGTTGAAATCAGCGTTTTTTGACACATAAATGGCCGTATCTTTTTTCACATTGACTTAGAAATTTAATTTTTTCGCAGCTTCAAGGGATCGCAGATCGAATAATTATATGATTTTAACTTCGTTTTGTTACCTCCATGCGTTGGCAGGTGATACCGTTTTTTCTTTTGAGGTATAGAACCCTAAAAGTATTGACATCTACGGTCCAGACTAAGCGTTTTGCCTCGTTGTTTACACCGCGTAAATGGAACAGTTTGCCAGCTGCAGTCTTCCCGTTCGATTATAATATAGGTGTCTTCAAGGCTAGAGTGAATACGCTCTTAATAAACTAGTGCGCCTCACCATCAACGATTGCATCACTGCTTACCATCAGGTAGGATCGCAGTCAAGCACTAGTTTATAGGATTTTGTTTTTTACAGACCGACTTTGACAATCAAAAGTGGCCTATAAATGGTATAATTAAAACAAATGATTTGAGTTCAGTTTCAGCTACTTCGAAAAATCAGTTTGACTTTAATTTCACATCCAAAACTTCCTGGCAACCTTCAAAACTGCTAAATGTTTTAGAACCTATAAAATCAAAGTCGGTAAGCGTCAGGGTTGACAAATGAACGGGCTGATATTCAGGGCTGCCTCTAAAAACTTTACTGTCTTTTGTGATTGACAGTGCCAAGAACCGATGGTTCGTAGATATGGTATTAAATCGTCTTAGATACGTTATTCTTTTTTAGGGTTTCGCAGTCAACAAGGAACCCTTATAGTTTCGCCAAGTCTGGCTGTCTGTCTGTCAGTTCGCAGATAATCTTAGCGATAATTAGCACTAGAAAGCTGAAATTTAGTATCAATATATATATCAACCACGCTGACAAAGTGCGAAAACAAAAAGTTGAAAAAAATGTTTTATTAGGGTACCTCCCATAAACGTAATGTGGGAAGTGATTTTTTTTTCATTTCTACCATATCGTGTGATATATTGTTGGATAGGTATTTAATGTATTAGATTTGATTAGCAATATCCTCTTGAAAAAAGCCACTAAGAGCACTTCGCCATAAAGTTTCTTTGACCTCCAATAACTTGACAAGGTCCTCTTAAAATTATGTTTCACTAATTGCAACCCTCTGCAAATTTTAACAAAGTAAAAGTGACTAAGTACCCAATATTCCTTCCTTCCTACTCCTTCCAATATGCTGTCACTGAGGATTCATTGAGGCAAACTGACGGAGGCTTTTACAAGGAAATTATGAAGGCCCGTCTTCAGAGTTTTAAGTCATACTCATTTAAAAGGTTTCGGGAAATAGCTTGTTTATTTACTGACCTTTACTTGTGATATTTAAAATACTCATACTCACATACCGATCTTGCTTTTTGGGTCCAAGGGTGAAGGTTTTTTGGGCCAAGGGTTGATGCGTAAAGTGGAACACCGGGGCCCTGGAACTAAAGCAGGAAGGAACGGTGGATTGTTTTGTCTGTAGAAGTCTGATACTGTCTCTTGCACCGCCCAGGGCAGGATTTTTCCTACCATAAAAAAAAACCTTTCGATTTTCAGATTGAGCAACGTTAGTACATACGAGTAATTATGGATTTTGAGCGCTCGGTGAAAGAGCGAAAATAGCTTTGCATTTCGTGCGCCGTAAAGCGCTAGGCCTTGGTTTAGGCTATGGTCCACAGCGAGGAGGAATGGCAGGCAATCACCTCCTTCTGCGAGGCAGTAATGCTAGCAAAGGAGGAGGCTGACCGCAGGCAATGGCGTTCTCGCCACAGCCGCCGCCGCCGTGATTCCGTGAGCAAGGAGTAGCCCCCCGTCCGGTCGTCTGGTAACAATCCGGACCAAGGCCAAGTTATCGGCGGCACGCACTGTTCCCGCACGTCTCAAGGAGTTGTGAGTAGATAAATGTAGAACCAGCAGGGTCGAAGCGTCCTGGGCCAAAGGGTTGATGTGAAAGCGTATTACCGGGGCCCTGGGATCAAGGCAAGGAAAAATGGGGTAAGTTTTTTAGTCAGTAAGAGTCTCACACGGTTTTCTGCTCCGCCCAAGAATAGGATTCGTCATTGGATGATTTTTCCCACATTAAAAAAAAAAACCAAGTATATTGAAAATAAACCATCTAAAAACTTCACACTCGCATAAAACTTTTCTCGGAAAGAAATTTTCCATTAACATTTAAAGTAAAAATATTTCAACTTTTGTTGCATTTTTATACTTTCTGATTTGAATATTGCGAGGATAAGGTGAAGTATTTTCCGTGACAATATCGCGATGTATCGCGACGATATCATTATTTGGAATACGGCGATATTGAAAACTGATATAGTATATTATATTATATATTATATTTTCCAAGCTTTTTGCATTCCTTCTGTAAAAATTATTAATAATATGATCACCCAACCTGACTATGCTGAGGTTAAGTGACTGATTGACCGGCCTACTTATCTCGTGGTTAGCGACCCTGACTGCTACACCGGAGGTCATGGATTCGATTCCCACCCAGGACAAATGTTTGTGTGATGAGTGCGATCATTTGTTCTGTGTCTGGGTGCAATTTAGTTAAAATATATTTAGAAATATAAAAGTATGTTTATCAGTTGTTTAGCACTCGTAAAACAAGCTTTGCTTAGCTTGGGACTAGACGGCGTTGTGTGACAGTTGTGGAATATTTTATTACTAGCTGTGCCCGCGACTTCGTCCGCGTGGAATAGTTATTTTAGGCATCATATTTATTTTTGCAAACAACCTCAGCTTTATAAATTATAGCTGTTACCCACGACTTTGCCCGTGTCAATTTCTGTTATTATTTTAGACAATTTAGTTTTTAAAAGAACATAATTATCTAAAAGTACATCATAGAGCTACACACCCCCTTGGGCACGCCATAATCTCGGCGGTAAGTCCTCTCTTTGAGGCGTGGTTGGATAGACATTACGGCGTCCTCACCTTTCGCATGACGCAGGTTCTCACCGGACATGGGAAGTTCAGGAGATTCATGCGCCAGATTCATGCGGAAGAGACGCCCGGGTGTCGCCACTGAGTGGCCAGCCGGGAGGACACGGTGGAGCACACGGTGGAGGTGTGCCCCGCTTGAGAAGAGCATCGCCGTGTCCTCGTGGGGGTGATTAGCGGCGGCGACCTCTCGCGCCGGGCCTTGGTTCAGGCCATGGTCCGCAGCAAAGAAGAATGGCAAGCGGTCGCCTCCTTCTGCGAAGCTACTGCTGCTGGTAATGCTTGTAAAGGAGAAGGCCGATCGCATAAGGCAAGGGCAACATCGTCCTCGCCGTAGCCGTCGCCGCCACGATCTCGCCGATATCCGGCCACCGTAGACGCTGGCTTGCGGACGGTGAGCAATGGGTAGCTCGCCGTCCGGTTGTCTGGTAACAGTCCAGACCGAGACGAAGTCGTCGACGGCGCGCACTGCTCCCGCGCGCCTTAAGGTGTTGTCAGCAAACTATGGGGCCCTTCAGGGTCGAAGCCTCCTGCAGCCGAGGGTTGGTGCGAAAGCGTTATACCGGGACTCTGGGAATAAGGCAAGGGAGGAACGGGGTAGGTTGTTTAGTCAGTAAGAATTTGACACTGTTTCCCGCTCCGCCCAAGAGCGGGATTCATCATTGGATGATTTTTACCTACCATTAAAAAATCCCTCCGCGTCGCGCGCAAGCAACCCCTCTCCTCGTCCGCCGGCCAGGCGCAGCGTCATGGTTTGCATATCATGCGGCGCGTGTGAATTTTATATCGGAGTAATTTTAAAATTGTAATATCTTCTAAGATGTTTATTGAAAATAAGTGATGTCAAAGACAATTTTATTCACAATTACATACTCTTAATCAACAACACATTTGTTTGGATAAAGTTTAATATTACTATGTTGATACAACTCTACCAAATAATTGGTAATAATGCATTAATTTCGACCAAATTTGATTCCCATAAAAACGGTTCTAGTGAGTTAATCTTAAAAGATAGACATATACTGTCGCGGACATTTTTTTAGATCATTTTAAGAGGAATAATTCTTTCGTACATATTTTTTTGGTATCTTGAACCGTTTTCGCAGCGCACGCAACTAAAGCCCTCAAAGATGAATATTTTTCCCCGTTTTTGCCACATTTTCCATTATTTCTTCGCTCCTATAAGTCGCAGCGTGATGTTATATAGCATAAAGCCTTCCTCGATAAATGGTCTATTCAACACAAAAAGATTTTTTCAATTCGAACCAGTAGTTCCTGAGATTAGCGCGTTCAAACAAACAAACAAACAAACAAACAAACAAACAAACTCTTCAGCTTTATAATATTAAGTATAGATTATTAACAAATAATTCGGGAAGGTAAAATATAACAAATACGTATACTAACAAACTAAGAAAGTATCGCCATTCCTATTTAATCTTGTGCAAAACCTCCGCAAAGTACCATCTTTATAAATATCCATCCGTCTCAGAATTTCCAAATCTCAATTTCCCTTCCCACCAAGCTAACCAGACTTAACCCTAAGAATACTCAGAACTTATCCCCCTCCAGACTGCCGAAACACGACATAAGACTTGCAAATCTCCATTCACAGGGTTGAAGATCTTGCAGGCACTTAAGTTAGCGAGCAGACGGGCAACATATTGTGGTTACGGAGTTACTACAAAAGTTGCCTCGATGCTTAATAAAAAAGCATTTGTAAACAAGCAGAATTGTAAGAATATTTTAAGTTTTTTATCAATCTAAAATAATTATTTCACTATGCCCATAGGAGTAAAAATTAAATGCCCCGCAATTACAATTTAAATTTAACACCCCGTATTTTTGTAAACTGTTTTGTATTGATATTGTCATGTTTTATATGAGCATTTTATTTATAAACGCTTAGTATTAGATTTCATCATCAGAACTTTGTCATTTACTTGTTTTAACATTTGACCACCTTGCAGCAATTAGATCAATAGAGCACAATTTATTCAAAGTCTACTATTTTCTAACACCATGTCTGCAGTAGAGTGGTAGTCATCTCAGGGGCGACGGAAAAACATACTCGCTCACGCAGAGACCTTTATAGAAGTCTGAAAGCAATATTTTTACTAGTTTAATTATTTCATAGTCAAAGTCAACATTTCTTACCAACACAAAATAGCAACATTATTGATGTACATGATTTAAGTTCTACAAAATATGTATACCATTTGGGTGGTAGTCTATTGCCAACAATAAGTTGCCCGTCAGGGACCCACCTAAGCATCGCGGGAAGCAAACTCAACCGAGCACCTGTTCGCATCTTAATTAATTAAACGAATATAATTACATCTTCAGTGTTATTAAGGAGAGAACTTTAAGAAGATTATGTTTCTAAGTTTTTAGTGAGAACTTGTGTTTGTAAATACTGTGGTAACCGCAATGAGAAGCGCTGAAGGTTTTGTTTTATTCTTGCAATTATTCAAGCTGTAATAAATTGTACTTATTTGTATTCATACCCCTTTACTGGATTCTATAGAGAAGCAAAAGTTTGAAGCAGTGGGGACGAAATTAATAACACAAATTAATGCCTACAAGTAAATTACCAGTTGTAGATAAGGGGTTCAAACAGTTTGACTGGCTTTCTGGTCTAGTGGTTAGTGGCCCTGAACGCTATGCCGGAGGTCGTGGGGTTTGATTCCCACCCAGGACAAATGTTTGTGTGATGAGCTCTATCATAATTGTGTTCTATGTCTGTATGTATTAAGAAAGATGTAAGTATCCCTTACCAATAAAAAGTTATGATTGTGACTATTTTTATCAGTATTCTAGTACCCATTATACAAGATCTGCTTAGCTTGGGACTGGACGACGTTGTGTGACAGTTGTGGAGTAAAAAAAAAACCAACCAAGCACTAGTTTATATTTCTGAAAAAAGGCTCTATCTGTCTTTCTTATTTCTCCTTGATGAACTAAATTAGACAAAGTAATGCGCCTAGCTAGTGACTAGGTTACTTCTAGGCAAGCGTGCTTCATCGTCGACCTCATCAACGCTTACCATCAGGTGAGATTGTGGTATATAGAATGCTATCTAGAATAAAAAAAACCTGGATAGATAGATGGATAGATATATTCTTTATTGCACACCAAAAATAAAAATAACAATAGGAACTTAAAATTAATAGGGTGTCACAATGGGCGGTCTTATCGCTAAAAGCGATTTTTTAAAGACAACCTTTGGATGGATTTGACAACGAAGGAAAAGAAAGTTTTTTTTTTTCTGGATTTGAATCCTCAACGTGCAAAAGTCTCTCTTCTCTTTACAATAACGCTACCAAAACAAAACCTTCCCCCAATACACAGGAACGTAATTAATTTCTATACATATATATACAGTTCTAACTAAAATATAAATTATCGGATCTAATACATTAGGGAACAAAGGCGCTGGTTGCGCGTGCGATTCGGAACAATTCCGTTTTATAATTGATAGCTGCGGTCGATTCGCCATTTGTATCGGCCCTACACATTTGTGTCTCTGTGTTAGCGGTTTGTTCCGCCCTGGGCCGTTGGGTGAAGCCAGTTTTGGATAACACAAGGCTTGCAAGGCCATTGGATTGAATCAGTTTAATGATATGCAAGGCTTGTGGGCTTGGGTAGGGTTTATTTGTTTGGCGGGGAAAAATCATCCAATGATATCTCTAAGATTTGGATGGAGCAGGAGATAGTGTCAAAATCTTACTTTACGTTCTTACGTAAGTTGATTACAATACTACCCCATTTTGTCGTTGCTTTTATACTAGGGCCAAAGCCTTCCTTTCAGAAGCGAACTCTTAGCCCAAGTAGTCTTCGACCATTCTCCCTACGGTCTGCAGGGCTCCCTACCGTAGATTTAGGTTGCAATATTTTAAAATAATTATTATTCATAGCCTTATAGCATATCATCAGCTTTATAATAGCCACTGCTGAGACTCAAACCTCCTCTCAGACCAAAGAAATTTTTGATACCTATTTTAGAAATTTTTATTGTATTTATATTTTATCTTTGAGTTTTTTTTTTTTCAGCTATTATGAAGAACCAGATGTTTTTTATTTGAAAACTAACTACGTTTTCGAAACAAAAAAATCATCTGATTTTAATATCTACACCGATTGTATGAGCACTTCATTGTCACCAATAGTTGCCATCAGGAGGTGGCAACTGTTTTCAAGATGCCACTTATTCTTTTTTATCTATTCTAATATTATAATGAGAAAATATTTGTGTTTGCTTTTTGTAATGAATCAACGCAAGAACTCCTCATCCAGTCTTGAAAATTCTTTCATCATTAAGATGCTATTTTGTCACTCAGTGATATATATCGATATATTTTATGTTTTCTCGTGAGCGAACTATAACTACTTTCAATCCCTTCCTAAAGCTCCAACAGATTCCATTTGAAGGCCCCAAGTGGAACGTACCAGCGTAACCACGTCTGGAGGAGACCGCAAGCCCAACTGGAATTAATTGCGGCCGCACCCGCACCGTTAAGATATTGTCAGATGAACTTAACTAGGTGCTGCCAAGGGCTGTATATTCGCGACTTCGTAGCGGCTTTTTAGGGTTTCTTACCTCAAAAGGAAAAAAATTAACCCTTCTAGGTTCGTAGGGACTCTGGGTCGAAGCCTACTGGGGCCCAGGGTCTCTTTCTGAAAGGAAGGTTTGGCCCTAGTGCGAAGGATAGAGATAGAACGGGGTGGGGTGTTTAGTCAGTAAGAGTTTGCCACTGTTTCCCGCTCCGCCCAAGAGCGGGATTCGTCATTGGATGATTTTTGCTCACCATAAAAAACCCCTTAGATGTTTTTTTTGTTGTCAGTCTGTTAAGATCCTTTATCTCAAGATTGTGTAGAGGTTTCGAAATGAAATTCAAACTGTATATTCAAGTCCGCGGTCTCTTCTAGCTGTGAAAAAATTATACTTCTAAGATAACGGTAAAAACGCACAATTCAACCTCTCAAAAAAATCGAAATTCATAAAGTTTGAAACTCTGAAATTTGGCATGAAACAAGGTCTTATATCACAAAGTAGGGAAACGTCTGAAAACTGTATAATTTTTTGGAGTCACAAAAAATCTTATTTGCGATTCGGATTTTTTTTTTGAAATTCGATTCGGGAATTAAATTATTTTCACAGGTAGCTTTGTACGAAACCGCGAGTCAGTGCGCGATTCCAGCGTACCTAGTTTGTTTTAACTTTAAACGCGTTTATGACGTTTGGTGCTCCTATTGGCCTGTTCCAAGCTCTTTAACCAATCAGAGAGGAGCCGAACGCGCTGAACATTTCTATCACGTTATCGCAAAAACAACTCGCACTCAACACACGCGTGTCTAGTATGAGTTTGTTTGACGCTAATGCGATCGACGCGTTTATGACGTTCGGCGCTCCTATTGGCCTGTTCCAAGCTCTTTAACCAATCAGGGAGTCAAACGCACTAAATGTTTCGATCGCGTGAACGTAAAAACAACTCGCATTCACACTGTTCTGTTTAACCCTTCAAAAAATAGAGCCGTCATGTACAGTACAGCCATCTGATCTTGGCGAGTCTAAAGTTAAGCTCTACGAATTTTAGCGCATTAAAACTCGTAAAAAAATAAAGGTTTAAAATAAACAAAGGCCAAAAATAGTTCTTAACAGCAATAACAACTGCAAATTGCATTTATTTGTTTAAAATCCGCAGAGTCTGATTTCAAGATCCGACGGCCGTATTGTACTCAGTCATCAATGTTCACAAAATTGATTGAAAATTGCGTCAAATTATAATCTATCAATTTAAAGCATCGATCTTGCCAGAAGCTGTGAATTACCATAATCTGCATATTACTTTTAAATTCTATGAATATTGAATTAAATCGGGAATTAAATTATTTTCACAGGTAGCTTTGTACTAAACCGCGAGTCAGTGCGCGATTCCAGCGTACCTAGTTTGTTTTAACTTTAAACGCGTTTATGACGTTTGGTGCTCCTATTGGCCTGCTCCAAGCTCTTTAACCAATCAGAGAGGAGCCGAACGCGCTGAACATTTCTATCACGTTATCGTAAAAACAACTCGCACTCAACACACGCGTGCCTAGTGTGAGTTTGTTTGACGCTAATGCGATCGACGCGTTTATGACGTTCGGCGCTCCTATTGGCCTGCTCCAAGCTCTTTAACCAATCAGGGAGTCAAACGCACTAAATGTTTCGATCGCGTGAACGTAAAAACAACTCGCATTCACACTGTTCTGTTTAACCCTTCAAAAAATAGAGGCGTCATGTACAGTACAGCCGTCGGTCTTGGCGAGTCTGAAGTTAAGCTCTACGAATTTTAGCACTTTAAAACTCGTAAAAAAATAAAGGTTAAAAAAAACAAAGGCCAAAATTAGTTCTTAACAGCAATAACAACTGCAAATTGCATTTATTTGATTAAAATCCGCAGAGTCTAACTTCAAGATCTGACGGCCGTATTGTACTCAGTCATCAATGTTCACAAAATTGATTGAAAATTGCGTCAAATTATAATCTATCAATTTAAAGCATCGATCTTGCCAAAAGCTGTGAATTACCATAATCTGCATATTACTTTTAAA
Organism: Mythimna loreyi; assembly: GCA_029852875.1. NCBI lineage: Eukaryota > Metazoa > Arthropoda > Insecta > Lepidoptera > Noctuidae > Mythimna > Mythimna loreyi. The sequence goes on along the minus strand of CM056796.1, from coordinate 17,874,645 downwards.
TTCTATGAATATTGAAGCGGTTCATAACCCATTTTCATTGAAGACTCGTGTTTCACCCTGGCTTCATACAGGTGGTAATTATTTTTGAAATAATTTGATTTTGGGAAAGGCGTGAATATAATACATGGGTATGTAAGTACTCATGTGTGTTGATTTTGATTAAATATGATGGGATGGCTTTTAAGATTAGAATCTGCGATTTTTGAGTATCAAACTGAAGTAATTTTTATTTGGTTTTAGAATTAAAATGAGAAAAGTTTCTGTTTTTTTGTGGTTTTATGATAGAATATAATAAACTTTATTGTATACCAAAAGAGGAAAAAAAATACAGAAACTAAAAGCTATGGGTAGGCAAAATCGCGGTCTAGTATACTTATATATAGCAATATATCTACTAGACAACCTTAGCATGGACTATGACAAACGATATGATGTCAAAAGGACTTGCATCATTTTTGGTTTTTAGGTTATAATAAGCATATATATATTTCTGAATCAATTGCAATGCTTATTTTCCATTTGCCACTAATTCATTAGACACTTCACACAATGATTCGCAAAATTGAAAAGCTGGATTCTGAGTAAACTTTTTTCGTTCATGATTCGTAAATAAATCATAAACAAGACTTTTTTAACAGGGTCAGACTCTTACTGACTAAACACCCCACCCCGTTCCTTCTTTGACTTTCAGAAAGAGACCCTGGGTCCCAGTAGGCTTCGACCCTTTTGCAGAGTCCTTATTGCTTTGCTGACAACTCCTTGAGGCGAGCGGGAACAGAGCGCGCCGTCGACGACTCGGGCTTGGTCCGGAATGTTACCAGATAACCGGACGGCGGCGGCGTGCTACCCATTGTTCATCATCCGCAAGCCCGCGACACCAATTTAAAATTTTCGTTTCGAGTGCAGGCAAAAATGAACTTAGTGGTTTTTGGCTATATGCATTTCCTTGACTGCGGGAACTGACAAAAAAACCATCCCATTGAAGCACACGTCTAAAAAATGTCTGCGGAATCGAGAAAAACGACTGTAACCCACAGACAAACAACCAAACAAACATATTTTGATACAAAGTTTTGCAATAATAGTGTCATAAATCTGCTATCACTGCCGGTCGAGGACGGGTCATAAAATTGCATAGTTAAAACACAAAATATTGCTATCGAAATAGTACTAGCGTTCGGCGGCCATATTTATTTTGCACACGTTAATCAGTTTTGTAGTTTAAATTCACTTTGTTTAGTTCAAAGGATTTCATTTTGTTTTTATAACCGTGTCAAATGTTTGTCAAAATATTGCAGATTGAATTGATTTGTTTAGATAGTCCTTTGTTTTGTTGTTGCTGATTTGGGGATTAAATTTTGCTTTGGATATTTTTGTTGTTGCAGTATTGTTATCATGTTTATAGTTAATTGTCAGCTTTGCTCTTTCTTTCTCTTGTTTCTATATTTCTTCTTTATTTTTCAACAACCTTTACTGTCCCACAGCTGGGTAAAGGGGGAGTCCTTTGCCCAGTCCAAGTCCTTCCAAATCTTTTTTTCCAAACCATCTCGAACCAGTCCTCTCGGTACGCGTCTAAATCATCCTGCCACCTCTTTACCACTTCTTTTCTTAAACTAAAAACAAAAATTCTTCATTCAGACAAAAAAAAATGTTTAGATTTGTTTTTGGCATTGCCTCCTTTATCTAGTACCTCTTTGGATAAAGCAACAAGCTTTTCAACTCATTAACAACATCATCTGACTAACGATAGACGGGTCGAAAAGAGCTCTTTTAATAACACCTACTATTCTCGTTTTTTTTTAAGTTATTAATTTATATTTTGTTTTATTCATCGATACCTGTATTTGTACTACGCAGATTAGGCGTAACAAACTTTCACTTTACTTCACTTAAGTGATCTGTAGGCCTTTTATGACATTAGTGCAGTTTTGACATATCAGCACTGTAAGTTTTAATATTTTTGATAGCGCCAAAAAAGCGCTGTAGCGGACTTTTGTATAAATTTTTCAGTATTTTGTCAAATAGTTTCTAAGGACGTGAATGAACTATATGAACTTTAAAAGAGAATTTAACTCCTGTGTTTGTTTCGGTGTTTCTTCTTAGAGTAGTTAGCTAGGCAACATCGGCCTCATCTAGTTTAAACTGACGAAAAAAAATATGGAAAAAAGGGTTCTTGAAACCTATTTGCAATAAACATTTATCGGAAGGTAGGATAGCTACTCATTGCTCACCGTCCACAAGTTCACACACGATTTCATATTTAAAACAAAAAAAAACCTAATATTTAATCATAATAAATTATCACAAAAACTCACTTACACAACAAGTCTATCAAAAGCTCGATTACTCTAAATACCAACATCTAAAACATACGCAATTGGACAGTAACAATAACACTATAAGAACGACAATAAAACGCCTCTAGTCTCCAGTTGATATGGGGACGAGAGCCCTCCTAAGGAGATTTGGAGACATAAAAATAAAATAAATGCCCTCCTCCGTATTGCATTATAAGAACAGATGTGAATTTGTACCGTTTTCTGCGATAACCTGACGATTGGTTTTTTTTTATGGTTAGATGGCTTTTTCTTAAGATGGTTTTTATGAAATAAAGTAATAAAAAAAACCACGTGCGAGTGTCAACTACCAGACTATCGATAAAGAAAAAAAAAATTACAAAAAAAAAAAACAATAATACTACTGTTTTTATTTGTAATTTTTTTTTTGCCAAAATAAGATAGTGTAAAAGTAGTATACCTACAGGCTGGAATTGAAATCTTGGGTGGTACTCAAGATACTAATCGAATTTAAGACTGTGCTAGTGGAAAGATAATAAATCGGATGAAGTGCACTTTGCACACTTGCTGTAAGATACCATCGCACTGATCTGATAACGGAGCCGAAAGGTAGGCACAGTACGGCCTTCGAATCTTGGGGAGTCTGCAGTTGGGCTCTGCGAATTATAGCACTTGTGCACTCGTAAAAAAAAATATGGTTTACACAAATGAATGCAATTTGCAGTTCTTATTGCTGCTAAAAATTGTAATTGGCAATATTTTTTTTTACTTTTATTTTTAAGTTAGGCTCTGCGAATTTTCGCACTTGACAACTCTTACAAAAATATCCGACGACCGTACTGTGATTTCCACCTTTCGGCTCCATCATCAGATCAGTTCGATGGTATCTTACAGCAAGCGTGCAAAGTGCATCTCATCCGAATTAATATCTTTCTTCTCGGGTCTATTAGATCACAAAAATGTTCTCTATCTATCTCGGTATCAAGAGACAAGGTGCAATTAGTGTATGTTAATAGCGTTTCACCATTTAAAGTTCCAATAATAGAATGATTGTAGCGCCTCGATCCTGGCTAACAAATTCACCTTTGTCCGTACTTTCCAGACGGTGTCGTTTCAACATAGAGCGTAATGGGGTTAGGTACGAGGGAGAAGATTACAGCGATTTGATATTGCTCCTCATTATGATTTGTGTTCCTCACATGATTTATCTCAGACGCCTTTGTTAAATAAACTAGTTACGTTCAGTTAGGATTTGACAATTTCTTAAATAAAAATATTTAATTAAGAATCTGGCCTTTTTTGGTTCAAAATCATCCAATGACTTTTCTGCTCTAGGGCAGATCAGTTTAGCGTGTCAGACTTTTACAAGATAAAACACACCCTTTCGGAAGCCAAACCATAGTTCCCGTAGACTCGACCCTGCTGGACTGTAGACTGGTGCCTAAGATTTTACTAACATCTCTTTGAGGTTGTCGTGGGCTCAGTCCGGACCAGAAATTGGGGTCAGGATCCTGACAGTTGGGGCGTGACAAAGTTCATTCCCTCATGCATGCGTCCACCTCCTTCGCTGGAATTACTGCTTCACAGAAACTGCCTGCCCGAGAAACCGGTCTTAGGGCTCTGTCAAATTTAATTCGCATGCTCAATCCCTTAAGTACATTTCACAATAATTATTGCTAATAAAGTATAATTGTAGGTAGTAAGCCATATAGTATACCTACACATAGAGCAGCAGCTATTTTTTCAACTATTCATTATCATTATCATAAGCCGAAAGACATCCAGTGTTGGATACAGGACTCCCCCAACCGTTGCCACAATGATCAGTCCTGTGCATTTAGCATCCATCGGATTCCCGCAATCCTTGGCAGATCATCGGTCCACCTTGTAGGAGGTATTCCCACACTACATCTTACGGTACACGGTCGCCACTCCAGAAACTTTCGACCCCAACACTAAATTTGCTCCATCATTGCACCAACAATACCATCGAGTCGTCATCCCGCTACTTCTTCTCCCTTGACTCCTCAAAGCAGCAAAGTTCATCAGTGTCTGACGGTAATGTCGTTATGAACTCAATCAGGGAGCATTGACGACACGACGTAAGCTCAACTCGATTATGTCACATTATTCACGCTTTACCCCCCTTCCTGCCCCCTCCCGCACTTAGCAGACCCATAGTAGACTATTAGTGTACCAGAATTAAGCTCTGAATGTTCCACTATCAGGGATTCGGTTCGATTCATTAAAGGGTTTGGTGGTTCATCAAGATTTTTGGGGATGACTGTCAGCATATTTTGATTTTGCATAGTGACTTAAGTTTAATTTGATTGTCGAAGGTTTTTGAGTACCGCATCGTCTTTTTATACTTACTATATACTATAGAATTTAAGCGAGGTGTTTTGTCCGTAAAATTAAAAAAAATATCTCAAAAAAAAAGAAATCATATTTATTCGGCACACAATGAAGAAAATGAAAAAAAAGTCTGTGTTCCCTGATACCTAAAACCCGGTAATCTTGTAACCAAGAGTGAATAGGTTACTTCTAGGTAAGTGCGCTCCATCGTCAACCGCATCGTCGCTTTCCATCAGGTGAGATAGCGGTCAAATGTGAACTTGTCAGCAAATAAAAAAAGAGAATTGAATACAATAAAAAAATATAGTAATAGACTCAGTTTTTTTTATGGTGGATAAAATCATTAAATGTGAAACCCGGCCTTTTGGCGGAGCGGAAAATTATTGTCAGACTTTTACTGACCACTCACCGCGTTCCTCATTTTTGTAAAAATATAGTATGTTTCTGTAAGAACAATAAACACTTCTAACGACAAGACATCTAAATATCAAATTTTGACGTAATATTTTAAAATTGACATCGAAGGATTGGGATTGTTTAGTATGAAAAACACACTAATTTACACCTAAAATCAATACTTATACAGTCAACTATTCCAAATATTAAACTTAATAATCTACCGAACCAAAACAACAATGAAAGTCAAAAAGCTTTAGACGTATATATATGTTTAAATCAAGACCCCAAATCACAAAGCCTTGTCAACATCAAATCTCACATCTAATAACTTATACATTAACCATTATAAATTAATACCTTAAAATCCGTCTGTAAGAAACAATGTCCCTTTACCAAGAAGGGCTGGAAAGACCTTCACAGTTTGGTTGCCAATGCATTTGCTATTCCGACGGTCAATATGCATACTCTTGAATTATTTAGTTACTCCTAAATAGAGATACATAGTTAATATTCAAAGAGGTAAGGGACAGACAATATTTTGGTAGCAAATACTAGGGCTACATGCGGAGTGTAAAGGGAATGCGTGATTTGAAACGCTTTCCGAGGGTGCGCGTTATACGATTAGGGAAATACCTGGCTTAGGGACACGAGTGAATCGGGAGAAATGAGTGGGATTGTTGCTATGTGATGTAATTAAGTGTTTGTTTTGGTTGAAATTGATTTTTTTTTTCAAGTTTTCATTGAATCTTTTTTTATGGTAGGTAAAATCGTCCAATGACGAATCCCGCTCTTGACTCTTACTGAGTAAACAACCTACTCCGTTTCCCCATCGCCACGCATCTATACCAGGGCTAGAGCCTTCCTTTCAGACACAAACCCTTGGTTCCCATTGGCTTCGACCCTTTTGCAGGGTCCCTACGGTTTGCTGACAGCTCCTTGAGGCGCGCGGGTCTCATTTAATTATTTAACGTTGCGTATTTCTCATATTCTATATTATTTTGGGCCTGAAACCTCACAAACCTGTATCTAGTAAAAAGAAAAGACAAGATTACAGAAAACGTTGAGCGTGCTCGTACCAAAAGCTAAGGTCGCTGGATACAGGGCAAAGTACTTCGAGAACGGGGGTACCCTCCGCAAAATCATCAATATCTTCAGCTGCTCTCATAGCTAGTCTTCCTTGAGGAGACACAATTGTCTCTCCAATATGCAAAATTCGTGCTTGCACGTGCACAGTCAGTTCAGTTACAAACTGATCGTCATTAGGGATTTTTCACAAAAAAAGTAACCAAACACATGTTTGTAAATAATAAAATAAATTAATAGAAGCGCATTTAGTCAATAGTAGTAAAAGCCCAATCCTTCTCAAAAACCTCTTACTGTAGAGATTTTCTGTTACAGAACAGATCTGAATGAGCATAGTAACTTCTGCTCTCACTAAACACTAAAGTACAAAGTGAGAAAGAAAGAAAATAAAATCAAGTGACTAATTAAAAAAAAAAACGCATTCTTAAACACGGAATCTGGGCTTAAACTCTCGGGATTCAGTCATTTAGAAGTTATGGAGGAATAAAGAAACTCACATACATGCATGAACCCTGAAAACATAACACTCCTTTTTTGGGGCAGTCGTGTAAAAAGAAAGACAGAAAAAATGTTAATTTATTTGCTAAATATTAAAGATTTTCTCGGTAATGCAAGTTCTTTCTATGTTTTGCCATACTTAAGGTAAAAATGAAATACTAAAATACAATTAATGTGTCAAAAATTGAAATTTAAAAAAATACTATTATAGATAAATGTATAACCTGTCGTCCTTTACAATTAACAAAATAAAAATACATTTAGAATAAAAACACAAAATAAAATATCGATTAAAATTAAAAAAACTCAATTTAAAAAACAATAATATATAAAAATATGCCAATTATTATCGTAACTTTCCAAGCTAGGGTTGCCAACCATCTAATCTCTGTTCCGCAAGATTAACGACCAAAATATCGAATAGTATCACGGAAATAAATACGCCTAACTAGACACGTTGCTAATTTAGCTCCACACGTATACAAAAGGAGTTACCTGGGATGGGAATGTAACAGAATTACCCTGTCCCTCATCAGGGGTAATCAGACTATTACCCGTTCTGAATACGTTATCACTGTGTTCCAATAATGAACAGTAGGTATATACTCTATACACAGCGTAGGTTTTGGTAAATTGATAGAATTACAACCCTAAAGGCAAATGTGTTGCCTAATTTTGGTATGCAGAAAAAATAAAGCTGATTTAACTGAATTGAATACGTGATCTAAATCGATGTTGTTAAGAGATAAAATTATTTGTTTGTTTGTAAAAAAAGCATCGTTCCTGTAGCCTTTTATTATTTATTTATTACATACTTTATTGTACACCAAGACTAAAACATAACATTGAAAGGAAAACTTATAATAAAAAAAAAACATACACTCGGCGATTTCTTCCAGGCATCCCTTTTTAAACTAGCTCGAAGTTATCTTTTTTCGGTAGGGAATTATTGTAAAAACACGAAGATTTTAATTAATAATCTGACATTCTCTCTGTACTCAGGGCGAAAGATGTTATTTAGTGATTCCCCAACTAAAAAAAAAGTTCCAATATCTTGATTAAGATAGCGGCCAAACCCATGGTAAAAAGGTAGTGAAACGTAAAACAGGTAATTTTGTTAAATATACTTTCCAGTCGCGTATATTTAAATTGAAAGTCTAAACGTTGTATTGTGTAAAAATGTTTTAATGTATGTTACAACATTATAACATTGTTTCGAAGTCGATGAAACGATGTCAGAAAATGGAAATTAGTTTGTACGCAATTTTATTGTTTGGTCCCAACTTGAAACTTCGCATAATTAATAACCCGAACCAATAAAATATATATTATTAATTTCAATGCCACTTTTCGTTGTAATTTTAAACTCAAGAACGGGCTGATCTATCCAAACCAAATGTTTAAGGCTTTGTTCGGACTATTTAGTAGATGCTTTATGTAGTTTGCACAAAATCGGTCAAGCGGTTTTTCATTTATCACACTTTTCTGTTGCTGGGAGCGAAGCCTCGGGCAAAAGCTAGTAAATATATAAAACTAACCCTATACAAATATTTAGGGGGTGCCAAATAATGCATGAGAGAATGTTTATTCTTGAGTAAATAAATTTAAAACTTGTCACTCTCTCTCTCTAACAGAAATTAATAAAATAGACTGTCATTATTAGTTTTTGAAACTTAAAGAGGATTTAAGTTTTTATGCAAACATTTTCGCGAGCGAAGACGCGGGAATAATGTTAGTTATTACAAAAAAAAAGATAAGTTGAATTAAAATTACACTAAACACGGCAAATAATTTGGATCAAAATGGCCATCATCGGTACGGTTACCTTTAATAATTGAAACCCTACAATTTGTTATTGCGCGTTGTAGGTCAAACGCTATTTCGGCATTGAAGGTCGGTCGCCATTTTAGATCAAGCTACATACTGCGAGTTATAATCGGATCGATCCAAAACAATGTTTGTTACTATTACTATTATGAATCTACACTAATATAATAAAGAGGTAAAGTTTGTTTTTTTGTTTGTAGGGGGTAATCTCTGGAACTACTGGTCCGATTGGAAAAATTTAAGCAACAATAGAAAGCTGCTTTACTCCTGAGTGACATAGGCTATATTTTATGTACGCGGGCGAAGCTGCGGGCAAAAGCTAGTTCTTCAATATTTTCATTGAAAATCGAAGGAAAATAATCATAAACGCCAGCCGATCATAAAAACCTCATTAGTCAAATTAGGAACCATTTGTCTCGCCCAGAAAGGAGTATGACAATTCAGAATTCTTTTGATGCACTCAAATCGTGTTCGGGGAGAAAGCACCCTTACAAATAAAATAATGGGGTGCCATGAAGGGTGTAATTTACAGGATTTTCCTTTTCATTTTAAGATGATTTCACTGCAGAGGGGCGATTGGCGTGACTTGCCGTAGGGGTTCGCACAGACTTACGCAAAGCATTTTGGTGGGTTATTGTCAAGTATGAGATTTAGCGGATTTTGATGGTTTTTTTACTCGATGGGGGAAAAGTACGCAGTTAGATATATGTACCTAAGTGATAAATAATACGCGCGTTTTATTATACCTGGTTCACACTTGACTGACTAATTGTTGTAATTTGTGTTGTTGTTTTATGTGCATATATTTTGGGAAAAATAAAAACTGTTTTTTCTTTCTATTTTTTTGATACGATAGTGATAAAGTAACATTTTACTGAATTTATAATAATATTTACTTCTCCAAAAACAATTACCACGAATTACATTGATTGACATAGGCTTTGATTTATTCGTTAGGTAATTTTCACTAACAATGGGCCTAATTAGAAGATTTAAAATCACCCAAAGGGCAATGGAAAGAGCTATTCTTGGAATTTAATTACGTAATTGTATCTGAAATGATGGCCCATACCCTCTCCTAGAAAGGAGGCCTGTGTCCCAGCAGTGGGAATAAGGCTGATGATGATGATGAGGGTGATAAACAGAAATGAGAATACATCTGCATGGATCCAAAGTTATTGACATTGAAATTTAAGTGGCAGTGTGGGGCACATTGCTCACAGAACAGGTGATCAATGGGGATGCAAGCTTCTTGAGTAGAGATCACGTAGCTGAAGACGAAGGCCCCCCACAAGGTTGACCGATGCAGATGGCCTGGCGAGGGTCCCGGGAAACTGACACATGCAAGATGCAGAAGACCTACCGGGGAGGCTTATGTACAATTTTGGACGTCTTCGCTGAAAGCTGAATACTTAAATTGTATATCATAGAAAGATCTATATCCGAAATAGGATGAATCTTTTATTCAGTATACTGAGCTAGAGCAAAAAGAACTTCATATTTTCAGACTGATAAAAAAAATGGTTTAGTAGTATTTAAGTTATATTTTAACGTGCCATGGTATGGCCTCTGTAATAATTTGTTGCTAATAAGCAAATTTAAAAAAATAAAATGTAGAATCAAATTAATATTATAATAGTGAAAGTTTGTACATGTGTGTGTATGTTTTAATCCTTAACACTGAAACAACTGAACGGCCATGAAGTTATCACACAGATGGAAGATACTTTTTATCTAGAGAGTACGTTTCCTTAGACACTTATCTACATTTGCACTAGGACAATTCTCTACATTGGTAAATCTACTGTCAAAATTAATTATCGATACGTCAAAAGCCGGGGTTCCCTCTGAAGAAAGCCCGGTTTTTAACATTTTGATTTCAATCGGTCATATCTAAACATTTTCCCAGCTCTATCTGAAGTAGGGAGCATGCGTTTAATAACACTGAAGGCGAAACTGATTTATCGTCCTCAATGACGATAACATTACGCAATAAACTTGCTTTTAACCATTGCTAAGCTAACTAGTTTCATTTGTGTTCTCTTGTACCCCTTTGCTAGCCTTTCTCATAAAAATTGCGACGTGAAAAACCGGAGGCTTGTGATAATGATACCAACTTTATGGTTGTTATCAGAGGACGTGTTCCACTCGTGTACCAAATTGCACCCCAATTCGTTAATTTTCAATCGTACCTCCCTTACACCTAAAATGGGAAGTGATTTTATTTTATCATTTCTACACTAACGTGTGATATATTATTGGATAGATATGTATAAATGATTAGGAGTCCCGTAAATCTTTTTTTGATAATGTTAGTTCGGAAATAATGGCTCCAAAAGTAAAAAAAAACAATGTTTAAGTCGCCCTGTGACTTTGAACTATAAGTTTAGAAAATATGAAAAAACTCAGCGAATAACAAAGCAGTGCAGCGGTTGCGCTGCCAGTGTACTGTCGTTACGTATGATTTGAAGGCGCCCAAAGAATGGGAGACAACAGTTTACCAGAAGTACAGTAAGATAGTATTTCTGTAAGTAGTTTATGACAATATGTCCGGTATTTTTATTGTTTTTATGAGTTTCAAATGTGTACGAATGTAAACAGTGTGACGAAGATATTTTCAATTGAAAAGTATTTAAATAAAAAAAACCGTTGCCTGAATATCGCCGTGTGACACCGACAAATGAAACAAAAAAAAACAATCACAGCAAATCACTGTGACGGTGACAGTTCGAAAACCAAAAAAATAAATGAAATAAAATAAAAAAAAAAAACACTTCGTTTGCGTTACTTTTATTAAACGGACCGCAACGAAACGGACAGTCGTGTAATTGTTTTTCATTGCACAGTAATTGACTTGTGGTGGTCGCTCGATAAATGTTTTTGCATTTAATCGCCCGAAAAACGGGGGTGAGAGATTTTGTCCACGGCGCCCGTGTCTGGGACACTGTGCATTCATTTATTCCACGGTGATAAATGAGATTTCGTTTTTTTTATTCCCAAAAAAAAACAATTTGTTTTCTCATAAAGTAAATTTGCTTTTTTTCGGTGATTGGTTAAATAAATGAATGTAGCAATTATCTGAGCTTAATATCGACGCTTCAGTTTCGTTTGTGAATTTAAAATGAGCCGGTTCAACGGACTGGAGCAATAAAAAGGCTTAATTCTTTGTACAGAGGATATTTTGTTTAATCTTGTTTTAAGTATTGCTTTATTTTTTGTTCCTGATAATAGGCTCGCGCTTGACCACTAGCTTTTAGGTTAGAAAGCGACAATGTAGTCAACTATGGAACACGCTTGTGTAAAAGTAGCGTAATTACTCTTGGTTTAAAGATCCCTAGGTTGTAGCTAGCAGATGCTTATGGGTTCCAAATCTACGGTGTACCGGTCCACCGTAGGCGTGGGCTTACGATAGGCGAGCAATGGGTAGCTCGCTGTTCGCCCATCCAGAAACCGTCCGAACCGAGCCTAACGAGTTGTTAGGAACTGTAGGCCTTTAGTAGGGTCGAAGCCTTCTGGGGCAAAGTGTTGATGCAATAATGGACCACTTTGGCCCTGGAACTAAGGCAAGAAGGAACGGTGGGTCGTTTAGTCAGTAGTTTAGTCTAAAACTGTCTCCCGTTACGCCCAAGGGCGGGATTCGTCATTTGATGATTTTTTCCACCATAAAAAACCGCGTAACGCTGTTCGTCATGTGGTCCTATGATGAAACGGGCGGTGCAATTAGATTATACTTCGTTAAACACCAAGCGAACGCCGCTTTTGCGTACTTTGTAAAATATTACGCGTTCTATTTGTAAGAAAATTATCCAACAATCTGTCGAAGGTGTCGTTAAGCGGTTGGATCTAGGGCCTGATACAGAAAGCAGTACTGATACGGCATGCTAAGGTTCCCGTCTCTGGAGTCCTAACCACCGGTAGCTTGCATCCTGTTTCCGACACCGGCGGACTACTATTTTTTATATTTTTTAATGTTTTATTATTGTTTTTTTTTTAATATTTAAAAACATGTAAAATATGACAATTAGCTCAATAAACGGAAGAATAGCAATTAAATTAAAGTGATCATAATAAGAAAATACATTACGATATTCATTGCCAAATGAACTTCACTCAAAAATATCCCACCAAAAACCTCATACTGTTCCTTTTATGAAGCAAAATAGAGGGGTATTTTCATTCATTCATTGAAAGCTTAACTAAAAAGAGTAAAAACAAAAGTATTTTTCTTAAAACACTCAGGTATCATTTACAACAGATTCCAATACTTTACATTGCCCCTTAAAGGCAAGAACAGATGTTAGTTCGGTCCATTGTCTCCTGCCAATAAATTCTATGGTTCCCATGTATGGTGGGGACAATGTGGAATTATTACCAGCGGTTAACATACATCTCGCACCTTCGAGACGATAGGAAAACATAGCTGCATTAACTAGATTAGGGATTTTGTTTATTGTTTTTTAGTTGAAAGGACTTGTTGCGATTACTTTTTTTCTTTATTCTTTATTGTATACTAGCGATCCGCCCCAGCTTCGCATGGGTGCAATGGTGATATCAAATATATTATGCTTGTATTATATCTGTAAACCTTCCTCTTGAATCACTCTATAAAAAAAAACCGCATCAAAATCCGTTATTTAGTTTTAAATATCTAAACAAATATAGGGACAGCGAGAAGCGACTTTCTTTTATACTATGTAATAGTAAAGCCTTTAATATAGTATACAGTAGTTAGACAATTTATGTACAGTTTTATGGCGAGTTTAACTCAACAATGAGTTTTCTCCCAGTAAACCTTTGAATTCCACAGAGAGAAAACAACCAATTTTTTTTTGTTTTTATGAATTAAAAATTTTGATTATAATATTATGAAGAAAAAACATCTCTTTCTCCATTTCTCCATTAATACCTATGCAATTATAAGTGGCATGTTTTTTTTAACGCTGGTGGAGGCGATATCAGAAGTTAGTTTAAGATAAATAAGTAAAAAAATATATAACTTTTTCACCCATAGCCTTACCATTTTAATTTACCAAAAAATTTTATTACACTAAAAACATTATAATAGGACATAAAAAACTTCGTTTGAGACACAACCTTTCATCTTTTGACAGGCAAAAGAAACTCTTCAACGCTTTCAATGCTACGAGAAATGAGCTCACCTCTTAAAGGAAGGCTCCTTAGAAAATGACGTGACTTAAAGGACATAGCAAATAAAAAAAAACGCGTCTCTATGGCCGAGTTTTCTAAAAGAGAGGGTCTTGGACATAAGGTGACGAATGGTGAGAAAAATGAAAATGCTGTGACGACTTGTGTAGTTAGATTCTGAAAGAAATGTACTTTTGCACAATCTGGCCTGTCAGTCTAGTAGTTAGTGACCCTGACTGCTATGCCGGAGGTCATGGGTTCGATTCCCACCCGGGACAAATGTTTGTGTGATGAGCACGATCATTTGTCCTGTGTCTGGGTGTAATTTATCTATAATATGTATGTATTTAGACATATATAAGTATGTTTATCAGTTGTCTAGTGCCCATAACACAAGCTCTGCTTAGCTTGGGACTAGATGGCGTTGTGTGATAGTTGTGGACATATTATATTATATATCTTAACACTAAGAGTACAAAAAAAATACCGACTATGTCAAAAATAACTTTTCTTATGGTAGGTAAAAATCATCGAAAGAAACAGTGTCAGACTCTTACTAAGGGACTCTGCAGAAGGGTTGAAGTCAACTGGGGTCCCGGTCCGGTTTCTAAAAGGAAGGTTATGCTCTGTATTGAAGGCTAAGAAGGAATGTGGTGGGTCGTTTAGTCTGTAAGAGTCTGACACTGTTTCCCACTCCGGCAAGGGCGCGATTCGTCATTAGACGATTTTTCCCAACAAAAAAAAACGCCATCTAGTCCCAAATTAAGCAATAGTATGAGTACTAGATAACTCACAAATGAACTGAAAAAAAAAAATGTTTTATCATAGAAAATACACAGTTTCCGTGAAAGTTAAGTCGCAGGAAACAGCTAGTCAGTAATAAAATATTTCTTTGTGTAATGCAAGTTCCGGGAAAAGAACAGTTAAATATACTAAAAATAATACACCAAATAAATACTCGTAAAGAGATAAATACTCGTGGTTAACAACATACAAAGTCATCGGTGTTCCCAGAAATAATGATTATGCAATTATGTATTCGTATGTTTAACTGAGATTGAAAATCTACATCTACACTAATATAATAAAGAGGTAAAGTTTGTTTTTTTGTTTGTAGGAGGTAATCTCTGGAACTACTGGTCCGATTGGAAAAAAATTAGCAACAATAGAGAGCTGCTTTACTCTTGAGTGACATAGGCTATATTTTATGTACGCGGGCGAAGCCGGTGACAAAATCTAGTATGAAATAAAATAACAACGAAAAATTCATTTTCCTTTAGTTAATTTAAAAACTTGAGCCTTGAAGTAACGCCGGCGTTCGCTCACCTATTGTTTTTTCTATTATGTCTCTTATTATGGTACCCGAAATTTATTATTTTAAGAAAGAGGGTCAATGCGTTCGAGGAGATGAATGATTTTATTGACTTTGATTATTCATCACTTAGTGAGAAATGAGTATATTAGAGGAAGTCTGAAAGTGGCGCCAGTGACTGAAAAGTTGAAAGGAAATCGTTTGTCGTGGTATGGTCATGTTAAGAGGAGAGATGAAACGCATGTCACAAAAAGAGTTTTGAGTTTACACGTAAATGGATGGAGAGGAAGGGGGAGGCCAAAGAAGAGATGGATGGATTGTGTGAGGAGTGATATGAAAGAAAAGGGAGTTAATGATAGTGTGACGGGTGACAGGACAGAGTGGAAGAAAAAAACATGTTGCACCGACCCCAAATAAAATGGGATAAGGGTAGGATGATGATGATGATTATTCATCACTTCAGCTGAAAGATATTTTTTCAGTCAATTTTTGGATATAAGTCCTCCAATTGACTACCGGCCGATCTGGCGACACTGTATCAATTTAAAAAAAAATCGAACCTCTGAAAATCCACAAACAGAAAAGAAAACGAAATTTATCCATTTTTTTTTCTAACAAAAAGTATTGAATATTAACTACGTTTTTTTTTATAAAACACAGTTACGATGCAGTGAAGTCGAAACCCGGGACAGTACCTACAAAATACTCTGTAACCGACTTTAAATTGAAAGACTGGAACTAAAGAACTCATCAACATTTTAAAGACCGACTTCCACTCCACTCCGAACAGTAAATCATTTCAGAAACCATCAGTTTGAAGTTCTGAAACAAATTCAGTCTACAATGGCGATGAGTCGTTGCCAATTAATTGCGCGGGAAGTCAACACGCGCATTTGATTTCTGTCAGCGTACAGATTTAGAGGAATTTTGTATTTATTTTTGACGGTAAAATAGGTTACTGTTTTTAGGGTTTTTAGTAAAATAAAAATTTATTTGCATAGATTCTAGGTAGTATAAAAAAAGTAGGTAATATAAAATATCACAATCTATCGCAATCTACCATAAATTAGGCATACAAACATTTGTGTCGTTGTTGAATTTAAAATTATCAAGTCTGCTTATTTATTTTATTAGTATGGCCTATCGACAATTTTTTTCAGATTATATGGAATAAACTTCTAGAAGATTGTCCTGTATATACATCGTGAAATTTAAATGGTTGTTTTCCCGCGGCAGAATGACTTGCCATAAGGAGTACTTTTGAAGCATAAAGTAAAAACAAAAAATTAAAAAGTTTTTTTTTATAAATAATTATTAAAAATATTTATCAACTCAAAAAAGCGAAGACAATAGTAACATTAGACCTAATTTGTAGGTACTACTAGAGTCGCATGAGCAGCCCGCCGTCGAAGAAACCGATTCATTGAATATTTAATCCAAAATAAGCTCTCGCACGTTGTGATACGTCATAATTAGCTTGCACTCTACAGGTCCATTTTTTGTTTTTAATATTTTATTTTTTTATCAAACGTTTGTATTACCAAGACACAACCATTTTGCTTAGGGAAAACAACCATTTAAATTTCACGGTGTATAAACCATCACAGGCGTGCAAATCTTTCATAGAGTTTGCGTGCTTTCATAATCTATACACCGTTACATTTTGAACGTTTTAATCCTATGGAGGGTACCTGATTGACCCTCCATACATAAGTACATGAAACATATAAATAAAATATTACCTACAGGTTATTGAACTGACCCATGCGATGGGTCCTCATGGTGTGGGCATCTTAACCCACCTATTTAACCGCATGCTCCTCACCGGAAAGATCCCTAGTCAATGGAGACTGAGTATTATCACTCCAGTCTTCAAAGGCATCGGTAAAGGCAAAGGGATCGGTGCAGGAGTGTGGCGACTACCGGGGGATTAAGGTTATGTCCCACACCATGAAGCTCTTCGAGCGGGTGATTGACTCTCGGATCCGACAGGAGTGCACCGTCTCGGGATGTCAATATGGGTTTCGACCAGGCCATGGCGCCATGGATCCCATCTTTGCCCTAAGGGTTACCATGGAGGGATACAGATCGAAGAATACGCCTCTGCACCTCTTGTTCCTAGACATGCAGAAGGCCTTCGACTGTGTCCCCTGTGATGTGATCTGGTGGGCGCTGAGATCCAAACGAGTGGCCGAGACCTATGTTGACATCATCCGAGATATGTACCGAGACTCCGGTTCTGTGGTTCGGACCGCTGTTGGCGATACGAAACCCTTCCCCATCACCGTCGGAGTTCACCAGGGCTCTGTCCTTAGTCCGTTTCTGTTCAGCGTGGTGCTGGACGTGCTGTCCTCCACCATCAGGGACTTACATGAGCAGCCGCCATGGCTGCTCATGTATGCAGACGACATCGCGCTGGCGGACTCGGACAGTGGGCGCTTGGTTCGACGTGTGGCAGCGTGGAAGGAATCGCTGGAAAACGGCGGTCTGAAAATTAATGCGGCGAAGACCGAGTACTTGGCCTGTAACACAATTAACGCTGCTCCTGTTCGCATTGGCGAAGACACAGTTGAGCGCACGGAACAGGTCAGGTACTTGGGATCGGTGCTCCACGAGTCCGGGGACGTCGATTGCGACGTCGAGTCACGTATCTCGGCGGCCTGGGCGAAATGGCGTGAGGTGGCGGGGGTTATCTGTGACCCCAAAATGCCGGTTAGGCTCAAAGGACAGGTCTATAAGACCATCATTAGGCCTGTCCTTTTGTATGGCAGTGAAGCGTGGCCTGTACTTGAGCGACATAAGCAAAGCCTGCGTGTCACGGAAATGAATATGCTGCGCTGGATGTCTGGAGTTTCGCGGAAAGACCGCATTAAGAACTCCCGCATCCGGGGCAGCCTTCAGGTCCGTGACATAGCAGATAAACTGCAGGAGGGTCGCTTACGCTGGTATGGCCACGTTTTACGAAAACCGGCAGACTACGTGGGTAACAGATGCCTCGCCATGCCGCCTCCGCCGGGACCCGGAAAACGAGGTAGGCCTAAGAGGCGTTGGATCGACGTCGTAAGGGACGATATGCGTGCCAATGGGCTTAAGGCAGAGGACGCAAAAGACCGAGCGTAGTGGAGACGACTAGCCAGGAAAGCGGACCCCGGGCACCGAGGTGAAAGCCAAGGTAGCAACCGGGACTTACGCTAGGCTGATGATGATGAATATTGAACTGACCCAGCTGGCATTTACTTAAAGAAATCAATTCCGAATGTGCGTAAATAAATTCGTGTTTAAAAAAAATACTTTTTTTTTATTTTAACTTTACAAATCAATAGTGTTTCATGTACCGTTTGACTCTCCAAGGGATTAAAATTTTTCGGTATATGAATAAATAAATACCATCCCAATTCACTTTTATGTGTACAACCACGTGCCTTTCTCTCAAAAGCTTCAAAATTTACAAGTTAAGCAAAGTATTTTGAAAACATGACAGAGTTTGATCGCTCCAATGGCTCGCCGGGATCTGCTATTAGCGAAATACCACAAAAGTTGTTTAAAGTTCACTGTGGAATACATAATAGGAGGGTATAGCCTTTTAAGTATTATGGCGCTTCCTCTTTCAATATTTTGAGAGAGCTTTTGTAATGATTTTCGTTTTATTATCGGCTTGTAGTCGTGATAGCGTAGTGGTTCAATTTTCGCGTCAACTTTCAATCCTGTTCTGCACATAATTATTTATTTTTCACTCATAAAAGGCCAGAAACTAGTGCACGGTTCCAATATAACTGGTGGTTTTCTATGGTGAAGGAACAGTAAGAAACTTTATGCTTTTTTCAAAAATGTTAAGAATATATCTACAATATTTCCCTGTTCTAGTGTAAAAATCTTGTATCACAGTGCTTTTCATCGAATTTCTCTGAAACTGCTCGACCGCTTTTTATTATTTTTTAAAATCATATCTGGTAAGTCTGAGAATTGGATGTACTTAATATTTTTTATTTATTTTACGTTTTTCTTTATTGTTCTTGTCGTCGAAAGACTTAAAAGTATTACAGCAAACATCTTTCATCCCATAACAACTTACATACTACTTTTTGCACCGTCCCGCAGCTCGAAGACGTACCGTCTACCGGTGGCGGC
Organism: Mythimna loreyi; assembly: GCA_029852875.1. NCBI lineage: Eukaryota > Metazoa > Arthropoda > Insecta > Lepidoptera > Noctuidae > Mythimna > Mythimna loreyi. The sequence continues at coordinate 17,855,601 of CM056796.1, read as the reverse complement.
GGCGTCGTGCCGTTGCACGGTGGCTGCTGCCGTGCCTTGAACGTGTGTCCAAGCCATATGTAGTTATCTTGGTTTCCTGTGGATTTCTTTATTTCCGATGCGATTACGCAAGAAATTTCCGAGCATAGCCCTTCCCATCTCCCTTTGGTAGACTTCACGCGTTTCGATGAGGCCCAATAGTTGTGAGTGACCACTTTTCAGAGCTATAATATGTATTCATTGGCAAAACGTATTGGTCATTAACTGTCATCTTGAGACTACGAGTGATACCGCGCAGTTTCCCAAACACTGCCTAGCCGAGTCGAATTTGACGATTAGATTGATCGTTGAATCGACATTTTTTTCACTATTAACAATTTCACTATTAACAATTAACAACACTTGTTTTCTAACTAACTATAAATTCAAAATGTAACAACTTCGACGAAGAAGTATTTTCATGGTGATCATACCTATTCGCTTTTGTGCCAAAAACTGTAATACCGCGATAAAAGGATTTTGATTTTTAGTTCCCTTGTGGCGTGACAGATGTCGGTAGAAGTCTATTATTTTATTTATAAAAATGATTAGCTCTTCGTTAGTCTCGCTAAATCTCGAGAACAGTTGAACCAATTTGACAATTTCGGTCTTAAAATATTCGTAAAAGTTCAAGGAAGAGACGAAATTTAAAAAAAAAATCCTTGTTAGGCGCTACAAAGTTTGCCCAAGCAGTTTAAAATAAAAACAAAACTGATATGAGGTGACAACCCGTTGGCTATATAGGCCAATAGCCTTTTGTAACAATTACCTGGTCTACATATAGTCTTAATTGCTCCAGCACCATTTCAGCCAATTTGCCAATATTACTAGTATTGGTATTGATTGAGGGTGTAATTACCTTTATAGGGCAATGAAAAAGGCGTAAAGATATAAGCAGCTTTAAATTAGGCTTTTGTTAATTTGATTTCAGTTTTAGATCTTGTAATTACAGACACAATTAAAAAACAATAGGTGTGCGAACGCTGACGTTCGCGTGGGGGCTTAATGAATTAAGAAAGCAAAAATATTTAATTGAAACAATCCGCCCTTAATGCCTCCTTAATGAGTCGTGTGAGAGGGGGCACCAACAGCATTCTGAAGGTATTTGCGGAAAGGCTGGATGGGCCTACAATAGATATGTTTATCAAGCTCCTTGTATTCCATGGAGCTCGATAAACCATTTTAATTAGTGTAACGGATTGGCTGATGACAGACTAACATAGTAATAAGTTTTTGTCAATACCCACTTACACAGTATGGGCCTTGATTTCATCACCACTGCTCTCAAAACAGTGAAGGAAAACATCGTGAGGAAACCGGCATGTTCTAGGATATGAGACAAAAATTCGAAGACACGAGACATCCACCAATCCGCACTGGGCCCGCGTGGTGGATCACGGCCTATTCCCTCTCCTAGAGAGGAGGCTGGTGTCCCAGCAGTGGGAACGTTAATAAGGCTGATGATGATGTTGATGGGCCTTGATGCCTGGAAATATAAGTTTTATTTTTAGTCATAACAAATACACTCTTTATAATAATAATATTATTATTTTTGAAGATGGTTAAACTATTGCAAGAACCGACTAACACTATACCATTAAAATATATAAGTTATGTTGTTATCCTCTTGCTGTAAGCACGTACCCTACATCTAGGGTACGCTTCGCGGCAGTTAAAGGGTCCTCTGGAGGCAAAGGACCTTAACAGGCCAGGAGGTTTACGGATTTGAACAGGTTTGGCGAAGAAAATGAATTGATGCTTGAAGACAGAAAAAAAAATTATACTGGGTTTTTTATGATGGGAAAAATCATTGAATGACGAATCCTGCCCTTGTGCGGAACAGGAGACAGTGTCAGACTTTTACTGACTAAACGACCCAGCGTTCCTTCTGGCCTTAGTTCCATGGACCCGGTGTTCCGCTTTCGCATCAACCCTTGGCCCCAGAAGACTTCGATCCTGCAGGGTACAGTTGCTGACAACTCTTTTAAAAACTTTATAGTATGTACACCAACTTTTTCTTCTTCTTGCTAGCACTTTTTAGACATGCTGGTGATTATACGCCGTCTTCATGAGACAATCCAAGAACTTTGAAAGTGGGACACGTTTGGACGAAACACGCGTGCAGTATGTGCTCATGGAAGCAATCCAGGGCGGTGAATTTTCGCGACTGGCCCTAGCTCTGGTCATGGTTTGAAGCGAACAGGCATGAAAACCTTGAAGCAGCCTAGCTCTGCGAAGATGGAGTTACCGTAGCCGTCGAATGCAAAAACCAATTGATAGTGCAGAAGGTTGGTAACACAGTAAAAATATAACATGCCTTCTCGCTGCATCCAAGAATTTTGGATACGTTCCGTTTTGGATACTTTGTAGTACTATAACCAGTTTGGTACAGAGCTTTTAAGGATCTTGCTACAAAGCAAAGTGACATATCGTCATTATAGCCTCCAAAATGATTGGTCCTACGCATCTTGTATCCATCGCATTTCCACGACTCTCACCAAATCATCAGTCTACCTTGTGGGAGGCCTTCCAACTTTGCGTCTTCCGGTACCCAGATACGTATGACACAAACAAATGACACTGTAACAGGTAACGTAACTCGCAAAAAACTCCAAAAAATTAATAGCCTCAATTAGAATAAAATTCACTTCACCCTCGAAATTTTTTTACCGAAACAAGGTAATGACAGCGGTTAACTGTCGCTATCTGCGGGGCCCGACATAAGTGTTGGTTGAACGAGCAATTTGCTGGGGTTATTAAATAAAGAACTTTTTTTGTTTGCCACACAAACTCGTTTCAGTGAGCGTGACGAGAGGCAAGTTACACGAAAACGTAAAAAAAATATGCCGTTTTTTGCAGGGGTTGTTTGTTTTGCTAAGTGAAATTTTATAATCGTCTTTTTTATGTTATGATGATTTAGCAGGTAAACATAAACAATAATGGTCGCATGAAGAGATCTTCGATGTTAAAAGCGCTGGCCTCGGTCGGTTCCTGAATAGGTGAACATGCAATGTATTTGTTACTAACCTTGAAGGATCTTATTCAGTAGTGGGATGTTACAATCTGACAATAATCAGTATTAGAACAGTGTAGATAATATTTTTGGTGATGCTTTCACTAGAAGATCAATTTCACCTTAACTCATCATAGACATCCCGTGACTATTTCATTATTCGTCTGGCTTTCAATTATTTGCCATGGTTTAGGCCATAGTACGAAGCATAAAAACATAATAATAATGTAATAATAATAATAAAAATGTTTATCCATCTCCACAAATTACACATTATGTAGGAGGATAATCTTAAAGTTAAATATGCAAGTTGACAGTTACGTAATTGTAATTTGTAGAAGATCTGGAGTCTAAACTAAGCCTAGGCCTGTACTATAGAACTCCAAGCCCCAAAAACAAGGAGAGCAGTCACCTCCGCCTGCAAAATAGTAATGCAAATAAAAGAGACTGAAAACCAGATTGAGAACTCAACATAAAGCCGAGAACACACACGTAGAAGATACGTGTGTGTTCTCGGCATTATGCTGAGTTTTTGAGAGATTTTTTTATGGTTTTAACTTCTTTCCTTCTTTTGATTTTTTTTTGTTTTTACTTGTAAATTAGTATTAAGATTGCGTTATTTCTCGCGAATAAAAAGTTTTTCTTCTGTTTATTCTTGGAGGCGGAGAAAAGTACGACGGAGAAGCAATCCTTACGTCACATCAGTTGCAGGAAACGACACACAGTGGGAGATTTTTTACGACTAACTTTTGTCAGCGGCTTCGTCCGTGTGAAAGGAGAAAATGTCCCCAAGTACTACCACTCCTAATATAATACGTATTCTATGTCCGATTCGAGGTCATGGGAATACGTGTGCCCATACAAATCCATTCATCCGTTTGTACCTGAAGCATTCATAAAAATAATCTTAAACTCCCGTTCTACAAAAAAAGTAAGTTCAAAAGAACGCTTCAATTAATTTCAGTCACTTTTTCCTGCAAGAAAATCCCTAGTTTAAAAATACACTTAAAACAACTTTTAACAACATAAACACCCCAAAAAGATTATTTTATCAAATACTTTGTAACCTCTAAGTACAGTTCATTCAATTTACCTTGGTATACATTTATCGCTCCCCAAAACCATCCAGGATGCCACAGTGTAAAAATATTTGGCTGAAAAATTTGGTGTACTGCAAAAAAGTTTGGCTTCCAGAATAGATTATTTTAGTCTGTGTTCTTACAATTTTGTAAGATTGTATTATGGAATTTAAAATGTTTAATAAGGGAAACTTGTGTGAGTTTTAAAGCCAAATTTTGTGTTGAAATAAGTGTGTGGTGTGGAATATGAAGGAGTTGCTTAGTATTGTCGATTGTGTGACGTAATATTATGGTGCAGCTCCCCTGTTATAAAGACTATGGTTTTGAGTGATCTGTGTGTTGAAATTACGTTACATCTACATCTGTTGTATTTTTTAATGATATCATACTTTCACTTGATACAGATAGTCAAAGATAGATAATATGTCAGCCAAATTGTCGGCCAGTTAAGATTGACACCTTCCAGGGCTACGAATTGTTCGAAGAAGTTACCGCAATCCTTCTGACACTAAAGAGCAGGACAAGTCAGGTATTTAATGTTTTCCCTCTTAAGAAAATGGAGCAGATTGTGATCACACCTAAATGATACAGAAGTTGGTGGGGCAATTTTAAATATTTATAAAAAAAAAACCTTCTGGGAAAGACATAGTCTACGATTGGCTTATTGCTCTTATCCAAATTAAACTTTTACTCAAGCTCAAAAGTCACCCGAGGGATGTCAAAGAGGAAAGTGCCTTACACCTTGCAAGCAAATCCCTAACAGCGCTTAAAAAAGCAGTCATTGTTTAAACTACAGCGAATTAAGTCTAGGCAATTACACATAGAGCGCTTAGAGTGTATTCCCACGGCGCTGCAGCGCTGTGTCGTGTCTGGTTGAATCGGCTGCAACCGTCGAGATTTCCCCTGGGCGTGACGTCTGTTCGCTTTGGTCAATGACCTGGTAAAAATGTTGGGGTGAAATTTATGCAGCGACTATGGCAACGCGGGCGAAAAATTTGGGAAAATGCCCGGACATCACTCTGATTCAAATCATTGATTAGCTAGTTCTAAGCAGAGACTTCTACCAGAGGCCAAAGTCTGCTATTTTCAAAACATTGTCATTCCGACACGATTCCATTGTCATTTTGCTAAAAGACGCCATCATATTAGTAGATACCAAACTTGTCAAAATCAACAGATTTGAAATCAATGATCGACTATTCTGACACTATTGTAATAGCAGACTTGAGGCCCTGGTGGAAAGGATCAGATGCCCTTAAAGCAATCCATTTTAGAAGCTTAACTGAACTGTTTAGGGGTCAGAACTATATAGGGTATATAATTCCATCTACTTGTCTCGCTCGCACGCCTTGCATTTTATCACAAATTTTATGGCAAAGGGAACCCCCCAAATTTTGCCAGCAAACCATAGGGAACCTGCAGAAGGGTAGAAGCCAACTGGTGCCAAGGGTTCGCGTCTGAAAAGAAGGCCCTGGTATATATGGCATTATAGGAATGGGGACCTACCCCATTCCTACATTGCCATATAGTTGTTTGAAAGAGATATGTTTAGTCAGTAAGAGTCTGACACTGATCTTCGTTCCTCCCAAGGGCAGACTTTGTCATTGGATGATTTCTACCTACCATAAAAAAATCCAATCCTAATTTGAAAAATATTCAGACCAATTTACCAATCAGAATGTCCTAATTAGTCCTGGTATAAGTACAAGACAGTAAAGAGAATCACCCACATATTATGGCTACTAAACATAGACTCGCCAAAAAATGTATGTGGAGGAGTTTTTGGGAATGAGGACAAAACATTTGGGACTATTTCCGTACTTGTGGGGATTAGCCTCGCTTGCCAAGCTACAATCGTGTCGTTTCTATTCCCTTGCATTGAACCGAGAGTCTGTCACGCCTCCTATTCCTTTATTTTGACGTCATCTTAACGCTCAGTCACCTACGTGCCCAACTTAAAAAAAAAACGGAGGCGTGGCTTACTCAAAGCGTTCGACGCAGGAGAATAGAAACTTGGCTAAGGGAGTAAATGACGTAGAAAATCCCCCACATTTCAAAGTCACTAAATATGGGCTCTATCTCCTTAAATTCTTTATTGTACACATACAATGGTGATACAGGCAGTTGATGTCCAAAGGTGAGCGTAACTCAGCAATTTTGCTAACTCTGAATCGGTAGCCGCTTCAGCTAACCGGATGTGGAGGGCAAACATAAATCGGATGCAGCAATTTTCAAACTGTAAAAAATAATTTCCATTGTAGACAACAAAAATAATAATATCATATTATTATTATAGATATAGATTTATATTCACAAATCTATGGAGCAGCGGGTTTTGTTTTGGTGATTTTTGGTTTGGCCTCATAGTAAAAGTAAAAGTTATTCATATTGGTACAATGATCCTTTTAAAGAAAGCCTATTTGTCGAATCAACATTATACATTAGTAAGGTAAAATACTTATCTAAAGTTCAACCTACCAGGGCAGCAGGAATACAAGGAACTATTACAATAACATCTCTGTCGTGAACCTCGTGGATTTTGCAGCAATTTTCGTCACAAGCTCTCACGAATCTGTCAGCTTTGCGGGCGGCATCGCAACAGATCATGTCTGCCGGCTGACGTCTTGATGATGCTAAACTGGATTTGAGTCTAGATAGTAATAAACACAGATATGTGTGGTGTAAGTTGACCTTAAGGAACTTAGTCGCAGTGATATCAATGGTTTTCGCTGATAAAATTGTCTAGTAAGTTTTTTTTTTAAATATAACATGGATGTATGCTATTCTTAGTTCAAAACTAAATTATTGATTGCATATTCTTTTATAACCAAAAAAAAACATAATATAGATTATAAGGTTTGCTAGTAGCTTTGTAATTATTTATTACATATATATATAATATAATTATATATTATAACTATATTATATTTATAACTAATTTGCGGGCAAATTGAAATTTGAAAATGTTCCCACAGTTTTTAGGGTTTTGTACCTCAAAAGGAAAAATACGGAATTCCTAGGGTGACTTTGTTGTCCATATGTCTGTCAAGACTACCTAGAAAATATTTGGAGGTATTGAGTTGAAATTCAAACCATATACTCAAGTTTACGGTCGCTTGAAACTGTGAAAAAATTTACTCTTAAAAAATTAAGAAAATAGATACATCCGTTTAAATTGTTAAAAATCAAAATTAAGCATTTCCCGTTGATTTAGAAACTTTAATTTACTTTTATTGAAGTAGTGATTTTATCAAGATTCTACTTTAATAAAAAATAAAATTTATCAAACTTCATCATCATCAGACTTTGCCATACTTTTTTTTTGTCATACTTGGAATTCCCAATTCAGATAACACCTAATTTTCCTGCGTCACTGCTTACCACCAGATGGGATTGCAGTCAAGCATTAGTTTGTATCATTAAGAAAAAATGTTACATTGTATTTAAAACAGTTCACATTTTTACTTTCTCTCCATTCATAAACAACATTAAACTTATCAATTTAAAAAAAAATCCAATAAAAAGTCCATGAAAATAAAAAAAAAACCCAACGAACCCATTAATCGACCTTCACCTCTGGCCTCAAAGTAAGATGGCGGCAAAAAGCTCACGTTCGCTGCGTCCGCGCACGCCCCGACCGGATAATGTCTTCATTTGAGATAATTCGCGGCATCGTCGAGCCGAGCCGGGGCAGGCACTTTTTACATTCCTCTATGAGCTGGGTGGGATTTTAGTTGTTGTAGTGGTAGCAGAAAAGTTTTGTTTTTTTTTAACACTTTGACGGAAAGCACATTAAGTCTTGGCCGACATTATTTTGCCCAAAATATTCGGACATAATACAACAATCTGTTACTCAAGTGTGAACTAGGTATTAATGTATAAACATCCAAAGACACTAGGCAGAATGCAGTTGCCTTGGTCTCAGTTAAATGACATTTTTGCCTATGGCATCTGTTATAATTACATATTCTTTTCTGTATAGATCATCTTTTTTTGTCATCATCATATGTCCACCGCTGGACATAGGCCTTCCCCAAGCGCCGCTGCAAAGACCGGTCCTGTGCGTCTTGCATCCATCGGATTCTAGCAACTCTGACCAGGTTATCGGTCTATTTTGTGAAAGGCCTTCCAAAACTGCGTCTTCCGGTACGCGGTCGCCACTCCAGAACCTTTCGCAATGTGTTATGCCCATTGTCACTTAAAGGCGATTCTTTTCGCTATATCAGCAACCTTGGTTCTCTTGTGGATATTCGATCACTCAAGGATACTCCGAGCATAGCCATTAACATTATATTGGAAGCTGTCATAATTGTTTGAATTCGATAGTCAGAGACAGAAAATTTTACACAAGTCTTGCCAATAGGGTGGTCACAGACCTGATTTATACTGACCTAAGTCAAGGGGAACTGTCCATGTGAAATACTGATTTTAGAGCCTTGGGTATACCTCAAAGCAATTTAAACATAATTAAGAAAATGTTAGGTAGATTTATTTAAACTTTATGGATAAAAACCTTACTGTACTTAATTTATGAAAAAAAAATTATTATTATTTTTCTTTCAAAAGTTTTTATTCATATATGGATAAGGGATAAATTATTCGACCAATTACGATTGGTCGAATAATTTATCCCTTATCCAATAATAGATACACATACGTCATCAGACACTTTTGACCAACTTAAAAAAAAGAGAAGGTTCTTAATTTAGTTATAAGTTTTTTAAATTAGTTTTTGTGTTTTAAAGATGAATCCGTATTTTAAATTTCAAGTCACTGAACGACTTTATACGTAAAACTAAAATATAAAAAACTAAAGTTTGTCAGTACTTTTACACTTTTGTTTGTTACTTTTTCACACTCAAATAGCTGTAGGTATTTAAATAAAATTTGTTACATGGGTAGACCATATTCTTCAATAGGACATACTTTATTTACCTTTTACCCTTGTAACTATGTTTCCTAGAACAATTTCCTAAGTTTTTGGCTGGCGAAACCGCTACCAACAGCTAGTATAAAATAATCTCAAAGATTTTTCTGCAGACCCTACACAAAATTATTATGTAGTCTTATTCCTTTTTGAAATTAAAACGAGTCTGTGCAATATAAATCGACGAGTCCTGTACTACTGTTTACTCAGAACCTTTAATGATAGTCTTTTTAAGAAAACACGTTTTTTACAAGAGCCTCGTTCAATATCTCGGTGTAAAATATATTATGTAGAATATCAAAATGTTGAATCTCTTAATGGAAGGTGCTTTAACTTTAAATGTCAGAAATGATGAGAAAAATTGCTTTGTTGTGGGTTTTGACTTAAAAAGACAGTGTATGCTTTTTTCATCTATTACATATTTTCTGTAGGAATGGCAGGCGATCGCCTCCTTCTGCGAAGCAGTAATGCTCGTAAAGGAGGAGGCCGACCGCATAAGGCAAAGGTAACAGCGCCCTCGCCGTAGCCGTCGCCGCCGCGATCCTGCTGATATCCGGCCACCGTAGACACTGGCTCGCGGACGGTGAGCAATGGGTAGCTCGCCGTCCGGTCGTCTGGTAAGACCGAGTCCAAGTCGTCAACGGCGCGCACCGTTCCCGCGCGCCTCAAGGAGTTGTCAGCAAACTGCAGGAGTCTGTCAGGGTCGAAGCCTCCTGGAGCCTAGGGTGGTGCAAACTGTTACCTCGACTCCAGGAATAAGGCAAGGAAGGTACGGGGTAGGTTTTTTAGTCAGTAAAAGTCTGACACTGGTCTCCCGCTCCGCCCAAGAGCGGTTGTTTCATGAAAATTTTTGTCGTTAAGTCTGCTCTAAAAAATGGACCAGTGCGAGTCAAACTGACATACTGAAAGTTCCGTATAGTGTAAATAATCCAATTCTCTAATTGGGTCTCGAAGATTTTTCACAATCGAAAACTGTAGTTTTTTTGGGATTGTACTGTTTTTGTGACTTCACATTTTTCAAATTTATTATTATATTTTTGCTATTAGAGCTTACTTTTCCAAATTGTCATTTCTTAGTAATTTGGAGTAAGATTGTTTTCTTAATACAGGCACATTTTCATACAGCCGCTCTGCCGTGATTATGGGGTGTACTACGCCAAATCGAATAACAAATAGTCGAATATCAATTGATCGACCACTATAAATCGAACGTCTAAATACTCGAACGTTCATAATATCGAATTGTTATTAAATCGAACATTCAATACATCGCACACTTAATACATCGAGTGTTCAAAATATCGAATGTTTGTTTGATCGAGCGTTCAACGCATCATCTTTTGCCTCTTTTTTGTGGAGTATTACTTTATTATTTTTTATTACTCATTTTACTCCAGATATTTTGGATACACAGTAAATCTATCTATCTTGTGAATATTATCGAGGTTCTATAGATACACACACAAATTTGACCAAAGATTGCCTAAGAAAGAAGGGTTTGGAAAGAGATAGGGCTTTTTTTATTGTAGGTAAAAATCATCTAATGACAAATCCCGCCCTTGGGCGTTGCGTTAAACACTGTCAGACTCTTACTGACTGAACAACCTACCCCATTTCTACGTCGCCATAATATACCAGGGCCAGAGCCTGTCTTTCAGACGCAAACCCCTTGCCCCGGTTGGCTTCGACCCTTCTGCAGGGTCCCTATGGTTTGCTGACAACTCTTTATGGCGCACGGGAACGGTGCGAGCTGTCAATAAAGAGATAGGGTTGAATTTTTTCCACTCTCTCTGATTCTGCAAAAGGGTCGAAGCATACTGGGGCCCAGGGTCTCTTTCTAAAAGGAAGGCTTGGCCCTAGTGCGAAGGGCAGGGAAGAATGGGGTGGGTTGTTTAGTCAGTAGGAGTCACTGTTTCCTGCTCCGCCCAATAGCGGGATTCGTCATTGGATAATTTGTGCCCACCATATAAAAAAAACCAATAAGACACACACAAGGATATTAAAAATAAAAGAGTTTTTTATCGTCTCGTAAAGAAGAAAATCTAGAGTACCTATCCAAAGGCGTATGTATTATTATGCACCATTTACTTTTTGATTGTCTAAAATGACTTGATTGGCACGTCTCTCATTCATCAATTAATCAAAATAAATTCATCATTTACACTCTTATGCAGAATAAAATAACCTGTCTTTACGAACAAACAAGAAATTTGGACACTTCATTTTATTATACACGTTTATGTCAGCGGTTTCACTCGTGTTATGCTGAAAATTAACCTACAGTTTTTTTTTTCTTTTTGTTGACTTATGTTTTTTTTCTGACCAGTATTTGGCAACCTGTAAAGTGCTATTATAGACCTCGTATAAACCTTGAAAAGTTCAGGTGGTTGAGCAAGATTTGAAACATAGCAGGGGACGGTAGCTCGCCGTCCGGTCGTCTAGTAACCATCCGGACCAAGCCCAGTTGTCGACGGCGCGCACTGTTCCCACGCGTCAGCATTTGCGTTGTCAGAAAAATGTAGGGACCCTGCAGAAGGGTCGAAGCCAACTGGGGCTAAACGTTCGCGTTTGGAAGGAAGGCTCTGGCCCTGGTGTATATGGCAACGTAGGAACGGGATAGGTTGTTGAGTCAGTAAGAATCTGACACTGTTTCACGCCCGGCCCAAGGGCGGGATTCCTCATTGGATCACTTTTACCTACCATTAAAAAAAACACCAAAATCGTTTTTATTATAACGAAAGTCGTAACAAACAAACGTACAGCAGTATCGCATTCATAATATTAGCATAAATTTTATTAAGATTAACATGATTTTTATTATAACTACCAATTAAGGCGCGGTGATCACTATGTTATCAAACTGCCAGAAATGTGAGAATGGACGCACGATGTTCATAATCATTGGAGGACTGTAATCTTTGGAGGACTGTAATCATCGGATGATTGGCGGTGATTGACCGCCGTTATTAAGTTATTTTTGGTAGTGTGGTTTTTGTGTTTTTTTGGTTATCAAAATGTTTTTTGGCAGATGGGTTTAACGAGACTGTGTCTGATGGTCTTTTTTTTGCAATTTATAACCCTTAAAACGCTAGTTAGTTCTTATTAGTGTTATAATTGCTAAGTTATTTATTGTTTTATTTCTAATTGATAGTTTTTTTTATGGTTTTAATAAAATGTGTGAGGCAAAAGTAGCCATCCACGAGCCCGCGGCTATAATATGTTACTTCTAGAAAAAAAAAGGAATAGGTTACTTCTAGGTGAGCGCGGTCCATAATCGACCGCATCGTTACTTTCCATCAGGTGAGATAGTCAACAATAATTAAAAAAAAACATCATTCCCTGTTCGGCTATTGGAAGGCCTCCCACAAGATGTAGCTCGTGAGGGTTGTAGAAATCCGATGAATACGTGACGCAGAAGGCTTAACGGAGGTTTAGTTTCACCGCAATGACCAGGACTTGGACGTGTTCCGGTTCATCATTATTATCATTTCAGCCGAAAGAAGTCCAGTACTGAACATAAGCCTCCTCCAAATGGCGCCATAATGAACGGACCTGTTCATCTCGCATCCATCGGAAACCCACAAGCCTTGCCATGTCATCGGTCCATCTTGTTAGAGGCCTTCCTTTAGTTCGTCTTCCGGACGGGTGCGTCTTGCGTCTACGTTTTCCGGTTGAAATAAAAAAAAAATACGTTTATTAGTGACAATGGCTAAAAAAAACTCCAGGCCACAGTACGCCAGTATTTAATTGCCCACTGAGTACATAAAGGGTACATAAAAAGAAAAAAAATGGTACCTGCCCGCAATAGTTTCAATGTGCCTTTGTGGCACGAAACCGAAACAGTGCACAATACCGGCGTAGTTCGCAATAAGTAGTGTTGTAACATTATTCGTTAAAGTCCCGGAATTATGAAACTAAATGATTAAAATAAGGATATTTTTAATCCGCACATTTTTTTTTTTAATAGAAGTCAAAACATTAATCTGTATAAAACTAATCCAGCTTGGGCTTTTCGTATTTTATTCATATACACCGTGAAATTTAAATGGTTGTTTTCCCGCGGCAGAATGACTTGCCATAAGGAGTACTTTTGAAGCATACAGAAAAAATTAAAAAGTTTTTTTTTATAAATAATTATTAAAAATAATTATCAACTCAAAAAAGCGAAAACAATAGTAACTTTAGACGTAATTTGTAGGTACTACTAGAGTCGCATGAGCAGCCCGCCGTCAAAGGAAACCGATTCATTAAATATTTAAACCAAAATAAGCTCTCGCACGTTGTGATACGTCATAATTAGCTTGCACTCTACAGGTCCATTTAATGTTTTTAATATTTTATTTCTATAACAAACGTTTGTATTACCAAGATACAACCATTTCGCTGAGGGAAAACAATCATTTAAATTTCACGGTGTATAGACAATATAAAAAGTAAAGTAGTAGTAGTAAGTCTGTTGAAGCCTTGCACATTTAATCAATATTCTAAATTACCGAATACCAAAAAAGTTTTCAAGTGTCTTGTTTCGCGTTGCCTTTTTATCAAAAAATATGTTGTATTGCTTTAGTTGAAGCAACAAGCTTTTACCATGCTCGAAGTTGGTGAGAGGCGATCTTTTTATAAATTGATAGGTATTTGAAAAAGTGGCGGAGAGTTTGTTGTTTAGTGAATCCAAGTCATAATAATGTCAGTTGATGACTTGATAAAGTACATTAATATGTATAGTATTTGTAGTTACACCATAAAGCTTACATAAAAAAAAAAACAAAAAGAACGTCCAAAAAATATTACCTAAACCCTTTTCAAATAACTCCATTATAACACAAAAAATAAAACAAAACCCGCACTCTTTCTACACAAAACAAAACCCATAAAAATAAAAAGAACTTAAAAATGCATTCGCAAATCACGTAGCAACCGAACTTAATCCCGCGGCTGCAACATAGTTCCGTAACTCCCGGAGTCCCGGGATTCCAGAACATTTGCCAGCACTAACCGCGGACATAATAAAACGCATGTCATATAAAAATGTTATAATAAAGTGTCCTCGCTTACTTGAGGAATAATAGTGGTATTCGTTATGTGAGACGGTTAAAGGGTGCATTTTGAATAGTTAAATGGAGAATTCTGGAGAATTTATGAACATCATATGTTTTGAGATACCTTACTTCGATGTGGAACATGATAAGCTTTAAATTTTAATAAAAATCATGAAAAGATTTCTTTTCCGCGCTGGCTACAGCAAGAAAATGTCAGTATGCCTTATCGACAAATACCACCACGTTCCTCAACTATTGAAACTTTATTTTAATGGGTTTTATTATATAAGGAGACTACTGTATAGGGACATCATTCGAAGAAATGTGACATCCACCAACCCGCACTGGGCCAGCGTGGTGGATTACGGCCCACTCCCTCTCTTAGAGAGGAGGCCTGTGTACCTGCAGTGGGAACATTAAAAAGGCTGATGATGATGATGACTGTAAAGGGAGACTGGTAATTAGTGACCGATACGTAAACACGTGGTTGTAGTAATGTGAATAAACAACTTTTACTTCAGTACATTTTGACCAGTTAGACGAACATGAATGCACTGTCCAGCGGCGCTGTGAGAACCTAATAAAATCGCGGTATAGGCTCGTATAGTAGGGCCGGTTGATCTTGGCGAGTCTGATATTAGCAGCAGTTGTTATTGCTGTTCATCATCATCATCAGCCTTTCAATGTTCCCACACTGCTGGGACACAGGCCTCCTCTCTAGGAGAGGGAATGTGCCATGCCATAATCCACCACGCGGGCCCAGTTCGGATTGGTGGATGTCACATGTCTTCGAATTTTTGGTTCTAGGACATGCCGGTTTCCTCACGATGTTTTCCTTCACCGTTTTGAGAGCAATGGTGATGAAATAAATTTCACAAAGTAATGCGCCTGGATGGGTTTTAACCCGCCACCTACAACTCGTAAGTCGGGGCCGATACCACTCGGCCACCACTGCTCTCATTATTGCTGTTAAAAACTGTTATTTGCATTTATTTTAAACCTTTATTTTTGTACAAACAATCACTTAATTTCGCAAAGCCTTACTTCAGACTCGTCAAGATTTGACGTCCGCACTGTACGTCGATCACCCACTGTTACGTCACAACGGTCAGGCAAAAATCATCTAATGACGAATCCCGCTCTTGGGCAGAGCCGGAAACAGTGTCAGACTCTTACTGACTAAACACCCCACCCCGTTCCTTCTTTGCCTTTCGCACTGGGGCTAAGTCTCTAGTAGCTATTTTGGCGCTGGCGTGAGGCCCAAATTTTATTGTATTTTTGTTCCTTTTTTTTTGGTTTGTTACACAACTTCAGACCAATTCAGGAATTAACAACTAAAATTTAGTCAACTATTTCGTTATCATATCTATCTATATTATGGTAACAGCTTTAGACACTTAATATTAACAATTTCTTCGCCGATGATCTTTAATTTTGATGCTGTTTTGAGACAAAATTTTAGTGTTTTTTATTATTTTGTATAAAACATTGTAGAAAATAAATACCTACAAGCAAAAAAAAATCCACAGACCCGTATATCTATTTCACAACACATAATTCTGTTTTCCTTCAAACAAAAAAAAACATGGCCATTTCAACTAACATTCCCACCCAATATAACAAAGTAAGTCTTAACTAGCGCTTACATAAAACGGATTTAATGTCCAAAAGAATCGTTCAGGTAGGTATTTACACCGAAATAAAGCTAATGTCAGTTTTTGTTAGAAGCCTTGAAAGTTAAAGGTTGCAAAAAGTTATACCAGCCTCTTTAGTTGGGCTCGTTATGTGAAACAAAGAGGCGCCGACTCCACCACCTATCTTCTATCGAGTGATGAGCTTGGATTAGAGAAATGTGGAATAGAATTACATGCAAGATTTTTTTTGTTAGGATAGGTAATTTTGTCTCTCCGTTTTCAAGAATCTTTAGGGTGGAAAAGCAAGTGACAGGCTTTTACAGACCAAAACTTAGATTTGTTTCTTCAGTTGCTCTTTAACTATTCGACTACCATAATTACAGATACAATTAAAAGATAATGGTGTGCGGACACTGTAGTAGTCCTCTTGGGGCTTAATGACGTAAGTTTCATAGCTGTGGTACTTTTTTGAACAATCTCGTAGCCCAAGGAGTTGTAGAGTGGTATTTCAGTAATCCATTTTCAAATGTTTTGGTATATTATGTTTTACTGGTCAGAAGGTAAATTAAATACTTTTCTGATATAAATAACTAGTTTCTGCCAGCGACCTTTAAAATTAGAAAATGTATATAGCCTGTGTCATTCAATGATAAAGTAGCAATATATTGGCGAAAGAATTTTTGATGGCAGTTCCCAAAACGATTTATACGTAAGTATTTGTTTTTTTTTTACAAAAATTTTTAAATGCAAACAATAGAAAACCGACAGCCTTGAGGCTTTAACTCGACAAGTGCATCATTGCACATGATCCTCTTGGCTGACTTCTCAACTTTTCTCGCTTCTTTTTATAATAATAAAATTGTAACTGAATATACTTTATTAAACACGCGTCTATCATAACTCAGTGTCATATCTAGTCCAAAAAGCAGCAAAGCGCGAGTTAACAATTCCTTAACTTGGCATTTCAGCAAAAATAAATATTTATAAAAATAGCTAGAATATTAATAAATTAAAACAGAAAAAGCCTATCCTGCCCTGACTAATCCTTGAAACAATGTTTAACCCTAATGGCCGACGCGTAGTCGCCTTGTAAATATAGTCGTTAGCATTTATTCACATAATGACTTTATTATGAGCGTCCGTCTTCCTACATTTTATCACTATCGCATATCGGCCTTGTTTCTCAAGCTTTTTTTGTTTTTCTTTTAGACTTTAGTATAGGAGTCTAACACTCGTTTTTGTTAAGAAGTAATTATTTGTTGCTAAGTAATTTCTTATTAAGTTTGTACCTACATGAGGTAAGAAATCTTCATCCAATTTTTTCTTGTTTTACTATTTATGTACACAAATATAATTTGAAGAACAATTATAATAAAAATAATGTACAAAGGTACTGCTTATTTCAAAAAGAAATTTCTTCTAGCAGACCTGCGAAAGGAGAAATTGGAAGATATGTATACATTAGTGTGCAGAAATAAGAACAACAGCTGTGTTCCTTTTGTTGCTTTTACCATTCTAGGGTCAACGGTAGTCCTTTTAAAAATCGACCGATGGTCGACTTACGGTACTTTTTTATGGTAGGTAAAAATCATCGAATGACGAATCCTACTCTTGGGCGGTACTGCTGACTGAATACTCTGCGCTTTCGACGACTTGGGCTATCTGGACAACTACCCATTGCTCATCGTGTTTAGGAACTAAGGCGGACCAGGGTAATTATGTTTCTTTCAAATAATCTTACAACCTTGCTCTCTAGTACTGTTGTCATTTTGGCAACATGAGAATTTTCTGTGGCCTACCCAAACGTTATTTCTGAGGTTTGCTCATCAAACCGTTAAGCTCCTTAGTGGTCCTGAGTTGAGCTATACAAATACTGATAAATACTTGCACCGACTGACCAGGCCTACTCGAATCTGTGTACTTTTTCTCACAAAAAACCATCTCAGTTCTGTTCTCATGTTTATTACATTACATATTTGCTGTATGGACTTTAAAAGAAAATGTGATCCAGAGTATGTTAACCGTAGGAACCCTGCAGAAGGGTCGAAGCCAACTGGGGCCAAGGGTTCGTAGCTGAAAGGAAGGCTCTGGCCTTAGGGCAACGTAGGAACGAGGTAGGTTGTTTAGTCAATAAGAATCTGACACTGTTTACCGCTCCGCCTAAGGGCGGGATTCGTCAGTGGATGATTTTGACCTTCCAAACAAAAACTCCTGAATATGTTTTGTTGTTTCTCCTCAGGGTAATCAGCTAGGAAACACCGTCAGCCTCATGTACTTTAAACTGCCGAAAAAACTGAAATGTAAGAGTATTTTTTAAAAACCTTTATTTCATTCAAGTTTTTATTAAAATTATGAAATACCTGAGCGTTTACCCCACACGTGAAAGGCTATCTAAAAAGTTATTTTCATATTTGTACGCTTTTAAGCGAAACATTTCTTGCGTTAAAATATTCCACGTTATTCGTGTAGGCAGACGGATTGAGAGTGCATGCTAGTCTAGTTTTATAGTTGAATATTCGAAATTTCAAGCTGTTTGGGTTTAAATAGAGTCTAGATACTTGTTGTGAGAGCATGCGGTGAATATTGGATTTTAGTACGGTGCGTTAGCCGTTTTAAAGGTCTTGCTCTTAAAAAGTTTGTACGAATATTTTTTAAACGAAATTATTTGTTTATCCATACTAATATTATAAATGCAAAAGTAACTCTGTCTGTCTGTCTGTTACGCTTTCCCGCTTAAACCTCTCAAACGATTTTGATGAAATTTGGCACAGACAATCGTTAGAGCCTGAGAAAGGACATAGGCTACCTTTTATTGCGAAAAAAAGACGCAGACAAAGTCGCGGGTACCAGCTAGTTTTAATATAAAAATTTTACATACCAGTCACTGGACAACATGACAAAATAAACAAAGTTTAAAATACCAGTATTAGCAATAAATGTTTCAAAAGAAAAAAATAAAGCTTCGAGCGGTAGAAAGGCACTAAATAACATAATATTTACTGGGCTTACACCTTAATCCAAAAGCGGTATAAAGTCTTGATCCTAACGGATTTACGTCAGTGTTGCCCAATCATGGCTAATTTAAGTGTTGCAAGGTGAAAAAAACAAGAAATACATAATTGCTTTATATCGACTGATCGGCCGGCTACACAGGTAATGATGGGTTGAAATAAGGCTGGGTGTACAACGTTTAGTGTAAGTAGAGGATTTTTTTTGGTGGGTAAAAAACATCCAAAGACATCTCACGCTCTTGGGTGGAGCAGGAGAACTATCTCCTACTCCACTCAAGAGCGTAAGAGTCAGACACTAGTCTGACCCTTACTAACTAAAACAACTCACTCCGTACCTACGTTGCCTGTCATACCAGATCCGAGCCTTCCTTTTAAAAGCAAACCATTGGCCCCAGTATGCTTCGATCTTTCTGCTGGGTCCCTACAGTTAGCAGACTGCGGTCAGAATGTTAGTAGAGTGAGGTTGATTTTTTTATTTAAGAAAAGTCAAGTAAATATCATAGGAAATGTAAGTGTGTCATTTTAGCCGACATAGGTACGTGCACAGCTGGAAAAAAGTTGGCTGAACTTATTTTGATGCGGTTTTCAGAAGAATATTTTTCACATCTAGGAGAAGGTATTTTAAGTTACTTAAAAAAAGGAAGTTCTCAGATTAATCCGTATGTATTTTATTTAACTCCTTTCCCTTGGTTAGCTGCGGGGTACAATTAAATAGTGAGAAATAAAAACTAAAAAAAATACTACCCACTTCAATGTAAAAAAGAAGTGCAAAATAACTTTAATTTCGGAAGTCGGTATTAAATAACTGTGAGACCACACTATTATAGAAAAACCGACTTACAAAACTAAAATTATCTTGCACTTTTGTGTTTTTTTTTTTAATATAAATTATTATCGGCGTTCGCTGATAGGTGAAATGATATTATTATGATAAAAAACTATTTCTAGTAGTTACACAACGTTCTACACCACTCCTTACATCAACTTTGTTCGGGCGTAAGTTTTATACTATAATTTACGCTGCGTTCCTCAACATTATTAGATTTTGATGAGCTACATAGCAGTTACAAGTTCTCGGTAAAATTCTACTTTATTGATCATCTTATGCATTTAAGTTATAAAAGCAGGTGATAGAGAGAGACAATGTATTATGTTATTGTATTAACAACACTTATGTTATTTAATAACCTCGTTTTCTTGCGTGATAAAATCAGTATTAAGATATTTGCAACACTACAACGGAGAATCGACTTCTAACGGGAGAAGTTCAAACCTCCTGATGATTTAATCGAGTCATCGGAGAGCCTCTTTCCTGGATACGAGTTGCCATAGTCAGCCTGGAAAACTCTAAACAGATTCCGCACCCAGGTTGGACCAGGATGGGAGTTCTCGGACGGTTCTGTTTTTCAGTGTTTATACGTCGTCTCTCCGTAGAACCTTTTCACGTAGTGACCTTATGACAGCTTCAGTGGATGGCAATGCTGAACACTGGGCCAGGCAAGGAATTTAACGAGTTTTGCCATCGACACGCTAAGAAAACGATTAGAAGCAACATTACACGTATAGGCTCCAGACTAAGCCAAGTCGTCGACGGCACGCTCTGTTCCTGCGCGCCTCAAAGAGTTGTCAGTAAATGTATAGGCCCAAATGCAGGGCCGAAGCCTGCTGGGGCCCCGGTCCAATTTGAAAGGAAGGTCCGACCCGAATGCTTAGAAGGAACAGGGTGGGTCGTTTAGTCAGTAAAAGTTTAACACTCCCGCTCCGCCTAAGGAAGGGATTCGTCATTCCATGATTTTTTCCACCATAAAAAACCCGTCTAGGCTAAAAATTTGTCTAATTCCCACAAGTCTCCTAAAAACCGAGTTACTATCTTTTCATCGAGACACTTGAGTGAATAAGAAACTGTAGTAAGCATAAAATATACACGCAAATGCAGGCTTACGTTTTCAAAAGCGTTAATATCTTCAACGAAGATAATATTATACCTTAGTGCCGACGACATTGTCGCTCTCATGAAACTCGGCACAGATTTGACGGCGTCTTGAAAGGCTTTTAATTAAACTGCAGGAAGACGGAAGACTAAGTAAGTATGACGAAAAATATTGTAAAATGTAGCTGCGTAGGTACTATCGCGGCCAGTTTTGCCTGAGCAGTTAAAAGCGGTTTCGCTTGAATCCTACGGTGCAGCGCCAAATCAAACCTTTAAAGTTTTCGTTTTAAGTGCAAGCAAAAATGAGCTAAGTGGCGATCAGGCGAAAGTGTTTACGATGGTACAGACAGCTACATCGATTGGTTATGCCTGTGACACTATTTTTTAATTCATATGTGCTTTTTTATGGAAGGTAAAAATCAGCCAATGACGAAAGCAGAAACAGTGTCAGACTCTTACTAACTAAACAACCTACCCCATTCCTACGTAGCCATATATATCAGGGCCAGATCCTTCCTTTAAGATGCGAACGCTTGGCCCCAGTTGGCTTCGACCCTTATGCAAGGTCCCTACGGTTGTCTGCGATCCCACCTGATAGTAAACAATGATGCAATCGTTGATGGTGAGGTGCACTAGTTCATTCAGCCTTTTCAGGTTTGTTAAAAGCCTTTTCATTTCAGTCTTACCTTGCAACTAAATTTTAATTGGACGGGGAGACCGCAGCAAGCCAGTTTGTCAATTAACAGTCAAAATGTTTTATTTTTATAACCAACTTCAAAAAAGAAGCAGGCTTTCAGGAGGAGATTTTTTATCTTGCCCTGCAAAATCTTCACTAAATTTTACCCAATATTATTTATTTTTAATTAAAATTAGGCAAAAACCGGGTAACTCTTCAATATACAAAAGCAAATCTTCCGGAATTACTGCAATTACATGTCTGTTTATTGTTAATACCATTTCATAATATATCATCACCCCAGTACGCTCTGAAAGGTACGCAGGTGTATAATCTTCACCCTGATATACCCTTATTTCACCAATTATGTTGAATAATATCTTATTACTTTTCTAACGTCCCTGTAATATCTCAAAGACAACCATCCATCACTCCACTCAACTTGCGATTAGCTAACACATGCAAGTCTTATTTACTTAAGTGGCAGATTTCACCCGCAGGAAATTGTTGGAACAGTACACGCTTAGGTGAGACACAGATTATATAGTTACAGAAGGCTCACTATGGATCCTTCGCTCTATGCTTTCTCAGTACCTGTGTCGATATATCAACGATCTTAAAAGTATGGGCGAGGCAGACTGGATGTGGAGAGGAGAATCATTTTTATCTGCAACGTTTTGAACGAACTGTTTGTTTTTTTTTTGCAGTAAATACCTTGACGAAAGCCTGACGCAAAGGACAGAGCCAGAAAGAATGTCAGAATATTTTCTCTCACTTCTGTTACGTTTTTTGCGTTCCAGGTGCATTGCACGTTGCATTCTTTAGAACAAACTCTCAAAAGCGTTATCATAACACCCGAGTCGATAACTTAGGGACATCACTTTGTAGTCGCTCTATTCATAAAGCATGTGTGATCATTTCATTATTGGAAATAAACTCCAACAACCAACCAACCAACTCCAACCCAACCACCAACCAACCCAACCCAACCCCAACTTCTTTCTTATTTTTCTGACGGTTTTATAAATGCCCAGATACGCTGATTTTGATCTTGATTGACTTAATGAACAAAGAAAAAGTCATCCATATACACTTACGTGTACTTACGCTCATTTTAAATTGTTGTGCAGAGTTGGCCTTCTGTACTAAAACTATTTTATACTCTGTGGTACACGCTCAGGCGCGACGTGATAACTGCCACTTGAGACGAGCCTAACTACCCTACAATGTGTTTATGTGAGGCAGGAATGTTGCGAACATGTTGTGTAATTAGGTGATTTTGTATAGTTAGTGAAGAATAGATGATGTGGCGTAGTTGCTGTAATACTAAATCTATATTTTATTTGTAAGCAACATACCTCAATGCTTAAACGTTAGAGGAAGGTAGAGTAAGATTCAGATATTGAGAGGCCCAGTCGAAACCTACTAGTGTCATAAGTTTGGAGCCGACGGTTGGTGTGAAAGTGTTACCGCGGCTCTAGGAATAAGGAAAGGAAGGAATGGGGTAGGTTTTATAGTCAGTAAAAGTCTGACACTGTCTCCCGCTCCGCTCAAGAGCGGGTTTCGTCATTGGATGATTTTCACCTACCATAAAAAAAAACTAGTGTCATAAGTTGGGTGTCATTTTTGTGGAGACCGCTCTGAAGATATGGGGTTCTTTATGGTGTAGCAAAACCATAGCGGAACTGCTCTGGTTTTGAGCAGGTGATCAGTGAAAGAGCGAATATCACTTTACAATTCTGCAACAAAGCACAGAAGACCTCTTTACATAGTACATTGTTGCATCTGTGCTTGATCCTTGCTACCCTAGCTTACGTTGAAATAATAAGGTGGCTTTACGATGATTTGCGACTACCTGAGACTTAGGAATATACAAGAATACGCTGAACTGTAATAAATGTTTTTTAAAGACCCCAAAGCACTATTACATCTCAAAAATCCCAATTTGTTTAATTGAAACATAAGTTTATAATCCACTTAACATTTTTATTATATACTAGCTTTTTCCAGCGGCTTCGCCCGCGTACATAAAATATAACCTATGTCACTCAGGAGTAAATCAGCTTTCTATTGTTGCTAAAATTTTTCCAATCGGAACAGTAGTTCCAGAGATTACCCCCTACAAACAAAAAAACAAACTTTACCGCTTTATTATATTAGTGTAGATTTTTTTTTATTTCATATGGCATTCTACTTTTAATGTGAATTTATATGAGTTTAATTTTGATACAATAATAGTTGTTTACTTAGAAACAAATTTTAAAATTCGCACACCTTACGTGTATTAAGGTCATAGTACACCGCACCTATTATAAACATGTAACACCTTTTATACCTATCTGTATTATGCAAATAAACGTATTGATTGATTGAAAAAAAAAACCTAGACTAAAGATACAACATATCAATATCGATGGATTTAAAGCCAAAATTACATTAAACTTTCAATACATTTCGAACACAATGTGCTCATTGTACGATCACCAAAACCACTATAAGAAGACCTTTCAAAAAAGGCATAAAGCATAATATATTGGAACATTGACTCACGCATCAGTAGTTAAACACGATAACTTTGCTAAAAACACGTTAATTCAACTGTGACGAAGCTGATAGGGTGCCTAGCGACGCACGTTGAGTCGATAATGCTTGAACATACGATACAATGCTGTGCGATGAATTTTAAGCTGATTTTAAGGTTCCCAGTGATTTTTGTGGTTTGAGATAAGTGAAAATGTGTTTTGTTTGTGAGTGACTAAAAAGTGTTGATGATAATGTGAAGTTGTGAGGAAGTTGATATGAAATTGAACTAATAATAAAGAATAAGAATAGTTTTCTTAAATGTTTTGATATTAGTTAATCAAGCCCCAAGAGGACACCGGTGACCGCACACCTTAATTGTCTTTTAATTGTGTCTGTAATTACGGTTATCGAAGTCAGTTTATTTAAACATTATTTTTATTATAAATGAACGAACGGTAAAGTTGTGAACATAGTCACAGGACATCCGACAAAGCAGTTAAATAAATAATGTTAAGACAATTAAATTCAATAAAAATTACTTACCTAACATAAAATTTTATGCTGGGCAGAAAAAAGTTACCGTAAACGCCACGATCGGTTTTGAGTTTCGAGAATACAAAATGGATTGACAAAAATAAAAACAACGAAATGAATACTCTCAAATGAAATAAAAACAGGAATTATTAGTATACCCATACTAACAAAATAAATCCGCCCAATTAATATCCGCTGACAAATTAAAATAAATTAGCAAATAGTTACAACAGGAACACAAAATTTAAAAATGTCTAACAAAACTTACAACGACCTAATAGTTGAGACTTCAGAACTAATAGGAGAGGCAACTCAAGCCGACGAAGCACTTTTCGAAGCAGGTCCAGCAGACAGAAATACTCTCCTCCCACTCCTTCTAGAACTTCGCGTAAGATACACCATACTACTGGGTAGGCTGGATACTGTGTACGATCAGCTCTTGCAGCCGCAGAAGCGAATGATTGTCAGAAGACTTCTGGAGTCCTGCTTGGGAAGGTTGATTGAGATCAAACATGACTTAGTGGAGATGCGCTTGACTGATCATACTTTTGATGATGATGAGGTAAGAACATAGCAATAACATTTTTTTATATGTATAAGTAAAAGAAGACTATCACCAAAAAATGAAATATTGCATATCTTACGTAATAATTATAATAATATAGTGCAATAGAAGTTTGTTTTATTGCTACTTCTTACCAAGGGCTTTTTCAAACTAGTCGCAACGTGTTCATATGAACAACTGTTGCGCGACGACCACGCTGTTGTCGCGTGACAGTTATTTATAAGAAAATACAAAGCAGCGTAAAAGTACAATTAAAATAAATAAATTGTAAGTTTTATAAAAATATATGCCTGTAAATTTTAATTTTAATAACGGTAAGTTTAATAAAATATTAGGTATTTTTGTTAATATCTATAATATAAATAATAACATATAATAACATGAAAATCTAAACCTTATTAAAGCTTTTTACAACTGTAAAAGTTAACTATTAAATACTGTAATAACGAGATAATATTGTAAGAAACCATTTTTTTAAAAGAATAACCATGGAGTTTCTTGCCGGTTCTTCTCCATAGGAAACGACCAATTTGGAACCGTGCACTAGCTTCTGACGTTTTATAAGTGCCCATGTAGGCCTATATGAAATAAAAACCATTTTGATTTTAATTACCTTAAATAATTAAGACAAAAAAAAATGGTCATATTTTTTTTAAACTTTAAAATGTTATTGTGGTTAAAATATAGTCAAATAGATATGAAAGTCATTCCGAAGTGAGTCATAAGGTAAAAATAGCCTGACGGTATACTTTTGTTTTCAGGCATTAGTCAAACTCCAGGTAACTCCAAATCAAGTAGAACCCTGCATCCCGCAGTTTTTTTTAAGAGAAAGGGCTGAGGAAATTGAGAGCAGAAGACAGTTCGTGCTTGAGACTTTGAGGAAGTTAGGGTATGAGCCTCCGAAGGCCCAACCCTTGGTGTTAACGGAGCAACAGGCCGTGATTATTATACAAAGCCATGAAAGGGCTAGGCAAGGTAGACTACGGTAAGTACAAGGAGAAACTTGGAAATATGTGTTTTTTTTTTACAACTATCACACAACGCCATCTAGTCCCAAGCTAAGCATAGCTTGTGTTATGGGTACTAGACAACTGATTAACATACTTGTATATTTCTAAATACATACATATTATAGATCAATTACACCCAGACACAGAACAAATGATCGTGCTCATCACACAAACATTTGTCCTGGGTGGGAATCGAACCCACGACCTTCGGCATAGCAGTCAGGTTCACTAACTACTAGACTGACAGGCCAGTCTGGTCTATCTTTATCACAAAGTAATAAGTCTAATTGTTATTATTCAGAACTTCTTATAATGTTACGTGAGTTAGTTGCATACTTTTTGTGGTACAGCCAGCTGCATCGATTTGGGTAGCCAATTCTCTCTCATATACCTATATTAACTCTCACACATTAACTTTCTCACAGTCATTATATAGTTTAGAAAAAGTGAACAGTTAATGACGCTGTTCGGACAACCTAATCAATCTATTATATATTATATTTATTAGGAAAACAAAAACAGTCATACATTAAAATCTTACACTAAACTGTAAATACACAAAACGTATTAATGTATAACCTACGACATTTTCCACAACATACTTAGAAGTTACACTAACAGTGCGCTATTAAAACAGAAAAGTAAACATTAACATAGAAATTTTAGACAAGGATGCAAGTAAGAAATAAAGCTAAACGAAGAGAGAATTATATAAATATTAAACTTTACATAGTTAATTATGGTTCTCGTTAATAATATTTCACCTTACTTCTAAATATTGTAATCCTTAAATTGGTATATAACGCTAACTTTGAGTAATCCGAGTATTACAATATCTCAAAACTGAACATCATTATAATTTTTTTCATAATACAGAGGGCAGTTTATGAAAGAAATTCGACTACTAAAAGAGAAAGGCAGAGATCAAAAAGGGGAGATGTCTGCAGCAGCTGCCACTGCCATCCAGAAGGTCTGGCGAGGGTTTTTAGCAAGAAGATTGACCAAGCGAAGGAAGCACCAAGAACAACTGTTGATAGGAATGGAGCTGCCTCCGTACTCGGAATCTGAGGCTGCAAGAAAGGCTGAAGAAGTTAGTATTTTTTTTACTAAGTGATTCATAAATATAATATTTATATTATTAATGTCTTCCGTTATTATCATACTATTGGAGAGGCTTTTGCCCAAGAGTGGAAAAGTATATACTAAATAATACGAGTAAAAAAGGACTAGTTGTTGTCAGTGCCTTTATTTTTGGCATTAACCGGCGTGATAGTAACAATGTTACTAATACCTACATGTTACTGTAACATTAAACATATTTCAAGGCCAAACTATCATATGTTATAAATATATGTATTCCACGAAAATTATGTTATAACCCTACATCGACTTTCATTGAAATCTGTTCAGCTATTTGAGCACTAAGAAAAAATAACATGACAGACTCACAGACATTCTCCAGATATTAGTATGACAATGGTTGAACAATAAAGATGAAGCTAATGATATAATAATTATTATATTTAGAAAAACACATTGACGTTTAATATGGATACGCACAAAACAAATTCGTATAGAAAGATAACTAGACAGCATAGTATAAATACTGGAAATGATAATTATATTTTCTTTTTCTAAGGTCAAGGATTACCGACGAAAATTGCAGTCAGAAAGAGAAAAAGAATACCAAGCAGCTCTTATTTCGATTGAAGACGATCTTCGAACTCAGCACGAAAAGAAAATCAATGAGCAGATCGGAGACGAACTGAGGAGATGGATCAGGGAGTACTATGACAGAACTGGAAGGTTCCCAGAAATGCCATCAGAAGAAAGTGGTGGCAGCAGAGCGATGTACAGTCGAACAGGTGAGAAAAAAAAATTAAAAATCTAATGTCGAAGATTTTTCTTTTTAATTTGGAACGTAATCACAAATTTTTAGTTTTCAGTTGACCCGTGAATTTTGATTCCTTTGAATGTGTCCGTATATTTATACGACTGTCCAAATTGCGACATAAATGTCGCAAAAAAAGTACGATGCTATCACGCATTAGCCTAAACAGACAACCGGACGACAAAATGATCCTATAAGGGTTCTGTTTTTTCTTCTTGAGTCACGGAACTCTAAAAAGTAATAAAACGAGTGGAATAGTATTATAGTTGGTACGATTTTTTTTTATTTAATTTGACTGCGAACCCACCTGATAGTAAGCAGTGATAAAATCATTGATAGTGGGGAGCACTAGATCATTAAGGGCCCATTACCTTGGGCCTATGCCATTCTAGCCTTGAAATCACCTAAAATAATAGTAAGAGCTATTAATTTAGGCAGCTTTCGGACTTGCTCGTGAAGAAAATAAAAATAAATCGTAATTCAGTGGCAATTCTTTCGTCTAAATTTGAAAATCTGGCAAGGATGCTAAGTAATCAAGAACTAACTGGTATAATAAATTTTTGTTCAGGAACTGGCATGGATAGTGAAATGAGCAAAACATCACCCGTGTCTTCTAAAGAATCGAAAAGAAGCAAAGAGAGTAAAGAAAAAAAGAATGGCAAAAGTGATGAAAATGGGAAAAATGGCAAAGAAGATACCGATGACTTGGATACATACGCATGTACTGCTTCTGCTTTCTTGAAAGATATGACTGGTGCTAATGAAGAGTAAGTTATTATATATTATATCTTATTCGTTTCACAATTTCTCAAACATTCAACTTTCACATAAAATTCATCAAAGAATCACCAAATTTAAGTGGCAATGGGCAGAGTACATTGCATGTAGAACAGATGGCCACTGAGGTTGAAAAGTTATGGAGTGGCGACCGTGTACCGGAAGATGTATGTAGCGTTGAAAGGCCTTCCACTAGGTGGTGGACTGATGACCTGATCAGGGTTTTTCGGCTGAAATGATGATAATAGTCCTAGTATAACAAGATGTTTAATTTTATATGCATATATGTAAAAATGTGGAATGTTTGAAGATTTAATTATCCCATATGATTTAAGGCTATATAAACTTATATCATAATTGCTCAAACGTTGTAGATTTATAAAACTGATATTTTTTATGACTTTCTCAGATATGAAGACATTTGGAAATTTAAAGAAGATGCAGATAATCCTCATGAAAGGTATTACAAAGATATGATAGAAAGAGAAAAGATGGTTAAAATAGAACAAGAGATAAGGAAAATTGTTGACGAATTGATGAGAAGTGAGTTGGAGTTGCTGCAAGCTGCATTTGATAGGGATAGGGCACAAAAGGGAAAGAAATCTAAGAAACAACAAAAGAAGGTACACAAATTACTAATTTGTTGAAGAACCTGGTGCACGATATGTAGAATATCAATTAGTATAACCTTAGTATAACCTTTCATACCAAATAGTATAACCAGCCTTTGTGTAGTATTCGTAATGCTAAGGAGACTCTAGCACTATTTAGGGGAGATAATGGACCGTAATCTACGACGTAGGACATCCATATCAATCATAAAGAAAATAGTAATAAAACTTCTAATATTTTTACAGACTCGTCGTGGAGGCAAGAAAAATAAAAAGAAGAAGGAAAAAGATTTAACTCCTGATAGAACAACAGAATCATTATTTGAAGAACTAGTTTCTAATGGAATTATAAGACCGTATCCACTTGTGAAAATTGATGAGTATATAGGAGAAAAGTGTTACGTAGGTTCTGCATTTCGGGAAGAAGGAATAGAGGCAACTCCGTGTTTGGGCGATGTTCGGCAGTTAGTGAAGGAATATTGCATTCTACCGTTGGGTTCGGAGCTGGTGCGGAATAATGCTCCGTTAGTAAGATCGGTTTTGCTTACAGGTAAATTAATTGAAAGTTATTTTTATTTTTTATATATGACCCATTAATATTGATTTATTAATTGTATTTACTTCATGACACAGCAAAAGGTTATCATTTTGCTGTGTCATGAAGAATAAAATGTAACGAAAAGGAGCTACTTCCTATAAAAGATTAATGAATTTATTTATCTTCTTCTGCTCTTATCCCATATTACTTGATGTTGGCTTAACACGTTTTTTTTCTTAACTCTGTCCTGTCACCCGTCACACTAACACTAACTCCTTTTTCTTCCCTATCGAAGAAGAGGTGGATTGATTATGTAAGGAATTACACAATCAATCCATCTCTTCTTCGTCCTCCTTCTTCTTTACTGAATTTATAGATCACCATGAACAACTTTTAATATGGGATTAAACTTTGAAAAAAATTTCGGAGTGTACCTTAGTACTAAAATCATGATTTTATCATCGAGCTTTTGTGCAAACATAAAATCGTAGGCAGTTTACTTATTTTCTCTTAGATATTTTGAAAGTTAAAATTTTTTAGGAAATACGTACTATAGTGTACCCTGTGTAAGGTCAAAACTTAAGTTCTGGCGTGTTTATTTTGTGTACAGGCCCAGCAAAATGTGGTAAGAAGATGCTTGTTCATTCAATATGCACAGAAGTTGGAGCAATGCTCTTCGATTTGACGCCAGCAAATATAGTTGGAAAGTATCCAGGAAAGTCTGGCCTGATTATGCTGATACATCTGGTGATGAAAGTATCCCGACTTCTGCAACCATCCGTTATATGGATGGATGACGCTGAGAAGCCGTTTGTGAAGAAAATTCCTAAAACTGACAAGACGGATCCAAAGAGGTTGAAAAAGGACTTGGTCAAAATTATCAAAGGTACTACAACATAATTAACATTCTGAACTTTATTAAAATTTTCATATATTATACGTTTCATATTCATACCATTGCACTGTATCAGGGATCTGCCCAGAGGACCGAGTTCTATTCATTGGCACTTCAAGAGCTCCTTGGGATGCTGAACAGAAACTTCTATTTCAATGCTACCAAAAGATCATTCAGGTGCCGAGAGCTGATTACGGGAGCATTTCCTTGATGTGGAGGTCCAAGCTTCACAAAGCTGGTGCTCTGAATCCTAGACTGGATATATCTTGTCTATCCAGAATATCAGACTCATACACATTAGGTAAATTATTGCACTATCATTTATATACTCGTATTTTCATTTCTTTTAACATTCTTACTTCTGTTGGCAGATAAAAAGCAAATATTTTATCATATATCATATTTGGATTACAAGATGTATAAGTTCAATTTTTAGTCCATAAAAAGTATTAGTAGTCTTTAATCAGTTCAGATACAACAATAATTTAAGTTTCTATGTACTTGTTTCTTCATAGTGTGTGTGTTTTCTAAACAATTGTATTTTTGTTCTTTTTCTTTCTTAATGTTATCTTTTTAATTCCTCAGCCATACAGCGAACGCCGGCGTTCGCGGGTACTATAGCGAACGCCGGCGTTCGCGGGTATTAACGGAAAGTTATTTATCTATAAAAACTTTTTTTTTACGTTCTTGGATAAATATCAAAATACCCTACAAAAAAAAAAATCAAATATTGTACGTTAATAGTTTCCTTTATTACCCGCGAACGCCGGCGTTCGCTATAGTACCCGCGAGCGCCGGCGCTCGCTTGGGTGTCGAGGGGTTAATCATTATCACGATTTTTTTATTAGTTTGCTTTTTCCTCAGGTACTCTTTTAGATGCATTAGATGCAGTGTTAACAACCAAGAGACGTCTGCAACTGCGTGTGCGTGTATTAACAGCTGCAGAAATAGCCGTTCAACTTAGTGCCAGAGAACCAGTGTATATAGAACATGTAAGTTTTTGGGTTAAAGTATCATTTTTCCCTATGCAGATGGTAACTTGTCACTCTATGAGCGATAGGGTGCAGAAAAAATGTATGGAGGTTTTTTTAGGACTGGTCTTTACCAACGCGCATCATCATCAGATTAAGTTTTGTTAGAGCAGTACACCACATACTCTCCCCTTTTTTTAGTTCAAGCTCTTATACTGCTTCTTAAGGTTGTCCGGTGGATATTGCTGTCAGCGATAAGAACGCCTTTCTACCCATTCATATAAGTTTCTATGAAATTATTACTTTTGTGTCGCACAATAAAGTAGTATTCTACTCTATTATATTCGATCATCATCTAGGCTTACATTGACCATTTATTTATTTATACTTTATTATACACTGCATTAAAAATATATAGGACAAACATTATTAGAAAAATAAGGGTACAATGGGCGGTACCATTGCTGCGGATGAAATCATAGTGCTGATTAAACTTGTGTGCAGCAGTCGTCTGCCTATTTTGCTGCCAGTCACTGAACATATGGTTCATTCTGTGTTTGGATATTATCCAGCTACTGTCTTTCTCGAACAATTATCACAATGAAAATATTGTTACAGGAAACTGCTGCCGAAACATGGTGGTATAAAACACCAATGGAAAAGAGAAGGCAGAAGGTTTTACAGCGATTGGAGGAAGCTCAGGCTGATGCTGAAAATGGAGGCTAAAATTGGTTCATTCCGAAATTAAATTGTAGGTTTAAACTTCTCGTTTATTGTGTCAATTTTTCATGTGTCTGTGCTAATCTCAACTGGATTCTAGCTATGTTGGAAACAATGTTACATACCTATCTAGCTACCAGGCAACCAACGTTTCTTTTAAACAGTCTTTGTCAATCTGTTCCTGGCTAACCCAAACGTCTGTTGAAGAATAGATACCTCCATTGATCTATCTATCTTTTGAGGTATGGTTTCTGCACTTAGTCCATGATGGACTAAATACGGAAACCAGACCGAATTCAATCATTTACATAAGCGGTAGATGGGGGAATTAGCATCCTTGGTGCTAATTTTCCTATTTCCAGTCTATGTACAATATTAAATAGCTGCAGTTTTTTTTTTTTATGGTAGGTGAAAATCATCCAATGACGAAACCCGCTCTTGGGCGGAGCGGGAGACCAGTGTCAGACTCTTACTGACTAAAAAACCTACCCCGTACCTTCCTTGCCTTATTTCTGGAGTCGAGGTGACAGTTTGCACATACCCTCTAGGCTCCAGGAGGCTTCGACCCTGAAGGGCCCCTGCAGTTTGCTGACAACTCCTTGAGGCGTGCGGGAACGGTGCGCGCCGTTGACGACTTGGACTCGGTCTTACCAGACGATCGGACGGCGAGCTACCCATTGCTCACCGTCCGCGAGCCAGTGTCTACGGTGGCCGGATATCGGCAGGATCGCGGCGGCGACGGCTACGGCGAGTACGCCGTTGCCTTTGCCTTATGCGGTCGGCCTACTCCTTTACGAGCATTACTGCTTCGCAGAAGGAGGCGACCGCCTGCCATTCCTCTTCGCTGCGGACCATGGCCTGAACCAGGGCCCGGCGCGAGAGGTCGCCGCCGCCGATCACCCCCACGAGGACACGGCGATGCTCTTCCCAAGCAGGGCACACCTCCACCGTGTGCTCCATCGTGTCCTCCGGGCTCGCCTCACAGTGGCGACACCCGGACGTCTCTTCCGCACGAATCCGGTGCAGGAATCTCCCGAACTTCCCATGTCCGGTGAGAACCTGCGTCATGCGGAAAGTGAGGACGCCGTGAGGTCTATCCAGCCACAAATAGCTGCAGTGATCGATCTATATTCTCACTTACTTAGTAAAAATATTGAAAAATCATTATAGTATTTAGACTTGCATGATAATTTAGTTTTAATTTGAAGTTTAGTTATAAGTAATAATTGTATTCGATGAATAACTAAGTTTAAGTAAGCATTACCTAACAATAAAGTAACGGATGTTGTGTTTACATGTGAGAAACTGATTTAAAAAACTGTGCCATTTTTTTATTGCGCCCTGTAAGAAACTAAAGAATCAGCTGGGTTTTCTATATAGGAAACGACCAGGTAGAGCCGTACACTAGCTTCTGATGTTTCATAAGTGCCTATTCTGCCTCAGACACCCAGTTTACTGATGTAGTATTATTTATTTATTATGAGATAAATAATCATTAGTTTTAAATTTAAATAATAATTATAATTATACTTAATTGTACACCTCATAATGTGGACAGGATAACTATTTACGAAAACTAAGTGTACAATGGCAGTTTTAACGCACAGGGCCAACTCTTATAACCTTATATCTGACGTTAAGTTTGACTGAATGAAAGTAAATAGATTTTGGGCGGCCAGTATACAAATATTATTAATAGTATTAATTATACATGACATACACATGAGGCCTGTTTTCATTTTTATATCTTTGTACTATTAATTTATATTCATAAATTTTAAGACGTTTTACTAACAAAGTGGACCATATTATTGTCTTTTTTAAATAAAATTATATATTATTAAGGTCTATATCAAATAAAATGTATTGAAATTAAACAGAAAAGTGCATCACATTTCTTTTATTTCTAGTTAAGATTCGAAACAATTCTAAAGTACAACAAAACAAACAAGACATTCAAGACAGACTCTTAAAAAATCTCGAAAACTTATAACTCAAAAGAACATTCCAACGTTTAAAGTAAGAGGAATATTCGGATGGGAATAAAAAGGGAACATTCACTCTTTCAAACTTGTAATACTTTGTCGAAGCGAATCTTCAAAGTGAAAGGGGGTACTTTGTGAGATGTCGACACGACACCTGGCGATTTCACACGAGTATTTCAGAAGGAACTGGAAATTAGAAAGGGTATAACCGATTGAAAATTCGTGTAGCCAGAACTGAAGTCGATCATTTTATTTATCTGAAATACTAGCTGATATATCTGTTAAGACTAGCTTCTATTATTGGCTTCGTTTGCAAATAAATAGTATGACTTAAAAACGGTCCTAGGGATCGTATTCCCAGGGTAAAAATCCTATTCTAAAAAAGAGTACATAGGGTTTGTATATATTTTTTTTTTATTGTTGATAGGTTTGCACTTGACCGCTGTCTAACCTGATCTTTTTCTTTTCGAATTGATGATAAACTTGTTAAACTGTTGGGGCCCAGTATCTAACTATTGTGTTAACCATTGTCTTTTTGAGAAATAATCTTTAAACTTAACCTGATGAAATGGAAATTGACAATGCGGTTGACGATGGAGCGCGCTTACCTAAAAGTTACCTATTCACTCTAGACTTAAACATTCCCGGGTTGTAGCCATCAGGAAACACAAACTTCGGCAGGGGATTCCTCCTTAGCTGTGCAAAGAATGAATGTGAGAAATAACGGTTATTTTTAATGACAAAATGACAAATGCCTAATTTTGTAAGTAAGTTTCACCCTGACAATACCTGTATATGATAGTCACAACATTCATTAATATATCTGGTAATGAAAGATGTCTAGTATTAAGCATATGCCTCCTCCAAATGAGATTGAGACAAGATAGTCTTTGCTGCGCCCAACCATTATAATTTTCTAACTTCTCTACAAATAAATAGGCCGAATATTATCTGAAAACCTTTCTGCCTCAGGTCTTTATCTATCCACCTAACGATTCTTAACAATTGGAAATTTCGGTCCTCCAAAGTTTACCTTCGGTCCAGTTAAGCAAGACCGGGCCGAACCGCGCAAGACCGGGCAAAACCAAATAAGCAGAAAGCCAACAGTGTTTGGCACGCATGAATATTCTATGTGCCCACCTACGAGTTAACCCAGGTTGTTTATCTGAACACGGTCCGGCTCGGCTAAACGGTTCGTGATCGTTCGTCCGGTAATGTTGCCGGATTTGATGCTATGGGGTAATATATATAACTAGTTTTTTGCCAGCGGCTTTGGACACGCGTTTCACCCCTTTAGGAGGTAAATTTTGAAAAAAGTATTTTTTTTCCAGTAATCTGGAGCAAAATTACAATTTAAAAAAAATACAAATAAAATACTGAATCAGCTGTGTAAAAGTCGCCAAGCTATCTTGAGCTAGACGTGAGAGGACTACCATGTTTTATAGCTGATGGACATGGTATGGTCCTCTCATGCGAAAATGGGTGCAATACAGGGTGTCATTGACATGTTAACGCAAACGAATACCATAGATCCAGTACATGATTCTAGACCCCGAAAAACCGACGAAAAATTCCACCACTGGCGGGTCCAGAATCATGTACTGGATCCATGGTATTCGTTTGCGTTAACATGTCAATGACACCTTGTATAGTAAGTGATGATGTAGCTAACGATGGAGCATGCTTTATGCTTACCTAGAAGTGACTTATTCATTTTGGTTTTACAGACCAATTACATTGTAGCTAATACGTCTTCTCCAATTGTGCACTATGACAACCTTCGCTTATACCTTTTTAACTGGGAAATCTTCAAACAACTCATACCCTGTGTGGAGTGAGACTAAATATTAGTTTTTTACTGACTAAAATGGATTCAGTTCTTTTTTACGCTCCAGAAACACGGTGAAAATAAAAATCATTTCAAACCAACCCGTAGTAATTATTCCTAACCCTGTTAGCGAGCGTGCTTGCGGACAGCAAGCAATGGGTAGCTCACTGTCCAATCGCCCGGTAATCGACCAGACCGAAGCTCAAGATGTCGAAGTTGCGCATTGTTCTAACGGGCCTCAAGAAGTTGTCTGCAAAACCCTATGGGGTCAGACTGCCAGAGTCGAAGCCTACTGGGACCAAGGGTCAACTACTAAAATCAAGGCTCGGCCCTGTTGTAAAGGCAACGTAAGAACGGTTTGGGTTGTTACAGTAAGAGTCTGATACTATCTCCTGCTCTACCCAAGGGTGAGAGTTATCATTGGATGATTTTTACCCGTATCTTGGGGATGGTGAGCAATGAGTAGCTCACCGTCCAGTCGTCTGGTCCGGAGTAAGCCCAAGTTGACGACGGCGCGCTCTGTTCCCGCGCGCTTCTAGGAGTTGTCAGCAAATCCGGACTCTGCAAAAGGGTCGAAGCCTACTGGGGCCCAGGGTCTCTTTCAGAAAGGAAGGCTTGGCCCCAGCGCGAAGGGCAGAGAAGGAACGGGGTGGGTTGTTAAGCCAGTAAGAATCTAACACTATCTCCTACTCTACCTAATCACGGGATTCTTTATTGGGTGATTTTTATCCACCATACAAAAAAAAAACACGTTAAACAAACTCATAGTGATTATTTCAAACCCGCTAGCATTGTTAATAGGTAGGAACTAGTGGTGGGTCGTTAACGATATTTGGGTTAACGCAACGAAGCCGTTAATTTCATCCTATTTACCTGTTAAAAAAGCCGTTAACGTTAATAACAGGTTTTTATTAATGTAACAGATTGTTTGTACCAACGTAGCAGTTAATAGACGAAACTTTGTTCAAATTGAAAAAGGAGCTGACGACGAAGAATCAAATAATATTAGCTGGTTTTACTGACTACTTATTAACTCAACGCATATTATTAACTCAACGAATAGGTATTCAAAAGAATTGTCAATTGCCAAAATTCAAAAAATCAAATAATATGCGCTTTGTCAAAAACGTTTAATGAAACAGTTGATAGATTTAACGGGT
The DNA here is from genome assembly GCA_029852875.1 of Mythimna loreyi. Lineage (NCBI taxonomy): Eukaryota > Metazoa > Arthropoda > Insecta > Lepidoptera > Noctuidae > Mythimna > Mythimna loreyi. The sequence continues at coordinate 17,818,266 of CM056796.1, read as the reverse complement.
TTTGCGGTAAACAAAAAGCAGTTAATTCTTTAACATTAGATTATCAGTTAAAAAGAGGCGTTCATTGAATTAACGCCCACTCCTAATAGGAACAGCTTATAACCAGGCAACATCAACTTGAATGCCGGTAGCTTCGTTATACCCCAATTGGCGTGCCTCACAATGTTCACGTACATATCACAACGGACATGAATTTTAGATTTGCGCATCCAGTCGACCGGTTGTATAATTGTTCATTATAGCCTAGAATATTTGCTCTGATTGTCTAAATGTTTTGATATTTTGTAGTTTGTTATTAGAAGGGTTTTAAGCTGGGTTTTTGTTGTGTAAGGTTAAGTAAGGATTATGTTTAAACTACTATTACTAATTTAATCTTTCGAGTACAGTAATAAGGGCCCTCGCCCACGGCGACTTTTTGTAGCGATGCAGTCGCACGCACGCGCGACTGCATCACTTCTAACGCGTGTTAGTCGCATTTGCAACGCGCTACTGCATCGCGATTGCATCGATACAAACGCGCGACCGCGTCGCGCTACTAACGCGCTACTGCATCGCGATTGTATCGATACAAACGCGCGACCTGATATACATTGTCTCATCATTGTATTTCTGCGTGTCAACTCTGGTTTTACAATGGAAAGCAATTCACAAAACGTCGAATATGACATTCTATAACAACTTTTGAATTTAAGATCATAATTTTTGAGTTGTTTGAATGTTGTTACATAATGTCCACAAAGTAATCTCTGGGTATTAAATGGATGCATCCAATATTGACGCTGCTTCCGTTGCCTACGCTTCGGCTGCTTACGTAAAAGCAGCACCAAAGACAACGTGACTAATGTTGCCTCAACGGAGTCCATCTTGCAACTGTACTGATCCAAGGTATTTTTGTATCGTAACTGCATCGCGACCGAATCGCGTTTGCATCGCGACCGAATCGCGTTTGCATCGCGACTGAATCGCGTTTGCATCGCGACCGAATCGCGTTTGCATCGCGACTGAATCTGGTCCCGTGGGCGCGGGCACACAGCTAGCGACTGCTTCGCGTCTGTATCGATGCTACGCGCAAGAGCATCGCGACTGCATCGCTACAAAAAGTCGCCCATGGGCGAGGGCCCTTAGAGATATAATAGAAAGACAATAGGTGTGCGAACGAGTTCGCCCGGGGCTCAAGAGTTTAATAAAGAGACTTTAGTAAAAAGACGTTCAGCTCTGTGTATTTTTGATTATTTTGTTAATTAATTCTATGCAAAATCAAGGATAGTATTAAAAGCTGTATCATCATCGGCCTTTTTAATGTTCCCACTGCAGGGACACAGGCCTCCTCTCTAAGAGAGGGAATGGGCCGTAATCCACCACGCGGGCCCAGTGCGGGTTGGTGGATGTCACATGTCTTCGAATTTTTGGTTCTAAGACATGCCGGTTTCCTCACGATGTTTTCCTTCACCGTTTTGAGAGCAGTGGTGATGAAATAAATTACACAAATTAATACGACTGGCTGGGTTTGAACCCGCGACCTACTACACGCAAGTCGGGGCCGTTACCACTCGGCCACCACTGCTCTCTAAAAAAGAAAGAAAAAGCTGTATAATCTAGGAGAATTCGATACGTGAGATATACCATAACCTCGCTGAATACCGTCAAATGCTGCAATTTATAAGCTACTGCTTATTAACTACTATTTTAAGGTGCTTCTATTTAAATAAAAACGCGGAATAAAATTACCTATTAGTTTTTATGTAGAGGAAGATAGTTTTCGACAGATTTTGAGTTCAAAATAAATTGTCAATTTTTCAGCGAGCACTAAGAAAAGATTTAATAAAATTCAGCCTCTATAAAGATGCAGTTTTTTAAGGTTTGGTTGGGATAAACCTACGTTCACGGGAGTAAAGCCGCTGGCAAAAGCTATATAGATATATATATGAGAAGTAATTTTATCCTTTACTAATTAAAAAGTGGGACATTGCTTTGATCTAAAATGAAACCATCTTATGAGTTGAGTTTTACACACCATTGTACAAAGTAAATACTCGTAGTAGCTATACAAAACTAAATACGATCTGCAGTTATTTAAACAGACAGTCTAACTAAACTAACCTAACAAATTCCTAGAAATAAATTGAATCCTTGTATTACTATTTCAGAGAATTCAAGGAAATTGTTGGAATATTTGAATTTCAGTTAATTGATGGTCTATGAACAAAGCGATTTGATTCTTTTCGAATTAGAAAATGATAGAGATATTCGAAGATATGACGCGATTGAATAGCAACCATTTTGTGAATCGTTTATAATTGTAAACGTCACTGTTGTATAAGTCACTATTATATTGTTTCAAGCGAAAACTAATGCTTGACTGCGATCCCACCTGATGGTAAGCAATCGTTGATCACTCTATCCTTGAAGACACCCAAATTATAATCAAATGGGAAGATCGCAGCAAGCAAATTTGTTCCAGTCCTTTGATGTGCGAGAAATGAAAGATGAAGCGAAATGCTTAGTCCGAATCGTAGAGGTTGCAAAAACGTAAGGAAAGCTACTCGCCGTGCGTCGGGTTGTCCGAGATAGAAAAGAGTTGGAGGAATCAACTCATGCAATTCCTGCGCACACTCTCCAAAAAGCAACATGTAAAACAACGAGAGGCTGGCTACCCTAAGCCTGTGCTCAAGGCTTTCAAGACTGGACTTAACCAAATCAGGATCCAATTAGCCTTTTCGTACGCCTTTCCACCAAGTCCAAAGCTGCCAGGTGGCATTTTGCAGCAACAGCCCATATGTGGCTGCAATACTCCACACATGATCGAACCTGTGCTTTGTATAAAATTAAAATTTCTCCCGGCGTAAAGTGAGTTGGCTGATTCTTTTTTACCGTAGGTACAATCACAAACATGTAAATACACATACCACAAGTCGTCCAGACTGAATAGCCATCTGTAGATGCTACAAAGCTGTTGCAAAATTGTTGAAAGACTTTGTTCCTTGCGAGAATGGAACCTGTGACACACAGTACAGTGGTCAATCTCTCAACCGCTGTGCCTAAACGTGTCGTCAAAATCACAATTATGAGGAAAAGGTTTGTTAGAAAGAAAACTGCTATAATTAATTAATAAAATATCTGTGTGAACCCGGAGTGAGCAACTTAATTATATATATCGGCTCGTCCAGGATGGTTTTGAGTTCTTATCTATCAGGTGGGCCTACGTGGGTATCATGTAATGAATAAAAACGGCTTGGAACTGAACCAGTTTACTTTTTAGTACAATTCAGTACACACAATAATTATAATGTACAGTTTCATAACGTCTTGACTCTGCGATGGCTTGGCTGAGAGTGTCCACTGTCGTGGCGGATTCTCCACTCCACAAGCTCGTAGCAAAGCGGAAACGTCACTGACTCTGTTGTGCGCGCTATCTTTGTTTAGTTCTTCTAGTTGTCACTAGATGGCGTGTCTTGTCTTGTTGACAACAAATCAACGCCGTGTTCAACATATTATATATTTTTCTTTTATTTTTTAATGAGATTTTTTTTCAGAATTCAAAAATTAGAGGTTCGTCAGATATCCCAACAATATCTACGTAAGGATGAATGAAAATATAAGCGAGAACAACCACTACCGAGTTGCATGCTCACAAAATCGAAGGCTTCAAAGAGTATGAAAAAGCAGTTTAATAGAGAAATTCTCAGCCCTCTCAAAGGGCTTGCTAACAACTTGCTAACACAGATTTGTGCGCTTTTTCACGCTTGTTCTTACAACACTGTGCCTGCTTTTATCCTTTGTAGAGTTCGCCTTTGTGACTGAAATAGAAAAACACTGAGTTACCTGTTTTTTTTTCCTTTTTTTTTAAATGATTTTGCTGAACATTGTCCTTATGGTTTCTAAAGTAATTAATGGTTTAAGTGGTTTTTATGATAACTTTATACATATGATAATATGATTGCATGGGTATGAATACTAATATTTTAATTTTGAGGGCAGTGGTCGTCGAGTGGTCACGGCCCCGACTTACGAGAAGTAGGTGGCGGGTTCACACCCATCCAGGCGAATTATTTTATTAATATAAAAAGTTTGATGTGTTGTCTCATTTCTTTATAAACCACGAGTGGTTGCAGAACATCTCAATTCTCCTCAATTATCCTTGAATGGTTTTGTGAGTTGTAACAGAAATTCAATAAAATTTTGGTTTTTACAAAAAGTAAATGATATACTAAAATGAATTCTGGTCTCGGTACAGTAAGCTTTTTATAAATAAATTAGCATTTACCCAAATCCTTAGTGGTGGGCTGTATATCGACGCTTATCTCTTAGTCTAAAGCAGGTAGCTGTAAAATTATAATTTTACGATATCCCTCTTAAGTTCTTACTTAGTAGCTGTATTAGTGATGTGAAAGTGTCGATACTTTGACATTGATGTTTGTTTTTTTTTTATAATATAACGTTTTTAAAATTGATGATACAAATATTTTTTTTTCTAAAATAAAAACAATCCGGTTAATTTCTCCAAAGATCTCAAACGGGAATCAGCATAGTTCTCATTTGATTTGACTATATGTTACAATTATGAATGAACTGAAGAAATACTTTGAATTTTGAGTTTCTTTTGGAGTTTTTTACTCAAAATAGTTAAAAAACATTGGCCTCATCTAGTTTAAACTGACAAGCCAATTGACATGTGAAAATGTTTTACAAGCTTTTATTTAGTTTTTCTTGTCCCGATGTTTGTGATCAAATCTTGTAAAATAAAAATCCACTTTCCGGTTACCGATTGAGCTGAAATTTGCATGCATATATTATGTGTCAATCAGATGACAATGCAAAATTATAATGTCGTACAGTTGATCTGATGATAAAACCGGAAGGTGGTCATAGGAACTCTTTAATAAAACAACATAACCCCATCAAGTTTAGTCTTGTGAGATTCGTCTTGACGAGTTTTAAATAAATATGTATATACCGCGTTATAAAAAACTTGCTATGAAAAAAATATTTTCATTGAAAACTTATAAAATAAATATCATTCATCATAAACTGCACGGTGTATCGATGTATCATTCCAGATGTGAACGTATAGAGTGTATACAGGACTTACCTTCGCCAAGCAGCCAGTGTGGGCTTAAGTTCTGCGAATCAGTATGTGTGTCTTGTACTGTGGTGTAAATGTAAGGATGAAAATTATATGACTTATGGAAATATATTTATGTTTTCACGAATATTGGAAAGAGTTAGCTAATAGAACACTGACTGAGTATCCTTGGATTCATCGGATTTCAGCAACCCTGACCACGTCATCAGTCCATCTTGTGAGAGGTCTTCCAACGCTACGTCTTCTGGGATGCGGTCACCACTCCAGAACTTTTCATCGGCCATCTGTTCTGCGTGCAATGTGTTTTGCCCATTGTCACTTAAGTTTGGCAATTCTTTTCGATATGTCAGCAACCTTGATTCTTATTTATTTATTCTTCATGCAACACAAGGTACAAACGCGGACTTAATGCCTTGGGCATTCTCTACTCGTCAACCTAGGGTACAGGAGACAATATGGTAGGTGCATAAAAAAGAAAATGTTACTAATTAATTAATTCTGTGAATGTCTTCTTTTCTGATTCGATTTCGCAAGGAAATCAAACACTATTAAAAAAATAATATACGCGCTTCGCACTTAACTTGGACCAATCATAAGCCGGGTCTCATAGCTACTTATCGATTGTCGGTACAGACATCACTAGTGCTAGTGATGAGATTGGCCAGTTAACCATTTATTTTATTATATTTATTTTAGACGATACAATTTTTTGTTTACTCGTTCATAGTAGTATAAAGATGTTTGAGAGGTTCGTTGGAGGCCATCTGTTATTATTTTATAGGTTTCTTTAGCCTATATTGATGCTGTAGATGCCTTTAATATATATATTGGTAGTGGATTCATAGTTGTCGACTGTTATAAAATGTTTCGTTCCAAAACATGTCAGTTTTCTCACTTTTGTTTTTTTTATTAGATTTGAGAGTAGTGGAATCGCGTAAATAAAACAGCAAATTTAGTACATTTTGATCAGTTAGGCGAACATGCGTTTAGCAGATTAGTTTTTCGCGATTTCACATTTGGTCTCATAGTAAAAGTTGTTTGTTATCACGACTACAATCACGTGTTTAAGTATCGGTCACTAATTACCAGTCACCTCATATAGATTTTCTGGTATTATAATAACTATTTTTTTATTTTATTGTGGGAAAAATCATAATTAATGAATCTCTCCCTTGGTCGAGGCGGGAAACAGTGTCAGACTCTTACTGACTAAACGACCCACCCCATTCCTTCTTAGCCTTCACATCAGGGTCGGACCTTCCTTTCAGAAGCCGGTCCGGGGCCCCAGTAGGTTTCGGCCTTGCAGTTGAGCCTTTTCATTTGCTGACAACTCCATTATAATATCTACTATTCCTCGTATAGATCAGCATATTATTGTACCGACACATTATATATGAAGATTTTCCTAGAATTTTCTAGAGTGTTACTCAAATAGAACAAAAGCGGATTGATTTCTTATCCTAGATAAAGGAAAAAGCTTTTATTTTGTTTCTCTAACACATTGGGAATATAGAACGGATTCTTTTGTACGTAAATGCGGGAAAAAAGGCTTTTATCTGTGCGTAAACTATTCATTGTTCCGTATTGTTCAGACTAAACGTATTATCGGCCGCTGACTGTGAGTGGGCGTTACGCTGTTTATCGCTTTTGCATGTACAACATTATTTTTAGTACAATACAGGTCACGGCAGGTCATAGCAGGCATTAGGAAACAGTGCACAGTTGGGTATAAAAGCAAAATAACCTCTCAGTCACCAGGATGGTCCGGTGACCATGTGTTTCTGAGGACAACATGATATCAGTTATGTAATTATGACAGATGCCATAGATCAAAAAATGTTATTTAATAGAGACCAAGGCAACTTGTATTCAGCGTAGTGTCTATGGTGCAATTCATTAATACCTTGTTCATACTTGACTGACAGATTGTTGTATTATGTGCGTCTATTTTGGGCAAAATAAACATTGTTTTCTTTTCTCTTTTTGTATCATAACAAGCTTATCACTTTGTGTTTTTTCATGATACTTTTTTATAAAATTTTGCACAAAGATTCTTTGCAGAAAAATACTAGACCCGTGGTTCGGGTTTTGCGTGTACTAAAATTTTGGTTTCTGTATTGACTTCTCGTTCACACCAAACCGCTACGCTATTACTATGCTATTACTACAATGATACGCTAATACTTAGTCCGATATCGCTGATCCTCGGTGGCCAATTATAAGAGTACAATGCGTAACAAGCCTAGGTATTATTTTTGTTCACACAAGTAACGCATTCTAAGCTACGGCGTACTATCGGCTTGAGAAAGCATACTGCAGACTGAGTCAGGCAGAGAGCTTACTTAATGGTGTAAATGGTATCTTAAGAGCTTACGGACTCTGGAATAATCATTAAAAGTTTTAAAAGAATAAGTAGGCTTTGGCTTTGCTGTATAGCGGTGTTGCTGATATCTCCTTTAGGCACACGTGGACCTTCGCGCCATAGACGACTCGGTCTCGACTCGTATGGTTACCAGATGACCGAACGGTGAGGTAACTATTGCTCGTCGTTGCCCAGGACTACGATGGCTGGAAATCGGGATCAGGGGCGTGGCGTGAACTTTGGAATATATTTTTATACAACATGCTAAGAAAATATTTAACGCAATTCACCTCTAAAGTTGATGATCACATATAAAGAAACCTTCTTTAATACAGGCAAAACTACGTAAATATAAACAAATTATAAAAGTCACACAAAAGATAACCATGCGCCCAACAAGCTCGACATTTAGTCGCAACTGCAAAACTATGGTACTTACTGCGTAAAATTCCTTCCTGCGACGCTTTTCACCGTCCACAGAGCCAAATTTGAAGGACAGGTAGATACGCGCGCTCATTAGAAAGCTAAAAGACAGCGATATCAAACAAACGTGGGCGCTTCTGGGGCGTAGGTTATATGTAGGGTTAAAAGCTAGTAGTTAAAAAAAATATATATATCCTTTCAATCTAAATATCATCTTTCTTCCATGAACTCCTCATAAAAACACATACCTATAAAAATACAAGTTCGATTCCCCGTAGTCACCCTGTATTTACCCTAGTGGATGATAAATGACTGTGACGTCAGAACTCGGTTCATTTTTCTGACCACCCTCTCCTGCCACCCCATATAGCATTCCTAGCGTTATGGGATTCGGGTAGCGTTAAATTGACTATATGAGTGATGTGGTGTAAGATTTGAGTTTTATGGTGATATATATTTTTTTTTCAGGCTTTTCTTTTTTCAGCACGAGATCGAACGTTACACTAAACATGTAATTTTGAGCTAGAACTGCAAATTCAAATTGAATTTAAATCACATAGGCACTTATAAAACGTCAGAAGCAAGTATTTAATGAGATGTCAACAAAAATAAATCTCCTAAATAACATATGTATTGAAGTATAGAGAGCAAAGCAGAGCTGTTGAGAGCAGTGGTGGCCGAGTGGTAAAGGCCCGTTGTAGATTGCGGGTTCACACCCAGCCAGACAAGTTAATACCATTTAATGTTCAATGATGACACAGGCCTCCTCTCTAGGCAAGGGACTGGGCCATAATCTACCACGCTTAGTACAGATTGGTGGATACCAATTGTCTTCGAATTATAAGTTCTACGACATGCCGGTTTCCTCACGATGTTCCTTTCGTTTTGAGAGCAGTGGTGGTGAAATAAATTACACAAAGTTATATCTGGCTTGGTTTGAAACCTCGACCTGTAATCCATAAGTCGGGGCCCTTTTTTTCTTAAAGCGGGAAAAATCATCGAATGACGAATCCCGCCCTTGGGCGGAGCGGCAGACAGTGTCAGATTTCTACTTACTAAACGACCCACCGTTCCTTCTTACCTTAGTTCCAGGGCCCTCGTCTTTCTGCTTTCGCAACAACCCTTGGCTCCAGAAGGCTTCGACCCTGCTAGGCCCCTACAGTTGCTTGGGTTCGGTCTGGACGGTTACCGGCTGGGTGGATAGCGAGCTACCCATTACTCACCGTCCGCCTCGCCCACGCCTAAGGTGGCTAAAAATCGGGATCGGAGACACGGCGTCGGCGGCGTGTCTCTGATCCCGATTTCTGGCCACACAAATTGCCTTTGAAGTCGGGGCCGTTACTGCTCCGTTACACTGCTCTAAAAGCTATACTAGAGAAGAAAAACACAAACTAAGAACGCGTTCTTACAAAAACAAAACTGTACTTACGCAAGATCCAACTTAGCATGTATAAGTAAATTAAATGGCGAAGTTTCTTACAGCCAAACAAAGTTGTGAAGCCTGGCCGTTTGTGACCACAGTATAATCCATTAACAACTTTCTTGTTACAACACCCTAATTTATTATAATAGTTTCTAGCACTTACATTCTGATTATGTAGGCTAAAACTTGGAATTGGTTTTGGGTAAGCTGGTTTTTGTTTGAATTTTTATAGGTCCTTGGCTTGGGTCATGGGGTCCGAGTGCGCGTCTCCTTTTTAAGGAAATTTCACGCCGTCTAATCGATTCTTTGCGTGACCAGAGGGCTGGTTGTTTCTTAGCCCAAAGAATTAGCAATGCCTCAAAGAGTTGTCAGTAAAACCGTACGGATTCTACAAAGGGATTGAAGCCTATTGGGGCCCCGGGTCTCTTCCTGAACGAAAAGCTTGCTCCCAGTGTGAAGAGCAAAAAAGGAAGGGATGGGGTGTTTAGTCAGTAAGAGTCTGATACTGTTTCTCGCTCTGCTTAAGAACAGGATTCGTCATTGGATGATTTTTACCAAGTCTTTCTTACAGTATTTTACACGATGCATTTTGGAGTGTGTGCGCGGGAATTGCATAACTTTATTCCGCCATGTCAAATGACCTGATATTGTTGAAACTGCTACAGTCCGGACTAAGCATTTGCCTCGTCGTTTATACCGCGTACATTGAAGGACTGGAATAGTTTGCCTGCTGCCTTCTTTCCGCCTGGTTATAAGTTAGGTGTCTTCAAGGCTTTTTTTATGGAAGGTAAAAATCATTCAATGACGAATCTCGCCCTTGGGCGGACCGAAAATCAGTCTTAAGTCTTAATTCTTTATTGTACAACAAACAGTATATAAAAAAGAGGATTACAATAATTTTGTACAAAGGCGAGCTTAACTCAAAATTGAGTTTTCTTACAGCAAACCTGACCTTTGTAATAGAGAGGTCAAAAATTTATTTATTTAATTAATTAATTTATTTATTTTTTTAGTGTTAGACTCTTACTTACTAAACAACCTATCCCGTTCCTTTCTTGCTAAGGCAAGGAAGGAACGGGGTGAAAACATAATCCCAGAGCCCTGATGTTATGCTTATCGATTAAAAACAAAGGAATTAGAAGATTTGTCACCTCAAAAAACAAAGATAAGATTTGCCAATGTTTAAGAGGTTATAAGGCTAACTTTCCACTTAAAAAGGAAGTTATCCACGTATACTTCACAACGGTTTATTTGTAAACAAGAACCCTATCAGTCATTTTGTTCGTCTACTAATTAAAGTACGAAGACGTCCTCTTATTACAACGACACCCAGGGGAGAAAGGGGATCCCTTTATACAGGGGACAGACGTCAAATACCCTGGCTTATCACCTGCATGCAATATAAACAGGCCCCCTTTCTCCTCTCTTGCAACTTGTTATCCAATGTAATCCATTTCGCTGAGTTAATTCTTGGTACATGCGTTGAATGATAATGTTTTAGTTGATGTAAAGGGGAGAGTTTTTGGGGTTTGTTTGAGTTCAAACAAATATGGCTGGAGATGTGAGATTACAAGTCGACATTTGTAAAACGAGGTATTTAAGATTTTACGTGAATTTAGATTCGATAGCTTTGATTGTTTGTAGAATTAGTAAGTACTAATTGCTGCTAGTGGTGGCCGAGTGGTAACGGCCCGAACTTACGTCTTATAGGTTGCGGGTTCAAACCCAGCCAGGCGCATTACTTTGTGTAATTTATTTCATCACCACTGCTCTCAAAACGGTGAAGGAAAATATCGTGAGGAAACCAGGATGTCCTAGAACCAAAAATTCGAAGACATGTGACATCCACCAACCCGCACTGGACCCACGTGGTGGATTACGGCCCATTCCCTCTCTTAGAGAGGAGACCTGTGTCCCTGCAGTAGGAACATTAAAAAAAAGAAAAGGCTTGATGATGATGATGATGAATTGCTGCTAGCAGCTTCGCCCACAAAAAGTTAGAAAATCGTCCTAAAGGAACAGGTATACTGTGTGCTATTTCAGGATATGGTGTACCTGTGTACTTACCAAGTTTTATTGAAAACCGTTCAGCTGTTTGAGCTACAAAAAAAAAAAAAAATAAAGAACACTAAAATATACTGACTCACAAAATTTTTCTTTGTATAAATGTGATTGGTGCGAGTTATTTATTACTTTCCGTGAAATCTAGCAAGAAGTTATATTGTGGAATGAAAAATATTAATTAATTAATGGGAATATAATAACTGCTAATCAGTTTGTTTTGAAAAAAAATATAATGTCAAACTAGACTTCTTTTCTGATAATTTGATATACGAATATTTACATTACTTTTTTCTTTTAATTTGGTGTAATTTATTTTAAAATGTTCACAAGAAAAAGCGAAGATCAGGCAATAACCATTGGTAACACAACCAATGATACTTCATTATTTTTAATTATCTGGTATATTTTATTTATTATGCATACCTACCACAGTGTAGTTTTTTTTTAACCCAAAGGTTCACTGGTAGAGAATGTCATGTTGCATCAAGTCAGCCTATGTACCACTACGATACTTGAAGTTTCAATAGATAAATAAGTTGGTACCTGGCAGAAATTATTTAGCTTCAATCTAGGCTTTTACAGATTTGATACATCGAACCGTGACAAAACGCGGCTTGGCGGACAGACCTTCAGCGGGATCTCATGATGGTGGAATGAAAGGAAGGTCCGACCCCGGTGTGAAGCCTAAGAAGGAAAGGGGTGGGTCGTTTAGTCAGAAAGAGTCTGACAGTGTTTCTCGCTCCACCTAAGGACGGGAATCGTCAGTAAATGATATTTCCCACGATAAAAAAAAAACGAAAATTTTTAAACCAAAATTTACTTACCTGCCGTACAAGTCACCGAGAGTGTCCAAATTAAATTCCCTAAATGCCCAAATTTATAATTTTTGGGGTCCCCATTTAATACGATTTGAAGGGATTACGAACTGTGTCGTTTTCAAATTATTTGATGTGCTAAACTTTGCACAGATATAATTTGTTATGGTGGCAGTATTATTATTATTTGCTCAATTTGTTTAAAATCTTCAACGTTTTTGGCGATCGGATTTAATTTTATGGATAGCGAGTTGGAATTTGTGTTGTTGTTTTGAGTATTTAGAACCTTCAAATAATTAAGTAATTTGAAGCTCTCACTTGAGTTATTTTCAATGGTCTTTTGAATCGCTCAAGATTATTTCTTGTATTATCTCAAATTTATTTTATTCTTTTTTATACATTTCTCTGAATAATTAGAACTTGTTTTTTTTTTTGTTTCTTTTATTTATTTTTATTCTGTTTTTAGTTTCGTTGTTATAGCGGTAATAAAAATAACACATCTGCAAAAAAATTTAACTGTCAAGCTATTACGGTTATATACAGCCTGGTGACTGACGGAAAACGTCAAAAGAGACGGAAGGAAAGAGGAGTCTTAGTAATTGGTCCCGTTTTACCATTTCGATACGGAACCCTAATTTTTTTTCGAATACTTTGTTTCTTTTTTTTCAGAACAAGACTGTTCGACCACCAGTTGTCCTTTTCATAACGAATAATGTATTTTTATTGTCGATTAAAATGCATCACCATCATCAGCCTTTTAAAGTTCCCACGGCTGGCACACTGGCCTCTTCTTTAGGAGAGGGTATTGACCGTAATCCACCACGCGGGCCCAGTACGAATTGGTGGATGTCAGATTACTTTAAATGTTTGGTTCTAGATGCCGGTCTCTTCACTATTTTTTCCTTCAACATTTTGAGAGTAATGGTGATGATTACAGGCGCATTACTTTGTGTAAATTCATTTACACTGCTTAAACCCGCGACCTACAACTCATTAGTCGGAGCCTTTACCAGTCGACCACCACTGCTCTCTAAATGCATAAATTGTTTAAAAAGAACCAAAATGAATCAAAGCAAAGAATTCGAGACAAGTCAATGGACTGTTGGAGGCCCATTGAACGAATGAGACCGGATGACTACAAGCAGGCAAAAGTGGCGAGAAGTCGTGCGGTGTATCCTGACTGTTTCCGGAGAACTACCTCCATGATAACTACGACCACTCTCCCAAGAGTGATAGAGATATGAAAAAGAAGATTGTAAAATTTAAAACTCTTTTACAAATTAAATGAATTTATTTAAAACAATCCACAAAGGCTGGCTTCTCACCAACGTTCCCTCAACCAGACAAAAATATATTTGTCCAAAACAGGGAGTGTTACATTTGAACCATCTGTGCTATGATTTATAAGGTCTGTTTTGCACGAAATACGTTGTGCTAAGCCAATAAATCAGCAGAGTCGTGAAGTCAAGACCTTGACAGTCGTAAATACAGAAATCTTTTACACTTTCTTGTTGAAATATTTTTTTTTGTTTTGTTTTTGACGCGAGTGTTCGGGTTTAGATTGTGAAATTGACGCATGGATCAGAAGTTGATCGGTTGGGAAAAGTTGTGTAGTTTTCAGCATCGGTGGGCTTAGTATCTCAAGTAGAAAAGAATGGATCATATAGGATAATTGCGTTATTTTCTTTCAAGGCTCTTTTTGATGGAAATGCGTGGAAATTGGAGCTGGAAATATTGAACAGTATCCAATAAGGCAAGACGAACAAAAAATACTATTAGTCCGAATTCTTTGGTCTGATTAACTCTGGTTCTTTTTAAACAATTTATGCCTTTGAATCGATTTACAATAAAATATATTATTCATTATGAAAGGAACAAGAGAAAAAAATATCGTTTGATACTTTCAGTTCACATATACTAAAAATAAGGTCAAATACCCAAAAAAAACTGCGCCTATGCGTTTTCGGTTGGATTACGGGCCCTTTCAGAAGTCAATACACGGCCCTTGTAGCTTTCGGCCATACTAGGCCTCTACGATTTACAAGTTTTACAAGTCTAGGTGCCATATAAAGTCTATGTATTTTATAGATCCATCTTATAATGTAATTGTTTTACTGAGAGTTGTGATTATTTTTCTTGCTTTTGATAATAGGCTCTTTAAAAAATATGAATGTGAGAACTTGAACTTCAGTCATCTGAATGTGAGAAGAAATCTTAAATTACTTCCTACTATTTTTACGGTTATTTTTGTTGTGCTCTCTAAAGTCTCATTATTGACTGGTCTGCATTGTCCTTACATAATTTATCTGTTAATACTGATGGAAATATTGTAACGTACCATTTTTTTTTTAAACAATTACCATTGAGTTTCTTGCCGGTTCTTCTCCACAGGGAACGACCAATTTGGAACCGTGCACTAGCTTCTGAAATTTTATAAGTGCCCATGTCATTTTTTACTTTTGACTTTTATAGAGACCGAAGCGCCCAGATCAGCGTAAATGGCCCATGTATGCGCAATGTATTTCTGCCTTTATTCCTATTTTCTCTTCTCATATTATCTTCTAAATTTCTATTCCTTGCCAAGCTTTTCCAAGTTATAAATAGCTTCAGTTACAGAGAGAAGCAATTGAGGGACCCTTACTGGACTCTCCCTGTAAACAACTCGTTAATAATTGCCCTTAACCCTTCGTATGTTTTATTCATATTGCCCTGTAAACCGAACTAGCATAATGAAAAGGGACAAGTTAGAATCATACGGGAGTTTTGTTACACCGTATAGGGTCTTTGACTCGAATTATATCAAAAAGTAACTTTTATTTTATTTAACTGTAATGTACACACATAACAACAAAAAAGGAAAAATAGGTACAGAGGTGAAGTTTATTTCTAAAGAAATATCTTCCAGTTTACCTGCGAAAGGAGAGTTAGAAAAATAGAATAGTAGACACCGTGTGTAACAGTACAAGGGAAAATTTGTACACACACACTTTTTAAAAATCGGAAACGAATTTTTCCAAGCCCGTTCTAAATACTTATTTATTTACTTTATTCTTTATTGTAAACCACATTAACTAAACGATATAGGAAAAACATTGTTAAAAATAAGGGTACAGTGGGTGGTCTTACGCACAGAGCAATCTCTTACAGACAACCTTAGGATGAATTGCATGAGAGTAGATAGACTTAGGGTTGTAATATTATGTATTTTAAAAACTTTCAAATAATTTAATACGCACGTCGAGTAACGCGTTCAGGGACGCGTAGCTTCATAGACGTATAATCGTCATTGTATAAATCTACACTAATAAATAAAGAGGTAAAGTTTTTTTTTTTTTTTTGTTTGTAGGAGGTAATATCTGGAACTAATGGTTCGATTGGAAAAATTGAAGCTGTAATAGAAAGCTGCTTTACTCCTGAGTGACAAGGCTATAAATTATTTATATAACATGGATATTAACCGAGCTACCACAACTTTTGTCTCACAAATTTTCCGCGGACGAAGTCGCGGGCAGAAGCTAGTGACGTATATGCTTTGTGTACGCTTATTCGCAGGTTACATACAAAACTATGAAACTCTATCGTCGGTTCTCTCTCTGCCTTATGTCATGACAAGCAAAGTGACAAGCAAAGTTTCTATAGATGTACTTTTTTATATTTTTAATACAAATTAATTTATTTGTATCTTATTGCATACCTTATAGCTTATCAAAGAACAAAACTTAATAAAAAATAAGTATACAATAGGCGATTTTATTGCACTATTTTTACCAGAGACACAGATTACATTATGGAGAGTCAAAAAAAAGTTTATAAAAAATAGCAGATTTTCAGAATTCTTTACTGGATTACTCTTACACAAATTTATGTTTTGACTTCTATAGAAATCTAAATAATATTCACAAGATATCCTTGTATACAAAATATCTGAAGAAAGATGTGTAATAACATCATAATCACGTAAGAGCGGTTGTATGAAAATGTACCTCGTGTTGGCCATTTTAAAAAAAAGTATTTTGATGACATTTATTGTTTATCCAGATGTAATTATTGTATGCCCTACGGGCGGGCCATAGCTGATCTAAATTTTCATTTATTTAAGAACTATACTGTACATACCTATGATCCACAATAAAATTTGATTGATTGATTAAAAAAAAATTAATAAAATAAAATAAAAAATAAAAATAGACATATTAGATCAAAAAGGCTTACATCGTGTAACTTTTTCAAATATTCCAGCAGCTCTGAATTGATAATATCTAGCGTCGAGGTAGAAAGTATTATAGCTCACTTCTACAAAGATTATTACAAGGCAAGATTTCCACGAAATAGACTGACTGATATCATACTAAATTATAAAAGCGACAGAAGTGTTAGTAGCGACAGTAGGCGTCAGTAGTGTGTGAGAGCATTTTCGCACTACATCCGATCCGGATCCGATCCGAACCTGTGAAAGTATGGTGCATAGTAGCCGTAGAACTATTTCTATGGTAATTTATGTATTTATTCAGAGTAGTTCTACTTAATTACTTTTTTTTTTAACTTATAATCTACCTAAACTAAACTAGATAATTTTGTCAAACCATTTGACAAAGTTATAATTTATTATTTGTGAGGTTTTTTTGTTACGGTAGGTAAAAATCATCCATTGACGAATTCCGCCCTTGGGCGAAGCGGGAAACAGTGTCAGGCTCTTACTGACTTAACGACCTATGCCGTTCCTTCCTTGCCTGAGCCTTGGTGTTACGCTTTCGCATCAACCCTTAGGCCAGGAGGCTTCAACCCTGTAGGGTTCCTATGGTAAAATCGGATCCGGATCGGAGGTAGTGCGAAACCACTCAGTGTTTATTACTTCTTGCCGCCTGAACGGTTGAGCGACTTTGAATGACACACTAGTAAACCATATCCTGGAAAAGCTCATAGATTATTTCTTATTCCTGGAATATGTTCCCCTGAAAACGTAACTTTCTACTAAGAAACTCTAATAATCCATTCTAATATCATAAATGGGAAAGTAACTATGTCAGTTTGTTTGTCCATCTTTGACTCACTTTGTCTCAACGACTGTGAATATTTACTTTTCCTCCAAATTTATGGTCCAGGTTTTTTTTACTGTTGATAGGTTCGTGTTTGACCGCTATCTCACCTGATGGACAGCGCCGATGCGGTCGAAGATGGAGCGCGCTTACATAGAAGTAACGTATTCACTCTTGACTTAAAGATTCTCATGATTATTATTCCCACGAACTAAGTCACTGGTTAAGCTCTACTATATATCATTATCATTACATAGTATAAAACAAAGTTGTGCTGTCCCTATGTATGCTTAGATCTTTTAAACTACGCAACGGATTTTTTAATAGACAGAGTGATTCAAGAGGAAGGTTTATGTGTATAATACATGCATAACATATTCAATATCAGTACCCGTGCAAAGCTGGGCGGTTCGCTAGTACTATATGTACTCTAGCTTTTCTATATCTCCTGTATACAGTGTAACAGACATCCATTCCCAAACTTATTAAGCCAGTATCGAGCATTACGTTTGATATCTCGTAGACAATGTTCGCTTGTGCACAAAGTTGGGAACAACGTTCACGTCTCGATCTTGTCCGTTAATATTGTTATATTTAGTACATCCCTGTTTCTGGGGTCTAACAACTTTACAATGTTCATGTAACCAACAAATTGATTAATTTGTTCTTAGTTAGTTCTTCAGAACCGATTTATAAAGAGGAATTCTCTGTTCTATTGATTGTTATTTTTAACAGTACCTACTCTAACAAAGTACCTACTTTGTATGAGTATTTGGTTTTGAAGCTAAGGTGGTGCGCGTTATAATTCTTCTTACTTCTGGTATAACCTCTTCGTCCTACGCTAGCATTGTGAAAAAAAGTTCCGAAACCTTCATCCGTCCATCAAATCTGAGTTCTGTGGCCATATATCCTTGCGACAAGACTAGAACCAGCGAAGACACCAAGTCACTCGTACAGAAAATTATATCGCCTGAAGAACTGAAGCTTCATGTCCGTGGCCTAAAAAAAGTTAAAAATGGGGGTGTACTTATCAGGACCGAAAGCAAAGGAGATGTCGAAAAGCTCAAAAATTCGACGAAGCTAGTGTCATCAGGCCTTACGGTAGAAGAAGCTCCTAAGCGCCGACCTAGGATTGCTGTCGTTGGAGTTCCAGTAGCACTTACTGAAAGAGAAGTATTTGACTGCATCTATGAGCAAAACCTTTCGGATAAATTGGCAAATACTACTCGTGAGTCCTTCTTTGCGACTGTCAAATTGAGCCATAAATCAGGAAAGAAAGGTCTTCCCACTTGCAATTATATTTTAGAGGTACCTCCTACCGTCAGGAAAGTCCTAATAAACCAAGGCCGAATTTTTATAAATTGGACATCTTGCCCTGTGAAAGATTTCACAATAGTCACAAGGTGTTTCAACTGCCAGCAGTTTGGCCACGCAGCCAAGTTTTGTCGTGAAACTAGTCCTACTTGCAACCACTGTGGAGAGACTGGGCATTCCCACAAGGAATGTGGCAGTAAATCTTCTCCACCTCAATGTGCGACGTGCAAGCGTTTCAAGAGGAAATGTGACCATCAGACCGGTGACGCAGAGTGTCCAGCGCGTAAATATGCCGAGATTAATTATATTAATTCGATAGACTATGAAGGCGCCTAAGAGCGCCCCTGTTAGTGTATTTAATAGCACTTAGTTATTGTCTTTTTAGAGTTACATTAACTTTCATTACTTTAGTTACTAGTTATTATGGCCAGTCAGCTAATTTCTGATCTGGATGGATTTTCTGTGTCTGAAGCTAATACCTGTAATGTGGAAGATTGTAAACTTCTTCTTCCTTCTGGGGAAACGCTTACACTACTTACACAAAATATTCGCAGTATTAATCGCAACATGGATAGGTTTGAAGTTCTATTACAAAGTCTTGGCATCAACTGTGATGTTATTGTCCTAACAGAATGTTGGCTATCTTCTCAGACAGCCAATTTACCTTCCCTGGACGGTTACTGCACTCACAAAACAAGTTCAAACATGAATCAGAATGATGGTGTAGTGGTATACATCAAAAACAACCTGAAAGCTGTCGTGGAAGAGCCGAGAGTTCAAAATAGTAACTGTTTAGTAATTAAAATTATTCCGGATACTGTAATTATGGCCATTTATAGGCCACCGTCTCAAAACATTGACAGCTTTTTGGATTCACTTGATGTAAATTTAAATCATCTATCTGCTTTTAAGAACATTATTTTAATGGGTGACATAAATATTAATATTGCCTCCGGGAGATCGGATGCACATGTGCATAACTACTTAAATATTTGTTCATATCATGGTCTTTTACCAACCCATTATTATCCCACACACCAGACTGGGTCATGTTTGGATCATTTCATCCTAAAAACCAAACATCCGAACAAAACATTACTTACTAATTCATCGCTTACGGACCATCAAGCTATTTTACTAATAATACAAAAATCCTCACCTAGAAAAAACTGCATGCGTAGCTGTACAAAAATTAACATGACTAATCTTGAACGTGACATTCGTGATATTGACTTTGACCCCGTTTACGATACTAATGATGCAAATATTTCTTTACAGTATTTCATACATGCGCTACAACAAGCAATTAACAAAAATACAATTACCAAAACAACGTCTAGAAGGTATAATTCTATCAAACCGTGGATCACTCCAGGTCTCGTTCGTTGTATACGACATAGGGATAAACTACATAAAAAATCAAAACTTGCACCTGATAATGAAATACTTTCTATTTCATATAGAAGATATAGAAATTTTTGTAACAATCTTTTAAAAAAAATTAAACATCAATACGAGAAGAATGAATTACAGAAGGCAGGAAAAAACAGTAAACTCGTTTGGAAATTTATCAAGACAAATACTTTTCGGTCAAAAAATCCTGAACCTCCATTTGAATTACTGTCCTCAGAGAAAAACCCATTCGAAGTCGCGAATAAAGTAAATAGCTTTTTTGCTAACGTTGGCAAAACGTTAGCTGAAAAATCTTTAAACCATAGTAGTTATCCCCACCAACCATCGTCGACTGTGAATACCACTACGAAAACATCAAAATCGTTTGTTTTATTAGACACTGACGTCAATGAAATTTTAAGGATAATCACAGGGTTAAAAGATGACTGCGCTGTTGGGTGGGATTGCATTCCTAATAATATACTGAAGAGGTTTAAACACCTTCTTGCTCCTCCATTGACTCATATTTTTCAGTCATGTTTATCAAACGGAATTTTTCCTAAACCGCTTAAAAAAGCAGTAGTTACGCCAGTTTTTAAAGCGGGTGATAAAAAGAGCGTTAATAACTATAGACCCATCTCGGTACTAACAGGTCTCTCAAAAATTTTAGAAAAAATTATAAATAGTAGATTAATAGATTATCTTGAAGTTAACAAATTGCTTTCAAATAACCAGTTTGGGTTTAGACCAAAAAGATCGACTAACCATGCAGTTCATAGGCTGTCCCAATTCATTAGTACTAAACTTGATAAGGGCATGCACACCATTGGGATTTTTCTGGACCTCGCTAAAGCCTTTGACACAATTTCATGTTCTATATTACTGCACAAGCTTGAAAAACTTGGGATAAGAGGCGTACAGCTACAGTTGTTCTCCGACTATCTTAGAGATCGTCAACAAAGCGTTAAAATAGGGCAGTTCACAAGCTCGGAGCTGGAAAACAGTGGTTTCGGAATACCACAAGGAAGTATTTTGGGTCCTACATTATTTTTAATTTACATTAATGACCTATGTAGTTTGGTTCTTCGTAATGGGCTAATTTTATCATATGCGGACGACACTGCGCTATTGTTTTCCGCTGAATCTCGAAGTGAAGCATATGAACATGCCCAAAACGGTTTTAATGTTGTGTCTAATTGGCTTAATCAAAATCTTCTAACATTAAATATAGATAAAACTAAATATATATTATTCTCAATGAGAAACATTACTCTGTCGCTTACTAACCTAAACATATTTGCACATAATTGCAAGAATGCTGACATCGTTTGTACTTGTCCTACTTTAGTTAAAGCTGACCACATAAAATATCTAGGTGTTACGATTGACACAAATCTAAATTTCCGTAAACACGTCGAGTTACTATGCACAAGAGTTCGTAAATTAATATATATTTTTAAGAACCTACGCCACATAGCCGACTATAAGTTAATTAAACAGGTTTATTTGGCTCTGTGTCAATCTATTCTCACCTATTGTATTACCTCATGGGGTGGAACTGCTAAGTCTATCTTACTTCCTCTAGAACGTGCACAGAGAGCAATTCTAAAGGTTGCAACTTTCCGCCCTTTTAGGTTTCCCACACACCAACTTTACACTGCATGCAACATACTAACAGTTCGCCAACTATTTATATTGCACACCGTACTTTGTCAGCACTCTGAGTTTCCTTTCGACCCAGTACCCCAAACCAGGAGGAGGAAAGATTTGGTTTGCTTTAAACCCCAGACAAAACATGCATTTGCACATAGATTTCACGTATTTTTAGGGCCATTTTTGTACAATAAGCTCAATAAATTATTAGATATATATAATGTAAGTTATTTTAAATGTAGTACATTGATAACGGAGTATCTACTGAAACTCAACTATACAGACACAGAGAAACTATTGGAAGTTTTAGTATGATTGTAGCATTAGTTTATAAGTTGTTATTCATTAATTTCTGTTTACATGCACCCATAACAATAATCTTGTAAGTGATGTCCCGAAACAGGTTTTTATAAACCTAGCTCGGGCAAGTCGCTAATTATACATAATGCTAGGTTAATAAAGTTTTTCTTTTAGTTCTTAAATAATTGTAAGTTACATATTAAGTTATTCTTTGTGAACACACTTATTGTTTAAGATTCACTACATGTGCCTGTTACCTAACCATTTTTGTGAAATCATGAAATAAATAAAGATTATTATTATTATTTCGTTTATTCGTTACATAACATATTAATTACACTTTTAAATATTTCTATAAAAAAAAAAACATTTAAAAATATAAAAAATAGTGTCCCACCGGTATCGGGAACAGGGTCCAAGCTACCGGCGGTCAGGGCTCCAGAGAAAGGAACCTCCTAACTATGCGAGCCGTGTCCAGGAGTACCGCTTTCTGAATCAAGCCCTTGATCCAGCCGCCTAACGAGAGCCTCCTAAGGTGTTGGTCGAGGCTCTTGGCTATTAAGCCATTAGCTGACACGACTATCGGTACAATGATTGCTGAATCCACATCCCACATGTCGACAACCTCGCGAGCCAAGTCAATATACTTGACTTGTTTATCTTTCTCGGCTTTCACGAGGTTCTCGTCATGAGGGACGGATATGTCAACAATCATTGCACGCCTCTCGCTTCGGTCTACCACCACTATATCAGGCTTGTTGGCTAAAATAGTCCTGTCAGTGATGATAGACCGATCCCAGTACAGGGTGATATGACCATTATCAAGAACTGGGTCGGGCTCATACCTGTAGTACGGCACTTCCGATTCCACAAGAGAGTATTTCAGAGCAAGTTGCTGATGGATAATCCTGGCTACGAGGTTGTGCCTGTGCAAGTACTCGCCGTTAGCTAGACGAGAACAACCAGAAATTATGTGACGAATTGATTCTCCCGGACGGTGACAAGCCCGACAAATGTCAACCGTGCCGTCCTTCACAATAAATCTCCGGTAGTTATTCGTCATGATAACTTCGTCCATAATTGCACAGACAAAACCTTCGGTTTCCCCAAAGAGGTCACCGGAACGCAGCCAGGATACGGACGTCAATTGATCTACATCAGGCCCGTGAAGGGCCCGGAAGAAGCGTCCGTGAAGTTCCTTGCTCTGCCACACAGCCTTGCGATCGTTAGTGTCAAGCACTACAGGTTTGCGCCAGTTCTCGTTAGCCAGGGAGAGCGGGGTAAGTCCCTTGTCCACCGCCACTACATCTCGATGCATACCCACGTCGACAGCTAGGAAATATTCCCTGAGACTGCATACCTCACGGTTGTGTAGGGTCTTGGCATTTAAAAAACCGCGACCCCCACACTTCCGTGGGATATACAGTCTCATCACTGACGAACGTGGGTGGTGCATTCGGTATGCAGTCAGCAGAGTACGGACCCGTCTATCCAGGGCGTCAAGTTCCGTTTGAGTCCATTTGAGTACGCCGAAAGAGTACATCAATACCGGCATGACCCAATCGTTGAAGGCGCGCACCTTGTTCCCGCCTGAGAGAAGGCTATTAAAAACTTTCCTCAGGCGTCCAAAGAAACGTTCCTTCAACGATTGCTTCATGTCTGTGACATTGATGCCTAGGGCTTCCGACATACCCAAATACTTATAGGTTTCGGTTGGAGAAAGGGATCTCAGATTTATGGAATCCGTGAGTTGCGTGCCCACGGATTCCACTACCTCACCTCGCTTTACATGCATGACTGCACATTTGTCCACACCAAACTCCATCCTGATGGCACTGCTGAAGGTTTCAGTTACCTTCAGTAGCTCCATCAGTTGCAGCTTGTTGGGGGCAAACAGCTTTAAATCATCCATGTAAAGGAGGTGAGATATAACCTGACCACCTCTCTTCAACCGGTAGCCTAGACCTGAATTCTCCAGCAGTGTGCTTAGAGGATTCAAGGCTAGGCAAAACCAAAGCGGACTCAAACTATCACCCTGGAATATACCTCGCTCAATCCTTACAGGTTCACTATTTCTCCGGATATTTCGACATCCTGGATAGAGAAGGACCGTACTCCATTGCCTCATACACGACATCAAGAAGGTGCGTAGTTTTGTATCAATTTTATACAATTCCAGCACCCTCAAGAGCCATGTATGAGGAACTGAGTCATAGGCCTTCCGATAATCTATCCAACATGTCGATATATCCTTTCGAGAACGTCGAACCTGTTGGCTGATAGTCATATCAATGAGGAGTAGCTCCTTAGTACCGCGGGACCCGTTCTTACATCCATTCTGAGAAGCAGACATAATAGCATTGTTGTCTACGTGATGGTTAATCTTTGCTCTCAAAATGGATGTAAGAACCTTATATAGCGTCGGCAGACACGTTATTGGCCGATAATTTTTGGGTTCCGCGGTGCTACCAGATTTGTGGAGCAAGTGGGTAACGCCCATTGTTAGAAATTCGGGTAGCACACCAGACTCCAAGGCGGTCTGATACTGAGATGCCAAACGAGCGTGCGAACTGTGCAGCCACTTAATCCAGAAATTGTGCAGTCCGTCCGGTCCTGGAGATTTCCAATTAGGAAGCGGACGAACTGCACGGGCTACATCTTGGGGGCTGATTGTGACTGCCCCCATTTCTGGTATTGATTCGCACTCTCGTTCAACCTCTCGGATCCAACCACCTTCAGTATGACTGACAGGCACCGACCAGATGCTGCGCCAAAACGAAGACATGGCGTCATTATCTGGGAGGCACGTATCAGTCACACTTTGGTCCGGTTGCTCCCAAGCTCTGTATACCCACTTTTCGTTACTCTGGAATGTGCGATTCTGGGTATACCGCTCCACCCGCCGCTTATACCTACGTATACGGTTTGCCCATGCATAAACCTTTTGCTTCAAGAAGTCAATGCGCTCTGTGACCCGGGACATATAATCTCGAGGACTGACGTCGGTCCCCGAAAATGCCCGTCTCACAAAGCGCATCACTCTTGGGCGGGTGTTGCCCTCCCTGAAGCAAATTAGTTTGCCAATGAGTGCTCTGGCCCCAGCGATACGACGCTCGATCCTGCCAGGCCGGCACAGCTGGTCTCGGTCGTGTAGCTCCGTCACTAATTGGGAATTTCACGTGAGCTACACGACATGCCGCTACGGCCGCGCAGTACAGCATCGAATGTGTATCGGTGAGATTTTCGCAGTCATCAAAGTAATTAGATAACTGCGAATCCAGAGCAGCCACTAGCGCCCTATTTCTGTTATGCATGGGCAAACGAGGTAAGCGTGGCCTAAGTTCGAGCGGCACGTTGCGATACTCCCGAACCGCACACTCCAAAGCACTCCTCAATTCGTCACTGCACTGGGTACTTACTTATTATTATTATTATTATTATAATCATCTACAACGATAAAAACCGCCCAAATTCCGCAGCACCGGAGCCGTGATAGAAACAATACTTGTTGCATGTTGCATGTCTGCATGCATGCTGCATGCTGCGTGCGTGCTGCATGCTGCGTGCGTGCTGCATGCTGCGTGCGTGCTGCATGCTAGATTCCTGTTGCATGCTGCATGCCTGCTTCATTTTTGCATATTTTAAGAATAGGAAATAGGAATCAAATTTGAACATTTAAATGAAATTGAGGAACAATTAAATACTATCCATTAAAAAATAAAATAAACACGATCAAATTGAATTAAAAATTATAGTTAGCATAAACTTATTGTTTTCAAAATAATCAAAATATTAAATGAGGTATATACAAAATAATGATTAAATTATATCATCTGAACAATTCATCAAGAGAAACATGTGCCAGAAAAAGGTTTGTAAAGCGAGAGTTTGACAAATAAAACTTTTACAAAACAAATCGTTTGTAAAATAAATAGTATGCGAAACGTTGTGTTTTGGTGAAACATTAGTGATTGTGATTGTTCATATTATCATTTTTACCCAACTGAACAATATACAGTGTGTCAAAAATTCCGCTTTACTAGCGTAAGAATCGTCACATTACTACTCTCCTTTTGTATTCATCGTTCTATTTTTAAGGGTCCATTAAGAATTGTATTTCGTAACAATTATTGTGTACCCCTCTATTTGTTTTTCTAAATGCTCGTATACGAGTTTAATTTCACCTATCTCTAAACCCTTTTGCCGTGTCCCAAAGGTCGCAGGACCCATGGGGTGACCACGTAATGAGAATTCTTGGCTGGTTCCCCACGTTCGTTCCCTTAATGACTGCACATTTGTTCTTTGGAAATAAAACATAGGGTTTTTGTTTTAATTCCCTTTTCTGTGTGTATTGTGTTTATGGTTTTTTTAAAGGTTGATGGCGGTGAAGAATAAATACGGGTCTTTTTTGTTGCTTTGAAATCAGACAACGCGTCGGTCGTTGCGTACTACCTACAAGTCATACGCTCAGCTGTAGTTTACATAAACAAATCAATTTTATAGATGTACTAGCTTTTGCCCGCGGCTTCGCCTGCGTGGTATTGGGATTGGGGTTGGGGTTTCCGGGATAACAAGTCTATGTCCTATTCCGGAGTGTATCCTATGCTTGTGCCAAATTTCATCCAGATCCGTCCAGCTGTTTTGGCGTGATTGAGTAACAAACATCCAAACATCGTAACTTTCGCATTTATAATATTAGTAAGATGTCACTCAGGAGTAAAGCAGCTTTCTATTATTGCTTCAATTTTTCCAATCGAACCATTAGTTCCAGAGATTACCTCCGACAAACAAAAATACAAAAAAAAAACAAAAAAACAAACTTTATCTCTTTATTATATTCGTGTAGATAGATAAATTAATTCGAGTTAAAAAAATGTTTATTTATTTATTAAAACTTCATACAACACAAAGGTACAAAGGCGGAGATAATGCCATGGGCATACGAAAAAGAAAATTGTAAAATAAACTGTTTTTAGTTTTTTCTGTAAATATTGCTCAAGTTTAGCTTAGGATCACAACCCTCAATGATTGTTAAAAATTACGAGAAGGTACATTCCGAATCATTTTCAGATTTCAAACATTATTCTACAATCTTTAAAGACCATTGATGGTTCTGTAACATTACTATAGGTTTCTCCACCTTTGTGTTTCTACGATTTCAATCATATTCTAAACACATCTACATTTCCCCTTTGTGTCATTTGCCATTCAAATTTCACCTTTACACTCCAAGATTTAAGATCGACATGTGTTTCAAGTGGTACCTATTCCTCTGGTACATTTTCAATGCTCAGTAATCTGCATGTCTCTTTGTAAGCTCCGTGTGCCAGTGCTTTGTACAAAGATTTCTCGGAATGTGAGAAACAGGACTTGATTGGGATATGTAGGTCGTATGTTGGGTATTTTCGTTGAAAGTTAGATATGACCTAGAAATATCTAACAAGAAATCTCATAAACAACAACTTTAGATTTATTTGAACTTTTTTCAGAGAGATTTTGAGTTTTTTTTATGTTAGCTAAAAATCATTCAATGACGAATCCCGCTCTTGGGTGGAGCGGGAAATAGTGTCAGACTCTTACTGACTAAACAACCTACCCCGTTCCTCCCTTGCCTTATTTCCAGAGCCCCGATGTAACGCTTTCACACCAACCCTCGGCTCCAGGAGGCTTCGACCCTGTAGGGCCTACATTTTGCTGACAACTCCTTGAGGCGCGCGGGAACAGTGCGCGCCGTCGACGACTTGGCGAGCCCAAGAGTTTTTGAGTTACGAATAAAGTGTTATCACATATAGCATCAATGAAATGATTAAGCTAGATCAACATCAGATCTATGTACACAAGGATTACGCCTGATTTGTAAGTAGAATGTCAACGTAACGTGGCGTGGATAAATGTATCTCTACAAACCTAGTTGCCCTATAAAATGTATGGAGTCCGATGCATCCAATGCATATACGTGGCCCATGTGAGCGCAGTATCGGAACCACGTATCGGAAAACATAGCGTTAGAAGTCCTAGAGAGTCATTGGATATTTTCCCACTTTAAAAAAACCGATGGTTCATATCTGTTAAATTTGGGACAGTAGATATTTAATTACGATTCTCTGCAATTGGATAAATTAAGATACTAATGTACTAACTGCTGCAAGTGGCTTCACCTGCGTGACTTTTTTTCTCAAGGGAGAATATTACCGGGATAAAAAGTATCATTTGTGCTAATACTAGAAAAAGACTGAGCCTTGACTGGCCTCTTGGTCTAGTGGTTAGTGGCCTTGACTTGTACCTGACGCCCAGAGTTTGTGGGTTCGATTCCCACCCAGGACAAATGTTTGTGTGATGAGCTCAATCATTTGTTCTGTTGTTTGGGTGTAATTTGTGTATAATGTATATTATCATCATTACATAGTATTAAACAAAGTTGCTATGTATGCTTAGATCTTTAAAACTGCGCATTAGATTTTGATGCGGTTTTTTTTAATAGATAGAGTGATTCAAAAGGAAGGTTTATAGCTATAATACTATATCACCTTTGCACCCGTGCGAAGCTGGGGTGGTTCGCTAGTATATATTAAATATATAAGTTGTTTAGTACCCATGACACAAGCTCTGCTTAGTTTAGGACTAGATAACGTTTTGTGATAGTTGTGGAATATATTATATAATATATATTATTATACTTGTGTAAAATTAGGTATTTATTACTTATCCTAGTAGAGACGTTCTAAGATAGAATCCGAACATTGTCTGTGTGCTGCTAATGAACGGTTTGGAACCGTATTCACGTGACCGATTCTAATATAATATTACCAATAAATGAAGGTGATACGAGAATATGTTTCAAAGGAAATGATTATACCAAAACCACACCACTACCACCCTATCTGTTATTTATTTATTGTGCGAGCAATGGGACGGTAAGTTCGCAGTCCGGTCGTCTGGCTTGCCTCAAGGAGTTGTCAGCAAATGTAGAGGCCCAACTGCAGGGCCAAAGCCTACTGGTGCCCTGATTTCTGAAAGGAAGATCCGACCTCAGTATGAGAGAATAGAATAGAATAATACTTTATTGTACACCAAAAATAGTAACAATTACACAGAAACTTATATGAATGGGTACAAAGGCGGTCTTATCGCTGACAGCGATATCTACCAGACAACCTTAAATCTTCAAAAACCTTAGAGCTTCGAAGGAATGGGATGGGTCGTTTAGCCAGGAAGAGTCTGACACTGTTTCCCATTCGTCATTAGATTATATTTTTCCACCATCACCAAAAAAAAGCATAATGTAGGGTGACTGTTAATTAGTGACCGATACTTATTATACACGTGATTATAGTCATGATAACAAACCACTTATACTATGGGACCAACCAAAAAACGCGTTAACAGTTAGGCGAACATAAATGCACGGACCTGGGGGCTTAGGCAAAGTCACATTCTCACTAACGATAACGAAATTCGAAACTCCGAATTGTATGGAACTGACATATGCCTTCGAAAAGTCACGTGGTCAAACGTTATCGATTCGCTAATTGTTATTAGTTGTTTATACGTCAAATTGGACGTTTTAATTCGATAATCGTAGCGAAGCAGTTGTTATTTTATCGAACCAACACTTCGACTTATCGATATGTTAGTCGATGTCACTTTGTCTACCATTTTGTGGTCGACATCGTTAAGGCGAAATCGAACTTAGAAATGGATTCGACACGGAGCGATTGCCACTTGTCTAGGGCCCCTGCAATTTTCGCGATTTCAGGTTTGGTATAATCACGCAGATTGAGTTAAATTTCTCATTTAAATTTAACTTTGCCAGTATCCATAATTCACCTTCGTCTTGACGTAGAAATCCGCATATTTTTAATTAAAAATAGTATTCCCCTCAATCGTTTACAATTAATTCATGCAATCCTTCTTAAGACCACTTATTCATCACACCCTCCCCAGGAGGTATGCTAATTTCTTATCTAGTAAGAGATATTTCATTTCATTAATCAGAAAATTTTCGCCTGGATGTTTTTTTTTATGGTAGGTAAAAATCATCCCCGACAACCCGCACTGGGCGTGGTGGATTACAGCCTATTCCCTCTCATAGAGAGGAGGTCTGAGTCCCGGAAGTAGCCACATTATAAGACTGATGCTATGTTATTAGTTTATGAGCTTACTTATTTACGAGTATCTGAATAAAGAGCACTTTAGAACATGCAGTTGTATCATTACACTGGTGAATCCGACGTGATTACTTGGTGACACAAATCGCGGAATCTAATAGCTGCGAGATCCACAGGATCGGTCGTTATAGTGACAATCTGGGAGGCATGTGTCCAACAGTGAACATCTAATTGGCTGCAATAATGATGATAAATGACATATGTATATAAGCTTATTAATAAACTCACCTTGACGAAGACACCTACTACACAACGTATATCTACAAAATAGCATCAGCCTTATTAACGTTTTCACATCTGGGACCCAAGCCTGCTCTCTAATAGAGGGAATGGACCATCAGTGCGGGTTGGTGCATGTCACATGTCTTCGAATTTTTGGTTCTGGGATATGCTGGTTTCCTCACGATGTTTTCTTTCACCCTTTTGATAGCAGTGGTCATGAAATATATTACACAAATGAATTTCCCTAGCTGAATTTACTGCTAAAATCGAAACATAATTATAGAACTTCAAAAAATAACAAATTTTTAAACTTTTTCTTTCAAACCAAACATTTCATCCAACATTTTATCCCAGAGCAGCACAAATTTACCTGGTTACTTTATTTTTTTTAAGCCAACATGTCCGGACATGTCCAAAAAGCAATCAAAACTTCATGCAGGGCAATAAACCGCACAGAATGTTCCGCACAGCACTCCTTTGTGTGGGGATGAGGACTAATTACATCCACTCCGATTGAGCAGACCTGTCTCTATTGTTGTAATTTGTTTAGGGCTAAAGAAATTAGCCCTTTGTGTACCCTGTGTGAGTCTCTCTGTGTGGAGGGTGTTAAGTGTACCGTGACTTGGGTGTTGCGAGATTGGATTGCAGTTCTACTTGAATTTTCGGATAGTACTGCAAATGCTGCATGCGTCGTAATGTATCGGGCGCTGTCAGTTTGGACTGGTGTTCTCTTAGCTGCCAGTAGTTTATTTTAGTTTGTATATTTAGACTTTATTGTTCTGACATAATAAAAAAATATGTAATCGAGAATTTCTTTTACATTATTCATCAAAGGACTTGAACAATTTTCCTGCTGCGGTCTTCCCATCCATTTTTTAATTTGGGTGTCTTCAAAGTTAAGGCTTTTAATAAACTAATGCGCCTCACCATCACCAATTGCATCACTGCTTACCATCAGGTGGGATCGCTGTCAAGCATAAGTTTCTTGAAATAAAAACTTCCTCCATAGAAAAATCATCTAGTACGCTTTGAAATGTGGAATAAGTATCACTATCTAGCTGTTTTCCTGACAAATTAAAAGTGACTGTGAACGCTATAATATTTGAAATTAATGCTTTAATTTTTAATCTACGAGATATTCTTATACTGGAATATGTATTGGTCAAAACGGTGATACATAAAACAAAAAGAGTAAAAAACAAAAAGAGTTTTTAGGCGATTCTGCTATTAGTGTAAAATTTCCGCAAAATCCTCTGAAATACTAGTACTGATTAATTATTATTTGACCTTATTAACATTGAACAAACGCTTAATGTTCACTAACGTAATACCTTACATAATTATGATGTCAGAATAGAAAAAAAAACACTTATAAATATTATTTTCGAACGTTTGCAGCGTTTAGTTACAAATAACAAGATATTGGACACGCGTCCCAATTAGTCCCACTGTGTCAAAGAGTACAATCATGTCACAAGCCTTTGTGTGACATTCGAACATTTTGTCGTACTTTCTGCTCTTGTTATTTTTAGTTTTCTCGTATTTTTTTGAGAGCAAACAATTTTCGTGTCGCCGCAATGAAGTCTTTGTATGCATTGCTTCTTTGGACAGAGAGTGAAATTATATTACTGGCAATATTGAAGGTATTGCTGTTCTTACATCTTCATCTGTAAGTTTGTAAATATTTTACGTTTTTTTAATTTCAGTTTTGTTAACGATAGAAATTCAAATGAAATAAGACTTTACTTTCGTACAAATAAAACGCTTATACTTTTATCATATTTCATTTATTTGTAGAGGTTGAAAACTATCACCAACCCACGTTTTTTTGTCTTCTCGGCATATAGTAACAAATTCCGTATTTCTGTGCAGGCATTAGGATAGTTGACCCTGCCTATTTCACTGACGTATGGGAGAGCCCGAAATTGAATATAATCCGAAAATTACAAAAAATGAGTACAAACAAGGCCATATACTCATAAAATGTACGTTCAACTAACATCTAACAAAATTAAGTAAATAAAAAAGTATCCAACAACACCACAATACAGAACAAAGTACATTACTAAAATAAAAACGTCCGAATCATGGACTGACAAAAAAATATCTCACAATAAAACTTTTTCCATTTACGCGCTCGGAACAGCTTTAGGCGTTAGGTTTTAAGATGTTTCACACTGAGCTGCGACACGGTGCGTTTACAATGTTTCCGTCTAAAATTTTTACTAACGAGCAAATTATATACAACGTAAAATATTTATTGTTTTCATTCTGTAG
Source organism: Mythimna loreyi (assembly GCA_029852875.1). Classification (NCBI taxonomy): domain Eukaryota; kingdom Metazoa; phylum Arthropoda; class Insecta; order Lepidoptera; family Noctuidae; genus Mythimna; species Mythimna loreyi. The sequence continues at coordinate 17,785,734 of CM056796.1, read as the reverse complement.
AGGGTCGATCCGGTACATGAAAACAAATTCATTTCTAAAGATAAAATTTTAAAATTAAGTACTTTTTTTAAAACTGGAATCAATATAAGCATGTAAGAAATTCTTTTTTTAAGTACACATCAGCTGAGTGAGTCCACTGACTTGTAGGTCGTCAATACGCAACGACCGATTACTACCAACAAGACCAGTGACTCGTTTATTAAAGAAATATAATTATCTCTATAACTTATAAGGCACTAAACGTCATAACGAAGCACATCAATAATATATTTTATGGGTATCATATATTTTTTTATTAAATAAAACTATATTGGTAGGAGCGGGTGAAGGGGAGAGTAATACTGACATTATTTCCTTGTCCACCACAACACACAAAAAAATAATAATAAAAAAAAGACAAAAAAAAAGAGGCAAATAAAGTCGTTATACACGATAACATTTTTAATTTGGAATGTAATTCATTCATTTTTTTTTAAGTAAGTATAAAAACGACTAACTAGAATAACGACTTGATTTGCCTCAATGATCTTATAATTATTACTTTTTTCTAAAAATATCATTTGGGTTCGTTAGAATAACGATTTTATATAGGTAAAAAATAAAAAATAAACACAAGTATTTTTTCATTTTCGTTTAAACGTTATTTTATACAGTTTAATTTTAAAAACGTAAACAAATCATAAAAAAAAATAATAAGAAAAACCGACAAAAAAATTCCACCACTGGGGGGTCTAGAATCATGTACTGGATCCATGGTATTCGTTTGTGGTACGATACCAATGAAAACCTGTATATAAAGGAGCCAAAAAAAAAAAAACAATGCACCGACTTCTACCTTAAAAGCTATTCCACACATCATTAAAAACTAACGCTGCATTAAGTTGTTAACACATGCTTCAAAATCCAAGACCCCAGCAAACACCTCTACAAATTCTACTGTCTAAATATTCACAGACACGCGACCCAGAGATGTTCTTCTGAAGAATCTCTTAAATTCCTCGTGAAACTCCCGAGTTGTCTGAACGATGACGCCCTCACATATTTCGCTTTATGAAGTTTGTCTTGCTTTGAAATACTTAAGGCCTGTGGAACATTGCTTTTTAACGAGTTTTCTGATTTGCAGAAATATTTGTACCTACCTACTGCTTGTAGCGTGAGAGGCAGGAATGTCGGTTGATTGTTTTTTCCGCATTTTTCTGTTTGTCAATTTTTTTTTGAGTGCTGAAATTTAGCTAAACTTATATGGTCTTTATGCTGACCTCATAATAAAATCCAAGTTATAATTTACAAAAAATAGATTGATAAGAAAATTAATTATTTTAAAAAAATAAAAAAATATACTAAAATAGTTTTCCTGTAAGTTTGTGTACAATAAAGAATTAAGAATAATTTGTTCATAGATTTGAAGTTACTACGTCCCGTTACGAAAACCATTTGAAATCGCTTAGAGCTACGTTAAAAAAGAAATAAAAATATCCGAAGGACATGTTATATATACATCATGCGTTTTTAAAATACCTAGGTACTTAAAAAAAAACCAATAAACCATAATTCGGTTTGTTAAATAAAACTGACTTAACTGTACTTAGTCGGTTTTGGCAGTAAACCCCCGGAAAAATTACATAAATTTAGGAATGGTTTTAAAAATAACAATTTAAAAAAACCTTAATTTCATCAAAAAACACTCTACAAAGTACTACCAATAAAAACACAATATTTAAGTATTTAGAGAATAACAAACTTACCATGACCAACTTCATAATCTCCAATTTATTAACTGTTGCCAACGGCTTTGTCTACCCGAAAGTAGAGAATTATTGAACAGCATGTCCCAAAATTTTCTACTTACGAGATAAAAGTTGTGATAACTATGTGCTATTAAACTGTTCCATTAAGCCATTGGAGAGTGAAAAAGTAACAAACATACGCATATACACACATAGTTTGAGTAGCTATTATTTTATTTTAAAATTGTCATCATCAGCCTTTTAATGTTCCCACTGCTGAGATACAGGCCTTCTCTCAAGAAGACGGAATGAGCCATAATCCACCTCGTGGAATTTTGAAATTGTATAATAATTTTTTACATGTAACTTTTTGTAACTAAAAATTTAATTTTATAATACGTATAACTTGTATTTATATATATATCATACAAATATTGTTGAATGAATACTTTTGACTTCACTTGACTTTGACTTAAAAAGAAAACACTGGGTTCGTATTTACCTTCACTGGACTTGAAAACCCACGCCGGACCTAAGGACTCCTAGTGAAAGCCCAGGTAGATTCAAAAAGGCAGGCAAATAAACGGGTCCCCAACTCCCCAATAAAGAGCTTTTCATTTCGCTACAGTGAAATTTTCTCGTGGGTACTTCAAGGGGTACTAACAAAAGTACCCATCAACTGGACATGAGGACTCTAGACTAGGATTGTAGACTGAAGGATACGTTGATGTTATATCGTACTTTAAATTCGCATTTCGGAATATTTCTGCATGTTATATATTCAACAGAAAGCTTGCAATATGCTTGTGAGAATATATATGAATATTTTTACTATATTTGTTTCTGGGTCTTTAAAAGCGCAAACAGGTAGTTAATCCGTTTTTTTTTAATAACAATAATCGCAAATAGAAAGAATTTTTCAAATATTTTCAATATTAAAGTAAGGCACTGAAATGTAGCGTCAAGGGAAATTGATATGATTCACCCAAGCGAGCGCCGGCGCTCGCGCTCATGATTTCGCGAAACGCGTTGTCGTTGTCAAATTTTCAAAAAATAATGTTTTTTTTTCATTTTTTTTTTTTGTAGGGTATTTTGATATTTATCCAAGAACGTAAAAAAAAAGTTTTTATAGATAAATAACTTTCCGTTAATACTCGCGAACGCCGGCGTTCGCTGTAGTACCCGCGAACGCCGGCGTTCGCTTGAGGGCTGAGGAGGGATGCATGTATTGAAATGTGACGTCATCACAAAAGGTGACCGGCCGTCGAATCTTGGTGAGTCTGAAGTTTATAAGTTATGAGTTTATGAGTCCTAGTTTGAGGACCATTATCCAAAAAAATATATATTAATGTAAAATAGTTACAAGTGATATTTTAGATTATGCAATAGTTTTTAAGATATTATATTTCTAATGTAACAATGAACTATAAACATTATTCTTATAAAAAAAGGTTATATACAAAATTGCCAATAATCCGACGGCCATATCGTACTATGACGGAATCCCTTGGTCTGTACCAGGGGCCAGGGCCCATGACAAAACGTGTCAAAATGTAAGGTTGAAAGTATGCGAGAAGGGATGGTGTTATACATCCTATATACTCGTAGCTCCATTACTTTATGAATTCAGTTCTGGTCATAAAATTGATCACTTTAGGATCCAAACTTTTCATTTTGTGATATTATGGTCAAAAGCAGATTCAAGATGAATATTTAACATTATTTGTTGAAATTGTAAGGTTGGTCTTCCGCAAAGTTAGCGCAATATCTAAAAAAATAATTTAGTAGTATAGTGTAGGTTCACTACTATAAATACCAGTGAGAAGTTAATACCATAAATAGAGAGCAGGAAAATGTAACTATGGAGTTTTTTGCTGGTTCTTCTCCATGGGAAATGACCAATTTGGAACCGTGCACTAGCTTCTGACGTTTTACAAGTACCTATGTAGGCCTATGTGAAATAAAATATTTTGACTTTAAAAAGATATTTGAAATTTGACATATTAGGTGAAGATGAAGACATTTGACATATGAGGCGTCAAATGCGTTTACTTGGAACTCAAGAGTTTAAAATCTCCAACAACTCGAAATGCAAAATTTTCTTTTAGCATATCCCATGTTTCGGAACTCTGAGCCAGTGCTCAACTTATGAGTGTGTCCGTTACAAAAACGAGGTAAACAGAATATTGAATAGCGAACAAAGAACGGAAAAGTGGCCTCTGTAAGTATTGGACAGGACGGTACTAGGGGTTCGCGGTTGTATTCTGACGAGATGTTATTTGGATAAGCGATGGTCATTCTAAATGGATTCTTGTTAATGATGTGTGTGTTTGCTTGGCACTAGTGCATGGTTTTTTCTTGTTTCTTGACTTAAAGCATTCATTTTACTGCCTAGAGATAAGGTTTTGTAATTTTCTTACAGGAGGCAGAGACAGGTAATGAAAATGTTTGAGATGCCCTCTTGCACTAGTCTAGAATAGATAACTTCATTAATTATGGTGTTTCCACATCAAGAAAAGGTCTTGATGTATAATGATCACATACTTAAAATACTTAAATAATCATGATTATATACGGCTAAATTTTGACCGCGATACGATACGAAATTAATTTCTTTAGGAAAACGTCAGTTGAGCGAGTCAATGACCTGAAGGTTGTTGTCGGTTGTTGCGAATTATTTAACTTCTCAAGTTAAAAAATTTAATTTTTTGTCTTAAAATCGAAATTAATAATAAAGACTCATTATTAAGCTTTTCAAACCAACTCTCAAATAAAGTTTTTATGAACTAACTCTCGCGAATGAAGTCACTGGTATACTGCAGCTAGTCACAAATAAAATTCTATGTACCAAAATCTAAAATTCAAAACTAGTGCTGGAACGACTAGTAGGGGAACAGGTCCAGACGTAGAGGTTCTGTTTAGAAATGGTCGGGATTTTACATTCCCACCGAATCCCCTTAGTTTCGAAAGCCCGGTACGAAATTTTAGGTAGTGCTCCATGTTGCTTCAGTAACACGATATTTTGTGGTCCTGCTGTTACTCGTATCGGTCTAGGAATACAAATACGGGAAAATAGGTAAATAAATTTAGGATTAAGGAACGAATTTTTGGTATTTTGAGAATTTATTGGAAGTTATTTGTTTTTTAAATTGGCAAGTAAACAAGAAGATTTTTATTTTTTTCTGAGTTATATCAAAATTTTATTTCGTTTCCGTTCTTCGTTTTCCGTTTCCTAGAGAGGAGACCTAAGCCCACCTGTGGGAATATTTTAAGGTTGATGCTATGCAAAGTTACGTTTGAAGAATATAAACAAATTTAGTCTCTTAATTTCTCCAAATATAACTAATATTTAAAAAAAATGAGCTAAGTAAAAAGAAATAAAGTTTTGAAATAAAGTCAAGTTTTGGGAGTTGGCAAGCCTGCCAGCTCGGCTTCGTATATGCTTCATTTTTAACTCGGTTTGTCATTCTAAACCGTTTTACTCGCGCTAGTCAATCAGCACCAACGAGCCGCGAGTCAAAGTACATAAAACGTTTTTAAACCTAAGCTAACATATGTTGTTGTTGTTGTGGTGTGTTGTTGTGTTGTTTGTTTGTTGTTGTTAAGTAATTATATAATTTAGTGCCAAAAATCTGCCATCTTATTTTAATCCGACTATGCCAGAGAGGTACGTATGTAAATATAATTTGTACAACTTGAGGGGCATCCGTGGGTCACAAGTAGTCATCTCTCTATAATTATGATGTTAGAATTAAGCTGAACACTATTATAACATCACGTCACGTCTCAAAAAGCAGAACAGTTACCAAATAAGCGGATAAAACCACAGGGGATAGCTAGTTTTATAAATATAAGAATATTAATTTTTAATATTTTTGTTTCGGCGTACTGCATCGCGGATGCAGTTTTTCATAACTTCCTATAAAAGATTGATAGCTTTAATAAAAACTGTAGAATTCTATATTCTCCAAAAGTTATTGGTGCGCGCCTATAAAATGCACATGTCGTTATTTTTGGAACACTTGCCACGGAAACTAATTTGCATTTGTGACGAATGCTTTGAACGTGTGCCGGTATTTATTTATAATTTCTGTAATAAAATATTAGGATAGGTATATTTATGCCTAAAATAAATATAAATACCGCATTAAAATGATTGGTTAGTCTAGGTTAGTTACAATTTCTTAGCGCGAACCTATAATCAATAAAAAAAAAAAAAAATGTTTTTACAGAAGTTTTTTTTTCCATCTAAAACTCTCGTCAATTTTTTTTTTTTTTAACACATCATTTTTATTATATTTTTCTTTATGACAGCATAAAAAATATTAAAACACAGTAGTCGTTTTTCTCTTAATTAGCCAATACCAAGAAGTGTTTAAACTTTTAATATTTTAAGTAATTATCTACCGCCGTAGAGCACTAGTGGCCTAATTTCTTAGATATACAAGTTGCAGGTCTCGAATTCAAACCCAACCAGGTGCAATTTGTGTAATTTATTTAATTACCAATGCTCTCAAAACTTTGAAGAATAACATCGTGAGGAAACTGGCATATCCTGGACCCAAAGACACCAAAACATGTGATTTCCACCAATCTGCATTAGGTTTGCGTGATGGGTGGCAGCCCATTTCCGCTCCTAGAGAAGAGACCTGTATTCTAGCAGTGGTAACATAAATACTGATTATACTAGCCCTCTTTCTGGTCCTGGTTCGTGATGGCTCGAGTAAAGAAGATTTGGAAGGACTTGGGGGCGGCCTTTGCCCAGTGGTGGGACAGTGGGCTGTTGAAAACAATATAATGGCCTAGTATTTGATAACGACAATGTCATTTGCATCACTGTCAGTAGATTTTTACGAGAAGAGGCATTAAGGTGTGTAACACTGGACAAAAAGTGAAAAATTGTCTGCAGAGAGACGCTACACAAACATTAAATATTGAAGCGCTATATAATAACTATTTCATTAACATTTGTATGCCACTTAATGTAACATTTGTATAACACTTATATTTTTTTTAATACACTTCAAAACCCACTCTTATTCCCTTACTTTTAGGCAGGCATTTGACTGTTTTCCGCATTAATACAGAAAATTGTGCGCCCGCCACAAATATTTACCGACCCCCACGAAGCGCGCATCTACGTCCACGAGTTGTAAATATACTGAAAAACGTCGTTTGATACACGTACAAAGTCACTGCAGCTTTCAGCTCCATTACACGTTAAATGCCGCCTCGATAACAATGAAAAACTTTCTGCACTTGTATTAAAATACACTAGTGAATGTGTGCACAAATAAACTATTTGTATTTATTTGTATTTGTACAAAGCCAGCCTCACAGGGCCAGAAGTGTCTCACTTTAGCACAAACATCACGTACGGTACAGCAATACCAATAAATTTCACAATACGCGTATCAAACACCGAATGTTTTGGGACATATTTTTCGAAATCGACATAGGGCGAGGGGCGAAACAGTAATTCCGATTTCACACCCCTGAGAGAGATTTCAACCCCTGTTTTTATTTTTGTGAAATATGCGACGGATGACGTTCGCATATTTTAATGCCATACTTTTTTTGTTTTTGATTGAGTATAAAATTATATAGGTATTGCGAAAGGTTGATAGTCTGTCGTAAAAAAAAGAGGGGGAAATTAAAAAAAAAATTCGGCCAAGTGTGAGTCGGACTTGTGCCCGAAGAGAGGAAAAACGGCAAAAAGATACGTTGATGAAAATCATATTTATTTTATTCTCTTTTTAATATGTATTATTACTCGTATAATGGCGATAAAAATACATCATTTGTAAAAATTTCAACTGTCTAACTGTCAGGGTACAGCCAGGTGTCAGACAGGTAGACAGACGGACAGCAGAGCTTAGTAACAGGGTCATATTTACAAGCTTTATAGTAGTTTCAGCAAAATCCTGTCCGATGTTTGTGAACAAATCTTGCAAATTAAATTTGAATCATTTCCCGGTCATTGATTGAGCTGAAGCAGGCATGTGAAAATTGCGTGACAATGCAATATTATGATGACATAGAGCTGATCTGTTGAAGGAACTGGAAGGTGGCCATAGGAACGGCTTTGTTTTTGTAAATAAAAAAAATAAGTTGGGGCACATGCATTTATTTATTTTACTATTTATGTACACACATATAATACAAAGAAACAGAACAATTACAAGAAAAAGTAATGTACAAAGGTACTCTTTACATTAAAAAAAGAAAAACAAAATTCTTTCAACAGACCTGCGAAAGGAGAAATTGGAAGAAATGTAAACATTCGTGTGCACAGATAAGAAAAGAAGTGACTGTGTGAAAACTTAAATTAATAAATACTTATATAACTATTTATACTTTATACTATAAAATAAATACTACACAGTAGAACAGATAGACGATGGGGTTGGAAAACTCTGGAGTAATGACTGCGTACCGTAAGACCGCATTGGAAATCCTCCCACAAGCTGGACTGATGACTTAATGAGGGTTTTTTTTGGGTATCGTATGCATGCTAAACGAGCAGTAATGTATGTGTTTTGATTGATACAAAGATGATGACTCCCAGTATTATTTTATTGATTCAGTAAGATATACTTCTTTTTGTCAAGTGTCTAATTTCTGTACAAGGAGCCATCGGTAGCGTGGCCGAGCGGTCTAAGGCGCTGGTTTAAGGCACCAGTCTCTTCGGAGGCGTGGGTTCAAATCCCACCGCTGCCATTACTTTTTGGTTATAATACTAGGTTAATGTTTTTTTTGTTCGTCTTTTTTCTTTTAGCAACTAAAAGAAAAAAGACGAACAACTACCAAGGTAGGTTTCTCTACTTGTGATAAAGATAGGAAAAAAACCGTTTAGAGTAAAATGACTATCAAACTTGAATTAAATTCAATTTATCAAACTATTGTTTGAAAATGCTTGTGTGTAAACAAGAAAAACACATATTAAATTAGAAATCCATGGTTTTTTCAACGCCTTACAATGGCCGCATAAGGCAACGGCGCATGCGCCCAAGATGCCGCCGGAATTCCGATCACAATTTCCGGCCACCGAAGGCGCTTGCGGACAGCGAGCAATGGGTAACTCGCAGTCCGGTCGTCTTACGCCTCAAGGAGTTGTCAGCAAAATCCAAGGAACTCTGCAAAAGGGTCGAAGCTTACTGGGCCTAGGATCTCTTTCTGAAAAGAAGGCATAGCCACAGTGTGAAAGGCAAAGGAGGAATATGGTGGGCGGCTTAGTCAGTAAGAGTCCGACACTCCGCTCCACCCAAGAGCGGGGTTCCTTATTGGATGATTTTTGTCCACCATGAAAAAAACGCCTTACAATGTTAAAAAGTGAAATACATGTCTTTTACCTTTGCAAAATAAATGTTTTATAAAACAATTCAAATAGTTGAAGATCAAGACGAATATTTAAAGTAAACAGGGCCATTACATGTGACGAAACAGTTGTCAGACAATTTTTCACAGAAACAGGCTGTCCTGGTTCGTACAAACATTCTGAAAGTAGAGGAAAGTGACATGGAAATCTCAAGTGTGAGCAAGATTTGAAGGACTTATTTAAAATAGATTTTATGGTTCATTGAGCATTATTAACCCTGTACGAAGTTTACGACCAATAAAAGAGTAGAAGATAATCCTACTATGCAATGTTAATACGGACGACAGTTAGTATAGGACGCACTAAATTAAGCGTAACGTACACCGACTTTACTTGACTTAGGTGATCTGTAGGCCATACACCTTTAGGTACATTGATGACATTAGTGCAGTTTTTTCGTTCACGCAGCGTGAGAGCGCTGTAAGTTTTAGGTCCTTACGGTTAGCTGACAAGTCCTTGAGTATGAGCTGTCGGCATTGGTGTCAACATGCGTGGTGAAACCAAAAAAGAAAATGTATGAACACTAAAAGGTGAACGAAAACAGAGCGCGCCGTCAAGCCCAGTCGTCAACGGCGCGCACTTTTTCCGCACACCTCAAGAAGTTGTCAGCAACCGTAGGCACCCTGCAAAAGTGTCGAAGCTAATTAGGGCCAAGGGTTTGTGTCTGAAAGGAAGGCTCTGGCCCTGGTATATCTGGCAATGTAGGAACGGGGTAGGTTGTTTAGTCAGTAGAAGTCTGACACTATTTCCAGCTCCACCCAAGGGCGGGATTTGTCATTGGATGATTTTTACCTACCATAAAAAAAAAACAGATCGGTGGTGACATTTTCTGGTTGTGGTCGATAGCTCCTGTGCATCCAGGCTAACAATCTTACAATCACAAATCCTGGGTGATATTGACAAAGCCAAACATGACATCCAGTTGACACAGTCAACAGCACACAGCATCGCTTGGTCATTACACAGGTGCATTCACGATAGCGACGTAATCCTGTACAAACAGTGATGGTAAACAAAATCTGCTATGCTGTTGTACCAAAACGTGCCAAAATGTAGACAAGCAAGATTTAATGTATGAAAATATTGCAGTTTCAGGGAAAGTTGGTGGAATGTAGTTGTTGGTCTTGCATAGGTGTTGTTGGGTTTGGTTAGTGAGATGTTGGCTGGGTCATACAGGAATTTCGTACGTGTACCTTGATATAATTTTGTAATAACTATTATGTATTTTATTTTATGGTAAATTTTGTTCATACAATGTATCAAAATAGTTATCTAAATAAACAAAAATTTATAAAAAGTATACTTTATCCTTGCTATGTTTTTGGTTTGCTAAAGCGAGAAAAAAGCGTATATAAATAATAAAATTAAAACAAAGATATAGCAGATAATAGACGTTTTGACGATAAAGCTGTTACCAGGGAAGATACATAAATGTAGAAGCATTCGTTGTCAAACAAGCGTGTCTTCAACGTAGTCTTTAATTGGCAAGGTCACGCTTGCACTTTTCTTTGCTAAGTTATTTTTACCTATGAGGAAAATTTGTTTTAGCATCATTCTCCAGGTAATGCCTGCAATTTTTCCCAAATAATTGTAGGTACTACTCTAATTTACAACAGTTTTAAAAAATAAATAAAAGCAAACATTTAACCCACCGTCAGAGAAATAAAAATCTTCAACAAATCGCCTCATCTGTAAACGGGATTAAAAAAATAGCTTCACTTAGTAACGAGATCTTGGTATTAATTACTAACGGCTTAGGAGATCAACTTTAATTAAGAACTGTTTAAGTATCTCCAGTGTCATTTTAATATTGAACTGGGCAAAGGAAAAAACATTTTAATAAGAGTAGATTTTTTTACTCGGATCGGATGTTTTATTGCAAGCGGAGTCAAAGGTTATTTACAAAATTATATTTAAATCTTTGAAATTCTCGGATTTAATGACTTTTTGTGTTCTATGGCGAAGCACAACGGACATATCAAATTTTTACTGCCAAAAACTACGCCTATCCGGCAATATAGCATAATAATATTCCCACTGCTGGGATTTAGACCTCTCTACGAGAAGGAATGGGTCGTACCGCACCACATGGGCCCAGAGCGGCGTTTTTTTATGGTGGGCAAAATCATCCAATGACAAATCCCGCTCTTCGTTGGAGCGGAAAACAGTGTCAGACTCTTACTGACTAAACACCCCACCCAGTTCCTTCTGTGCCTTTCGCACTGGGGTCAAGCCTCGGTTGATGTCACATGTCTTCGAATTTTTGGTACAAGGACGTGCCGGTTTCCTTAATATAATATCGACTAAATCCGGGGGATCTTGGAAAGCTAGGCAAAGAAAGATATTTGTCTAGACTCCTAGAGGTATAGGACACTGAGTTTCCATTTTAAAATCAACCCATAGCCCCAGCGGCCCTGCAGGATCACTACGTGTTTCGTAACATTTATTTAAGGCGCACGCAGAACACTACGCATCATCGACAACTAGGGCTCGAATACAGGATAACCGGACAGCAGGAGGGCAAACTTCGTAATTAAGTATCAAAAAAGTGTGTAAATCTGTATAACTCTCAACTGTAACAGTTGAGAGTTATACAGATTTACACACTTTTTTTTAATTTAATTCGAAACGCCTTTCCAAAAAAAAAACATATTATATAGTTAAGAACAGTTCTTAACTATATAATATGTTTTTTTTTTGGAAAGGCGTTTCGAATTAAATTGCGACTATCTCGCCTGATAGAAAATAACCACATCTGGCATTTCTTTGATAGATATGATATAAACCTATACCTACGTATTACACACAAGTTTAGGCATACCTTACGGTCACTTAGCTTGCCCTAGCTGATTTGCAGAACATACACCTAAACATTGATGACTTAAGTGCAGTTTTGAGTCAAAACTGCTCAAAATTTTTGACGTACACACAATGTGAGAGCGCTGTTAGACGACATAATGCCAATGAAGCGCTCCATCGGACTTTTGTTGACAAGTTGGTCTTTTCAGTATTTTGACAAATAGTTATATTTTATTATATTATTAACTAGCGACCCGCCCTAAGCTTCGCACATAAACCTCTTGATTTACTCTATCTATTAAAAAAAACCGCATCAAAATCCGTTGCGTAGTTTTAAAGATTTAAGCATACATAAAGACAGGCGACTTTGTTTTATACTATGTAATGACATTTATATTCTAGCGTTCTACGTTCATAGAACGTGCTTGTCTATCGCTAAAATATAAGTCGATGATAATTCCCTTTTTTTGGAGCTCATTTCACGAACATAGATGTACTTTAGCAATAAATCGAAAATTCGTAACCGACGTTCTCGAAATATCCGCATTTTCGGCCATAAAACTTCCATTCTATATACTACAGACATTTTTCAACAAACACACTAAGGTAGGCACTTACTTTTAGTACAACCTGAAAATAAAATTCGCCCGCGTTTTCATTTGGCGTATATGTAAGAGCTCCATAATTTTTAGCAACCATTTCACCTGCTAATCCAGTAACATCCGGTGTGGTTAGTGGCGGAAACGCGACGATGTTTTCTGTTACTTCCGGTGACTTAGTGGCTGGTTCTACTCTGTTTTATTTTTATTCTGAAAAGAAGGGTTTTTTGGCTTGATGTATTTGGTCTTAGTGGTGTGTTAAGGAAAAAGATACGATGGAGTTTCTGTCTTCAGACATACTTACTGAGAAATTGTGATGTTGCATTCGGAATCTTGTTTTTAATAAAGTATTCAATGTTCTTTTTTTCTTTATTGTACACAGATTACCTGTAAAGTTAACAAAAAATTTAGTACAGGTGATGTCACACAACCCACAATTGAGTTTTCTTACAAAAACTTTTTAAATGTAAGCAAATAAGTTTTAAACTGTAGGATATCACGAAAAAGTGCACAACCAAACTTAAGATACTCATCATAAATTATATTATACTTAAAACTAAGAATAAACTACACAAATATATGCAAGCATATAATACATAATCATTCATCATCATCAGCCTTTTTAATATTCCCACTGCTGGGACACAGGCCTCCCCTCTAGGAGAGGGAAAGAGCCATAATCCACCACGCGGGCCCAGTGCGGATTGGTGGATGTCACACGTCTTCGATTTTTTTTATTCTAAGACATTTTCCGCCGGTTTCCGATGTTTTCCTTCACCGTTTTGAAAGCAGTGATGATGAAATAAATTACTCAATGTAATGCGCCAAGCTGGGTTTGAAACCGTGACTTACAACTCGTAAGTTGGGCGTTTACCACTTGGCCACCATGGCACTCACCAAAAATTATGGCTTAGCTCCATTGGCCTCCAAGGCGAAGATATATATTATGCTATAATACATTTAGATACATATTTTACTGTTACAAGTAAACTCATGCCTCACTTTTCAGTTTCAATACCCAATATTTATCATGTAACCAAATAAACGAACATTCTGAAAAAAGCATTTACCGAATTGGCTGAATCAATTTTTAAATATTTGCTAATTTTTTAAACCTATATTTAAAATATTAAAAAAGGGTTAAAAAAATTACTATTTTGATAGCATAATACAGCTACTATGTTATTAAAATTGCTTATGCTATAATAATATTTTTTTATTTTTTAGCTTAGATCAGAATTTTGTAGTTTGAAAAAAAAAAACTACATTGTGAAATGTAAAAAAAAAGTTTCTAACAACGAGCTTGATAGACTTTGAAATTCACCAATGTGCTCTAAATTGGTCTAATTACCTATATTAGAAAGACTAGTTTTAGACGGAAATGGTTTTAGACCATTAAAATAGCGAATAAAACTGCACTTTTTTCAACAAATAAATAAACAAAAAAAATCTTACTTAGCGTAGTAGCCTTTGACTAAGTGCATACGCCAAGCATCTGTTAGTTTATTTAAAAAATATTTGATTTTATACCGGACGTAAAAAATGCCTCGTGAGAGATTCAACGTCTTGACCTTGCTAGCTATGTCTTAATTAGATCATTACGGGAAGTTATACATTTTCACAGATAGAAACCATTGGCATCGTAAAGTAAGGCAGGAACGCTTATATTGCTGAAACCCATAAATAACAAGTTCTTAGGAAAAGAATGTAGAAACAAGGAAAATGGAAGTGGTATGCAGGTACTTACATGTATGTATATGACCTGTTGTTCTAGTGGTTAGTGGTCTTGACTGCTAGGAGGTTGTGGTTTCGATTCCTACCCTTGATAAATGTTAGTGTGATGAGCTCGATTGAAAAAAGAAAGAAAAACACACATTTGTAGCTTACACATAGAGTGGCAATAAAATAAAAATAGTAGATATAGAATAATTGTGGACTCATCCGGACTCATCTAGCATAAAAAAAATGACGTGTAAAAGTGTTTTTTAAAACCTACTTACAAAATAAAGATCATTTATCATTTGTGCGATTTATTTTTAACATGTTACATAAATATATAAGTATGATTACACCTGGGCCCAGGGCCCCGTTCCAGTTCCGTTCAGGGTCCTGTTTCTTTCTTGCGAAACAGGACTAGTTATTTTTTTTCAATAGAAGTCTGACCCTATCCGCCCCACCCAAGGGCGTGGAGACACATTGAATGATTTTAACAACCTAAAAAATAATCCCTACTTCCGCAGCTAGAAAACACCAGACTTTTTTAGTTAACAGACTAAAAAATTGACTGGTAAACATTTTCTTAAACTCTTAAGCCCCGAGCGAAAGCTGACGCCTGCACACCTATTGGTTTTTCATTGCTATAATCTAGTGCTTGTCTGCGATCATACCTTATGGTAAGCAGTTTTCTTTCTAATATAACTCTAATTACGTTATTCATAAAATTATAAAGATAATTTCAAAACCAAAATCATTACAAGCTTTTATTTAGTTTCACCTGTCCCGTTGTCTGTCGTTCTGTAATCAAATCTTGCAACTTAAATTTGATCCACTTCCCGGTTTCCGATTGAGCTGAAATTTTGCATGCCGGTGTAAATCGCATGACAATGCAATATTATGATGACATGGAGCTGATCTGATGATGGAATCACGAGGTAGCCATAGGAACTCTGTAATTAAACGGCACAACCACGTCGAGTTTGGACTCGTGTGAATCGTCTTGACGAGTTTTAATTATATAATTATAGATCGCTGCTATAAAAGCTTGTTATGAAAAAAAAAATATTTTCATTAAAAACTTGTTTATCATTATCATTTTTCAGTTAACAAAACTCTGGATCTCTTCCAGTCCAAACTACATCCATACTCTTGATATTGTTCAATTTCAATTAAGCCAAATTGTGTAATAAATTCGTTTGTCATGTCGAGATTTCCGATATAAATCAGTATTTATCTTGGTTATAACTGTTTGGGGTTCAAAACTTTTGTGATTAACAATAACGGAGTTATTATTAACTGTTTGTTCGTTGTCAATATCGTTATCAGCATCGTTTTGGGGTTGAGATGCAAATCGCGTAATGGCAGTTTGCGTAGTAAAATTTTCGGGTTTGGACAGTTAGCGG
Source organism: Mythimna loreyi (assembly GCA_029852875.1). Classification (NCBI taxonomy): domain Eukaryota; kingdom Metazoa; phylum Arthropoda; class Insecta; order Lepidoptera; family Noctuidae; genus Mythimna; species Mythimna loreyi. The sequence continues at coordinate 17,770,112 of CM056796.1, read as the reverse complement.
ATTGTTGCAGATTTATTGTTATCTCCATTTACATAATATATGTACTTAATTATGTAGTGAGAGCAGTGGTGGCCGAGTGGTAACGACCCCGACTTACGAGTTGTAGGTCGTGGGTTCAAACCCAGCCAGGCGTATTACTTTGTATAGTTTATTTCATCACCTCTCTCAAAACATCGTGAGGAAACCGGTATGCCCTAAAACTGAATATTCTAAGACTTAAGAATTATGGCCCATTTCCTATTTTTTAAAATTAATATTCACATAACTTGACAAAATATATGGAGCAGGGGGATTTTTTCGTGATTTTTGAGTTGGTCTCATAGTAAAAGTTGTTCATATTGGTATGTACAATAATCCTTTTTAAGGAAAGCCCATCAGTTGGATCAACTTTACTTTTTTTTTAATTAATGTCATATTCTATTTTGGTTTTTGCTTCAAAGCTGATTCCGCATCAAAGCGGCAAATCAATCTTGTTCTTTAATTTTAGTTTTATAAGTAAAAATCTAACTGCATAGTTTTGCTCTTGCAAAACTATGCAGTTAGATTTTTACTTATACCTGAACTTATGCACTATCGTCTACAGTGGAGAGCTCCTATCTACTAGTACTCTGCACTTCTAAGATAGTTAGTTACTGATGCGTAAACTAAGGGCTCTTTACTACGAGAGCACTGGTCTAATATGAGCATATGTTGGAAGTACGTATAGTAGATACGTCAGCCACAAAATGTTTTTAAGAAACTTCCCAGTTAAAAATGTTATTTGTTTATTCTTATGGAATAAATGTACCCTCTAAAGAGCCTTTATAAGACCATCGCCATCTTTACAGGTTTTAGAAGTACGGCATAATATAAATATTTAAGACATGTAACACTGATTATATTATTTTCTTAATAATCTTTTTTTTATTGCATTTTCTCTTCAGCAGCTTAACCCTAAAGTTTCAACTTCATCATTATCATTAGCCTTTTTTAGAGGAAATGGGCCATAATCCACCTCGCGACCTCAGTGCGGATTGGTTTTTTTTTTATGGTAGGTGAAAATCATCGAATAACGAAACCCGCTCTTGGGCGGAGCGGGAGACCAGTGTCAGACTCTTACTGACTAAAAACCTACCCTGTACCTTCCTTGCCTTATTCCTAGAGTCGAGGTAACAGTTTGCACCATCCCAGGCTCCAGAAGGCTTCGACCCTGAAGGGCCCCTGCAGTTTGCTGACAACTCCTTGAGGCGCGCGGGAACGGTGCGCGCCGTTGACGACTTGGACTCGGTCTGGACAGTTACCAGACGACCGGACGGCGAGCTACCCATTGCTCACCGTCCGCGAGCCAGTGTCTGCGGTGGCCGGATATCGGCAGGATCGCGGCGGCGACGGCTACGGCGAGGGCGCTGTTGCCTTTGCCTTATGCGGTCGGCCTCCTCCTTTACTAGCATTACTGCTTCGCAGAAGGAGGCGACCGTCTGCCATTCCTCTTCGCTGCGGACCATGGCCTGAACCAAGGCCCAGCGCGAGAGGTCGCCGCCGCCGATCACCCCCACGAGGACACGGCGATGCTCTTCTCAAGCAGGGCACACTTCCACCGTGTGCTCCACCGTGTCCTCCGTGCTCGCCTCACAGTGGCGACACCCGGACGTCTCTTCCGCGCGCAGTGCGGATTGGTGGATGTCATATATTTACAAGTATTTGCTTCTAGGACATTCCGGTTTCTACACGATGTTTTCCTTCACCGCTTTGAGAGCAGTAGTGATTAAATGAATTACAAAAAGTTATGCACCTAGCTGGGTTTCGACCTCCGACTCGTAAGTTGGGACGTTATAATGGGCCACCACTACCCCTCAGTTTATTTAGATAAGTTTTAATAAATAAATAAAAATATCATAACCTAGATACATGATTAACACTTCTATAAACACAAACTCGCAACAACACTTAACCTTCTATCAAAACATGCCCAAAACGGCGAGCAAAAATTAACGCCTCCCCGATTTTTTCCCATCGCTCGGCAACCGGAAGCCACAGCCATTTCCGCACTTCCTGCCCCCGAGTGAGTATCCCTGTAGTGACCCCCTGACCCCTGGGGTCATCCATCTTGTCCTGAAATGTTTGTCTGCGCCACCATTTTGATTTAAAAGTAGATATGTGAGAGTGTCGTCGTTTTTCTTGCTCGGGTTATTTTTGTTTGATTTTGTGAAAATGGTTTTGTAATATTTGCAGATTTGAATTTTAGATAAGTTTGTGCAGTTTTGTAAGACATACGCATACAGTAAATTTGACAAAACTTAACTTTATGGAGTAATGTAGTCCTAAAAAAACGTATACAAATATGTCAGGTTTTTCTAAACAAAAAGAAATGCATAATTTTTTACTAACACTGGTTATACATAATTAAATAACCTAAATATTATTATATTGTTGCATTTCCGATCAGTACAGAGTACAAAAAAATCATACAATGCTTTCATCATCATCATTATAATGTCCCCCCCCACTCGGACACAGGCCTCCTCTCCAAGAGAGGGAATGGGCCGTAATCCACTACGCAGGCCCAGTGCAAGTTGGTGGATGTCACATATCTTCGAATTTTTGGTTCTAGGACTTGGTGGTTTCCTCACGATGTTTTCCTTCACCGTTTTGAGAGCAGCGGTGATAAAATAAATTACACAAAGTAATGAGCCTAGCTGAGTTTGAACCCGTGACCTAAAACTACTCTGTGCTATCACATGACAGTGAAAATGAAGGAAAAAAAATACATACAAAGGAACAGTTACTACTTAAAAGTATTAACATTAAATTAGTTTTCAGCATTTTGATAACATCACACATTTTTTTTAAATTTCATGATCCTATTTTCATTCGCTCTTTGTTTCTTGGCATCACCTTGTATATGCCATATACCTTTAACATTGTAGACACTAAGGGCTAATATTGGAAAGCTGTTACAGTTTAATTTAAATATATACGTACTAAAACCTAAGCTCATCCCATCGACTTAGCATAAAACACAATATTTATTTTGAAGATCATGCAAAACAGGGACTAACAAAGCACGCAGGCCGCACTAAACATTACTATATACGCGTGCTCATAAAACCTAATCCACGTCCAATACACTTACGATCAAAATAAAGTTCCCACCTGCCCATTAAACGCCATCAACATGTACACTGTATGGCAGTCAAACTGTAACATTACACCAGATAATAGAACTGGCGTGGTTCCAGATAGTTTCACGGCGGGCAGCCCACCCGATGATGGTGCTAGGGATTAACCAATGTTGTTTGCACTGCAGTGTACGTGTGTTGCAGTTTATGTGCAAGCCAGTGTATCTTACAATGTTGGGATGTATAGGGTCGGTTTTAGTGTATGTCTTGGTGTTCGGTTAATTTTGGAACCGATCGATAGAGGTAGTAAAGAGGACGGTTGTGCTGATGAGGTTACTTTGTAGAAAACTGTGTCTTTTTTGGTAGAACATGAACCAATAACTTTTCTTGCTTTAAAGCAGTGTGTGAGGGCGTGTCAGATTTTTACTGACTGAAACCCAATCTTATATTCATTCTTTGCTTTGCATTGCAGTGTTCTGACTTTCCCTTTTGAAAGCCAACCCATGGCCTAAGTAAGCTTCGGCCCTGTGAGACTCCTACGATTTCACTGACATTTTCTTAAGGCGCGCGTAGAGTCCACCACTCGGGCTCAGTCGGACTGTGGAAGGTTATTAGACGGGTGAATGGCGATCTACACATTGTTCGTCGTTCACAAGTCATTCTATAGTATGGAGGCTGAAAATTGGGGTCGCTGTGGCGTGAGGATGTCCGTTCCCTCTCTCGTTTATAGAAATATTATACGAATGACATAAAATGTATTTGTAATTGGAATTTCTTGATAAATAATGTGTATTAGTACATTTTTTATCAAAATAATTTAAAATAGCAAAGTATGGGATCTTGTATTTGAACAAAATAAACAATTACTTACAAAAGATAAACACTACTATTAAAAAAAAAGTAAAAGCATATTTTTTTGTTGTTAAAAATAAATCCTAGATATTCATGTTACAGAAATGAATTAAAAACTTCAACATAAAATGTAGTAAAGTATATTTTATACTTTTACAAAAAATCATAAACTAAAAATTAATTACGAACCAGAAAAAAAAATACTCATCCGTCAGTAAAAACGTAATAAAAACAATATTTCAATAACACCCAACAAGCATTTCAATTAACAAAATTCAGTACTCATACCTACAACACACTTTTCGCTTAATAAATTTCTGTAAATACATAGAAAATTCTGTACTACGGCTTTCGCATTTGTTTCGTACGAAAATGCGACAAAGAATATCCAGCGTGTTTGGGATAAATCATTTTTTCAGGTGAAATACGATCACATAAAGCGTTTCCGAAAGCAATTAGTTGCTGTTACGACCACAGACGAGGGATGTGAAAAAATATATCCTACGCACTAGGCGGGGTAGACGCAGCGGTTACAGAGTAGTAATGTTAATATTACAGTTAGTCTTCCAACATAATTATTTAACATTACAACATAAGTGTCATTACATAATGTAAAAAAACTCGCTTCCCCCTATCCCTATGCATACTTAGATCTTTAAAACTAAGTAACGTATTCCATTCTTTTTTTTTTTCATTAGATAGAGTGATTTAAGAGGAAGGTTTATGTGTATAATAGATACATAATATCAACATCGCACCCGTGCGAAGCTAAGGCAGGTCGCTAGTTTTACAATAAATAACTGCTTATTGGATTTCATAGAAATACTCGTTATCCAGTATGTGATGTCACCCTTTTTTTGGTTCCAATGACATCTCCCGCCCTTGGGCTAAGTAGGATATAGTGACAGACTTTTATTGACTAAAAATCCACCCCTTCTACTACTTTGTTCCAGGGCCCTAAGTGTTCACTGCCACATTAGACATGACCCAGTAGGCTTCGACCCTGCTGGGTTTACAGTTTGCTGAAAACTCCTTGAGGTGCGCGTGAACAGTATGCAACATCGGCGACTTGGGCTTGATCTGGACCGCTACCGGATGATAGGACAGCGAGCTATCCATTGCTTGGCACTCACAAGTCTGCAAGCTTGCCTAGAAGTAACTTATTCACTTTTGACTTAAAGTTCCCAAAGTTGTAGCTATCAAGAATTAGACTCCAGCCACTTTTTGTGAGTATAAAATTTGTATCTGAACTAAACCAATAGTGTGTTTTAATTTTTAATTAGTGCCCCCTAGCTAATTTACGATCGTTTCGTTAAAGTCGAACGCTTTGAGTTGGTCATGCCCCCATTTCCTTTGTCCTGAGAAATCTTAACTATCAGTTACGTGGTCTGAAGATAGGAATTGAAGCTAGCTTATGACGTTTTATAAGTGCCCCTGAAGGCTTCATCATCATCGTCATCCTACCCTTATCCCATATTACTTGGGGTCGGTGCAACATGTTTTTTTCTTCCACTCTGTCCTGTCACCCATCACACTATCACTAACTGCCCATGTAGGCTTGTGTGAAATAAAATATTTTGACCTTTGACTTTGAAGGTGTGCCAATTCTAAGCGTTCGTAACTTGGCTAGTAGCTGTACAGTTAAAGATCTGGACACCCGTTTGTACTTTCATCGCTGTATTTTTTTATACATACACAAACACATTTAAAGTGGTAAAAACACGCAGCGTTTTTCAAGCCCAGTGCGAGTACAGACTTAATAAAAATAAATATTGTATCGCTAGAACGTTGCGGGTTTACGATATGGCCACAATAATTTAATACCGACCCGAGGATTAGGTATTTATTTAGGTGGCCTGTTACGTACTATCGCTATTGGGTAGTTGTTTACTGGGGCTATTAGAAGCTCGCTTCATTGAATGAGATGTTCGAAGCAATTTGAGACTCAAATCATGATCATTTTTCTATAAGAGGATATTAATTTTATTGTGATGGAACTACGTCATCATCATTATCATCCTACCCTTATCCCATATTACTTGACGGTGCGCTCTGTTCCCGCGCCCCTCAAGGAGTTGTCAGCAAATGGAGAGGCTCAACTGCAGGGCCGAAGTCTATTGGGGCACCGGTCCAGTTTTTGAAAGGAAGGACCGACACTGGTATAAAGGCTAAGAAGGAATGGGGTGGGTCGTTTAGTCAGTAAGAGTCTGACAAAAAAAAAAACCATATTACTCGGGGTCGGCGCAACATGATGTTTCTTCCACTCTGTCCTCTCTCTTCTTTTTTTATTTTTTTTTTACGATTTCAGATTTGATGCCATAGTAAAAGTTGTTTGTTATCATGACTAAATCACTTGTTTTACTAATTACCAGACAACTATATAGGGTACTGCCTCTACGAAGCACTAGTGCTAACAAAGAAGGCTGTAGCACGTGTATGGGACGTACATCCTCTCGCCTCAGCCACCGAAAGCATGAGCACATAACGAGCAATAGGTACGAGTAGTTCGCCATCAGGTAACCATGAGAACCAAGTGAGTAGAGGGATCAAAAAGTGAGTATAAGTCATCAACGTCTAATCATGCTCCACGCATGCTTCACAGAAATGTCAGTAAAACGCCCTAACGCTCCTACCTAGAACGAAAAAAGTAATTGGAATTATCCGTTACAATACTTGTGTCAATTTCTTTGAATTACCTCTTAAAAGCTCTTTGTTTTTTGTTTTAATTGCTATAAACTAGTGCTTGACTGCGATCCCACCTGATGGTAAGCAGTGATGCAAACGTTGATGCTGAGGCGCACTAGTCTATTATAATCGGAAGGAAAGACCGCAGCCAGCAAACCGTTCCAGTCCCTCGATGTACACGGTATAAAAGACAAGGCTAGTCCGGACCGTGGATGTCTTTATAACGTAAGGGTGGATATTGGCCGTATGCTGGGATGTCCGATGTCCATTCATTATACGAATTTTATTTGTTTTATAGCTAATTCCATTAATAAAGTTTTTGCTAATAATATATTTCACTCACGAGATCAGCAAGACCCTTAAGAGTCCTCCAAGCACAAGGTACGCTTTTCACCATAAAAGTAATATTCATTAATTAAAATAATTATTACGTTCGCGGGGCAAACTTGGCCAGAGATCGCCCAAGACAGGGAAATTTGGAAGGAGAAAGGTGAGGCCTTTGCCCAGCAGTGGGACACAATGTAGGCTTTAAAAAAAAATTATAATTAAACTCTTAGCATTTATAAAGCCAATTATCTGTACTTTAGTTGATCCTCAAAATAGACATTAAGTATAAATACTTAATTGCTAAATGTTCGAGTAGGTATCAATAATTAATTATCTACCAATTTAGCACAATCAGCATTATGCCTAAGTAATTATCATTATACAACTAATAATCTTGCTTCTAAGCTTAATTGACTTAAGCCACGGTTAGTTGAAACTAATTAAGTATTCAATAAGTAGCGGCATCTATTGCACTACGTAGGAACTAAGCTACGAAATGGCCCCCGAAAATACGCCCCCGAGCAAAGTCGGTCATAGCAAAAAAAATGTTTTATGATTTCTGACTCTATTGCCCGTACAGTAAGTCGGTTATCAAATAACAATTTTGGCGACGGGTGACAACGGGTACAATAGTCCGAAAATAAAAAAAAAAATCAGGCAATTGCCTAGTTCAGACATAACACCCGTTTGGTCGGAAAATCCTGTTTTTTTAAAGTCGATTTGGTGTTTACATTATATTCCGCAAACCTCTTAGAAACATTTGGTATTTTCACAATCAATGAATACAAATTACAATTAAAAGAGAATAAGTATTTCTCTAATGCGGTGGTGACTCAGTGGTAAAGGCCCCGACCTAAGAGTTGTAGATCGAGGATTCAAACGGCTGAGTTTGAATCCGCGACCTACAACTCGTAGGCGCATTACTTTGTGTAATTTATTTAATCACCACTGCTATCAAATCAATGAAGGCAAACATCGTGAGGAAACCGGCATGTCCTAGAACCAAAAATTCAAAAACGTTTGACATCCACCAATCCGCTCTGGGCCCGCGTGGTGGATTATTATGGCCCATTCCCTCTCCTAGAGAGGAAGACTGTGTCCCAGCAGTGGGAACATTAATAAGGCTGATGATGAAGATGATGAGAATTTGTCTAACAGACACACTCAATAATGCAGGAACGTTCAAAAGAGTTACCCTGGCCCTAGAAAGCCAGGAGGACACGGTGGAGCACACGGTGGAAGTGTGCCCTGCTTGGGAAGAGCAGGCCGTAGCCGCCGCGATCCTGCCGATATCCGGCCACCGTAGACACTGGCTCGCAGACGGTGAGCAATGGGTAGCTCGCCGTCCGGTCGTCTGGTAACTGTCCAGACCGAGTCCAAGTCGTCAATGGCGCGCACCGTTCCCGCGCGCCTCAAGGAGCTGTCAGCAAACTGTAGGGGCCCTTCAGGGTCGAAGCCTCCTGGAGCCTCGGGTGGTGAGAACTGTTACCGCGACTCTAGGAATAAGGCAAGGAAGGTACGGGGTAGGTTTTTTAATCAGTAAGAGTCTGACACTGGTCTCTCGCTCCGCCCAAGAGCGGGTTTCGTCATTCGATGATTTTCACCTACCATAAAAAAAAACCCTGGCCCTAGAAAGAAAAGAGAAAATAAAGATGGACACTTATCCATCTATAGTATACGTCAGTAGAAGCTGACGTATGTCAGCCTCTCGTTCTACTCTAGAGCGCTTTGTGTGTCTTCCGAAACACCATATAAGTTCAATTCAGCCTACAACTACTTACGTAGTAGTTCATTACAACATTAATAAGGCTGATGATGAAGATGATGAGAATTTGTCTAACAGACACACTCAATAATGCAGGAACGTTCATAAGAGTTACCCTGGCCCTAGAAAGCCAGGAGGACACGGTGGAGCACACGGTGGAAGTGTGCCCTGCTTGGGAAGAGCAGGCCGTAGCCGCCGCGATCCTGCCGATATCCGGCCACCGTAGACACTGGCTCGCAGACGGTGAGCAATGGGTAGCTCGCCGTCCGGTCGTCTGGTAGCAGTCCAGACCGAGCCCAAGTCGTCGACGGCGCGCTCCGTTCCCGCGCGCCTCAAGGAGTTGTCAGCACACCGTAGGGGCCCAACAGGGTCGAAGCCTCCCGGAGCTGAGGGTTGATGCGAAAGCGTTACACCGGGGCTCTGGGAATAAGGCAAGGAAGGCACGGGGTAGGTTCTTTAGTCAGTAAGAGTCTGACACTGTTTCCCGCTCCGCCCAAGAGTGGGATTCGTCATTCGATGATTTTTACCTACCATAAAAAAAAAAAAAAAAAAAAAAAAAAAGCCTACAACTACTTACGTAGTAGTTACCTTGGCTTTCAACTAAATCTTAATTTCAGAGTACAGAAGCAAATCAGTTTTGTCTAAGTGTTAGTGTCTAAGAAATTATTGTCTAAATTATCATTTCCAAAACAGTTGTAGTCGGTTATAAAAATAAGTTCACAATCAGCAGAGAAAAAAAATAGAATTTACGAGTGAAATCTTAACTATCATCGGACAACTCGACGTACGGCGAGTATCCATCCTCACGTTGCCATCAACGAGTCCAGGGCCGATGCCTGCTAGAACCACAGGAATTTTTTGAAAAAAAAAACCCAAAGTCAAGAAGGTCACAGATATTCCTTAAATCAGTAAAAGTCTGAAACGCTCTCTAACGCCACTCAAAACGGGAGAAATCATTAAATAATTTCTTACTTAAAAAAAGCCTGAGTGTAAAAAAAAGTCCATTAAAAGTTAGTCTTCTATGATGAGAATCCGAACAAATTGTTCACATGAATCTCATCTCATTAACCTGCCGAGATCAGATGATAAAAGCTCACACGGTGCGGCGTTGGTACTTTTATGAATTAAAACTCCAGCCCTCCCAAATGTGTTAGGAATTTTGCAGAAATTCAATAAAGCGGACACGGTTGCCTATACTGTTCGTTTGAATAGGTTGGGGTCGCAGTTATGGCGTTTTTTTTTATCACACTATTAAATAAAAATGAAATACCGCTCACACGAAATTTCAAAAACTATAAAACCTATAAACTTATTAAATTTGGCAAGTGATTCCTTACAGTGTTTAGATATCCACTAAGAATAAATTTTATACAACTCCTCATGGAGATAAACAGGCTTTCGGTAGCAACTAGTAGAAGCTGGCTAAACAAAAAAAAAAGAAGAAGAAAAGAGAAGAGGAGAGGGAAAGCGAAAGCTTGTGACGCTTGGACGGATAAACAGATTTGATTTGATTTCGGCATACGAAAAAATTGTATCCATAGCACAAAAAGTATTTTAAGCTTTTTATCGCGGAATATGTTCCCTTGACAATTGTATACCAGGTGTCATATAGTTTTCATCTAGCTGCCATTCGTGTGAAGTCAGAAACTTGCCACTTCTATCTTTTTTTTATAATCTTTTAGTTTTCTTCTTTTTAAATTTTTTCTCATTTTTTTTCCCATATTAATCCATATCTACACTAATATAATAAAGAGGTAAAGTTTGTTTTTATATTTTTTTGTTTGTAGGAGGTAATCTCTGGAACTACTGGTCCGATTGGAAAAAGCTGCTTTACTCCTGAGTGACAAAGGCTATATTTTATGTACGCGGGCGAAGCCGCTGACAAAAGCTAGTGATGTATATTCTGGTAGCACAATACATTTCATCATGATTCGTGTAGCATGGAGTAATAACATGCACACATACAAATTTTTACGTTTATAAAATTAGTCTGATATGTTCCTTTGATGTGATACTTATTTTAAATAAAAAAGTTTTTAGAATAAGAGGAATAAAAAGGCCATAAAAACGCCGAACTCGCCGCCGTCCGGTCGTCTGGTAACGGTCCGGACCAAGCCAGGTTCTCGACGGCGCGCTCTGTTCCCGCCTCAAGGAGTTAATAATAATAATATTCGACAACCATCACACAACGCCGTCTAGTCTCAAGCTAAGCAGAGCTTGTGTTATGAGTACTAGATAACTGATAAACATACTTATATATTTCTAAATATAAACATATGTACACTAATATAATAAAGAGGTAAAGTTTGTTTTTTTGTTTGTAGGGGGTAATCTCTGGAACTACTGGTCCGATTGGAAAAATTTTAGCAACAATAGAAAGCTACTTTACTCCTGAGTGACATAGGCTATATTTTATGTACGCGGGCGAAGCCGCGGGCAAAAGCTAGTCATAGATAAATTACACCCAGACACAGAACAAATGATCGTGCTCATCACACAAACATTTGTCCTGGGTGGGAATCGAACCCACGACCTCCGGCATAGCAGTCAGGGTCACTAACTACTAGACTGACAGGCCAGTCAAAAAAGTTGTCAGCGAATGAAGATGTCCAACTGCAGAGCCGAAGGTCCGACCCCGGTGTGAGGGCTAAGAAGGAATGGGGTGGATTGTTTAGTCAGTAAGAGTCTGACACTGTTTCCCGCCCCATCCAAAGGCGTAATTCGTGATTAGATGATTTTTCCCATCATAAAAAGGCCATAATAATAAACTGCCTTTATTTTGTTAAAATCGCTATCACTTGGGCCACATACATCAGGCTATTTTAATTAACTGCGAAACAGGAATTTTCTTTATCAACCACCGGAAAAAGTGTTGCGCTGCCATATTAATTGGGAAATGAAAAATATGATTATTATTTTCGATTCCATTCGTCTACCCATGTGTACAAAAAGGGTATTCAGAACTTTGTTTTGTGAAATTGGCGAAACAAAAGACATGACTTTTTTCTGCTGGAATAATATTTTTTTCCACATTTCCTGCACTAGGGGAAAATTGGCCGAACAATTGATAATGTTTACGCTTTTTGCCTGGTTTGTTTTTCATTTTCGATAAAGGTTTTTAAATGAAGATTACTGGCCAGCTATGGAGTTACTTGTCAATATAAATATTTAAATATTATTGTTGTTGTGTAAGTTGGTATTTAAAAGAGTAACTACTTTCAAAAGAAAATTACTGTACTCACAGCAGTAGGAACTAAAGTATAAAAATATAAATGAAAACGTACTTGAGACCACGCGATAGAAGTTAAAATATAACTACGACTTTCTCTTTCTCTTAGTCGACTCAAGCCGATCTGAACCGAACGAGCGTTTCAAAACCGAACGTGACGCTTCAATCTCATTCAATATCCTTAAAAGCGCTAACACGCCTAAAGGTTTTTACTTTAGATATAGCTGTATTTCCCGAAGAGCTATGTAAACATGTACCTATACTACGCCCGTATTTTACCAGACATGTTTATGATCCATAAAATGGGAGGATAACCTAGTGTCACGGCACTCAAATCTAAATTCCAGATAGTTACTGCAAAAATGCAACATCAACCTTACCCCAATTAGCTACGACCCTTCTGCAGCGTCCCTACGGTTTGCTGGCAACTCCTTGAGGCGTGTGGGAACAGTGTGCACCGTCGACGGCAGGGTTTGGTCCGGAAGGTTACTAGACGATCAAGTGGCGAGCTACCTTGCCCGACCTGGAAGGCTTCGACCCTAGACCTTCGTATTCGATAGAAATATTAATACTACCTATAATAAAAATGTAACTAAACTGCTGTGTAATCTATTTGTATTGTATTTGAACTGATGTACTATATTTTTACTGCAATGGCCAGTTTTGCATGACACCTATTGGTGAGATCATAGATATATCAAACAGTGGGTGAGATGTTTAAAGCACTTCTATTTTATTTAACCGACTTCTAAAAACGGAGGAGGTTATCAATTCGGATGTTTCTATTTTTTAACACTAAATATGCATTGGCGAAATAAATGACTTATAATTATAATAATCTACTAAGGCAACGCTTGCAGACGGCGTCCTTGCTGTCTGACCGTCCAAACTGAACCCAAGTTGTTGACGGCACTTATCATCCAGCGCCTCAAAGAGTAGTCAGCAAATCGCAGGGGCCTAGCTGGGCCGAGGCCTACTGAGGCCACGGGATATTGAGAAAAAGGGGTATCTTCTGCCCCACTCAAGGGCGTGGAGATGGCATTAGATGATCTAAAAAAGGCCATGGGTCGGCTTTTGAAGTTTCTAAAATAATCTGATGATCGAAGTAACTCCTAGAATGCAAAGACAGATGAAAAGGCATAGGTATGGTTTTTAGACTCAAAAAAATAATAAGAAGAAAAATAAAGTCCTTATAATCTGCTCATTTAATATTGTTTTGAGACCGAAAAACAACAAAACAATGTTTCTAAAACAATCTTTAAATAAAAACCGTTTACTTCCTAATCCCATACAAAACGAAACAAAGATTTATAGGAAAAAATTGAAAAAACAAAATTAAACCCATAACAAAGTAATATTCGAAAAACAATGTCGTTTAACGCTTTTAATCCGTAAATAGATTACCGAAAACGTATTGTAAAAGTCAATTTATCATGATTTACTGATGCCCAAGTCATAAGCAAAAGCGATTATTTAATGTTTCATTTGTTTTTCTCACTTCCATCATCATTTTAGCCAAAAACGTGTTCTACTTGGACTTGGGCTTCTACCAAATGTCACCACAAGGACCACTCTTGTGTGTCTTGCAGTCCCTAGGCCTTCCATAGGTCATCGGTGTGTAGCAAGTGATGCATTTCTCGCTAGGTCTCATAAACCATCTGCACTACAAGCAATGTGGCCACTTCTAAATGGCCTAGTCATGCAACAAAGGATTGGTGACGTGGCCTGGGCCAGTGTTCTGTCTTCTTTCTTTACAGAAACGATAGTAGCTTGGCTAGGGGGCTGATATATGGGAGACCGTTATACAGTGTCCTCAGGAATGTGCCGTAACCGGCGTTGCACAGAGGGGGTTCCGGAATGGTCTTTGAGAGGTAACAGAGCCTTTTCTATGTGCTGATGGTGATCAACGGGGTGGTAGCAGTGAGGTAAAAATCCCACACTCCCTGGACTTATTCCCAAGGTCCGAACGCCTTTTGAAGATTTCCCCTCGACAGCAAATAAAAGGGGGCTAATATCTAATTCGTTTTGTTTTTCATTGGGATATCATCAAGATAAATGTAGACGCAAATCTTAGATTACTTCCTACCACTTTTACGGTACGATTTCAATATTGACTGGTCTGCACTGTCCTTACATAATGTCATAACACTGTAATATGGAAATATTGTAAAAGAAACAATTATTTTAAAAGAGTAACCATGGAGTTTCTTGCCGGTTCTTCTCCATAGGAAACGACCAATTTGGAACGGTGCACTAGCTTCTGACGTTTTACAAGTGCCCATGTAGGCCTATGTGAAATAAAAAGATTTTGACTTTGACTTTGAATCTAAAATAATATCAATAAGCGTCTAATACTTGCCAGTATGTTTACTGAATGATCTGTGTAGTTCCATCGATTGGCTAATACCAATATTATGAACGCAAACTACACAAGGGCGTTCTAGAGTTTCGGTAATTGTTTCGAAAGTCCCCCAAAACGTTTTTTTACTTATCGCTCGAATCTTACACCTTAAACAAAACTCAGTAACGTGATAATTTCGCTCCCCAAAATGCCCTGAATTCACGATTATTCCTGGATTTACGAACACCTATGGTGTCCCTTTAATTTGAAAATATGATCGTTTAATTGCCAAAATAAAGTGCCCAATATATTTTAAGATGGGGTATTTACACGAGGCATTATTTATGTTTAGCCCTGATAAGAAATTATGGGTAGGGACCTTTATTTTATATCGTTAGGGAAGTAATGGTTTATCGAGGTGTAAATCGATTTATCGATATTCGGTCCCTTATCGTTAAACAGTTAGGATGGAGATTGTCGAATAAATATGCTTTAGTTTTAATTAGGGTACGAACTTTGCGGATAGGCAAAACAAATTGTTGGGTGGATTGTGCTATAAAATGTTATTATGTTCCTAGTTGTTGGTAATATATTTTAAGGGCCGAGTCATACCGAAATGGCAGTGGCCGACATCGATGCGGCGAGGAATTTCAGCGTGAAATAATTTTAAACTTTATCTTTATACTTAAAGGCTAGTCCTTTAAGTATAAAGATAAAGTAGTAGTATTGCATGAATAGCTTGAAAAGGTCGCGAGGAAGGCCGTAGTACCGCGAGTGGCCTCACATCGCCGCGGGCAGAACCACCGACAAGATATTCACGCGATTCTGGTCTTTTAAAAGTTTTGAGGTAAAGTCCTCGCCTTGTCGCTGTCGCTTTTATTGCAGTGTGACTCGGCCCTAACTTTCGGCAAAGGGTTGTTTTTAATTGAGAGTGGATAATATAATATTAACCAAGCTGTCGATTCAACTTGTAGAAACACTGCATCTTAAGGTGCGTAGTCGCCGTCTAGAGACTTGCAGCTCTGACTGTTTTTTTGGGATAACGTAATGACATAGATATGATCAGGTCTGCGACCCTTTGAAGCTGTGAAAAAAATCAAATGTCTAAGTTCACGAAAAAACAGAACGAAACAAAAAACAAAGAAGCGGATATATTCCATAGGGAGACCTAGGGTGAAGCAAGATCCTATAGCACAAATTCTGTGTAGTATGTCATATGTGAGGTTGTAGTGACAAATAAAAGTAAAAAAGTTATTCTTTCTTTCTTTTTCTTACCTCTCTAGTCTTTTTCCAAGGAAAAAACTTACCACTAGGATATTAGCGCCGATCGCACAAGGCAACGGCGCTCACGCCCCCGCCGCCACGGTTTCAATCCACTTCTACTACCAGTCACCGTAGACGCGGGCTTGGGGACGGCGAGTAATGGGTCCATGGGTCCTACGCTGTCCAAACATCCGGTAATCGTCCAGACCGAGCCCTAGTCGTCGAAAGCACGCACTTTCCCTGCGCGTTTCAAGGAGTTTTCAGCAAACTGTAGGGGCCCAACGGCGTTGAAACCTCCTGGGGCCATAGGTA
Source organism: Mythimna loreyi (assembly GCA_029852875.1). Lineage (NCBI taxonomy): Eukaryota > Metazoa > Arthropoda > Insecta > Lepidoptera > Noctuidae > Mythimna > Mythimna loreyi. The sequence continues at coordinate 17,754,240 of CM056796.1, read as the reverse complement.
AATGTGAAAGTGTAGACCAGGGTCCCATAATTAAGGCAACGAAGGAAAAGGACGAGTTTTTAGTCAGAAAAAGTCTTACACTATTTCCCGCTTCGCCCAAGCGCACAGATCCCACGCGCCTCAAGGAGTTGTCAGCAAACCGTAGGACCAAGCAGAATAGTCAAAGTCAACTGGGACCAAGGGTTCATGTCTGAAAAGAAGGCTCTAACCCTGGTATAGATGGCGACGTAGAAACGGGGTAGGTTGTTTAGTCAGTAAAAGTCTGACACTGTTTCCCACTCCGCTCAAGGGGGCGAGATCTGTCATTGGATGATTTTTACCTACCATAAAAAAGGGGCAGAAGATTTCATTGTATGATTTTTGTCTACCAAAAAAAAACCACTATAGAATGATGTGCCCAGTATCTGCCTGTGTGACTTGCCCTCTATAAAGCAGTGGGCACCATAACGCACCATCCACTGGCTAGCTTAAAACAAAACCTTATATTTTCCCTACCATTAATCCTAAACATGCACCGCGTCTATAACACGCCGATTGATTTACATCCCATTCAATTATGTCTCTTTAATTACGGTGGATAAAATGTGATAAATACCGATAGATCACGACTATGGCCGCTATTAACTGCCGACGGTTTATTGAGACAAACAAGTTTAGTGCACATCGTTGTGTCGGCTTTGTGGCTGACGTGCTATAGGTGCGGATTAGATGGTGCTGGATAAGAAATTTAGTGGAGATTAGAAAATGTTTTAACAATTTTTTTTTTTAAATCTTGTGATAGCCCGTTGATCGCCGATTGTACATAAATGTTTGAATAGTTTGACTGATTTTGAAAAATGTTAATCGTCGTACTAATAGCTGTACACATGGGTTTACGAAATTCATTCGGCTGAAAAATTTGGTTTCTATCTTCTTTATTCCTGAAAAAATCCAGAATAAAGTTTTTTTTTTATATTCTGTATTTTTTTTTTTAAATTACGTAGTACCTAATAATACCCCGCTCCCACGTGCAAGGGGTTAAAGATAGTTTTTAAAATACTTGCCTGTTTAAAAATTTAATTTAAATTACCTGTTTTTTTTTGTATTATTCAATTGAGTATCCTTATGATTTTATGACATTATTAAAATTTGTAGCAACGTAATCTAGTCTTCATCTTGAGATATCGTAATAGTTAGTTACCGGGATGTGGAGGACAGATTGGCGGCCATTTTAGTTAAATGTGTAGTTTACAATTATCTATTGGCATTTAAGTTCGGTTCCCTATTGTCTGTATATTACATGAAGCTGCATAACTGATCTCCACAACTAAGAAATTGGATAACTGGATATCTCTTATATAGACTAGCGTCAGATTTCCTGATTTTTTACTTTCTATGACAACACTGAATATTTGTCACCCAATCACAAGATATATTCTTCATATCCAATTTTCTTTAATCCAAGTCTAACCAGGCCTCAACTCATGAATCTAACAGCACCTATATAAATCACGACACAAAATAATTACCCAATAAAATGAGAATATACACCGCAGGTCACTGACCTTCGTGGTCAATCTTGCGGCTGAAATGACCATAGCCATTAGCCATTTATGTCGCTTTACGAAAAATTTGTCGTAAATCAAAATTGATAGACGAGGAATTTAATGTTTATATAGGTAGTCGATTAATGGTGAAACCTGAGGCAACCTGGTTTCTAAATAGGAAAAGATAATATTAAGGTTGCCGGCATAGCGAAAAGAATCGCCAAATTTAAATGGAAATGGACAGGAGACATTGCACGCAGAACAGATGGCCGCTGAGGCTGAAAGTTCTGGAGTGGCGACCGCGTACCGGAAGACGTACCGTTTAAAGGCCTCCCATAACGACCAATGACCTGGTCAGGGTTGCTGGAATTCGATGGATGCGAGACGCACGGGACCGGTTGTTGTGGCGACGCTTGGGGAAGGCCTTTGTCCAACAGTGTTCACTGTTAGACAAAGGCTGAAATGATGATGATGAGACGTTAATTTTTTTTTCATTAAATTCGTATGAAGATGATTGTCTGGATGAGGTTATTGTTGCTGATCACTTATCCACACTCTCTTGAGTAAATAGTGAACAGTCGGGAGACACTTTTTGTCAAGAGGCTAGAGATGATACCGTATTTTTTAAATATTTATTATTCATAAATACTAGCTGTATTTATGTGTAATAAATGTTTAAAAAATACCATTGCAAAACTTCAATGCAAAAAGGTAAATTAAAATATCATTTATTTTGAATTTATTAATTTTTATCAAGAAATAACCTGATCGTTGCCGCTGCAAAAATGCCCATAACGCTCGCCGTATTGCCTCGCTGAATAACGATGGCTAACATATACACTAACGATCTCAACTGGGTCAATCCAAATTACAAAAACATTAAATTAAACGATTTTGAAGTATAAACAATTTTTGAAAAAAAAAGTACAATAAAGCAATCAACGCAATATATTTATTTTAATATCTCATTATTATCATTAATCAATTATTATTGAAGCCTTACTTTAGATTACTTATAGTTCTTGTATATAAATAATGATTGTTAATATATTAAGTAGATAGTAATTGTAAATTATTTAATTACAAATTTAGTGTCTTCAAGCCTAGAGTGAATAGGCTTTTAATAAACTAATGCACCTTATCATCAACAATTGCACTAATTGCTTACAAATTACTTATTTATGAATATTAAAAAATAAATAAAAAATAATGATAAGGTAGTTTTGCAATTGACGCAAACGCATCAAGCTAGTACCTATCCGAATAGTTCGACGGCGCGCACTGTTCCCGCGCGCCTCAAGGAGTTCAGCGAACCGCAGGAACCCTGCAGAAGGGTCAAAGCCAATTGGGGCCAAGGGTTCGTGTCTGAAAGGAAGGCTCTATCCCTGGTATAGATGGCGACGTAGGAACGGGGTAGGTTGTTTAGTCAGTAAGAGTCTAACGTTGTCTCCCGATCCGCTCCAGGGCGGGATTCATCATTGGATGATTTTTAACAACCATTAAAAAAAAGCTGGTATCCGAAAATACGATCAATTTTTGACGTGACAACGTCTTAAATTAGGTTGCGGCTGGGAGTCACTTATGAAAAAGTGTAACGCTCGGTAACGTTACGATGAGTCACCGAACGAGAGAGAGGCCCGCCGAATGCCTTGCGTCTCTCTCCCACTCAACTATGATCGGTCTGCCGCGCGCGCAGCAAACAAAATATATTTCTATAGTTAAAATTTGTGCAATTCTTATTTTCATTCAATTCCTTGTTCCTATTGTGCAATTTAATTATATTCATATCAATAAATATTCTACCGAGAAAAAGACGTTGTCACGTAAAATCTTCGCCCGTAAAACCGACTTTACAGGCAACCATTTTTTTCAAACTCCAACAGCACACAAAATTGCATCACGACAGATATAAACCATTCACCATTAAGCCAATAGCCTCATAAATTGCTCGTAGAACACAACACGACACTACTAATTCCCGTTAATATATAAAAATATATATTTCAATAATTACACGCCATATATTTGGTGATTTATCTTCGGGAAACTTAATTCTGGTTTAATTTATTGGGTTTTGTTTAATTTGGTGTTAATGCCTGATCAAGGATATTGTGTAATCTATTCTAGAGTCTTTGTAGAGTCTATTTCATGCTAATTATAGAGTTTTGATCTTCGAACAATGACTGCGAATTACATAAGTATTTCTTTTTGTGTTTAGCATTTGAACTAGATTTTATTCAAGCTATAATATAGATTTATACTTTTTTTTTGCTTAATTTATCTTTCTATTTTATTTTATTTATATAAGAAATACAAAATATTTAAATACTAAATTGAGAGGAGATTAAGGCCAAAAATTTATACATTCACACAATTTTAAACATTTGAAAAAATCACTGTGTTTTTCGTTTTTACCCATACTTCTTGTATACTTGTGTTATAATTTAAATTTTTAATGCTTACTAGACGAAATTGTATCGCATGGTCGCATCTCAATTTTGTTTGTAAGTGCTTAAAGAAGTAGAACTACTCTCCTATATCCTATTGTAAAAAATGAAACTATTTACGATAGAATACCATAGTGTAGCGTGCGGCGAATACATATAATTATCTTATCCTTACGTTGTTAAAACCTCTATGGTCCAAACTAAGTCTTGTCATTTATACCGCGTATATAGAAGAATTTAAACAGTTTACCTGCTGCATTAAGCTGTCTTCAAGGCTAGAGTGAATAGGCTCTTAATAAACTAGTGTGCCTCATCTTCAACGACTACATCACTGCTAACCAACAGGCGGGGTAAAGTAAAAAAGGTGGGGTAGCAGTTAAGCATTAGGTTTACAAAAAAGCATATTAACACCTAAATATACAACATAAAAAATTCAATAAAACGAACGAAAACTCAAAACTCAACGCTGAAAATCAAAAAGGTCGTAACTATAAATTCGTTATGGCACATAAACTTTACTATTATTAAATACACGTACAACCTTTTTATTTTTCTGACATTGATTGCTCGATATTTTTTAGTAGTTATTTATAGTTTTATAGGAACCAGCACCGGTTAATGGATTTTTAGAAATAAAAGGCCTAGAGGAGAAAATAGTTAAACATTTTTTGGAGATAAGCTTTCGTCGTAAAAGTGTTTTGATAAATGGGTGTCGCTTACACCCTGAATGCGGATAAACGAGAGTATTAAGTGATAGTGGGGCTAATAAATAAAATATCTTGTTTTCATTGCTTTATTATTATTTGATTGCTTATCTGAATCTTGAACTTTAAGTGTCACTGAGTGAAATTAAGTAGTAAGATTTCTTTTTAGGATTGCGTGCTTACTCAATTTCATTCACTTATAAATCCGAGTAAGTAATTATATTTATATTTTAAAATTTTATCTAAACGAAAGATACTTGCTGTTCTAAAGTAACAAACTATTTTGGTAAATGAACGAGAAAATATGTTACACCAATGTTTATGCATGAAATACCCCTAAACTTGATATCATGTGCTAAATTGATTTTGTTTTCTTTCTATAGCCTACTTTGTATCCCACTGCTGGGCAAAGGCAAAATCCCCCCTTTCTCCTTCCAAACTTCTCTGTCTTGGGCGATCACCGGCCAAGTTTGCCCCGCGAACGTGATAGGTATACCAACTTAAAAAAATACTTAAAAACACTGTCACTATGTCCGTAGCCGTGTGAGTTTCTGAAAGGAAGGTCTGGACTCCGGTATGAAGGCTAAGAAGGAATGGGATGAGTAGTTTAGTCAGTAAAAGTCTGACACTGTTTCCCGCACCACCCAAAGGCGGGATTCGTCATTGGATGATTTTTACCTACCGTAAAAAAAAAACTGTGGAATGTGCAATTAGCATTAATTTTTTGACTGATGGTCACTTTCTGGTATCTATAATGACTTAAAATCTACGAACGCCAATTGGGATAACGTATTTAATAGCATAGCATAATCAGGCCTCATCTTTAGGTAAGGGAATGGGCCGTACATCGTGAGCTGTGACATCCACAAACCTGTACGTGGTATCCACCACGGACAGGTTTGTGGATGTCACATGTCTTCAAATATTCTGTGTTATGACATGCCTGGTTTCCTCACGATGTTTTTTATTACACTGTTTTGACAACAGAAGTGATGAGAAATTTCACAAAGTAATGTGCCTGGACGGGTTTTAACCTGCGATCTACGACGAATAAGTCAAGAGCATTATATAATTACACAAGCAACAAAAACTTAATATACTAACTAAGAATAAATTAAATTGTGATTACTACTAAATAAAATTACGCTTAAAGCGATTAATTAATTGAACTGACCAACTCTATATGCAAAGCATATAGCTTTGCATAAAAACTCAGTCTTCCCTTCAAAATAAAACAAAACACATTCATTTTAAAAATAGAAATATAACAGTTATATTACGAAATATTTTAATTAAGTTAAAAGCGAGATATCCGATATGTCAGGTCATTGAGTTATTACATGGGCGGGGCTCCTTCAGGCGAAACATGTATGTTATAGATTGGTGAGATTCATTTTGATAAAAATTTTGGGACTAGCGGACTAGCTGTATTTCCAAGCTGTGGTATTGCCTATTACAATATTCGGTTCATTGTTATTACTTCTAGCTGGTAATAGAACTTTGTATATAATTAGAGTGCAATAAAAAGTCACACTTTCTTTAAGACCTTGTGAGAAACAATGTATGGAGGGTACTTAACTCATTAAACGCATCCTCAAAGATTATTATCTATATATTAGTACTCGAAAAAATTATCTGACATTCCTTTTATAAATATCATATTGTGGCGGGTTAGAATGGAAATAACAAATCAGCAACTGCTCCAAAACTAGTCGTATCCTGTTTTTGGTAACCCAAACAATACACAGAGATCGGATTACCGGTCGGTTGGACGGTGAGCTACCCATGACTCACCATCTGCAAGCTCGCACGTAGAGTGGAAGGCTTTAATAGTAAGGGCGTATTTAAAACACGCAAAAAACCGCGAGACGGCAACTCTTTTGTAGCGCAGCAATCGCGCTGTCGTTTCGCGGCACTTTGTGACTAAGTTGAAGACACCCTAAGTTCGCTGACTCCATGTGAACCACCTTAGATTCATCTACTTTTGGCACTGCATGACAATCCATTTTTAGTCGGCAATTAAGCCATTTTTAATTAAAACCTCTATGACAGCTCCAAACTTAACATCATAAGTTAAAACCACACCCACACGCAATATTACCATGTCAGCATTTAATTAATAGACAATACTAATATATAATTAAAGTGTTGCGCGTATTAAGACATCAGGGTACTGTGGCCCATAAATTATTACGTGGGCGTGATTTGTGTTCTCAAATGATAGGCTATGAATCGAAGCCGGTTATGTCTGCTACTGTTTGGGGCTTTTTTTCTGTAAAAAAGACCTGATGTGGGTGCTGATGCCTGTAATTTTGTATTAGAGTTGCGGCGAGAAAAATAAAAAGTTAATTTTTGTAATACTAGGACAAATATAATTGGTGTGTTGGCGGCATTGTTACTTTTGATTCTTTTGGGTTTATAAAAAATGTGTTGTGTAATTTGATATTATAAGTCTAGATGCTGAACTATCAGAGCACGCTATAATTGAGGTGGTTTTTTTTATGGCAGGCAGAAATTATCCAGTGACGTATCCCACTCTTGGGCGGAGCGGAAAACAGTGTCAGACTCTTACTGACTAAATACCCCATCCCGTTATTTCTCTGCCCTTCGCACTGGGGCCTCGCTTTTTGCATGACGTTCACTGTCAGCAAACTGTAGGGGCCCGGCCCCACCCGACAGCATCTTTGGTTGATTTTCTTACCTAGAAAAAGGTTCTCATTAGATATGGAAACATTACTCGCTACTGTGCAGACACTCGGAGGGCACGATGGAGTAAATGAAGGAGGTGTGCCCCATTCAGGTGGAGCAGCGCCGTATCTTCGTAGCGGCTATAGGTAGGCACGGCTCTCTCTCTCTCGCACCGGTCCCTGGTAGAGGGCATCGTCCTGAGAGATAGGGATTTGGGTGTGATCGTCTTTTTTTGTGAAGCAGTAATACTAGCAAAGTCCGCAAATGTGAGGAAACAGACATTTTTATACCTCAGCGGGCACCTCCAGGAAACGCTCTAGACATCAAAAGTCACAGAGCGATTTCCGACCGTAGGCGTAAGCTTACGGTTGACGAGGTATAGGCTGTTCACCTGTCTGGTGTTTCACACGTCTCTCATAAAGATATACTTAAAACCGTCTAGCAAGTGTTAGGGCGCGGGTTCATATCCAGCCAGGTGGTTTAAAATGGTAAACGAAACCGTCTTGAAGAAAATAGCTTAAACTTAAAAACTAGGTTGAGTTTTACTTAAAGTCGAAGCCCTGAACTCAAGTAATTTTATTCGTAGGTATCCTGCTTACACCACGGGATATAAGAGGCGTAATGGCTGGCAAAAAAATTCTTACTTCAACAGCTTATAGTATTAGCGGAAAAACTTAACACCGCGATTTAGAAATCGGAGGTCAACTAACAACGCCATCTATCGACAAAAATAAGAACAAATTTTTGTGTGGCTAAACATTATTGGATCGGAATACCTCGTGATGAATACAAGTAGGTAAAAGTCTGAAAGCCCTTTCGCTTCATAGTTTTCATAAAAATTCTTGCAAGAAAAAGCTAATATTCCTTTCAGGAACATGCTAGTCAACCTGAGTAAAGTAGAAGGTGCCTTTTTGTTCCATTCTTTAATAAAATAGCTTTCATAAAAACTAACTTGTACCTTTGGCTACAAAAGATCAGTTTAGCTTTGAGTTAGGAACAGAAAATTTTCATACTTGGTTATTTGATAGTGAACTAGCTGCAAGCTGCGGCTTCGCCCACGTGAAATAAATTGAGTTAAATATATTCCCAGGTTAAAGTTGTATGTATAATTATAACATATGCTATAAGACCGCCCATTGTACCCTTATTTCTTTTTTAATAATGTTTGTCCTATTTATTTGTAATGTGATGTACAATAAAGTATAAATAAATAAATATGCTCTACCTGTATGCCAAATTTCAAAGAAATTAAATTAACTGTTCAAGGCTGAAGAAGTTACATACATACAAAATTTCGCCTTTCTATTATTGAATTTGTCTGTGGTATCGCTGGAAAAAATCAAGTTAACTTAAACATACTTCAAGGATAACATTATAATTATGTGCCACTTCAGGCCACGGTTTAACTATGTGCCAAGTTTCTTCGAAATCCATACAGCCGTTTGAGTTTGAAGAAGCAACAAACATACTTAAATTACTTAAATTACTCACATAGTACTGGCTTTAATTTGTCATCATCATCATCATCATTTCAGCCGAAAGACGTCCACTGCTGGACATAGGTCTCCCCCAAACGCCGCCACAAAGACCAGTCCTGTGCGTCTTGCATCCATCGGCTTCAACAACCCTGACCAGGTCATCGGTCCACTTTGTGAGAGGCCTTCCAATGCTCCGTTTTTCGATACGCGATCGCCACTCGAAGGTTCTGCTTTAATTCGTCTTTGTATGTAATGAAAAAACATTTCATTAATTCAAATTTGCCGCACTTCGCCCGTTTGTAAGTTGGCAACGAAAGTTGAAAGGGTTTTTTTATGGTGGGCCAAAATCATCCAATGACGAATCCCCTCTTAGGCGGAGCGGGAAACAGTATCAGACTCTTACTGACTAAACACCCCACTCCTTGCCTTCTCTGCTCTACACTGGGGCCAAGCCTTCCTTTCAGAAAGAGACCCTGAGCCCCAGTAGGCTTCGACCCTTTTGTAGAGTCCCTACAACTCTGCTGACAACTCCTTGAAAGTTGAAAGGGGTGAGGCGTGATTTAATGGCAAAAAGCATCAGGGCAGGGCATCATCATCTCTCGTCTGAACAGACGAGAGATGATGATGATGTCATTGGATGATTTTTCAACCGAAAAAAAAAACAACACTTTTGGACTATTTTATTTAAACTACAAAATCTTTGAAACAGTATTACTTCCACTTTTTCAGTGCCAGCCCGTAAATAACTAACGTTCCAGAATTTTCCATTCAGCGAAGAATGTTCCGACAAGATTTTTCCATATTTGCCGTTATGAATATTTAAGTTCGCACTTTGCTCTGATTTTGAACGCTTAAGATTGTAGACGAGCGGTTCTTTTTAACTCATATTTATAATATTTGAAAGGTTTATAAATAAAGAATTGTAAAGTTACAACTTTATTTTTCTTTTTAATCTTTTTTAAATTATTTCTCCTCGACTGATCGACATTGCGTGACCTTCTTTCTTCTTCTTCGCGGGTTGGCACATTCTCAAAGAGCATGTATCTCTGATGGGTCAATCAGAGATTCATAAAGTAATGAATTTATTTTACATACAACCACTTTTACAAAAATTTTAGAAACTGTCCAAATAAAAAGGGAAAAATAAAAGATATTATCTAAATTCTTATTGACAGTAAAATTATAAATTTGTGTAAAATCAATAAAATAAAGACCTCTCTCCTCTCTAACGTGAACTTTGAACCTTTATAAATGCATTCATAATAAACGTTTTTACATTTCTTACTCCACATACAAAAATATAACCAAAACGTACGTCTACTTCACCCCTGTCAAGTTTGACTGACAATATATATTGACAGGATGACTGTCAGTGACTTGGCGACATAATGGTAGGGCGAATTAAATATAAACTTTGAATCCCCTTTCTTTTGAAGACAGAATTTCTCGTATTGGGAGTAATGCGTACCCTGAGTTAAACTCTGAGTCCCAAGCGAATGCTGGTGTTCGCACATTTACTACTATACACCGTTAAATTTTAGTCGTTTTAATCCCGAAGAGGGTCGATCCAGTACATGAAACACTATCGATTTGTGTAGATAAAATAAAAAAATAAAGTACTTTTTTTCTAAATCTCTTATTGATATACGCATTTACGAAATTAATTTCTTTAAGTAAACGAGTCATTGACCTTGTAGGTAGTTGTCGGTCGTTGCGTACTAACTACCTACAGGTCACTGAACTCGCCCAGCTGACGTTTACTTAAAGAAATCAATTTAGAACATGCGTAAATTAATTCGAGTTTTAAAAAAAGTACTTTGTTTTTTTATTCTAACTTTACCAATCGATAGTGTTTCATGTACTGAATCAATCCTCCAAGGGATTAAAACGATCAAGATTTAACGGTGTATTATGTCTCTAATTACGGTATTCAAAATTTTAATAAAGTTTCCAATCTTCACCCGTTAACGCTAGTAGTAAACAAATCAAATGTTCCATACATTTTTTTTTTCAAACTTAATTGTTTTCTTACATTGGTGGTTCTAAGATGAAGACTGGCCTGTCAGTCTAGTAGTTAGTGACCCTGACTGCTATGCGGGAGGTCGTGGGTTCGATTCCCACCCAGGACAAATGTTTGTATGATGAGCATGATCATTTGTTCTGTGTCTGGGTGTAATTTATCTATAATATGTATGTATTTAGAAATATATAAGTATGTTTATCAGTTGTCTAGTACCCATAACACAAGCTCTGCTTAGCTTGGGACTAGATGGCGTTGCCGCGTTGTGGACATATTAAGATGCTTTCGATGCAAAGTGGGAATAAAGGATTATTTAGTTCAAGCGTGTTCCGGCGAATCATGGCATCGGAAAATCTTAGTATTGGCCAACAGTTATTCATTCTATGTAGTGTTATTCAGCGAAACGTGCTGTCGCTAAATAATGGTATCGACTAATAGTTTTCTCGTATTACCGTTCGTCGGTGAACCATGCTTTCTGTAGACAGTTATATCGTTCAAGGGTAATTCGAAATACCGTACGGGACTCGTACGGATTTTGGTCTAAAGTTAGGCGTACATCGAGGGATTGGAACAGTTTGCCGGCTGCAGTCTTTCCGTCCGAATATAATTTAGGTGTCTTCAAGGCTAGAGTGAATAGGCTCTTAATAAACTAGTGCGCCTTACCATCAACGATTGCATCACTGCTTACCATCCGGTGGGATCGCAGTCAAGCACTAGTTTATTGCAAGTAAAAACAAAAGGCTCTGCGAATTTTAGCGCTTAAAAACACGTACAAAAATAAAGGTTTTAATTTGATCAAATCATAGATTTTTCTACGAGTTTTCAAGCGCTATAATTCACGTGCTAACTTCTGACTCGCAAAGATTCGACGGCCATACTTAAATCAATGATATTCTAATAACCAGACATTTCACAAAAAAACCAAAAAATATGTTCCACGCAGCAGTGGCAACACATACACACTTATTATTCATAATACATTTTACCACAAGCAAAAATATAAGAAACAGATTCTCTGCATCACCCAAAGGTTGACTGGTAGAAAATGCCTTAGGCATTAAGTCCGCCTTTGTACTTTTATGAGCATGAAGTGTTAATTAAATAAATAAATAAACAGCTAATTGTATAATCAAACATTATTCTGTTTAATTAGGACTTTTTGAGTCTTCATGATGGCGCGTTCATAACATATAATGTTTAATATAATATTATTGCGTTAAACTCATCAGTTCCCTTGACAACACCTGCATAGCAAAGGGATGGGACAGTTAATCACTCAAACAAAACTCCTGATTTGCTAATTACCCTCATAATTCAAAGTAAATATACTCGTAACGTATAAATGTAAGAAAGTAAAACTGTTCCGCGTTTAAGATTATGTAAATGGCGGCAAATTCGTGTATGTTTTGCGAACAATTTGTGAAGCACACATGTGCTTGGAGAACGTGCTGTAAATGTGTAGGGATGTGCTTATTTGAAATTGGTTTTGTCGATATCGATGAACGATTCGAGAAGTATAGTTTCGTTTAGGATGATGACATTCACATAATAATAATAATAATTATTATTATTATAAGTGGCGCAACAATCACCGGTCCTGGGCGTGTGTCTAATTCTCTAATTACGGTACTCAAAAAGTTGATAAGAAAATATTTTATTTTACACACTTTCTGAAAAACAGTAAAAGTTAAAAAGCTTGATATATGTCCTAGAGTACAGGCCTATGTCCTAGCCGTGGGATCATTAAATAGGCTGATGATGATGATGGCCTTTATATCCCACACAAAAGCAGCTTTAAAAATCAGTTATTTTTTTATTTTTTATTAATCATCTAAACACAAACACTGACAAAACCAACATCTAAAAATACCCAATAAAATATTTACACACATTCAATAACAAAAAAAAAAACTACTCAATCGAAACAGAACTCATTTAGAAATATGAACGAGAGCGCTTTACAAATTCATGTGCAATATGAATTCAGGTAATAAACCGACGTTGGATACAATTCATTACGTTTTATGGCGACATAACGTATCAGCCAGCTCAGGGTAAATTAACAGAAGTTTAGAATATGACTGTGTCATCAGTTCTTCATCAATTTGGACGGGTTTTATGTGAATAATTTTCCATTACTCATGGAAATGCTATAAATGTGAAAGTGGGTTGTTTTTATACAGGATTTATTAGCCTGCAGCTTTTTTATGGTGGGCAAAAATCTTTCAATGGTGTTTCTATTAGGTCTCTAATGTACTCAAAAAGTGAAATTATATATTATTATAAATCCCTATATCACATCGACCGAAAAAACACTGCGTTCACGAACTTGCGACAATTCACGCGACGCGTCGCAACTGAAAGTTTGGCAACGTATGCGACCGATAATTGAGGGCCTATTGCATTTTTTTATAAGACCTTTATAATAGATCACGACCACACGTCAAAAAGACACCGACAAGGTTTTTTTTTATGGTAGGTAAAATCGTCCAATGGCGAATCCCGCTCTTGGGCGGAGCTTGAAACAGTGTCAGGGTCTTACTGACTAAACACTCCACCCCGTCCCTTCTTTGCCCTTTGCACTGGGGCAAAGCTTTCCTTTTAGAAAGAGACTCTGGCTCCAGAAGCTTTTGACCATTTTGCAGAGTTCCTACGTATTAGCCTGCAGCTGGTATTGTTCATTTGTTTTTTTTTTGTCCTTAAGTGCGACTAAATTTGATTCCAGTTCCAATGGACGAAAAAAGAATGACGTGTAAAAGAGTTAGTAAAAATCTATTTACAAAATAAAAATCATTTATAAAATTTAAAATAATAATTATTTTGGACATCCAGGCGTTACTACGGCCTTAAAATTTGCTGCCCACTCTGTCCGACACCACGCCCAAAAGTGTGTTGATGTCATTTTTTATCCAAGGCCACGGTGAGGCCCTTCTTTTCCGAAGCACTGCTAGGAAGTCATCAATGCTATGCTCAGGCCTTCTCTTTATGAGAGAACTCTTAGACAGAAGGCCTTAAACCCAGCAGTGGAGACATTGTAAGGCTGATTATGCTAGTGCGCCCAATTGTTTGGTGTCATCCACGAACCCGCATTGGGCCCACCTGGTGGTTTTGTTTTTCCATGTCCATTCCTTTTCCATGAGCGAAGGCCTGATATCCTGAGCCCTGGAACTAAGGCGGGGAGGAATGATGGGTTCTTTAGTCAGTAGAAGTCTGACACTGTCTCCCGCTCCGCCCAAGGCAGGATTGAGAGAAAGAAAGAAAACGAGTTTATCTGCGCAAGAGGTTTCGTCAAACAATTTTTCCACCATAAAAAAAATCCTATCAAAGATGAAAGCAGTATTATAAGAAGCTACAAATCACTCTGTTTCTTTAAGCAGTAATATTTTTTTGTATCTTTATCTTTAGAATAATAACTACTGAATAAATTTCAAACACCGAAGTATGATGACTTGAATTGAAAAGTTCATTGAAACAAAAGAATTATTTTCGTCTAGACTGGATTTATATTTTCGACTTGACCGTTGTTACAATGAAAGACAAATTATGTAGAATTTTTATTTATTTTCAAAGTCATCAAGACAATAGTGTTGGACCCCAGAATTGTTTGAGGATTTTAAAATAAAAACCCAAAAAATTTGACACGCTTTTGCATATAAATGTTATCAAAATTTGTTGTTTTAACCTTTCAAGTACCGTAATTAGAGACATAATAGGAAGACCATAGGTATGTGAACAAGAGCTCAAGAGTTTAATTTCGTTTATTTATGTATGTGTAATTTGTTTCTGTATGTACAATGTATTGTGGAGGGTAGGTAATTGCATTGTATTAATTGGTTTTTAAGGACCTTGCGATCTCAAATAACATAATTAAATAATGTATGAGTGAATAGGTTACATCTAGGCAAGCGTGCTCCATCGTCTTGTACCAACAGGTGAAAATGTGGTCAAACGTGTGAATATACATTATTTAAAAAAAATGGCATATCAGAACAGCTTCATCCCAGTATAAAGGCAATAAAATGAACTAGTTGGTGAAATCAACTTCATGTCACAGTAATTTTAAATACTATAAAAAAAATACTATTTAAATATTTTGACCAAGTATCTAAGTTTTTTTTTTTAAATAAAATACTTTTTCAACATTTTATAAATGTATCTAAGTTGGTTATTTGTTATTTTTGCTAAACAATGAATGGACTGATTCGATAAAAGACTTTATAAATAAATTGGTTTTGTATTTCATTAGTAATTGGACAGCTCTTTAAGATGAGTTGAGTATTTCAAAGTTGACAACAAACTTTCGAAATTTCTTCTTTAAACTACATACAATTTATTTATCTACTATAAATTATATAAAGACAAATAAAACTTTTTATCATTCAACTTGCATTGTTTCGAGTTTATGATAGACTGTGTCTTTATTACGCTAAATTCCGAAGCGTTAACATATTTATGAGTATAATGCGTTTTCTGACAAGGCGACCGCATACCTGAAAACGCAGTGTCGGAAGGCCTCCTACAAGGCGGACCGTTGATCTGGCAAGGGTTGCGGTTATCCGATGGACTTTTTTTTCTGGTAGGTATCAAAAAGACACCGACAAGGTTTTTTTTATGGTAGGTAAAATCATCCAATGAAGAATCCCACTCTTGGGTAGAGCGGGAAACAGTATCAGACTCTTACTGACTAAACAATCTACCCCGTTCCTCCCTTGCCTTATTCCCAGAGCCCTGGTAACACTTTCGCACCAACCCTCGGCTCCATGATGCGAGATGCACAGGACCGTTCATTATGGCGACAATAGGAGGCGCCTATATCCAGCAATGGACGTCTATCGGCTAAAATGATGATGATTGCCTTTTATATTATAAACTTGCTTCATACTGCCTCATAACGATAAGATAATTTTCTCACCGTTTAAACCTTCCTTGAAAAATTTGTGAGTATTTTAAGATCTTCGCCAAATTGGGCTAGCCATTCCTGAGTTTTAGCGAGACTAACAAGCAACTATTCCTTTTTATATGTATTATAAGAAGATAGATAATGAAAAATACAATATTATCTTTTGATTCAGTGCCCAAAGACAAATAGAGATGACGTACTTAGTCTCTTGTTCCCCAAGCAAACGCCTGCCGGCTTACGCCGGTGATTTTGCGCCATAAGGTTGAAAAACAAGCGTTCGCATAGATTACAAAACATGGAGCGTTTTTTTACATGGTATTTTGGTATTAACCAAGAACGTAAATAAAAAGTTTTTATTGACAACTAAATTTTAATATGGAAATTTTGCAAACCTTTCCCTTAATACCTCCGCATGTACATTAATGTATTTATTTACTTTTTTGGTAAAAAATAAAGTTTACAAACTAACACCCGACTACTTAAAAACACGCTCTAAAAAGTACGAAACAAGAAAACAAGAAAGCCGTGGTCGTATACCACTTTTTTTAATTTATTATTCTTATGGCATACGACCACGGCTTTCTTGTTTTCTTGTTTCGTACTTTTTAGAGCGTGTTTTTAAGTAGTCGGGTGTTAGTTTTTAAACTTTATTTTTATTTAACATATTTTGGAGTTCTAAATAGGTTAATCTTGGGTTCATTGATTTCTCAGCCCATGAATACAGGTAAAGTCACAAGCAAATGCTAGTAATATATATATATTCAAAATGTACAAGTAAAGCGCTTTCAAATGATACCAAACACGGCATATTTATCTTAACTTTATTTTTTTACTTCGTATGTTTTGTCCGCTAGAGGGCGCCACATTAGATTTTGTGAAATCCCATATAGCCTATAACCAGCGGACAATTAATACGCTTCTAATGATAAATGTCATTTGTCGAATTCTGATAAGTAGTTTAAAAGTTACGAGGGAACAGATGAACATCCATACCCACATACATACATACATACATACAGGTCAAAATCATAACCCTCCTTTTGCTTCGCCGTAGTCGGGTAAAAAAGAACTTTAGTGCGATTCGGAAAATCTTCATAATTCGATTCGGGAATTGATATATTTTCATAGGTATTTGTGCAGAATTCTCAGTGCATAAATCTGAATCGGAAATGCCAGCTTTTCCTTGTTATATTTTTAATTTTATCGCATTTGTTAAATTTTGATGTTCTAAAGGATTAGATACTACAAACCAAGCGTATGAAAGAAAACCAAGAAAAATCTAGAAGTTGGTCCACACATGTACAGCAGATAATGTGAAGAATGGAAATGGCCATGGTCAACAGAGATACCTACACTAGAGTGTTTATCTAAAGTAAGGAAATCCATTTCAATCAATAAAATATAATCGCAAGACACATTCACAAATATTATCTTAAACACAATCATTATACTAAGAACTTTATCAGATGAATGATCCATCATAAAAACCTCATTACGATATGCGAAAAAAAAAAATGCAAGATTAATCGATAATTTTGTCGACATTTTATCGATAAGATAACATCACTATGATACGTGACAGCGAGTACGTGTCTGAATATTGTGCAAAAGTGTGATCTCGTACCCTTTATACTTCTATTGTAGTGTTCTTGGGACAATACAGTTTTCAAAGTCATTTTTATGCTGACGTTTGGTACCAGGAATGTATGATTTGACAGTAGTTTTGACTCAAAAACGACCAGCAGTGGCCTTTGTGGAAAGCGATTAATAAATTACGCACCCGAGTAGGCCGTTGCAAAAATAATCAAAAAAAGTGATTGATAGATTAAACTTTTGTTTTTATTTAGTTACACCAAAAAGTAACAGAACTTGTACAGAAATTAAAACTGTAGGTACAATGGCGGTCTTATCTCTAACAGCGATATCTACCAGACAACCTTACTGCAGGGGCCCTTCAGGGTCGAAGCCTCCTGGAGCCTAGAGGGTATGTGCAAACTGTCACCTCGACTCCAGAAATAAGGCAAGGAAGGTTCGGGGTAGGTTTTTTAGTCAGTAAGAGTCTGACACTGGTCTCCCGCTCCGCCCAAGAGCGGGTTTCGTCATTGGATGATTTTCACCTACCATAAAAAAAAAAAAACCAGACAACCTTAGAATGGATTATAAGAACTAAAATAATACAGGGGGTAGTCCTCAGTGTACTTTTAGCGAATTAATCAAACTATAATTATTATAAAAGCTCAAAGATAATACTTACCGGTGTCCGAACACTCATTGTCTTTTAATTGTGTCTGTACAGTACGGTCATCGGATCTTGGTGATTCTGAAGTTAAGTTCTGCGAATTTTAGCACTTGATAACTCGTAAAAAAATAAATGGTGTAAAATAAATGCAATTTGTAGTTGTTATTGCTGTTAAAAACTGTTATTGGCATTTATTTTTTTAAAACCGTTATTTTTGTACGTGTTTTCAAGCGCTAAAATTCGCCGCGCGCCTCAAGGAGTTGTCAGCAAACCGAAGGCACATTCTAAACTAAATAATAATCCGACCGCATAAGGCTACGGCACACACACCCCAGGCGCCGCCCGTATTCTGATCCTGATTTCCGGCCACCGTAGGCGCGGGCTTGCGGACGGCAAGCAATGGGTAGCTCGCCGTCCAACAACAACAACAACAACAGTCCAGACCAAGCCAAATCGTCGTTGGAGTTGTCAGCGAAGCAGTAGGGACTCTGCAAAAGGGTCGAAGCCTACTGGGGCCCAGGGTATATTTCTGAAAGGAAGGCTTGGTCCCAGTGCGAATAGCAGAGAAAGAACGGGGTTGGGTGTTTAGTCAGTCGGAGTCTGACACTGTTTTTCGCTCCGCCCAAGAGCGGGATTCTTCATTGGATAATTTTTGCCCACCATAAAAAAAAACTTGTTGGCAAAGTTGTCCTTCATAAAAATCTTTAATCAAGCAACACATTTATGTGGAACACAGTTCACGAAGCATTTATTAGCACCATCTTGTTTGTCTCAATAATGTACACTAAACTCGGGTATAAACTAAGTTGGAACGAGTCCGGTCTTACGACCATAACTAAGTTGAGACTTCAATGTTTTAGGTTAACAGGAGTTGGGAATATGGATACACAGTAACGCTATAAAGTGTAGTTGTGTCTTTAGTGACGTGTGGTTAACGAGAATGTTTGGCCAACTAGGTAAGTTGTTATACTACTTACAGTAGTACTTACGTCAGATCTTGACGAGTCTTTGATGAGTCTGAAGTTAAGTTCTGCGAATTTTAGCGCATGAAAACTCGTACAAAAATAACGGCTTTAAAAAAAAATGTTAATAACAGTTTTTGATAGCAATAACAACTGCAAATTGCATTTCGATGCCTCCCACGTAAGTTGTTGTAACCCCAAAAATGTAATTTTACAGGAGAGCGTTTTAAAGATACTTTTTGCGATACAAGCCACATTTTTCAAAGAATCTTTTTGAAATTCGGTTTGAGATTATAGTTTTTAATATGTTATCGCTTACTACATGTCATTACTTTATCATTTTAACGGTTTCTTGAATTTAGTTGTTACAACTGTTTACCGCGACATGAGGTCCTTGTAAAATGTTGTAAATATTACTTACGTTATTATACACGGGAGTTCAAGAGCCGATTTTGATCATATATGATACTTACATCATGTTATAACTTACTTTTACATATCTAGCATCGACGTAAATATTTTTAAAATTAACAACGTAAATTTTTGTATAGGATCAATACCACATTTTAAATGGTTATCATGTCAGTTAAAGGTAAGATTGAACGGAATAGTAATTACTAGAATATTAAATTAACGACATAAAAATTGAATGAGAGGTGCGACCGGCAGCAAATTCCAGCGTAATCTGTGATATATGTCACATACAACAGGCGCGCGTGCGCTTTTCCCCGTTGTAAACCATTGCAAGTAATAAATACTACAGTCTACGCCGGAATCGTTCGAAACATACAACATTATACGTTTCAAAAGTACCTTAAATAATAGGTTTTTTTGTCTTTTTGTTTTTTTGTAGGATAGTATACATAAAATTAGACACTTTTACATAAAAAACCCAAAATCGCCATTTTGTGGGTTACAACAACTTACGTGGGAGGCATCGATTTGTTTAAACTATTTATTTTTTGACGAGTTTTCAGCAGAGCCTAACTTCAAACTCGCCGAGATCCGACGAAAAATGCATATTAATTACACCTTCATCATTTCAGTCGAAAGACATACGTTGCCAAAAGCCTATCCCAAGCATCGCTTTTACGAACGATCCAGATATCCGGCTACCGTATGCGGGCTTGCAGATGGCAAGCAGTAGGTAGCTCGCTCGCGGACTGAGCCCAAGTCGTCAACGGCGCGCACTGTTCCCGCGAGCCTCAAGTAGTTGTCAGCAAAACCGTAGGGACCCTGCAAAATGGTCGAAGCCTACTGGAGCTGAGGTTTCGCTTCTAATGGAAGGTTTACACGCTTGCCAAGCATTGGCAAGCCTCGGCCAATCGCCATTGTGTAGCCATTGTATAAATGGGGAAACCCCGTAAACACAATAGCGGCTGGCCGAGGCTTGGCACGCGTGTAAACCTACCATAAAAGGAAGGCTGGGCACTGGTAAGAAAGGCAACGTAGAAACAGGTCGGATTTTTAAGCATTTTAGTATAAAATTCTTTAGGTGTATTGGGCCGGTAGAAGATGACCTGAATCAGGCAATATGTATATTTATCTTATCAAAACTTACCATCTAAGTAATTAACATCCATTAATGAAAAAATATGACAGCTTATGATAATGACCGTTTCGAGTCAATGAAAAAGATAGCATATTCCCCACTACTTCTACAAAATACTCTACAAAAATAAAAATCATCTTTATTATTATAATATAAGCCTTATATAATATATTTCTTTTATCAGCCTATACTTTCCCACTGCTGGGCAAAAGCCTCTCCCAACTTCTTCCAGGTAGTTTTAGTCATAAAGATCTTATAAGCTTTTTTTTTATGGTAGGTGAAAATCATCCAATGACGAAACCAGCTCTTGGGCGGAGCGGGAGACCAGTGTCAGACTCTTACTGACTAAAAAACCTACCCCGTACCTTCCTTGCCTTATTCCTGGAGTCGAGGTAACAGTTTTGCACCACCCTAGGCTCCAGGAGGCTTCGACCCTGAAGGGCCCCTGCAGTTTGCTGACAACTCCTTGAGGCGCGCGGGAACGGTGCGCGCTGTTGAGGACTTGGACTCGGTCTTACCAGACGACCGGACGACGAGCTACCCATTGCTCACCGTCCGCGGAGATCTTATGAGCGTAAGCTCCACAAAACCGTTGCAATGGCTTGACTGTGTTGTCGATAAGTCTCTAGACATCATGGTTAAATGTAGATACTAATTAGATATTATATAGGTATTTTGACTTACACTTTTATAAAACTTAATACATTTCTAAATAATATAATTTCAATTAGATTTGGCCCTATAGCTAAAGTCGCTTTTTTATAAAACCTACAATCATGTGTTTTAAGTATCAGTAACTAATGACCAATCATCCTGTATATCTATGCTAATAAGACAAAGAGAAATTAACTTTATGAATAAAAACAAATGCCATCAGCAGTTGTCATTGCTGTTTACAACTACTGTTAAAGGCATTTTTTGTTTTTGAAACATTTATTTTTGCACGAGTGCACAAGTACTTAATGCCGCAGACCCTAACTTCAAACTCGCCAAGTTAGAAAAACCGTATTCTATAGATCCGAAAAAGATAACAGCAAAAAAGAAAGAAGTACTATTATTTTTATTGTATTATTATTTATTAAATGGGACTGGGCAGGACATGTCTGCCGCATGTCTAGCGAGCTGTGGGCCCGTAAAACACAGGATTGGTGCCCGGACACAGCGACGCGGGGCCGCGGCAGACCACGAAGGAGATGGCGGGACGACCTGGATGTCTTCCTTGGGAATTGGAACGATATGGCGATCGACCGAGATAAATGGAAGGAATGGAGGGAGGCCTTTGCCCAGCAGTGGGACAGCACAGGCTAGCAATAATAATTATTATTTATTATATATATGAAATATTTGTCATAAAGACAAAAATAAAATTGCGATATGCGAACCCGGCAAAGGGTTTACCATCTCAGCATTTGCGGGTTATCAGAAACCCAGTACTTGTACGGCTTTGGGTATCATTCTGCAGTGAAGCTTGGATGAGAATAAATGAAATACACACATAATTAAATACAAGTATTTCATTACAGTTTTTGTAAACAATGTAATATTTTCTGTAATCTGTAAGTAATAGATTAAAAACAGAAATGTAATAAACTAGCCTCTGCCATTGGCTTTGCTTGCCTCATTGTCAGTTTTTCTAAACAAACCAACCCCCGTTTTACTACTTTAGGGGTAGAGCTTCATAAAATCCGTTACATAATATATTCCACAACTATCACACTACGCCGTCTAATCTCAAGCTAAGCAGAGCTTGTGTTATGAGTACTAGACAACTGATAAACATACGTAGGTATATATTCCTAAATACATACATATTATAGATAAATTACACTCAGACACAGAAAAAATGATCATGCTCATCACAGAAACATTTGTCCTGAGTGGGAATCAAACCCACGACCACCGACATAGCAGTCAGGGTCACTAACCGCTAGACCAACGAGCAAGTCAAATAAGCGGATGTTTACATCCTACAAGGAACCTATTTGCCAAATTTGAAGTTTGTAGATGTTAGTTAATTTCTAAGATTTCGTGATTAATCAGTGAGTGGTATTCAACTTTACATAATATAGATGCAGTCGAACAAGTCCTATTTAGTGGCCACGCGCAGACAAAACAACGTGTCCGATCCAACTCCTGCGTAACTGATCTACGTCAGTTTGAATTAAGAACACAATTGTTGACATGACAATGTAACGTATGCCGGACGGACCAGTTAAAGCGGGCCTCACTCGCCTATCATCAACGTCGCGCATGATTTAATAATAATAATAAACAGTTTATTTCAGACTTTAAATGACATGTCCATAGTTTTGTTAGTAATACTGTATTAGTAACAAGAGTACTAAAAAAAGTATGTTGCTTCATTTAACACGATCCAAAGTGATGTTTTATGCAAAAGTAATGCGAAAAAAGAGAGATAACACGTGAAAACACTGTTGGCAAAACTCGTCGCGCATGATTTAATAATAATAATAAACAGTTTATTTCAGTCTTTAAATGACATGTCCATAGCTTTGTTAGTAATAGTTTATTAGTAAGAAGAGTACTAAAAAAAGTATGTTGCTTCACTTAACACAATCCAAAGTGATGTTTTATGCAAAAGTAATGCGAAAAAAGAGAGATAACACGTGAAAACACTGTTGGCAAAACTCGTCGCGCATGATTTAATAATAATAATAAACAGTTTATTTCAGACTTTAAATGACATGTCCATAGTTTTGTTAGTAATAGTGTATTAGTAGGAAGAGTACTAAAAAAAGTATGTTGCTTCATTTAACACAATCCAAAGTGATGTTTTATGCAAAAGTAATGCGAAAAAAGAGAGATAACACGTGAAAACACTGTTGGCATTTAGTAATTCTACGATTTACTCGAATTTTTCACAAAACTTGTTCCAGAAAATATGTGTTTTTAAAGAAACCTTAATGATTTAAAAAATAAACTGTCATCATTTAGAATCTTGACTAAATGCGCAAGTAATCTATAGAAGTACGTTTTGGTTATTTTTAAGATAAGCGTAAATTAACGAGAGTAAAATAGCAGATTTTCAGAGGTCTGTACTAAATTACTTTTACACAAAATGTTATGATTTCTAAGAAGAAAGATATGTAATAACATCACAAACAAGTAACAGCGGTTGTATGAAAATGTACGTCGGGTTGGTCGCTCTTAATATGTAGATATGCGCTTGACTGAACCTGATCTAACTGATGTAAAGTATTTTAATTCACGCTCGATTGTCTATGAGATAGAGTTTTTAGGCTATGGTCAGGTGTCATGGTGTCAGAAAAAAATATAAAGAATTTGTAATCATGATGTTTCAATCTTCATTTTATAGCCTCGAGTGACTGGTGGACATATTACAGACTCAGTAATAAAATATAAAAGTATAAGTATTTACCCGTGGTTGTGTTCTGGCGTTTAATTTCACCAGGAGCCTTAGTCACATTTTGTGACGTATATATATCGTAAAAAGCCGCGCGGTGCGGGAAAAAGTGTCAGACTCTTACTGACTGTAAGAGTAGTTTGGGTGTGTCATAATGCTCTTCAAATATCATGCACGTATGTTTCATTCAGTGCTACTAAGATAAAGTCCAAAAATTACAAAGTTTTATGACACTCGCCCTTGGGTGGAGCAGGAGATTGTGTCAAACTCTTGCTGACTAAAAATGCCCTCCTCTTCGTACATTGTATTTCATATCAAAGCCGACCCGCAAAAAGCGAACCCTTGGCCCCAGTAGCCGCGACCTGTGCTGGGTTCCTACCTTGCTGACATCTTCTCGATTTAAGCGGAAAGAGTTTTGGGACACCCTTTCGTATTAGTGGGGTTGTTCATCATCATCATCATGATCTTAGCGACTGTCCCGGTTGCTCACCTTGGCTATCACCTCGGTGCCCGGGGTCCGCTTTCCTACACAGTCGCCTCCATTTCGCTCGGTCTTTCGCGTCCTCTGCCTTAAGCCCATTGGCACGCATGTCGTCCCTTACGACGTCGATCCAACGCCTCTTAGGCCTTCCTCGTTTTCCGGGTCCCAGCGGAGGCAGCATGGCGAGGCATCTGTTAACCACGTAGTCTGCCGGTTTTCGTAAAACGTGGCCATACCAGCGTAAGCGACCCTCCTGCAGTTTATCCGCTATGTCACGGACCTGAAGGCTGCCCCGGATGCGGGAGTTTTTAATGCGGTCTTTCCGCGAGACTCCAGACATCCAGTTTTTAATTAGTGGGGTTGTTCGTTTCGCTTAAATGAAAATTCGGCATTATGTAACAATAGGAAATCTCATTGAGTTCATGGCTTGTTTATAAATATTCTGAAACGTAAAATGTACAATCAAATTCTGTTTACGATAGCCGAAAATATTGCTCATTTGGTAGAATCACACTCAACTTGAACACATTCTTCGTATTAAACATGAAAATTACGACACGTAAATACGGTCCCCGGCTGAGCCGTAAACGTAAACGAAACGTAAACCGTAATCGTGCCAGTTACGTTTACGCGCGCGTTTACGAGCGCTTACGCGGAGTGTGAAAGTTGATCAGTTTTGATGAGAGTTAAAAAGCTTGAAGGGTAATTTTTACGTCCGTTTGAGTTCGTGAGCTGAATTATACGATAAGTAAAATACCACGGAAACTAATTTCTTTTAGCTTTTCCTGTAAAAAACTTGTAGAACTCATATAATTTATGGTCAGGATTTTTTTCACGTCAATAAGAAAATCTATGTTCAATATGCGGTATATAAGTTGACCCAAAATGGTAATCGACCTTCAGTGCACTGTAACAGTAACATATTTTTCGGTTTCAATCTAAGGGGGCATTGTGTAAACATAACAACAGCCAATTTCTTTCAACTTATTTATTTCTAGAGGATTTTAATTTACTGAATTCTATAATTAATTGACTTTAATTTTATATTAATTTAATTTAGCTGAAAGTAAATTAAAGTCCAATATATATGTATCTACCACTTAGGTAATTTATTTGGCTTCAATTTATTTTATTTATTTTACTTTATTGATTAATATTTTAATGTATTTATACGGCTATTATTTTAAAACTATTTTATTGTGTTGTTGGAATCTTGATATTTTATACAAAAATATATAACTAAGTATATATAGTAATAATAATAATTATATTCTACACTAGACATTATCAAATAGTTTCATCAAATCATTCCCACACTTTTCCGCATTGAACGTTTGAAACAAATGAGCGAATACAGTCGGACACATAAATATCTCTCGATATAGTCTCCACATATATCGCTTTACGTCGCACGTTCATACTCTTTGCTCGGCAATAGATTTAACTGATACTTATCTAGCTGTTGGCGTTAAATCTCCACGGGTCGTGTTTGTGCGGACGACTGTACGTTTAGATATTTCTCTGAGTTAACTAGTTTTGAAGGGGATGTTGTTTTTGAATAAAGAACTCGTTTAAACATCAAAGTTTATCGTTATTAGAATCTGTATAGATGTCATAGCTGGATAATAGAATAATAATAATAATATTCGACGACCATCACACAACGCCGTCTAGTCACAAGCTAAGCAGAGCTTGTGTTATGAGTTCTAGACAACTGATAAACATACTTATATACTTCTAAATACACACATACGAGTATCATTACATAGTATAAAATAAAGTCGCTCTGTCCCTGTGTATGCTTAGATCTTAAAAACTACACAACGGATTGATATGCGGTTTTTTTAAATTGATAGAGTAATTCTAGAGGAAGGTTTATAGGTACAATATACACTGCACCCGTGTGAAGCTGGGGCGGGTCGCTAGTTATTCGTGCTCATCACACAAATATTTGTCTTGGGCGGGAATCGAACCCTCGACCTCCGGCATAGCAGTCAGGGTCACTATCTACTATGCTGACAGGCCAGTCCATTGATCACTACAAGTGAATAGATAGATCTGGCCAGTTCATATTAAGGTAGGCCTTCCGCACTCGCCTATGTCAACGATGCACATGGTTTGAAAGTTTGTTGCTCCAGTTGACGCAATCGCTGAATTTCCAATTATTCACAATCTTTTGATTGATACGCGCTTAAAAAACTATAAAAATAACCAGCTTTTGTCCGCGACTTCACTCCCGGCAGCAGAAAATGAGATAAATGAAGAACCGCTTGACTGATTTTGTGCAAACTTCACATAAACCTACTAAATAGTCACACCAAGCCTAAACATTTGGTTTGGATAGGTGAGCTCGTTCTTGAGTTATAAAATTACAACAAAAAGTAGCATTGATTTATATATATATGTCGGCTCGTGTCCAGGATGGTGTTCGAGCTCTGGTCTATCAGATCTATCATGTGGGTCTATGTGGGTATCGTGCAATGAATAACAACGGGTAGGAGTTAAATCGGTTTACTTCTCAATACATTTCGGTACAGTGCACTGTTATCACTTTACAAATTACAACAAAACAGACAGTTTCAGAACGTCTTGACTCTGCGACGGCCTGGCTGAGAGTCCGTCCGCTCCCCGGGCGGGTTCCCTCCTTCACAAGCTCGTAGCAAAGCGGATACGTCACAGACTCTGTCCAGCGCGCCATCTTTGTTTAGTTCTTCTAGTTGCCACTAGATGGCGTGCCTTGTCTTGTTGTCAATAAATCGACGCCGTCTCCGACATATATTATACTAGTGACCCGCACCAGCTTCGCACGGTTACTGATATTGAATATATTATGCATGTATTATAAACCTTCCTCTTGAATCACTCCATCTATTAAAAAAAGCCGCATCAAAAACCGTTGCAAACTTTTAAAGATCTAAGCATACATAGGGATAGCGGTAAGCAACTTTGTTTTATACTATGTGATGATATTGATATGTGTGTTTAATGATATTGACTCGTCAGTTAATTTTGTAAACACAGACAAGGAAATAGAGAAACGCTTTATCTATTAAGCAACGGACTTGAATTTATTTCGTACTATACGCCGATGTTGATACGACTCATTCAGATAACCTTATCTTAAAGGAGAGAGTTGTTGATACGACGGCGATACCCTTTATTACTATTGTTTATGGGTCTTAGCACATCTGCAAAACGTACTGCGCCGAATGGTTGGTTAAATACGCTTGCAGTATTTGTTTCAAGTGCCCTATGACATGACGAGAGGAAACTGGTAAGTCCTAGAATCACCCAGCCCAGGCCTGGGTCCCAACTGTGGGATCATTATAATAGTCCAAGATCCCAGAGCGATCTGACGTAACTTATTTTCAAATGGATAAAACCTTAAGTTCTCAGTAGCGTCTCATGTGTTTTGACTACCTGTGAGTTTATGGAGCTTGCCGTCGGGCACTTAGCCAGGTACCAGGTGAGGAAGGTAACTAAAAATAAGAGTAACTTAACTTAAATTCTAATGGCTGATTTTTGTATATGTTTTGTACAATATTATTCTAAAGTAGTATCATAAGTGTCAGACACTTTCCATGGGCCGAAACTTTGGTCAGACGCTTTAAAGCTCAAAAAAAAATTAAACAACTTTATTTATTTTTAAATGTCTGACTTTTGAATATGTTATTAAGGCATTTATCATTAAGTTATATTTCATTTGTCAGACAAATTCTAATGACCCAACAACCCTTAAAAACTAAAATTATCAGCCAGGAATATTAGCGCGAGAGCACTATAAATGCGTTTTAGAGCGAGTGAGACGTCTACAATAACTCGGTTCCCTTCCTCTTAATTCTATTAACTCACACAATGTCACAGTTCAATGTGTGTTTCGTTCATGCGCAATGCGGAACGTTTAGTATACTTTCAGCCAGCTGACGCACATGTGGTTGTTGTTTACGTTGTAAAATTTGTGAGTGATACCGGTCTGCCGGTGGCCCGTGTTGCTCTATGGAGTGATATTAATGTTTTTTCGCCCTGAGTTCCCTGACAGTTCATTTTTTTCCGTGGCACGCATACTACCTCAGACTAAAAAAAAATAAACTGGCAAAATAATTACGAATTGAATGATAATAAAAATACTGCCTTTTGTAAATTAAACAGTAAATTATCGTGATTATAATTTAAGTACATAAAATTAAGTATAAAATATAAAAAAGTATGAATTTAGAAAATGTGTAATGCGTGCCACGGAAAAAAATGAACTGTCAGGGAACTCAGGGCGAAAAAACATTAATATCACTCACAAATTTTACAACGTAAACAACAACCACATGTGCGTCAGCTGGCTGAAAGTATACTAAACGTTCCGCATTGCGCATGAACGAAACACACATTGAACTGTGACATTGTGTGAGTTAATAGAATTAAGAGGAAGGGAACCGAGTTATTGTAGACGTCTCACTCGCTCTAAAACGCATTTATAGTGCTCTCGCGCTAATATTCCTGGCTGATAATTTTAGTTTTTAAGGGTTGTTGGGTCATTAGAATTTGTCTGACAAATGAAATATAACTTAATGATAAATGCCTTAATAACATATTCAAAAGTCAGACATTTAAAAATAAATAAAGTTGTTTAATTTTTTTTTGAGCTTTAAAGCGTCTGACCAAAGTTTCGGCCCATGGAAAGTGTCTGACACTTATGATACTACTTTAGAATAATATTGTACAAAACATATACAAAAATCAGCCATTAGAATTTAAGTTAAGTTACTCTTATTTTTAGTTACCTTTCTCACCTGGTACCTGGCTAAGTGCCCGACGGCAAGCTCCATAAACTCACAGGTAGTCAAAACACATGAGACGCTACTGAGAACTTAAGGTTTTATCCATTTGAAAATAAGTTACGTCAGATCGCTCTGGGATCTTACTCTATAAGGCTATGCTATGTGATACAAAAGCCGAAAAACACTGCGTTCACGAGCAAGTGACAAATTACGCGACTCGTCGCAACTAAAAGTTTGGCAACGTATGCGATCAAAAGTTGAGAGCCTATTGCATTTTCTTATAAAGCGCCAAACTTAAGTGGCAATGGGCAGGGCACATTGCACGCAGAACGGATGGCCGCTGGGGCCGAAAGGTTCTAGAGTGGCGACCGCGTACCGGAAGACGTAGCATTGAAAGGCCTCCCACAAGGTGGACCGATGACCTGGCCAGGGTTGCTGGAAGCCGATGGATGCAAGACGCACAGGACCGGTCTTTGTGGGGGCGCTTGGGGGAGGCCTATGTCCAGCAGTGGACGTCTTTCGGCTGAAATGGTGATGATGATAAAGCCTCCTAATAGAAAATATCGTAATAAAAGCATTAACGGTGTTCAGCAATGTTACCTGTCCATTGACACTTAAGTTTGCGATTTTTCGTGCTAAGTCAGTAAAATTGGTTCTCTTGCGCCACGTTGTATGGCAATCTTAAATCCCTGGCAGAGGTAAAAGGCAGTTTTTTTCAAAGAATTATAACTTAAACTCGAATTATTTTCTCCATTAATTATCAATTCCGCCTTCAACAGTCGCCACGCATGTCGCGCACCTCAAGGAGTTGTCAGCAAACTGTAGGAGCCCTACAGGGTCGAAGCCTCCTGGGGCCGAGGATTGGAGCGAAAGTGTTACACCGGGGCTCTGGGATTAAGGCAAGGGAGAAACGGGGTAGGTTGTTTAGTCAGTAAGAGTCTGACACTGTTTCCCGCTCCGTCCAAAGGCGGGATTCGTCATTCGATGGTTTTTACCTACATTAAAAGCATCGGAAGAACTTATTAGGTCTTTTCTAACTGGAGTAGGAAATATTCTGTCACATCACATTAATCACACTAGTAAAAGAGTTATAATGGAAAAAAGTTTGTATACGTGGCAAATACTACACGCTCAAACGGCTGAACGAATTTGGATTAAACTTACTGCCCTGTATAATAAGTAGGTACCTCGTAGACCAAGTGCGAAGGTATCTAATATTTTTTTCTGCTTGCAATAATTTTTGTCTCCCATACCAATGAAATCACTAGAAGAAGCTCATTACAAAAAAAACATCGTACCAATTTCAATCCATTCCATTAAAAAATACATAAATTCGATTTCCAAAAATCTAAATGGCCACGTTATTTAAAAAAAAAAATGTTCCAACCGTCAGACGACGGATTCAAAATTGGAAGCCATAAAGGCGGGAACCGACCGGATGTTGGACGCTCGGCTCCATCAGATCCGTATCACGACAGACTCCCGCCAACGGATTCATTTCCGGTCGACGGTTGCATTTTGAATTTTAGAACTCAATTCTGAACGAAAATAGGTCAGTAATACGATTTGAAGATGTCGCGATAGTTCGGTCGACTTGTAGCTACATTTGTAGAGTTCTTATTATGTATTGATTGATTTTTATCTAAGTTTTTTCATAAAGTAAAAAGGCTCTTGTATAATGAACTGCAATGATTCCTATTATAGATTCGTACTTTGTACTGTGTACATCAAAGGACTGCAACAGTTTTGGCTTGCTGCGGTCTTCTCGTTCGATGCGTCCAATATACATGTTATGTATATGTATTGGTCGCCCCTGTAGGGACCCTGCAGAAGGGTCGAAGTCTACTCGGGCAACATAGGAACGAGGTAGGTTGTTTAATGTTTAGTCTGTACGAGTCTGACACTGTTTCCCGCTCCGCCCAAGCACATGATTCGTCATTGGATGATTTAAAAAAAATGTAAATTGGACGTAATGGACGTGATTAAACGTTTGTGTTGACAACGAATCGTACAAAGATATCATGAAATGTTGCTGGTTTGAACGTGTTAGAAAACAAAATAATAAGCTGTTAATCGAATATTATACAAATGACCAGAGGGTTGACAAGTCTTTCATATTAAAATGGGCCATTGATATTAATTAGGCAAGTTAAACTATCATCATTTCTTATACAACCTTAAGACGGCCATGCAGCATCGAGACACCGCAGTCATAAAAGCTCTGATGGAGTTGGTGAAGACTCTAGGCGGCAAATAAATAAAACTCCTTTACCTACCAACCCTAAAAACCAAATAACCCCCACCACCTAGCATTAAGTATTAGCATTAAGTGATATGGAATAGAACAAAAAAAAGAAATAAGTTAATATTGTATGTTTTAATAATAACATAGTAATAAGTAAAATAAAATAATAAAAAAAAGAGTCTGATGTGGACTCGCGTAGTTTTTTAAGCTTAGTTTTAAGTAAAGATGAGGGCATGACGAATGCCATGAATTGATAACAAAAAAAAAGTATAAACAATAGTGCATATTATAGAAAAGTGCGCGGACCACCATGTCTGCGGTAAAATAAATGTATGAAAAAAAAAAAACTATCATCATTTATGATTGCAAAGCTATGTTATTAGCAGAATGACTAAATACAAAAAAAAAAACTACAGTTACACAGTGCTGAAAGTTTTAGATAGGCGCCTGGAAAAGGAGGTGGTGAAAAGAAGGGTCGCGAGTATCCGATGGATGCGAATCGCAGAGGACCAGTCCTTCTGCTGAACTTGGGGAGGCATATATGTATATGTCCCACAGTAGATGTCTTTCTGCTGAAATTATTTTTATTTATTTTATTTATATCTTTAGTACAGCAAAATAGCCATTAGTTCGCTTGTCTTTCTATTATGTCTCTAATACATCATCATCAGCCTTATTAATGTTTCCACTGCTAATATGCTAGTTCACCACGCGGGCCCAGTGCGGATTGGTAGATGTCACATGTCTTCGAATTTGTGGTTCTAGGACATGCTGGATTCCTCACGATCTTTTCCTTCACAGTTTTGAAAGCACCACCTTTCGGCCCCGGTGGCCATCCGTTCTGCGCGCAATGTGTCCTGCCGAGCATAGCCCTTTCCATTGACCTTGAGACTTTTTATAATGCCCATTGTAAGCGACCACGTTTCAGAGCCATACGTCATCACTGGCAACACGCACTGATTATAGACTTTCGTCTTGATGCATTGTGCCTTCCCAAACGCTGCTCAGCCGAGTCGGATTCGACCTAGAACAGAATCGTAAACATTATAATAATATCGTCATCCATTTGTCAGTAAACAAATCCAATTATCCTGTGTATAGTTATCAGTTTATTAGATGTTAATTATTAATTAAGTTATAACGAACAGGCAAAAACAGGCCATGTATCGTTTTTTAATTAAGTATAATGATACCATATAGGTACCTGATTAGAACTTCATTATTTTTTTAACCCTATATTACTAACCAATGCTTTATTTAAAGATTCTTCTTTATTTATTTTTTTGTGTTTTTATATTTGTTAATGTTATTTTTGAGTTTACGTGTGTAAATTAAAAACAAAATGTTGTCGTTTCGACTACCGCGGTATTTAGTAAAAATAATTTTTTGTACTAAAATAAATGTGAATGCTCAAAAAAAACCCACCTCCGGCAGAAACGAGATGTTTCTCAAATTATCAATTATAATAAGTTATAAAATATAACTAATTATTCCGCAAAATTACTAGTATCCGTTTACCGGCTTTTATTTCCTCGGTTCACGGCACGGAGAAATTAATCAGGAATATTCTAATTTCCTCACTGATTAATTTTGATGTGACGTGCTTAACTGAGGTTGTAAATGCCTGGAAAGTCGCTTGCCCGAATTCTAAAATACCCGGCAACCCCTCTTCCCAAAGGCAGTGGGATGAGCCGCTCTGCAAAGTAGTTCAGCAAAACCTGTTTATCAGGGCCAGAGCCTTCCTTTTCAGACACAAACCCGTGGCCCTGATTGGCTTCGACGGTTCTGCAGGGTCCCTACGGTTGCTGATAACTCCTTGAGGCGCGCGGGAACAGTGCGCGCCGTCGACGACTGGGCTTGGTCCGGACGATTACCAGACGACCGGACGGCGAGCTACCCAATGCTCACCGTCCACAAGCCCGCGCCTAATATTTCTAAGGTTAATGTTTATGTCATCTTCATAGTTGTCAATATTTGTGCATGCGCCGAGTTGCGATAGTATTTCACCAGAACTCTCCGCCATGCCGAGACTGGTCACAGCAGCAGAGTTTTATGGTTCTCCGCGCAAATTGTGCAGGCACGCAGAAACTGTTGCTTCTAGATCCTATGTTGGCAGGCCAGTAAGGAGTCTCTCCGCTTCGCGGGGGACCGTACGGTATCTTTGCACCATCTGTAGGACCAAGACCCTCTTGCATGAATTCATCTAGGCCCTCCGTTGCTTCCGTAGTGAGGACACCCACAGCAGCGCTCCATAAAGAGTCATTGACCGAACGTGTAATCTAGGGTTAAATATGTGCCGAACGTAACCAAAACTATTCCATTAATTTTATTTAGTACGTTTAGAAGAATTATAGTTTTGGAGCATAACGGCAAGTTGATTATCAATATTATATTCATAAATTTAAAAAATCAAAAGCAAGTGCAAGTGACAGACACTATGTTTAATAACAATTCAAATAATGACAGTGATAATGGTGATGACGACATCATGTCTTGGGATATAATAGCAATAGTTGTAAAGTTTGACGAGATAGCACAACATAGTCTATTGGTGCTCTCATTGGTCACATTGATATACGGAGCGATATCCTGGTGCATCATAAAGAAGTTTCGCAAATACAGAAATTTTGTATTTTTAAACGCAATTTTAGCATACGTTCTTAAAAGTATATTATCAAAATTTTTTTTGTATTATATTTTTGGAAAAACGTCAAATATGTGGGTTATAAAATTTTTTACTTTTCTAGATATTTATTTCGTGTCTGTAAAGAATCACTGGTTGTTAGTTTTATCTCATTTGTTTTATGTGGACTTTGTAAAAGTATTCGATGGACATGTCCACAGAAGGTATTTTAAAAGCACTCTCTTTGCCTGGGGAGTCTCTTTTGTGACATCCAGCATTTTTGTCTTCGGATTATATTTCATGCTATCCTATTCACCAAAATTGATGCGGTTCCATCGTAGGTATAGTTTTATTACACTATTTGTTAGAGGAAGTTCAGTTATAGCGTTAATAGCAAATAGCTGTTTGTATATTGTAATTGTATATTCAATTTATCGTAGTTTCAACACAAATGTACATACAGCTTCTTACACTTGGCGTCGCATATATATCTCCACTTTGATATTCTTATTGAGTGATGTTGTTATGTTGTCTGAATACATTGCTAATTTTTTTCGCTCAATCAGTGTAACATATTGGTTTCTTCTTCTAGATGTTTTATTTACATACTTCAACGGATATGTCTTGTGTATATTTTTAATAGCTGTTAAAAGTAACCGACAAATTTGGTACCAATTCTATGTACATAAGTTAAAGCAGAGATCTGCATCAACTAGATTTGAGAATCAAGATATCAATTTGCATCAAAATAGAATCGTTAGTGAACCTACCGATTCCCAAACGGCAGTTATTGAAGTATAAAAGTATAAGATTATAATGGAGATCGCAAAAGTCAAAGAAGAATAAAAATATGCACGGAAGACCTTAGCCTCACATTAAGACACTACAACTCGTAATGATAACCTAAATGAGTAAGAAATGATTATCTAGTTCTATCCTGATTGAAGCCAGTAGTCAAAACTAGTTGCTCTACTCCAACCCACTGAAGCCTGCAGCATCATCCTAAGTCACTGAAACATCAACAAAACGACTCACTGGGACATCACCATAGAAATTTCTGGATCATCAAGACCTATGCAACTTCCGCTATCCTGACTCGCATGACGACGCATCAAAAAGCACCGAACTCCAATCTTTGGAATAGAATGACCTCTATGACATATAAACAAAAATTTTAAATCCTGCATCGCGGTAAAACAGTTCCTTACATATACAGCAGTTAGAAATCTACTATCGGGTTGTCAATCCAAATGCAACACCCATTTGGTCGGAGGATCCTATTTCTTTGACGGCAGTTTGTGAGACTACGCCCAATTCCACGTATTTCTAAGAAGTAAATTAAATAATCTTTAGCATATTTTTAAGCACCTATAGCATATTCATTTATATATAATTCCTATCCGATATTTTTATAGAAATTAATCAAGACACATATTTTAGCTAGAAGTTGTTGTCTTTAGTGTATAGTTTAATTAATTTTTAGTTAAGTGTTTGTTTATAAAATAAGAAGATTTAAAAGAGCTAAAAAGAGTACAGTGCTTTATTTTTTAATTAAAAAGAATCAAATTTGTTAAAGAAAGTAAGAGCCGCTGTTTTCATCAAATCTGTTGTTAGCAAAAATCGGAGCGCGGTTGACTTGCAAATGTAGAAGTTTGAGCCATGAGTTTAATTTATTTTAGTGGTTTTTATATTGTTAAATTACTTATTGATGAAATTCTTTCATATATATTTTTACTACTGTTTTATAATCTATGTCTGGTATATGTTGTAATTTTATACTAATATTATATCATCATATTTTATTTTTATTTTTTATTTCTTGCTGCTTCTTCTCCATAATAGGCCTATGTATTTTTTTTTTTGTTTATCTCCTTATATCTAAAACTAAAAGCTGTTTGTTAGTTTGGCAGAAAATCAAAAGCATCTGGATCGATTTGGCTAATTTATGTCTTAAAACATTTGTGATATTTTAAGACTAAAATTAGGTCCAGGGAGGGTTAAAAAGGTGAGAAAATATTGAAAAATATTAGTTATGAAAGTATGATTGATATATAACGATTAATTATAGAAAGGACAACTAATTACAAGCTTTTATTTAGTTTTTAGTGTCTGTCGTTCTGTAATCAAATCTTGCAACTTAAATTTGATCCAATTCCCGGTTTCCGATTGAGCTGAAATTTGGTATACACGTTTAGTTCGGATGACAATGCAATATTATGATGACATGGAGCTGATCTGATGATGGAATCGCGAGGTAGCCATAGGAACTCTGTAATTAAACGGCACAACCATGTCGAGTTTGGGCTCGTGTGAATCGTCTTGACGAGTTTTATTTATATAAGTATAGACCACCGCTATAAAAGCTTGTTATGAAAAAAAATATTTTCATTGAAAACTTGTTTTTAACGTCAGATCATGAAAAATGTCAAACGTTTACGTAGAATCACATGACTATGGAAAAATTTAAGGATGCCGATGATGCCGTGATGTCATTTACAGTTGTTACTTCATACAGTACGAAACTCAAAATAGTTCGCGCTCCTACGGACAGTTGATGGTACTATTTCAGATAACCTTAAATCCAGACGTTTAGACGTCAACTCTTTTATAGTAAGTAGTAACTAAAATTGGTGCAACACTCTTATTGATACCAGTGATAGTGACAGTTTGGGCACGCTATAATCAAGGTGGTAATTTCCGTATTTGAAGAGTATAAATAGAGGGCACAAATGCCATTAAGAAACTGCGCTGTTGCGGCAAGTCGCAATATAACGCACATAGTTCTGGCAGGATCTTATCGTGATATTATGGTGACAGCAACTGTCACAACCTAGTGCTGGGCATACCATAATTATGGCGGTTGGTCTTTTCTTCGAATAGTGTCTGGAAAGACGATATGGCGTCCTCAACTTGTTCTGCCATATTAATAACTGATAAATTTATCCTAAACTTACAAGTAATAAATAACATGGGTATAAAAAAGGGCAAGTGCAAGTCGGACTCCCGCATTAAGGCTTTCGTATAATATTACGTATGACAAGATATTATTTTAAAATATAAAAATCAATTTTAAATTTTTTGAAACAAGAATTTATTTAATTATTAAAATTTTATGCACATGAAGGCAAAGGCGGACTTACTATCTTTTAGTTGAGTCAAGAAGATTTTTTTAAATTGCAATAAATAGTTTTAGATTTTCCTGCACTTGTGCTTTAAGACTTTTACTTTTTTTCTAATTACTTCATGCCAAACTTAAAACTTCTAGATCAACGGGAAGTACCATTTGTCAGTAGAATTTTGATAAATGTTTGTAATTTCGTTGACCATTACTGTGCTTTTTAATCAGTTCCACTTCATTAAATGCTTGACTTCACGATGAAAATACTGAAATCACTACCTAAATGGTTGCCTCCAATATTTGAAGAGATCCTTCGATTCCTCGTAGATTTCATTCTTATCGTCAGATATGAATTTAAAAAAAAATTCTGGGGTAACAAAAATAATAAAAAAAAACCGAATTAGGAACTGCCTCCTATTTTGAAGTAGATTAAAAAAAAGAAAGCAAGAACACACAAACTAAACATGACGTTATTACTAACTTTGTCGATGTGGCAATTCCAGTTTCTTTTCACACAACGCCATCTAGTCTCCAACTAAGCAGAATTTTTGCCATGGTTACTAGACAGCTGATAAACATACCTGCTAGAGTGGTGCTCAACTACCATCAGTTGCTGATACTAATATCAGCAACTACTTCTGAGGCTTACCACAGAATAGAAGTCCGATTCTGCCTGCAGAATATTATGTAATTTTTTAAATCCACTTCGTCGTATCGATGAAGGTGTGTTATCTAGGGTTAAACGTATGTACTAAACGATACGATACGAATGAGTTTAGTAGATTTTATATTTATTTTTTTCATTGCAACGATTACATATGTAGTCAACACTAGTCAGTTTTAATGTGTAATTCGTGGCCTAATGCCAAGTTTTTCACATATACTCTATATTTAGAAAGCTAGAAGATTTAAACGTATCTCTAGAAGTGACATTAGCTATGTCTGAAAACATTACAAACGTACATAACGAAAATCGTACCAGTGTTAATAATTTTAATCACAGCGCCACTTTTTATGATGGGCGAACTGTTGCAACGTTTCAGAAGACAGTGCAATATTCTTTGGTGATAGTAGCATTGTTAACATTTATATACGGAGTGATATCCTGGTGCATCATAAAGAAGTTCCGCAAATACAGAAACTATGTGTTTTTAAACGCAATTTTAGTAAACTTTCTCCAGATAGTGTTCTCGAAGATCGTGGTATATTATATTTTTGCTGGAAATTCTGGTAAATGGGTTTTAAGGGTTTCTATTTTTATAAATATTTATTTAGTATCTGTAAAGAATCATTGGCTATTAGTTATATGCCATTTGTTTTATGTGAACTTTGTGAAAATATTCGATGGACATTTCCAAAGAAGGTATTTTAAAAGTACTATTTTTGCTTGGGGTGTATCTTTTGTGACAACCAGTATTTTTATGACTGTGTATTATTGTATATTATATTATAAATATGATTTGATACTATTTCATCGTTCTTTTAGTTTTACCACATTATTTATTAGAGGTAGTTCAGTATTAGCAATAATAGCAAACTGCTGTTTATATATTATAATTGTACGTTCAATTTATCGTGACTTTAATACAAAGATACATACCGCTTCATATACTTGGCGTTGTTTATATATTTCCACTTTGATATTTCTATTAGGTGATATATTTATGTTGTCTGAATATGTTCTTCATTTTTTTCGCAAACTTGATTCAATTGTAGTAATAGAATATCTAGATATATTGTTGACGTACTATAATGGATTCTTATTGTGTATATTTTTTGTTTTTGTTAAGAGTAATCGAGAAATATGGTACCAATTTTATGTTCAAAAGGTAAAACAGAGATCTGTATCAGCAAGATTTAGGAATCAGGGTATCAACGTACATGAAGATAGAAATAATTGTAATCCTACTGATTCCAAGACGGTGGTTCTTAATGTGTAAATATAAAGAAGGTTGCTAAGGTTGTTTTTCTTATTGAAAACAAAGATGTTTAATAAAACTATACCTATTTTATCACACTATTTTATTTATTTACTAGCTTTTGTCCGCAGCTTCGCCCGCGTACATAAAATATAGCCTATGTCACTCAGGAGTAAAGCAGCTTTCTATTGTTGCTAATTTTTTTCCATTCGGACCAGTAGTTCCAGAGATTACCTCCTACAAACAAAAAAACAAAAAAATAAAAAAAAAAACAAACTTTACCTCTTTATTATATTAGTGTAGATTTATAAAAACTTTCAATAAAATTGTCATAATTCCTTAACATGCACTGTATTTAGATACATAATAATTACACACCTAAATACGGTCCCTTTAGAGCCATTTTCTGTGCAAATGTATTGAAAAAGATATTTTCATTTTCATACTTGTTTCCTGCAGACTCCAACTTGTCTCTATTTTGCAATATAAAAATCGAACAAAATGTCTCTGCTACTCTAATAGGGAGGGGTAAAACAGACACGCATCGTGATAGACATGAGTTCCATATAAAATTCTTTACCCACGCTAAGTGCATCACTATTAAGCTGGTACCAAATTAGATTACGGTTGTCTGCTAGGCTTTCCTGTCGACTACATGGAGCTGACAATAGTGGTTGTGGGGTACAATTGTGGAAGAACC
The DNA here is from genome assembly GCA_029852875.1 of Mythimna loreyi. NCBI lineage: Eukaryota > Metazoa > Arthropoda > Insecta > Lepidoptera > Noctuidae > Mythimna > Mythimna loreyi. Next base: position 17,714,481 of record CM056796.1, on the reverse strand, counting down.
CGTTTTATTTATTTATTATAAGCTTTATTATACACCACAATGTGGACAGGATATACAAATATAAAAACTAAGTGTACAGTAGTAGTAGTGTGTGTGTGTGTAAGTGTAGTAACTAAGTGTAGTGTGTGTGTGTGTAGTGTGTGTGTGTGTGTTTATATTAATTTAAATGAAATTTTATTTTTAGGTTAGCTTTTGACCCCTCTAGCCGAACGGCTAGATTTGGCCACGCCAACAGGCCAGTTCCTTGGTTAAGATGACGCCTGAATAAGGGAATTGGAGGCGTGACCAAGTACATCCTTTTAGTCACTGACTAAACAACCTACCCTGTTCCTTCCTTGCCCAGCGCGAGAGATCGCTGTCTCCGATCGCACCGACGAGAACACGGTGATGCTCTTCCCAAGGCGGTGACACGGTGCGGTATCCCTGCACCATCCAAATGACAATGACCCTCTGGCAAGCGTTCAGCTAAGACACCGGTCACCCTCGCAGCGACGGTGCTCACACCGGCGCCATGGACCAAACGATGCTGACGTAGCGCCTCCGGCAGGCGGCGCCTGGACCTAATTTCAGCAGCTAGAATTTCTAGTTCTATTTCGTAATTTTTTGACACCAAAATTTAGACAACTTGAGAACTACCTCCTTTTTTGAAAATCAGTAAATAAAAATAACACGGAACTAGTCACTAGAACACTAATGAATTGTTCTTTTTATTCAAATTGTGTATGATTTGAATGATTGCAACTTTCGAAAATTTATGTAAAAAACTTGTGCATAATGTTAAAATATAGTATTTTTAATAAATAGCATACAAACATTGAATTATGAAAACATAATTTATCGAGCCGAAACAACCGGAAGACGCAGTTTTGGAAGGCCGTCGGATGACGTGGTGGTGGTCGTGAGAATCCGATAAATGCGAGACGCATCACGTCAAACATTGGACGTCTTTCGCCTGAAATGATGATGATGATGAATACGAATGTAAAACTAAATCAATTCCCTCTTTTTACACGACTTAGAGATACGAAGGAGAGTATGGAACTAGGAAAATAATTTGAACCTTTGGTATGATTAGGTACACGCAGCCCGAGAGACTCGAAAATTGTGTATAACCCTCGTCGTACGAGATGAACTGTGGTGGCTCAGCTCGTGAGAAGAGAATTGGATAGGGGAATGGTCGAGTTTGAATGTGCAGTAACCGAATTTTGGGTCTTAACCCAAAAAAAGACAATAGATGTGCGGACGCCGGCTTTCGCTTGGGGCTAAAGAGTTTGATCGAAGTGGGATTCGCAGCAAATATTTGTCGCGTACTAAGACGTGTTTTTTAATACGTTGCTTTATTTGCGTACCGAGTTATATTTTCACTTGAGACACCGTCATAGGAAATTTAATGCGCCGCTGTCCGTCTGAGTGAACGTAGCCCCTGGTGTTATATTGGCAGCAATCGTAGTGTACAATATGTTGGAACATAGCTAGAGGATGGTGAAAGAAGCAATAAATAATGGTAAGGCGTCAGCCCACCTGATAGAAAGTGGGGAAAGGGAATTAGATCAATCACACTGATATTGTAAAGAAAGAAAATTGTACGAGGCTTACTAGTAAAAAGTGACCGATACTTAAACACTTTATTGTAGTCATGATAACAAACAAATTCTACTATGGGGACAAACCAGAAGACATGAAAAAGAATCTGCTGTTGAGTTTTATATTCGTCAAACTGATCAAAATGTGCTGAACTTTGCTGATTTTTTTCGCGATTTCAGGTTTCAGTCTACAGTAAAAGTAGTTTGTTATCATGATTACAATCACATGTTTATGTATCGGTCACTAAGTATCCATTCATCCTTAATACGTGTACCTATATTTTTATTCATACTCGTTTGGATGAAATTTGCCACACGGATTTTTTTTTATGGTAGGTAAAAATCATCGAATGACGAATCCCACTCTTGGGCGGAGCGGGAAACAGTGTCAGACTATTACTTACTAAAGAACCAACCCCGTGCCTTCCTTGCCTTATTCCCAGAGCCCCAACGTAACGCTTTCGCACTGCCACACGGGTAGATCTTGTCCTGGGTTTTTTTTTTTATGGTAGTTGGAAATCATCGAATGACGAAACCCGCTCTTGGGCGGAGCGAGAGACCAGTGTCAGACTCTTACTGACTAAAAAACCTACCCCGTACCTTCCTTGCCTTATTCCTAGAGTCGAGGTAACAGTTTGCACCACCCTAGGCTCCAGGAGGTTTCGACCCTGAAGGGCCCCTGCAGTTTGCTGACAACTCCTTGAGGCGCGCGGGAACGGTGCGCGCCATTGACGACTTGGACTCGGTCTGGACAGTTACCAGACGACCGGACGGTGAGCTACCCATTCATCCGTCCGCGAGCCAGTGTCTACGGTGGCCGGATATCGGCAGGATCGCGGCGGCGACGGCTACGGCGAGGGCGCTGTTGCCTTTGCCTTATGCGAGCTTCCTATACGAGCATTACTGCTTCGCAGAAGGAGGTGACCGCCTGCCACTCCTCCTCGCTGCGGACCATGGTCTGAACCAGGGCCCGGCGTGAGAGGTCGCCGCCGCCGATCACCCCCACGAGGACACGGCGATGCTCTTCCCAAGCAGGGCACACCTCCACCGTGTGCTCCACCGTGTCCTCTGAGATCTTGTCCTGGGTAAACTTCTTATCTGTGTAGTATTTGGAAGTCCTCCCACCTTCTGCATGATACAAGTTCTCATTGTGCATGGTAAATTCAGGAAGTTCCTACATCTGATTCGAACGGATGAAACGCCCGGGTTGTACTATTTTGCGAACCGCCAAAAGGTGGACCATACAGTTGAGATGTGGCCTGCTTAGGTAGAGTACCATCTGTCTTCGTGAAGATGATCGGCAGCGGCAAACTCTCTCGCCGGGCTTTGGTACAGGCCATGATTCGAAGCAAGAGGGATGAGTGGCGGTCGCCCTTTTTGCAAAGCAGTTATTTTAGTAAAGGAGGCGGTTGTCCGAATGAGGGAGCAAATATTATCATGCCTAAGCTGCCAGAACCCCGATTCTTACATAAGCGTACTGGGGCCCTGGGTTTATTTTCGAAAAAGAAATTCACAAAGATAAATATGTCTGTACCAGTAAAAATTTGATACGTCCATGATTTTTGCCGACTTTCATGCGAGCATAGCTACTAGTAAAAGCAAATTAGCTGAGAACTACACCGAAAGGAGGATGCATAGTTCAATTTTCTGACTTTTATAGGACCACGCAGTGTAAGGATTTATAACACAAGGTGGTTGATGTAGAAAATTGATATACCATTTATACCAGCCAGCGCCTACGCTCGCGTGAAAGTAGGGTTCTCCATACAAACTTTAGACCCCATTACATCCCTTTAGAAGCTGCATTTTGAAAAACTCTTTCTTAGTGTTTACCAGCGTCATAAAAGGAAGCCGCAAAATTTCACGCTCCTAGGCCCAGTATTTTTGGCTGTGCGTTGATATGTCAGTCAGTCAGTTTCTCCACTTATATATGTAGATTTTTAAATCAACCAGCCCGTGTTACAAATTCTTCCAACATTATGACAAATATTTTCAACAAAGGCCCGTTAACACTCAGTGTCAATTTATGTGCGCATGTTATCAACTCATTATTTTGCCGCAGAATGGACGTTTATCGCAGCAACCTAAAAATAAAAAAGGACATATTTTATTTTTTATTATGAATATTTTTTTGTTGTTTTCAGTACCTATGTGATAAGAATTGGAAATATGGATAATATTTGGCAGCTTCCGAAAGCTTAAAATCGAAATCTGATTCATATTTTTTTTTATTGCAATAAACTAGCGCTTGACTGCGATCCCACCTGATGGTAATAAGCAGTGATGGAATCGTTGATGATAAAGCGCACTAGTTTATTAAGAGCCTATTCACTTTAGCCTTGAAGACACCCAAATTATAATCGGACGGAAAGACCGCAGCCGGCAAACTGTTCCAGTCCCTCGATGTACGCGGTATAAACGACGAGGCAAAACGCTTAGTCCGGGCCGCAGGTGTCTCAACAACGTAAGGGTGGATATCTGCCGTACGTCGGGATGTCCGAAGGTAAAATTGGGATGGCAGAATCAAATCGTGCAATTCCTGCGCACACTCTCCAAAATGCATCCTGTAGAAAACCGCAAGGCTGGCTACTATATAAAAGTTTTCCTAAATAATCTCGATTTAAACTTAATGATACGCCTTCTAACCTTTCGTATGCAGTAGTTAGAGACACAATTAAAAAGCTTTTATCGCGTAGATCTACGCACCGGCATTCAAAAGGTTAAAAGAGTAGTCATCGAGGCAAAGAAAAAACATAGACGTTGGTTTTAACCAGTAAAAGTCTGGTACCTTCTTCTCCGGACTAGAGCAGTTAAAGCCATTGGAAGATGTCCCACCTGTTATAAAAAAAGTATTTTTTTCCTTATTTGCACTACTTGACTTTACTATTACTTTTTTTGTTGACCACAATAATTACAGTTGTCAATGCAATATACTCATATCTTCTGAAGCTATAATGATGATCAATACACCCATTTCTAAGTATCTAAAGCATGCCGCCGGGATTCCGATCCTGACTTCCGGCCACCGTAGGCGCAGGCTTGCGGACGTTGAGCATTGTGTAGCTCGCCGTCCGGTCGTCTGGTAATCGTCCGGACCAAGCCCAGTCGTCGACGGCGCGAACTGTTCCCGTGCGCCTCAAGGTACTCCTTGAGGCGCACGGGAACAGTTCGCGCCGTCCCTGCAGGCTGCAGGGTCCCTACGGTTACTGACTACTGTCAGTAACCGTAGGGACCCTGCAGAAGAGTCGAAGCCAATTAGGGCCAAGGGATTGCGTCTGAAAAGGAAGGCTCTGGCCCTGGTATGTATGGCGATGTAGGAATGGGGTAGGTTGTTTAGTCAGTAAGAGTCTGACACTTGTTTTCCGCTCCGCCCAAGAGCGGGACTCGTCATTGGATGATTTTTACCTACCATAAAAAAAAAGTATATAAAGTATTAAGTATCTTACTTAACACTAGTTATACTATTAGAAGTATCTGTAAATACAATCCCATGGTTAACATACGTTAGAATCAATAGAACATTTTCTCTCAAGCTTTGAACACAGATCTTAACTAGATAGCGTATGTGAACTAAAACATCGTACTATGCCGCATAGGAATGCGTTTAATATTTCGCCATGGCGATACACCATGCGGGCACACTGTCCTGTTTTAGTGATGTTAGTTAATTATCGATACTTTTGACTATCGATGGTTGAAGCTATCGATACCTTAACGTAAGTGTCTGTGTTTTTTGCAAAAAAGTATATAATCAAATCATTAGCGTCATTATAATTGGCAAAGGTCACTAAAACGGATCTACATGATAATTTATAAATTATAATTTCGATTATTTATAGATTCATACGTAAAATAAGTCGCAAAGATGATTAGTATTACATTTTGAGTAATCAAAAATAATAATAAACTTGATTACTTATAGTAGAAAGTAACAGATACTTCTGAACTGAAACAATAGTTTTTATTTAATATAAGTTTATTTTACTTAAAACAAACATTTAATTTCAATAAATAACTTCCTGCAGAGCTATACTTCAATAAAAAACACTACGTTAAAAAAGTAAGGCACGCCCATAAATCAAAGTGAAAGTATAAACACGGTAATAGTATCGACAGTCCCATCCCTAAGAGGCGATAAGAAGGCAGACGGCGAAACAAAAGCTGTATCGATGCGAATTTCAACAATATCCGTGTAGAGCGTAAATCACGCGCGTCCGTCCTATTGTTTGTTGCCGCTCTGTGCACTTCGTTCGAATGGCTTGTTCCTTTTTTAAAAACTGATTTTATCGATATGTTTTGAAATTGATATGTTGGCAGCACTATGTAGGTAGGTATTTACTTGTTATATTGGTGTTTAGAAAATATAATGATAAAATATGTTAAGATAGTGCATGAATTGCAATGAATTTATAATGTGCCATTTTTTTCTGTTGGTAGCAAAGCTATAGAGAAATTGTCATCATAAGTTATTATTTTAATAATAGTAAATATGTATGTTTGATTTCTTTGTAATAATTTGTTGCATTATTGTAACAGTTTGTACCTATAAGACTTGTAAGAATCCCTTACCAATTATGACTAAAATTATATGTATAAGTATCAAAAGGAATTTATTCATTTGTTTTAGTTAATTATTCTTGGGTTATTTAAATTAATATAAACTATTGCTAACTGCCGTCTCACCTAATGGTAAGCAGTGATGCAATTGTTGATAGTGAAGTGTAGTTTATTAAGAGTATATTCACTCTAACCTCGAAAACACCTAAACTATAACCAGACGGAAAGACAGCAGTAGTGAAGTAGTTTTTTTATTGATGGATGAAAATCCTCAAATGATAACTCCAGTCCTTGGGCAGAGCAGGAGTTAGTGTCAGACTTTTACTGACTAAAAAACCCACCTCGTTTATTTTCAATCTTTCATACCAGAGTGGATCCTTCCTTTCAGAAACGTGTCCATGGCCCAGTAGCCTTCCACCCTGCTGGGCCTCTAAGGTTGCAGACAACTCCTTGAGACGCGTATAAACAGAACGCGCCGTCGACGACTTATGTTCGGTCTGGATGGATAGCAGACGTTCGGACGTTGAGCTACATATTGCCCGCCGTCTGCAAGCCCGAGTAGGGAACTAGTTCCAATCCTGCATTAACGATGGTGACTCTTTACCGATATCTAAACATCCTCACTATACAGTTACGTAAACTCCTCGTAACCAAAACTAACATACAGTTTGCCAAAATACATAAAACATTGCTATAGCCAAATCACAATTCTTGTTAGTCAATTCCGAGTTGTTTTTAGGGTTCCGTTCCTTAAAAGGAAATAATGAAACCGTCACTTTGTTGCCGTTTCATCTTTCTGACTGTCTGTCAAGACCTCTGTCTGTTACGACGCTGTATATTGAGAACACGTGTGGAGGTATCGTGTTGAAACTTTAACCAATTATAGGTACTTAACTACGCAGTCCCATGATAGGTACTATTGAAAAACCTAAACATTCTTTGCTTTTTTCCCAGCTTTATGGCACTTAACTAGTAAATCTTAATTAAAAAAAAAAAGAGATACGGCCATTTATATCGCAAAAAAAATAATTTCGACACACCCAAGGGAATCGGCATTCATAGAGTACTTTAAGTTGACAAAGCAAGATCTTATAGCATCGGTATAGGAATAAATCTGCAAAAAGTAAAGTTGCAACACAACAGAAAAAAAAAATTTTTTATACGATATCAAAAAAAAAAATTACTTCATTCGAAAATTGAACTTTGAATATAGGCAAGTTTGAACAGAACCTCAGTAAATGAAGCCGACTCATGCTTGCCCAGTTTTTTTCCTATTTCTGTTCATGTGGAGTGGTATCCCGGACAGAAGCGATATGAGTAAAGCAAAAAGTCCGCGCTTTGTTTCAGTTCGTTTTGATAGGGTACAGACAAAATATGATGCTGCAGATGAATTGCGTTTTGTGTGTATGTAATGAACGTGTTTCGGAAGTTTCCCTGTGTTTTTTGCGAGTGATGGTGATGATTTATCAAAGAATGAAATGAAGAAGGAAGATTTATCTGTCTGCGGGATTAGTAAAAAGAGTATCTACGGTAATTGACTGCTAAGGGCCACTTTGAACTCACACACGAGTGGTTTTTTTTTATGGCAGGTAAAAATCATCGAATGACGAATCCCACTCTTGGGTGGAGCGGGAAACAGTGTCAGACTCTTACTGACTAAAGAACCTACCCCGTGCCTTCCTTGCCTTATTCCCAGAGCCCCGGTGTAACGCTTTCGCATCAACCCTCAGCTCCGGGAGGCTTCGACCCTGTAGGGCCCCTACGGTGTGCTGACAACTCCTTGAGGCGCGCGGGAACGGTGCGCGCCGTCGACGACTTGGGCTCGGTCTGGACTGCTACCAGACGACCGGACGGCGAGCTACCTATTGCTCACCGTCCGCAAGCCAGTGTCTACGGTGGCCGGATATCGGCAGGATCGCGGCGGCGACGGCTACGCCGTTGCCTTTGCCTTATGCGGTCAGCCTCCTCTTTTACGAGCATTACTGCCTCGCAGAAGGAGGCGACCGCCTGCCACTCCTCCTCGCTGCGGACCATGGCCTGAACCAAGGCCCGGCGCGAGAGGTCGCCGCCGCCGATCACCCCCACGACACACACGAGTGGTAGAAGTGGTAGAGGTAAACCAATAGAGGAAGCCGAACGCATAAGGCAACGGCGTGCAGGATACAGACGCCACCGAGATTCCTATCCCGATTTCCGGCCACCATAGGTGCGGGCTTGCGGACGGCGAGCAATGGGTAGCTCGCCGTCCTATCGTCTGGTAATGGTCTAGACCAAGCCAAGTCGTCGACGGTGCGCCTCAAGGAGATTTTCAGCAAATGTAGAGGACTCACTGCAGGGCTGAAGCCTACTCGGCACCGGTCAGCCTTCTGAAAGAAAGGTCCGATCCCGGTATGAGAGCTAAGAAGGAGTGGGGTGGGTTGTTTAGTCTGATACTGTTTCCCACACCGCCCAAGGGAGGATTCGTCATTAAATAAATTTTCCCACCATAAAAAAGTGGTAGAAGTAACTACAGTCGTTCAGACGGGTCGGGTGTTGTCAGCAAACCGTAGAGGCCTAGCTGGGTCCAAGCCTACTGAGGCCATGGGGCACTGTGAAAACGTAACACTCAGGGCCCTGGAAGAAAGGCAAAGTAGTGGAGTGGGTTTTTTAGTCAGTAAAACTCTGATTCTATCTGCCATCTAATCCAAGAGCACGGAAATGCCACTGGAGGATTTTCACCCATCTAAAAAAAATCATTGCCTTTTCAAATACTTTCAAACAGAAATAAACGATTAATTCTTCGCGCTCTCTTTAAATTTTCCGCCTTCTTAAGCCAAGAGGCTCAGTAATGACGTTTATGGCTAAGAATGACGTCATAAAATGAAGCCAAGCCGTCCGTAATATCTTTAAGAACGTCACACCTTCGGCCTTTACTATTGGTTTTTACGTCGATCGAGTTAAAATGTATCAAAAATTACAAATATGTTTTATGTTTTATAAGTATAAATCCCGCGCCTGTTATGATGATAACGAAAAAAAAAAAAACTCTGCATCACCATTGACAGTTCGAAAATGCATAAGGCATAAACTCCGCCTTTGTACCGCAATATGCTTGAAGCGTAAATACATTTTTCGTTTTTATTTTTGTTTAAAGGTTCGTTAGTTAAAGCTAAGTAAATGTTTTCTAGTTGTATTCAGGACCTAATGTTCCACGTGCATCTCAAAGACAAGTCAGCTAAAAAGGAGGAGCGCAGCCGGGCCGAAGCCTACTGATTAAGGCGAAAAATAGTCTGAAAGGAAACCACATGGTCCTAGAACGCAAACGGAAAAAGCCTTGTTTTTTTTTAAGGTGGGAAAAATCATCGAATGACGAACCTTACTCTTGAGCGGAGCGGGAGACACCGTTGCCTTTGTCTGATGTGGTCGGCCTCCTCTATTGCTAGCATTATTGCTTCGCAGAAGAAGGCGCCCGCCTGCCACTCTTTTTCGCTCCGGACCATGGGCTCTACCAAAGCCCGCCGCCTCCGATCGCCCCGACGAGAACATGACGATGCTCTTCAAAGCGGGGCACGCCTCTATCGTGTGCTCTACTGGTTGAAGGAAAGTTGGTGTGGTTTTAATCAGTAAAATTGGGATCAGGTAGGATCACAGTCAAGCACTAGTTATTGCAATTAAAAAAAAAAAGTTTTACTCGCTCTGTTATTGCTTTCAAGAGTGGGGAAAGTTCATTATTTATGACTAGCTTTCTGCCAGCGGTTTCGCCCGCGTGAAAATAGGCTTTTGCATAAACTTTGGATACGGTATTTATCTCTTTAAGGGGTGAATTTAAAAAAATCTGGTCTTAGTGTTCGCCTACGTCATAAAAGGAAGACCTGTGCAAAATTTCACTTTCCTAATCCCAGTAGTTTCGACTGTGCGTTGATATGTCAGTCAGTCAGTTTCTCCTTTTATGTAAATAGATTTCACCGAAAAAAAATTTACTCCTGTAAATATTTTTGGAAGATATAACTATAGTAGAGGTGTTTAGCTACGGGCTACATTGGATAGAATTTTTAATTATATAAAGATATAAAGACTGTGACCGAGCCAAGCTTGAAAGGACTCAAGATTAAGATTATAATGAATATAAAAATGGAAGAAAGTATTTTTCACATAAAAAATATCTTTTCTAATATAATATAATATTTTTCTCCATTTTCGTGTGCTATAATTTTTTATGTTATCATTTTTAGCTGTATTATTTCGTCCAGGTTTGTAATTACTGAGTTTGAAGACCTTTTCATGCCTTTTGCAAAAGCTTCCTATTCAGGGAAAATGTAAAATGGCGCACCTTCCAGCTATTTCGGTGTCAATTAACTTTACATTTGCGTTTATAATGAGGAAAGTAGATATTACTGTGGTTTTGAGTCCGTTGACTTTTGAATATTCAAGCAACACTAAAAAGTAGAAATGGTAAAGCTTAAAATACCTTCTGAAACGCTTTTCAGAAGACCGATTGGCCGGTGAACTGAAGAATATAATTTACTTATTTTTGCCATCGGTTTTCCCCGCGTAAAAATAGAAAATTGTCCAAACAGAACTCTACAACAGCTCTAGAGGTATTTTATATCATATTCTAGAACATATAAACTATGTTCTAGAATATGATATAAAATACCTGTGTGCTAAATTTTATACAAATCCATTCAGCAGTTTGAATGTGAACAAGTAACAAACATACATGCATGCAAAATTTTACCCTTAATAGTATAGTGTGGACTTAATTAGAATAGTTCTTAATTTGCATGCGAACACAGTTTGCCCATATTATTACCGGTTAGTCAATCGCATAAAAGGTAATATTATATTTGCTAGAAAAAATAAATTTTTGCTAGTTAAGTAGTTTTTACTAGTAAAGAGCGGCCAACCCGAGATACATTTTCATACAACCGCTCTTACATGATTATGATGTTATAACTCATTTTTCTTCAGATATTTTGGATACATAGATATCTTGTGGATATCAATGTAATTTTTTTCCAGGTGACAACTCTTTTTTTTTGCATCACTTTGGCATCAAACATCACTTTTTTTTTTATTGCTTTAAATTAAACAATAAGCTTTTAAACCATGCTCGACGTTGACGATAGGCGAGTGAGGAAAGCCCACCTTAATGGAATCATCCCATCAAATTCCCACTGTTTGTTCTTTAAGCAATGTTCCCTCACTACCACTCGATCCCGATCGCAATCACGATCCCGATTTCCAGCCACTGTAGGCGCGGGCTTGTGGACGGTGAGCAATGGGTAGCTCGCCTTTCGGTTGTCTGGCCAAGCCAGTCGTCGACGGCATGCTCTGTTCCCGCGCGCCTCAAGGAGTTGTCAGCAAATGAAGAGGCCCAACTGCAGTTCCAAAGCCTACTGGGGCCTCGGTCCGGCTTCTGAAAGGCAGGTCCGACCCTGGTATGAGGGCTAAGAAGGAATGGGGTGGGTCGTTTAGTCAGTAAGAGTCTGACACTGTATCCCGCCCAGCCCAAGGGCGGGATTCGTCATTAGATGATCTTTCCCACAATAAAAAAAACCAACCAAGTTTTTATAATTTTTCGGAATATGTGCCAGTGACCTTGATTCTCTTGGTATATACTGATAATAACAGGTATAAACGAAGCAAGCTAATATTTTCTGAAACAAATTAATTAAGGCTTAAACATATCGGCGGTATCGAATCGGACACCGCTGCATTATCAGTATAAAATCAATTTGAGAGCAGCGTATGCGACTCGAACAAGGTTGATACAGGGAGCCTTGATAGAGAAACTTGTGTGGTGTAATCGTATGAGAGTTGGCGGGTTTTTGGCTTGACTCACAAAAAGTCAACCACCAAAAATTGTGCTCTTACACTTAATATTATAAAGTCGAATAGTTTATTTTGTTGAATACGCGTATCTCAAGGACTCCTGGTCCGGTTATATCTATCTCTGTTGGAGATACCACAAATGTCCACGGAGATTTTCATCTTGAGTTTGGGCCGTGATCCCAATTCCCGTAGACTACTAGTTTTTTTATGTTTTAAAAATCGATTTTTTATAAGAGACATGTGACTTGCACAGGAGATACCACGCATGCCTCAAGGAGTTGTTAGCAAATGCAGGGACCCAACTGCAGGGCCGAAGCCTGCTGGGGCCCTGGTCCGGTTTCTGTAAGGAAAGTCCGACCCCGGTATGAAGGCTAAGAAGGAATGGGGTGCGTCGTTTAGCCAGTAAAAATCTGAGACTGTTGCCCAAAGGTGGGATTCGTTATTGAATGTTTTCTCACTATAAAAAAAAACTTGCAAACGATATCTACTCCCAGAATTAATACATATGGGTTAAAATCTTGAGCCCCGAGTAAATTCAGCGTTTGTATAACTGTTGTCTTTCTATTATGTCTCTAATTACGGTAATCAAAAGGTTATACCTGACAGTAAAAAATCAATTAAGAAAGACGGGTCATCATCATCCTACCCTTATCCCATATTACTTGGGGTCGGCGCAACATGTTTTTTTTCTTCCACTCGGTCCTGTCACCCGTCATACTATCATTAACTCCCTTTTCTTTCATATCACTTCTCACACAATCCATCCATCTTTTCTTCGGCCTCCCTCTTCCTCTCCATCCATCTACGTGTAAACTCAAAACTCTTTTCGTAACATGCGTTTCATCTCTCCAATTTTGTAACATGCGTTTCATCTCTTCAATTAAGAAAGACGGGTGCTGACAGAAAATTTCTGGCCTAAACAACAGCCCAAGTTTACAACTTAAACCACAAACTTATCGCGATTCTAAAAGACAATAGCGCCATTATTCCGTGCTGAGCGAGTTAACAATGAACCAAACACTGATTAAGCGGTACTGGGCTGATCGTAAATTATTTTGTTCCTGCCCAGCCCTTTAAGGGAGAATCATAAATGTTGGACGGAAACCTGCTATTGAAAATCATTGTATTTTCGGATGGTTCTGATAGGAATAGAGTGAAAGGATCTTAAGGACAAAGTGATGTTCTATAAGAGCTAAAAATATCGAAATGCATACTCGAAAAAACTTTTCTCGCAGGGGGCGATCTCTCGCGGCGGGCTTTGTTATAGGCCATGGTCCGGACCAAATAAGAGTGGCAGGCGGTCGCGTCCTTCTGTGAAGCAGTAATGCTAGCAAAACAGAAGGCCAACCGTATCAGGCAAAGGCAACGGCGCTCACGCCACAGCCGCCGCCACCGTGTCTCCGATGCCGATTTCCGGCCACCGTAGACGCAGGCTTGCGGACGGCGAGCAATGGGTAGCTCGCTGTCCGCCCATCCGGTAATCGTCTGTACCAAGCCAAAGACGTTGACGGCGCGCACTGTTCCCCGCGCCCCTCGGGGAGTTATCAGCAACTCTAGTAGCCCAGCAGGGTCGAAACCTTCTGGGGCCACGGGTTGATGCGTAAGTGGAAAACCGGGGTACTGGAAATAAGGCAGGAAGGAACGGTGGGTCGTTTAGTCAGTAGAAGTCTGACGCTGTCTCCTGCTCCGCCCAAGGGCGGGATTCGTCATTCGATGATTTTCCCACCATAAAAAAATACTCATAAAGACTTGTGCTAGACTAGTATCTATCTCATCTGTTGGTAAGCAATGATTTGTGGTGGACAGTGGAGAATTCTTGCCTAAGAAACTTTCATGCTCTTGAATCCTCAAAGGATCTTTATCCTTAAAGCCCCTTTGAAGAATGAATGTAAAGGATTGATAGTTTCTCTAGCAATACCGTTGTACGGTGCAACTGTACATATTCTAAGTCAGCGTTTACGCCTGGGAGTCATTTTACCACATAATAATCATCAGTTCGCTTCGAACCACCAAGCCGAACGACCTCATTATTGCCTACAAGGGCCACGTGTCACTCATTTCACGCACAACAGTTCATTAGCTTATTTTACTTAACCTTTGGAAAAATACAATTTTTTAATTTACTTTACCATCTTTTATTGTATACCGCTTACATCATCTAAAATTAGTGTTCACCAGTAAACATTTTAATATTTGAAGGTTCTGGTTTCTGTAGAACTGTAAACAAATTCAAGTTTTTGCTTTAATTGACAAATAATACTAATTTCATAAAATAATATTATTTCAGTCTTTGTTAACAAAAGCATATTTTTCAAATTATTTCTTTGAAATATGCTCTTAAAAAAGACGCAGTGTTGGTAGGCCTCCCACAAGGTGGACCGACGACCTGGTCAAGGTTGCTGGAATTCGATGGATGCGAGACGCACGGGACCGGTCGTTGTGGCGACGTTTGGGGGAGGCCTATGTTCAGCAGTGGACGTCTTTCGGCTGAATTAATGATGATGTTTGATGATGCTGTTAAGTATGCGAATATCAGAATTTAATGTGTGTAACTGCAGAATAAATCTTTTATTTCATTGAGTTGATTTTAAATTTATGTATTTTTTTAATTGATATAAATAAGTTCTTGACTGCGATTTCACTTGATGGCAAGCAGTGAAGCAATCGTTGATGGTGAGGCGCACTAGTTTATGTCGAGTCAATTGACTCTAGCCTTGAGGATACCTAAATTATAATCGGACAGGAAGACCGCAGTAGGCAAACCGTTCCTGTTCTTTGAAGTACGTGGTATAAACGACGAAGTAAATCGCTTAGTGCGGATCGTAGAAGTTTCAACAAGGTAAGGGTGATAGCATAGATGGTGATAGTCACTGCACTATGTAAAAATAAGATGGCGGAATCAAGGCAAATACTGGCTGGCTTCTCGCAATTATTTTTTATGTCCGGTAATTAATAATATTAGTAATAGTAAGTAATGATTCGTATGTTACCACTGACGAAAGGTTGTACTTGAGATTTTAGCCATAATACTTTTCACATACAAAGTTATCCTAGCCATACTCCTAACAATATTTGCTATATAATTACTGTGATCATAACCAGGTGCCTAGTTGAATGCAATTTGCTGACTCATTGAGTTACGTTATTAGATGCTGCGATTGTTGTAGATTCAATTTGGTAATATGTTATCAATATCTATATATGCTGTAGTGTCGCTGTTGTGCTGTAGTTATAGGCTGTACTCTTACTCCATTCCAGGATAAAGTTTACTCGGCCGGTAAATAGATAAATAGATATACTCTTTATTGTAGGTACACCATAATCACAACGAAATAAAAAAATAAGAATAATTTAGCTGTTTTATTTTTTTATGGTAGGAAAATTCATCCAATGACAAATGCCGCCTTTGGGCGGAACGGGAAACGGTGTCAGACTCTTACTGACTAAACAACTCACCCCTTTCCTTCTTAGCCTTCATGCCGAGGTTGGACCTTCCTTTCAGAAACCGGACCGGGGCACCAGTAGGATTCAGCACTGGAGTTGGGTCTGACAACTGCTTGAGGCACGCGAGTGAAGAGCACGCCGCCAACGACCTGACTTGGTCCGGGCTGTTACCAGACGACCGCACAGCGAGCTACCCATTGCTCACCGTCTGCAAGCCCGATGATATTCAGATTTTTAAAGTAATATAATTGCAACTATATTTACCCAAGCATGGGATAAAATAGACAAACACGAAAAACTAAATAAAAGTAATTGCGACTCACTAAATCACTTAGGTCGTGAGAGAGTAAAATCTACATCAAAGATATTAATATTCCAATAGATACATTTCAAACAAGCAATAAACGAAATGACGTATGAGTAATATACGATACTACAAAAGCTAAATGTAAAGGACCGTTCCCATTGCAAGTTAGTCGCTGCGATCCGCGATCGACGACACGTCACATCGACATAGTACGTGAGCTGATTTATGCGTGGACCGAGGACACGGCGGTACGCGGCGATAAATATAATTGTGCCGCTCTGACCCACCCAGGGAGCGGGCTGCGGCAAGTGCGTAAGGGGCTTTATACAATGGAAATTGGGATTCTGTATGAGAGTTTTGATATTGCGCATTTTTTTTATTTTTTATTTAAAGGTAGTTTGGTGATTGAAAGTTTTTTGGGAAAATTCTGAGGACCCTGCAGAAGGATCTAGCCCTGGTATAGATGGCGACGTAGGAACGGGGTAAGTTGTTATTTAGTAAGTGTCTGACACTGCTTTCCACTCCACCCAAGGGCTTCGTCATTGGACGATTTTTATCTACCATAAAAAAGACCTATTTTTTTTTAATTGATATAAACTAGCGCTTGACTGAATAGCCACCTAATGGTAGGCAGTGTGCAATAGTTGATGGTGATACGCACTAGATTAGCACAGAAAACGCTAGCCAAAAGGTTTCTAAAAAAGAATAAAAAAGAACATTATTTTGTCATTATTTTTATTTTGGTACACACAGATACAAAGTAGAAATTACTCACAGGTACTTAAGAGAAAAAAACGTCTCATGGTTGCTCCAATTAAGTCCACTTCAGCAAAATGCCTGACGCTGGTTTTCAACTTAACCTTATTGCAAATTTACAGTTGAAAATTGATTTATGATATTTTGTTAATAAATCTATAGAAATTTTCGATTTTGATTTAATAATGATCAGTATGAAAGTTCCAACAGAGCGAAAAGATAAAAACGATAATTTTATTTCGAGTGGCATCGATTCATTTAAGTTCTGTTACCAAACACTACAGTCTATGATTGAACTAAAATTGTGCTATATTTTTTCCGTTCCACAAAGCTCAAAGCAATAACTTGACTACTGCAATATAGAATAAACAAACGAATAAATATGCCAAAGTAATTCTCATTGTGCATAAGTTCCTACAAACAACTACAGATGTACCACAAGCAATTGTACAGGAAGACAGTTACACCCAGTAAAGGAGAACCATAGCTAACAATACTGCAACACAAGCCAAACAAAATACAATCCTAATTCAAAGCAATAAAGATCAAATTAATAAAAAACATAACTTTGCACAAGTTTGCTCGGACTGTTGTCGAACAATCTCGCATTTTAGTTTGTTTATACGATTTCGTAGTTTATAAAATTAAATTCGAAATTCTATGAAGTACCTGTTTGTGTTGGTAGTGGTCATTTTCATTTTGTTACTTTTTATTTTAACTTTGTCTGCTTCTGTTTTTTAAGTAAATTTTATTGAGACTAAAAGGCTATGAGCCTTATGTTCTCGCAAAGCGACATTTCATAAAAAAACACACATATTATTATTACGAATTTGTATATTTTTGTTACTACTTCATGTCCAATCGGCTGTATAGATTTGGATACATCTTGATGCACCATACATACAGGTTTTTTTATGGTAGGTAAAATCATCTAATGATGAATCCCGCCCTTGGGCGGAACGGGAAAGGGTGACAGACTCTTACTGACTAAACCACCTACTCCGCACCTTCCTTGCCATAGCCCCAGAGCCCTGGTGTTACGCTGCGCCTGGTGAAACAGTGTGCCCCGTCACACACAGGTAAACCTTGAATCGTTCATAGAATAGTACCTAAATAATAATCATGAGAATTATATTCCTTTGGGATACTTTTAGTCGTGCAAAATTGGTGGTTAAAATAAGGATACAAAATGAAAACAGTTGTTAAAAATCTAAGAAATAATGGTAGTAGTAGTAGTATCTTTATTCATAACAAAAAATAAAAATATGGAGATTATATGCTCAAAATAATGTGAATTGAAAGATCTAAACGAGATGTGTATGTGTATAATGACTTTTATTTACGCGCACCCGCACTCGCTCCATTCTTTCGCTAAATGTGAATTATTTTTTAAAACCTTAAATCATATAATTAAAAGTTTGCGGAAAGATACTGTTCATTGTCTTACGTAAAAAATCAATCATCAATTTTTAAGATAATCTAAATCTTATCAGATAATTTGGTTATAATCAATGCTGTTATAAAATAATCATCATAAGTGTCACTATCGTACTTGATGTCTGTATGAAAATCAAAATGGATATAAAAATATTAATTTTTATTTTTACAATTATTGTAACTATCGTGAGTGCATCAGTTGGGAAAAGTTATGATGGATACATGCTATATAAAATAGTGCCAAAAGATGACAGTGAAGTGAAAATTTTAGAAGAAATACAAGTGAAGAACCTTGGAGAGTTCTGGGATGATGCGTTTAAAGTTAACCAGGAAACCAAAGTTATGGTATCGCCAGAAAACCGTCAAGAGTTTCTTAGACATTTGGATGTTGGAAAGATTGAATCAAAAATTGTTATCAATGACATTCAAAGGTAAATATTAATATTTGACTTAATTGCTATGAATTGGAATAAATCATAATTGCCGTAGGTTTTTGTGTAATTTTAGAGTCTCGTAAGATGTTTCTTCATCCTAGTTACTACATAAAGTGATCTTAATATTTACTAAATGAGTAAATTATTTTAGTTTGACAGGCTTTTGTCGGCACTTTGGGAAGGGTTATGTCCAACAGTGAACGTCTTTTGGCTGAAATGATCGTCATTTCTTCCAAAAAATGTCCGATGATGATGTCAGTAATGACATTTTCATTTTCGTGTTTTGACATTTTCTGGCATTTTTTTGATAAAATATATTTTTAGCATTTATAATTTTAAATGTGTTTTCTAATGTATCAGTAATACCTACGAAGCGGATACTTAGTTTTGTAAAAATACCTTCTAGCTAAACCAACAACATCACAATTTACATATATCTCCTAACGTTTTTTGGAACAGAAGTTTTTACTTCGACAATTTATTAGGAGTTATTGCCACTTCGCCGTCAAAGTGAGATATTGTATTTTCTAAAAAAAGTTCATTTTTCTTTTTTCAGAGCAATTAACGACCAACTCAAACCAGACATCTCGAGATCTAATCAATCATATCTCTCTTACTCCTGGACCGAATACCATAATCTTGAAGCTATCTACAGTTGGCTTGATGAATTAGAAGAAAACCATCCTTTGGTAGCCAAAACAGTGGTCATGGGGAAATCTGTCCAAAACAGAGATATCAAGGGAATCATTATCAATCATCGACCAGGGAGACCAAATCCTCTATTTGGAGTATTGGAAGGTACACTTCATGCTCGTGAATGGATTTCTGCAGCTACAGTCACTTGGGTTATTAAGGAGTTTTTGACTTCTAATAACACGGAAATCAGAGCTTTAGCAGAAAATTTTGAATGGCATATCTTCCCTGTGGTCAATCCAGATGGTTATGCTTATACGTTTAGTCACGTAAGTATATTGAGACTTGATAAACGTTGGTTTTGTATAAATATATGAAAGCAATAGCAATAAGGTAAAGATTACAATGTTGGTTTAGAACTTAAGATCAATGCATGAATCAATGATTGATTGATTACTTTTATAATTTAACTAGTTTTTGTCCGCGGCTTCGCCCGCGTGGTACTGGGGTTGGGGTTGGGGTTTCCGGGATAAAAAGTAGCCTATGTCCTATTCCTATGCCTGTGCTAAATTTCATCCAGATCCGTCCAGCCGTTTTGGCGTGATTGGGTAACAAACATCCAAACATCGTAACTTTCGCATTTATAATATTAGTAAGAAGTAAGATTTATTAAATACAAAATTTTAACAATTACAGAATCGTATGTGGAGAAAGAATCGTAGTCCAGAAAACGTAAAGACTTGTCCACAAGGAGTTGACGATGATATGAGCCACGGTGTGGATCTCAATAGGAACTTTGATTTTGAATGGATGAGTAAGTTTTTCGTTATTGCGTCGTATTTTTCAATACTAAGCATCGAGACCTCCCTGTTAAACAATCAACTCTTTCACTCGTATGATATTCCTCCGGTAGAGCATTATATACCGTTAAAACATTGCAGATCTGGTTAGACCAACGTATTGGGTTGTGTTCACAAAGTCTTTTCCCATCCACTTTACTGGTCACGATGAGCCTTTCGAGCTTACCACAGCCTTTCCTTGCAATGAGGCTAAAGTATTGTTAAATCTTACAAAGGAAGTCTGTCGACAGCCACGATGCGGTTTTGAGTTCTCGCAATATAGTTACGTTGATCCGAAATGTTGTCCAAAAGATAAGAAAGTTTAAAAATAACATTACAATTGCATCCTCAAGTGAAATATATTTCCGATTCATCATTAAATTTTTTGTTAAAAGTAGCAACAGTAATTTACACTTTCCTATTATTTCCAGCTATTGGAGCATCTGCAGATTCTTGCAACAACCAATACGCAGGACCTCTAGCCTTCTCCGAGCCAGAAACAAGAGCCATTTCTAATTATGTGAAGACCCTCAACGAGAAAGGAGAGATCATCTTCTATATCGCCTTCCATTCCTACACTCAGCTGATTATCATCCCCTACAGCCACGTGGTGAGCCTAGATGATGCGCTACTTTCCGGAAACTATCCTGATATGGTAAGTGTTCCTATCCTAGTTTATCTAAGTACAATGTTATTTTCAAAGTCTGTATCAGTTTCTCATTGGAATCTTTGTATAAAGTATTATGCTTAAGTACAATAAAAAGGCAGTTTACAAGGTACCATCGATGATTTGGTTATAAAGTACTATGGATGTGACACGCGCAGACCGGGTCGTTGTTGCAACACTTGGGGAAAGCCTGTGTTTGATGATGACTAGGTCAATAAACTATAATATATAATAACTTATTCGGAAATATTTTTAACATGGAGTAGACACTACAGAACGTCAGCTGTTATGAGCCTAAAGGTGCTCCCTCACCGGGAGCATTCGCGTGTAATGTAACGTTACAGATTTGAGCATTACATCAGTGAAGGAGGAGATACGAGCATTACAATGCGCACCTAGTAATGATACAAAACGGGCATACATCTACACTTCTACACTAATATAATAAAGAGGTAAAGTTTGTTTTTTTGTTAGTTTGTTTTTTTGTTTGTAGGGGGTAATCTCTGGAACTACTGGTCCGATTGGAAAAATTTTAGTAACAATAGAAAGCTATATTTAAAAGAAAGATATATTTAATGTACGCGGGCGAAGCCGCTGACAAAAGCTAGTAATCTATATGTTACATTACACACAAGTGCTAGTTAGTCAGGGAGGTATTATTGTAATGTAATGCTCAAAGTCGAATCTATAATGTGACAATACACGTGAATGCTCCCGGTGAGGGAGCACCACATTTTTTTTTTATCGACACTATTTCATTAATGATATAAAAATGAATGGTTGTGAGTATGATATACACATGTGTAAGTTTGTTACTGATTCTGGCCTACCTGCCTACTTGAAACGGTTCACGAGTTGATTACGGAATAATAATACATCGCATACGTTTTTTCTTGTGATAAATTCTACTTTCACGTAAAAATATCAAGTATTCTTTTCTGCGAATATAATTTAATAGGTGTACAATAATTAAATAGAGTGCAGTGTTGTATTTTGTTGCATCTTAATAGAATTGTATGTTCAACATTGGATTGCAAAAGAGTGAATTCTACGGTGGTAGTATACATAAAAAAATACCTCACAATGAGCGATACAAAAATGTAATCTCATGATACCTACATAACACTTCTGGTATCATTGAATGAACTAATGTACCTACTTATTTATTTGAAGAAGTCTGCCAGAACAATCTTTATATTTATGATTTATTAATGCTTATGCTACATTTTTTAAATGTTATCTTGAGTATTCAGATTAATTAAGATATTGGTAATCTATGTGTTATCGACAAGTAACTGGAAAGTGAACAAATTATTTGCACTAAACCTGACTAGGTGCAAATTACTAAATGAAAATAAACTTATGGTATCATTGATATTGATCCGTAAATGTGCGCATAGTCATATTTAATAGTAAAACTACCATTTTTCAAATTTTATAAAAAAAAAACAAGCTAGTCTTTGAGAATCACACCACAATGTGTAAATATCAGGCGTGCGAGCAAAAAAAAGGAATAGAGTTATATATATCCTATGTAGCTCCATTCTTTTAAAGGTTTAGTTTAAGATGAAAAATGGATCACGCTAAGAGGCCCCTGGTTGTACAAAGTATCGATTACACAGCGAAAAAATATCCCCCAAATACAAATATGTTTCAAGTGTTTCGCTCAAAACAGTAAATATTAATTTGCTTACAATATAAATGGTAATATTATTTGTCTGAGAGCAGTGGTGGTCGAGTGGTAACTTACGAGTTGTAGGTCGCGGGTTCAAACCCAAACAGGAGCATTACTTTGTGTAATTTATTTCATCACCACTTGACTGCTTTCAAAACCGGCATGGCTTAGAACCAAAAATTCAAAGATATGTGCCATCCACCAACTCGCACTGGGCCCGCGTGGTGGATAACTGCCGGTTACCTAACCTAGAAGGGAGGCCTGAGTCCCAGCAGTGGGAATATTATAAAGCTGATGCAATAAAATGCAATTATTTGTCTAATTATTTGATTTTCTGTTCAGTACGAAGTTGCAATAAGAGGAGCTGATGCGTTAGAAAAACGATATGGAACGCACTACCGAGTTGGCCTATCAGCCACTGTTATGTGTAAGTAGCCTTAATCTTATCTAATAAATAAAATACACGTGCCAAGACAAGTTCTTATGAATGTGGATGACTATGAAAAATACACAGAATAGAAAGAAATTATTTATCTAGATGGTTTGATAGGAAAGCACGAAATAATGTATGATGTATTGAAATCTAAAAAATAAAATATAAAAAAATTACAATAATGAGAACTAAATGGGTTTGGCAAAAAAGTAAATTAAACTCTGAAATTACGGTTTTAAGATTGTAATTTTTCACCTATTATTATTAGGTAATAAAAAAAATAGGATAATAAATATTTGTATATCATCATTAGCTAACACAGCATCAATACTTATGATTTAAGATCTTAATGTTACTTAGATCTATAAAATAAATGAATCTGAATATGAAAATTTTAATAAAAGAATATTGATAATAAACCTAGGTATTTTTCTTTTATCAAAGAAAATAATGTCGTTGGCTTATGTAGACTTCTACAAAGTGTCAAAAGCTGGAGCTCTGTTTCAACTAGTCGTAATCTATGGAAAAAACTGTAAAAACTCAATAATTACTCTTTTAATAATGATTCTTCTAAAATAATCCCATAATGTTATAATAT
Source organism: Mythimna loreyi (assembly GCA_029852875.1). Taxonomy (NCBI): domain Eukaryota; kingdom Metazoa; phylum Arthropoda; class Insecta; order Lepidoptera; family Noctuidae; genus Mythimna; species Mythimna loreyi. Next base: position 17,691,304 of record CM056796.1, on the reverse strand, counting down.
TTATAGGTATGAAAAATTTTTTACAAAAAAAAAACTGCCTTCAAAAAAAGCCAAACGATAAAAGTTCCTACACTAAAAAGTTGAAAATAAAAATTTGAATTGCTGTAAAGAAACTTAATTTATAGGTAAACTTTTTTGACATTAATATTTTGCAAATATTCAAAATATATTACTTATTTTTGGAGTTTAAAATTTTGCAAATCCATCCATAAACAACGGAGTTCTGAGGTAACAAACATAAAAAAAATACAATCGAATTGAGAACCTCCTCCTTTTTTTTGAAGTCGGTTAAAAAGACAGTATAGGCCAGTTAACAAACTACTAAATAAGTCCATAATTACAAAAGAAATACAAAGTACCTATAGAATTGTCACATTTCTTAATTATGTTATTATACTCCCATGTAATTGGGGCAAACTTTATGCTATAAACCAAAACAACATAAAAACTTAAAAAAAAAATAGTTGAAATATCTCAAAAACACTTCTCGAACCCAAAAAAAAACAGGCTCATTAGAATTTACAACTACAAAACTGATGAAACACTCATATTCTTTAATATTTTTATTTCATTCCAGATCCTATGAGCGGTGCAAGCTTCGACTGGGTCAAAGCAGCAGTCAACGTCCCATTGACTTATCTCATAGAACTACGAGACCTTGGAGAGTTCGGGTTCCTTCTTCCACCTGGACAGATCATACCTACTGCCTTAGAAACCGTAGATGCTCTCGTTGAAATGGGCCAGAGTGCCTCAAGATTGGGATACTATGAACTACAATACTCAGGGGCTAATTCTGTGGTCTTTTCTTCCTTAATGATATTATTAGGTGTTTTGATTGCATTGTTGAAATAAAAAGCGACAAAAGTGTGGAACTATTGTGTTTTGATATTCTTTTATAAGTTATTTATTATTTTAATATAGTTAAAGCGCAATTTGTGTGTGTTTATCAGTCATTCATCTTCAAACAGCTGACGGAATTAGGTATACGGAAAAATCTTTGTTCTTTAACAGCAGATTGCAGGATATTTGTTGTCTCTTTTGTGATATATATTTTTTTAATTCAACCGGGAGATGCTATTACTCTATGAATTAGAATTTACTTGTTAAAAGGATATGTTGTACTTATTATGTACTAAAAGAGATTGCCCAAATTGGTATGTAACTCCGTACTAACTTGTGTCAAACCAAATAAATTAATAAATGATTTCGGATAGAAATTGTTCACCATTTATTATCAGTTGATAAAAAATAACATATATTTTAATGTGGTTAAAAAAATCTGTACGTTGTGTACTTAAATGATACATTATTTTTGGTATTTTTATACTTGTGACACTCTCTTTTTATCTAATTCTTTGGGTCGTTGGAATGTGAAAAAATAACTAAAGATGCACACAATAAATAAAATTAATATAAATAATTTTCGCTTTTATCATTTTAGCCTGATAGTGTGATTACAATACTCAATTTATATTCTAGATAATATCAAGGTCACGGTTTGATGTGTGTTAAAAATCTAATATTATGATCAAAATTTGACCTTACATATATATATGTAATACGTTTTATACAATACTTGTTCTATTTAATAATCATGTAAATAATTGATTGTTGCTGACTTTATCGATTTGTAATCACAGTTTTAAGTAGTTGATGTCACAATTTGTATCTTAAATATGTAAAGTTTTAAGTATTTTTACTATATGTCAATCTATCTTGTTTTTAAAATGTATGATAAACCCAATGGTTTAAATTAAAACTACAAAACAAAAGCGTTTTAAGGTGCACCAGAATGACATCTGTTATAAGCTTAATATTAAATAATTTATTTGCCAGACTATAAATTTTTATTGACCCTTCCTAATTCCATGATACGAGGCACTATAAAAAATAAAAACACTGTGTTATCAGTAAAATACACACATATCTGTAAGACGATAATGCTATTAGTTATAATACTAATGATTATCATGACAATTTATCCATAGAATTCATTTCATTCGAATCGTACAAAGGCGTTGTACGCAATGATTCTAAAAGGAATATTTTTACTTATAACTGTAGCAACTGCAATTAATGCAGAATATATATCATACAAAAATTACAAAGTGTACAAAATAGTACCGACTAACGATTATGAAGTACAAATAGTTACGGACTTGAGAAAGTTAAATCAATATGACTTCTGGAGTGATATCGTAGCAGTTAACAGTGATGTGAGGATTATGGTGGCCCCAGGAAAACAAGCAGAATTCGAGAATTATTTCAAAAGTGTTGAAATCCCAGCAAGAGTTGTAGTCGAAAATGTACAGGAGTAAGTTTTTAGACTTCTATTCATACATATATTTTGTTTATTAACGTGAACGTGTTAAATGCAAATAAATTAATGAAAAATTATTAAGAAAACATGGTTCTTTTATCCAAAAAATAAACTGAAAAACAAACAAGATTCTATTAATCAATTATGAATATAAAAGTGAAACAAGTCAGTCATTTACACACTGACTTAACGTGGAATCTTGGAAACTACTTGATCTACAAAACTGAATGTTCCATCCTAGTTGGGGGACTACTTTGTAGAATACTTTCTTATAGTATAAGAAGTGCCCCCGGCTATGCCGTAAACTCAAATTTTAGTAGTCGTCCAGATAAAAAAGACTGAAGAGAAAAAAAAAAGAAGAAAGAGAGAAAAAGAAATATTAACTAAAAGTATTTTCAAAATCTTTCAGACAAATTGATGCACAACTTAGACGGCCCCCAACTCGAAGTGCCAACTATGATTGGACATACTACCTGTCTTTAGAAGAAATCTTCAGTTGGCTCGACCAAGTAGGCAAAGATTACTCAGACGTGGTCTCCCTTGTAACTATCGGTCAGTCAGTCGAAGGCAGGCCGATTAGAGGAGTCAAAATCGACTTTAAGAAGAGAGACAAGCCAGTCATCGCTATGATTGAAGGAGGTATCCATGCAAGAGAATGGATCTCGCCTGCAACAGTGACTTACATTATCAACGAATTGTTGACTAGTACAGATCCTGATGTCAGATTTATGGCTGATAATATTGTATGGCATATCTTCCCTGTGGTCAACCCTGATGGCTATTCATATACGTTTACGAATGTAAGTATTATTATTCTTTTATTTATTGTAAATTAATGCTTAACAGCGATCCTATTAATGGTAAACAATGATGCAAACCTTGATGGTGAACAGCATTTGTTGAGCATATTCACTCTTTGTCTTGAAGACACCTAAATTATAATCGGATGGGTATTCCGCATTATTTTATATAACTACGGTACCGGTATCATTTGAGTTTGTAACCAAAACAAAATATCTATTCAATAGAAATCATTTGTAGAATACTAGATAAAGCAAAATCACAGATATGTTGAAGTAGAATGCTGTATTCTTTTGCAACTGGAAGTTTTTAGACTTCTTTTCGTGTCGCTGACACGGCAGTATATCAGTTTAAAACCATATATAGTAATGAGGTGTAGAGCTAAGCCTCTATGCCCTCTGGCACTACCTTAGTAGTATGTAGTGGTCTAGTACCTAGTGGCCTTGACTGCAATGGCGGACGCGGTAGTTAAAGGTGCAATTCCAACCCAAAACAAATATTTGTGTGATGTTTATCAGATATCAGTTATTTAGTACTGAAAGCAGGAAAGCGGACCCCGGGCACCGAGGCGAAAGCCAAGGTTGGCAACCGGGACTAATACCGCTAGGATGATGATGAGTTATTTAGTACTGAGAACACAAGTTCTGTTTAGTTTAGAACGAGATGAAGTTTTGTGAAAGTTGTGGAATATTATTATTCTGTTTTTCTTTTTTTATATTTATCTATGCTTATATTTGGTACACTATCCAGAGGATGTCTATGCTTATCAACCAATCTGATGAAAATTTCAAAGTGTTTTCATATTGCTTTTATGTTATTTCATTACAGAATAGAATGTGGAGGAAGAATAGAAGCAGATTGAACCACACGACTTGCCCACAGGGTGATGATATTAGTAACGGAATCGATTTGAACAGAAACTTTGGATTTGTTTGGATGTGTAAGTACTATTATTTTAAAACTGACTATAATACCGAGCAGACTGATGACTGCGATGGTTACGATCCCACCTGATGGTAAGCAGTGATGCAATAGATAATTGTGAGACACACTAGTTTATTAACAACTAGCTTTTGTCAGCGGCTTCGCTCGCGTACATAAAATATAGCCTATATCACTCAGGAGTAAAGCAGCTTTCTATTGTTGCTAATTTTTTTCCAATCGGACCAGTAGTTCCAGAGATTACCACCTACAAACAAAAAACAAACTACCTGTTTATTATATTAGTGTAGAAGTGTGGATATATTCACTTTAGCCTTGAAGACACCAAGATATAGAAGTTTCATAGAACTGAAAACAAGTGGCAACTGACTTATGTTTGTATTTATATGTTTTGAATACGTTATTATAGAACACCAAAGCCTTACTATGACACGTCATAATGTCAAGCGTGCGAGTAACAAAATTGGATGGAGATGGCTTTGCCAATCGTGAGAATCGGTTCCTCCATACTAACTTCCAACCTCTATATTATCCTCTAAGGGTTAGATTTTCGTAAAATCCGTTCTTGGCGGATGCCTACACCCTATAAGCAACTTGCTTGATAATTTTAAGTTTATAGCTATAATAATTTCTGAGATTTAGAGCGCCTACAAATTAGACGAAAAAAATAAAAACGTGTGGCATGAAAAAACAAAGCAACGCAACAGCAGCACGACGTTGCGGTTAATTTGAAGGTGACCTTGGTGTTTACAGGACAGTTTATAATATCTTTAAATAAATTACATTATGTCCTAGAACCAAAAATTCGAAGACATGTGACATCCACCAATCCGCACTGGGCCCGCGTGGTGGATTATGGCCCATTCCCTCTCCTAGTGAGGAGGCCTGTGTCCCAGCAGTGGGAACATTGAAAGGCTGATGATGATGATGATGATGTAGTTTATTTAAAGAGATTTATTCAAGAGATCTGTCATCATTTTCTTCTATCAAGAATTTGGCTAAATAGCTAATTACTAAACAGCAAAAATTAGTTGTACTTACACCATTTCTATTAAACTTATCTCTATGTTCTCTTTGATCAATAAATTACTCCAATTTTCAGACTTATGATAAGACGTTATCAAAAGCAGATAAACGTTGAATTTGTCCTTTATATCGACACAATTAGGCATTTAAGGTAAATGCACACTTATTCGAGATGTATATAATTATGATTTGGGTGTCTTCAAGGCTAGAATTAATAGGCTCTTAATAAACTAATGAGCTCCACTATCAACGATTTCATCACTGTTTGGCATCAGATAGGATATTAGTCCAGCATTTGTTTATAAAAAAAAACGTACACGTCAAAAGAATCGAAAGAAAATGATTTTAGAATTCTTTAGCCTTCCAGCTTCTGATTCCACGCGAATTTTAGGTGTGTGGAGTGAGCAGTGGTGGCCGAGTGTTAACAGCCTCGACTTACAAGTAGTAGTACCGTACAAACACAATAGGCACACACAGAACAGGTGGCCGCTGGGGCCGAAAGGTTCTGGTTTGGCGACCACGTACCAGAAGACAAAGAGTTATAAGGCCTCCTACAGGGTGGACCAATGACCTGGACTTGCTAGAATCCGATGGATGCAAGGCACACAGGAACGGTTTTTGTGGGTGTTTGAATGGTGTTGGCGGCGCTTGGGGGAGGCCTATGTCCAGCAGTGGACGTCTTTCAGCTGAAATAATGATAATGATGACCACCATCACCACTACTCTCAAAACGGTGAAAAAAACATCTTGTGGAATCCTGGATGTTCTAGAATCAAAAATTCGAAGACACATGACCCCGCACTGGGCCCGTGTTTTGATTACGACCCATTCCCTCTAGCGAGGAGGCTTGAGTCCCAGCAGTGAGGTTGATAATGCTATGCTATATGTCTGCAAGGTTTCATAGGATTTCATACAAGGAATTTTTGAAATCTTTTGTTTAAATTCTATTGGTACCTTTTCGTTTGGATAAATGTGTGTTCACTTTTATACGGATTTGGTACTCGTATTTCGAAATGACTTTTATCGATTAGGTTATCAATTGTATAAATATAATTGTATAAATATAGTTTTGCAATTACTTATAGATCAATTTTTTCGCTAATATAAACTAGATGAGACTGGTGGACTACCCTAAAAGAAAGCACCAAAATCAACTCAGAGGTCAAAATATCTTTTGAAGTTCATTCACTAAACATTAATGATCAAATGTTATAAGAACAATGCAAATAAGTGTCTCAAATGGTCTTTTAGGGAAAGAGCCAACTACACAGATTTGACTGTCCAGTCTGTGCAAGCGTTTGTGTGTATTCATGTTGCTTAACTAAGGACTACTAAGGAGCTGAACGTTTTAGGGCTCATTTATTGATATGACAATAGTCTGACTAGAAGCATCTCAACCCAGTTCTGCAAATCTTTTCAGAACTGGTTAAATATTAAAAAAAAACTGACAAAAAATTAAAGGTCGAATCATATACTGGATCCATGGTATTCCTTTATGGTACGATGTCAATGACACGCTGTATAATTATTGATATAATCACTTTCTTTTGTAGCTGTAGGAGCTTCTCAAAACCCATGCGCTGAAACCTTTGCGGGACACATTGAGTTTTCGGAACCCGAATCTCGAGCCATAGCTAACTACGTTAACGCCATCAAGGAGCAAGGCAATATGGTCTACTACTTCGCTTTCCATTCGTGGTCTCAAATGGTGCTGGTTCCTTTCAGCCATTTAGAGGGAGCTGCTGTGTTGGAAGCTCCAAATTATACTGATATGGTAAGCAAATAACGTAAAAAATAGTACATTTATACATATTTGATACAAGAAAGTAAACCGTACATGGTGGAGATCCCACCTAACTTAGCGGTAAGGACGCCCATTGTTACACCTTAGTAATTTTAAGCTCCTTATATACCTAATTGTATTTATGGTGTACCTACAATAAAGAGTCAATCTATCTATTTATCTATCTATAAGTTCAAATCGTTTAAGAACACATTCATTACGCGTACAGCTAAAGAGCGGAATTTCCTATCGGAATCTGTGTTTCCTGATAGCTACAATCTAGGAATCTTTAAGTACATAGTAAATAGGTTACTTCTTGGCAAGCGTGCTCCATCGTCCACTACATTATCACTTACCATCAGGTGAGATATACTCACTCTTGATTTAAAAACCCCTTCACCTAAGAGGTTGCAGCTATCAGGAAACACAGACTCTGACAGGGAATTCCACTCTTTATCTGTACGGATAATGAATGAGTTCCTAATACGCTTTGTACACATGGGTATTTTGTAGATATTATAAAGTGATAAGAACTTCAGTAGTGCGTGAATGTCTTAATCATTGCAGTCTTTTGATTAGATTATCGCCATTACAATATTGTTTAGAGCCGAAGGACTTGCTCTACAATGACCAATTTATAATGTAACGTCTATCTATAGATTTCATTTTAATTGCATAAAAGTACACATTATTATCCGTTTATTCCATTTTTAAATATTTCTATAAAAAAAAAAAACATTTAAAATTATACAAAATAGTGTCCCACCGGTATCGGGAACAGGGTCCAAGCTACCGGCGGTCAGGGCTCCAGAGAAAGGAATCTCCTAACTATACGAGCCGTGTCCAAGGGTATCGCTTTCTGAATCAAGCCCTTGATCCAGCCGCCTAACGAGAGCCTCCTAAGGTTTTGGCCGAGGCTCTTGGCTATTAAGCCATTGGCCGTCACGACTATCGGAAAAAGTACACATTATTATTTATCTTGTAATAAATTTAGTATGTTATTGTGTTATTAATTTTATCATTTTATATTTGGTGTATTATGTTTTATGATATTTTTTTTACATTACGTTAATTTATTGACATTATTATAATTATATTAAAGCTTATATACAGACTAAAAATAATAATAGGTACAAATAGATAGAAAAAAAAACTCATAGGGCATCAAAAATTTCATCCACTTTGATGCCAATGGGAATGGCAATGGTATGGCAATGCTGATTCGTTGACCAAAGAAAAGCCCAGCCCTCTGGTCATGCGAAGAGCCAACCAGCCGTTTGCTGGTATCTTGAACCACTCTATGAGCTCTCGGACCTCATGGCCCTAGTATTTCAATCAACCCCAAACGACTCAAACATATAACTACCAATAAGATTATTGTATTTACGCCGTTTGAGGTTTTCAATTTCAGCAGCCACCCTATTACATAACAGCTCGTTGTACCCATACTTACGTTTCATCATTAACTTTAGATATATTTGATATATCTACCACCCTAGCCAAGGTACTATCGTTTCGTTAAGGTCAACCACGAATAGGCCACGCTTCCGATTCCTTTGTTCTGACAATGTGTCTTGGCATTGAGATTTCGTCAGAACAAAAGAATTGGGGGCATGGCCAACTCAAAGCGTTCGACGTTAAAAAAACGTAAACTATAGTAATTTGGCTAGGTGACTGTATCATAATATATTATTTTCAATATTTTAACTGAATTTATAAGAGTATCTATAAATGTTAAACAAGTATTTAAGCGCTACTACAGTTTAACATTGAGAATTATTATTTTTCAGTACGAAATCGCCATCAGAGGAATGGACAAATTGAAAGCTAAACATAATACCGACTACTTAGTTGGTACATCAGCTGATATTTTATGTAAGTCTTCATATAGTATGAATTCATGAAAAAATCATACCATATCATATTTGTTACTACTGTAGATGTGAGCTTGTGGACGAAGAGCAATAGGTAGCCCGCCATCCGATCGAGGGGTAACCATTTAGAGGTAGCCTGAATCATCGAAGTTGCTCAGTGTATCAAGAGAACATCAAAGAGATGTCAGCCCTTAGGGGCCCAGCAGGGCTATGGGTTGACTTCCAACAGGCCACCCCGGGGTCCTGGAACTCTGATTTTGAAAGGAATTTAAAAATGCTTATTGTTGCATCTATAAAAGAAATATGTTCTCGTAAATTCTTTGTCTTGTTCTTGCTTTAAATTGGCAAAAAATTACTATTTACCGCCCGAAAGAAAAAGTCTATTAGTAGGCGTATTTTCATTTAGATTTTTTTTTGTAACCTTTGACAATATTATGGACTCTGCAGACATATTTTTCATTTCAGTTTAATTTTTTGTAATTATTTCGTCCTTTAGTACCTGGGTCTACGCTGTCCATCTTTTCTTTCCTAGAACCAAAAATTCGAAGACTTGTGACATCCACCAATCCGCACTGGGCCCGCGTGGTGGATGAGGCCTGTGTCCCAATAGTAGGAACATTAAAAAGGCTGATAATGAATGAACATTTTATTTTATAAAAGCCTAACAACACCAAGTCTGATACCATATTATTTTCATATCCCCAGATGAAGTCAGCGGTTCCAGTTTCGATTGGGTCAAAGGAGTAGCAGAGGTTCCAATAGTCTACCTCTTCGAGCTTCGAGACAAAGGAGAATTTGGCTTCCTTCTTCCTACTGAACAGATTATACCAAACAATCAGGAGATCATGGCTGGTCTTATTGAAATGGAGAAGGTGACCAGAGGAATGGGATATTACCAAATAGACAATTACAGTTCTGGAGGAAGATTGGCTTTCAGCTTTGTTCTGTGTATTCTTGGTTTATTTGTTGCTATGATGTAAATTATTAAAGATTTTAATGAATGCTATTGGGTTGTTTTTCTTTTATTTTGATTTTGGTAAAATGATGCCGTGTTATGTTGAATGTCAATTTTTTTTCCAAATTCATGTTATTTTAATTTAGGTTAACTCAACTTCTAAGAAAATCTATCCACCGTTAGCGTAGACTTATGGGCGACAAGTAATAGGTAGCTTGTTGTCCGACAATCCAGTAATCGTCCAGACCAAATCTGAGTCGACGGAGCGTAGTATTCCACGCGCACCTTAAGGGATGATTCTCATTAGAACGTGCTGTGCCCGGGGCGGGGCCCAGACGGGGCCCGGACGGGACACGGTTTTAATCTGTTTCATATATTTTGTATGAATCAATTTATATTACACAGTGCATTATCCGTGTCCCGTCCGGGCCCGCTCGACGCACTTCAATACCACGTTTGTTGCATGGTCCCGCCCCGTTCCCTCCACGTCCCATCGTAATCAGAACATTTTTCGTGCTGCGTCCGAAAATAAATTGCGTAGCACGGACGGGCCCCGGCTCGTCCACGCCCCGGCCCTGGCACGGCCCACTCTAATGAGAATCATCCCTAAGAGATGTTTTATTTTTATGGTGGGGAAAAATCATCCAATAACGAATCCCGCTCTTGGGCGAAGTGGGAAACAGTGTCAGACTCTTACTGACTAAACACCTCGCCCCGTTCCTTCTTTGCCCTCCGCACTGGGGTCCAAGCCTTTCTTTCAGTAAGAGACATTGGGCCCCAGTAGGTTTCGAACCTTTTGCAGAGTTCCTACGGTTATGCTGACAACTCCTTGAGGCGCGCAGGACCTTAAGAGGTGTTAGAAATATAGCTCAGAAATGTGTATACTCGTATGAGCAAATGTTTTTTAGGTTACTCAATATCATGCTCCGATAGCAAAGATACCTGAAATACATAATCATGAGATTTTTTATACTGGAAGTATATATTCCTTAAAGATTTTGTAATTCAACGCAATTAAAGTCATTGCCAGAAACTAGAGAATAATAAACATACATTAAAAATATATTCAGCCATCTTTATTAAAAAGGGCACAAAACATTTATTTTATTGAAATTAAATTAAGATATTCAGAATCAGAAAACAATATTTGATTCAGAAAAAAAACCAATTTCGAATATGTACATTTACCTCAATTTGCAAAAATATGTTAGTTATGTAATTTCCAATAAAGACGGAAGTATTGAAGTAATCGAGTCGAGGCTTCAAAGTCTTGACGATCAACGCTGAGTGGTTTCCTACTGGTTGCATTTCGGGGAGTGTGTGTCGGAATTGCATAATTTAATTCCGCCTAGCCCTTTCCATCATTGGACCTCCAGACATACGCCATTGAGCCACTGGTACATGGTGGACATCCCACATATAACTAAATACAAAACGTTTTGGGAACACTTTCATTATGCGTACAGCCAAGAAGAATTCCTTGCCGGAGTCTGTGTTTCCTGATGGCTATAATCCGGGAATCTTTAAGTCAAGAGTGAATAGGTTACTTCTTGGTAAGCGCCCTCCATCTTCGACCGCATCGCCGCTTTCCTACAGGTGAGATAGCGGTCAAGCGCGAACCTATAATAAAAAAAAAACGATGTAAAAAGCTGCTTTTAGAAAAACAAACAAAAGCATTTCAACTCAACTCTAATTACCCGCCATCTGGAACCAACCCCACTTGACATAAAGACACATACCAACCCTTCTGTTATTAAAAATACCCTTCCTGCCAAGGATAGAACGGTAAACAATAATAAACGAGTCGTCTCAATGTAACGCGCCGACGAAATCACATGACACGTATCACACACAAATCATAACGGGTGTAACAGGGAAAGACGTGGAGTAGACATTGAGAAAAAATATTTGAGGATAGATGCGTATACGTGTGGATGGATAGACTGGGAGAGGGCGACAAAGGAAATATGGATGGATTGTGTGAGGAGTGATATCAAAGACATGGGAGTACGAAATAGCGTGACAAAATACGTTGGCCTCAAGTAATATGGAACAAAAGCAAGCAAAAAGATAAATAAAGCAATTGTTATACACTCAAAAAACAACCGAAAATTGTGTTCCGCGCAGCAGCGGCAGCACACACGCACACTTTTTATTCATTGTGCATTTCACTACTAGTCAAAATTATAGAAAAGGGATAGAATAATAAATTCAACAAGAAAAAAAGAGACAGCTAGTTGTCTTTGCTTTAGCTAATTAATTACTCGTGAATGTAAACTAAACAGACATTATTATGGCCACCAGGATCAGACCAGGCCAGGCCAGGTCCTAATCAATACCTTTTCGAGTCTTCACGATTGCGTGCTCATGACATATAATAAAAATAAAATAAAAAATCCTTTTATTTCTTGCATTAAAACAGGGATTTAAAATAAACTAAGAAAAAGAAAAGATATTTAAAGTTACATTAATGTTTAAAAAAAAATCTCATGACATATATGATCTGATAAACTCTTGAGCTCCTTCACACACCTATTATATTTCTATTATGTCTCTAATTACTGTATTCAAAAGCTAATAAAAATATAATATAATTATTAAGAAAATAAATTAAATATTATCAAAATATAAATATTATCATTGCGGACAGCCTGATAACTGTTGCGTTTATAAATTCAATATGTACCTGCCGGGACAAGACTATAAAATCTTATCTATAGTTAAAAATAATAAATATCGAAATTAAAATATCTATTGGCTTTTTACTTTTATAAAAAAAAAACTTCTGTCATTATGTACACAATAAAATTTCTATCAAAAAGAGCAAAAAAATATAAAACAAGGTGTCTCGACATATTTTTCTGTAAACGGTACATATTCAATTTATATGATAATATTTGGTAATGATCCCCTTTTCATTGTTTTCCTCTCAAACGTTGCGTAAAATTAAACCGTTTAGGACAAGTACCGTCACATGCATTCATGAACGCTGAAAGGTTAGCAATATTAAAATAATAATCTATACAAATATATAAAAGCGAAACTTCTCACTCACTGATTTATCACGAAATCTCAGATACTATCACACCTACAAACTTAAAATTTAGCACGTTCTTTATAGAGTGTAGAGCAGTGGTGGCCGAGTCGTAAAGGCCCCGACTTACGAGTCGTAGGTCGTGGGTTCAAGCCCAGCCAGGCGCATTACTTTGTGTAATTTATTTCATCACCACTGCTCTCAAAAAGGTGAAGGAAAACATCGTGAGGAAACCGGCATGTCCTAGAACCAAAAATTCGAAAACATGTGACATCCACCAATCCGCAATGGGCCCGTGTGGTGGATTATAGCCCATTCCCTCTCCTAGAGAGAGGAGGCTTGTGCCCCTGCAGTGGGAACATTAAAAGGCTGATGATGATGATGATGATGATTATAGAGTGTAGACCTCCGCTAAGAACGGATTTTGAGTCAGTAAGTCAGTCCAAGGGTGGGATTCGTCATTCAATGATTTTTAGCTACCATAAAAAGCACTCTAAAGGCTACTGGAGGACATAGGTGGACATAGTCTGTAAAAGTTTGACACGCCTTCCCACTTCGTCCAGAACGGGAGAAGTCATTGGATAATTTTTACAAGCCGCATTGTATACGATTAAGTTTTGAAGATATGTGCCAATACTGGTAACACACATGCAATTTTTTTTTTATTAGAGCTTGGATGCCTTCCTTAGGAATTGGCAAGAAGTAGCTCAAGACCGAGAACACTGGAAAGAATGTAGGGAGGCCTTTGCCCAGCAGTGAAACAGTATGGGTAATAGTAATGAGCGCTAAAAGCTTTGCTCAATAATAAATATTATATGCACATAAATAAACGTCTAGTAATAAATATCAAACACAGAATTGCAAGGAAACTTAACTGAAGCAAAACTAAATTCTAAAATAAGAATCTGAACATCCCAGACTACCCTTCTTCACATTCATCAATCATTTCAAAGTCGTTAATGAGTCGAAACTAAACATTACTTCGAACCAATTTAGTGAATAACCACTACATTTTGACCTCTCATTCCAAATATAATATTAAGTCCTCAAAACTTTTTTATACTGGTCGACCAGTGTAACCAGATTGTTCGTTCAACGTTAAATGGGAAAGTCGTGAGGTCTAACTTCAATGGTCGTCTTGTTAGTTAAAAATAGCTTATTAACACAGTTAATGTCTAAACGTATTATAATACTAATAAATAACTGGCACACTCGTTTATTAGGGCTTTAAAATTTTATGCTGGAATAGATTTTTTTTTATTTTTAGGGTTCTGTGGATAAATAATGAAACACATGATGTATCGTTGTGGTTATAATAAGTAATTTAAAAAAAAAAACATTATACATTTAAGAGCTTTATACGAGTATTCATTACGTCTGCAAGTTTTTTTTACTAGTAAATCATTAAATGACTTCTGTTGTAGGTAGGGAGCTATAGAACATATAAGACTTACTGACTAAAAACCCTTTAGTGTCCCCCGGTTGCCCTTGGGATTCTAAGGCCATGGTTACTCTCTCTTAAAAAAAAAACACGGGCTCGATCCGAACAGCCTGATGGCAAGCTAACCATTGCTTATCTCGCAAGGCAAACCCTAAGGTAGCCGGATCGGAAACCTGAACTACTTGCCTAGAGGTACCTATTACTTTGAGCTGCCAACACATTGTTTTTTAATTGATATAGACTAGTGCTTGACTGCGATCCCACCTGATGGTAAGCTGGCAAACTGTTCGCGTCCCTCAACGTACGCGGTATAAATCATGAGGCAAAACGCTTAGTCCAGACCGAAGATGTCACAACAACGTAAGGGTGGATATTAATTAGTTCATTAAGCCCTAAGAGGAAACTGGTGTCTGCACACTTATTGTCTTTTAATTGTGTCTGTAATTACTTTGTTCGAAAGGTTAAACTTTATAATTACATTTTTCTAGAAAAAAGTACCTAGCTTTATCCAATAACAGCATGTAGAAGAAAATATTCTCGTATAAAATATGAAAAAACTGAAAACAATATTTAGTATGCAAATCTTAGGGGAAATTCCGCGAAGAATTTTCATTCAATCTTGAAGCAAGTCTTTGCTTATTACAAGTAAATCTATCTGAAGACAGAAAAAATTGTATACGGAACCATTAGTTACTTTATGGAGACTGACATAATCTATTTATATTATAGTATAAAAGGTAGGTTATTTGTTATAATTAGTATTTTATACTGACCATCAAAGGGCATTGTAACCGGATTTTGTTCCCATACTTTTATTTTCATATTCATTTATGATATATAGCGTTCTAAAGCGGGAATGTCCATATCCCGTTAGGGCTACGGCGACACATATTTAATGATGAAATAATGAGTTTTTAGTTGTTAATGACATTTGGAAAATTTAATATGAAAAATATGTTATGGTATTTTAATTCTGTGGCGGAAGTTTGTTTATGACTAGCTTTGCTAACGGTTCCGCTTGCATGAAAGTTGGTTTCTCCATACAAAATTGTAGACTTCCATTTCAGATATGGGAGTCTAGAATAATAATAAAAAAAAATAGAAAAGATGGAAGAAATAGAATAATAAAATGGGGGAATAGAATGGGAGTCTAAATAATAGTATAGGATAGCCAATCCTATATTTTAAGACAGATTTTATGATTGCCTAGCTTTGCAACAAGAATGAAGACATGCGTAAGAGAACCAAGGTTACCGAAATAGCTCAAAGAATCGCCAAACTCAAGTGACAGTAGGCAGGGCACAGTGTTTGTAGAAAGGATGGTTGATGGAGCCAAAGGTTCTCGAGTGGCGACCGCACAATATAAAACGCAGTGTTGGAAGGTCTCCTACTAGGTCAACCGATAACCTGGTGAGAGTCGAGGGAATGCGGTGGATGTGAGACGCTCAGGATTTTTTTTTGTGGCGACACTTCGGTGAAGTCTATGTCCAGTGTGAACGTCCTACGCCTGAAATGATGACGATGAATATAATGGTGATTATTTCTTAAGATTTGGTTTATGGTAGGATGAATCTCGCCCTTGGCTGAAGTGGGAAATAGTGTCAAACTCTTACTGACTTTAGTCAGTCTGACAAACTATCCCGTTCTTACCTTGCCTTGATCCCAGAACCCCGATAATACACTTTCGCAACAACCCTTGGTCCCAGGAGTGCTTAAGATTAGGTACGCTTCCAATTTTATTTACTTCTCACAATTAATGAAACAAATTGAAACTAGAAACTATGTTATGTATCTATAATGATTAATATATAACAGCCAAATATACCGAGACATAATATCGTATAAGATATCTTAATCTCGGGCAGAATTTCCGAGAATTTCGTGCCAAGCATTTCAGTCGATACGGTTACTATAATTGAGTCTAGACGATCCACTATGAATGCCTAAGTGGCTGTTCCTATTGGTACTGCTATATTCAATCTTGATAATAATAATCGATACGTCTAATTTGATGTTACTTAGGATTATTTGATTCAATACATGGTTCGGTTTTTGTGCCTTAAATAGAATATCGTGAATGCTTACAATGGGCCTCAAAGTTACCCGAAAGGCAATGGCAAGAGCAATGCTCGAAGTTTCCTTGCGTGATTGAATCAAAAATGAAGATATCCGCAAGAGAACCTAGGTTACCGACATAAAACAAAGAATCGACAAACTTAAGTGATAAGGCAGAGCACATTGCAAGTAGAACAGATGGCCGTTGGGATCGAAAGGTTCTGAAATGGCGATCGCGTACCACGACGACCGACGCACCGTTGGAAGATCTCCCACAAGATGAATCGATGACATGGTCAGGGTTGCTGGAATCCGATAGATTCGAGACAAACCGGACTGGTTGTTGTGGCGACGCTTGGGGCAGGCCTATGTCCAGCACTGGACATCTTTTGGCTGAAATGATGATGAATTATGACGATCAAATAAAATGTTAGTCGATGAGAATCCATTGCAATTACACTTTCAGAAATAAGTCAGCTAAGTAATATGGCTAGACGGTGAGTTACCCATTGCTCGTCATCCGCAAACGACGCCTACGATGACTAGATTTCGTGGGAAGCGGCACTTGTCATTTCTGGACCATAACTTGAAGCCGATTGCCACCGCCAGTGGAATTTAAGCCTACTGATGAAATGTGTGCTATAGGTATATATCTACTTATACCTTCATGGAATATGGACTCGATATTCGCCGCACTAATTAAAAACGGAAGAAGGATTTTTGGAAAATTGAGTTAGTCATAGATTGGGATTCGTCGTAATGAGCTTTGTGAAACCAGACAAGTGCTAGTCGTACTCACGCATTGAGGATTCCGTTCAAACTAACTTATGTAAACCATTCATTTTTCAGAATCGAAAAACAAAATTTTAGTATTCAGATTTATTCTTATATTTATACTACAAGATCAACTCCATGCCAAACTTCAGGGTTTTTTTTTTCTTTATTTATTAATTTCTGAATTAATACAAGTAATCGGTCCAGTGGAGATGATGCAAATCATAAACTTATCAGAAAAAAATGCCCTACAGAAAATACCTTCTGAATTTCGATTTCTTAAGAGTGTCGAAATTCACGTTTTCTGCTATGTAAATGTCAGCAACTGTTTTTTTAACTTGTAAGTTTGATTCTTTCACAACTTCTAGAGACCTAGAACTTAGGTATAAATGGCATTTTCAACTCGATACTACGTGGTACTTACTGTGGTATAGGGTACTAGCTTTTGCCCGTGGCTTCGCCCGCGTGGTATTGGTGTTGGGGTTGGGGTTTCCGGGATAAAAAGTAGCCTATGACCTATTCTGGAGTGTATCCTATGCCTGTGCCAAATTTCATCCAGATCCGTGCAGCCGTTTTGGCTTGATTGAGTAACAAACATCCAAACATCGTAACTTTCGCAGTTGTAATATTAGCAAGATTAAAATGAAAGGGTAAACGACAAAACAGAAGGGGTAGAAGACAACAGTAAATCAAAATAAGTCCTGTTTTGTTCACACTGCCCCAATTCTTCGATTTGACAATACGACGTTACGTCACAACAGTCATGGCAATCGATCCTATTCTCATTTAGAACGCGTCGTATCCTGCTGTTTTAATAACCGTGGCAGATATTATTTTACACTAGGTTTTGCCCGCGGCTTCGCCCGCATGGTATTGGGGTTGGGGTTGGGGTTTTCGGGATAAAAAGTAGCCTATGACCTATTCCGGAGTGTATCCTATGCCTGTGCCAAATTTCATCCAGATCCGTGCAGCCGTTTTGGCTTGATTGAGTAACAGACATCCAAACATCGTAACTTTCGCAGTTGTAATATTAGCAAGATTAAAATGAAAGGGTAAAAGACAAAACAGAAGGGGTAGAAGACAACAGTACCCTCCTTCTCCAAGGTCAAAGTGCAACAATTAATTAATTTCTGAAAAACCTATTCACTGTACTTAGTCCGTAATTCATAAGTCTTAACAATACACAAAAGTTAGAATACAAATTATACGAGAAACTTTGTAACGTAAATTATTTGTCAACGTACCAAGTTTGCTTACAATTTGCGAACAAAACATCTTAGATAAGACATAGGACATCATTTTCATTTTGTAATTAATTTCTCTTGGATATTAATACTGTGTTTTTGTATTTAACGGGTTTATGCTGTATGGAACCAAGATAATTTTCTACAAAGTTATTGTATGCAACTAAAAAATGCATCAGCTTTGGGTTTATGATGCTTTTTTTCAAAAAATCATCCAATGACGAATACTGCCCTTAGGCGGAGCGGGAAATAGTGTCAGACACTTACTGATTAAACAACCCACCCCTTTCCTTCTTAGCCTTCATACCAGGGTCCGGCCTTCCTTTCAGAAGCCGGACCGGGGCCCCAGATTCACGCAATTGTATTGTCTGTGGGGCTATAGAAGATGTCCTAGCATATATCCCAGCATTTTAGCCTCGCCTTTAACATTAAGGTGGGGCTAGAATGCTATATATATAAAAGAAGGAACTGACTGACTGACATATCAATGCACAGCCGAAACTACTGGGATAAGGAGAGTGAAATTTTGCACAGGGTTTCCTTTTATGAGCCAGGCGAACACTAAGAAGAATACACGTGTCCAAAGTTTGTGCGGAAACCTATTTTTATTTATTACAATTTAGTGTGTAAGTTTTTGAGTAGAATACTAAATAACATTTTTTTTTTCTCTCATGGTACTATACTTTATAACTTCATCCACGCTTACCAAGATAGATATAGCGAAGTTCTTGACACTCGCTGACTATAGACTTCAAGATTGTTTGACAAAATGTGTCGCTTCTTCAGACAGCCTCCTTTAATTATAGTCTGGATTTATTAAAAGTTTATCTGGGAGTTTATTTTATAAGCGTAAGAGATGCTTATAAGATAAAATGTAACTTATTTCCCTAAGAGTTTTGACAATTTATTAATACTTTTCAAATTATTATTAGAATTTTGTTTTGGTTTACGTCTAAAAACATAGCATTAATTTTCACAAAAAGACGTGTAAGCGAATCTTCTAACCATTATAAAATCACCTAGAATAGTGTAAAAGTAACAAAAAGGCTGACTCCAACCGCATACCGAAAGACGTAGCGTTGGAAGGCCTCCCACAAGGTGGACTGACGACCTGGTCAGGGTTGCTGGAATTCAATGGATGCAAGACGTCCACTGTTGGACATAGGCCTCCCCTAAACGTCGCCACAACGACCAGTCCTGTGTGACTGGTCGTTGTGGCGACGTTTAGGGGCGTTTGAGAGCAGTGGTGGCCGAGTGGTAACGGCCCCGACTTGCGTGTAGTAGGTCGCGGGTTCAAACCCAGCCAGGCGCATTACTTTGTGTAATTTATTTCATCACCACTGCTCTCAAAACGGTGAAGGAAAACATCGTGAGGAAACCGGCATGTCCTAGAACCAAAAATTCGAAGACATGTGACATCCACCAACCCGCACTGGGCCCGCGTGGTGGATTACGGCCCATTCCCTCTCTTAGAGAGGAGGCCTGTGTCCCTGCAGTGGGAACATTAAAAAGGCTGATGATGATGATGTCCAACAGTGGACGTCTTTCCGCTGAATTGATGATGATGATGACTCTAAGTAGAGAACAAGCCATGTGATTGATTAATAATAATAAGATGGCAGTTGTAGTGGCCATCTCCTTCTAACCTAACCTGTCCAAGTCCGGGTGCTTCAAGTCCCGAACTCATTCTTGCATCTTAAGTTTTCTGTGCCTTTTTAATAAATAAATTAGTGTCGGGAATAATACGGAACAATTAACAAAGATTGAATGACATGACAAAAATAATAATATCAAAATGGTTGCCTACAATCTGTAGTGCACTAATAATAATAAAGAGTCTGTTGCGAAACCTAGTCTGTAGAAGAGATTGGCTCAATTTACCTACGTATTTTTTTTTTATTTCCAAATAGGCTCGCGTTTGACCACAATCTCACCTGATGGTAAATGATGATGTGGTCGACGATGGAGCACGCTTGCCTAGAAGTAACCTATTCACTCTTGACTTAAAGACCCCTAGGTTGTAACTATCAGGAAACACAGACGCCGGCAGGGAATTCCACTCCTTGTAAACTATACGCATAATGAATGTAACGCTTCCTAAAACGCTTTGTACATATGTCTCCACCATGTTGGTGCGTAACGCTGTACGTCTGGCCGTCCGATGATGGGAGGGACTACGACGTAGCTCCGGGTAGCCATTTTATATTCTAAATCACTGATCGGACACCATCACAGTATTTACAAGCGTTACAGAAGCGTTTCGTTGCAACCGATTGTCTTCTAAATAAAATATTAAGCTATTAAAAGAAAGAAAGAAAAATAATTCATTTGGTACAGCTCAAGCCACAAACACAATAATTAGGTAACACAAAAAAATTAAAAACAAACAAGTAACAAAAACATAGTTGGCTGCACCAAGATAGGTCTAGTTCAGCGTGCGAAGCAATTAAAACAGTACGAATTGAAAAGTTTTGTACACCCAGAACTACTATTTTCAAGCTATAGACATATTTTATTTGTTCCGACGTGATTAAAACATGTACAATTAGTGAAAACAAATTTTATTAATAAAAAACTCAACAGTAAACAAACTTAAAAGTATAATTCACTAGCTTTTGCCCCCGGCTTCGCTCCTGCCAACTGAAAAATGTGATAAATGAAAAACCACTCAACTGATTTTGTGCAAACTTCACATAAACTATCTACTAAATAGTTCAAACAAAGC
Organism: Mythimna loreyi; assembly: GCA_029852875.1. Taxonomy (NCBI): domain Eukaryota; kingdom Metazoa; phylum Arthropoda; class Insecta; order Lepidoptera; family Noctuidae; genus Mythimna; species Mythimna loreyi. The sequence goes on along the minus strand of CM056796.1, from coordinate 17,670,330 downwards.
CTAAATATTTTTTTTGGATAGGTGAGCCCGTTCTTGAGTTATAAAATAACAACGAAAATTGCCATTGCTTTTATAGGTATACAGGGTGTCACTGGGTGTAAGAATAACGATTTTATACAGGTAAAAATAAAAAAACACACTACTTTTTTTTTCAATAATTTGCAAAAAAACGACAAAAAATTTCGCCACTAGGGGGTCCAGAATCATGTGCTGGATTCAAGATATTCGTTTGTGGTACGATGTCAATGACTCCCTGCATATTGATTGACAATCTTAAAATGAACGATTCAACAAAAATAACTGTAACTTGACGAGGTGTAACAGTTTTGTATGACAAATAAACAGACATTAGTAAAACTATAGCTATAATAACAAACTGGACTGAAAAGCTTTCAAAACAGGCGTGTGGTCGAGCGTATACATTTTGCTGAGAAAGACTTTTAGAAGATACGATGTCATTTTGTTTTTAAAAATATTTTTAAAGTTTATTTCTTCACCAAATAGATCGTGCGGCGGAAAAAATGTGCAAAATATGGGGACCATATTCTGTGCATAATTTTGAAGAAGCATGCAGATTTATATCTTGTTAAAATGGAAATTAATAAATTAAAATGTCCAATACCTAGGACATTTTACTTCCCAGTGGTTATGTTTTATTTTTTCATTTGACTACATATTAACTTTAATCATAAAATAAAATTAAACACTGTCATTGAAACAATAATTTAAATGATGACAAAGCTATTTTTCTGTGCATATCAAAAGGCAAGATGTCTATTTATCTCATTTTTATTTTATTTGCGTAATATTTAATTATATGTATCTTGCCTACGTGCATTATTATTTGATAAATCCAATGTCTAGACTAAATAATCAGATTTAAGACCATAAATTATCTAGCCTTCAATATTCTGATTAAAAAGAATAAGATTATACTTGTAACACAACTTTGTACCCATAGATAATTTTAAGATTTCAGATCCTCTTTAAGGTTGTATGCAAATAGTTTTAAGGTTACTTTATCATTTGATTCTAATTTTTTTTTATGGTTAAATAAAAAAAAAATATTGAAAAAAAAATAGTGCGGTGAAATAATTTTTGTGAATGATTGTTAAAATGTTCATCTATGAAATTAACTTTAATAAAAGCTTGTAAAAAAACTTTAACGAGGCACTAAGCAATTTTACTACATACATCATGACCCTAGAATATAAAAGGCAATTGGAGGAACACAGGTATAGAGGATAGATTTTAGCGGGAGGAGTTGTTTAATAATTTCCCAATTCAAAAAAGAAAAAATGTGGTTTTTGCGATTAGTGATTTTATTTTTACGTACCTATTCTTCTTATCAGAGTTGCATCGGTAAAGACGGAACCCAGGTTAAGAAAGTGATTACAGTATGGCCCTTGGATCTTGGCTAGTCCGAAATTAGCTCAGCGTATTTTAGCATTTGAAAACTCGTAAAAAAATTAATGGTTTAAACAAATAAATGCAATTTTCAGTTTTTATTGCTGTTAAAAACTGTTATTGCCATTTTTTTTTTGACGTGACGACGTCTTAAATTAGGTTGCGGCTGGGAGTCACTTATGAAAAAGTGTAACGCTCGGTAACGTTACGATGAGTCACCGAACGAGAGAGAGGCCCGACTGCATGCAATGTTTTAGTAAACAAAATATATTTCTATAGTTAAAATTTGTGCAATTCTTATTTTCATTCAATTCCTTGTTCCTATTGTGCAATTTAATTATATTCATATCAATAAATATTCTACCGAGAAAAAGACGTTGTCACGTAAAATCTTCGCCCGTAAAACCGACTTTACAGGCAACCATTTTTTATCTTTATTTTTGTACGACTTGTCAAGCATTAAAATTCGCAGAGACTTCAGACTCGCCAAGATTCGACGGTCGTTCTGTACTTTGCGAAAGAGATTCGGAAATTTAATTATTTATTTATGTAAGTTCGTACAGACTTGTCGGTGCGCGAGGCCGTCTTGAATTTCCTGTGATCATAGGGATTAGAGTCCAGGACCAATAAAAACCCGTGTTTTATTTAGTCCTGGACTCTTTAATTCAATAAGCCCCAAGAGGACACTGGTGTCCACACACCTATTGTCTTTTAATTGTGTCTGTAATAACGGTACACGAAAGTTTAAAGCAGTAGTAATGATTCTTTCTTCAAAAGACCACCTGAGACACTAATCTGTATAGTTCTCATATGATTTGACAGTTACATGTTTACTGTGTGGACTTTAAAAGAGACTTTGACCCCTGAGGTTGTTTCGGTGTTTCTTCTCAGGGTAGTCAGCTAGGAAACACTTGCTTCATCTAGTTTGAACTGACGAAAAAAAAAAAATTACGTGTAAAAGTGTTATTTTAAAACCTATTTTTAATAGTATTCATTCCTTCATTATTAATAGTAGATGACATAGCAATACTACCCGACTAATCGTATTACGTGTTACGACAAATCGTCACGTTTAAAAGACGCCATTTTAAAACTCATCTCAAATGTCATCGTTTGAGGACAACTGATGAAATGGGACGTCGTTCCCCCATCAATTATGTATGTTTGTTTGTCTTGTTTCTTTCTCCGCAACTCGGGGGGAAGTCGATCGGCTTCCTGTGTCAGAATAGGTGTTATGTGTGAGCTAAATGTTGTGCATCTGTCTTTTTATATTTTTGCTATTATTTTTGTTGTGCTCGAATGGATTTTTTATTGTGATAGATTGCAGTCTTTAACGTTACAGCTTCCGTTTAAGTTAATTTTAACAGAAACATTAAAAATTATCATTCAATTTTTGTTTCTACCATCAAACAATTCAAATGGCGAGTGTCCAATTTTACGCTGTTTAATACCTCTATGGTCCAGACCAAGCATTTGCCCCGTTGCTTATACCACGTACATTAAAGGAGGAACAATTTGCCCGCTGCAGAAATCCTATTAGATTATTAGTTTATTTCGGTATCATAAAATCTAGAGAGAATAGAATAGAATAATACTTAATTGTACACCAAAAAAAGTAACAATTTCACTGAAACTTATATAAATGGCGGTCTTATCTCTGACAGCGATATCTGCCAGACAACCTCAGGAATAGGCTCTTAATAAACTATTGTGCTTCACCATCAACAAATTTTTGCTTATCACCAATTAGATAGCGGTCAAATAGTAGTTGAAAACATTTAAAAAATACTATCTTCAATTTCACCATCGTGTATGACGTTAAAGTTTGACCATGTTTTGAAAACATGAGCCACACGTTAGTGTGCCCTAACTTATAAACCTGTATTATGGATTATTTAATTAACCACCGATGCTGCAGTTCAAGTAGTCGTTAACCTACTAGGCTTTTACCCAGTTTAACAAGTTTACCATCGTTAGGAAAAGAAGAAGTTAAGCTTTACCAAAAAACTATTATTTATCGTTGATAGCGTAACTGTGGGGGTGATATATAATATATGTATAATATAATATATTCTACAACTATCACACAACGCCATCTAGTCCCAAGCTAAGCAGAGCTTGTGTTATGAGTACTAGACTGATGTTATCATTATATCTTTTTGAGCCGTAATTTTAACCATTGCATAGATTTAGGCCTCAAGAGTTTAAATAGGTATTATTTGACAGTACGGTCGGTGCAGTGGTTGTATGACTGGCTACTACGCATACGATATCAGTCGCACGTTCCATTCTCTTTCGGTATAAAACATTTGTATTATACAGATAAGTGTTCTGGGTCTAGGAGTCTTATGTTAGTAAATTTACATGTTTGTATCGCAACCACGATACAGGAGTTATTTTTAGGTTAGGGTAACCCTTTTAAAAGTAAAGAAAGAAATTTATTTGGAGCAAGGTGCGATATTGGTGTACCTAACACCTGGTCGTTGAATAAAATTCTCGTATTTTTCAAAAGATCCATAAAAGTTAAAAGTTTTATAAAAAGTTACTCAAAGATTCGAAGCATTTATTTCAAATAAACCGTTACAGGCACTTTTGAAATGTCAAGAAGTCGGTCGGTCAGAAAAAAAAGTACATCTCTATGGAGAAGAATGTGCTAGAAACTCCATGGACACTCTTTTTAATCGTTTTATGTTTTACGAATATATAGATTACCTATTTTTGTTACTGTAAATATGTAATAAAAGTTTTATTGTCACTCGTTTATATTCAGCCAAAATAAAATGAAGTATATCTACACATAATTGTTACCATTGTTACTAAACATGGCTACTCCATTAGCTAGTCATGTCAAGTCACCCAAACCCATTGACAGATGATACCATTTCGGCCGGGAATCGAACCCAACACTAGGGGAACGTGCCTAACGATCCATATGATTTATTACTGTCATTATTCCACCTTGGTACTGAAACATAAAAAATGACGATTTGATTTTGAGCCATTATCACCTTTACAACCAAAGCTTAAGGGTTGATAGTTCGATGAAATTGTGAAGGATTTGTGTCGTTTTGGTTTTAAAGAATTGGAAGAAAGACCTTATAATGTGGGCAATGATTGCGTTTTTGAATTCACGTGGTAATGAAGCTTTTCCTATGCGAAATACATTGAATGGGGGTAGGCGGTAGACCAGTGAGCCATTTGTTATTGTAGGTAGAAACCTACATAAGTTTAAATATAATCAAAGAGTAATACAGAAGGCCACAAATAACTTGACTCGATTTTATTTAGTCTCTCACTAGTTATCATCATCATTTCAGCCGAAAGACGTCCACTGCTGGACATAGGCCTCCCCCAAGCGCCGCCACAAAGACCGGTTTCTGTGCGTCTTGCATCCATCGGCTTCCAGCAACCCTGACCAGGTCATCGGTCCACCTTGTGGGAGGCCTTCCAACGCTACGTCTTCCGGTACGCGGTCGCCACTCCAGAACCTTTCGGCCCCCGCGGCCATCCGTTCTGCATGCAATGTGCCCTGCCCATTGCCGCTTAAGTTTTTTTTTCGCTATGTCGGCAACCTTGGTTCTCTTGCGGATATCCTCATTTCTGATTCTATCACGCAAGGATACTCCGAGCATATAGCCCTTTCCATTGCCCTTTGAGTGATCTTGAGCGACCACGTTTCAGAGCCATAAGTCATCACTGGCAACACTAGTTATGTACTAAATAATTTTTTTTTTTAATATCTTAATTTAAAGTAAAGAAAAACAATAAATGTGTGTTTGCTTGAGGCTCAAGAGTTTAAGGAAAGAGTCACTTCGACATCATATTTGATAAGCGACACTAATGGGAAAAGACATTGACTTCTGTAATATAGGTTTCGATCTAGCTCAGAAGTCAGGGCTTTTTTTTAAGGTGGGCAAAAATTATCCAATGACGAATCTCGACCTTGGGCGAAGCGGGAAACAGTGTCAAACTCTTACTGACTAAACACCCCACTCCGTTCTTTCTTTGCCCTCCGCACTGGGGTCAAGCCTTCTTTTAGAAAGAGACGGGAACAGAGCGCGCCGTCGATGACTTGGACTTGATCCGGAGAGTTTCAGAAGTCAGGGCTTCGAATACAGTGTAATGTGTGATTTATGTGTCAATTAACTATTTGATTTGATCTTGACTCGAAATTTTAGCGGTGGGGGAAGCTTCTGTCACCCATAATTCCATACATTTTGACATGTTCGATCTACCCTCATTTTAGAAAATATTAATGTATGTAAGTGAAACGTGCAGTCCAATTGCAGTCGTCTGCACGCCCCGACTGCACGCCGTCTGTCTAAAACCTTAGAAAATCATTGAATTTTTTTAATGTAACATTTAACGAAAAATATAATGTCTAACGCAATAACCACGTTGATCCGCAAAAATTAAAATGTAGTCCACAACACGACCAAAATTTCTAGCTTTTTAAATTAAAAAAGTAATATTGATGCAAATTGATTTTAAGTTTTAATATTGTATTTTCTTTACAACGTCTTTTACTTGTGATTTGGGAGAATATATTAGAAAGCTACAAGTTTAGAATTTGAAATACATGTCTTTAGATTAACTTTTTTCAATTTTATTCCAAACAAGCCGCTTCGTCCGCGTGAAAGTAGGCAAAAGAAAAAGAAAAATCTGGCTAAGCGCGAGTCGGTATCGCATACTTAAGTTTCCGTACGAACTTATCTATAAAAAAAAGTTTTATTCCTGAATTAAGTTATGATTTTTTTCCGAATCGCGAAAAAAGTTTCTTTATATTCTTTATTGTGCATAAATTACAGAACAAAAAACAATAGCAAAAAAGGTGATGTACCTACACAGGCGAGCTTAACCCATATTTGGTTTTTTTTTTTTGTAACATATTTGTAATAAATTTTCAATCTTAGATTTTTCCTATATTTATGCTATAAGTCCTAATAATGTATAAGGGCTCGTTTTTTTCCTTTTGAAGTCCGGAACCCGAAAAACAATATAAGATCCAAAGCACGCTTAACTAAACTTATTCACACTCATATTTACTTAGTTTACCAAAATAATTTCACATCTTTTTTCTACAACCAAGTCTTCCTAACAGGGGCGTAGCTACCGCCGTATCTGCCTTATCAATTATACTGGGCCCCCGCCGTACAGGGGCCCCGACCTAGGCAAAAATTCGCAACATGTTATCCACAACCGTCTCATAGGGCATCTAAGCATCTGTAATAAAAATAGGTTTTTATTTTTATAAGGGGCCCCCGAAGGACTTTTGATATGGAGCCCCTGTGGGACTAGCTACGTCACTGCTTCCTAATTTAACCATAAGATAACAGAGGAATTTTAAAAATCCTGCTGCAAGTCGTATTTCTAGCCACAAATCACTACACATGCGCTTCACACCCCCAAGTGAAAGATTATATTTTTTTCACTAAAATTCTTGCATCGTCTTGGGACCACTAAAATGGCGCTCCAAGGTAATTATGTGAAACTTTGTTACTTCCTTTTCATACTTTTTTGTTACATTTTAATGGTTCTCTTGCTAATGTTGACAGTTTTGGTTTAGTTAATTAGTTTAGTTTTGGTAGTTTATAGAATAGTTTTGTGGAGCTGGGGAGAAAATGAATTGCAGGTGTAAATGGCTACTGTAGCAACTAAGCACTGAGTACTCCACAATCGCTGGGTTTTATTATGGTGTGAAATGTCATCTTACGACAAATCCCGCCTTTAGGTAGAGGGGGAAATAGTGTCAAACTTTTACTGACTAAATGACCCATCCATTTCCTTCTTTCCTTAGTTCCATGGCCTTGGTGTTACACTTTCACAACTACCCACCAAAGAGGCTGGAACCCTGCTGGGCCCCTACAGTTTGCTGACAACTCCTTGTGGCGCGTGGAAACAGAGTGCGCTGTCGACAACTTTTGGGTCAGTCCAGACGGTTACCGGATAAATGGTTAGGTTAGGCTGCCCATTGCCAGTCGTCCGCGAGTCCACGCCTACGATGGATTGTTGTTAAAATAGAAATAAAAAAGCCGGGCAAGAGCGTATCGGGTCACGCTCAGTGTAGGGCGACGTAGTTTCCCGTCCGTCACAAATTTCTCACAATGTTACAGAACCCAGTAGCCCATGTATAAATTAGTAATTATGGTTACGGTTTAATTTTGGACTGCGCGAACCGATGTTAATCTTTTTGTATTGATATCAAATTTTTTCTTTTGCTAAGACTATCCGCGGACCGACAGACAGACATGACGAAACTATAAGGGTTTCTTGATGACAATGGAACCCTAAAAAGCACATTTAACTCATAAAAAATTCTTCTAATACAAATTAAAGTTTATAGACAGGAAGAACGTAACTCTTTCCACAATTAGAACCGCCATTTCACAAAGAAGCTAACAGCCTTGTAGAATAGTTAAGGATTAATAAGGAATTGTTTCACATGAAACTATTCGGGATCACCGCAAGGATGCCAGAATTTTAGTCAGATTGAAGTTCGTCCGCCCGCATTGTTAGTGTGGGCGAAAGTTGCCAGATCCCGGCTTAGTTTATAAACTGCTTTAGGAATTAGATCACCACTATGTGGTAAGAATATGGTTTTGGTTCTGAGTTTCGGCATTTGTATGTACTCGTAATGCTTTTTGCATTGAAATTGGAATCTGTAGTTTACATTATCTATACGTCATCATCATCTCAGCGCCAGTCCCGGTTGCTACCTTGGCTTTCACCTCGGTGCCCGGGGTCCGCTTTCCAACTCAAACGCCTCCACTTCGCTCGGTCTTTCGCGTCCTTTGCCTTAAGCCCATTGGCACGCATATCGTCCCTTACGACGTCGATCCAACGCCTCTTAGGCCTTCCTCGTTTTTCGGGTCCCGGCGGCTGTGGCATGGCGAGGCATCTGTTACCCACGTAGTCTGCCGGTTTTCGTAAAACGTGGCTATACCAGCGTAAGCGACCCTCCTGCAGTTTATCCGCTATGTCACGGACCTGAAGGCTGCCCCAGATGCGGGAGTTTTTAAAATTATCTATACGTCTGATGAAGTAATTAGTTACCAATACTTAAACTCGTGATTTTTAAAGTAGGTAACAAACATCCAGTGACGAATCCCGCCCATGAGTGGGGCGGGAAACAGTGTCAGACTCTTACTGACTAAACAACCTACCGTTCCTAGCTCGCCATCTATACCAGGGCTAGAGCCTTCCCTTCAGACACGAACCCTTGGCTCCAATTGGCTTCGACCCTTCTGCAGGGTCCTTACGGTGACGTAATTAGTTCATCATCTTCATCATCAGCCTTATTAATGCACTCACTGCTGGGACACAGGCCTCCTCTCTAGAAGAGAATGGGTCATAATCCACCACGTGGGCCCAGTGCGATTTGATGGATGTCACATGTCTTTGAATTTTTGGTTCTAGAGCATGCCGGTTTCTTTACGATGTTTTCCTTCACCATTTTGAGAGCAGTGGTAATGAAATAAATTACACAAAGTAATGCGCGTCGCTGGGCTACACTCGTAAGTTGGGGCCTTTACCTCTCGGGGACCTCTGTTCACTGTGTAATTAGTGACCGATACTTAAACACGTGACTGTAATCATGATAACAAAATACTTTTACTATAGGCTAACTTGACATAGGCTAACGTACGGCTAAGTTTATGTGACCACGAGGCACCGCGCGGTACAAGATCAAAGTAAACAGTGATTATCATCTACATGACCGACCCGCGCTCAAGATCTTGCATACATGTGACGTCATGTGAACGCTCTAACCGCGTGGTGACGCGCGGCTTCGCGCGGCCATGTGAACTTAGCCTAAATGAACTGACTAGCAGCCTATACCTATATAAAAGCAAATTATACCAATCACTGTTTAATCACGAAATCTCAGAAACTATAACACCTTCAAACTTAAAATTTGGCAGGTGTAGATTCCTTATAGGGAGTAGACGTTCGCTAAGAACAGATTTTAAGAAATCTAAGTAAATTCCTAGAGTGGGCCATATCTATTTCTAAAAAACTAAATAAAAATAAAATGTTCTTTTTTGAATAAAAAGGTCTACATGAAGACATTTCTTTATAAATATCAACTCTGTACCTATTTTTTGCAAGCTTCTTCTTGTCGTGTATTCTGATGTGTGTAAATAAATAGTTGAATAAAAAAAAAAAGAAATAAAAATACTTAAAACAAAATAACAGAAATGACGTTTAAAGAAATAAAGAAAGAAAAAACGTTTATTTGCACTTCAGAAGCATAACAATATAAAAATTAAAAGCAAAAAACAAAAATTGAAAAATTTGTACGCACCTACACCATGTCCTAGATATAGGTTTTTTTAGGTTTATATAGGTTTTTCTATCGCTAAAGTAATTTTTTACTTGAAAACGAACAAAACTGCTAGCAAAATTTAGTGTTAACATAAAGCCAGTATTACAATCAATAACGATATCTAGCCGAATTTTAAAGCCACTGAACCGAACATTTTTCTTTTGGCCATTAAAATTGGGTCGTTCAAAAATCTGTTTATTTAATTGAGCGAACCAGCTTTTATTATTGGGCGTTAAACCAGATTTATTGGTGACATAACAATCGCTTTTGGGAAAATCTTAAATCATTTTAAATATTATGTTTTAAGTGAGAAAATTTACCAATGCCACTTGAGTGAGGCGGAAGATAGTATCACACTTTTGCTGAATAAAAACTTACTCCCGTTCAGTATTTGTGTTCCCGGTTCCAGCTTACGTTTTCACATTGCCCCATTGATGACCCCAGTAAGTCCTAGCTAAGCCACTATGATTTGCTGACAATTCCTTGAGGCGCGTGAGGAACGTTATGCGCCGCCGAGGACTTGGATTTCCAGTATCGGTCGGCAGTAGGACGGCGAGCTAACCATTGCTCGAAGCAAAGTTTCTGCTATGGTGACCGATCGATTGCCAGCGAGCATGGACAGCTCGAGACGTGGACAGTGCGTAATGCCTTCCACACGGGTCTCAAAGAAAAGTTAGTAAAAGCGTAGTGGGCTAGCGGGGCTGAAGCTTACTAGAGCCATAGGTTGACTTCCAAAATGGAAACCCGGAATCCTTCCCGGGTTTCCATATGCCATCCAAAGAAGAAATATAGGTGTCACTTTAGTCAGTAAAAATCTGAGTCGCTGTCCGACACCGTGTAAAGTATTACTTATAACATACCTATTTGTAAAATAAATATCATTTATCATCTGTCTATGATATATTATTATTATTATGTAATATAAAAGGAGGAACTGACTGACTGTCATATCAACGCACAGCTGAAACTACTGGGACTAGGAGCGTAAAATTTTGCACATGGTTTGCTTTTATGACGTAGGCGATCACTTAGAAAGGATTTTCCAAAATTCACTCCCTAAGGCAATCAAACGGGGGTCAAAAGATTTTATGGAAAAACCTGCTTATTTGCGAGTGAAGCTGCTGCCAGAAAGCTAGTTTACTAATATGTACATATTATTTTCAAATGTTATTGTGCTTTCAATTATTTGTTTATCATTTCGTATTACGGAAGATTTATCAACATGTCAGGAACAGGAGAGGTTTGTCAGAAATAATACGCTCCATTTGGTTATTGGGAATTAATCACAGTTATCTGTATAAAGGAAATCCTTATTCATGAATACTGGGAAATATTTAAATTCATATTACTTAGGTGTGTGAATTGTGGAAACCTTTAAAGAAAATTTGAAATACGATTTGGAATTCTATTTTCAAAATATTGATTAAAATAGTAGTTTTGGGTGCGTAGTAGTTTTTAAAAATGTTTAAAAAACTACAATACGGGTTATTAGTGAACACACATAATTATAATGAATAGACAACAAAAAGGAAACAGATAAATACTTACAGAGCTTATGTTTATTTCTAAAGAAATCTTCTAGCATATCTGTAAAAGATATATGTCTTATCACTGTGGAAATAGTTTAATATCCGAATGAAGTCACAATTTTTTTCAAAATCAATAACAAATTATCTATACGAGTATCTTTTATTTTAATTAATTTACAAGTTTAATTTTTTTCACAGATTCAACGGAACGCAAGCCTAAATACATAGTTTTAATTTTTACGTGAGATTCCTTCATGCGTTCCTGGAATTAAGTTTTTTGGCAGACAGTATAATTGATCTTATTTTATTTATTTCTTTAATTAACTATAATATTAATTTACACACATAAAAATCTCAATATTATAAGGGTTCATTTTTTTTCCTATTAAAGGACGGTATCCTAAAAACCAAAAAAGCGAGAGATATGCTGTATAAAAGATTATATGGCTGAAACGGGAGTGAGTACCGAAATGATGACTAATAGTGGAGAGTAAAACAAAAAGTCATGTTGTGCCGACCCTTAAATTATTTGGGATAAGGGTTAGTGAATGATGATAGATCAAGTTACTGGGATAAAAGATTACAAAAACCGAGATACCAGAGGTAAATACCCTACAATGCTGCATTGAGCGTGTCGGGGCGCGCTCGGTGTAGGGTTCCGTAGTTTCCCGTCCGTCACAAATTTCTCACAATTTAACAGAACCCTTCAAGTACAGCGTAACAGCATGAAGTAGCTCAAAATACAGCACCATCTGTCGGGAAATTGGTTTAATAATTTACACAAACTACGAAACGACGAGTTATGTATGTTGGGTTTCGATGGTAATTTTGGATTGCGTGAACCGATATTAATAATTCTTTTTTTATAATAAAACCATATAAGCTAAGGTAAAGAAATGCTTGCATATACGGCTAAATTACATTTTTTTTTTCGCTTTTGTTTTCAAATTCACGTATCTTTTTTTCCTTCTTTTTCAAATCCATCCAAAGGTTTTCTTTAAAAAATCACTTTTAGCGATAAGACCGCCCATAGTGTCACCCTATTAATTTTAAGTTCCTATTGTTATTTTTATTTTTGGTGTGCAATAAAGAATATAAATCTATCTATCTATTCACTCTAGTCTTGAAAATACCTAAATTATAATCAGACGGAAAAAAACACTGCCGGCAAATTGGTCCACTTAATGAGGTGTTTCACTGTATATGAGTGTAGTTTAATTTTTATGTTTTTCATACCTACTTAGCTACAAAACACGCTTCAGTTAAAAAGCGTAAAGTCATTTTCAGCTGAAATTCACGAGCCTAACCTTACTGTTGTCGCATCGAGTCATTACACTGCTAACTAAAATTATATTAGCATGACTAGGCATTGCTGAATAGGTTTGTTACCGTCTCGGTACTTTTTTAATGAGGTTTTATTATGTCTATTTTTTTTTGCCATGATTTTGTACAATGACTAAGAAATAGCACTAATTTTTAGTAGGGTAAATGAAAATTACCTTTTTTATACTTTAGAATAAAAATAGGTTCGCCTGTTAGTCTAGTGGTTAGTAGCCTTGTTGTGAATTCGATTCTTATCCAAGATAAATGTGTGACGAGCACAATCGTTTGTTCTGTGTCTGGATGTGATTTATCTATAATATGTTTTTTGTTCTATATTTAAAAATAATTATACAAGTATGTTTATCAGTAGTCTAGTACTCGTAGTACAAGCTCTGCTTTGAGTGAGGTTATGTGTCAGATTTTTAAAGTTCACCAGTGTTTCATAATTTGGCATTGGAAGAAAAAAAAGCGACCCTAAAGCACAAAGCTTTAGGGTCGCTTTTTTTTCTTCCAATGTCCTAAGTACGACGACTGGTTATGACTTAGTTTAAAAAATGATTAAGGTTTGCGCTATTAATTTTTTGAGTTGCATAATTAGAAACAAAATAGAAAGACAATAGGTATGCGAACGCTGGCGTTTGCTTGGGGCTCAAGAGTTTAAGTATTGCCACTGTTTCAAAACTCCGAGTGTACCAAATCAAATAATGACCAATCAAGAACATACCACCGCACTGTCACTCGGGTAGGTTCTGTTTAGGGGAGTGTCAGACATGACGCATTACGCGTATAGATCACATCTCATACAACGCCAGTGAAATATGTCTATTGTTTTAGTTGATTACCCGTGTGTACACGCCCTTACTAGTTAACTAATGTATTGTGATTAGCATGAGATATTGTTATTTTGAATTTATTAATTGTTATTTAGGGTTCTTTTGGCGTATGATGGATTGTATGACAGAGTAGCTTTTGCTTGTGGCTAAAGCTGCGTTAAAGTAGGTTTTGTCAAAAAAAATTTGGGCCACTGCGGTTTCATGTCATTACCAGGTGAATTACCCATTATACCCCTGAGTTTGTTTCGGTGTTTCTTCTCAGGGTAGTGAGGGTAGTTAGCTAAGAAACACCGGCCTCATCTAGTATCAAAAGACGAAAAAAAAATTGACGTATAAAAGTGTTTGTAAAAACCAACTTACAAAATAAAAATCATTTATCAATTGTGGATTTTTTTTTAAATCTTAATGTAAAACGGCTGCTTGATCACTTCTAAAAAAATCGTTTAAATCCTAATTGGTGCCAAATTTCAAAGGAGTGGTCTTTTGAAGTTTTCGTTTAGAGTCCAAGCAAAAATTAATTTAGCTGTAGTTGGCGGAAGTGTCTTTGATGGTATATCATAACAAGTTTTCAATGAAAATATTTTTTTTCATAACAAGCTTTTACAGCGGTGGTCTATACTTATATAAATAAAACTCGTCAAGACGATTCACACGAGCCCAAACTCGACGTGGTTGTGCCGTTTAATTACAGAGTTCCTATGGCTACCTCGCGATTCTATCATCAGATCAGCTCCATGTCTGCATAATATTGCATTGTCATCCGAACTAAACTTGTATACCAAATTTCAGCTCAATCGGAAACCGGGAAGTGGATCAAATTTAAGTTGCAAGATTTGATTACAGAACGACAGACAACGGGACAGGTGAAAGTAAATAAAAGCTTGTAAATAAAAAGAGCCACTGTATTGGATTTTAATTATCTAGTACCAAAGGTTTAGGTTGGGGGTTGATAAATCAGCAAGTGAATCTTGTTGTGGTGGTAAAACTCATGAAAAATTCCACTCTTGGGCGGAGCGAAAAACAGTGTCAGACTCTTACTGACTAAACCACTCACCCCTTCCTGTGTTGCCTTTATAACAGGGTCAGAGCCTTTCTTTCTGACGTGTGAGTCAGGTTTTTGCCACAAACTAGTGCGCCTTACCATCAACGATTGCATCGCTACTTACCATCAGGTGGGATCGCAGTCAAGCACTAGTTTATTGCAAGTAAAAAAAAAACCACAGGCCACCGGCGGCGGACCAATTTGTATGTTTTTAAAAATATATAAGTACAAGCTTTTGTCAGCGGCTTCGCCCGCGTACATAAAATATAGCCTATGTCACTCAGGAGTAAAGCAGCTTTCTATTATTGCTAAAATTTCTCCAATCGAACCAGTAGTTCCAGAGATTACCTCCTACAAACAAATAAAACAAAAAAATAAAAAAACAAACTTTACCTCTTTATTATATTAGTGTACATGTTTATCAGTTTTCTAGTAACCATAATACAAGCTGTCCACCGGTGCCCTGTGTTGCTCTGTGGGTTTTTGTATTTATGTACGCAGGCATTATTTTTTTTTTAGGCAAAAATAACAATTTTTAATTATTAGATAGTTACAAGCCAACCAAGTTATTACAGTAAATTTGAATTCGAATTATTACTTTTTTTGTTTATTCCAATTTTTACATTATTATATCATGAAGGCGCAGCTTCTAAGGCCTGTACAACGACGATAGCCGACAAACCGTATTCAAGGGATAAAATTCGCAGAGTCTAACTTCAAACTCGCCAAGATCCGACGACCATACTGTACTAAGTACATAATCTGAAAGAAAAATAAAAAGAAAATACAACAGACAGGAGAACCTCGCAAAATTATTCCGCCTTATTAGATATTTTCCATGATATTTAATGGAGCAGAAAAGGGCGACCAGATTTATGGGCTAACAATAAATCCAAGGCAATTGGGACACACTCCCCGCCACTTAAGGGGGATTGCTCTTTTTGTATATTTTAATAATAATTAGACAGATCTTGTAATGAAAGGGAATATTGCCCGTTTATCTTGAGGAATTGTGTGGCTTTTCTTGTGGTATATTGGTATACAAGCTTGTTGCAGCAGCTTTGCTTGGATGAAAGTTGCAAATAATTTTATGACATCTTACTACAGTAAATATAATATTGATACAAGTGGAGAAAGATTGTCATTGCGGACGGTGCGGGATTTACCCAAGCCGCAGGTGAGGGTATTACTGAGCGAGTCAAACGATGTTTTTGGCACTTATAAAGAAATAAATAAACTGAGGCTGCCGGTGATCCGGTTTGTCCGCGCCCACGTCATTACGAGAAATAAAATAAATGCACCCTTTTTTCTGCGCTAGTGCGGAAAACAAGGAAAACAGTGCATCTAAAAGCGGTACGGATGAGAGTAAGTTTCGTTAATAGGTTTCAATACATAAAAAAATTCATACAGCATAAAATAGAACCTCCTCCTTCTGGAAGTGAATTAATAATAAGTATTTTATTTATGACACGCACATTTCCAACAAAAACCGAAAATATGGTACCTACGTTTGCTGATTGGCAAATGTTCTGACTTACGAGTTGTAGGGTTTAAACCCGTGCCGTCCAAACTACCTTCGTGTGTATCAACACTGCTTTCAAGACGGTGAAAGAAAACATCGTGACCTAGAACCAAAAATTCCAAGTCATGTGACCTCCACCAGCGCGCACAAGGCCTGCGTGGTAAATTACAGACCATTCTCACTCCTAGAGAGGCAGCCTGAATCCTAGTAAACGAAACAGTATAAGGCTGACGATGTGCTATGCTTTACTACCCATCAAATGATGATGAGACTAATAAAACTAATAGTCTTCTCGATTCAAATACTTTCTCAACATCCTCAGGACTGTTCCTCATTTACGTTTCTGTGGATTTCATCTCACAAATAACCGACAGTGAAGCCGGAGGACAAAGGCAACTCGGC
Organism: Mythimna loreyi; assembly: GCA_029852875.1. Classification (NCBI taxonomy): domain Eukaryota; kingdom Metazoa; phylum Arthropoda; class Insecta; order Lepidoptera; family Noctuidae; genus Mythimna; species Mythimna loreyi. The sequence continues at coordinate 17,653,946 of CM056796.1, read as the reverse complement.
ACATTATTCTGAAACTTATCTCAGACAGTTGGTGTCCCTATTTTCATTAAGGCACAACTTTTAATGAGTGCAACTGCTTGCAACTTGCATCTGGTCTTGATACACTCTTAGTTAATTTAATTATGATACCGGAGTCTCTTGCAGCAAGATTATTGTAACTGGACAGTGCTAATAGATTGGAAAATGTAGAGGAGCAAGGATTTAGAAGGAAATTGGTAAATTATATAATGGCTTTGCAAAATTTTATCTAACACTCTTTGTTAACTTAAATAGAACTGTAGCCTAATTCTCGTAATGAAAACCATAGCGATATCGTAGCGACTTTGATATTTTCGTATTCCATCAATAGAGTTTGAACGACACCGATTTTGAACTCGTTCGATCGAAGAGAGGTCGTTTAGAAGTCGTTCGATTGTCGTTCTATCGAATCCCCATCAAGGAACACGTGAATACCGATTTTGGATAGGACTACGATCGAACGACAATGGAATTGGGATTGTTTGATTTTACGTGAACTAGGGCACTGGCCAAGATTTATCTGCCATACGGCAGACAAGTTTCATGGTGGATGCTATTATACGCGTGCGAACCTTCATGACAGGGGCGTGGTGTCTCGGAGCAGGGTCGTCTTGATAGTGTCTTTTAATAGCCTGCCTTGGAGTATCAGGAAGTTTACCACTACTTGTAAAGTGGTAACATTATAATAATGATTCATCATCGTCTTCCTGCTCTTTTTTATTTGGGGTTTTATTTGGGGCCCCATTTATTTGGGGTCGGCGCAATATATCTTTTTTTTCCACTCTGTCCTGTCACCCGTCACGCTATCACTCTACTTTCTTTCATATTACTTCTCACACAATCCATCCATATTTTCTTTGGTCTCCCTCCCCCTCTCCCTCTCCATCCATCCACATTTATACTCATGGCTTTTTTTGTAACCTGCGTTTCATTCCGCCTTTTTACATGGCCATACCAAGACAAACAGTTCTCTTTCAACCTTTCAGTCACTGGCGCCACTTTCAAACTTCCTCTAATATACTCATTTCTCATTTTATCCATTTTCGTCACACCACACATCCATCCATGATTATGCTATGCTATATGCTACCATCATCATCAGCCTATTTAATGTTCTTGGTGGGACACAGACTTTCTCTTTAAGAGAGGGAATAGGCCATAATCCACCATACGGGCCCAGTGTGGATTGGTGGATGTCACATGTCTTCGAATTTAGGTTCTAGGACATGCCGGTTTCCTCACGATCTTTTCCTTCACCGTTTTGAGAGCAGTGGTGATGAAATAAGGTCTACGAAGTAATGAAGTAATGCGCCAGACTGGGTTTGAACCCACGACCTACTCTTAAGTTGGGGCCGTTACCACTCGGCCACTAACTGCTTGCTATATGCTATGACATACCACAAAGAGGATGGTCTAATACTTTGGCTGTGTTCCGTGACAATCACTACATAGTATAAAACAAAGTCGCTTCTCACTGTGCTTTGCAGGTACATTGCAGAAGAAAAGAAAAAAGAAGAAGAATAGATGCAGTTTTAGTCAATAAATATTTGACACGCTCTCCCATTCTGCTATAAAGAGGGAGAAACCATCAGGTGAACTTTTACTTAAAACGAAAACCATTAAATATCATTACATAGTATAAAACAAAGCCGCTTCTCCCTATGTATGCTTATATCTTTAAAACTACGCAACGGATTTTGATGCGGTTTATTTTAATAGATAGAGCGACTCAAGAGGAAGGTTTGTGTGTTTAATACATGCATGTATTTAATATCACCATTGCACCCGTGCAAAGCTGGGGCGGGTCGCTAGTATTCAATAAATTCAATTGTTACTCGAAAAAGTTAAACCTTGACCAATCAACACCTACCAAAAGATCAGTTAAAACTGCCAAGTTGAAACGCCAGGACAAAGTTTTCTTATTACACGTCTGCGGGTTACATTTTTATTTAACTTCTTAATCAGCTGTCCCAACGTCGAGTGACAGATACTTAAAAGAATTCCAAAGTTTTGCTATAAAGAGAACAATTTTTAAATTATAGAGTAATCTTACTTTAAGTGGATTACTGTTTATTTTGTGTTTAAGGCTCAAGACAGACGGACCTCAATTCAACTTCAAACTAATAGTGCAGTCCGATTGCAGTTGGCGGTTCAGTGCAATCGTGTAAAGTGCACACCAACTGCAATCGAACTGCACGGTTGGTTTGCAGTTCTATTGCAGTCGTGTGAACTGCATTCAAACTGCATCCGAACTGCAATTTGCAGTTGAAATGACTGCGAGGTGGATTAGGGCCCATTCCCTCTCCTAGAGAGGAGGTCAACAGTGGAAACATTAAAAAGGCCGATGATGAATAGGCAATCGTATTCAGTACATGGGTTTTAAAATCATAAATAATCATATTAAAAGAAAGCAAAAAAAGTATTTGAGACTATCAATGTTTCTCTTCTTTTTATCTTTTTTTCCTCTTTTCGCGGAATCATGTCAAATCGTTTTGTCAGTGTCGGATTTTTATATATTAGATTATAATCAAGATTACAATATATCAGAAGAATATCAGCTTCTAATAAAAAATACAAAATTGTTGGAACCTCCCTAGAAAACAATTAATATAAACCTCACCTTCTTGCTATGGAAAGTCGCCATTAACGTCATCAACAGAAGATTAAAGAACGTCAGAATTTCTTGAATCACACCAGTTATCAAATCATTCAAATGGAAATTATCGTAAAACTCTATAACAATAATGACTGCAAAAACCATATCAATGATAATAATTCTCTTGTACAACGTAAGAATTTGCCAAAGTAAAAATTATGTGAATTATACTCTGTATACTACCACACCCACGGAGCCCGACCATTTGAAGTTTTTACAAAACTTGGATGTAAATAAATACGTGAATATAATGTTTTGGAAAAAACCGAGCAAATTGTTTGAAGATGTTCAATTTATAGTTAGCCCTGATGATAATGAACTGTTTAATCAGAGAGCACGACATTTTAATTTGAAAACTCATGTGATGATGAGCGATGTTGGAAAGTAAGTGGCATCTTCTATATTTGTATAAAAGAGGAAATTAAGAGTCACTGATATATCAATACAAAGCTAAAACTACTAGGATTAAAAGAGTACAATTTAGCATTAGCTTTCTTTTTATGACGTAGTAGAATAGTAAGAGAGGATTTTCCCAAATTGTATCCCCTAAGAGCATGAAATGGAGCTGAAGTCCAAAATGGAACTGAGGTAGGAAATGGAGGTTAGGTCCAAAATAAGTAACAGATATGTTAATTATGATTTAGCTTTCATTTATGATTAAACTATAAGTTTGAGGAGAATCAAGGTAACAGATATAGTCTGAGGAATCATCAAGTTTTTCTATTAATTGGCACTGGGCAGGTAACATTGCTTACAGAAAGACAAGGTTCTGAATTTGTGCCCTGTACCTTAAGACACAGAGTAAGAAACCCTTTCACAAGGACCTGTTGATTTTTGAGGGAATTTGACGGATTCGAGATGCTCAGGATAGAAAATTATGTCAATACTAGGGAGGAGGCTTACTTAATTATTTAGCTCATGTAGAGCTAAACAATTGAAATTATACAAAGAAATATTCAATAATTACACCTGTACAATTCTTCTTCTTCTGGCCCGTTTCCCATATTACTTGGACTATTAATTATGTTAAAAAATAAAATAAGCATGCAATTTAATATAAATAATCCTGAACCTATTATTTTCAATGCACTTAAGTGCTACCTACTTCAATTCTTATGTTCAGCCGTAGGTATTTTTTATGGTGGGCAAAAATCATCCAATGACGAATCACGCTCTTGGGCGGAACGGAAAACTATGTCAGACTGTTACTGACTAAACACCTCACCACGTTCCATCTTTGCCCATCGCACTGGGGCCAAGCCTTCCTTTCAGAAAGAGAACCTGGGCGCCAGTAGGCATCAACTTTTTGCAAAGTCCATACAGTTTTGCTGACATCTCCTTGAGGCACGCGGGGACAGAGCGCGCCATCGACGACTTGGGCTTGGTACCATACAACCGGACGGCGAGCTACCCATAGGTCGCGGTACGCAAACCCGCGCCTACGGTGGCCGGAAATCGGGATCGGAATCCCGGCGGCATCTGGAGCGTTTGCGCCGTTGCTTTATGCGATCAACCTCCTCCTTAGATAGCGTTACTGCTTCGCAGAAGAAGGCGACCGCCTCCCACCCCTCCTCGCTCTGGACCTTTGCTTCTACCAAGGCCCTGCGAAAGAGATCGCCGCCGCCGATCGCCCCCACGAGGACACGTCGATAGTCCTCCCAAGTTCAGCCGTAGGTGATTTTTCGACTGAAATGATGATGTCTTTCTCGCAAAATCGGCGTTTTCTAAGGCGGCCACACGGACGTGGGGGAATTAGACGCCAAATCCTTTTTTTTTCTTATTAGCAACTTTGAAACTTTCCTGCATTGTTAATGAAAATGGATATTTATTTATTAAAGCAAAATTGTTTTAAAGGCTAAAAAAATAAATGAATTAAAAACACCTATTGAAAATTTGTCTACTAAATCTTTTTCGTAATTTTTCTAGGGCTTTTCATAATCAACGCATCAAAAAGTATGAACGGCAAAACACAGACAGTTACACGTGGCATTACTATCACACTTTAGAAGATATAAACCGGTGGCTCATAGATTTAGCAGCTAAGTATTCTAATGTCCACTTAGATTCTATTGGAAAATCTGCTGAAGGACGAGATATATACGCAATCTCTATGATATCACATGGAGGCAATCAAAAAGTGATGATCGAAGGTGGGATGCATGGAAACGAATGGATTGCAATAGAATTTGTGACATATCTAATAAATGAATTAATAGTTCAAAAGAATTCTAAACATTGGCAATTGCATAAATTAGCAAGCAAATACAACTGGTATATTATACCTATTATGAATCCTGATGGTTATGCTTACACTCACTCAACGGTGCGTTTGTAACACAAATATTAACTATGTAGAGATATTTTCCTCGATATATCCCAAAGATACCGTTAGTTTTTCTGAAATTTAGAAGTAACGTAACATATTTGCCATTGTTTATTTTTAAATTTCCGCTTTTTCATTAGTAAGCTTTAAAAACCGTAATCAGTTCATTAACTTACTGTTTTTTATTTGATAATCGGATCATTATAGCTTTCAATTTTGTAATCAAATTAGTATTGCTTCATAGTTAATATATTGATTATTTTAATTTTATTTTAGTCGTCTGAAGTCGTGGTCTGCGCAGACGACGGACTTTTATCCGTGGTGGAGAAAAAGTACGCTCCTCGAATGAAAAGTCCGCCGCGGATTTACCGCGAACACAATGTACACGGTGTGGACACACAGAAAGGACTAAATTTCGCCAAGTGCGCTGCTTCGCCTAGTCTTATGAGTCCTATTTTGTTCGGAAACTCCCCCGTACTTTTGTCCGGTCCACTCTCTGCATGTCCTCGGTTATTTGGGTGACTTTTGTACACGGTACTTTTAATCTGTTGTTTGCGTTAATCGACGCAGTTGATTTATTTTAGTGGACAAAAAATGCCGCGGACTAAAATCCGTCGTTTGCGCAGACTTTAAGTGATTTTATGTTTTTGTACGAGAAATCTTTAGAAGCTAATACTGATTTGAAGACGACATACCAAACGATAAAGATCAAAATGTTATGACTCTGTCTGATCTTCCGCCTCTTCTTTGTCTTTGTTCTTTGTTTCTGATAATAAATGTTTTATTATTATTATTTCTTAACATTAGATCATAGGAGAATATTGAACTTCAGACGACTAAAATAAAATTGAAATGAAAAAAAAAAATCTAATAGTAGCCACACTAACTTTTTTAATATTCAAAACTCATTGTATCGGCTTAATTGTATCATATAATATATAATGTATGAATGTAATATATTTAAATAATGTATGTTTGTTTATTACCTGCAAATTTCAGTATTCTATTTTTTTCCATTTTCTTTTTTAACTTATATTTTGTGTTCTAGGATCGTCTTTGGAGAAAAAATCGAAGAGTAACAAAAAAAGGCATAGGCGCTGATTTGGATAGAAATTTTGACAATAATTTTGGGAGTAAGTATTTTAGGAAGGACCACCAAGACAAGTGTTTGTGTGAGGAGAACGATCATTTGTTCTGTATCTATATGTATAACATGTATTTAGAAATATATAAGTATGTTTATTAGTTGTATAGTACTCATACCATAAGCTTTACTTAGGAATGGAATATAGGCATGTATGTATGTATATGTAATATATTCAAATAAAATTAAATTTTCAGAATACGATTCAAGCAAAAATCCTTCAGACCCTTACTATCATGGAAGTCATGCTTTTTCTGAGCCAGAAACGAGAGTGCTGGCGGATTATATTGCGGGAAAAAGAATCAACCTCCGATTTTACTTTTCCTTTCACGCTTACGGTCAAAAAATTATAATACCGTTTGGTGATAGGATAAAACATTTGGGTAATTACGGAGAGATGGTAAGTTAAGTTCAAGATGGTATTTATCTTCTACAAACAACATTCGTTTTGATATATACAAAACCTGATAATAAATACGTGTCTAGTAATTTTATGTCGTTGTGGAGATCCTTGGGGAGGCCTATGCCCGGCAGTGGGCGTCGTTCGGCTGACATGATAATAATTTTTACGTCAAGAAACTATGTACAGAATTTCATAACTACAAATGAGAAATTACAAAGTAATAATCTTGTTTTGTTACTTGCAATTTTAATAGTATCGATACAATAATATCCGCCAAAATTTGATACGCTGACTATGAAAGGCACTGGTCACTGAATGACGTTATTGCAGTTGATCACTGAAGATAGATATCGCGGGTCTCAAACCATAGGGGCGTATATGCAAAAATGTGATTTTTCGTTTTTAATGCCATTGGATTCTACTACAAGCGATACATCAACTGGATTTTTTTTATAATTTTATGTTTATTACTTTTTGCACAAAAAATAAAATATTATTTGGCGTAAGCTGGACACTCTACAATTATTTTTAGACCAAATAGCCGTATAATAGACGTAAGAGCAATATTATTGCATATTGGGACAGTTTCGACGTGCCATAGAGACGTAAGTGCGTACGACTTTCAATTATATTGTGATACAAGGAAAGCATGTCGGACCATACAGGCGTATAAACATACTTCTACGTTTTTTTAACTTAAAATTGTAATCTTACGTCGAGCTGTGCAGGCGTATGAACATACGACTGGTTTTTTTTAAATAAACCCTACCTTTTTTTACTTTAAATTGAAATCTTTTGTCGAGGGATAAAGGCGTATGAACATACGACTTGTTTTTAAAAAAAAAATAAACTATAACTTTTTATGGTGGACTAAAATCATCCAATAACTAATCCCACTCTTGGAAACAGTGTCAGATTCTTACTGATTAAATACCTCACCCCGTTCCTTCTTTGCCCTTCGTATTGGGGCCAAGCCTTCCTTTCAGAAAGAGACCCTAGGCCCCAGTAGGCTTCGACCCTTTTGCAGAGTCCGTAGTTCAGTTTTACTGACTGCCGGTACTCCATGAGGCGTGCGGGAACAGGTTGCGATAGTCCCTGACGCCATTCTACCATCATGAGATTCCGTCGGAGCTGTCCGCTATGCCACGACTTGTCGTGGCAGCGGACTTTCGCCTCCACGTTGCACCTCCATGCGCAAGTCGTGCAAAAACAGTTATCTCCAAATCTCACGGTGGCATGCCAGCAAAGAGGCTCGCTACTTACTATAGAACACCGCGGGGTATCCCCGGATCCCGGATCATCCCTATTGCCATAACTCTCTGGCATGCGATTACTGGGCCCTCGGTTGCTTCTGCAGCGACGGTGACCACACTGGCGCCCCATAAAAGGCTATGGACCAGACGATACCTGCGCTGAGCCTCCGGCAGGGGGCGTCTGGACCCCCAAGGTTCGGCAGGAACCGTTCCGATTCAACTTGGAAGCCAGAAATCGGAAATGATTGAAATTCCACTGGCTGTCGAGGACGAGTCATGGATACTCTATCATCAACCCAACGCCGATGTGAATCCCCCTACCATTAGCTGGGAATCCGGCAGCGGCCGCGTTCCTAGGGCCGTGAGGACACAAGGCCTCAGACTTGTCCAGCGCCACCCCGACTCCCAGCTGCTGGATCCTGTCAACGGCTATCGCAACCCTGCGTGTCGCTAGTTCAACCACTGCCTGGTTTTAACCAAGGAATAAAAATGACTGTTTGACAAGTTTAAAGAGATAAATCAGCCCTGAATTTCTTTTAAGGTATTTTATTTAATTTTTTGTAAAGATCAAATCAGATGTAATGCCTTTATAAGTTTCAAATTATTAATTTTAATAAATAATAATAATCGTGGTTTTTAAGTTATTTAAAATAGTAATGTTCATATTTATGAATAAAATTTATTTATAAAATGCTTATTTTTCGTTTCACACACGAAAATTTGGTTTAATTACTATTTATCATTTCCTTTTTTAAATTGTAAAACAAAACTTGTTTATACTTCCTTTTTGAATTAAAACGCTTCGCAATGTTAATGACAAGCCAGAAAGGCGTATGATTTCTTAAATTGACGTAAATAACGTAAATTTTTATTAGTTCTCATACCTAAATTACTATATTTGAAGTCACCAATTAAGAAATAATAAATATTGGTATAAATATTGACAATTTGAGAAAAAAGGTTTTACGTCCATAAATGTCATATATTTCAGTGAGTATTTTGACGTAGCTTTACCGTATAGTCGTCATGCTATACAGACGTATCAACCAAAAACTAGTGTTATAGAGTAAATACCTAGAAATTAAGAATCCTATATTAACTGCAGCATAAATATAAAGCTACATGCAAAAATTCAACGTGTTGGCTAAATCACAGGAAAAGTTATTAAGTTTTTTATCTCTCCTGAAAAGTAGGGGTTTTGTGGATACGCCTCTATGGTTTGAGACCCGCGATATAGTTCGTTTTATAATTCTAGACTACGATTTGACAACTTAAAATGTCAAACTCAAGAAAATTGGGAACATATTTCTATAGTGTAACATTCTGAGTTGTCAAATCGTAGTCTAGAATTAAAAAACGAACTATAATACGAAACTAGCTGTTTGACAGTTGATGTTGTTCACTTTTGTTAAATGATAAATAAATATGTAAATAAAACTGTTTTTCAGGAAAATTACGGGAAACAAGCAATAATAAACATGTATCATATTTACGCCAAAAAATACAGTGTTGGCACTACCTTTGACACTTTGGGTAAGTTTAAAAATATTTCAAGTCATCATCTTAATATAACTCTACCTTAAATCATTTAAGAACACAATTGTGGCGACAAGTCTCTTCTTTGAGAAGTAGCCGGAAAGATAACATGGCGTCCTCACCTTCTATATGACACAGGTTTTAACCGTACACTTACCGTGTATGGTTTTGGAAGGTTCTTGAACTGGATTCCTGGGACCGTTGAGTGGCCGCCCGGAGGATACGGTGGATCATACAGTAGACGTATGCCTTGCCTGGGCAGAGCACCGCGCCCTGTCTTTATGAGACAAGCAGCAGCCAGACGAGCGAGGTTACGGCCCCCACGTTCCAGCCGTCAAGATCCCAATTCCGATTTCCAGTCACCGTAGATGCAGGCTTGGGGATGGTAAACAATGGGTAGCTCACCGTCCGGATCGAGCATAAGATGTCGACACCGAGCGGTGTTCTACGCGCGCCTCAAGGAGATATCTGCAAAATCGTAAGGGCCCTGCAGGGTCAAAGCTTGGGAACGATGGCAAAGAAGGGACAGGAGCAGGTTTTAGTATTTGTATATGTAATAATTTTCCTTGTACTGTTACACATGGTATCTACATCTATTTTTCTAACTTTTCTTTCGCAGGTATGCTGGAAAAGATTTCTTTAGAAATAAGCATCACCCCTGTACCTATTCTTCTGTATCATCTTTTCTATTTTATTTGGATGTCTGTACGTAAATAAATAAATATAAACGTTAGATTGATTAAGTTCGTCGTCCGACCGTTCAGTGACCACCGACAGTGAAGGGTCGCCGATGATTCGAGTTTGGTCCGTTTGACTGAACTCGAATCATCGCTGTCGATGATTCCGAAGACCACACGCACCTCAAAGATATGTCAGTAAACTTTAGAACTCTAGTAGAGGCAAAGCCTACTGGAGCCATGGGCTGGACGAAAGACAACCCTCAGGCCCTGCAACGAAAGCGCTGAAAGCTGGGATTGAATTTTTTTTTTTCAATATAATCTTCTTTTTTGCCAGGTCTTCGTGTATCCGGAAACAGTGCCAGTTGGGTGAAGACAAATTACGATGTGAGGTAATTTTTGTTCAGATTTATTTCTTTTGTTTTTTGACTGGCCTGTCAGTCTAGTATTTAGTGACCCTGACTGCCATGCAGGAGGTCGTGAGTTCGATTCCCACCCAGGACAAATGTTTGTGTGATGAGCACAATAATTTGTTCTGTGTCTGGGTGTAATTTATCTATAATATGTATGTATTTAGAAATATATAAGTATGTTTATCAGTTGTCTAGTACCCATAACACAAGCTCTGCTTAGCTTGGGACTAGATGGCGTTGTGTGATAATTGTGGACATATTATTATTATTATTTTATTTTTTTGTGTGTACAACGACCGACAAGTACTTACAGGTGAAGCAGTAGTAGACAAACATACAATCCTTTGCCTTTTTATAATATTAGTGTTAAGTGTTCTTTTTTAGTGTTCGCCTACGTTTTAAAAGGAAGTCTTGAGCAAAATTTCACGCTGCTAGGCCCAGTAGTTTAGGCTGTGCGTTTATGTTTCAGTCAGTTTCTCCATTTATATAAATACATAAAATAAATGACTCAATTTCCATTAGAAACCTTTTTCTATAACATTTGTTTTTAAGTTTTAAAACATATGTCGATGTATCGATGTCAATGAAATGCAAGTTGAAAGATTCCTTCATTGTTTTCATTCTTTTTTTTTTACTAATTATAGGTTTGCGCTTGACCACTATCGCACCTGTTGGAAAGCGATGATGCGGTCGACGATGGAGCGCGCTTACCTAGAAGTAACCTATTCACTCTTGACTTCATTCCCTATCTTTTGTTTCCAGATATGTTTTCTCGTTTCTTCTTCGTGACACTGGTGCATACGGCTTTGCGCTGCCTCCAAACCAGATCCTCCCCACATGTGAAGAAACCATTGCTGGCCTCACAACAGTGATGACAGCAAAGCCGAAACGGGTCAGATTGAACCTTTTTGCTACCACTAATAAAGCTCAAGATTGCCGGGCTGAGATAACGGGGATAACTTATTTTCTACCTTTTATATTATTTTACTTTTACTTTTGAAACGAATTTTTTGTATCGTTCTGTTTTATTTTGCATAAGTAAATGTTTTGTTTTTTTTTTTTGCAATTATTTTTATTTTTTTATCCGGCTACTATGCTATGATTTGTTGATAGCGCTGAGAGAAAGAGACACTAAAAAAAAAAACGAATAGGGCTATTATTATCCCTGTGCTGAGCAAAGACCTAGCTCAATTCCTTTCAGTGTTTTCGGCTTTGAGTCACTGTTTACCAATTCCTAAGGAAGGCATACAAGTTTTCCCACCATCTACTTGGTCTGCCACGTACTTTAAAAGATATAAGCATACATAGGATCTAAGCAACTTTGTTTTATATTATTTAATGATAGTAATTATATATATATTCAGAGATATATAAGTATATGTATCAGTTGTCTAGCCATAACACAAGCTCTACTTAGCTTGGGACTAGATGGCGTTTTGGAATATATTATTATATTTTTTGTCGTGGGGATGATCGCTTCTCGCGTCGAGCCCTGGTACAGCCTATGAGTCTATGAGGAGCCTAGTAATCTATGTGATAGGAATTTTTAGTACAGATGTCAGTCTTCCACAAAGAAATACGAGTCCGGAACGAGAAGGAGGTGACCTCCTTCTCGTTCCGAAAATAGTATTACTAGCGAAGGAGGCGGCCACACGCAAGAAAAAACTAACTTCCTCACGCCCCAGCCACCGGGATCCCAACCCCAATTTCCAGCCACCAAGATGTGCAGATGACGAACAAAGGGTAGCTTGCCGTTCACGTGTCCAGTAACCATCCGTAACGAACCCGAAAAAAAAAGATCCCCAAAGAAAAAAGATACATAGAAGGGGGTTTTAGTCAGCAAAAGTCTGACACGCACGCACATAATTAGTAAAGGTTTGTGATGCTAGCTGTGTGACTTACTGCGATGGCTTCTAGTCAGTCCAGGCAAGGCAAGTCAGGTGGATGTTTCGTATGCTGACGGATGGTTAAAGTAAAAACTTTCGAACTTACCAACTTTCTCTAAATTCAGCAGAAAATTTATACTTTCATAAAATGTAAAAGTAATTCTGTTTGCCTGTTACCTTTCAACTAAACCGATTTTATAAAAATTAATTACGGAGGAAGTTTGAACTCGAAGAAGGATGACCGTTGTTAACTTTTTATCCACTTCATGATATGGTCAAGTAAAACTCCTATCCGTCTTCTATTTTGATTTTGCATCTGCAATAATCGACATTTACTCAGACAAAGCCGCTGGTAGAAACACATCGCCATAAACCTAGGCCACAAGTTAAAGTAACATGGCGGTCGACCCTGAATGCGCAGTAACCCATTTTCATGTCTTAATTAAATTATGGAGCTGCACATGCTGCAGGTTCAAATTATTTGCCGCGCCTACTGGCCGTTGCGAACTTAGAAATGTGTGTACTCTTTGGTGTATATTTTTTACAGCATTTTTGACACTTACGTCTGATTTGACGTAACATGACAAGTTATGTAAGTGAAAATGTGAAATCTCAGGGGTTGCGGAAGAATATTTCAAAAATGTACAGATTAAGAAATTAGTAAATGTAATCAACAAAAATGGAGACAAATATATTTATTTTTTTCCTACTTATATTTTGTGTAAATTTTTGTGTTTGTAAGAAATATTATAACTATACTTTGTTTAGAGGAATACCCGTGGAGGAAGATCACCTGGAATATTTTACAAATCTTAGTAAAATTGGTGATGTCAATTACTGGAGAGAGCCAGGGCTTATGTACAAGCCCGTGGATTTTGTGGTGGGTCCTGAAGCAAAGCCCATTTTCTTGGCCGAATCTGAGCGACTAGGATTGTATGTGACAACGCTTCTTGAAGATGTACAGAAGTAAGCCTTTTTATATCTATATTACCTACTTTTATATTTCTAAGCGTTTCACCTCTTCGTTTAAGCCGCGTACATCGAAGGACTGGAACGATTTGCCTTCTGTGGTTTTTTACTTCTGCGGTTATAATTTGAGTCTCTTAAAACTTCTTACTCTGCAGTACTCTGCACTCCAACCCATACATGTCCGAGTATGGGCCTGCCCATCTCATAGCATTCCTTTGACTAATAATTCAACAGTGCAACTGTTGTTTATAGCAATCAACATTGCTGATTGCAGATTTTGTTGTTGTTTCACGTGGTAAATCTTTTTCAGTTTCTAGCTTTTGCCTTAACACATTATATGACACTAGTCTAAATTGAACGCCCTGGACAAGTCCAGGTAACAGGCATGGACCGGTGTCTTCCTGGCTGTATAATATTGCACAATTTTCTTCAGATACAGGATAACGCTCTCGGTCGAAAGATCTAGTCGAAATCCAAATTGAGCAACGTGAAGTTTTATGTGCCTATCCAAGTGTTTGTCAAGCAGAATATCCATCACTTTCGCTTGAAGCCAGTGAAATGTAGAGAACCATTACTTAGTTTAACCACAAGTTGATCAGAAAACATACAATCGTTGCTACTTATTCATAAATGTATGACTAAATTATTACCTACATTAAAATAAAATAATATGTTATAGGTAACCATAATTGATTAATACAAGTAGCTAAAGTTTTTATCTAATCAAAAATCCTGTCTGTAACGCGATAGAAATTTCATAACAAGATAACAAATATGTTTTACGGTTGGAATTCAAGATATCGCAATAAATCTGTCAAGATAGTACAGTTCTTAGGTATTAAAAATTTCTATTTAAATTATCTAGATATTTAATCATAGAATAATTTCTATAGATTTTATCAGAGAGGTTCAATACGGTCGCACAAGTAGCAAGCGTGAACTTCAAGGTTGATTTGTGGCGACTTAGGGCACAAATTATATAGGTACAGATGTCAATCTACGTACAAAGCGCGCTCGAGCAACGCACACATAGACACCGTTCACCGACGCGAAAACCGGGCTCAACGAGGATCATTACGACCGCGAGGGTGTCACGTTTGAGGCGCGCGTCGGTGAAATTTTGCAACTACCACGATAATTTGTTGTGCATAATCCAGTTGACAACCCTAGCTCGCGCGACCGCCGTGCGTAGGTATGAAAAGTGAAGTACATACATGAGATTGACTTCTGTACCTTTTTATTTTGTGCTTAGGGTGACTGGTAATTAGTGACCGATAGTTAAACACGTGATTGTAGTCATGATAACAAACAACTTTTACTATGGGACCAAATCTAATATCGCGAAAAAAATCTGCTGGTCAGCACATGTATGTTCGCCTATCTGGTAAAAATGTACCGAACTTCCTGTTTTTTTCGCGATATGAAGTTTGATGCCGTTGTAAAAGTTGTTTGTTATTATGGCCTTAAATCGCGTGTTTAAATATTGGTCAGTAATTACAAGTCACACTATATATTTCGCCAAAAAGGAATTGAACTAAAAATATTACCAAGTGTCGGATCGATGAGGACTTTTAAGATATAATTTATGATGGTTCAAACCTTTGAACAACCCTACTAATTTTCAGACGGGATGTTTAAATTGACCGAACTAATGCACAAAACACCGAAATCCAGGTTATAGTCAATTAACATTAAAAACTTATATACAATGTATCCGGGTTTGGACTGTACAAACTTTAGTAGGCGATACTTTGCTCTATTTTATCACTAAAACTATTCTACATGTGAGGTCTAAACCCAACCCCCTCTGAATGGCGGCCATTTTTGTATTTTGGTTGAGTTTTGGGTACCTAACGTCCAAACTAAAACTTATGTAAAATTGGAATTTAATGCCCAATTATCGTAAAAAAAATAATAAAAAAGTAGTAGTAGTACAAAAAATAAAATCTACCAAATTTTTTCCAGAGCCTTCGACATGCAGACGGTCAAAACTTACATCAGAAGGAACATGGAAACCTTCGATTGGAACAACTTCTTCCGATTGGATGACATATACCAGTGGCTTCAAGATTTAGCAAAGGCTAACCCGATAGAAATGTCCGTTCAGACCATCGGAAAGACTTTAGAAAAGAGGGAGATCATGGCTGTTCGAATTATTTTGAAGGGTTCTAAAAGGAGGTAAGTGAATGATGATGAAAAATATCGTCAAAAAACTGGTATAACCCTACTCGCGTTAACCCCTTGAGCGCCTTTTGGACATACGTCTGTACGACTTGAATGACCTTGAAAAATTCTAATTTGTCGTTTTTTTTTCACACATTTTTACGAATTTTATTTTGCCGTAAATTTTGGTTTTTATATCGTATTTTTTCGTAGAAAAATTCAGTGAATTATTTTTTTTTGCTTTTTTTTTCACAGTGCGTCAAAAATATATTAATCCTACGCTTTTATTTTACGTGCATAGGTAAAAGTCACTGACCAGTAACTGCTACGATATTTATTTTATTCCATTTATTTTATGTTCTTTTTTTATGGACGGAAAATCATCTCCAACCCGATGCACGACGAGTATCCATCCTTACGTTATTGAGACCTCTACGGTTCGGACTAAGCGTTTCGTTTCATCTGTCATTCTGCGCACATCGAATGACGGGAACATTGCCTGCTGCGGTCTTCCCATCCGATTATAATTTGGGTGTCTTCAAGGCAAGAGTGAATAGGCTTTTAGTAAACTAATGCGCCTCACCATCAACGGTTGCATCACTGCTTACCATCAGGTGGGATCGCACCCCAGCATTACATTTACAGTTAACAAAAAAAAATCTATGACGAATCCCGCCAGCAGAGCGGGAAACAGTGTCAGACTCTTACTGAATAAACGACCCACCCCATTCCTTCTTAACCCTCATACCGGGTTCGGACTTTCGCTTCATAAACCGGACCATGGGTCCATTTGACTTCGGCCTTGCAGTTGGGCCTCTAAATTCGCTGACAACGCCTTGAGGCGCGCGGGAACAGTGTGCGCCGCCGACGACTGGGCTTGGTCCGGACGATTACCAGACGACTGGACTGAAACTACCCATTGCTCGCCGTTTCTTCATGTTCTTACATCTGATTATACGCACACGCTACTTACAAGTACTACATTAGGTCTTTCATGGTAAATTGCGGTCTATTCCCACCGCTAAAGTAGAAGCCTTTGTCCCAGCAGTGGGAATATTGAAAAGGTAATCATGTTTTGTAATGCTTTAGGTCCACGGTATTCGTAGAAGGAGGCATTCACGCAAGAGAATGGATCTCTCCTGCTTTCGTAACCTACCTAATCCACCAGATCATACACTCCGCTACTTCAAACGACAAAAAACTTAGGGAAATAGCTTTGACCTATGAATGGTTCTTCGTACCTGTTATGAATCCTGATGGATATGAATACAGCCATTCAGATGTGAGTATAAATATCTAGCAATGATGTGGCTTTTCTTCTGTGCCTTAAATGTTATCATTAGTTTTTTTTAGCGGTTCCACTTTTTTATGGTAGGTAAAAGTCATCCAATGACGAATCTCGCCTTTGGGGGAGTGGAAAACAGTGTCAGACTCTTACTGACTAAACAACTTACCCCGTTCCTTTCTTGCCTTAATCCCAGAGCCCTGGTGTTACGCTTTCGCATGACCCCTTCGGTTTGCTGACAGCTCCTTGAGGCGCACGGGAACAATGCTACCGACTTGGTCCGGACTGTTAGCAGACGACCGGATGGCGAGCTAGCGGTTCCACTTGCTTCAATGATTTTGAGTTTTGAATTGTCTTTTGTTTTTTATTGGTCTGTCTACAATAGAAGCTTGCTATGAAATAAATATCTTCGTTGAAAACATGTTTGAGTTCAGTTTTATTCGTGAACCCGCAGTAACGTAATACGAGGTTACTTTATTACTTACTTTACTTACGTTACTTTATTATTATTATTAAAAAATATAAAAAAAAACAGTAATCCGTCGGTGTCGGGAGTAGAGTCCAAGCTACCGGTGGTTAGGGCTCCAGAGACAGGAACCTCCTCACTATACGAGCCGTGTCGAGGAGTACCGCCTTCTGTATCAGGCCCTTGATCCAACCGCGCAACGACGGCTTCGACAGATGGCCGTCGAAGCTTAGTTTAATTATTGTTATACTTTAATTATTATTATTTTACTTTAATTATTATTATTTTACTTTAATTATTATTATTATACTTTAATTATTATTATTTGATCAATCATTTCTATATTTTGTTTTTATTCCGAAAATAATTTTTATCTACTTGTGTTACAGGATCGGCTATGGAGAAAAAATCGTAACCAGAATGGAGTGGATTTGAATAGGAATTTCGACATAGGTTTTGGAAGTGAGTTTTTCCAAGCTTGATCTCTCAAGCTTGGAAAAAAACATATGTCTCACTACTCAAATACTAGAGAATTTGAGTCGTGAGAGACATGTTTTTTCTCTGTATTAATAATATGAAAAATATTCTTTATTTATTTCTTCATGTACAGTCAGTACATAGGCGGATTTAATGCAACAAGGCATTCTCTACCAGTCGTCAACCTTTGGGTTAAAAAAGATAACACTGTGGTAGGTGTGCAGAATAAATAAATAACAGAAATTTTAAACAGATTGAAAAATAAATTAAGTGACTTATAATAATAATAAACCCAAAGGTTGACTGATAGAGAATGCATTGTAGCATTAAGTCCGCCTATGTACCACTACTGTACATAAATTTTAAATAAATAAATGATGATGATTAAGACTGGAAATGTACCCAACCGGAGTAGGAAAAACTGAGAAGATAAAAGACAATGTGATAAACGATAACTTATAACTTCTAGGTGGGAGCCATCAGTACAGTAGGCCAGTCCAGTAGGGAATTCCACTTTTTAGCTGGATGCATATTATTTGTTTATATTTTATGTACAAAATTTATTTGCCTTGGTTTATTATTTCAGCCGTTGGCGTTAGTAAAATAAAGGCATCAGACACTTATTGCGGGCCGAGTGCATTTTCTGAAAGAGAATCCAAGGCTTTGAAAAATTTGGTGACCTCGAACGCCAAAAAAATTGAGTATTATTTGGCTTTTCACTCGTACGGTCAGTACATGATCATACCGTATGCCCACTCTAAGAAACATGAAGAAAACTTTAATGAAGTGGTGAGTAGCAAACTCTAGTTTTTGATAGCTATTTCGAAACGCAAACTGACAAATTACCAACGTGCTGTGGAATGCAGTATACTAGGTTTTAAATTAACAGACGACGTTCGAAGAGACGTCCGGGATCGTGCGGAAGAGACGTCCGGGTGTCGCCACTGTGAGGCGAGCCCGGAGGACACGGTGGAGCACACGGTGGAGGTGTGCCCTGCTTGGGAAGAGCATCGCCGTGTCCTCTTGATTGGCGGCGGTGACCTCTCGCGCCGGGCCTTGATTCAGGCCATTGTCCGCAGCGAAGAGGAATGGCAGGCGGTCGCCTCCTTCTGCGAAGCACGCCTCAAGGAGTTGTCAGCAAACTATAGGGGCCCTTCAGGGTCCAAGCCTCCTGGAGCCGACGGTAGTGTGAAACTGTTACCGCGGCTCTAGGAATAAGGCAAGGAAGGTACGGGGTAGGTTCTTTAGTCTGTAAGAGTCTGGCACTGTTTCCCGCTCTTCCCAAGAGTGGGATTCGTCATTCGATGATTTTTACCTACCATAAAAAAACACTGCGCTCCAAATCAAAAATATTTGATATGTTAAACTTAAGTAAGACTAGGCACAACGTGTCTGCTATAATTATGTGTAACAAGCTGAGGGCTCGAAATGCACAGGATTGGTGACCAGAGTAAGCGACATGGGCCACAGCAGACCACGAAGGAAATTGCGGGACGGCCTAGATATATATGTATGCCGTCACAATGTATAAAAAAGAACGAAAACAATCGTGATTGTTGGGAAGAATGGATGAAGGTTTTGGCCAAGCAAGATACAACAATAATTTTATAAGGTCAAGACCACTGATCAGGGTTGCTGGAAGCCAATGGATGCAAGATGCACAGGACCGGTCTTTGTGGCGGCGCTTGGGGGAGGCCTATGTCCAGCAGTTGACGTCTTTCGGCTGAAATGATGATGATGATGATTAGACCACTAGGCCTATTATGCATACACAGCATTACACTAACCATGCTGCATTTCATAACGTATATAATAATTAACTTCGGCATCAACTGTATGCAGTGTGACCATCGGGCAAATGTTTCCACTCCATGGATGCCTGGACATAGCAGGCGCCATCAAAACCGGGCTAGAATGAGGTGGAAATGATAAAAGCGTACTGTGAGGTGATGCGGAAAAAGATTTCTTGGAAGGTATCAGGGGCGGCCTTTGCCGAGCAGTGGGCAGGTATGGTATAAGTCGACGGCGCGTATCGGTCTTAGTATAGTATAGTATATTGGGCTGGTATCCGCAACTTCACGTCTAAAGCGCGTATTTTGCGTACGCGTATCGGTCTTGTTCAAGAATTTGTTACCAAACAAGTTTGAAGCCTACTGGGGTCAAAAAAAATCCGAAAAGAAGGTCAGGCCCGATTATGAAAGGCAATGAACGAACAGAAGTGGGTTTTTAGTTAATAAAAGTGTGACACTATTTTCCGTCGTCTCTCTTAAAGGCGCGGATATCATTGGACGATTTTCCCACCGGGAAAAACCCTTTAGCACGTCGTCGGTCCACCTTGTAGGAGGTTCTGCAGGGGCCCTTCAGGGTCGAAGCCTCCTCGAGCCTAGAGGGTGGTGCAAACAGTTACCTCGACTCCAGGAATAAGGTACGGGGAAGGTTTTTTAGTCAGTAGGAGTCTGACACTGGTCTCCCGCTCCGCCCAAGAGCGGGTTTCGTCATTGGATGATTTTCACCTACCATAAAAAAAAAACCTTGTAGGAGGTTATATTTTATTATGTTGCTAGATTATCTTCCCCTGATGCTTGAATGACGTTGAAAAAAATTGGAATTTACAGAAACAGTTGTGCCAGCAAGCCGCTAAGCAAATGGCTCGTCGATATAGGACCAAATTCATTGTTGGAACAGCCTACGATACAGTTGGTAAGAGTTTCGTGTGACTTCTTTTTTGCGTTCCTCAAGAAGGAGAAACTAAATCTTTACAGGATTACTTTGTTGTCCGTTTTTCTGTCTTTACGTCTACATCCTTTATCTTGTGATCGTGAGAAGATATCACGTTGATACTAAAACCATACTATCATACTTAAGTCCGGTGTTTCTTAAAGCTGTAAAAAAATCTATTAAGTTAAAAGAAAAATAAGATTTGGCTGTTTATGTCGCAAAAAACGGATTCGGATACAAAAACCTTGAGGTACTTCTGTTGGCCTACAATCTCAAATTTGGCATAAAGCAAGGTCTGATAGCACAAGTTATACTTGAAATCTCAAAACTATAAATGTCATTTTTTTCCCTAATTTGAATAATTGTAACTGTTTTCATAACAGGTAATTTCGTATGGAAGCCGACTCACATGTGCCCGATTTTTTTACTGTATTTACACTGTTTCCACATAACAATATAAAATTCGCTTTTAGCAATAAGACCGCCCATTGTAACACCTTAGTAATTTTAAGCTCCTGATGTACCAAATTGTATTTATGGTGTACATACAATAAAGAGTATATATATTTATTATTTATTTATTATATACTTTTGTACACCAAGACTAAAATACATTGAAAGGAAAACTTATAATAAAAATAAATAAAAACATACAATCGGCGGCCTTATCGCACTCGGTAATTTCTTCCAGGCAACCCTGAATTCTGGTATATCTATCTATGCTAGAGAGTTATCCTTTGAATTTTGTTTTCTGTTTGTACATTTTATTATTTTTAGTCTATATATCTATATATACTCGTATATATACCTGTACACAATACTAGTAATAGTTATGTGAACAAATAAAATAAATATGAAGTGACATTGACAGATAGTGACAGTGACATTTCTATCGGTAATATCGACTTGACAGTTTGAATTATAGATTAAAAACAATTTTAAATAAAAAAATACGGTAATATGCTAGATAAAAAGGAAGAATGTGAGAAAGTTTTAGGGCCCTCGCCCACGGCGACTTTTTGTAGCGATGCAGTCGCGCGTTTAGCAACCGCGCGACTGCATCACTTCTAACGCGTGTTAGTCGCATTTGCAACGCGCTACTGCATCGCGATTGTATCGATACAAACACGCATCCGCGTCGCGCTACTAACGCGCTACTGCATCGCGATTGTATCGATACAAACGCGCGACCTGATATACATTGTCTCATCATTGTATTTCTGCGTGTCAACTCTGGTTTTACAATGGAAAACAATTCACAAAACGTCGAATATGACATTCTATAACAACTTTTGAATTTAAGATCATAATATTTAAGTTGTTTGAATGTTGTTACATGATGTCCACAAAGTAATCTCTGGGTATTAAATGGATGCATCCAATATTGACGCTGCTTCCGTTGCCTACGCTTCGGCTGCTTACGTAAAAGCAGCACCAAAGACAACGTGACTAATGTTGCCTCAACGGAGTCCATCTTGCAACTGTACTGATCCAAGGTATTTTTGTATCGTAACTGCATCGCGACCGAATCGCGTTTGCATCGCGACCGAATCGCGTTTGCATCGCGACTGAATCTGGTCCCGTGGGCGCGGGCACACAGCTAGCGACTGCTTCGCGTCTGTATCGATGCTACGCGCGAGAGCATCGTGATTGCATCGCTACAAAAAGTCGCCCGTGGGCGAGGGCCCTTATGTATTTACTAGCGACCCGCCCCAGCTTCGCACGGGTACTGATATTGAATATATTATGCATGTATTATACACATAAACCTTCCTCTTAAATCACTCTATCTATTAAAAACCGCATCAAACTCTGTGGCGCAGTTTCAAAGATCTAAGCATACATAGGGATAGAGCAACTTTGTTTTATACTATGTAATGATTAAATATCGAGTAATTATTTTATCTTTTTCAGGATATATGACTTCAGGAGTCAGTGGATGCTGGGTTAAAAAGACATTTCACGTTCCGTAAGTATAATTAACTTAAAAACGTTTGCCATAATCAAGATCTTGGTACGATGTTCTGCTTGCACATCAGACTACAACAAACTGTCAAAATTCTGCAAACGATTTTCAACTCTTAACCATAATATAACAAGGTTCAAAATGTATTGGACAAATCTGACAGATTTGTAAAGTTTGATGTGCTGCTGACTGTACATGAAACACTATTATTGGTAAAGTTAAAATTAAAAAATAAACTACTTAAAAAAAAAACTCATTTAGTTTCGTACATGCGTAGGTACATTGCATGTAAGAAACTAAATCCTTTAAGTAAACGTCAGCTGAGCGAGTCCAATAATCTTTAGGTAGTTGTTATTGTTAGTATGAGCTACCTACAGGTAATCGCATTGGGTGAAAAATCAATGCCTTTGGCATTAAGTCCGCCTTTGAACTTTGGCCTTGCATTTTTTAATAAATAAAAGGAAGAATTTAGTTATTACGTAAAATCTCCTACAGTGTACCAATAAACATGTGTGCTAGCACAAATAACAACCTGGGTAAATAAAAAGGTTTTTCAAAAGTACACCCAACAAAAAAATAAAGGAACTTAAAAATAAAAAAATAATTTCATTATAAGTCATTTAGAAAAACATATACTTTAATTGATACCTACTATATTTATGTTATTTCATTTGTACTCGCTGTATTGAAATTCTGGTCACGGTTCAATAGAAATTTAAAAATAGGACTAGTTTTTATTAAATAATTTGACAGCTGTCAGTTGAAAGTAATTCTCCCTAGGAATGAAAAGTACTACTTTCAACAGGCAACTTCACACCTACTTTCAGAATATGTTTTAAGAAAACGATTTCCTCAAAAATTACGTCAAAAGTATTAGTAGTTATAATTTTATAACAATATTTGTTTTTGTTTGCAGCTATGTAGTGACATTTGAATTGAGAGACGAAGGATTCTACGGATTTGCCTTACCACCAGAAAAAATTATGCCAACTTGCCGGGAGACTATGGATGGCTTACTAACTCTGTTGGCCCCCAAACCGAGAAATAACGCAACAAGTTACAAATACAACAAAATATCAGACTCAGCAATCCGTGCACTAAAAGATTCTTCACCACACTTTATTTTGGACAAGATTGTGATAGTATTTAATATGTTTCTTTTTATTATAGTGCGGTTTCATTAAATGTTGTTTTATATTATTTTTGATGCTTACCTTTAACCATTAACTCACCTACCTTGTGCTTAGCGGCAAACTGGTCGGCAATGGAACATACTTACCTAAACATCTTTGGGGTGCCATGACAGAAAACCTCCTCGAGCGCCCGCAGGCTGGAGTTCCCTTGCGGACACGTCCGGAGTGAAGACCAGTCTGCGGGACGGTGCACCCCGGGAGGCCGCCATCGACCCACCCTTGGGCAATCCCTGCCTAAGGGTGCTCGATGGCGGCTTGCGAATATTCTGTTGGGAGTAACGCCTCAACGCGTGTCCCTCTGATTTAGCAGAGGGCACAGCGACGAGGTAAGAGCGGGCTCGGTGTGCACTCACCCTGCCATCGGGCAGGCAGGAGGAAGAGTTCCTCCTCCTTCTGCCACCGCTAGACTCGTAGCCCCAAAGATTGTCCAAGGTCATGTTTCTGACTTTCGATGGGGGTCGAGGGCCTTGGCTTAACCGCCCGGGCCGCGAGGAAGACAACCTCTATAAAAAATCACCCCAAACCTCCAAGCGGCGGCGCACCGTGAGGGAGGTTGTAAGCTTGACTAATGGGTAGCTTAATTAGTCCCTAGTGCGAACCATGTATTTGAGCCAGTACACAAAGTTTATACTCGTGGGAACAAAAATGCGTAAATCTAAATTTTTCACCCAAATTTCGGAGAGTGACGAGCGGTCGGAGTCCGACGCTGCGTCCAGAAGGAGCTCAGGCTCGGAGATGGAGGAGGAGTTGGTGGGCAACTCCGGAAGGGACTCGCGTTCCTTCCGGAAGCGCACCAAATCGGGGGACGGGCAGTCGTCCTCCGATAATGAGAAGGGTTCGGCCCAAAAATCCCCACCGGCAGTCGCGGTGGGGTCCAAAGCCGAGGTAGAGGCAGGGGGCTCACTGCGCAGGAGTCCGCTCAGCGAGCTGAAAAGCTTGCTGCGGAAGGGCGCCACCCTGGTGCGGTCAGCGCTGGAGAGCGCCCGCCGCGTCAGGCCGGTGGCGCGTCAGACGCTGGGGTGGACTCCGCCGAAGAGGCCCGCAGGTCGTTCGGCGAGCTGATAGTCGCGGCGCTGCGCGATATGGGCCGCAAGAGGCTCGCAAAACGGGCCTCTAAGGAGAAGACCGTTCTGAAGCACGCCACCTCTTTGTCCGAGGCCTTCGATAAGGCCTTGGACAAGAGTGTGGCGAAGCTGCGGGCCGAGCTCCGGGCCGAGCTTCGCGATGAGCTTCGGGCCGGGCCCGCGGGCCCTGGAGCCGTTCGGCGGGAGGCCGTCGGAGGGGGTTCCGGGCAGGGGCAGGGGCAAAGTCGGCCCCAGCCCCAGCCTGAGGCAGGGAGCCAGCTGCTGACGCTGGTGCAGTCGGAGCTGGCTGCCGTCCGGCAGCAGCTGCAGCAGCAGCAGCAACGGTTCCAGCTGCAGATCCAGCGGCAGCTGTCCCTGCTGGAGGGAATTGTTCTGCGCCCCCCATTGGCGACCTCCGGCCAGCGCCAAGCGGCATCATATGCTGCTGCCGCTGCGACCACGCCTGCTGCGCCCAGGGCGGGCCCGTTGGGGCAACCCGGGCGCAGGGCCTCAGCGCCGGAGCCTGCAAGGCCGACCCCGGTGGCTGGCCAGCGTCGCGTGCGGGCCGCTCCTCCCGCGAGGGGTGCTGTGGTGCCTGCTTCTGCCAGGCCAGCCGGCGCTCCTATCGCGGTGGCGGCGACTCAGTCGCGCCTGCCGCCTCCCCCGCCTCAAGAGCCATTGTCTGGCGCCGACTGGACGGTCGTCGGCGCCAAGAAAAGTGCGGGTAAGGCGCGCAGGGCGGCTAAGAAGCGCGCTAAGCGCCAAGAGCCCAAGAAGCGTGCCATGGCGGCGAGACTTCGCGCCCCGAAATCCGAGGCTGTAGTGATCACACTACAGCCTGAAGCGGGTAAGAAGGGCGCGAATTACGACGCCGTCATGGAGAAGGCAAGGCGGGCGGTGTTGCCCCACCTTGACGAGCTCGGAGTGCCTGGGGGCTTCTGCATAAGGCAGACCCTAACGGGGGCCCGAATTCTGGAGGTCCCCGGCTCGGCCAGTGTCGCTGACATTCTGGCCGACAAAATTGGGGTGGCCCTCAGTGCAGAGGAGGCCCGAGTGTCCAGGCCCACCAAGTGCATCGACATGCGCATCATGGGCCTGGACGATTCCGTCAAGGTGGACGAGGTGGTGGCCGCCATCGTCAGGGTGGGTGGTTGCACGACCGAACAGGTTCGGGCGGGCACCATCCGCGCTGACAGCACGGGCATGCGAGCCGTCACGGTAAGCTGCCCCGTGCCGGCGGCCAAGGCCATCACTGGCGAGGGCCGACGGCTTCTGGTGGGCTGGGTGGAGACCCAGCCCACCAGAAGCCGTCGTTTTACCTGGGCGGAGGCCCAGGTAAAACTGTTGGAGCCCAGACCTCTGCGGTGCTACCGCTGCCACGTGGGGCACCACGTGGGGGCCTTCTGTGCCGCGGAGGTGGATCGCAGCGACCACTGCTACCAGTGTGGTAAGCCCGGTCATAGGTCTGCTGAGTGCCGGAATGCGCCGCATTGTTACGCATGTGCGGCGGCAGGCAAGCAGGCCGACCACCGGGCTGGGAGCAGGTCCTGCGACCCCCCGGCCAAAGTGAAGGCCAAATTGAGTCGCCCCCCGACCACCACCGCCGCCGCCGCAGCCGCTTCTTCGGCCGCCGGCGCGGTTTCCGTCGCCGCCGCTACCGCCGTGGCGGTGCCCTCTCAGAGGGCTAGGGAGGAGACAATGGACTGCCAATAACGGCCCCATTACGTCTCCTCCAGGCGAATATCAACCACTGCGTCCCAGCTCAGGATCTGTTGCTCCAGAGCATGGCGCAGTGGTCGATAAACGTCGCCGTGGTCTCCGAGCCGCACTTTGTCTTGCCCAGAGCTGACTGGGTTCAGGACCTGAGCGGCTCGGTGACCCTTATCTCGTCGGCCGCCGCTGGTACCCCCGACCCTCGAGGCCGTCACGAAGGGTCGGGGTTGCGTGGCAGCACGGTTCGGGGACATTGCAGTGGTAGGCGTCTACCTGTCCCCGAACAGAACTCTCGCCGATCTTCACGACTCCCTCAGGGAGCTGAAGACCGTCGTCGCTGGGTATGGTACCCTCCCCGTGGTCGTTTGCGGGGACTTCAACGCCTGGAACATGGCTTGGGGTTCCCGGCTCACGAACCAGCGAGGTCGGTTGGTGGAGGACTGGGCTCTGGAAACAGGCCTGGTCGTCCTAAACCGGGGTTCTGTCCCAACGTGTGTGCGGGTGCAGAGTGAGTCCGTGGTGGACATTTCGTTCGCCAGCCCCGCTCTGACACCGCGTGTAGTTGACTGGCGCGTCATGGAGGGGGTGGAGACATACTCGGACCACCGGTATATCCGGTTTGACGTCTCCGCCCAGACCTCGACCGCGCCGGTCCGACAGACCCCATGTGGTCCGCGTTGGGCGCTGAGGCAGCTGGAACGGGAGCTCTTCCTGGAAGCCGCGGCGGTGCAGGCCTGGGTGCAAGCACCGGTCAGGCCTGCCGACATCGACGTCGAGGCGGAGTGGTTCCGGGAGGCCTTGTCGCAAATTTGCGACGCGGCAATGCCCCGTCTCCGCCCAGGACGCGCCCGACGCCAGGTGTACTGGTGGTCGCCAGAGCTTGCGACGCTGCGCGACACCGGTATACCAGACACCGCAGGCGCCGCTTCCGCCCGCCGGATGCGGAGGCCGTAGAGGCGGAGCTGTATGAGGGATTCAGGGTGGCAAAGCGTACCCTCCGATCGGAGATAAAGCGGGCCAAAGACGAGGCCTGCAAAGCGTGGCTGGGGACGCTCAACGCTGATCCGTGGGGACGCCCATACAAGTTGGTGCGAGAGAAACTCCGCCCATGGGCTCCCCCGTTGACGCAGAGTCTCCGGCCACAGATCGTGGAGGGTGTGGTGAGCGCTCTGTTCCCTGCGCGGGGGGACCACTCCCCCCCGCCCATGGCTCCGCCACCAGCGGTGTCTGACGTGGACCACGTCAGCGACGACGGTACCAATGCTCCGGAAGTGACCGAGGTAGAGATGAGAGTGGCGGTACGCAGGATGGGTGCGAAGAATACCGCCCCAGGACCAGACGGCTTGCCTGGAAAGGCTTGGGTCCTGGCCATGGAGGCTCTCGGTTCTCGATTGGGGGGGCTCTTTAGCGCATGTTTGGAGAGGGGCCAGTTCCCACTTCCCTGGAAGACGGGAAAACTGGTCCTCGTTGCGAAGCCGGGGCGCCCTGCGGACTCTCCGTCCGCGTATCGGCCCATTGTGCTGCTTGACGAGGTGGGCAAGCTCTTTGAAAGAGTCATTGCAGACCGCCTCGTCAAGCATCTAACACTGAAGGGGCCCGATCTCGCGGACGACCAGTTCGGGTTTCGCAGGAGGCGCTCCACGGTGGACGCCATCATGCGCGTGCGAGCCCTCACGACGGGGGATGCGGTGTCCCGGGGCAGGTGTGTCTTGGCGGTGTCGTTGGACATTGCCAACGCCTTTAATTCCCTGCCCTGGAGTTGCATTAGGATGGCACTCCGGTATCACCGGGTGCCCGACTACCTCTGTCGTACAATCGAGGCCTACCTGTCCGACAGGTACATAGTATACCCCGGTCACCAAGGAGATTGGAAACGGCGAGAGATGTCGTGCGGTGTCCCACAGGGATCGGTACTAGGACCGCCCTTGTGGAACATCGGGTACGACTACGTGCTGCGCGCCGACCTCCCCGTAGGGGTCAGCGTGGTCTGCTACGCAGACGACACGCTGGTCCTAGCGCAGGGAAGGTCGTACCAGGCGGCGGTCGAACTAGCGACACGTGGGGTTGCGACAGTCGTTGAGAGGATCCAGCAGTTGGGACTCAAGGTGGCACTGCACAAGTCCGAGGCCATGTGCTTTCACGGCCCTCGGAACGCGCCACCAACGGGTTCCCAACTAACGGTAGAAGGAGTTCACATCGGCGTCGGGTCGACGATGAAGTACCTAGGACTTGTCCTCGACAGCCGATGGAATTTCGAGGAGCACTTCCGACGTCTGGCCCCCAAACTCAATCGGACGGGGGCTGCTCTCAAGCGGCTCCTGCCGAACCTTGGGGGTCCAGACGCCTTCTGCCGGAGGCTCTACGCCGGCATCGTCCGGTCCATGGCCCTTTATGGGGCACCAGTGTGGGCGCCGACGCTGCGTAAACGCCCGGCGGCCCAGCTGAACGCCTGCCAGAGGGTCATGGCCATCCGGATGGTGCGGGGATACCGCACGGTGTCCCGCGAGGCGGCGAGCCTCCTTGCTGGCATACCACCATGGGATTTGGAGGCAACAGTCCTTGCACGCATGCACGACCAGCGCGTGGAGATGCAACGCCGGGGCGAAGACCCGCTGCCCGAACATGTCGAGGCGTGGCGGAAGGAGCTCCGGCGAGATCTCATGGTGAAGTGGAAACAGCGACTGTCGCAACCCAGCGCTGGGCACACCGTAATCTCAGCGGTAGTGCCCCTCTTTGAGGCGTGGCTGGATAGACCTCACGGCGTCCTCACTTTCCGCATGACGCAGGTTCTCACCGGACATGGGAAGTTCGGGAGATTCCTGCACCGGATTCGTGCGGAAGAGACGTCCGGGTGTCGCCACTGTGAGGCGAGCCCGGAGGACACGGTGGAGCACACGGTGGAGGTGTGCCCTGCTTGGGAAGAGCATCGCCGTGTCCTCGTGGGGGTGATCGGCGGCGGCGATCTCTCGCGCCGGGCCCTGGTTCAGGCCATGGTCCGCAGCGAAGAGGAATGGCAGGCGGTCGCCTCCTTTTGCGAAGCAGTAATGCTCGTAAAGGAGGAGGCCGACCGCATAAGGCAAAGGCAACGGCGTACTCGCCGTAGCCGTCGCCGCCGCGATCCTGCCGATATCCGGCCACCGTAGACACTGGCTCGCGGACGGTGAGCAATGGGTAGCTCGCCGTCCGGTCGTCTGGTAAGACCGAGTCTAAGTCGTCAACGGCGCGCACCGTTCCCGCGCGCCTCAAGGAGTTGTCAGCAAACTGCAGGGGCCCTTCAGGGTCGAAGCCTCCTGGAGTCTAGAGGGTGGTGGAAAACTGTTACCTCGACTCCAGGAATAAGGCAAGGAAGGTACGGGGTAGGTTTTTTAGTCAGTAAGAGTCTGACACTGGTCTCCCGCTCCGCCCAAGAGCGGGTTTCGTCATTGGATGATTTTCACCTACCATAAAAAAAAAAAAAAACCTAAACATCTTTGGCTATTATGAAACATAGACTTTTATCATTATCATGGGATTCCAATATTTTACAGTGTTTTTAATATGAAATGGATTTCATTATTTTTGCAACTCTGCATGTAAAAAAATATCTGAAGGCAAAAAAATGCGTTCCGCGTGTGTATTACAGCCATTACAAGCCGTTGAAGTTTGTACTTTATTAGTTAAGCCATCAACTTATTTTTCCAAAATTACACAGAGGTGTAAGCTCTCTGGCAGGCAGTTTTTTTAGCATCTAGACTTTAATCAGTCGCTTCGCAATACACACAATGGATCGCTCTGATCACTTAGCAACATCACCGTCAAGCGTTCAGCTAGGTGCCAAGCTCACAGTATCGTTGATTACATGTATACGTTGGTGCTTGCAAGGCCGTTGAAATAGTGACCTGTGTAATGTTGTTGGCTTAACATCAGATATTGTTATCAAAAACGCAGAGGCTGTTAATCATCTAAAAGCTTAATAGGTGATGGACTTGTGAGTAGCTGAATACAAGACTAGATAGACATTTTGCAACTGTTTGTATAATTATATCAATTTATCTGTTCTCAGCTAAGTAGAAAAAGTAGGGACTCTGCAAAAGGGTTAAAGCCTACTGGGGCTCAGGGTCCCTTTCCGAAAGGAAGGCTTGGCCCCAGTGCGAAGCGCAAAGAAGAAACGGGGTGAGGTGTTTAGTCAGTAAAAGTCTGACACTATTTCCCGCTCCGCTCAAGAGCGGGATTCGTCATTAGATGATTTTTGCTCACCATAAAAAAACAACTTGCCAGGAGACTATAATTGGCTTATTTCTGACTCCTTTGTTAGTCAAATTTAAAGTTTTGACAGCTTCAAAGCTTCAGGACATCACTTTAGATGAGATAGAAATATCTGGGACATAATAATATTATCTTACCTGGGTTTTTAATAAACAATTTATTTTGTAAAAATTTGCGGTGGAAGGCTACTTCAACAAAATTACAACCTAAAAAAGTTTTCTGAACATATAGGTACAAAAATATCATGTAAAAAATTGCCCAATCAGCGATTACAATCGGAAGAAGACGCACGCAACACGCGATCCTTTTACCATAAAAGGAATGAAAAAATAAATTTCGGTAGCGAATCCTGTGATGTTAACCCCAAAATGATGTTATCAGAAGGTGGTAATATGAGTAATGATCCGTGTAATCGTTTAGCCGTCACGACAAATCGTCAGATCACGTGTTCTAGTGTCATTTATTTCGGTACTATCCACCATTTCATCCTGATCTGTTCTCTTTTCTACAGATCCAACAGGATGGTCAAAAATGATCGCTCAATTTACATTGGCCAGTCGTCTATAGAGCTTAATATAGCGTGGGTAGATTTATATTACTAATGAACAATTTTCAACTCTGTTGCAACAAGTTACGGTTTCATTTTCTTTGTGATGGGTTAATTGAAGGGCGTTGCATTTCCTTTTGTGTCGGAATTAATTGCTTACTGTTATTTATTGAACTGTTGCTTATATCTCAATTTTGGTACGATTTCTATTATTATTAATGATTCAACTAATTATACTGCCTTTGATTTAGATGATTAGGTCGAGCAAATATATTTGTGCTTTGTCTCCATTGAATTAGTTTGACGTAATAAGGGCACGTGTTTAATGTTTTTGTCTAATTAATTAACTTGTACATTTATCATGATTTAGTTTTATATGTATAGCTTAACTACCCTGCCGGGACTATGAGCTTCTCTGTATACAAAGTGTCATTGACATGTTAACGCAAACGAATACCATGGATCCAGTACATGATTCTGGACCCTCCAGTGGTGGAATTTTTCGTCGGTTCTTTTTAAAATTTTTGAAAAAAAAGTTTTGTGTTTTTATTTTTTACCTGTATAAAATCGTTATTCTGACCAATCCCAATGATATTTTTAGAAAAAAAAAAATGTTTAAAAAAAAAATTAAAAAAAAATCATGGAGGCAAATAAAGTCGTTATTCTAATCAAACTCGATGACATTTTTAATCTGGAATGTAATGCACTCATTTTTTTTCGCAAAAAATGTTAAATTGACGTTTTTATACAGTTTAATTTAAAAAACGTTAAAAATTCATTAAAAAAAAAATAGAAAAAACCGACAAAAAATTTCATCACTAGAATCATGTACTGGATCTATGGTATTCGCTTGCGTTAACATGTCAATGACACCCTGTATATCGCCTCACTATCAACAATTCTTTTACTGTTTACCATCAGATGGTATTGCAGTCAAGCACTAGTTTATATAAATAAAAAAATATATAAATCACAAGTATTTTTGAGAGAGTATATGAATGTTGAAATAAAAATGAAAGGGTGACCACCTCAGCATTTGCTGGGCGTCAGACACCCACGAGGGCCCAGTGCGGGTTGGTGGATGTCACATGTGTTTCAATTTTTGGTTCTAGGACATGCCGGTTTCCTCACGATGTTTTCCTTCGCCGTTTTGAGAGCAGTGGTGATGAAATAAATTACACAAAGTAATGGACCTGGCTGGTTTAAACCAGCGACATGCAACTCTTAAGTCGGGGCCGTTACCACT
This sequence comes from Mythimna loreyi, assembly GCA_029852875.1. Classification (NCBI taxonomy): domain Eukaryota; kingdom Metazoa; phylum Arthropoda; class Insecta; order Lepidoptera; family Noctuidae; genus Mythimna; species Mythimna loreyi. Next base: position 17,621,585 of record CM056796.1, on the reverse strand, counting down.
TGGCCACCACTGCTCTAAGCTAGGATTAGATGGTTAGTTATTATTGTCAATTTCTTTCATAAAATCATCAAATTGAAGAACTGCTTTTTCTCTCAGAAAGTTGTTGAATAAAATAAAAAAATAAATGAAAGAGCAATAACAATAACTTACAAAGTCCCAGTACGTTATGCTTTGTTAATTTTATGCACGCCTCATTTCATTTCCCTGCTTTAAATGTAGCTCTAAAGACGCGGTTACGATGGTCTGGTTTTGATCGGAATCGTTAAAAGATTTTCTTGGAGTCCATTTTTTAACTCAAGTCCAGTAACATAATTTTAAGAGAATTGTAGTGGAAAAGAAAAACAATTTGGCTGCTCGACATAGGAATATCAGAAATGAATACAAGTTTGAGGCTAACTCTTCTTCTTCTTCTTCTTTGTCTAACCCTCTTCCGAGTTTAACTGGAGTTTAGTTTGAGGCTAGCCTCAAACTAAATAGTAGTATGTATAGTATCGGCGGATGGTGAGGTAAACCGAAATAAAATGCATTAGGACATCTCAGGATGGATGAAATTGTGACAAGTCACTGGAACAACTTACAAACCACGAAATGAAAGGTAAAATTACGGAGAAAAGAAGTAAAAAAAAAAGAGAAAAAAAGGAAAGAAAGGAGAAGAATGTTGGGGTATGAAAAAATATTGTATGTAGTGGAGTTGGATATGTGGTGTAACGAAAACGAATAACGTGAAAAATGAGAATGTATTAGAAAGTTTGAAGGAGAATCGCTTATCTTAGTATGATCCTGTAAAGAAGAGATATGAAACGTAGAGATAAAACGCATAGTTATAAGTATACATCTGGTTGGATAGAGAGCGAGAAGAAGAGGGTAAACAAGGCCAAAAAACGATGATGATGCCTCAATCTCCAAAGTAAAGGCTCCCCAAGGTCAATCTATGGATTTAAGTAAGTAAATGGATTTATCTATGGATTTATGTAAGTAAATAAAATTAAAGACATATTTTAAATGTCCTTATGTCCAGAGATTTTTCGGTACCTTGGATAAAACGTTTTGTGTTGTACATCCCATAATTGTCTTTAGTAAATCTTTGACATATTTTGCAAATAGCCAAAACTCAAGTTTTACACCAAGCGATCTTTTCGAAGAATTTCTTAATACTCATTCACTGGGTTGTGGAGATCAGATAGGCAGGCAGTCGCTATATATAATTACTGATATCCAGCTGTATTTGATTTATCTGAAAGCCAACCACAACTTAGTTTTGTTAAAACGCCAAGCCTCTCTTAGACGATTGACATCAAAAATAAATATGAAGGAACCAAGATGACACTTTCTAAAGAATGCTAATGTCAGCAAATAAGTACTGGTAATCGTAATCATAATCATTTATTTATTTTGCGAGGCATATTGCTTTCCAAAACAGGGTCGATCAGACGACTAGTTTCAGTACACGCAGGAAGATCTTTGAAAGGTCTTACATAAAATAAATTGACGGCCTGGCAAGGATATAATATATAGCATGATAGCATATTATGCAAAATGGTTGTGTGAAGCATAATGTCATGTATTAAATCAAAATTAATAGAAACCTTGTATTCATCGGTTGACGTTTTTCAGCTGAAAAACATTATTATAAACTAATATATATTTTCAGTTTGTAGCCTGAAAATGTGCTTCCTGTACTAATTAGATTTACTTTTACTGTATTAATAGAATTTAGCTTCAATTTTGTTTTTGACTGACTGATATTTTGACAATTCAAAATTACCTGAAATTGGTATATTTGAAATAAACGATTTGATTGTTTAAATAGTCGACAACATATAAATAGTTTAAATAATTGGCAGTAATATAGTAGTTGTAATACTTAAAATAATTGGTAGTTTAATAGTTATAATAGTAAATATTTCTAGCTCTCCACAATTATACAGTCTCATCCAATTTTAGAATAATGGTTTTTATTGGAGGTCCTACGACAAAATAGTCTAGTCTAAATAATTTCTAAAGACAACAAAAATTCAACAGAAATCATAGAGAAGTATGACTAATACTACTGCAGGGGCCCTTCAGGGTCGAAGCCTCCTGGAGCCTAGAGGGTATGTGCAAACTGTTACCTTGACTCCAGAAATAAGGCAAGGAAGGTACGGGGTAGGTTTTTTAGTCAGTAAGAGTCTGACACTGGTCTCCCGCTCCGCCCAAGAGCGGGTTTCGTCATTGGATGATTTTCACCTACCATAAAAAAAAAAAAGTATGACTAATACTATGATTTCTGTTACATTCTCACACTTTAGTTAACACTTCTCACAGAAGTAGATTTATCATTATCACAAAATAATCACACACACCACACCAGTGTGAAACAAAGCCAGAACAGAGCTACACAGAATCTCGTTAACTTTAATAATCACTTGAAAATGCTGTGGATTAAGCAGAAAATTTAAGACACAACGGGATCCTTGCCAAGGCTTGAGTGGTCCTTCTGGCACTCCAAACGTCTTTGTATAGTGGGACTGGGACAGTAGTGTATTAAGTTCATCGTTTCATTTAACCTACTTGGATTTTGTATTTGGAGTAAGAACAAGAATTTATTTAAAGTGACAAGGGTGTTTTAAAGAACTGTTTATTTAGAGTAAGATTGTTCGGAGGTAAGTCCAAGATAGCATGGTATAATCAACCTTAATGATGTTCCCACTGCTAGAACACAGGCCTCTTTTATTAGCAGAGGGAATAGACCGTCATCTTCCTTCACGCATTCCCATTATCGGTAGTGGATCCCACATGTACATTTTTTTTTATTTGATATAAGTTAATTTTTCACTGCAATCCCACCTAATGGTAAGCAGTGATGCAATCGTTGATGGTAAGGCACACGAATTTATTAAAAGCCTATTCACTCTAACCTTGAAGACACCCAAATTCCCTCGATATACGCGGAATAAACGACGAAGTGAAACGCTTAATCCGAACCTTGGAGGTTTCAACAACATAAGGATGGCTATTCGCCGTGTGTTGGGTTTTCCAATGAAAGAAATGGGATAGTGGCATTAAGTCATATCATTCCCACGCGCATGCTGCAAAAAGCAATCTTTAAAAAATATACATCAATAATGCTCAACGCGCTCATGGAGATCAACCGTGGATTGGATCTATTTTCTGATGGAAGACTATATTTTCAGAAAATTTTTGTTTCTGAGTAGGGTATTTTTAGCGCTTTTGACTATTTTGCTTTACTAAATAAATAATTATTTCGCGAAAGCAGCGAATTTGTCCGAAATAATTGCTGTGGCCGTAGAAAACTAAAGGCTAAAAGGCTCTTAATAAACTAGTGCACCTTACCATCAACAATTGCATCACTGCTTACCATCAGGTGGGATCGCAGTCAAGCACTAGTTTATTGCAAGTAAAAAAAAAACTACTGAGTTTTATTCTGTGAGTCTTAAACTCGCTCTCGCATCAACTAGAATGGGAGTCATTAATGATGAGTTTCGACTTAAAAAAAATCATGTTTTAGATTCTTTTCGACCTAAACCCACAACGAAGAGACAAATTGAAGGACTACTACAAAATAGTAAAATAGCTAACCAATTTTTTCTCACGACATTTAATTTTCATTAGACATCTCACAGTAGTGGCTGTGAGATAGTGTCAATTTGTCAAAAATTTTCACAGTAATTAGGTTTTCTTTATCATTGCCAAGTTACGGTCGTAGAGCTATACGTAGCTAACCATTCGGCTGTTTGTTAACGACTAAGCCCAGGTTAACACTTTATGCTCCACACGCACCTCAAAGAGATGTCGGCTAAAGTAGCCCTGCCAAAGTTGTGGATTATTCAAAGAAGTTACCAACACAACTAAAAAAAGGACAACTAAGGGATAAAATCAGTAAAAGTCTGATCCTCCCTCCACTCGGAAGGAAAAAAGTAAGTTAGTTTAATTTCACAAGTAAAATAAACGATTTTGCAAACGGCAGATGTATATGGAGAAACTTGGTATAAGGGTACCTTGTCTGGACTACAAAACTCAAAAAACAATAAATTCTCGTTAATTACTTCAAATTTTTCCCCTACAATTTCAAAGTTAGTTAACAAACACGCTAATATTGTAAACAAGCTAATAAACTTAGTTGATTAAATAAAAAAATCTGAAAGATGCACCGTTCGCTAATGAGAAGAAGAAATGGAAATTATTTCTAACTTCGGCGTTTCAATTAAAATTGTTTTCCAACAGTTACAGGGAAATATTAATTGGTGAAGTTAGTTTTCGAAGCTGGAATTTTTATCTGAATTTTCCCGGAGTAAGGGTCACGTGCCTTTTGAAGAATCGTGTTCAAGATAAACTCCTTTTCCTTATTATTATTAACCAGTTTTGTCCACGCTCTACTGTGGGCAGAATAGACAATGAATAGCATTTTTGCTTCAGCTTTTACTATTGTTTGGTGTCCTATATCCAACCCATGATTAGTGCAATCAACGGTTTAAAGGTCACGGAGCAATCTGATGCACCAGAAATTAGACAGCAACAGGCTGCGTTGATTGCAGCTCAAGCGTTTGTTCTGGCCAGCCATGCCACCAGTTCTATTTTTAATGCAATCTGTATATAAATTGACATATCAAAGATAACATCGTACATAACTGTGACCAGCTCCAATAGTGTTACTACCTCCAGAGTACTCCGAGGAATGCTGCTGATCGGCCAAAACGTGGGACGTTCCTGGCATCGCTTGTCATTTGTTACTTACACAGAACTTCTTAATCTCTCATCTACATCCAGCTAAATTTCGTACTTTCCATTACTTTATTTCACACTTGGCAATGGCCTCTCACAAATCCTTAGAGACATTCTTTTCCCACACCATCTCGAACCAGCTCTTAAACCATCTCATGATTCATATCCAAATCATCTTGTAACATCTTTCTGCACTGGCCTCAACAGTGTGGAACGCATTGGTTAAAGAAGGGTACCATTCTTAAATTTGATTGCGGATATTGAGCATATCCATTGCTCACCGTCACGGTTTTTTTTTTAATTTTTTTAGGACGTTATAGATATAGTCCACGTTGACAGCGTATTGTGTTTGCACACCTCAAAGAAATAACAGTGTAAGTGACTAGGCCAGTTAAAGCTGAGCAAATTAAAATTATAAATAAATAAAATAAAATTAAATTAATTTAAAACAAAAATATCAACACGTAAATTATAAATACCCAAAACATTTAATATTTATGTCAAAATATTTAATTTAAAAATGTCATAACGACAGGTTTTTTTTTTTTTGTTTATTAACGTCTCGGATCGTCATTTTCACGCATGTTAACCATAGCAAGAGCTTCTAAGCAATGGGTTCTGAAGATGAAAAAAGCACTTACCAAAAACAAAATCAATCAACAGTAGCAATTACGAAGTTTGTTCAAAAACAACCGCAAGACTAAGAACGGATAGTCGGATCTAGTTTAATGCACTTAAAAATTAAACTCCTTAAATGGCACTAAGACGGTACGGAAGTGTCCCGGTGTCCCAATTAATTAATCCTGGCTTGGAATGCTGCCAAGAGCCTTAGACCGCAGTCTGAGTAAACAGAAACCACTTCGAGGTCATGAATTTTGCACCATATGTGGAGATAGTGTCGGGTCTAATTATGGAAGAACTGTTTTGAGATGTTGATAGTTGTCTGCCAATAAAAGTCTATTTGCTAAGCAAAAATATTTTATTTTTATCTTAAAGCACTCAAAACGTGAGCTGTCAGCAAATGTGCAGGCCAAGCGAGCCAAATCCAATTGAGACCAGTTTCTGAAAAGATGGTACGACCCTAGTATGAAGGAACGGGGTGGGTGGTTTAGTCAGTAAGAATCTGACACTATTTCCTGCTCCGCCATCGTAGGTAGTCGATAATAGAAAACGTTTGCTTATAAGTAACCTATTCATTTTTATTTTAAGCGCTCTCAATACAAACACAGATTCCAGCAAGGAATTCTACTACTCATAGATTAAGCACAACAAATGCATATTGATCAGAGTTGGCTGCATCTTGGCTAATTATAATCGAGTGAAGAAGTATTTAACAAAATTATAACAACTTCGACAAATGACCATAAGAAAGATAGTCGTAAATAATTCCTCTTACCATTAGTATTAAAAATAATAGATGAAGAAGAGCAAGCGCAAATAGAAAATGAATTCAACTGCAGCAAAAATGTCCAATTTGTGACACGGAACTTTTCATCACTACATTGCCGATATTGTTCTCGCGACACGGATGTACACAAACGAAACGCAGTCATGTATTTTTACCCTAGGAACGAAACTAGGTCAGACAGATAGCACAAAGCAGATGGATACAGAAAGTTAGTACTTTAGAACGAGGAAAAACCTAGCATAGCAGACCATCTGCCTTATAATTTTTCGACTGGTAGGACTCAGGCCTCCTCTCTAGGATCTCCTGTCTGAATGGACCGTAATCCATTACCTAGTTTGGGTTGGTGGAAATCATGTTTCGTTGAATTTTTGGTTCTAGAAAGTAACCTATTCACTCTTGATTTAAAAAACCCTACGTTGTAGTTTTAAAGAAACACATGGGCAGGACGCACAGGATTGCGGCACTTGGGGGAGGCTGAAAGGTCCACTGTTGGGCATACCCAACAGTGGACCTTTCAGCCAAAACACATCTACTATTGGACATAATCCTTCCCCAAGTGTCGCCACAATGAATGGTCCTGTGCATCTTCCATCCGTTTTGTCAAAACGGACGTAACTAGGATAGACCTGCAGTATTTGATAAATTTACATGGAAGTATGATAATATGTGCACACGTATATTTAAATTTTTCTATACGTTTAGCCATACCTTTTATGATGAGAAATCATTAAATAACTCGTCACGCTTTGGGTGGTGCGAGAGTGAGTGTCAAACTTTCACTGAATGACCACCACTTCTTAAGTCGACCCTCGGTGACCTAAACAGTGGTTACTCTTTCAAAGAGTTTTGAAGTTCTGTGAAGTCATGAGGCCCTAAAAAAATAGTTTGAATCTCATCACGTGACATTTCGGCGCTTTGTGACCGTCTCATAAATTTTGATTATTTTCTATTCTGTTATTGTTGCACCTTCTGTAATTTTCTATTTTGTGTGGTTAGTCCGAAATATTGTTAGCACTAAAAGCGTGTTTCACTTGTTTGCTTTTTGCAGTATGAAAAGAGATTATGCTCTGTATTTTATCAGAGGGGATTTTAATTATGGAATTACAATGAGAAATGACGACACAATAAGACATGCTAGTAGTTAATTAAAAGTTTAGCAAACTATAAGTTAAACCATGCCTATGCAGTAAAGGATTTTTAAGTGGGAGGCTACGCATAATCATAGCAACGATGTCAACTAATTCGCCGCGTACTATATTGTTTTCCTTACCGTCTTAGTAATTGCTATCAATGACATAATAAGGCAATTCATCCATTTCAGCATTTGCTGTACCAAATAAAACATCCATCACTATTTAGGCCAGTTCTGCAAAATTATGTGCATAATTTCCCAGAGAGTCATTGCAAAATGGGAACCACTAGCACACTTTTCATTGTATCAAACGCATTAAGGTTTTACGTACCAACCGCAGGACATCCATCTAACTCCCGCTTAATTCGACCAATTGCTATGCATAGTGCTCTGTTCCGGCCATCATCTGGCATATTGCCAGTCACTCTAATTGGAATCTCAATACTTTGTATTTATTTGGTTTAATAGATTTATTAGTACGCTTAAAACTGTGTGCTGAGTTTGGGATTAAAGAAAGTTATAGGCGACTTTTCCGCTTGCAAATTGGCAGTTTTGCGTTTTCATGTTGCGCTGAAAAATGAAACGTATTCGTTGTTTGTTGACCTGCTCTAATTGTTGGAGCCAGCTGGAGAATTGGGTTATTGTGGTGCTAAAGCTGAGAGCTGGTAGCAAACAACTTTTAAATCTTTCGCTGAATGCGATTTTGGTTTGGTTAAATCTGATTTTCAACGAGCTTCCCGCTGAAAAGGTAAACAATTTTATACTGGAAATAAATTGATAATAAACACTATATTGAGTTTAATAAACCAAACATTTAATTAAATGGTGACAAATTCAAACTAATAGAACTAGAACACACGACAACGACCACAATGAAAATGTAATAAATATTTAACCAATAATGGTTAAAATATAATTACAAATCTTCAACTTTGGTAAACGCACGAGGCTTTTGGGTAACGGATGATCAGATTTTTACTGACAGTTGTCTTTTACATTTCAGGGTCAAAAATTTCAAAACAACTTCTAAAACCATTTAATTGTCTAACAATCCAACCATAACAGGCATATCGTCCGCAAATATAACAAAGGCTATAAAATCTAAAAACCGACAATCAGAAATCTGATCTCATTCATTACACGGGCTCACATTAGTGAGTGCAAGCGGATGGCACAGACGACGTCCCCTGATTTATTGGGCCACCTCCTGCCCCTAACGACATGTCGTGATGTACGGCTGATGGAGTGTGGACGAAGGAAGAAGCTAAAGCGGACGGGTCAGTAGGTTATAGCTAGAAAGTTGATTGAAGAATTTGGAATACTACGAAACGGGTACTGGTAAAACGAGAATATGAAACTGCTTAATCATCAGATTAAGGAGTTAATTCAATTAAGAAGTTAATTAAGAAAGTCAATTAAGTCAATTAAGAAGTTATGTGTACAAGACACAACGACTGTTGATTCTATAATAAAAGATAATAAGAAAGGTGATATTACAGTAGCAACAAACGCTTAACGTTGTTAATTTTGGCAGTAATACTTTAAAAGGAAAGGAACAATAGGTATACTAAGCTCATTTTCAATACTTATCCAATAAACGTAAGAAGAAGAAGAAAGTAAATACAGTTATTTTTTTCAATCTCAACAAAATACAACAAACACAAGAGGACTTAGAGTAGATAAGGCCGCATCAACGATCAAAGCTCACAACTTAAACCCGAAGAAAAAACGGCAAACGCCGACCGAACAAGACAAAGAGAATTATTAGAAGATGAAGTCAACCGCATTATTGTGGCAGGCTGAGACGTAGCTGATAAATGTACTATGTAATTTACACTTCAAGTTTGTGTCATTGTTTTACGTGCTTTGGACGTGGCGTGTGATGGCAATAAATGTGCGACTAAATAATTTATATGGAGGCAGACTATTTAAGGAGTTAGTTGCGAGTTACTAGAATTTGCAATTAAAGCTAGCTGGTTTGGTTGTAGTTGTGTTTAGTTTTCGTGAACAGTTAATTGAAGACTAGATTTTGTTAGTAGGTTCACTTGCATTATAGAAGAAAATCTTCCCATGAGATCATGTTTAAAAAGTCATGGTCTATCAATGTGCTTTTGTGACAAATAAAATTTGTCTAACCGTTTGTAAAAAAATAGCCTTTAGAAATTAACTTTTGGAATCCTTAGTCCTATTCTAGAACATGGTTTTCTAATACACTAAATTGCATCCAAATCCAGACGTGAAGAATTAATTATCAAACAAACAGATTTGCAGACATACAAATTTGCATGCGTAGTGTTCTCATTTATAATATTAAGTATCTTTACTAGACGAGATTAATAATATTAGACGAACATGCTTTGAAAATTGACTTAAGCAACATTATTACATATGTTGCCACACAAAATAATGATGACAAATGAAGCATAAACGAGCATGTTCCTCAGCAAATTAATAACTAAGAACAGATTCATCATAATTTAAGCACAGATACTGATATAATCATTTGTATCTCAAATATTTGAAATATAAATCTTTCGGTGAATGAATAATTAATTTTTGTCTCAAACTGTTTTACAAAAAAACAAATTATTAAAGTCACGGCATTGAGGTCAACAAAAGCTTCCAGTAAATAAATTATTCACGTAAAGCGTTTCAGAAATTCTCATAAATATTGAGAACTATAAAACCTTTTGAGCCTGAGGCTTTCTGTTATAAATCTTGCAAAGAAAGTTTTATTTGTTGGTGAATATAACAATCTTTAGAGTAAATAACAAGTCAATTTATAGTGGTTGGTAAAAAAATCTTATTTAAAATGATCACGAATCAAGAAACCGATTCTAGGAGTTTCTTTTTCCATATACAAAGTAATTATTTGATCAAGGCAGAGACTCTTAGCTATACACATGCATGAAGTAATGGAAACCTTTATTTTTTTGGTGAGATTCCACCACAAAATTTCTCCTGCTCTAGATGGTAAAGTCTGAAGCGAGAACATCTTTGCTTCTCACTTCAGTCTTTAAACTCTTGACCTTCTTCTTCTACTTAGAATTTTTTTTTTGTTAATTAAGATCCCTATTTCAGGAGATATAAAAATGAATATTTACTTCGAAACTTCGGTTTTACCGAGGTTTTGAAATCTGTCTATACAATTACATATGTTAACACTCCCTTTAAATTCCACTATGATTTCACTAAATTTCGTAACGACTTAATACAATCTAGCCGCAATCTCGACGTAGGCGTTACAGCTCAAAATTATTACAGCAGTAACCACAACGTTACATAGTGATGTTTAATTCGGTTCTAAAACGGGTTTTAGTTCATTTGCTTCGTGTACAAAACACATTACTTTAGTTTCTGCCGTCAGATCGAGCGTGCAATAATTACGCGGTTTAAGCGGCGAATTTAACTTCATTGCGGTTAGGTGGGTAGACGAGCGATTGCGTCTTCTACCTTTACTTGAGACGCGATTACTTGGAAATTTGACTAAGATTTAATTTCTTTGATGTCAGAATATTTTGTTTGATGTCAGAAAGGTATATGTCGTAATTTAGAATTTTATATTCAGATCTTAGCGACGGTCAACGACAAAAATCAAGATTTTCATCGAATAAGGCTTTTTTTTATAGGTAACTATAGATAGGTATATATTTTCATCGTAATGTGTAGCAGCAGAGAGCAGCGGAGCGTTATGTGAAAGCAGTCATGGTGTTCGAGTGGTAAGGGCCTCGACATACGACTCGACTACTTAATTCAATCAGGCGCAATACTTTGTGTAATCTATTTCATCACCACTGCTCTCAAAGCGGTGAAGGAAAACATCGCAAAGAAACGGCGTGTCCTAAAACCAAAAATTCCAAGACGTGTGACATCCACCAACCAGCATATTCCCCCTCCTAGAAAAGAGGCCCGAGTCTCTGCAATGTCTGAATATTATTATATTCTGTGCTATGCTATCGTGTAGCAAGCCACTCCGATGAAAATTAAAACGAATAAAAATGCGAGCAATTTTTGTAGCCACCAAAATATCTATATTTATGTAAACCAGTCACCCCATTCACAAGTCAAAACATTCAAGATTCGCTAAAAAAAATCAAAACAATTTAAAATCTCATCAACGAAAAATTACTTCACTTAGTCGCCCGTCTACATCATCACAAACTTGCACAGTAGAAAGTAAACTGCCCGGTGCGACGCTCGAAGACAAATGACGTCGACAGCGAAGCGACTATTAATCACAATTAGCGATGACCACGCCGTGTCGCAGTCGCCAGTGTGCAACTATATGTCGCATTATTTTATGAAAGTGTTAATTTTGGAGTTAATAAATGTGCGTCTTGTTGTTGCTTGGTAATTTAGAGGTCGTTGCGTTGCAGTTTAGTGGAAATTTATTGAGAGACTAGCTCGAAGAACTAGGGGATTTGCAGAAGTAAAAGTAGAAAATTGTTCCAAGAGAACACTGCTCTAGGATAAAAAATATATTTCTGTATTCTCTTTCAGAATATAGTCTACGTACCTAATCTTGTGCCAGTTTCATTAAAATCCGTTCAAATCTGAGTCCAAAATATACTTACAGATACATACATGCAAACTTTCGCCTTTGTAATATTATTGCGATGATTATGAAGCAGTTATAAAGTCATACCAAAGTCAATGAAGTCTTAATTTTTGATGTATTAGATTTTATCGTCATAAGTCTAGACAGATTTACTTTTCTAAAATGAAAATTAGCTTGATTGTAGATGTTGGTGGATTCAAAGCACAACTGAGTCTATATGATGTGACTTCAAAACTGTAGTGGATGGAGTTTGAAGTTTACTAGGAAGCTTTATATCGCATCCCTATTATCGTGAAGATTCTCAATTTAACCATACTGTTGTTGATAATTTTAATATCCAAATTTCATAAATTCGAACACCCTCAAATGTAAGTTTTCAAACACAACACCACAATTACCAAAATCAAATTGTTTAATGAACAAATCCAAACTTGAAATATATTGTCAACGCTTGCATAGGTAAATATTTAGCGAGATTATATTGGATTTTGCTTCCACAACAATAATTTGATTTAAATTTCTGTTATTTTCATTACGAGTGTTAAAATGGAAATAGCATCATTATTCGTTTATGAAAACTGTTTTAATGTTTCTGGTTTATAAGCAATCTAGTTCAATTTTGATACGTTAATATAGAAACTTAATTATGAAAAATTAGTGCAGTGGTGCATTACACTAGTTTTGAGAATTGGGTATACATCAACTACCTTTTCCCGCTGTGTGTGGAGTGATGGGTTGTCAGACTTTTACGGCCTCAAAATCACCTCTTTTTAGGTGAGTAATCATCTAAATGGGTTCCTGAGCGTATTAAAACATAACTGACTAAAACCACATCTATGTTCCATGAGTTGCTCTTTGCGTCCCTAGACGACGTGTACCCCTTTCGGAAGTCAACCTATGGTCCAATAAGCTAAGGTTCTTTTTGTTTTTACAAGCTTTTTATTAGCTTGCAATGTAATTATGTATATTCAGCTCAAATCTTGCAACTCAATTTTGAAGCTGATATCTTCAACCGATTGAGCTGCAATTTTGCATGCAGGTGTAAATTGCATGACAATGCAATATTATGATGACATGGAACTGATCTGATGATGGAATCGCGAGGTAGCCATAGGAACTTTGTAATCAAACGACACAACCATGTCAAGTTTGGGCTTGTGTGAATCGTCTTGACGAATTTTAATTATATAAGTATAGACCACCGCTATAAAAGCTTGTTATGAAAAAAAAATTTTCATTGAAAACTTGTTAGTGTCACTGATATCTTTTTAAATCACGTGTGGAACACTAAACGTTGCCGACGATTTGGACTCTGTCCGGACAGCAACCGGATAGCGAGATACCCTTTGCTCACCGCCCGCAAGCCTAAGGCTACGGTAACTGGAAATTGGATTTTGATTTCTGGCTACTGGGGCTTGAGGAAGTCTGTTTCCTCACGCATTCGGCCACCTCTTTCGCCAGTATTACTATTTCGCAGTAGGAGGCGACTTTCTGCCATTCCTCCTCATTATAGATTGTAGCCTATATCAGGATCTGGCACGAGATGTTATTGCCCCTGATTATCCTCACAAGGACACAGCGGTGCTCTACCCAAACGGAGCATACCTCAACTTCCCGCTCAACCATGTCCTCCAAGCGATTCTTACAATGCAATGGTAACATCCACAGTTTCTTCCGCGGGAATCAAGTACAGAATCCTCCCCACTCATGGTTAAGACCTATATTATGTGATAGGTGAGAATGTCGGGACATCTTTTCAGTTAGTCCTCAAAGAGGGGACTTTCGACATTTACAATTGTTTAATACTTTGTGATATGTTGCGATGTGTGTCTCAAACAGTTACTACTACTGTTAAGACTTTCCATTATTAATTTATAGCAGGAATTAGAGTCATGTCAACTACTACGCTAATTATCGTGGCATTTATTATTCATATTCTTGAACTAAATACAGTATGTTTTATTATCTTAAGATTCGTGCTGCTCAATTAAGTTAATCAAGGCTAATCTGATTAAACTATCATTTCAAAAGCGATTATACGACACATTTCGATAAGATATTTAGGAATATTTATCAAACACACTAATTTATCATTAGGATCAAACCAAATTGAAACTTACTCCAATAATAATAAGACTGTATTTTAAAATATATAGATAACAGAATTAAGCACAACCATGATAACGTTTGATTTCTAAATGAAATTCTTTCAGTTCACGTTCAGTGCATAAGAAATAATTAAAAATGATTTTAAAACTGGTTCTGTTTAGTGTTTTAGCAGCAATAGTTACTGCTAATAAAGTAAGATATGATGATTGGGCGTTGTATAAAGTGCATCCAGAGAATGAAGAAGATTTGAAGTTTTTAAAAGAGTTGATGGAGAAGAATGAACACCTTGATTTCTGGAAGCCTCCAAGTCAAGTAGGAGAGTATGTAAGTGTGGTGTCTCCTCCGAAGATGAAAGAAGAATTTGAACAATCGTTGAAGAATCACAGCATTCATTCAAAACTTGTGTTGAAGAATATACAAGAGTGAGTATTACTAAACCTTCAAATGTATGACGTTTTTTTGTTATTTTATAGTACTTGATCGTACAAACTAGATTGATCAGTCCGTATAGTGTTCTAACACTTGAAAATGGAGAGGGAATGGGCGATAATCCACCACGCGGGCCCAGTGCAGATTGGTGAATGTCACATGTCTTCGAATTTTTGGTTCTAGGACATGCCGGTATCCTCACGATGTTTTCCTAAACCGTTTTGAGAGCAGTGGTGATGAAATAAATTACACAAAGCAATGCGCCTGGCGGGGTTTGAATCCTATCCCAACCTACGACTCGTAAGTCGGGGCCATTACCACTCGGCCACCACTGCTCTCCAATTTCCAACTACTTTACTATAATAACGCTTTCCTAACCCAACTCATTTATTTTAGAGCATTTGACGCCCAACTTCATAGCAGAAAGAAACGAGATACCAACAATAATGAACTGTATTGGACGAACTATCAAACGCTTGATGAAATCTACGGATGGTTTGATTATTTGGGAAGAAACCATAGCAACATAGTCACTGTTGTCACCGTGGGACAGACTCACGAAGGTATAGCGTTATTATAAACTGCTTTTGTTTTTAACACTGCTGAGATACATGCGTAGGAGGTCAAGTCCAGAAAAAAGTGGGTCATATAATAATAACCTACTTTCTTCGATTCTAACTCATGATCTACCTGGGTAGAGTTTTAGATGTAGTATATCGTTAGTAATGTAAGTGAGAATTAGTACTAATGAGTTTAATTACCAAAAAATGAGAGAATTTGTACGTTAAACGCACTTTTGGCACAAGGAAATTTATTGGCTCAACTGCCTTTAACTTTGGCTACAAGACTTTGTTCTCTGTTTTAAAACTCAGTTGTTTTATTTCAGGCAGAAACATCACAGGAATCAGAATAAGCCGTGGTTCAGGTACCAGGGCTTTTGTCTTGCAAGCTGGTGAAGTGGGTGCCGATTGGCTCTCTCCAACTGTCTTGACTTACTTTGCCAATGAGTTGATCTTCAGCAATGATACTGAAACCAGAGCTGCCGCTCAAGACTTTGTTTGGTACATCTTCCCGCTGACGAATCCGGATGGTTTTCAATTTACTCAGGATTCTGTAAGAAGTAAATTTAAATAAGTACTACATTTTGCCCTAAACAGAATACCGATTTGTTGCAATTTGAAAGTGAAATCCAACATAGAACTGACATCAAAATCCATCACGCCCAAATGCCAGTCATAAAAAATTACAGTATGCTACAAAAACAGATAGATATTGTTGGTTACATTTTATGCATTCAAAACTCCCGCATCCGGGGCAGCCTTCAGGTCCGCAACATAGCGGATAAACTGCAGGAGGGCCGCTTACGCTAGTTTTGCCACGTTTTACGAAAACCGGCAGACTACGTGGATAACAGATGCCTCGCCATGCAGCCTCCGCCGGAACCCGGAAAACGAGAAAGGCCTAAGAGGCGTTGGATCGACGTCGTAAGGGACTACATGCGTGCTAATGGGCTTAAGGCAAATGACGCAAAAGACCGAGCGAAGTGGAGGCGTGGTTGCACGAAAGCGGACCCCGGGCACCGAGGCGAAAGCCAAGGTTGCTACCGGGACGAACGCTAGGATGATGATGATGACATTTTATGCATATTCATTATTATTTCTACACGTTATTTTCACTCTTTACGTTTGTATAAGTTATAAAGTAATTATCTATTTTAATTAAATTATGTATACCTACTTCAGTTAATCAACTCGACCCATTGCAGTACCTTGTTCTATAAATTCATTTTCTTATTTACACTTTAGGTAATGTAACAGTTCTTTTAACTTTTGGTACAGAAGAAGTGTAAAATAGGTATCTTAAATTGTTGTTTAATTTTTTACTTCTATATTTTTCTCTTTTTTTGCTTACTGACTTTTGTGTTTCTGTAAGGTTAGCTGTCCTTAACAGTATCTTAAAATGAGCATGCAATATTGCCCTATTATTTCACTATATCAATTTTAAGTACGTATTTATTTGAGTTTAACGTTCTTTATACTCTTCCAGGTCAGGCTTTGGGTGAAGAACAGAAGGCCTACTTCAACCACCACTATTGGTGTTGATCTGTCGAAAAACTGGAACTCACAATGGGGAGGTGAGGTTTATAACTGTTTTTTTCTTTCTTTTTTGTTTGCTCGCGTTATTTGAATTGAGAATTTTAATCTATGGTGGTATTTTTAAACACGTTTTCTTCTCCTATATTTTCCTGACCACCATCACATCAGTCCTCTCCTACCAATCTTTCATTGGCTAACCTCTTAATTTATTCTCATTCCCATTAACGATTCTCTTATTTTATTTGATCGTCATTAGCAAAACTTTCAAACTTAATTTTTTCCTTTCCCCTGCTTCATCCTGTGAATTCTAAAGTCTCCCTTTAATAAAATTATGATTTTTTTTTTCCAGTAAGCGGCGGCAGTCATAATCCATCTGCTAACAACTACATAGGTCTTGGTCCATTCTCTGAACTGGAAACTAGGTTCCTATCGAACTACATTGGACAAATTGCAAAAAATCACACACTGGCTGGATTCTTGTCGTTTCGGTCTTTTGGGCAGCGGTTACTTCTTCCTTTTGCGTTTTCTACTGAGCCCTTATTCAATTATAATGAGATGGTAAGTTAATTTTTGATTTGCCATTAATTTAAGTATATACGATTTCTTTTATGCACAGAAGTTCTTCCTCGCATGTATATTGCATTGTATAAAGGAAGAGACCTTCAATCGCAACAACATTTTTGTTTATTGATGTAAATATTGAATTATAGTTTCTTACAAAATATTGATGTAAGTGATTGTTTTTGACAGAATCTAAAATTCCCGGCTTATATATTGTCATTATACTTAGACATAAATTAAAACTAGTTGGAACAATAAACTGAAATAAGCATTGCAGACTATATTTCGCATATTACAAATCTATCTATCGGAGTCTGATTTCCACACTTAATCCTAAGCGGGCTTTTGGCTATTGTGCGTGATTAACAGCGGCCAAAATCGAAAGAACCTAGAAATAATAATATTATATGTTGGATATATTATAAATGGCTAAAATACTAAATCCTTTTTCAGCTCGTCGTTGGAAGAAGAGCCATGGGTGCCTTATCAGTACGTTATGAAACATACTACAGAGTTGGTACTTCAAGAAATGTACACGGTAAGAACATTTTCTACTTATCATTTCTTCTAGCAAGACTTCTTTTCTCCTTATTTATTTATATTAGACAACAGTAATATAATACAAAAAGGAAAACAAATGAGTATGCTTCTCTCAGCTATTTTTAAAATTAAAAGTACCTACATATTTTGTAGTTATAGTGAGTATTATGTCTCACAGCTGGGCGAAGGCTTTCCTACTTTTCCTCATACGTCTGTATCCACACATTGCAGGCTAGTCCCTATGGTTATTGTCAAACTCTTCTCTCTACCTATGCCTCTAGACATGCTGAAACGTATTCAGCATATCTAGGCTAAATATTTGTCAAAAAGTCACCGGGCGTAGTGATCCTGGGGATTCGAATTTCAAGTCGCGTAAGGAACACGCATAAATAAAGAAAATAAAAATATTATGTGCGAGGTCAAAACAAAGCCTATATTGAATTAGGCTTTTTTTATTTAGCTTTTTTTTATTTATCAATATAAATAACATGATGTAACATTAAAAAAAGCTACATAACGGCACGCTGGTATTTTGTAGAATCCATAGTGATGCCACAGATATATTTATGTAACAAAATACACAGCGACTTTATTTGACACAGTGTTAAGTTTCTAACAGTAGGAACAGTATACGCTATTTATTAATTTTTAACTATTAGTTAAATTTGTCTAGCAATTCCTTGGTTGGTAAAAAAGTAACCTTATTCCTAAGAAATTCACTCTCTCGGGCATTATTTTCTTCGAGTTTATTCTTCTGTCGTAGGAACGTGAAAATTAAACATTTCAAGGAAATCAAACCAGTTGTAAGAAACAACTGGTTTTTTACTCTAATATTTATTTTACCAAAGTTGTTATGAACATTTTCTAGCAGTTTAAAAGTTTTTTTTGTATGCTGCCACATGCAGCTGCATATTAATTTTATTGTTTATTGCAATCACTTCTTTCCATGCTATTTTTGAAAATTAGTCACGACTCTGTAAAAAAATAGTAGATAACCAAATAATTAGACCAGTATACAATATAATCCTCCCGGTTGGTAACCAACCTGGACAGGCATGAGCCAAGTACGCAGAACATTTTTAAATGTATCTATATAATGTACATGTGTATACGCAATATCAGTGGTGCGCAAACATAGAAGTTCTCTCTGCTCTTTTGCTTTCAAAATCCGATGGAACAGTAATCTAACACGATCAGAGAAAGAGAATATCGCAGAACTGACGAATTGACACTCAAAGCCGTTACGATCAACAGCCGTTACAACAACACCACCAACTTCCAATCTCTGTGTGGTTTAGCTCTTTTTGCCTGAATATCGGACTCAGGACCCTATGCTCAACGATCGAGCTTGCATTGTTTCATCATCATCATCAGCCCTATAAATATTCTCACTGCTGGGACACAGGCCTCCTCTCTAGGAGAGGGTATGGGCCATAATCCACCACGTGAGCCCAGTACGGATTGGTGGATGTTGTGTAGTGCATTGTTTATCATACTAATACACATTATCTTTATTTTCAGATGGTGCAACGGGATCCGTTGTAGACTGGGCGAAAAACCGCTACTTACCTCCTGTAGCTGCCACCTACCTTCTCAGGGATACCGGCTTTTGGGGTTACACATTACCTGTAAACCAAATTACCCCTACCTGCCTGGAAACATTCGATTCTTTCCTAGCGATCATCTGTAGCTCTACCATGAGTTGTCATTGAAAAAATACTCGCTAGCGTTCAACTCGCTAGCGTGCTAACGTGGATCGAATAGATTTCGATAACGCTCGCACCATGAGATTTACGGAGTCTTACGCAGGCGCTAAGGTAAGCTCGATAGATCATGTCGTGTAGCTAACTTCACTCTACTCGTTAGATGACATGTTTTGTTTCTTTCTTTCTCACTAGTAAGAAGAGAGAACGGCTCGAAAGCTCAAAATGTAGTGTTATCGCCATGCTTAAAATGTTAAACAGTCAATATCACAAAATAAACCAACTAAATAGAAAAGTTGACGGTTGTTGGACTGGTTATGGGTATTTAGTGGTTTTTAAATTTTGATTCCTAATAATGATGTCACTGTCGTATTCAATTTGTAATTTTGTTTGTGGATGTTGTGTCAGAGAATTGTGAGCGTTTTCTGTGTGGTTTAAAAGTTTATAGATTATTTAAAATTATTTAATACCTACAATGAGGACCAGTGTTTCAGTTTCAATTATTGTTAGTGGAGTTCATGGAGAGGTGTTTTTCTACTTTCTAATTATTTTATAACATAAACAACAAGTTACAAAGTCCCTAAATAGTTGTTCCTCACGTAGGTAGATACACCAAGCCACTTGAAACTTTGAAAGTGTATTAGGTGAAGTGGTTCAAAATACTTAAGACGTGAGGAATGCTACAAATAAACAAAAATGGTTATGAATACCTATGTGATTAAATTTTAATAGGCACAGCTTGCTAACATTTATAAAATAGAAATAAATTCACGTTCAATAGAAATAATTCATGTTTTTCACGTCGTTTGTCTTCAAATTCAGCGGCCACTAACATATTCCATGCTAAATAAGCTCTTGCAGACATATTTTTGGCTTTATTACACTCAAAAACGTATACCACTTTAACGTAAACATACGATTCACACGCCAAAAAGCTAGTGAGCTACGTAACTATTATCGTAAGCGTATTATTCGATAGCTGCTATCGAATTAGTGACTCATGGTACCGTTTTGTATGGCGACAGTTCAAAAACGTTTGTGACTATCGAGTAGATTACATTACGTTTTTAACCTATCGAAATCTATGACACTCATGGTACAAATTTTGATTCTTCCTGTGACCGCTAGGGGCGCTGTACAATATTTCATACAAATAATTTACGGAGACGCTAGCGAGTATTGGTTGCGTAAACTCATGGTAGAGGTACAGGGAAGCAAAGTTTACTAATGTGTTATAAATTATTCGTTTAAATCAAAATAAAATTATTTCAAAGATATTTTTTCGTGTATTTATTTAATTGGGTAGCAATTACAAGGATCAGTATGATCATCTCATAGTATCCTTCTCCTCCTAGGATCGTTTATCTCGATATTGAGGGTTATCACCTCCTTGCTTCATCATTTTTGTTCTTATGATCTACTTCCATCTATTCCTGTCTTTGGTGATGTGAATTTATACCATTGTAAATTTAAAATTAAATACTGGGTCAATACCATCACTATTACTTGAGAAATCCATATTCAAAAGTTTAACAGTACCTAGCAGACGAACACAAAGTCAAAACGATGATAAGCCAGAAAAAAAAACGACAATTGGATGATGCTAAGATGTGACTATCCGCGAAGGGACATAATAATAAATAATACATTATGAAAAAAAAATGGTCAGAAAATAATCATAGTATTTGGAAAGTTGTAAAGGGATCGACTGGCATTATACAAGTATTTGACGTAAAAAATAAAGAATATGTTTATATAAAAAAAAATTAGATGAGAAAATATAGATAAGCTAAATTTTAAAAGCGAATAATTGATTTTATGTAACTATACGGTTTGAAGATAATGAAAACAGATAAAAAATATATGAAAACAAAAGACAGTCATCCGGAGATTCGAAATAAAATAGAAGAACTCTAAAAGAAAACTAGAATAAACTTTACAGGATGACAATGCAACCTTTCCGAGCACGAAATTGTGATGAAATGATAAAATTTGTACTGTGTATAACCTTGAAAGTTTTGCATAAAACGTAATAAAACATTCAATATCAACACATAAAACATTGTTTAAATCTATGATAAAGGTATGATTATAGAAATAACTAGAATAAAATGCAGCTTATACAATCTTACCATAAAGATAGGTAACTGATAAGTATTTATGGTTCTAGCGATTACAGTTTTTTTAAGCTTCATGTTCAACTAAAAATAAAATGCCCAAAAAAAATTTAAAGGTCATATTAACATAGAAATTATAAGGGATGTTAGAATGGATTGCAAAGGAAAGGAAAATAAATACAAAAGTAATAATAAGAATTCTAAGAGATCACATTTGTTCTTAATAATTAATAGCCTGCTATATCTCACAATATTATACATACCTACACTTACTGTTGAGTATAGCTTTGGCTACATTACTTTTTTGACACTAGAGAGTACAAAGCAAAATGTTCTTATTTCTAAAGTATTTATTTGACTAATTGTTAATAATTGTTTAACACGGTTAGAATTGTTTGATTATCAAGGATAAAACTAGTTGTTAAAGGTTTAAAACTTTGTTAAAGTTTTAATAAACATTGTTTAACAGTAACAGTGTCTAAATCTTCATCAACATATTTCTGTTTATGTATCGTGTCTTTAAAGTATCTTGTTTTCTTCTCCCGTTCATCATCATCATCATCAGCCTTTTTAATGTTCCCACTGCAGGGACACAGGCCTCCACTCTAAGAGAGGGAAAGGGCCGTAATCCACCACGCGGGCCCAGTGCGGGTTGGTGGATGTCACATGTCTTCGAATTTTTGGTTCTAGGACATGCCGGTTTCCTCACGATGTTTTCCTTCACCGTTTTTGAGAGCAGTGGTGATGAAATAAATTACACAAAGTAATGCGCCTGGCTGGGTTTGAACCCGCGACCTACTACACGCAAGTCGGGGCCGTTACCACTCGGCCCGTTACTCCTTGTAAATCCTCACACTGTCTTTGACTTTTATTAATATAAAATAATGATTTTAAATTAATTATTATAGCTAGCTAGCTAGACCTTGCTCGACGTTTTTTATCGACACACTGTCATAATTTTAAAGTACCAAAACAAATTACTGAATAACAATAGCTTAGGCGCAGTCCATTGATTTATCTCATAATACGAAACAATCATAAAACATTTAGTGCCGTTACATGACTTATCATTATCAAACAATTTTATTGATCCAAACCATATCTACATTATTAATATTGTCATGACAGTGTGAACCTGTTAGACATCTAAAAATGGCGTTAAAAACATTTTCTATTTTGTCAATTTTAATTTTTTTATGTGTAACAATCGAAGCAATTAGATTCGATAACTATACGTTGTACAAAGTGCTACCAAAAAGTTTAGAAGAAATAAAAATACTAGAAGATTTGCAAAATTCTGGAGCGGAGTATGATTTTTGGGATGATCCGGTGCCGACTGCAGAATATATTAATATTCTGTCAAAACCTGAATTAAAGAATTATTTAGAAAATGTCATGGGAAGTTATGGAATTGATTTTATAGTCACTGTGCCGAATATTCAAAAGTAAGTACATTTTTATTAAGACATTAACGATAGTTTGGAAGTGCCCAGTAATATTATTAAGACAGAATTGCTTAGGATAAGTTTTACTATCTTTATGAACATAATCCACGTTAAATTCATGAAACAATATATTGTCATTTGGTTACAATAATTTTAAGAATGTATCTTTTGAGCGTACCTCGACTTTTTATTTATTTATTTATTTATACTTTATTGTACACCACATTAAACAAATATAGGACAAACATTGTTATAAAAATAAGGGTACAATGGGCGGAATACCTAAAAATCAGAACAAAAAGTATCACAAACTGTTGTAAAATACGTGTATTCTAAAGTACTATTTTTCTCAAAACTGCCGGGTCAGATTTTGATGCACCTTTACACAAGGGTGTAGTTGAGGTATCCCTACATAAGTACCATAACAGTATTGCTATTGGTTCATAGACGACTTTCGCTCAGTCTCCTTTTATTTGTACAAAAAAAAATGTATGACTTAATTTCTTAATTAAATGAAAAGAATAGAATAGTAGTAAGGAGAGAATAGTAAATAATTTGATATTGGTAGCTAATTTACTATTAGTACGCTAGTTGGTAGAAACCAACACAGACTTAATTACAGAAGTAGAGGCCAGACAGTTAATCAGCGATAAAAAGTTGATAGTAGATAAAAAAAAAAAATAATGCGTATAAAAATTTATTTTACAGGTTAATAGATAATGAGAAAAAAGGTAAATACACTAGGAATAATGACAAAAGTATGAAATGGGACGAATACTACGATTTAGAGGACATCTATGCCTGGCTTGATGATTTAGCTGCGAAATTCTCTCAAGTATCCATTATCGAAGGTGGAACATCGTACGAAGGTCGAGTCATCAAGGGAATTAAAATCTCTCATGGTCCTGATCGAAGAGCAGTATTCATTGAAAGTGGGATTCACTCAAGAGAATGGATAGCACCAGCTACTACAAATTATATTATTAATGAATTATTGTATAGTGATAATGAAGAATTCAAGGCTGCTACTCGGGATTTTGACTGGTATATCTTCCCTGTGACGAATCCCGATGGCTACGTTTGGACTCATTTACCTGAAGGAGTAAGTTTTTTTTTTTTCCAAGTATGTAAATGCTGCCAGCGGTTTCGCACGCGTAATGATAGAAAATTTTCCCAAAGCGTTGGAAGGCCTCTCACAAGGTGGACCGATGAACTGGTCAGGGTTCCTGGAATCCGATGAATGCAAGATTCACAACACCGGTCTTTGTGGCGACGCTTGAAGGAGGCCTATGGCCAGCAGTGGACGTCTTTTTTCTGAAAAGGTGATGATGATCCCAAAGAAATATACTCTCGGGATAAAATGTATCCTATGCTTTTCTAAGACATGGTTTATTTAGCCGTTTGAGCGAGAAGTAGTAACAAATATACACACACTCACAAAGTATCGCCCATACAAGGCTGAATTTTGATCATTTTAATCCCGTGGAGGGTCGATCCGGTACATGAAACATTTTAACATCTAACATTATTGTGATAAACAAATTATAATGACAAATTATAAAATTTTCGAAGCTACTGGATTATGGAGATTAGGTAGATAGTTGTTATGAATATAATACTGATATTAAACAGCATCTTTTTAGATTAAGGATTAATCCTTAATAAGAATAAAATAATAAAGGATTTGTCTGTGCACTTTTCCTTCGTAATAATGATAAGAAAACCAATATAAATGGTAGAGATAACATAGTATAATTTATTTCTTTACAACTGGTCTGAAAACGGTAAAGGAAAACTTGAAAAACTGACAGGTCCTAAAACTAAAAATTCGAAGGAATATGTTATCCACTAACCTATAATGGGCAGATTTAATATTTCTTCATCTACAGAAGAGGCTTGAGTTCTGGCTGATTATGCTTATGCTAAGCTAGCTCCAAGCTTAGTAACCTTATTTCCTAGGCTGAAAAAAAGTTTATATATAAATGATAAAACTGCATGTAAAGTGCTTGAAATCTGGGGAATACTCTGCGAACTTCGGAAAATAAAGCTATTAACACATTGCGTTACGATGGCTATCAAGTACAAATAATATTTATAATGAAATGAAGTCAACTTTATCATTACAATATGCATCCTATCATTATTTATAAAGATCAGATCTGTTAGATTCTGAAATAAACTTAATAAAAGAACATCCAACAATAAGACTGCAGAACAAAAACTTATGACAATTAAAATTTTATATTTAAAGGTGCACAACTTTTTAATGACCTGTCTAGTGAAATCAAAGATTGTGATTGGTATAACAAATATGAAAAAACAAATACTACCTAACTTAGTTACTGAATCTGAAGAAAGTTATTAATGTAAATTAATTTTTAGTCAAGTTCATTGTTTATGAGAAAATATTTTATTTGTATTCCAAAATGGTACGCTATAAGTTTTTGTACCTAATTGAGTTAGGTACAAAAACAAAAGATTTTATACTACTCAATCCTAAAAAATATGTTTAATCACTACATAGTAATAAAGCACAGTCCCAGTGTATACTTAGATCTTTAAAACTACGCAATTATATTTAGTAACAGCATTGCACCAGCACGAAGCTGGGGCGGATCGCTAGTATTAACTAATTTATTCTTTTTTTTTTTCAGGACAGATTCTGGCGAAAGAGCCGCCGTCCATTTGGTGACCAGTTTGGTGTAGATCTAAACAGAAACTGGAATACTAATTGGTTGGGTAAGCATCTTATCCATTATCATCAGCTCACAAAAGTCCACTGCTTATACGCACTCAATAAAAACCTTTATATTTCTAGTCAATTGATAATCAAAGTCAGTTAGAGTAAACTTCACAATGAATATAAAAATATTTTTAGCTGAAAGACGTCTGCTGCCAAAAGCAGCGGCAGTCAATTTTTTATAATGTCAAAAACTGTATGTCAAAAAAATACATTGTCAAGAACTGTACAGTGCGCTCTATACTATACTATAAGTACGATGGTAGTTGTTAAGGTATATTTAATGCATTTTTAGTTAAGTTTCGATATCAATTTTTATTTTATGTAAATACTGTTTTTCTTTGGTGATATTTTAAATAAACATCGTGATGTATTAATATTAACAATATTGATAAAAAAAATTAAGGCTTCCAAAACTATCAGCACTTTTGTGTGATAAAGTTTTTTATAGGTAATTTAGGCTGAAGAAGAGAATATTACTTGCGTAATTATACTTTCCTTGGTAAACTGTAATTAATTCTAGTTCTACGCCAACACAGGATTTTTTTTTGTGGTATATTTTTAACTTTTAATTCATTATTTTGATACAAATATCCCCTTCATGATCAATTACGATCATAACATTTATGATAGACCATGTTTTAACCTCCTTTATTTTTCTTGTCAACAGAAAAGAGTTCCAACTTGAACCCAGCATCGAACAATTATGCTGGACCCGGTCCTTTCTCTGAGATCGAAGCCAGGTCCTTATCGGCTTACATCATAGACATGGCTGATAAAATAGACCTGTATATCTCCTTCCATTCTTCAGGCCAAATCCTTCTTCTGCCTTTCGGAAATACTACGGATCCTTTGGCCAATTACTATGATGCAGTAAGTAATACTCAAAAAAATTAAAATGTATTAAGTTGAGCGCCCACTTGAGATAAGACTGCCTAAGACAAACTTGTCTAAGATGTTAACACTGTTTTCTCTTGTCAAAAAGAAAACTTGTCGCAGAGAAGTCATCAGTGTCATTATAAGATTTTTTAAGACGATTATGTCTTAAATGTGCGCAGGCCCTTAGAGTTTAATGATATTTCTGTAGCATGAATGTTGAAATCATAGTGATGAGGACAACGACTGCGAAAAAAGAGTTAATATTTTTTTAGTTTATAATTAGTAGTTTTAAGACGGTGAGAAAAATGAATAAAGTGACTATCAAAATTTGAGCTGATGTCAAACAAATTGAGATAGAAGAATAGGAAAACGATAATAATATTGTGCAAGATCGATCGCAAGGGTTACTGGCAGGATAAGTCCGTAAGAAGTTCAACAAAAAAATGTTGCGTCAAAACCGGATAATTTAAAAATTTTGGTGCGGTTCAGTATGTGAAATGTCTACGCAACTAGATAACATGTGTAATCATTGAAATATGCACAGCTTTGGTAAAATAGAGCCAAACATTTGGTTTTAGTACTAACTACCTCAGCGAAACTTGTCAGCAAATACTGAGAACTTGTTAGAATGTTATACATCCATATTGTGATTAAAAACGTGACTGTTTTCTATATCAAAAATGTAGAAGCTTTTTTTTCAATATACATTTATTGAAGATATACCTAATATTATTATGTTGTCGGAAATCATGATTTTATCAATAGGAAATTCCAGTTTTCACTGTATACTATAGTTGTTTCGGTTTTTGTTATACATATACGTATATAGTTTTGCGCCATACTTTTGCGCAAATAAACCCATTTTCTTTCTATTTAGATTTTTGTAAGAAAAATAACACAAATCAAAGAAAATTATATACTTATTATGTTTTTTTACTTTAGATGTGGATTGGAAGACGTGCCATTGGAGCTTTAGCTTTTAAACACGGTACGCAATACACCATCGGAAATATTGCTGAAGCTATTTGTGAGTATCAACTAATTAATTTTATAAATCATAGCATCTGGCATCAGCCTTATAACGTTCCAATTGCTGGCTTCTCTCTAGTAGAGAGAATGGGTCGTAATCTACCAAGCGGGCCCAGAGTGGTTTGGTGGATGTCACACGTCTTCGAATTTTTGGTTCTAGGACATGCCACCTCTAACCTGGTGATATTAAAGTGATGATGACGCCAGGATGTAGTAACTTCATGTAGGCTGTTATGTCAACTGGGCAATTACTCGAACCAGATGTAACACCTGTCTGATAGGACAATCCTTCCTTTTCAACGGAAGTATAAGGGACTTTACACTATGTCCAGCATACCCCTAAAAAGGTTTAAACAAATAAGCTTATTAAATATGATGTTGGATTTAAAATCATCAAAGTTAGTAGTAAGGGAAAAAATGGAGGAGATATGGATGGGAAATGAATAGAATAGAGGGTATAAATGTAAATTTGGCAATTTTTGGATTATGTTTGTAATATTAGTTCTCCTACAGACCTACACCGCATCGTTGTATAGGGATCACTGAATCATTATAACTATTTTTAATTACATGTTTGTGTGTATTGTTACAGATTTTGCTACCGGAACTAGCGTAGATTGGGTAAAAGAACGTCTGAATATTCCGTTAGCGTATTGCTATGAGCTTCGCGACAAAGGAGTCTTCGGCCATGCACTACCACCAGACCAGATCAAACCAACTGGAGAAGAGACTATGGACTCTGTCATAGAGTTAGTTCATCAAGCCAAGAGACTTGGGTACATGGTCCCTTATGTTGAAAAGAGCAGTGCGAGTGTCTTGAGTGTTTCAATTTTGATGTATCTTGTGGTAGCTGCGAAATTGTTTTTGTAAATGATTTAATAAGAACTAAGTAACAAACGTATAAAACAAAATTTTAAAATTCTAGTTTTTTTTTAACCATTATTTATCTTTTTATTGATATTTTTGCTTTTTGGGTTTATTATCGCAAAAAGAAAAATAGTTTTCCGTCTTTCTGTTTATCAAGACCTATTTATCTCTTGGACTCGTAGAAGTATCGAGTTGAAATATTATGAATATGCTTAAGTTTGAGGTCTTTTAGAGCTGTGAAAAATTTAAAAATCTATTTATTTATTGGCAAACCAACAGCAATGCATACAGGGATATCACATAAAATAATGCGAAAATACTTTATACTGGTATGCATGCCTATTACAGGTATGCACACATTTAGGTTAAAGTAATAAAAGAGGTACGTTAGTTTTGACACTTTCAAGGGAATTTTCAACATTCATAGAGTACTTCCTATGACCTATATCCCTGAAAGGTATGCAGCAAGGTCTTATCATCATCAGCCTTTTAATGTTCCCACTGCAGGGACACAGGCCTCCTCTCTCTGGGAGAGGGAATGGGCCATAATCCACCACGCGGGCCCAGTGCGGATTGGTGGATGTCACATGTCTTCGAATTTTTGGTTCTAGGACATGCCGGTTTCCTCACGATGTTTTCCTTCACCGTTTTGAGAGCAGTGGTGATGAAATAAATTACAAGGTCTTATAACACAAGAAAAAATATTTTTTGTATTGTTGATA
This sequence comes from Mythimna loreyi, assembly GCA_029852875.1. NCBI lineage: Eukaryota > Metazoa > Arthropoda > Insecta > Lepidoptera > Noctuidae > Mythimna > Mythimna loreyi. The sequence goes on along the minus strand of CM056796.1, from coordinate 17,592,528 downwards.
GGCTCCCGTTTGATTATCATTATCTCACCTGATGAAAACCGATGATGTGATTGAAGATGGGATGCACCTTACTAAAAATATCTTATTCAGTTTTGACTTAAACATCTCTAAGATTTTTACAAAAATAACATAATATAAAATAACAGTTGCTCGTAAAATTCCATGATTAAATTAACTAGTAGTGAATTTTATTAAAGTTTTCCCAAGTTATATATCAAGTGTGATTTCTAATTAGCACCGCAAACGACCAAGCTCCTCTATAAACAACGGTTATTTCACATTTATGTATGGTATCAATTTTATTTTCACGACCTCTGAGCATTTTACACCACTAGTGGTAAAAGATTATTCACGATGTCAATAAATAACTCAAAACGTGAACAAGCGCACTAAATTTATGTTTTATTTACGTGAATATTACATGTGACTGTAAATAAATTGCTTCACATGGATTTAACGACCTTGTCTTTATAAATTATAAATTTAGTGATATACATAAATATAAAATTTGACAACTATCACACAACGCCATCTAGTACCAAACTAAGCAGAGTTTGTGTTATGAGTATTAAACAACTGATGAACATAGTTAATTGTATATCTAAATATAAATACATACATATCATATTACAGATAAATTACACTCAGACACAGAACTTATAATCGTGCTCATCACACAAACTTTTATCCTGACTGGGAATCGAACCCAAGAAATCTGGCATAGCAGTCAGGCCCACTAAACACTCTTTTTTATATAACATAGTTATTTGTTTTTTTTTTTTTTTAATATCTTATTAATTTGATTTTTTACTGATTACATAATCAGTCAAAAGCTTAAAATATTTTTCAAAAATATAAACAAAATAATCAAGATTTTGGAGCGCTTCAGTTTATTGATTGGTGATAGCCTGAGGAACAAAATGCAATGTGTTCATTCTGGATAGTAGTTGATCTAACTCCCATACAAATAACTTTATTTAATTATTAAATGGGTGATTCTACGATAAGAGGTCACTTGTGCGGCAATCCATTTAAAACAGGTTTTTTATTCTATATGTTGTTATTTTTTACAGTGGGTGACATCTACTTAATGTACTTTATTAAATACTGTAACAATTGACAGCCTAATAAAAACACATTTTTCTGAAATTCCTTACAAAGTCTAAAAAAGTATCTACCCTGGCCTGTCCCTTTGCCGGTTTCAATTAAACTTTCAAACAATACATATTTTTTCTATCAGATGCTTAACTAAATTAGGTGTTAATTGAAATTTAAGTAATTATACTTTGGTATTATAAAATGAAAAATAGAATAATTTTGCTTATTTCACATAATTTTTAGAATTATCTTTTGTCCTGCTTTTTTTATGTATCTACCCTGGCAAAATCAATTCCGATAATACAAAGATCAATTCAAGGATGGACATATTGGAAGTAGTGCTCAAGGATATTTATTAGCGTGAAGTTTGCAATACTACAAGTGGAAAACGTTTACGCGAATTTATTTTGTAGTTATTGCGATGCGATTGTGCGGTGTGGTGGTTTCGCAAGGTGATTGTGTCTCTCCACTGGTAAGTCATAAAACGTACAATATTCATTTAATTTATCTGCTCTTACTATCCTAATTAAACAATACAGTAATAATTAAAATGAGATATACAATTAACCCAAAAAGTAATTACATCAGTTAAAAAAATTCAATTTGTCATGAAAACGTCTCTCCCCTGCCGTATTTCCCCTGTCAAAATAACTGCCAGGGGAGAGAGTCCCTGACCAGGGGAGATAATATTCCTCTTATGACGTTACTACAAACTTATAATTTCTATCAAAGATAGTTTTAAATGACTTGAAATTGTTTTTGAAAATGAAAATTGTCATGACAAAAATATATTTTTATTATATTACTGTCATTATTACAGATTATGAAGTTAACATGTTAAGAAAATGTTACAGAAGAAACTTAAAGCAGAGAAGCTTCGATATTGAAAGATTAAAAATGATCTAGAAAAGTATGACCTGCAAAAGGAAAAGACGAAAAAATATTTAAAAAAATCATGAAAACTGTCGAACGAATCACTTCAAGACAGCATTGTAAGGCGAAACCGATATGGAAAAGAAAGAAGAAAGGGAACAACAACAGATGCAGTCTCTCCAAGACTATGGTTGAGCGCTTGAACTCGTCGTTAGAGGCAGTCACAGAATGGGGTGATGCCAATTTGGTCTGGTTCAATGCAGCTAAAACCCAGGCGTATTTTCTGCTAAAATGAGCAGATTCAGCCCTGCAATTTCCGGAGAATAACTGTGCCGATGACCGACGATCTTTATCTTCTTTGTGTTACGTTGACATCAACTCTCAATTTTAGGCCACATATCGAAGCAGAGGCTGCAAACTGGCTGCAAAAAAAAGCTGGGAATCCTCGCAAAAGTCAGAGAGTATCTCACGCCGAAACAGTTGTTTAAACTTTGTCATTCCGTCCGGAGGACACGGTGGAGCACACAGGAGACTTGTGACCCGCTTAGGAGGAGCATCACTGTATCCTCATGGGGGTGATCGGCGGCGGCGATCTCTCGCGTCGGGCCTTGGTGGAGGCCATGGTCCGGAGCGAGGAGGCACAGGAGGCGGTCGCCTCCTTCTGCAAAGCAGTACTGCTAGTTAAGGAGGAGACCGACCGCATAAGGCAACGGCGCACACGCCCCAGGCGCCGCCGGGATTCCGATTCCGATTTTCGGCCACCGTAGGCGCGGGCTTGCGGACGGCGAGCCATGGGTAACTCGACGTCGGATCGTCTGGTAACAGTCCGGACCAAGCCCAAGTCGTTGACGGCGCGCTCTGTTCCTGCGCGCCTCAAGGAGTCGTCAGCAAAACTGTAGGGACTCTGCAAAAGGGTCTAAGCCTACTGGGGCCCAGGGTCTCTTTCTGAAAGGAAGTCTTGGCCCCAGTGCGATAGGCAAAGAAGGAAGAAGGTGGAGTGATTAGTCAGTAAGAGTCTGACATTGTTTCCCGCTCCGCCCAAAAGCGGGATTCGACACTGGTCAATTTTTGCCTAACATAAAAAAAAACCCATCAACAATAAAAAAACGTATTTTTATAGTTAAATGCTCTTGTTTGTAGAAAAAAGGCTGTGTAATATTGATAGTTTGATTATAAATATTAAGAACAATGTTTAATAAAAGTTGATTTTACCCACTTTATTGATTTTATTTAGTATATTTTTGTGCCAAATTCTCTCCCCTGGTTAAATAAGTATCTACCCTGGTCCAGATGTCTCTCCCCTGCCCAATGTATTTACCCTGGTCTTCGAAAAAGCAATAAAAAATGTATTAAGTGACTTGCCCTTAAGTGAAAAGGTAAATAAAGAGGATAAAAACCATAATATAAAGGTTTCATGAAAAACTCCAACTTTTCTCCTTGGCCGTATCCTCTAAGAAGCTGGGACACCTTATCGTAGAATCGCCCAAATAAAGGTTTTAATTTAAGTATACGAACATTGACAATCTTTGTAATATTATATTTTAATACTAAATAGCTACCCTTTTAGACCAGTGCAGATAGCTTTCAAAAGGGAACAAAATATTAGTAGAATGAAACCCATTGGATGCCCCCCTGTGTATGCTAGATCTTTAAAAGTTCGCAACGGATTTTGATGCGGTTTTTTAATAGATAGAGTGATTCCAGATGAAGGAGGCTGGGGCGGGTCGCTAGTAATGATTAAACAAAAGTAATTTCTGATTCGAGATTTTTTAGTTTTTTGCATTTTCTGAAAAAAACATACTGTAGTAATGTATACTTTTTTACACCATCAAAAAGTAAGGATTTCAATGAATAAAAAGCCAACAAACAAATTTTAAAAAATCATATATTTTTACGTGAGATTTTTCGATTAAAAAATAGGTTGTTTTTTCGATGTTAAGTCAAAATATAGAGCAAATGTGAATATTTCAAATCAAAAAAATTATAGTAAGTTTGGGACATGAAAAAGAAACTATTCACCAAATTTTGTGAAAAAAAGTAATTTTTAAAAGAGATAAAAATTAAATTAAAAAACTCGTTTTTTTTTTAACTTTTCACATAGATTTTGAGGCTGTGTAAAAAAGGTAAATACAAAAGTGATAGATCTTTTTATGACTTGTAGGTCATAAAAAGATCTATCACTTTTGTTTACCATTAGACTTTTTTCCATAGAACCAGTAGTTTTGCCGGAAATCAAGATAAACGTTTTTTTACCCTTAAAACCGCACACCCATCCACTTCCCGACCTCAGATCGACTGTAAATTATTTTTCCTTAAATTTTCGTTATATTATCTTCCTTTTCCAATGTTTTTTCATTAATATATTAAAATCATAAAATAAAAGGACGATTATAAAGTAAGGTTTTAAAGTACCACAACAAATTACTGAATAACAATAGCTTAGGCGCAGTCCATTGATTTATCTCATAATACGAAACCATCATAAAACATTTAGTGCCGTTACATGACTTATCATTATCAAACAATTTTATTGATCCAAATCATATCTACATTATTAATATTGTCATGACAGTGTGAACCTGTTAGACATCTAAAAATGGCGTTAAAAACATTTTCTATTTTGTCAATTTTAATTTTTTTATGTGTATCAATCGAAGCAATTAGATTCGATAACTATACGTTGTACAAAGTGCTACCAAAAAGTTTAGAAGAAATAAAAATACTAGAAGATTTGCAAAATTCTGGAGCGGAGTATGATTTTTGGGATGATCCGGTGCCGACTGCAGAATATATTAATATTCTGTCTAAACCTGAATTAAAGAATGATTTAGAAAATTTCATGGGAAGTTATGGAATTGATTTTCTAGTTACTGTGCCGAATATTCAAAAGTAAGTACATTTTTATTAAGACATTAACGATAGTTTGGAAGTGCCCAGTAATATTATTAAGACAGAATTGCTTAGGATAAGTTTTACTATCTTCATGAACATAATCCACGTTAAATTCATGAAACAATATATTGTCATTTGGTTACAATAATTTTAAGAATGTATCTTTTGAGCGTACCTCGACTTTTTATTTTCATAAATAAAAGTTTTACCATTGAGAGCCTTACTAAAGAGATATTTTAAACATTACCTGGTACAAACAGATAACCTAACAATTTTTGGGATTTGCATTTTTCTTCAAATATACTTTCATATTTATGCATTTGGTAAAAATGTATATTTATTAATAAAGTATATAAATTTTATTTGTACAAAAAAAATGTATGATTTAATTTCTTAATTAAATGAAAAGAATAGAATAGTAGTAAGGAGAGAATAGTAAATAATTTGATATTGGTAGCTAATTTACTATTATCACGCTAGTTGGTAGAAACCAACACAGACTTAATTACAGAAGTAGAGGCCAGACAGTTAATCAGCGATAAAAAGTTGATAGTAGATAAAAAAAAAAAATAATGCGTATAAAAATTTATTTTACAGGTTAATAGATATAGAGAAAAAAAGTAAATACACTAGAAATAATGATAAAAGTATGAAATGGGACGAATACTACGATTTAGAGGACATCTATGCCTGGCTTGATGATTTAGCTGCGAAATTCTCTCAAGTATCCATTATCGAAGGTGGAACATCGTACGAAGGTCGAGTCATCAAGGGAATTAAAATCTCTCATGGTCCTGATCGAAGAGCAGTATTCATTGAAAGTGGGATTCACTCAAGAGAATGGATAGCACCAGCTACTACAAATTATATTATTAATGAATTATTGTATAGTGATAATGAAGAATTCAAGGCTGCTACTCGGGATTTTGACTGGTATATCTTCCCTGTGACGAATCCCGATGGCTACGTTTGGACTCATTTACCTGAAGGAGTAAGTTCTTTTTTTTCCTAGTAGACGCTGCAAGCCGTTTTGTATGCGTAATAATAGAAAATTATCCTAAAGAAATATACTTCTGAGATAAAATGTACTCTATATCCTTTTCTAAGACATGATTTATAGTCAACTAGCGACCCGCCCCAGCTTCGCACGGGTACTCATATTGAAGATATTATGCATGTAATATATACATAAACCTTCCTCTTGAATCACGCTATCTATTACAAAAAACCGCATCAAAATCCTTCGCGTACTTTTAATTTTTTTTTTTTTTTTAAGATCTAAGTATACATAGGAATAAGCAACTTTGTTTTATACTATGTAATGATTATACACACTTTATGTGAGTGTGTTATTGCCCATACACGGCAAAATTTTGATTGTTTTAATCCCGTGGAGGGTCGATCCGGTACATGAAACTCTAATTTAAGATATTACATTATTGTGATACAATTTTAATAATGACAAATTATAAAAGTTACATAACTACTGGATTTTGGAGATTAGATAGATAGTTGTTATGAATATAATACTGATATTAAACAGCATCTTTTTAGATTAAGGATTAATCCTTAATAAGAATAAAATAATAAAGGATTTGTCTGTGCACTTTTCCTTCGTAATAATGATAAGAAAACCAATATAAATGGTAGAGATAACATAGTATAATTTATTTCTTTACAACTGGTCTGAAAACGGTAAAGGAAAACTTGAAAAACTGACAGGTCCTAAAACTAAAAATTCGAAGGAATATGTTATCCACTAACCTATACTGGGCAAACGTACTATTTCATAATTTTTCATCTACAGAAAAGCCTTGAGTTTTGGCTGATTATGCTTGTGCTAAGTTAGTACCAAGCTTAGTTACCTATTTTCCTACCATAATAAGTTTCTATATAAATGCTAAAACAGCATCTAAAGCGTTTGATAAAAATTTGGGGTTACGTTGCCAAATATCATCTCAAAACTCTGCGAACGTCGCAAAACAAAGCTATTAATACATTGCGTTACCATGGCTATCTTAAAAAAAAATAATGTACGGTACAGTACGCATCTGAATCATTTTTTGGGAAGATTATATTAAATAAAATTCACTCTGAAATAAACTTACTAAAAGAACACACAAGAAGGATGAAATACCAACAATAAGTATGCAGAAAAAAAACTTATGGCAACTAAAATTTTATATTATTTTATCAACAACTTTTTAATGACATGACCTGCCTAATGAAATCAAAGATTGTGATTAATATAATAAATATGATAAAAATACAATCTAACTTAGTAACTGAATCTGGATAAAGTAATTAATGTAAATTTATTTGACGTGAAGCTCATTATTTTTGAGAAAATATTTTTTTTTATTCCAAAATGGTACACTATAAGTTTTTGTACCTAATTGAGTTAAATACAAAAACAAAGGATTTAATACTACTCAATCTTAAAAAATACGTTTAATCACTACATAGTAATAAAGCACAGTTGCTTTCCGTGGTCCCAGTGAATACTTAGATCTTTAAAACTACGCAACTATATTTAATATCAGCATTGCAGCCTTGCGAAGCTGGGGCAAGTCGCTAGTATTAATCAATTTATTCTTTTTTTTTCAGGACCGATTCTGGCGTAAGAGCCGCCGTCCATTTGGTGACCAGTTTGGTGTAGATCTAAACAGAAACTGGAATACTAATTGGTTGGGTAAGCACCTTATCCATGGTCATCAGCCTACAAAAGTCCGCTGCTTATACGCAGTCAATAAAAATCTTTAGGATAATTTCTAGTCCATTGAAAATCGAAGTCAGTCAGAGTAAGGCATAATGAAGTAAATAAATAAAGTTATTAACTCAATGTATTGGCAATGGCTACAAGAGTTATATTATGTCACAAAATGTTGAAATAACTATGTCATTTTGAATTAAAACATAGTTAATAATCGCCCTTACTGAATATTTATTGTATTTAGTTGTAGTTGTTTTTGTGTTAGCGAACAAATAGAGATATATTACGAAAGCATAACAATGTCTGCTGCCAAAAGCAAAATGTTGCCTGCTTTCATAGGCAAAATTTTTTTTATAATATCAAAAACTGTACAATGTAAAAAAAAAATACATTGTCATTGTGGTATTATTCGTTATGATTTATTTATTTCATTTTTAGTTAAATTTTGATAAATTTTAAGATTTCCAAAACAATCAGCACTTTTGTGTGATAAAGCGTTTCAAAAAATTGGCAAGATTTTCTTTTGTCTATAGGTAGTTTATGATGAGGAAGAAAATATTAATGATTCCTCAAAGCCAACGCCATGACAGGATTAAAATTTTATTTTTTTGTAGTACAAATATTTTTAACTCTAAATTAATTATTTTGATACAAATACCCCCTTGAATACCTTCAGGGTCAATCATAATGGTCAGATTCGTAATAGGCAATATCTTAAAATTCCTTATTTTTCTTGTCAACAGAAAAACGTTCCAACTTGAACCCAGCATCTAACAACTATGCTGGACCCGGTCCTTTCTCTGAGATCGAAGCCAGGTCCTTATCGGCGTACATCATAGACATGGCTGATAAAATAGACCTGTATATCTCCTTCCATTCTTCGGGCCAAGTCCTTCTTCTGCCTTTCGGAAATACTACGGATCCTTTGGCCAATTACTATGATGCAGTAAGTACTACTCTAAAAATATAAATGTATTAAGTTGAGCGCCCACTTGAGACGAGACTGTCTTAGACAAACTTTTTTGTTGACAAATTTGTCTATAGACATGTCTGCGACAAGATTGTTTTCATTTGTCAAAACGAAAACACGTAGCAGAAAAGTCGTCGATATTGTAGATATGTCTTTCCTAGACAGTTTTGTCTCAAATATGTGCTGGCCCTTTGATCTTTGATGATATTTATATAGCATGAATGTAGAAATCATAGTGATAAGCACAATGAGTGTGAGAGAAGAGTTAATATTTTTTTAGTTCATAATTTTATTTGTAGTTTTAAGACAGTGAGAAAAATGATAATGATAGAAATAAAGTAATTATATAGTTTTAGAATTTTATAAAAAAATAATACAATGTAAATTATATACTTATTATATTTCACATTTTAGATGTGGATCGGAAGACGTGCAATTGGAGCTTTAGCTTTTAAACACGGTACGCAATACACCATCGGAAATATTGCTGAAGCTTTTTGTGAGTATCAACTAATTAATATTATATAACATAGTATCTGGCATCAGCCTTATAGCGTTCCGAGTGCTAGCTTCTCTCTAGTAGAGAGAGAGTGGGCCGTAATTTACCACGCGGGCCCATTGCGGGTTGGTGGTCACACGTTTTCGAAGTTTTGGTTCTAGAACATACCATCTCTAAACTGGTGACCTGTAGTAGCTTTATGTAGACTGTTATTTAAACTGGAAAATTTCTCGAACCAGATATAACACCTGTCTGATAAGACGATCCTTCCTTTTCAACGGAGATATGTGGGACTTTAAACTATGTACTGCATACCCCTAAAAAGGTTTAAACAAATTAGTATCACATTCTGACCCTTCAAAGTTATCCTTTCAATTTTTTTTTATTACTCATACTCTGAAAGTTGGTGTAAGGTTACCTGTGGAGCGGGTTGAAAGTAGTACTTTCCCTGCCTAGAGAGTTTTACTTTCAATTTTGAGCATCACTTCCCGTGCATCAAGATTATTTGAACAATATTTTTGCTGTCCTTCACTTATTAAACACATTATGAATAAAAGCCGTTTATCAAAAGATTGGTCTTTGAATTATCTTTTATTTATACGTTCCATAAATATATATCCAATGGTTTTTGTCCGATCTTCGCTTTTTTCTCTGTTTTAGACACAACTTTGAAAATAAATTACATTAAAAAATGTAAATATTCGTATATCAAATTATTAAGAAAATAGTCTAGTATAACATATATTTTTTTCAAAACACCTCAATTAGCTTTTTAAATGTGATGTTGGATTTAAAATTATCAAAAGACGTAATATCTCCTACTTATATTTAGCGATTGTTCGGATTATGTTTGTAACATTTGTTCTTCTGCAAATCACCGCATCGGTGTGTTAGGGATCACTGAATTGTTATACCTCTTTTTAATTACATGTTTAACGTTACAGATTTTGCTACCGGATCTAGCGTAGATTGGGTAAAAGAACGTCTAAATATTCCATTAGTGTATTGCTATGAGCTTCGTGACAAAGGAGTCTTCGGCCATGCACTCCCACCAGACCAGATCAAACCAACTGGTGAAGAGACTGTGGACTCTGTCATAGAGTTAGTACATCAAGCGAAGAGACTTGGGTACATGGTCCCTTATGTTGAAAAGAGCAGCGCAAGTGTTTTGAGTATTTCGATTTTGATGTATCTTGTGGTAGCTGCGAAATTATTTTTGTAAAAATGATGAAATAAGAACTAGTATGAAAAGTTGGATATTAAGTGTATAAAACTAAATTTTAAAATTCTAGTTTTTTTTTTAACCATTATTTATCTTTTTATTGATATTTTTGCTTTTTGGGTTTCCTATCGCAAAAACAAAAAATGGTTTTCCGTCTTTCTGTTTATCAAGACCTATTCTCTATATCTCTTGGACGCGTAGAAGTATCGAATTAAAATATATGAATATGCTTAAGTTTGAGGTCTTTTGGAGCTGTGAAAATTTTAAACATCTATTTATTTATTGGCAAACCAACAGCAATGTATACAGGGATATCACATAAAATAATACGAAAATACTCTACACTGGTATGCATGCCTATTACAGGTATGCACACATTTAGGTTAAAGTAATAAAAGAGGTACGTTAGTTTTGACACTTTCAAGGGAATCAACATTCATAGAGTACTTCCCATGACCTATATCCCTGAAAGGTATGCAGCAAGGTCTTATCATCATCAGCCTTTTAATGTTCCCACTGCAGGGACACAGGCCTCCTCTCTCTGGGAGAGGGAATGGGCCATAATCCACCACGCGGGCCCAGTGCGGATTGGTGGATGTCACATGTCTTCGAATTTTTGGTTCTAGGACATGCCGGTTTCCTCACGATGTTTTCCTTCACCGTTTTGAGAGCAGTGGTGATGAAATAAATTACAAGGTCTTATAACACAAGAAAAAATATTTTTTGTATTGTTGATAGGCTCCCGTTTGATTATCATTATCTCACCTGATGAAAACCGATGATGTGATTGAAGATGGGATGCACCTTACTAAAAATATATTATTCAGTTTTGACTTAAACATCTCTAAGATTTTTACAAAAATAACATAATATAAAATAGCAGTTGCTCGTAAAATTCCTTGATTAAATTAATTAGTAGTGAATTTTATTAAAGTTTTCTCAAGTTATATATCAAGTGTGATTTCTAATTAGCACCGCAAACGACCAAGCTCCTCTATAAACAACGGTTATTTCACATTTATGTATGGTATCAATTTTATTTTCACGACCTCTGAGCATTTTACACCACTAGTGGTAAAAGATTATTCACGATGTCAATAAATAACTCAAAACGTGAACAAGCGCACTAAATTTATGTTTTATTTACGTGAATATTACATGTGACTGTAAATAAATTGCTTCACATGGATTTAACGACCTTGTCTTTATAAATTATAAATTTAGTGATATACATAAATATAAAATTTGACAACTATCACACAACGCCATCTAGTACCAAACTAAGCAGAGTTTGTGTTATGAGTATTAAACAACTGATGAACATAGTTAATTGTATATCTAAATATAAATACATACATATCATATTACAGATAAATTACACTCAGACACAGAACTTATAATCGTGCTCATCACACAAACTTTTATCCTGACTGGGAATCGAACCCAAGAAATCTGGCATAGCAGTCAGGCCCACTAAACACTCTTTATTATATAACATAGTTATTTGTATTTTTTTTTTAATATCTTATTAATTTGATTTTTTACTGATTACATAATCAGTCAAAAGCTTAAAATATTTTTCAAAAATATAAACAAAATAATCAAGATTTTGGAGCGCTTCAGTTTATTGATTGGTGATAGCCTGAGGAACAAAATGCAATGTGTTCATTCTGGATAGTAGTTGGTCTAACTCCCATACAAATAACTTTATTTAATTATTAAATAAAGGTTTTAATTTAAGTATACGAACATTGACAATCTTTGTAATATTATATTTTAATACTAAATAGCTACCCTTTTAGACCAGTGCAGATAGCTTTCAAAAGGGAACAAAATATTAGTAGAATGAAACCCATTGGATGCCCCCCTGTGTATGCTAGATCTTTAAAAGTTCGCAACGGATTTTGATGCGGTTTTTTAATAGATAGAGTGATTCCAGATGAAGGAGGCTGTGGCGGGTCGCTAGTAATGATTAAACAAAAGTAATTTCTGATTCGAGATTTTTTAGTTTTTTTGCATTTTCTGAAAAAAACATACTGTAGTAATGTATACTTTTTTTACACCATCAAAAAGTAAGGATTTCAATGAATAAAAAGCCAACAAACTAATTTAAAAAATCATATATTTTTACGTGAGATTTTTCGATTAAAAAATAGGTTGTTTTTTCGATGTTAAGTCAAAATATAGAGCAAATGTGAATATTTCAAATTAAAAAAATTATAGTAAGTTTGGGACATGAAAAAGAAACTATTCACCAAATTTTGTGAAAAAAAGTAATTTTTAAAAGAGATAAAAATTAAATTAAAAAACTCGTTTTTTTTTTAACTTTTCACATAGATTTTGAGGCTGTGTAAAAAAGGTAAATACAAAAGTGATAGATCTTTTTATGACCTACAAGTTTACCATTAGACTTTTTTCCATAGAACCAGTAGTTTTGCCGGAAATCAAGATAAACGTTTTTTTACCCTTAAAACCTTTTTTACCCATCCACTTCCCGACCTCAGATCGACTGTAAATTATTTTTCCTTAAATTTTCGTTATATTATCTTCCTTTTCCAATGTTTTTTCATTAATATATTAAAATCATAAAATAAAAGGACGATTATAAAGTAAGGTTTTAAAGTACCACAACAAATTACTGAATAACAATAGCTTAGGCGCAGTCCATTGATTTATCTCATAATACGAAACCATCATAAAACATTTAGTGCCGTTACATGACTTATCATTATCAAACACTTTTATTGATCCAAACCATATCTACATTATTCATATTGTAATGACAGTGTGAACCTGTTAGACATCTAAAAATGGCGTTAAAAACATTTTCTATTTTGTCAATTTTAATTTTTTTATGTGTATCAATCGAAGCAATTAGATTCGATAACTATACGTTGTACAAAGTGCTACCAAAAAGTTTGGAAGAAATAAAAATACTAGAAGATTTGCAAAATTCTGGAGCGGAGTATGATTTTTGGGACGATCCGGTGCCGACTGCAGAATATATTAATATTCTGTCTAAACCTGAATTAAAGAATGATTTAGAAAATTTCATGGGAAGTTATGGAATTGATTTTCTAGTTACTGTGCCTAATATTCAAAAGTAAGTACGTTTTTATTAACGATAGTTTGGAAGTGCCAAGTAAAAATATTAAGACAGAATTGCTTAGGATAACTTTTACTATCTTTATAAACATAATCCACGTCAAATTCATGAAACAATATATTGTCATTTAGTTACAATGATTTTAAGAATGTATTTTTTGAGCGTACCTCGACTTTTTCTTATTATTCTCATAAATAAAAGTTTTACCATTGAGAGCCTTACTAAAGAGATATTTTAAACATTACCTGGTACAAACAGATAACCTAACAATTTTTGGGAATTGCATTTTTCTTCAAATATACTTTCATATTTATGCATTTGGTAAAAATGTATATTTATTAATAAAGTATATAAATTTTATTTGTACAAAAAAAAATGTATGACTTAATTTCTTAATTAAATGAAAAGAATAGAATAGTAGTAAGGAGAGAATAGTAAATAATTTGATATTGGTAGCTAATTTACTATTAGTACGCTAGTTGGTAGAAACCAACACAGACTTAATTAAAGAAGTAGAAGCCAGACAGTTAATCAGCGATAAAAAGTTGATAGTAGATAAAAAAAAAATAATGCGTATAAAAATTTATTTTACAGGTTAATAGATAATGAGAAAAAAGGTAAATACACTAGAAATAATGATAAAAGTATGAAATGGGACGAATACTACGATTTAGAGGACATCTATGCCTGGCTTGATGATTTAGCTGCGAAATTCTCTCAAGTATCCATTATCGAAGGTGGAACATCGTACGAAGGTCGAGTCATCAAGGGAATTAAAATCTCTCATGGTCCTGATCGAAGAGCAGTATTCATTGAAAGTGGGATTCACTCAAGAGAATGGATAGCACCAGCTACTACAAATTATATTATTAATGAATTATTGTATAGTGATAATGAAGAATTCAAGGCTGCTACTCGGGATTTTGACTGGTATATCTTCCCTGTGACGAATCCCGATGGCTACGTTTGGACTCATTTACCTGAAGGAGTAAGTTCTTTTTTTTTCCAAGTAAATGCTGCCAGCGGTTTCGCACGCGTAATGATAGAAAATTTTCCCAAAGCGTTGGAAGGCCTCTCACAAGGTGGACCGATGAACTGGTCAGGGTTCCTGGAATCCGATGAATGCAAGATGCACAACACCGGTCTTTGTGGCGACGCTTGAAGGAGGCCTATGTCCAGCAGTGGACGTCATTTTTCTGAAAAGATGATGATGATCCCAAAGAAATATACTCTCGGGATAAAAAGTATCCTATGCTTTTCTAAGACATGGTTTATTTAGCCGTTTGAGTGAGAAGTAGTAACAAATATACACACACTCACAAAGTATCGCCCATACAAGGCTGAATTTTGATCATTTTAATCCCGTGGAGGGTCGATCCGGTATATGAAACACTTTAACATCTAACATTATTGTGATAAACAAATTATAATGACAAATTATAAAATTTTCGAAGCTACTGGATTATGGAGATTAGGTAGATAGTTGTTATGAATATAATACTGATATTAAACAGCATCTTTTTAGATTAAGGATTAATCCTTAATAAGAATAAAATAATAAAGGATTTGTCTGTGCACTTTTCCTTCGTAATAATGATAAGAAAACCAATATAAATGGTAGAGATAACATAGTATAATTTATTTCTTTACAACTGGTCTGAAAACGGTAAAGGAAAACTTGAAAAACTGACAGGTCCTAAAACTAAAAATTCGAAGGAATATGTTATCCACTAACCTATAATGGGCAGATTTAATATTTCTTCATCTACAGAAGAGGCTTGAGTTCTGGCTGATTATGCTTATGCTAAGCTAGCTCCAAGCTTAGTAACCTTATTTCCTAGGCTGAAAAAAAGTTTATATATAAATGATAAAACTGCATGTAAAGTGCTTGAAATCTGGGGAATACTCTGCGAACTTCGGAAAATAAAGCTATTAACACATTGCGTTACGATGGCTATCAAGTACAAATAATATTTATAATGAAATGAAGTCAACTTTATCATTACAATATGCATCCTATCATTATTTATAAAGATCAGATCTGTTAGATTCTGAAATAAACTTGATAAAAGAACATCCAACAATATGACTGCAGAACAAAAACTTATGGCAATTAAAATTTTATATTTAAAGGTGCACAACTTTTTAATGACCTGTCTAGTGAAATCAAAGATTGTGATTGGTATAACAAATATGAAAAAACAAATACTACCTAACTTAGTTACTGAATCTGAAGAAAGTTATTAATGTAAATTAATTTTTAGTCAAGTTCATTGTTTATGAGAAAATATTTTATTTGTATTCTAAAATGGTACGCTATAAGTTTTTGTACCTAATTGAGTTAGGTACAAAAACAAAGGATTTTATACTACTCAATCCTAAAAAATATGTTTAATCACTACACAGTAATAAAGCACAGTCCCAGTGTATACTTAGATCTTTAAAACTACGCAATTATATTTAGTAACAGCATTGCACCAGCACGAAGCTGGGGCGGATCGCTAGTATTAACTAATTTATTCTTTTTTTTTTTCAGGACAGATTCTGGCGAAAGAGCCGCCGTCCATTTGGTGACCAGTTTGGTGTAGATCTAAACAGAAACTGGAATACTAATTGGTTGGGTAAGCACCTTATCCATTATCATCAGCTCACAAAAGTCCACTGCTTAGACCTTCAAAAACCTTCATATTTCTAGTCAATTGTCAATTGATAATCAAAGTCAGAGTAAACTTCACAATGTCTATAAAAATATTTTTAGCTGAAAGACGTCTGCTGCCAAAAGCATCGGCAGTCAATTTTTTATAATGTCAAAAACTGTATAATGTCAAAAAAATACATTGTCAAGAACTGTACAGCGCACTCCATACTATAAGTACGATGGTATTTGTTAAGGTATATTTAAGTTTCGATATCAATTTTTATTTTATTTTTATTTTACCAGTATAATATTTTATGTAAAGACTGTTTTTTTGGTGATCTTTTAAATAAACATCGTGATGTATTAATATTAACAATATTATTTTTTTTGAAGGGGTCCTAAACTATCAGTATTTTTGTGTGATAAAGCTTTTTATAGGTAGTTTAGGCTGAAGAAGAGAATATTACTTGCGTAATTATACTTTCCTTGGTAAACTGTAATTAATTCTAGTTCAACGCCAACACAGGATTTTTTTTTGTGGTATATTTTTAACTTTTAATTCATTATTTTGATACAAATATCCCCTTCATGATCAATTACGATCATAACATTCATGATAGACCATGTTTTAACTTTCTTTATTTTTCTTGTCTACAGAAAAGAGTTCCAACTTGAACCCAGCATCGAACAACTATGCTGGACCCGGTCCTTTCTCTGAGATCGAAGCCAGGTCCTTATCGGCGTACATCATAGACATGGCTGATAAAATAGACCTGTATATCTCCTTCCATTCTTCGGGCCAAATCCTTCTTCTGCCTTTCGGAAATACTACGGATCCTTTGGCCAATTACTATGATGCAGTAAGTACTACTCTAAAAATATAAATGTATTAAGTTGAGCGCCCACTTGAGATAAGACTGTCTAAGACAAACTTGTCTTCGTTTTACAAGTGCCCATGTAGGCCTATGTGAAATAAAAAGATTTTGACTTTGACTTTGACTAAGATGTTTTCTCTTGTCAAAACGAAAACTTGTCGCAGAGAAGTCATCAGTGTCATATATAAGATTTTTTAAGACGATTATGTCTTAAATGTGCGCAGGCCCTTACAGTTTAATGATATTTCTGTAGCATGAATGTTGAAATCATAGTTATGAGGACAACGACTGTGAAAAAAGAGTTAATATTTTTTTAGTTTATAATTAGTAGTTTTAAGACGGTGAGAAAAATGAATAAAGTGACTATCAAAATTTGAGCTGATGTCAAACAAATTGAGATAGAAGAATAGGAAAACGATAATAATATTGTGCAAGATCGATGGCAAGAGTTACTGGCAGGATAAGTCCGTAAGAAGTTCAACAAAAAAATGTTGTGTCAAAACCGGATAATTTAAAATTGGTCCGCACCTATTTTCAGTATGTGAAATGTCTACGCAACTAGACAACATGTGTAATCATTGAAATATGCACAGCTTTGGTAAAATAGAGCCAAACATTTGGTTTTAGTACCAACTACCTCAGCGAAACTTGTCAGCAAATACTGAGAAATTGTTAGAATGTTATACATCCATATTGTGATTAAAAACGTTACTGTTTTCTATATCAAAAATGTAGAAGCTTTTTTTTCAATATACATTTACTGAAGATATACCTAATATTATTATGTTGTCGGAAATCATGATTTTATCAATAGGAAATTCCAGTTTTCACTGTATACTATAGTTGTTTCGGTTTTTGTTATACATATACGTATATAGTTTTGCGCCATACTTTTGCGCAAATAAATCCATTTTCTTTCTATTTAGATTTTTGTAAGAAAAATAACACAAATCAAAGAAAATTATATACTTATTATGTTTTTTTACTTTAGATGTGGATTGGAAGACGTGCCATTGGAGCTTTAGCTTTTAAACACGGTACACAATACACCATCGGAAATATTGCTGAAGCTATTTGTGAGTATCAACTAATTAATATTATAAAACATAGCATCTGGCTTCAGTCTTATAACGTTCCAATTGCTGGCTTCTCTCTAGTAGAGAATGGGCCGTAATCTAGCACGCGGGTCCAGTGCGGGTTGGTGGATGTCACGTCTTCGAAGTTTTGGATCTAGGACATGCCACCTCTAACCTGGTGATATTAAAGTGATGATGACGTCAGGATGTAGTAACTTCATGTAGGCTGTTATGTTAACTGGGCTATTGCTCGAATCAGATATAACACCTGCCTGATAGGACGATCCTTCCTTTTCAACGGAGATATGTGGGACTTTACACTATGTCCTGCATACCCCTAAAAAGGAACAAATAAGCTTATTAAATATGATGTTGGATTTAAAATCATCAAAGTTAGTAGTAAGGGAAAAAATGGAGGAGATATGGATGGGAAATGAATAGAATAGAGGGTATAAATGTAAATTTGGCAATATTTGGATTATGTTTGTAATATTAGTTCTCCTACAGACCTACACCGCATCGTTGTATGGGATCACTAAATCATTACACCCATTTTTAATTACATGTTTGTGTTTACTGTTACAGATTTTGCTACCGGAACTAGCGTAGATTGGGTAAAAGAACGTCTGAATATTCCGTTAGCGTATTGCTATGAGCTTCGCGACAAAGGAGTCTTCGGCCACGCACTGCCACCAGACCAGATCAAACCAACTGGCGAAGAGACTATGGACTCTGTCATAGAGTTAGTACATCAAGCGAAGAGACTTGGGTACATGGTCCCTTATGTTGAAAAGAGCAGTGCGAGTGTCTTGAGTGTTTCAATTTTGATGTATCTTGTGGTAGCTGCGAAATTGTTTTTGTAAATGATGTAATAAGAACTAGTAACAAATGTATAAAACAAAATTTTAAAATTTTAGTTTTTTTTTAACCATTATTTATCTTTTTATTGATATTTTTGCTTTTTGGGTTTCCTATCGCAAAAACAAAAATGGCTTTCCGTCTTTCTGTTTATCAAGACCTATTTATCTCTTGGACGCGTAGAAGTATCGAGTTGAAATATTATGAATATGCTTAAGTTTGAGGTCTTTTAGAGCTGTGAAAAATTTAAACATCTATTTATTTATTGGCAAACCAACAGCAATGCATACAGGGATATCACATAAAATAATGCGAAAATACTTTATACTGGTATGCATGCCTATTACAGGTATGCACACATTTAGGTTAAAGTAATAAAAGAGGTACGTTAGTTTTGACACTTTCAAGGGAATTTTCAACATTCATAGAGTACTTCCCATGACCTATATCCCTGAAAGCTATGCAGCAAGGTCTTATCATCATCAGCCTTTTAATGTTCCCACTGCAGGGACACAGGCCTCCTCTCTCTGGGAGAGGGAATGGGCCATAATCCACCACGCGGGCCCAGTGCGGATTGGTGGATGTCACATGTCTTCGAATTTTTGGTTCTAGGACATGCCGGTTTCCTCACGATGTTTTCCTTCACCGTTTTGAGAGCAGTGGTGATGAAATAAATTACAAGGTCTTATAACACAAGAAAAAATATTTTTTGTATTGTTGATAGGCTCCCGTTTGATTATCATTATCTCACCTGATGAAAACCGATGATGTGATTGAAGATAGGATGCACCTTACTAAAAATATCTTATTCAGTTTTGACTTAAACATCTCTAAGATTTTTAAAAAAAGAATATAAAATAGCAGTTGCTCGTAAAATTCCTCGATTAAATTAATTAGTAGTGAATTTTATTAAAGTTTTCCCAAGTTATATATCAAGTGTGATTTCTAGTTAGCACCGCAAACGACCAAGCTCCTCTATAAACAACGGTTATTTCACATTTATGTATGGTATCAATTTTATTTTCACGACCTCTGAGCATTTTACACCACTAGTGGTAAAAGATTATTCACGATGTCAATAAATAACTCAAAACGTGAACAAGCGCACTAAATTTATGTTTTATTTACGTGAATATTACATGTGACTGTAAATAAATAGCTTCACATGGATTTAACGACCTTGTCTTTATAAATTATAAATTTAGTGATATACATAAATATAAAATTTGACAACTATCACACAACGCCATCTAGTACCAAGCTGAGCAGAGTTTGTGTTATGAGTATTAAACAACTGATGAACATAGTTAGTTGTATATCTATATATAAATACATACATATCATATTACAGATAAATTACACACAGACACAGAACTTACAATCACACAAACCTTTGTCCTGACTGGGAATCGAACCCAAGACCTTTGGCATAGCAGTCAGGCCCACTAAACACTCTTTTATAAATAACATAGTTATTTGTTTTTTTTTTAATATCTTATTTATTTTATTTTATCTTTTGATTACACTAATCAATTAAGCTTTAAACAATGCTTAAAATATTTTTCAAAAATATAAACAAAATAATCGAGATTTTGGAGCGCTTCAGTTTACCGATTGCTTGAGGAAAAAAACGCAGTGTGTTCATTCTAGACAGTAGTTGGTCCAACTCCCACACAAATGACTTTATTTAATTATTAAATAAAGGTTTTAATTTAAGCATAAGAACATTGTTAATCTTTGTAATATTATATTTTAATAATAAATAGCTACCCTTTCAACATGGTCCGTGAATATGTAAAATAAGTAAGGCCTTTTGTGCAAATATTAAATGAAAACTTTCATTTAATTATTTGGAGAAAAGGCCTTACTTATTTGCTAACTGCTGAAATCATTTTTCTCATATATTAAAAAAGGTTTTAAAATACGTTACCAAACCTAGCATTTTTTACCATTATAAAGCTATCAACACTTTGTGTTGTAAACTTTTTCAAAAATTCAATAGGAGAGGCCTATGTCCATAGGCAGTTTAGGCTGACGAACAAAATGTTCTCAGCGTACTTAAACATTCCGCGGTAACGAAACCATAGCGACTTCTAACTCGACGCCAACGCCATCTAGAGAGGACAGGGTAAATCTTTCACGCACTGTTTTGTGGGGTGTAAATGAAATTTATTTTGATACTAAAGTTTTAAGTTTCATTTCGTCCAGAAAAACAAAGTATTATATATGTTTTTGTAAGTAATATTGTCTTGTGGTCCGACCATTATCCAGTGATATCAGAATGTAAACTTGATTTATTAACTTCTATGAATACTGGCAAAAGTCTAACAATATAATTATATAGGGTAAGAGAACTAAAGAGCAAATTTAAGTTTATTCCAGTGAGTGTTGTACGTAACGAATAAAAATGTGCAAGATTCTTTACGTAGTGCTCTGCCCAAGAAAACAATCAGGTATAAATTGTGCATTGTAATTTGTATTTTTTACTTTGTCATTCGCAAGGCAAGATACTATCAGTCTGGCGATAGGGTGATTTATTGTAATTATCAGTGTAATTATTACTGTAATCATTTATAACACGTTTTCTGTCATTTTCAAAGTATGGCTTTTCCAATATTGATAAAACCGCATTATCTTTTCTTCGTCCTTGATCACAGCGAGAAGGAATGGAATGCGTGTTACAGAAAGAGTTATTAATATAAGTATGGTTGGGTAAAGAAGATGAGGGAGGCTAAAAAAAATATAGAAGGATTGTGTGATGCGTTACAAAGAAGAAAAGTATCACTGATAATAGTGACGGTAGATAGAGCTAAAGGAAGAACTCAACGTATTGTGTTTGTTAAGTATAGGTATGCGAAAATATACTGAGAGCAGTGGTGGCCGAGTGGTAACGGCCCCGACTTGCGTGTAGTAGGTCGCGGGTTCAAACCCAGCCAGGCGCATTACTTTGTGTAATTTATTTCATCACCGCTGCTCTCAAAACGGTGAAGGAAAACATCGTGAGGAAACCGGCATGTCCTAGAACCAAAAATTCGAAGACATGTGACATCCACCAACCCGCACTGGGCCCGCGTGGTGGATTACGGCCCATTCCCTCTCTTAGAGAGGAGGCCTGTGTCCCTGCAGTGGGAACATTAAAAAGGCTGATGATGATGATGATGATGCGAAAATATTAAGCAGATGTATCATCAAACTAATAAAATTAAATATTTGTTGATGATTTTTACACGAAATTAACCTATAAATTGTTTGAATTTTTTGAACATTTTGAGTGTCGAAACAAAATATATTGCATTGCATACCTCTGTTCTGAAACTCACGCAGATATTTTTTAAGGCAGTTTTAAGTCTTCAAATCTTCAATGAGTGCAACGTTATAAATTTGTTGATTAATTAAGACGTTATCTAAATCGATTAGATACGCACAATACTAGTGAATAGATATTTCTTTATCAACAAAACGATAATAACTACTAAGGATTACTTATTGGCACTTCAATTTAACCAGATAAATCACAAATTGTATCGATCTAGCTGACACAAGCATTTAGTTAATAATACAGGCGACAATTTATTGCAAAATTAAATATGTTAAAAATTCTGCTATTAGGTTTAGTTTTGACCTTACCAAATGTTTTAAGCCAAAAAGTGCGTTATGATAACTATAGTTTGTACAAAGTTTTACCAAAAAATGCTGAACAACTAAAATTGCTTCGAGATCTTCAAGAAAATGATTCCAGATACGATTTTTGGACGGATCCTGTTCCATCTGCAGAATATGTCAGCATTCTATCAAGTCCAGAACACAAAGTTGAATTTGAAAATATTTTGAAGTCTAAAAATGTGGATTTTATTATCACTAATGCAAATATTCAGGAGTAAGTACTATTTTCATAAATATTTTAAACTAACGTCAGTAGTTTTTATGTTTGCCTAAATGTCATAATTTTTTTCATATACACGTTTACCGAGAGAGACCAAAAAGACCAAAAGTATGTTTTATATGCTGTTTTCGTTGCATTTATCTAGTTGTGATTGCCTACAACTAGGTATATATATATTGTAATTTATAATGTAGTCTATGCATGTAGCAAAAGAGATTGTAGTTAAAAATCAGTACATTATACATATAACTGAAAAATGGTCTTTGGTATTAATTCATTAAGCCCGACGCGAACGCCGGCGTTTGCACATCTATTGTTATTAATTGTGTCTATAATTACAAGATCGAAAGGTTAATATATTTATGACCCAAAATGCTCCTTTTAAGCAATCTTTTAAGCAAATTTGCTCATCCATTGTTAAATATTTCGTAATTGAAACGGAAAAATACAAACTTTATGTAAAAGTGATAAAAAAGTCTGCTCAACTGAGCTCAAATGCACGGGTGAAAAATGTACGATAATTACTTTTTCATTAAAATTGTCCGTTGAAAGTTTTATTGAAAAAGTAATTAACTAACATTAATTTGATCAACCCTAGAGGGTTGACCGATTTTATACAGTTTAAAACAAAAACCTACAGTTTTTTTAATGACATGACATGCTTATGAAAAATTTCACCACCATTCGTCCAAAATCATATAGTGCACGGTTAGTTGTAGATATGTGAGACGCGGTATATAATTAACTGACAATAAAGGTATTTTTTTTTTGCTTTAAACACTGATATTATTTTGTTCGGCTCAAATCTTGCAAATCAATTTTGAAGCAGATTTCTTCACCCGATTGAGCTACAATTTTGCATGCAGGTGTAAATCGCATGACATAGCAATATTATGATATGGATATGGAGCTGATCTGATGTTGGAGCTGCAAGGTAGCCATAGGAGCTCCGCAATAAAAACAACTCAACCTTATCGTGTTTGGGCTCATTGGATTTGTTTTGCCGAGTACTTTGATCCTATATATATAGTTGGAAGGTGGCCATAGGAACTCCGTAATACAATTAGATAACCCTAACGTGTATAAAGGTATATACCGAACTATAAAAGCTTGTTATGAAATTTTTTTTTTTCAAAAACTTGTTGCTTTACAGGTCAATAGACAAGGAAAAGATTGACTCTTTTACTAGAAGCAACCAACGGAATACGAGTATGTCGTGGGATCGATATTACACTCTTGAAGGTATCAATGACTGGATTGAAGCTTTGGCCGAAGCATACCCTAATATAGTGACAGTACTAACCGGCGGTACTACATATGAAGGAAGAGAAATCATAGGCTTTAAAATATCCCATGGTCCAGGAAGAAAGGCAATCTTTCTAGAAGGTGGCATCCACTCGAGGGAATGGATTTCACCAGCTACAGTCAACTTTATTGCCAATGAACTTTTGACCAGTAATTATACCGAAACGAAAGAAGCAGCTCACGATTTTGATTGGTATATATTTCCAGTCACTAATCCAGATGGCTACGTATTTACGTTACAAGTAAGATTATTTTATTTTTAAACTATACTTCAGTCAGCAATGTGAGAGGAAAACCAAAAGTCCTTAAATACAAAGCAAAGAAGAAACATAGATGAGTTCTAGTCAGTAACAGTCTGATGAGGTCATTAGATGTTTTCTCACTTTAAAAAAATTTAGTTGGCAAAACCAAAGTCAAAGTCGAAGTCAAAATATTTTATTTCACATGGGCCTACATGGGCACTTATAAAACGTCAGAAGCTAGTGCACCGTGCAACCGACCTTTTTACTCAGGAACGCAAGGAAGTATTGAGCTTAAATGATATTAAATACTAAAATATACACATCTTGACATTGAAAAAAAAAAAACAGACTTCGATAATCTTCAGATTGTAATAAAAAGATAAAACCTTGCTTCGTTTACGGCGCATATTTGGACTCTTGCAAAACAATCAAAATTATATAAATGTAAGTTAGACAGGTGTTTCTCTTTTACTAAGAATTTTGATATTTGCCAAGAATTTTAGTCTCATACTACCGTCCCTTAAATTTATAGTTACATCACAAAATGAATTTCTTTTTGCGATTCGGAACAATCTGCAAGACTCGATTTGGGGATCAAATTTTCATGGGCATAAAACAATAAAAAAATTACATAAATTAAAATAACGACATAAAAAAATTATCACTTTGGTGTCATCAACACGGAAAAGGAAACACAGAATAGTATAATATTGATAGTAAACATAACTTAGAACATTTTGGTAGCATTTCGAAGATTGAAAATTGGTTAATTAACAAGGCAAAGGGCTAGCACGTTCCTAAAAACTGTCTTATTTAATATCTTCCTGGTTATGTCAGATTATCGTCTCATTGGACTAAAAAAATAAGAGAACAGAGTCCTCAAGTGTTTGCTTATACACATAGATACTAAATTTTTTATTGCATATCTGATCACTTGCATTATTGTCAAAATATTATTTGATTTTCAGAACAGAATGTGGCGCAAGAACAGACGTCCAATTGGCGACCAGTTTGGCGTTGACTTGAACAGAAACTGGAATAATAACTGGCTTGGTAATCTATCTTACTTTATTAGCTATAAGACTGTTAACAAAACTACAGCTTAGAAGTGACTTGCAAGAGTTAGTGTATCATAGCACCCATATAGCACCTATAATATAGAAGAAGACTTAAAAGTCAGGAGTCTTTAAAATACCCACCTAACAGAGTGTTTTTAATTCAATAATGAATAGGCAAGGCAAGAGATTTATCTTCCACAACATCATTGCTTATTAGATGGTGAGCTAGCAGATGCATGACAATGATAGAATTAAAGAAAGTAGCAAATAAATACCTTCGACATGGAAGTTTGAGGTTAACAAATGTCACGTCATTCCAATATGACGATGAGCTTGCAAAGTGAGCCAGACAAATTTAATATTTTATGTAGGTAACATTTTAATACACTTGAAATTAATTATGATAAATAATATTGATGATTGACACCCAATATCCCATAGTAGGGACAACCGCCTTTACTATGGGCGAAACTCAGGATCAAACATTGTTACACAATATTTTTGGGAGCCTTATGAAGACGTATTTTGGCTGATTGAATTATCGTTTATCACATCACATCATATTACGATGATTTCATCATTGATATCATCATCATTGATGAGATCTTTATTGTATTCATAGAATTAAAAATGACGTAAACAAAACTTTTTTATATTTTTTGTAATGTGTTTTGTCTGTGTTATATTATGGCTAAATAATTTTAACTCAATATTATATCCTTATGTTCAACAGCTGAAGGCGCCAGTACTAATGCTTCAACTGACATCTACGCTGGAGCAGGTCCATTCTCAGAACCGGAAACCAGAACTCTGTCAAGATTCATAGAGTCCATTAGTGACAATATTGACATGTATCTGTCATTCCATTCATTTAGTCAATTGCTGCTTTTGCCTTTTGGCAATACTACAGAGCCGCTGGCAAACTATGAAGATGCTGTGAGTTTTTCTTTAGTTTTCTGTTTTATATATTTTGCGATTAGATCATTTAGACTTTTTTGTTCATCTCTGTGTTATAAATTTGTATGACAGTGCCTTTTTAGGGTCCCGTATTTAAATAGAAAAAAAGGAACCCTTATAGTAGTTTGTCTGTCTGTTTGTCAAGACTCTTTATCCCGTGATTGCGATGACGGATTGAGTTGAAATTAAAACCATATATTTAAGTTTGTAGTCCCTTGAAATTGTAATAAAAAAATAAACTAAACTGAAATTATAAGTAAAAGATACAGCTGTTTATAGTGTTTATGTCATAAAAAAATTGATTTTGACACTCCCAAGGGAATCGAAATTTATAGGGTATTTCCCGTTGACCTAAAATCCTAAATTTTTCATAAAGCAAATTCTTATAGTACAGTACATAGGAATAATTCTAAAAAGAGTGAATGTGTTGTTAGGTCACAAAAAATGCGATTCGGAAACATCTTTGAGACTCCATTCGTGGACTGAAATTATATATAGGTATGTTTGGACGGAATCGTCAGGGCGTGAGTCCAACAGTTACCAGGTTTTTTTCCAATTAAGCCATAAAGAAATAGCAATTTTAGTGTTTTTATCAAGGTGTCAAGAATTTGTATAAAAAAAAAATCTATATATAAAATTATTTGTAATGAAAATTCTATGATAAAATAATCTACATATTAAACATTATCAAATGTAACATGACTTGCACGTTTGGGTAAATAACATTTTTTATGAGATAGTGCAACTCGTTTGCGAAACTCACGAGGACGATCATTATGGTGACAGTTAGTTATAGGCCTCCCTGTGCCCAACAGTGGGTGACTTTCGGTTGAAATGATGATGATGAAAGTTCGACTGTACACGAAGTAGACTGTTAACATTTCTTTTTTATTTAATACATTTCATTTTCAGATGAAAATCGGCAGGCGCGCCATGGGTGCTTTGTCAGTCAGATATGGAACTCAGTATAGAACAGGAAATATAGCCGAAGCTATTTGTAAGTAATTCGTTATAATTACATAGTATAAAACAAAGTTGCTTAGTCCCCATGTATGCTTAGATCCGTAAAAGTACGCAACAGATTTTGATGGGGTTTTTTAATAGATAGAGTGATTCACGAGGAAGTTTTATGTGCATAATAAATTCAATATCAGTACCGGTGCGAAGCTGGGACGGGTCGCTAGTCTACACTATAATCTACACTATATAACATAATAAAGAGGTAATTTTTTTTTTTTTTTAACTTTGTTTGTAGGAGGTAATCTCTGGAACAACTAGAAAAATGTTAGCAACAATAGAAAGCCGCTTTACTCCTGAATGACATAGGCTATAGGTATTTTATGTACGCGGGCGAAGCCGCTGACAAAAGCTAGTATGATATAAAATTGCAAAAGTATGATGACTATCAACACCGTTTGCAATATTTATTTATTCTTGAAGTCCACACCTTTAGGCCACAGCATAGTTTAATGATTATACAATTTAAAACTAAAATAATAAAAGGTAAAGGTAAAGGTATATATATATATATATATATATATACCTTGGCGAGTCTGAAGTTAGGTTCTGGAAATTTTAACGCTTGACTTTCCATTTAAAAAGAGACACAGTGACTTTTTAATCTTTGTAGACGTATCGAGTTTTCTAAGCCAGGCCGCATACCAGGCATACAATTGTTTCTCCATAATTGTAGCGCCACATTTGAAATGCGACACAAAAAACGAACCGGTTCGATCTTGAATTATTGTAGCGCGGATGACGTCTCGCCACAAAGTGCGCCCGCTACAAATGTTTCCTCGGTGTGCGGGCTCACGTAGGAATATATGGGGGCGTTAAATGTGTCGCATTTTAAATGTGGCGCTATAATTGTGGAGAAACAATTGTATGCCTGGTGTGCGGCCGGGCTTACATTTAACTGGTAACTAAAATCAAATCTTATTCATTTTACAGACAAAGCAACTGGTGGCAGCATCGACTGGGTAAAGGAACGTCTGAAGGTTCCTCTCGTCTACTGTTACGAGCTTCGAGACAATGGAACCCATGGCTTCCTTCTCCCTCCCGAACAGATCCTGGATAATAACCTGGAAGTTTTTGACTCTATACTGGAACTTATACTCCAGGCGAGGAGGTATGGCTACTTGACACCTCGGAGTCCAAGCAGTGCATATGGATTAAATACGTCTTTTACACTTATTGTAGTGGCTGTGCTATTGAAATTGCTGCAAAATTGATTTTTTATAGAATTTTATTAAAGTTTTTATTTATTGTTTTTGTGTTTTGTTTTCTTCTATATATGGGTTGTCTGAACAGAATCAATTTCACATTGCAATTTGTTTCTGGATATTGTAATTTCTTATTGAAATATTAATGAATTAATATTATATTGATAATTCCCTCTCCTAGAAAATAATTCTCCTCCCTTCCTGTCGCTGGATGCGGAAAGCACAGGACCGATCTTTGTGGGGATCCTTGGGGGAGGCCTATGCCCAGCAGTGGGCGTCATTCTGCTGACATGGTGAATTCCCTCTCCTAGAGAGTAGGCCTGTATCCTAGCTGTGGGAAAATTAAAAAGGCTGGTGATTGTGATATTAATAGGTATGCCTTTAATATGCCTGGAATATTAT
The DNA here is from genome assembly GCA_029852875.1 of Mythimna loreyi. Lineage (NCBI taxonomy): Eukaryota > Metazoa > Arthropoda > Insecta > Lepidoptera > Noctuidae > Mythimna > Mythimna loreyi. Next base: position 17,563,639 of record CM056796.1, on the reverse strand, counting down.
TATGTTTCTAGCAAATAATGGTGATATACAAAATTTGTTGTGTAGAAGTGCTGAACTCAGATATGGACAAACGTAATTGGAGATTTTCGTATTATTTTATCAAATAGATTGTAACAATATCCAGATATGGGTTTTACCTTGGCCAGCCAGTGATTAGGTATATTGGAATTTTAGAAGCATTTTCAGCTAACAACGATGAACAAATATATTAACGCCATATTTTTTAATATTTAGTTCTGATATGTTTTTATATACACGGGTATAATTTATGTACCTGACCTGGAAAAGGTTATTTTTCCATGTAAATTATTAAGTTTGTCTGGAGAAGGTTACTCTTATCACCTAGAGGTATAAGAAATGGCCTAAAATTTATTTTCAGATATAGCAAATACACAATCAATCATAAAAATGGTTTGGTCAAGCTGTTTCAGAGGATTTCAATAACTAAAACTTTGACACGAGTTTATTTTTTAATTATATTTCTTTATAGGCGCACGTTTATGGGGTCCCGATCCGGTTTCTGAAAGGAAGGTCCGACCCTGGTATGAAGGCTAAGAAGGAATGGAGTAGGTCGTTTGGTCAGTAAGAGTCTGACACTGTTTCCCGCTTCGCCCAAGGGCTTCGTCAGTAGATGATTTTTTACACCATAAAAAAAAAAACAAAAAAAAAATACACAAAGTTTTTAATATATGTAATTTCGTTACATATATTAAAAACTTTGTGTATTTTTTTTAAGGCATCTTGCCCAAAACTAACCATTATCCAAACTCCAACACACTACTCAAATGCAGCACTACTTTTACGATTAAAGCAAGAAGAGGCTCCTATTGACTGAGACTGTAAAACACCATGTGAAGATTTAGCCCCGGGCCATTAGGCTATATGAGAGCGCGGTCAGCTAGTTTGGATCGGTTCATGTCACATGTTACCAAGATTAATTTGAATCATGTTATGAATTAAAAATGATAATTGAACATTTTCCGTACACTCTAAGGTTCAGTTGGAAACCAGCGTCAGGCAACTCCTTCGTGGTTGCCTGGCATTCTTGCTGAACTGGACCTATTTGGCGCAGCCATACAATTTTTTTTTTACCTTTTTTTGTCATATTAAGTCTGTGTAATAATGTGTGTAATAATGTGTAATAACACATTTTTCTTTCTTCTTTCTAAATAAGTACATTGAGGAGGAGTTATTAGAAAATGTTTGTGTGATTTTTCATAAATTGAGGTACTATAAAAAGCTACGTTGCTGACATAAATGACTGTGGGTAGGGCACACGGCTTGTAGAACAGATGGTCGATGGGGCCGAAAGAATCTGGAGTGATGACCGTGCACTTAAAGAAGCAGCGTTGAAAGACTTCGCCGAAGGTAGACCTCCGATGACTTGTGGCGGGAGAGTGTCCAGCAGTAGATGACTTTTGGCTGATAGCTGATGATGTTGAAAAACTACACGCTCGTGAATACGACTTACTTCTTGCGTATAAAGATTATACTATTTACTTATTTTTGGTCAGCGTACGATGATAATCTATTCAATGAAATAATATAAAATGTGTCAAAAATTATCAAACAATTTAATCGATGAAATTTTCAAAAGCATGATTAATTGATAACAAGTAAGAAATACGTGATTCTTTTAATTTTTCTTAGTCACCTTAACAATCATAAACTTCATGAATGTATTGTGATAGCAGATTTTTTAAATTTTAGGTAAGAATGTATGTATGTACTGCTAATAAAGAAATTTGATTGGCGAATATAATTTAATAATAGGCTTCGACGACCATCTGTCGAAGCTGTCGTTACGCGGTTGGATCAAGGGCCTAATACAGAAGACAGTACTTCTTAATAGGTTCCTATTGCTGGAGCTCTAACCATCCGTAGCTTGAACCCTGATTCTGATTCCGGCGGACTACTATTTTTACATGTTTTTTTTTTATTGTTTTTTGGAAAAATCTACAGTAATATAATAAAGAGGTAAAGTTTGTTTTTTTGTTTGTAGGGGGTAATCTCTGGAACTACTGGTCCGATTGGAAAAATTTAAGCAACAATAGAAAGCTGCTTTACTCCTGAGTGACATAGGCTATATTTTATGTACGCGGGCGAAGCTGCGGGCAAAAGCTAGTATATAATATAGCTCTACAAAGGGAATAATAACATTCTACAACTATCACACACAACGCCGTCTAGTCTCAATCTAAGCAGATTTGAGAGCATTTTTCTTGAGAAATTTTGATTACAACATTACAAAAAGACCCGTTTTCATTACATTTTACTTTGAAAATACAAGCTTCATAAAATCATTTTGATAGTGTGTAGAAAACTTTTTTCACACTTGTCATTTTAATCTTAATTTGTACCTTACTTTACACAACTTTAATTTTATTCCGACTTTGAATTACCTCCGATTAAAAAAACACTCGAACAACTATGAAATCGACCTTCCTTGGTTGTCATTTTAATCATGTTGTTCTATCATTTTCAGACTAGTATAAAGTTAGTGTGTTAGTAAGCGTAATTTTCGCGAAAATACACTGTTTTTTTTTTTCACACTGTTTGTGTTTGTACACTGTTTTCTTAGTTACTTTTCTATACAAAACACCATCTACTTTAACTTTAGTCCGAATTTGAATTTCGTCCGATAAAAAAACAGTCAAACTGCTAGACTCCACGAACCACATCCAACCCGTTATTCAATCCGAAACTTAAATTAAAACGCATAAATTGTTCACTCCAGCATAAGCCACGTACGGGACCACGTCTCCCCACGTTATCGGGATCTAGCTCTTTGAGCCCGGAGCCACGAGCCACGAGGAAGTACGCAAGGATTCCTACAACCTTTGTGCGGATAAATTTATAAGCTTACTGCAGATATTCCAATGTACAGTGGGTATGGTGTTTGAATTTTTTTTTCTTTTTGATAAAGTGTATAAGTTCAATGAGTTAAAACTGTTGAGCCCCAAGCAAACACACCTATTGTCTTTCTATTATGTCTCTAATTACGGTATTCAAAAGATTGTTAGTCATAATGAAGCTATCATACTCGAATTACGACTAAAGTCTCTAAAAAGTAGAATACTCCAGTATGAAACCTCGTGACCGAAAATATTAATATGATTTCTAATATTATAAATTTCAATATTGTAAAAAGGCCTAAATAAAAATATTTTTATGAAAAAAGTGGTTGTTACACCTAAAATTATATTATTATAATATAAATTCTGTAAAAATTGTATGTTATATAAATACAAATAAATAAGTTGAACCGTTGAACCATTGGCTATGGTCATGCGCAGCTCCTCGTTATTCGTCGAGGTCATAACCCTCAGTATTGAGGATTAACATTGCAGAAAGGAGAAAGACCACGTGAATACAACATTAGTTAATATTTAAGTGTATTTTTGCATAACTCAATAAATTTTGACTAAAACGAGACATTCAACTGATGATTTAAAAAAAATGAATTTTATAGATTTCTGACAAAACATTGCACATGTGAAAGTTTTGTAAATGTAGAATTCAAAGGGCAAAAGAATCCTATCAGAGCAAATCCGGAAAACTGGCAATCTATAAATCTAAACCGCCTGATAAAACAAACGCAAGTGTACGAGGTGCGCCTGAAAACCCCAAAACTGCCACGAATAGCGTGTTTCATCAAAACTTCGCAATAGAACTGCTTCCAAAAAAAGAAACTGTCAAATACAGGCCGACGCCACAATATAGATATGTACAGAATGTCAACTCTAAACAATTACCAAAAACAAGCGCACGCACACATACAAGAATTCGTTAGACGATCGCAGAAAATGACAACCCCTCTAGCCAAGTTACAAATTTTTCATTTAGAGTTAGCGCTTGTAGATAGCTACGCCCCCAATTCCTTTGTTAAGATGACGTCCGAACAACGGAGTTGAGGTGTGGCTATCTACAAACGCTAACTCTAAACGATACGATTGTAACTTAGCTGGGGAGGCTGTTTTAAGTGAACAAGATATGCATGAAACTTGTCCTTGTGTCTGTACTGTACATTTGCTTGCTAAGTGGATCTCATCATTATAACTTGGTTTAATCCTGCGGAGAATTTTGGCGAGACATTATTTCATGTAATGTTTAGATTAGCGCCCAATTTTTGTTCTATCACATTACAATAATTATGTATTTGATATCCTTTCAATATGGACTTGCATTCTATAAGTAGTAATAGAATATCTTTTACATAATCTATAATCATTTCCTCAGTTATTATTTCCTCATGAAACTTATTAAAAAATATAACTTTAATATGTCTTCTACGCTACTTTTCGGTCACCATCTTTTGTTTGAAATAAATAAGTGATTTATATTCATCCTCTTGTAATATGTTCATTTAATACTCCGTTTTTTTTTTTTTAATTTTCGTGCATGAAGCATTAACACATAGAAATAATATGAAATTAAATTAAACATTGTTAAATTAAATGTGTAAGTTAGAATAAATAGATTGTTAAAATTATATTTATCTATAAATTAATAAAATAATTATAAGTTTTACCAAACACCACCATACCAACATTCATTCATCTTTTCCGATTTTGGTCATTTTGTGTTGTTACAATAATATTGTAGAACTTCTGTATTTGCCTGGTCAGTGTCTACATACAGTGCTAGATTGATTGGCGCACAGAGGATATTGCTGCCACCTGCCAGGCTCCGAATTGATAGCAGATCGCAATATGATGTTATGGACAGATATACTGTTGATCTTTCTTGCAGGTTTGTAGGTTTAGCAATCAGGGGCCCGTGCCTGCCATTTTCATACTATCGTCATTCTACCACGATACCATTGTCATTTTTCAAAAAAATCATAATGGCTGATTATTGGTCGGTCAGTGGTCTCTTAATAGAATTGTGGTACGACTGCTTCTAACGAATTGAAAACAATGACTGCACAATGACGCACGTATATTTTTATATTTTAAACTTATTTATGTACGTTTATACATGTTTATATTGTACACTTAATTCTACCCCTAATTGTTTTCTCTCTCTGTCACTCAAAGGTTTGCTGGGAGAAAACTTGTCAAGTAAACATTTCGTTTTTGTACATGCATTGCCTAACTACTGTGTATTATTAAATGTTTTGTCTATAATAATGAATTAAAAAAAAAAATGACGTTCTAATGTTGGTGAACTATCAAAATTTTTGCAGATAAGTCTGACATTCATTTGGCATTTTACGTACAAGATTACCATACATATTTATTTATATCCACACATCAACGATTAAAACGACAACGGTTCTATGCCATTTCTTACAATAGAGTGTCAGTGGTTGATCATTATCATAAAGACGCCATTTCATCAGTAGATCACAAAACTTGTCAAAATTAATCATTATTCATTTACATGTCACTTGAGTGAATTCGCAAGAGTTTTATTGAATTTCGTTAGCTATCATTAAATGAATACATAAAATATGCTACTCTACCTGCTCTCATCTACACTAATATAATAAAGAGGTAAAGTTTGTTTTTTTGTTTTTTTGTTTGTAGGGGGTAATCTCTGGAACTACTGGTCCGATTGGAAAAATTTTAGCAACAATAGAAAGCTGCTTTACTCCTGAGTGACATAGGCTATATTTTATGTACGCGGGCGAAGCTGCGGGCAAAAGCTAGTGTATAATAAAATAAAATACATGAGAGCAGGTGGCCGAGTGGTAAAGGCCGACGAGTTGTAGGTCGTGGGTTCAAACCCAGCCAGGCGCATTACTTGTGTAATTTATTTCATCACCACTGCTCTCAAAACGGTGGAGGAAAACATCGTGAAGAAACCGGCATGTCCTAGAACCAATAAATTCGAAGACATGTGACATCCACCAATTCGCACAGAGAGGGGGCCTGTGTCCCAGCAGTGGGAACATTAATAAGACTGATGATGATGATAATTAAATAGTAATAGCCTGTATTATACCTTGTGATTGACATTTTTAATTTGACATTATTATTTTGACATCTTATAATTTCTTGTTTTTTTTTTATTTGACATCTCAATTTTAATAGTATTTTTGTAAGTTATATTTTTAAAGTAATTTCTAGTATTTTTTGTGAACCATTGTCGCATTGGCTTAAGCCTGTAAGGATATGGTGTATGTCTTTAAAAATAAATTATGATATCAATGATAGACCATTTTGATACTATTCTAATAGCAGACTTGAGGCCTTGGGCTGTCGCAGTGTTTATCAGTAGGTACTTATGAACCTATCCTTTAGTAAATCTGCATGTTTCAGATTAAACACATGTCATTAATATATTTTTTTTGTTTTTAAATGATAGATGGGTGATATCTTAATCTTAAGTGATTAACAATTATGTGTGAATTACTTTTTTTTTATCTGTCATTAATATTTTGAAAAGGCTGATGATAATATTTTGAAATTATTATCCGAGTTGAAGACGACGAAATTGTTGACTTCTAAGGAAGCGTCTTAAGAACCTAGGAAATAAGTAGACGTAATTTTCATAAAAAAAGACAGAAGAAGATCAAACTAACAATTAAGTAATGTTTGGAAAACTGTTTTAAAACAAAGATTATTTAAATATGAGTTTAAGTTTATTATTAGTTATTTAAATTGAAAAATAGATCACTAAAACATACATTAGAAAATAAAAATAATAAATAGCGTAAGCAACATCCAGTGCAAAATAACTTTAATTTCGGAAATCGGTGTTTTTATAATAGTTTGGTCTCTTTGTGATTTAACACCGACTTCCGAAATTAAATTTATTAGTTTTAAAAGTTTTCAGCAGCCCTAAATAAAACGGAACAAGGAAAGGAAAATGATGATGAGTAATAAAAGTGTTTGGTTGTATTTCTCTTTGTAAATGTTTATTTTGTGAAAAGTTTTTTTTTCACACTTTTTAATTCTAGTACCTTTCAGCCAAACTTAAATAGATACGATTCGCCAATTGGTCACATCATCAAATCTTCATGGCGATTATAGTAATACCAAATACGGCTATCCCAGTTACTACAAAATTCCTGTACCTACCTTTTATTTCAATGTATCCATAGATATATCAAACAGATGTATCCCTTATGGGTTTTTTCCCGCTCTTAAATCCCGCTCTTGGGCGGAGTGGGAAACAGTGTCAGACTTCTTGCTGACTAAACCACCTACCCCATTCCTACATTGCCATATATACCAGGGCCAGAGCCTTCCTTTCAGAAGCGAACCCTTGGCCCCAGTTGGCTTCGACCTTTTTGTAGGGTCCCTACGGTTTGCTGACAACTCCTTGAGGCTTGCGGGAACAGTGCACGCCGTCGACGACTGGGCTTGGTCTGGACTATTACCAGACGACTGGACGTCCACAAGCCCGCGCCTACGTAACTTAGAAGCTTGACTTGAATATGATTTCAACTCGATGTCTCCACGCAATCTCGAAGAGTCTTGACAGACAAACGGGCAACAAAGTGACCCTATAAGAATCCAATTTTTTCTTTTGACGGTACCCTAAAAATGAGTGGGAACTGCATTAAAAACAAACCGACCTGAATAAAACAAATAGCACTACGATTATAAAAAAGCAATGAGTTATTGTTAAGCCACCAGTTTTATAGAGAACCACTCAGCAGTAATGGATTTGGTTGAAATTAATTATTTTCACCGTTGCGTACGTTTGCCTGTATTTCTAGAATTTTTGATGTGTGAAATTCAAACGATTGGGCAGCTAATCGAAATTGAACTTTAAATAAAGGTGGTGAGGTGGAATTTCGATTGGTTCTGTTCTAGCGGAGGCGTTACCATTGGTTTCGGTAAAATGATTTTGTTTGCGGCTAAGAATTTGTATTAATTAGGATTGTTATTTTACCAAATTAGTTTGATTTTGTAACTGTAGCTTGAATTAATTTTGGAGGGACTTTGTGTGATATTAATTAGAAACAGTGTTTTTATTTCTTCTGACTGGCGTAGAACTGACCAATAACGAGACATAGCAGAACATTTTTTTTCTAGTACAATTGTAAGGAAAGCCATAATAAAATTTACATGGTCATGGCTGCTAGATTAGCCGAAAGAGTTAAAGTGATCGCAAAAACATATATTGTCGGAGCACTATACAGGCTTGTTTTGAAATGGGTCTAAGATACAGAAAAAAGTATATATGTGTAAAGGCCCACACTTACGAGTTACAACTCATAAGTCTGGGCCGCGGGTTCAAACCCAGCCAGGTGCATTACTTTGTGTAATTTATTTCATCACCAGTGCTCTCAAAACGGTGAAAGAAAGCAGTGTGAAGAAACCGGTATGTCCTAGAACCAAAATTTTGAAGACATGTGACATCCACCAATACAAACTGGGCACGCGTGGTGGATTATGGCCCATTCCTTCATCTAGAGAGGAGGCCAGTATTCCAGCAGTGGGAAGTTTAAAAAAGGCTGATGATGATGAAGACTCAAAATTTGTTGATGTTTTTTTTTTTTAATAAATATTCAGTTTAATTAAGACAAGTTTACATTATGGGAAACGATAGCAAAAAAATGTGATCAACTATAAAAATCTGCAAACCAATCAATCTTCACCAACAACCCATTAAAGGTGACTGCAACAAATGTTAAGGCCGCAATCGAATGCATGTTTCGACATGCACGCAACCGTTGCCCGTAGCGCGGTTTCCGATAAATTTCCTCCTATGTATATGCTACATATTTTATTGTTGCTTTGTTTGGAAGCACGCCCCAAATATGGACGCTAGATACGTTTTGTCCAACAGTTTTTGTTAGAAACACAGCAAATTGAATTTCTACTTTGTTTCCAGCTGAAAAACATTGTTTGTTTTTAGTTGTTTTTATAGGGTTGGGGTTTGTTTGAAAGAGTTACCGTGGCCCTAGAACGTAAAGGGTAAAATAAAAAAACACAAGTGCGTGTTAGTCAGTAAGTCTGACATTCCCTCTTGCTCTATTTCCGGAAAAGTCTTTTAAGAAAAACAATAAAAAAACAATTTTTATTCTGCCCAAAATAGACGCACATCATTTAAAGAGTATTTATTGAAGACAAAGGTCAAATTTTTGGTGGGAAGTATAGTGGGTGAGTGGGATGCTTTTAATACAAAATAAACTAATTAATACGATATTGAGTTAGTTTTTTTATGGTAGGTAAAAATCATCCAATGACGAATCCCGTTCTTGGGCGGAGCGGAAAACAGTGTCAGACTCTTACTGACTAAAAAACCTACCCCGTTTCTTCTTTGCCTTATTCCCAGAGCCCCGTTAACACTTTCGCACCAACCCTCGGCTCCAGGAGGCTTCGAACTACGGTTTGAAAGGCCCCTACAGTTTGCTGACAACTCCTTGAGGCGCGCGGGATCAGTGCGCGCCGTTGATGACTTGGACTCGGTCTGGACAGTTACCAGACGACCGGACGGCGAACTACACATTGCTCACCGTCCGCGAGCCAGTGTTTACGGTGGCCGGATATCGGCGGCGACGGCAACGGCGAGGGCGCTGTTGAGTAGTACGCTCGTCATTAAAAAAAAGCCCTTGCTTTGCAATTTCTAAAAATTCAGGACTATTTTATTAAATACTTTTTTTATATAAAATACTTGCTTTAGAGTCCTAGATTGAAACTGTCACCACTTCACGTCGTATAAGCCACTCCTTTCAAGACAAGGACTTCCCTATATCGAGGAACTGTGCCAGCGACAAATGGCCCTATCTTTTTCTAACGCGTCGTGACAGTTATGTTATGAAATATCGACAGACTTAGACTCGAGATATATTGAGTGTAACAGCTGTTTCTAGTGTAAACACTTTTCGTTGTAGATTTTACTTGTATATATGTATATGCTTATATTCTTCTTGATATTTCAGTTCATGGCCGCGAGTATTTTTTGGAAAGGAAACCACAGTCTCAGATCGCAAAGGGAAAATGTAGATCATTGGCTGGTGCATTTTTGTTATGGTAGGTAAAAATCATCCAATCCATACTCTTATTGACCAAACAACCTAATGAAGTAGTTTGTTTAGTCAATAAGAGTATGACGCAGACGATTGGACGGCTGGTTTTCCATTTCTCGCCATCTACAAGCCTGTGCCTACGGTGGCCGGCAATCGGAATCGGAATCCCGGCGGTATCTGGAGCGTGAGCGCCGTTGCCTTATGCGGACGGCCTCCTCCTTTGCTAGCATTACTGCTTCGCAAAAAAAAAAGGTGACCGCCTGCCGCTCCTCAGCGCTCCGGACCATAGCTTCAACCAAGGCCCGTAAAGTCACAGGTGTGGTTTTTGTTAGTAAAAGTCTAACAATGCTCTTGCTACACGCAGAGAGAGAGAAGTTGTTGAATGATTTTAACACAAAAAAAAGTTAGTTGTTAACAAACATACCATGAAGACTAGTGAGTTCCAAGAAAAATTTTGGAGAGGGTTTTCCCGAATCGCAAAAAGATTTTGTGTAACGTAACTTCACAGTTTTCAGATTTGTTTTCTACATTTCTGTTTCAGGCCAAATTTTTAGGTTCCAGTTCAACAGGTATATGCAATGAATTTCGATTCCTTCAAATTGTCGAGTATAAATATACGTTTTTAGCAACATAAACGGCCTTAATTAATAAGTTTCATTTTTTTACAGCATCAAGGCTCCGAAGATCTGTATAGTTTTAATTAAAATTTTCATGCGTTCCTGAGATAAAGTGTCTTAACAGACGGACAGAGAAACCGTCAAACAGATAAACAGACAGACGGACCACAAAGTGATCCTATAAAAAAGCCGTTTTTTCTTTTGACATACGGAACTCTAAAAAAAGATTGAAATTAACATCAGTAGCACTCTTTGTCAAGTCTTTTCACACTCCGAACCAGATACGACTATTCAGTGTACAATAAAAAACAAACTATTAAAAGGTATAACCGAAAGGTGTCGATATTCAAATAGCCTTTTATATAAACTGTATCATTGCGAGCCAAACGTTTTAGGCAGATGCGATCGCAGTCCAAAGTGCTGTGTCATCACAAAACAGAGATGTTTCAATGATAAACAGTTAATGGTATCGGTAACCGTTTGATTTGGGACTGCTGTGTCGAAAAAAATATTTGTTTGGTATGTTTTCGTTTATTTGTGAGTAACCTAGTAATATTGTAGGAGTCCGGATATGTCACTCTTTTACCCAAATATTACTTTTTTTTAAATCATCCAATGACGAATCCCGCCCTTAAGTGGAGCGGGAAACAGTGTCAGACTCTTAATGACTAAAAAATCTATGCCGTCCCTTCATTGCCTTGATCCCAGGGCCCCGGTAACATCTACTATACTCCCCGAACCTTGCTGCAACAGATTACCATTTCCGAAATTTGGATAACTTAGCTCGAAGTTTAGCAACATCGAGATCAGTATACATATAATCGGTCAACAGGACCTTTATCAATTACACACAAGATTATTCACGATGGTTCTAATACACAGTTTTACACAATATACTTAATCTTAACACTTATAGTCGGGGCGGTTCAGAACAGCCCTACCTCTGACCGCTGCCTTCCTGCGGAGACACGGACTCCCCGACGGACTCCCGGATCTTTTTCTTTCGTGTCAACCTGACACCAAATTTGTCCCACCGATATTTAGACACCTGGATAGCTCTGTTATTGGTCAAGTATATATCAAAATACGCGCTTTCGTCGTGCAGTTGCGGACTCCAGCCTGAAATACAAATACAAATCGTCGAAGATTCAGCCAGCTGTGCAGAAAAGAAGTCGAATTCCGTTAGAAATAAGCAGTACCTTTGTACTCTTCTATCTGTATGTGTTATTTATATATAAATATAGTTATATTCTTTTTGTAAATGTATGTGTACATAAATAAATAAAGAAGTGTGCCCAGCTCATTCATAGGATATGGTTGAAGTGACACATATCCTGTGAATAAGCTAAACACTTGCTTTTTATTTGCGAAGAGCCAAAGATAGGTACCCTATTTGGCCAGATTATTTCTCCAGTGAAGACGTTTTGGCTTTATTACTATATAAATAGTTGGTTAGTCTTTGATCAGCATCCGGGTCAAAGACTCCTTTCCAGGTAATACGAAACGGTTCATGAGCGAGATTTTTTTCCATTTTCACACAAAAAAGATTGCACGTAGCGGAGATGACAATGTTGAGATGTATGTGTGGTGTGATGAGAATATATAAAGTGAGAAACAGGTATATTACTGGAAGTATAAAAGTGGTGCCAGGGTCAAATCTGAAAGGGAATCTTGGGACGGAGACTTGGACATGAAGAGGAGAGATGATTCACATGTTACAAACGAGTTATGAGTTTACATGTGGATGTATGGAGAGAGAGGGAAGCCAAAGAAAAGATTGTTAGTTTATGTGAGAAATTTTATGAAAGAAAAGCGAGTGATAGCGTGACGAGTGACCCCAGATAAAATGGGACATGGGCAGGAAGATGACGATGACGCATTAATTTTTATAGGACTCGACTAAGTAATAGCAAAGTTGGACTATTAAAGAATACCTCTACGTCTAGCACTCTCTCTCTCTCTTTACCTCTTAAATTTGGGGCATTGCCCCAAACTTAACAGGTAGTTCCTTTACAAACATGTAAACTCTCATACACATGACATCCAGACCCGGAACCTATGTGAAGGGTATAAAAATATTTGTTCCGAAGAAGAATCGAACTTACACCACAGACCACGCATAGGATATGCGTGGTCTAGAAGGAATTGCTGTTGTGAATTACTGCTGCGATTTTCACTAAGTGTGTGTGTGTGTGTATATATAGCAAAAAAAATTACATTTTTAACAAAAAGTTTTGACTTAATAGGTACTACTGTACCTATTATGTCAAAACTTTTTGTTTACTAAAAAAAAACTGTTACTTTTTTTAGTAAAAGTGACAGTACCTACTGATTGCTAAGGTTTTTGTTCATAAAAAATAAAAACCATATTTTGACCAGCGAGATCTAAAGGTAGTCGTAACAATAAGAACAAATCAAATCTCACAATAGAAGCCTCTGCCTATGTCTCGAAGAATTCAAATTCCGATCATAAAACTATATCGAGTCAAAAAACATTCCGATTCGGTAGTACCTCCATCAAAACAGACAAAACCGTCAAACAATACTGGCCTGGATATTGCATATCGAACAAAAACCATTAAAAACAAAAAACAAAGTTAACACGTTGAACGTATCTCAGTATCGATCAATTACATTCGAAATAAGAGCATTTCTTATCAATAATGGATCAATCACTATAGTCACGACTAACCGCATTGGCGTCAAAAAAAAAAGCGAAATTACTTCATGTGTAGCAATTAAAGTAGTCTATTGTATGCAAAAATGGTTCTCAAAATAGTTGTTTGATAAAAAATTCTGTGTACTAATTTAAATAAAAATGTAAGTGTATTTTTTGGCATGGTAGTGATTAAAAAACTAAACGGATTCTGCAAAAAGGTGATAGCATTAAAATGACCATGTGGTTAAATTGGATTCATTCTTATGGTGGCACATTTTTTTTTATTTGACATACAAATGTTTATCATTTTTTTTTATATATTTTTGTACAATATTTAATAAATGAACGAAATATTTAAAAAATAAAATATTAACGAGAAATATTGTTATTCTTTTACAGTTTATAAACGATGTTAGCATAGTGTAAAAATAAATGCAGTAACTTACACAAAGTTTTTTTAAGCCTACTATGTATGCTATATCTGGGCAAAGATACCCCCTTTTTCCTTTCAATCTCTACGATTTCTGGCCAAATTTGAACCGCAAACATGATCAGTTCGCCACAAGTTAAGGTATATATGAAAAAAAAAAGTTTTACACTCGTGCAAGAGGAAATTCCGGCAATTGTTTTTGGTGTTCATTTCCAACAAAGCTAAACAGCTGCAATAAACACTAAGATGAGTACTAAAAGTCTGGATGCGATCCTAAAACGTAATACCAAATGCCATTTACACCGCTCCTTTAGTTTCTCGGAAAACATTGAAGATGTTTACAAATAACTTTCGTCGGTCATGTATGTATGCGTTGTGGTATTTATTTATTAAGCTGATTTCACCTTATGATGCGTCATTGATTTTATTATTTATTAATCATGATTAATTTACATTGTATTTGATGTCAATTATATGATAATACGATAAAAATTTTCATGCAATGTTACAAAAATAATAGATATAATATTTACTTGGGTTTACTTTCTTAGTTTCTATGGCTTTGCCCTACGAATCTGAAAAATTTGCTTTTTCTTTTTATTTAAAGCTTGAAAAAAACTAGTTAGCTTGATAAAAATATTTTTGTCTAATGATTCTAACACCCAACCTTACAACCAACCAACCAGCCAACCAACTAACCAACCTTGTTACCAAGTTTAACTTTTCGACTTTGTTTAGTCCATAATGACCATTTCATCAAAAAATCAACTTCAAGTTGCTTTCCTGTAGGCAATTTTTTTCACTTTAAATTGTTTATCTAACTAAGGACAGGCAAAATATAGTTTGAGTTTGAAAAGTAAATGTAACCTATTTTCTATGAAATGGTTTTCTTTATTTTTTGTTTAGTTTAGTCTCACACTTCTGAGAAAACCAAGCTCTCTTAAATACTTTTTTCTTTTTTCTTCTTACACCGAAAAACTAATATCTTTCCGCTTATTTCTGCTTTTCTTTACTTAATTTATTTATAAATGAAGTTTCTTTTTGGTGTAAAATAAATTTTATTCTTTTCAATTCCTTAGCTGTGGGATATGACTGTTTACGAATAACGTATTTAACTTTTACTTTTATAGATAGTGCATCTTCACTGCATACCAAGATGTCTTACAGAACGCATCTCACCACAGTTATAAACTTTGATAAAAAAAATGTAAGTGTCCTTTATTAAATAAGTATTAGTCTCTCTCTCTGTGTGTAAGTGTAATATTTTAAAAGTTTCTGTAAAATTGTTATTACTTCGGTGTACAGCAAATTTTTAAGTTTTCACCTGGACAGGGTTGCTGGAATCCGATGGATGGAAGACGTATAGGACCGGTCTTTGTAGTGGTGTTTGGGGAGGCTTATGTCCAGCAATGACGTCTTTCGGTTGAAATGATGATAATGGTGACGATAAAGTAAAACTTTCTCTTTCCATTCTTTTTTTTGGTAAGTTGCCCAGTGCCCACGTCAATGCGTAGCCAATACAATGCACCCTAACTATACACTACAGAAAATAAACATAATCATTCACACGGCCCAATCTATCGGGCCGACAGTGTTCGGTCGCTAATTGGTATAGATATGTTTGTAACGGAACGGATAATGGCGAGGCGTTTTATTATACATGGCTTCTTATTTTGTTAAAGTTTGATCGATGAGATTAGGCCCGGTGTAGTTTCTTTATACAATATAAGTTTTAAGATCACAACATGCTGCTTTATGAGTTGTTCAAAAGCTGTTTCAGTAAAAATAGGGTTACTGATTTTTTAAAACACTTTTTTATTCCAAAATATTTTCATTTTTAGGGTTCCCTAACCCAAAATAAAGAAAAAACAGAATTCTTTCTTCTTGCTCCGGACGATGGCCTGAACGACTGGCGCGAGAGGTCACCGTTGAATATCTTAGGTGTAATTAGTTGAAATTGGGAAAATCCTCTCTTAGTGCTTGTCTATGTCATAAAAGAAAACCTCTACGTTAAATTTCATGTTCCTGGAACCTGCAGTTTTGTCAATCAGTCAGTTTCTTCTTTTATATTCACAGATTCTGGTTAGGAATTCCCAGAATTCCCTAGCTATATGTGCAATGAATGTGTTTCAAAATGGTTTCGTGTGTATAAGTGAAATATACATACAGTAGCTACTAACTAGCTTTAAACTGTAAACTTTTTTAATAAAAAGTAGGTACCCTATAACAGTTAGCAACAGTTTAGTTTTTTTTTTTAGTGCAGAATGTATTTATAATTGAATTAGTTTTACCCGAGGATACTTTTTTTTACAAAACTTCGTTTTGTGTTTTATTGTGAGCCAAATAAACTTACCTTTTCTTTCTTTGATACTCATCGCACTCAACGTATACAATTTATAGAATGCATGTCTAAACTAGTCATCATCATCATCCTTCCCTTATCCCATGTTACTTGGGGTTTTTTTCTTCCATTCTATCCTATCACCCGTCACACTATCACTAACTCCCTTTTCTTTCATGTCACTCCTCTCACAATCCATCCATCTCTTCTTCGGCCTCCCCCAAGTACAAGTATTTTATTTCAACAATAATGTATACTTGTTTTACAATATCATTTAGTTCAATTCACCTTCCACCTATTTTAATGAAACTCACTCATAAATAACATGAATTTGTCTACAAACAATTCTCCCATTGTAAAAAGCAAACAAAACAAAAATTATTACCAAATCCCCTCAATATTGTGTAAGGCAATTACTTCGCATTAAAACCCATCAAATTGTTCCCATAGTTACCCCATTTCATTGCCATGGCTATATATTAGTTGGACTAATGACAGTTATGCGTGATATTTCAATATCATAAAACATTAGTATAAATTTTCACATGAGAACTCCAATATTTGGAGCAAACTTTTGTACTAAATTGTTTACTACTAGGTTGAGAAATGAAAACAAATAAATGCGTATTCAAAGAATATGAGTAAAGAGACTTACGAGTGTGTGTTAGATGTACTGAACCCTAAACAAAACTAATTTCAATAAAATTTTAATACGAATATGCATTACTAGCTTTTGCCCGCGGCTTCGCCCGCGTGGTATTGGGGTTGGGGTTTCCGGAATAAACAGAAGCCTATGTCCTATTCCGGAGTGTATCCTATGCCTGTGCCAAATTTCATCTAGATCCGTCCAGCCGTTTTGGCGTGATTGAGTAACAAACATCCAAACATCGTAACTTTCGCATTTATAATATTAGTAAGATAATTGAAACGATTATTAATGATAGACTAGTGTGGCACTATCTCCTATTGGATGGAGCAAGCTTGCCTTGACGTAACCTTTACTTATTCACTCTAGACTTAAGATATTAAGTCAATAGATTTTTCTTGATACAGCTATCAGCAAACAGAAACTCTAGCAGAAAATTCCACTCATTAGTTGTACGCACAACATTTTTTTTTCCTAAAACGTTTTGTACCTACGATAAAATGGGATATCCAGCACTATTATGTTATTCCTCTGTCACCAGCCTTCGTACCCTTACCAGTTCATCGGTTTGCTTTGTAGAAAGCCTTCCAATACTGCATCTTCCGGTACACGATCGTAATTCCATAACCAGTCGCCCTCATTGAACATTTGTTTAGCGAGTCATGTATTTTGCTCACTGCCATATAAATTTTTTGATTCTCCACCTCCTAAAAACCTAAGTGCTAGAAACTAATAATAATACATAGACTCATATAGAGAATGAAGATAATTCACAATAAACGATAAATCTTTTTAAAATTCTGGCCATATTTTCTAATAATGTGACGGGTGTAACCGAAACAAACCGTCATGAAACATCGACCCATATCGACAATACTAAGACCCTAACGATACTAACAACGTAGTTATGCGTAAACAAATACTGTCAGTAGCTCCAATTATATTCACATTTGTTTATTAAGGCCCCTTCGTCGACCATTACAATGGATTGGACTACAAACAGAACTGTATAGCACAGGAGGATGAAGAAGTGGAGAAGGTATAATCTATCGTAACATATTACCAGATGCTGTATTAAAAGTACTTACAGGTAATATACTTATATTGTCACTCTTATTACTACTTAGTAACTACTTAGTAATAAGGGTGACTTTATTAACCACAAATGACAATAAATCTAAATTCCGAGCTGTTGCTGAGAAATATCAAGTAGAAAAAAAGATGTTCTGCAGCATAACTGACTTGACTTTATAACTGAACAGATAGATAAGAGAGACTTAGAGGGTGAAAATAAGTTTTGATTTCAGCATTAATTTGAACAAAGTCTTTCATGAAAAATCCAGTTCCCAAAAAAAAATGTTATATAAAATCATCCACATATACAAAACAGTTTATTTTGCTTCCTGCACATACCACATCCAACAATACATCTTATGTCTCAAGTGATCTAGTGAGCGCACAATAGATTTTTATTTGTAGGAAGCCACTCGACTCGGTTACCGACGTCCGCTTACCAGCATTTTTACTTAAAAAGCTGACTTGATCATAGCCACGAGCCAGTACCGTTGGCAACGCAACTGTTTCAACTGTCAAAAGTATTAAATGTTAATAAGGTTGAATAATGGATACTCTTATAGATTATAAGGGAAGGAAAATTTTGAGTTTTGGACCGTCTTTGACGTTAAGTTTGTAGAATTGGATATTAATTTGATTACAGCAATTTTAAAAGTATAAAAATTAAATAATTTTAAAATTAAAAGTTTTTCAACTTATGTCCTTAAACACTCAAATAAACTTATCTTTGTCTTACTCAAACAACTAAAGTTACAAAAACTAAAATATCACTTTATCGATAGCACTCACTAATGGGGAAAATATTAGATGAAGCATAAAAAATAAAACCCAACTTTAGTATCACGAAAGAAATTATTCAGTCCGAGAGTAATTTCATGGAATAGGCAATCTAGATAAAATTCTATTGAAAGAGCGTCTGCAGTTATTTGATGGAATAAAAAGTGGATTATTATAATAGCTTTAAGATTGAAGTGTTTTTATTCCATTTCACTATTAAATACTTCCGCGTCAATGGAGTCACTATTACAACCTTTCAATCCATCAAAAAATTTCTTTGTAAGGTCAACAAAGGTGTAATTACTCTACTCTTTCGGTAAATTTAAAATTAATACAGTCGTCACGATTTGATACGAGAGTTCCCGTTTTAATATCACACTCCAAGCAATTGTATTGCTTGTGTTTGTATTTTGGAGATTGATCGCCAAAAGATTTTTTCTTACTTGATGTCGCCATAAAGTTTCGTTTCACGTAATTTACAAAGGGACACTTCTATTTCGGACCTAAAAAGTGACTGAATCTTGGACTGTGATTTTATTTTCACACGAAACAGCTAAAAGTCAAAACGTCTATTGTATTTGGTAACAAAGGGTAAAAGACTATAAATCCAATATGTTTATGAACTAAACCAATAAATATCTTAATATAAATAGAAGTACAAACTAAATATAATGTTTATATGGACAAAGGCCTGTAAAAATAATTGATTGAGTATTAAAAAATATCCATATCATTGTAAAAAGCAAATACTTTAAGCATTACATTGAATAACAAT
Source organism: Mythimna loreyi (assembly GCA_029852875.1). Classification (NCBI taxonomy): domain Eukaryota; kingdom Metazoa; phylum Arthropoda; class Insecta; order Lepidoptera; family Noctuidae; genus Mythimna; species Mythimna loreyi. Next base: position 17,544,389 of record CM056796.1, on the reverse strand, counting down.
GCCGACTCCTTGGCAAAAAAGCCAAACCTCATGATCTCGTGAAGAGCCGAATAGCTGTTTGCTGATGATATCCACATCCCCGAAATTCTTCCATTTAAGACGAATATCTTGTAACTTAGGATGAAATAAGACTATAATAATAAATTCTAGACCACTTCATTGCCATTCCAGATCCATAAAACGACTCCACAGGCACAAATCAAGTTGGAATTTTCCATATCTGGGTCAATCGTGGTTCAAGCCCGATATTCAATTACGCTGTTAGGCCGATATCTGGCCTTTGCGTTGGCTTCCCATCTCAGTATTACCTACATCTCAGGATGTTCTGCTACAAGAATTTGAATCTTAAAATTTAGTAGCATGGGTTTAATTTTGAATGGGCAGATCTCGTCTTTGAGGTCACGAGCCTTTGATTGGTTATCTAAACTGTGCTTGCCAATTACTTAGGGTAAGTGATTGTCTTGCGTGGTTTGATGCAAATTGTGATGGGTTTCCAAGGGATTTTTGGAATGTATCGCGTTTTGAGGTGTATTCAAACGTCTTTCCTACTCATATGAATCTAGGATATTGGTTGGAGTGCAAAGGGATGTTGGAATGGAATCCTGTTCATGTTTATGCTGAAAAGCTTTCAGATAAACGAAACAAAGGGTTTTGGAACTGATATGGGGATTGAAAAGCTGAGTGTAGCTTTTGTTTTGTGTATCGATGATCGTTTTTGGTGGAGAAAAGTATTCGGAAATGCTGTTCAGATCTTTAAAATGTATTAAGGTTTTGGTCATGACGACAAGTAAACACTTTATTTAAAGTCAGCAAGATAAATCATAACTGATATTTACTTTGCAAATAGATTTTAAAATACACTTTTATACTTTTTTTTTTCTTCAGTTTAATGAGGCTAATGTTTATTTATTTATGTATTTTCATGCAACACAAAGTACATAGGCGGACTTAATGCCTTAGGCATTCTAACCAGTCAACCTAGAGTGGTGAAGAGACAATATGTTAGCATAAAAAAGAAAATGTTTTTTAGAAAACAAGAATACAAATGCATACATATTCATTTATATATTGTAGTAATTTTTCTTAAATGTTTACCATGAGAAAAACACCGAAACAAATTACTCAAAGGTAAATGTTTTTTTTTTTTTAAAAGGAGGCTTTATGTTTCTCAGTCACAGGGAAGGAAGAAACAATATAACTATTAATTAATTGGTCTATTAAAATGTTTATTTTAGTTTAACAGACACTGGAGTTTACACTAAGTTGTTGGCTTTTTTGGATTTAAAGAAAGCATTCTATAAATCCAAAAAAGCCAACAAAATAAACGGATGATAATCACATCAAAAACGGGAAACCGTATATTGTGAGGGAATGAAAACAAAAAGAAACAAAATGTTAGGTAACGTGTAGTTTCAGTGAGTATCCTAATAATTTGAGTCAGTCAGAATGTTGGAAACGACGCTATTTTGAGCCGAGATTTCTACAGGTTAGGCTGTTGGCACACGACGCGTTTTTTATATGGTTTGAGTAGAATGTGTGTTGCGTGAAGCGTTAAAACATATTTTGGCAAACTAAAGTAGGCATGTGCAATTATGAATTTGCATGCTTAATGAAAAAGTCAAATAAGTTAATAAACAGTAAAGTTAATGATAAAGAATTTATTTAATTTTTTTTTACAATTCGTTATTTATTAACTTGGTGCCAAATCTTTGCATTTTTAGGTTTTTTTTGTCTATTTGGTATGCATATTTAAATAAAACTCAAACTATCTTTATAAATTAATATTTATTACAAAAAACCACGTGAAAATTAGTTTAGTAAATACTGATTCAATCGTGAAGAAACAGACAATATACCTAGACAGATATTATATAATTATCAAGAAAGAATTATCAACTGGTACGCGATGATGACCACTATCTCACCTGAGAGTAACTAACGATGTGCTCGTGTACCTTAGTCATAAAAATCGCAGCCTTAAACCTCTCTAAAAATTAAGTCGCAATCAAGACAAAATCGCGCGATCGTAACCAGCCTAACCAACAACGAGGTGTCAACTGCGCGTAAACGTCGCCAAGCTAAACGCGCCTGATTTATTTTATTGGTCCGATAAATGAGTGCGGCTCACTCCGGCGCAAATAAATCGTAGCACAACGGGGACTGCGACCAGTCGCAAGGGAATTCACGCTTGTCGCTTGTTTAAGTCGTGATTTTAAGTGGCTTGAATTAAAACTTGAATTTGTGGAAAAAGAATCGTAGAAAAGTAAAATTGGTGTTAAGAATTAAGTTTTCTTTGTTTCACGTTATATTGTATTTTTTGTGTGTTGTGCGTTGATTTTAGGAGAAATAATTAGAATAGATTGCAGACTATTTACTGAACTCACAGTAAATACTTACTTTTTTAAAAGTGGAAAATCCTCCATTGACTTTTCCCGTACTAGAGTAGAGCGGGAGGGCTTTTTAGACTTTTACTGACAAGTAAAAGTACAAGTAGCCCGACTGAAAAACACAGGTTTTGTTTTACGAAACCTTTGTCTTTCAGTCGGTTTACTTTTTCTGAAATTCACCCTGAGATAGATTAAACTTAGCTTAATTTTATGCGCATATCTATTAGAAAAAAAAATGTTTTTCTGATAAAATGCTGTTATATATGCAAAATAATTAGAAAGGGTTACCATGATGATTCAAAAAAAAAAAAAACTGAAAGTAGATAGTCCGCAAAAAAAAAAGTATATCGTAATGAATTAATATTATTTTTTTTTTTTTTTTTTTTTCTGTGGGTAGTTGTGACAGTGACACGCAAAAATTTTGCTCCAGTTTTAAAATTTAATAAATTTATTATAAATATTATTTTTACAATTATTTATGTCACATTTTAAAAGCATATAGTCTATACCTGCTGGTGTAGCGTTATCTCTTCTCAGTTTCCTTGCTACAACCTACAACTTGTTCACTTCATCAACATACAACTGTTTGCTTCATCAACCTGCAACTGTTCACTTCATCAACAATGGATTCGCTGACAAGCACACTGAGTGATCTAAAGGATTTGTTTCACGCGAGGATGACAGCCTTCGAAGAGGAATTGCAGAGGGCCCCACCATCTCCTCTTACAAATTCTGGCCTGGCTGCTGAATTCACTATGTTCCGCACATTCATCACGCAGTCACTGGTCAGTCTTCAGAAGCAGGTGGAACTTCTTGCCCGAAGTGTTGACCACCTTGAAATGCGAGGACGGAGGAAAATTCTGTTATTGCATGGCGTTGACGAAGAGCAGAAGGAAGACACTGCGAAGCTCATTGTACAGGTGGTGAGCACTAAGTTACAGCTAAGTGACTTCACAGTCGATGACATCAGCCGATGTCATAGAATGGGACGAGCAGCATCCAATAAGAAACGGCCTATATTGTTCAAGCTTCGAAGTCTTGCAGTCCGGGATAAAGTTTGGTTTTCCAAAGCCAAACTTCGAGCTTCAGGTATCACAATGTCCGAATTCCTGACAAAGTCGCGGCATGATGTATTTTTGGCTGCGAGGGACAGATGCGGCGTCTCCAAGAGCTGGACTGAGGCGGGCTGCGTGTACGTCCTCGGTCCCAACGATACGCGGCACCGAGTCGAGTCCCTCGCTGAATTGGACAAGATTGCGCCGATTTCCAGCGAGCCGAAGCCAGATGAACCAAAGTCGGTAGTACCAGATGCTGTTCCGTCGACTGCTGCTGCTGTGAAGACCGCAAGATTGAAACGTGTTGCTGCATTGAAGAAGTGATATAGATAGCTTTTCGATTGTTATGTATTGGTGCACGTCCGGGTAATGTTTTATTTTGTTTTATATTTTTACCTTCACGAAACATTTTTAGAGATTTGACATAAATATCAAATTACAGATTGTGATTGTGACGTCTTGGCGCTGTCACTCTGTCAGTGTCATTTCAATACTGTCAGTCTGTTTCGGTGCGTTCCATTTCACAAAGCCTGTAACTTAGTGTCATAATTTATTTTTATTTTATTTTTTGTTTTTGTTTTATTTTCGTGTAAACTTCAATTCTATTTTGTTACTCGGACATTATTTCTTTAAATTTTGTTCAAATTATTACAGTATAACGCAACCAGCAGATGATATATAGTTATTGTTTGATATATAGTTAGTATTATTTTTAATTTTTTTTTTATATATATATTTAGGTTAAATATTTATGTCTACTGATGAAAGTAGTGGTAATGATAGTTTTTTTTCTCTAACGAGCAATGATTGCAGTTTTGTGAGTGTTCCTTCTCTAGCAGATAATCTTGCAGCGCATTTTTCTGATGTTTCTAAGAACTTCAATGTCTTACATATAAACGCACAGAGCATTCCGGCCCATTTCCACGATATGCTGGCAAGCTTTGACTGTAAAAACATACATGCTATTCTTATTTCTGAATCTTGGCTTAAACCTTGTCTCCCCTCTACTAGTTACTCTCTTCCTGGCTTCGTGCTCATAAGAAATGACCGGACAGTTGGTGGCGGTGGCGGTGTTGCCATATATCTTCGCTCATATATTCCTTTTTCTGTCGTGAATGTGTCAGCGCAGCCTCCGCCATCAAATGCTGGTGAACATCTTTTTCTTGAGGTCGAGCTCAATCATTCAAAATTACTTCTCGGTGTTTACTATTGTCCCTCTATGCGCATAAATTTTTTTTCATCTTTCGAAAACCTTTTAGAACTGCTTATTCCTTCCTACAGTCACAGCATAATCATGGGTGATTTTAATACCTGTCTCCTGAAGAAGGACCATCGGTCTTCTTCCCTGTATAACGTTTCCGATTCTAGCAATCTCTTTATTCTTCCACTGAGTGCCACTCACCATTCTCCTAATTGTACTCCTTCACTTCTTGACTTAATTATTGTTTCTTCTCCTGATCGCGTCGCTAAGTATGGCCAATGCTCAGCTGATGCCTTTTCTTATCATGATCTGATTTTTCTCTCTTACAAAATTCGTCCACCTAAAGCTAAAGCCAAAATTCTCATGCAACGTAATTTTGGTGGCATAAACATTGATAGTCTTTGCCAAGATGCTAGCAATATAGATTGGTCTACTTTATTTGCCTCTACATCAGTCGATGAACAAGTTGATATCTTCACCACCAAACTTGTCGAACTTTACGATCACCACGCTCCTGTTCGAGCAGTCAAGGTCAAGCATTTTCCGGCACCGTGGCTGACGGATGAAATTAAAATGCTGATGAAGAAAAAAGTCACAGCTAAGTCTAAATTTAAGCGGCACCCTAATGAAACTAATAAAGAAAGATATATTTCCATCCGTAATCACTGTAATAAGGTGTGTAGGAATGCTAACCGCCAACATATTCATAACTCGGTCCAGAATGGGGACGCATCTAAAGTTTGGAATTTCCTTAGATCATTGGGAGTCGGTAAAACCCGACAAGAGTCGGTTCCTAAAGATTTAGATATCGATGCGATGAATCGTCATTTTACAGCTTCGTCCAATTTTGATAGGACAACAAAATTAAATACATTGGATTATCTTTCGTCTCTTCCGACTCCCAGTTATTCTCCATTCGTATTTGGTCAATTCTCCGCATGTGATGTTAAGAAGAGCATACTAGCGATTACTTCCAATGCGGTGGGAAGTGACTGTATCAGCCGTAAAATGTTGCTGCCGGTGCTAGACATAATTCTCCCTGTCATTTGTCACATCCTCAATTTTTCTGCGTCTAGTGGTGTCTTTCCATGTTCTTGGAAGGATGCTCAAATTATTCCTCTACCTAAAAAGTCTAATCCTATGTCCTTTTCTGAATACCGTCCAATATCCGTCTTACCATTCCTGTCCAAAGTCCTAGAACGTTTAATCCACGACCAATTAACTACTTTCCTCTCCAAAAATAATCTCCTCAACCCCTTCCAGTCCGGTTTCCGTCCAGGTCATAGCACCACTACAGCGCTGCTCAATATTACGGAAGATATAAGGTCAGCCATGGAAAATAGTAACCTAACGGTCATGGCATTACTAGATTTCAGCAATGCTTTTAATACTGTTGATTTTGATGTTTTACTTGGAGATATATTAAGAGAGCATAGAATATATGCTCTCTTAATATATCTCCATCGGTAATTGACTGGTTTCGTAGTTACCTGTTCGGTCGACGGCAACGTATTTGCATCGGTGAGATCATGTCTCCCTGGTGTAGTACTTCTGCTGGGGTACCACAGGGTGGCGTTTTATCTCCTTTACTTTTCGCAGTTTTTATTAACTCAATCTCCAACGAATTAACTTCTTCCTACCACCTTTATGCAGATGATCTTCAAATATATTCACGAGCTCCTCTTGGAAAGCTGGCTGAGGCTGTATTGGACATTAACCTTGATCTGGCCCGTATATGCGACTGGAGCAAAAGGTACGGACTCATGGTGAACCCTGTGAAGACGCAGGTTATGGTGGTGGGTAGTTCTAGGATGGTTTCGAGGATTGACTGGACGACTCTTCCTCAAGTGTCTTTTGACAACTCAATAATTCCATTTAGTGAGAAAGTCAAAAACTTGGGGATATTCATCGACAGGACTTTCTCTTGGACTGCCCAGCTACAGGAAGTCAGTCGCAAGTTATTTGCATCTGCTGGATCTTTGAGAAGACTACGTAATTTTCTGCCAACTGCCACTAAGATAACGCTTGCACAATCTCTCCTTCTACCCATCCTTGATTATGCTGATGCCAGCTATCTTGACCTCACTGAAGTACAACTGGATAAACTTGAGCGACTTCAAAACTTTTGTATTAGGTTCATATTTGGTTTGCGCAAATATGACCATGTTTCGGAATTTCGTGTTAAACTCAAGAGGTTGCCAATTCGCCTTCGCCGTAATGCTCATATTCTTTCCCTTTTGTATAAGGTGCTCTTTTTCCCTTCTTCTCCTCTTTACCTCAAAGAACGGTTCCAATTCCTTTGCGACTCCCACATAAAGGTTCTTAGATCATCAGACAACTTGAAACTTAAAATGCCAATGCATTCTACTACCTTCCTGGATAAGGCATTCAGTGTCCAGGCCGCTCGACTATGGAATGCGTTGCCTGTGGCTATAAAACGTGCGCAAACACTGCCTGTGTTTAAAAGGCTTGTGAAGGAGCATTACTTGACACTGTGATCTTGTCTTCTTGTTACCACTTATTCCCTTGCCTGTATATATTTTATATGTATGTATATATGTATCTATTTTTTTTTAGTATTAAGTTCTTTTATGTGTTTTTTTCTTTTTTATTACTTTTGTATTTGCACCAAGTGCAACCCCATTTTGTGTCCTGGCCATTTCTGTCTATACAGGGTTGCCTGGAAGAAATCGCCGAGTGCGATAAGGCCGCCGATTGTATGTTTTTTATTGCAAGTTCCACGTTCAATGTATTATGTCTTGGTGTACAATAAAGTATATAATAAATAAATAAATAATAGAAACGTTATAATCTAAATACCTATTATACATAAAATAACACCACTCACCGATTAATAATGAAATCTTGGAACACCTAAAAACTTAAAATTTGACGGTAGGGTGTAGAAGTCTGCTAAAACAGATTTTACAAAACTCTATCCGTACGGGATGAAACCAAATTTCACGCAGGCAAAGCCACTGGCAGAAGCTAATTATCCATTGTTACTGACTCGACTTCTAGTTCTTAATAATAATACTTGGAATCACAGAAAACATTGCGGGCAAAAGCTAGCGATAAAAAACTACAACAAATCGCAAGGGAATAGAATCTCATATAAGATTTTGAACATTTGAATTATTACGTATGCATTGTTATAGCTGTTGAAACACAGAATTTATGACTAGAATAACATAATACTAGGCGCTGATAAAAACCTAGTCACGTATTCAGGAACGCCCGACTAGTTCCCGATTCTTGGGACATGAATACCGAATTGCGGGTAGACGTACCTTCTGAAGATAATCAGAATAATATTGAAGGAAGACGGAGATTCCGGTTTCAGTCTCTACCTGAACTGATTAATCAGACAAACTGACAACTAGAAGATATTTAAATAAGAAGTGAAGAAAAACCACACATTTTACTGGCTGGCAGTAATGCACAATATTTTCATGTTCCTTTTCTACTGCCAGTAAAAAGATTTATCGGTGGTCCTGGAATACAAAAGGCAAGTTTTTTTTTTTACTTGCAATAAACTAGTGCTTGACTGCGATCCCACCTGATGGTAAGCAGTGATGCAAGTGAAGGAATCTAGCTAGGTTTTAGTCAGTAAACGTCTGACTTTATCTCTCACTCAACCCAGAGCGTTAAGAGTCATGTGATGATTTCCCATGAAAAACAAAATATAACATATTATGCCAAATTTACCATTTTTACATTATTCTTGCTGAAAGACGTCCATTGCAAAAATAGACCTCCTTCTCCTGTCGCCACAATTATCAATCTTGTGCGTTCCACAACCACCAGATTTCCACAGCCCCCATCATTAGATCATCGGTCCACCTTGTAGGATGACGCTGCATCTTTCAATACATGGTCACCATTGCAGAACCTGTTGGCCTCATCCACTATCGGTTCTGCGAACAATGTGCCCTGCTCACTACCACTTAAGTTTAGCGATTTTTTTGGGGTATTTTGGAAACCTTTCCTGTAAGGATCAAACAATGGTACTTTGAGCATAGCCCTGTCTTTTATCTTTTGGATGACTCGTGTTGTATTTTCACACTATAACATGCTTACTGCTGGTATGCAATCTATTGGGAGTGTGTCAGACACACACTCCCAATAGATCTACAATCTGTCAAACGGGCACCGGGTGAAACAATTTTACAAGTCTATGAATATCATTTTTTAGCATTTCTGATTTAGAAAGCACTGGAGATGAAATTGAGTAAAGATCTCACCTTGGTTTACACTCTGCAAAAGGGTCGAAACATACCAGGGCCCGGGGTCTCTTTCTGAAAGGAAGGCTTGGCCTCAGTGCGAAGGGCAGAAAAAGAATGGGGTAGGGTGTTTAGTCAGGTAGGAGTCTGACACTGTTTCCCGCTCCGCCCAAGAGCGGGATTCGTTATTGGATGATTTTTGCCCACCATAAATAAAAACCTTGGTTTAAACTCAGAATCGGAATTTTCAATTTTTTAGTTGACATTGCTAGCACTTGACAAATGCCTCCTTAAAAGCACAATCAAAACTTTTATTCTTTTGTCAAGTTTCTAAAGTTTATTTACCACATAAATGTTTATAGTTGCAAAATAACCTAAGTCTAAACATCTGTCACTCTAAACATATATATCTACTAGCTGTGCCCGCGACTTCGTCCGCGTGGAATACTTATTTTGGGCATCATATTTATTTTTGCAAACAACCTCTTCAGCTTTATAAATTATAGCTGTTACCTACGACTTTGCCCGTGTCAATTTCTGTTATTATTATTTTTTCGACAATTTAATTTTTAAAAGAACATAATTATCTAAAAATACTTCATAGAGTTACACCCCCCCCTTGGGCATGCCATAATCTCGGCGGTAAGTCAAAGAGGGGTCTTTGAGGTGTGGTTGGATAGACATCACGGTGTCCTCACTTCCGCATGACGCAGTTTCTCACCAAACATGGCAAGTTCAGGAGATTCCTGCGCCGGATTCTTGCAGAAGAGACGCCCAGGTGTCGCCACTGTGTGGCCAGCCTTCGGGCTGGCCACACAGTGCAAGTTAAGCACAAGTGCAAGTCAAGCGGGGCACACTTCCACCATGTGCTTCGGCACATGGTGGAAGTGTGCCCCGCTTGAGCAGAGCATAACTGTGTCCTCGTGGGGGTGATCGGCGGCGACGACCACTCGCGCCGGGCCTTGATTCAGGCCATGGTCCGCAGCGAAGAAGAATGGCAAGCGGTCGCCTCCTTCTGCGAAGCAGTACCTAATGCTCGTAAAGGAGGAGGCCGACTGCATAAGGCAAGGGCAACAGCGCCCTCGCCGTAGCCGTCGCCGCCGCGATCCCGACGATATCCGGCCACCGTAGACGCTGACTTGCGGACGGTGAGCAATGGGTAGCTCGCCTTCCGGTTGTCTGGTAACAGTCCAGACCGAGACCAAGTCGTCGACGGCGTGCACTGCTCCCGCGCGCCTCAAGGTGTTGTCAGCAAACTGTGGGGCCCTTCAGGGTCGAAGCCTCCTGCAGCCGAGGGTTGGTGCGAAAGCGTTATACCGGGGTTCTGGGATTATTCACAGAGAAATAAGGCCCTGGGAATAAGGCAAGGGAGGAACGGGGTAGGTTGTTTAGTCAGTAAGAGTCTGACACTGTTTCCCGCTCCGCCCAAGAGCGGGATTCGTCATTGGATGATTTTTACCTACCATTAAAAAAACCCCTCCACACCGCCCGCAAGCAACCCTTCTCCTAGCCCGCCGGCCAGGCGCAGCGTCATATTTTGCATATCATGCGGCGCATGTGAATTTTATATCGGAGTTATTTTAAAATTGTAATATCTTCTAAGACGTTGAAAATTGAAAATAAGTGATGTCAAAGACAATTTTGTTCACAATTACATACTTTTAATCAACATCACATTTATTTGGATAAAGTATAATATTATTATGTTGATACAACTCTAACAAATAATCGGTAAAAATTGACTAAATTTGATTCGCATAAAAACGGTTCTAATAAGTTAACCTTAAAAGATAGACATATACTGTCGCGGACATTTTTTTAGATCATTTTAAGAGGAATAATTCTTTCATACATATTTTTTTGGTATCTTGAACCGTTTTCGCAGCGCACGCAACGGAAGCCCTCAAAGATGAATAATTTTCCCCGTTTTTTCCACATTTTCCGTTGTTTCTCCGCTTCTATTAGTCGCAGCGTGATGTTATAAAGCCTTCCTCGATAAATGATCTATTCAACACAAAAAGAATTTTTCAAATCGAACCAGTAGTTCCTGAGATTAGCGCGTTCAAACAAACAAACAAACAAACAAACAAACAAACTCTTCAGCTTTATAATATTAGTATAGATAAAATAAAATAAATTCCGTTCCCTTGAGAACGTCTAGACAGTACTATTCATCACAATACGGCTTGAGCAGAGAAAAAGTAGCTTCTCTCACTGCGATTGGTGCTATAATAGTGAAAGCTAAGCTAACGGCTCAATTGATGTAGTGGCTGATTTGGTTCAGTTGTCTCGATTTCCGTATGGAACAAAGTTTTAGAGTGATTTATTTTATTTATTTAATTCTTCATGCACTCAAGAGTATAGAGGCGGAATGAACACCATAAGGCTTTTTCGACCACTCAACTTTTGGGTAATGTACAGACAAGTTGTGTAGGTGTAATATTAAGTATCACTATTTTGTAACATACTATAATATAAATATTTGGGTAATGCATGAACTACGCATACGAGATGCGAGGCGCGATATCAGTCAGCATGCGGAGCAATTAAAAATATTCTCTACCCAAAAATCCATTTGCGCAATTCTGAAATTCATTTGAAATTCGGTTAATTGCAGGGTGTGGTATTAATCAGTCGTGGGAAACATACCTCGTATTCCAGATAAAAATTGTAACACACTACTTGTTACAGTTTTCAGGGCATAAACATTAAATGTCACACAATTTTCGTATTTCAATTGCGAATGCAACACCTCATAGGTCAATCTATTGACGGCAATTGAATTTGCGGAGTACACATAGAAGCACAGAAAATCATTCTACATTCAAATACGCGGGTAATTCAATCCCTTTCATTCAATAGGTATGTGCAGGAAAGAGATAGACATATTAAATGCAACAACCTTTCAAAAAAAAGTAAACAGTATCGCATATCGAGCCGTTACCGCCAAATTATCGTAAGCGACACTTTTGTCAAAAAACCGTTTTTTATCGATACTAGTATTTCAAACCGTAACGGACCCGTCCCTGTTGGTGCTTCCTCCCTAAAAAAACCGTTACAAAGTTATAGCAAGTGTTAAAATTATCGTGAATAAACATTTTTTCTAAAACTTAACGTAAGCGACACATGCATTTTATCGCAGGCGACCGCACTTATTATCGCAAGCGACAATTTTGGCTTTAGATCCTAAACATACCCCAAATGTCTTTGAGATACACCATTGAAAATACCAATAATTTTCTGAATACCACTCGAGAAGGCAGAAGAACCCGTCATCCTCATAATAAAGCTGGTGAAGTGGAAGTTGCACAGTTAAAATCGTTTATTGAAATGTTGCCTGCAGTTCTATACCATTATTGTCGCAATAAAAGCACAAAAGTCTATTTACCTCAAGAGTTTCAGAACCTATCGTTTTTGTATACACTGTATGTTGAACATTTGAAAGAAAATAATCTAGAATCGTCCATGTTATCAAAAAGAGTATTTCGTAATATTTTCAAAACAGATTTTAATATTGGATTTCATTTGCCTAAAAAAGATAAATGTAGTTTTTGTGGGAAATAAAAATTTTCCATCTGAGAACAAACCAATTTTTGAACAAACCACTGTTATTTAAATATGGAATTTCCGAAAATTGTGAACATAATGCACTTACCATGGACTTCGTCATTAGATCAAGAGCAAACAATGCTACTGTACAAAAAGGACCCACACCCTTATACGACAACGAGCTCAGTATTTCAGCAGCTAAATACAAAGATCTAAAGGAGCTATGTAACAAAAATGTAATACCAAACAGATACCATGAAGAATACATCATCTTCCTGCCCTTGTCCCGTTTTATTTGGGGTCGGCGCAATATGTCTTTTTCTTCCATTGTACCCTGTCACCCGTCACGCTATCACAAACTCCTCTGTCTTTCATATCACTTCTCACACAATCCATCCATATTTTCTTTGGTCTCCCTCTCCATCCATCCACATTTATACTTATGGTCTTTTTCGTAACATGCGTTTTATCCCTCCTTTTTACGTGGCCATACCAAGACAAACGGTTCGCTTTCAACTTTTCAGTCACTGGCGCCACTTTCAAACTTCCTCTAATATACGGATTTCTCACTTTATCCATTCTCGTCACACCACACATCTATCTCAACATTCTCATCTCTGCTACATGCAATCTCTTTTCATCCGTCTTTTTCATAGCCCAACATTCTGACCCATACAGTAGGACAGGCCTTATCACGGACTTGTAGATTTTACCCTTCAACTTGAGGTGCAATTTAAGTATCTTTCTTTCAGTTTACCTACTTGAATAATCTGCTTGATGTCACTACCCCAAACGTTTTACATAAATAACTATATTTTTAATGATACATAATATTTTGATTAAAAACCACGATTGAATAAGTGGTTTTAATTGATTTGTACAAGAAGAAATTTCTCATTTCATTTTATAATCTCAGTAATAAGTATAAGTTAATTTGATCTCATCACTCCTAACGATTACTATGAATAAATAATTTTTGATTATTATGTGGATATTTCATTTAAAAACCTTTTAAAACGCCTATTTTTTTAACAATTATAATATCTTGCACATAGAAATTTTGATAGGTAATGTTATCGTAAACGCCCGAATATCTATAGACTGTGACAGCAAAAATATTGTATGCGCCATAAATGGCATAAATACTCATAATTTTTGTTTTATTTTCAGTCATATATTTAAATCTCTAAAAATCATTAACGTATGTCATTTTTCTTGTTATTAGCACACTTCTGGTTAAAAATATTTAAAAAAAACCTTCTCCTGTAAAATTTGGTTTTTGTCGGTTGCGCTAAAATGGCGGTAAAGGCTCGATATAAAAATAGCTTCTTGAACATCTGTTCGAGGTTTAAAAACTTTGACTTACTTGACATAAGATCCTATGCCTCCTATCTACGGCAAAGAGCGTCTAGTCGGTAGTCATCCATCTTGAGTTTTACTCTTCATCTTGCTCCGTGTCAATCCGATGGTGATCGCTTCTGCCAGCCTTTTCCCTTGAAGATTCCAGTCCAATGTCTACTAAGATATATGATCTACTTCTAGTTCTTAGGCGGTACATTCTTGTCAGAGTGGTTGTAGTCATCACGGTGAATCACGATGATGATCATCTTGGTTTTACGGCGCCATTCATAGCAGACTGCAGCTTTCCGGGTACATTCGTAGAGTGAGCACTTAGTTGCGGCCTCGACCTGGTCTGTCCATCTCATTTGTGATCCACCACATGGCCTGGTGCCCTTAATTTTGCTCTGAACAACAAGGCGCTCTATGGAGTCATTACCACGACGAAATACATATTTGACCGCCTTTTGTATACTTACTTTTTTATTTCAATGTTAATGTTTGTCCTGTAAAAATCCTATAAAGTTATAAATAAATAAGAAGGTCAAAGTACGCAACTGCACTATGGATCATTAGTATATGATCAGAAATGGCAAGATTAACCTCTGTTGCCCATTTAAAAAAAAATCCACGACGATTTAACTTTAAAAGTCTCAGCTAAAATCTATTCTAAATCTCACACTAGACCTCTTTACTTGAACTAGAATAGGAAAAAGCAGTTCTTTTCCAATTTAGAAACTAATTACGGCCAGCACTGTCCGATAAGTGAGTGGCCACATCGGAATAAAAATGGCGCCTTTTTTGTAGAACTTTTTAATGCACTGATGCAGTTCCGATGTTTATTGAATTAACTTAGAGGATATTCAAGTTAACGGTGAACAGGCTAAAATTGGACTAAATGTATTTATGTGGTTTTCATTTATTTACGAGATTCTGTATTCAAAAAAAGTTAATTAAAGAAGATTTATAATACCATCAAGCCCACGTGGTGATACCGTATCGTACCAAAAGATGTCCGCTTTTGGACCTTAAGGCCTCGGAACTGTCACCACAATGAACAGCCGGATTCTGGTGACCCTCATCAGATCATTGATCTACCTTGTGAGAGGTCTTCCAGCACTTTATCTTCTGGGACGCGGTCGCCACTTCAGAACCTTTTGGCCTCATAAACCATCTGGGCTAGTGCAGAGCGATGTGCTTATGTGATCTTGCCATTGCTACTTTAGTTTGGAGACCTTAGGGTTTTGTTGACCATGTGAATAGATATAACCATAATAATTATTTACAGATTTAATTTTGTGATCCAATAAAGAAACATAATTGTCGATAGTGCATTTAGAATAAGAACACTAAAACGATCATAAGACATATAGGTTATTGAACGAATAAATGTTGGGAAGATGACTGACGTATCTTTGGATGGATACCCTTAGGCTGTGACTGACAAACTTCACACGGTAACTGCTACAACCTGTCATTCACCTGACTGGGCCTGGTCTAGTGGTTTGTGGCCTTGATTGCTATACCGGAGGTCGTGGGTCCGATTCCCAACCAGGATAAAAGTACGTGTGATTAGCACAATCATTTGTTCTTTCTCTGGGTGTAATAATATATCTATAATATTATGTGCATGTGTTTATAAATATATAAGTACGTTTATCAGTTGTCTGGTACTAATATCACAAGCTCTGCTTAGCTTGGGACTTGACGGTGTTGAATGATACTGTGTGGAATATATTACGTACCATATATTTAGGAGTAGTACTATGCCGAGTGGTAACGGCCCTGACTTACGTGTTGTAGGTCGCGGGTTCAAACCCAGCCAGGCGCATTACTTTGTGTAATTTATTTCATCACCACTGCTCTCAAAACGGTGAAGGAAAACATCGTGAGGAAACCGGCATGTCCTAGAACCAAAAATTCGAAGACGTGTGACATCCACCAACACGCACTGGGCCCGCGTGGTGGATTACGGCCCATTCCCCTCTATTAGAGAGGAGGCCTGTGTCCCTGCAGTGAGAACATTAAAGGCTGATGATGATGATGACTTAACCATCCTGCAAAGCTTGCCCTTCCACCTGATAGTGGACTATCAGAGAGCTATCATTAAAGGCACGTCAGTGGTCTTTTTAGAGGTAAAAAAATATTGAATTTTTCACGCTCTGGTTTCGACTTAACCTACCCATCCTTTAGTTACTCTTGCTCTAAGGCCCTTGTATAGACACGCTAAGAATTATATGAGTATTTTTATTTAAGTGGTGCCAATGACAGAAACGTTGAAAAGAAATGGTTGATCCAAATAATGGTTATGTGAAGAAGGATTGAGACGAAGGCTAAAGAAAAGATGGATGAATTTTGTGAGTAGCTATATGAATGAAAAGGGAGTTAAATATAACGTAGCAGGATAATTTAAAAAAAAAGTGCAGAGGCAGAAGACAAGAGATATTCAAATATGGACTGGCATATGTAGAATGATGTCCCAATCGTATCAATCAACAGAAATCACACTTTAGAAACCTGACGCTTTTTCACCCAAACATTTACGAAAACCACTACAACACAAACATTTCACACAATACAAGTTCAAATAAAGTTCAGATTCAATTACACAACTATAGAGTGCGAAAATAGAGCCACCTTCACGGAAACCTCAACAAAAGGATGCCGTTAAAAGAACGGTGTACCTCTTGATAAAAGAATCAAATCTATCTATCATTGAGAAAGTAAAAAGAGACTGGAATCAGCGCAGTCGCGTCGTTCCCGGGATAGACGTGCCCCGCATGGTCTTTGTAGGGTTTTGCTTGAGTGATGAGCGGATAGCGTTTTGAATGTGTGCAGTTTTTTATTCCAAACTTTGCAGACGTTTATCTTAGATTTCGTCACGGAAATGAATATGCTGCGCTGGACGTCTGGAGTTTCGCGGAAAGACCGCATTAAAAACTCCCGCATCCGGGGCAGCCTTCAGGTCCGTGACATAGCGGATAAACTGCAAAGGGTCGCTTACGCTGGTATGGCCACGTTTTACGAAAACCGGCAGACTACGTGGGTAACAGATGCCTCGCCATGCCGCCTCCGCCGGGACCCGGAAAACGAGGAAGGCCTAAGAGGCGTTGGATCGACGTCGTAAGGGACGATATGCGTGCCAATGGGCTTAAGGCAAAGGACGCGAAAGACCGAGCGAAGTGGAGGCGTCTGTGTGGGAAAGCGGACCCCGGGTACCGAGGTAAAAGCCAAGGTGCGCAACGGGGAATGGCGCTAAGATGATGATGATGATCTTAGATTTCGTCTACATAGAATAGAAAAACGCATAACACACGTGGCAATGCTGCCAGCCTTAATCTGGGCACATGTTCGGATGACAGCAATTTGGAGGAGAGCTTTGACACCTAAGTGTGTTTTGTGTGTTTGTATTATAATTATGTAAGTAAACAGTAATGTTTAGTATAAAAATATTTATAGTTTAAAATAATCTTGATTAAGAGATTATTTATATTTCTATTGTTAGAAAGCAATGTATGAAAGTAAACAGCTAAACCTAAAAGTAAGCAAATAACTTTCTGGTTGAGAAAATCATTTTGTATTTAATGTAA
This sequence comes from Mythimna loreyi, assembly GCA_029852875.1. Lineage (NCBI taxonomy): Eukaryota > Metazoa > Arthropoda > Insecta > Lepidoptera > Noctuidae > Mythimna > Mythimna loreyi. Next base: position 17,527,046 of record CM056796.1, on the reverse strand, counting down.
AAATCAATCATCTAAACAGTTTGTTAACAGTTTTTATTTATTTTTTTAAATGTGAATAGGCTCTCGTTTGGCCACAATATCTCACCTGATAGTGTATGTTTATATCAGATAAATGGATTTTGAGTGCCTCGAATCTTCTTGTTTTTTTTTTTTTTGTTATATTTCAGTCTTATTTTTTTAGTAATTTTCACAGTGCCGTTATAATGACCAATAAAAAAATTGGTCAATACAACAATCCAATACCAAAAATCACAATGCTTTGATTTTTGATCTACCAAATATGCATTGTCATACAGCGTGGCAATGCTGCCAGCCTTTTGGGCACTTTTCACTTCATGATTTTTTTAACGCCTTATTAAATTAGGTACTTTTACTTAAGTTCATAAGAGTTATTTTTTAAATGTATGTGTATCTATGTTGTTTTAAGGTTTACTTTATTATTTCAATATTGATAAAATAATTTTGTGTAAATAAGTTGATTATACAGCTATGAGTCAAAAGACAACACTTGGAACAGATTACAATTTAAATTATTATTTTTAGTTTTTATTTTTGTAAGACCTATCAGTTTATAAATTGCACCAAACGGCTGCACCACACAACGTAAAGTGCTGCGTAAAATCATTAGCTGGAAAATATAAGTGCAGAAAATATTTTCAATAGGTGGCAACGAACGACTGTATGGGAAATTTTGTTTCTTTATTTTATATATTAAAGTTCATCAATTCATCAAAAAAGACTAACACTAATAAATAATCCAATTACGTAATATTTTATTTTATTACGTAGGCTTTATTTAGATATCTCTAACCTTAAAATTAGATAAATATACACATAACTTTAAAAAACAAACGTAATGTACTTAACCAAAAATAACACTAATCAATGATTTGAATTACTGTAAAAACAATCTATAGACTACCAATAAGTTAAAATAATTTTTGGTTATCATATTAATTTTAGCGAAATCACCACACGATCCACTTGGCACAAGAAAGTGAGGAGACCAAAAGTTGAAGAAGATTAATTTTAGAGAAAGTTTATACATATTGAATCATCATCATCATCATCATCATCATCATCAGCCTTTTTAATGTTCCCACTGCAGGGACACAGGCCTCCTCTCTAGGAGAGGGAATGGGCCGTAATCCACCACGCGGGCCCAGTGCGGGTTGGTGGATGTCACATGTCTTCGAATTTTTGGTTCAAGGACATGCCGGTTTCTTCACGATGTTTTCCTTCACCGTTTTGAGAGCAGTGGTGATGAAATAAATTACACAAAGTAATGCGCCTGGCTGGGTTTGAACCCGCGACCTACTACACGCAAGTCGGGGCCGTTACTATTCGGCCACCACTGCTCTCACATATTGAATGTTTTGTACTTTTTGTCACTCAAACGGCTGACCTAATTTCTATAAAATTTCAGAGCCACTTCTTCCGCACACTTCGCGAAAATCAACAGGCTAGCAACAAGGCGTCGATACTCAAGTCTTTGCAACTTCGACTCGGCAATTGCATCGTTACTAAAAATCTTCAGGGCACGTTTTTTAATCGACATAAACACATCCATTTGGTATTTGGCTGATTCGTCCAAATAAAAGAAGTTGCATAAACTCCAAATTTGATGCATTCACCAAAAAAAATTTGCTTAAAACCAACACTAAAATACTCATGAAAAAATGTACACCATTCACAAAACGCGGTCCACTACACCCTATCTCTAGGGGAAGCTTACGGTGGCTGCGTCCGAACCTATTTCCGTCCCGGGCCACCTGGGGAAGGGGGGCGGACTTTTTTAGCCAGTATCATTCATATGCTAATGTTGCCAGAATATTTGCCGGAGCCTTTCATAAGGCTACTATCGGCAATGGTACGAAAGTATTTTGGCTTTCAATGGCACGATTTTGGCGTCTGAAAGGCATTTCGATGAATGGTTGATGTCTCGATTTTTTTGGTGTTAAAATGGTGAAAGGTGGTAACGGGTCATTGGTGATCAATTGTAGGTTATCTATTGAAATGTTAATTTAAACATTTTGTGGTACAGTGCACTAGCGTCTGATATTTTATAAGTATTTATAGAGGCTTGTTGGGGTTGTAGTTACCAAGGAACTGCAATACAAAGGATAACTGAAGAAACACAGGTTTTCGTCAGTAAAATTCTGACATCCCCTCTCGCTCCGCACATAACCGGAGAGAATATTTGTCTGGCCCCCAGATAGTTGTTTAGTGTATGGTTGGCTTATGTGAATGAGACAACATTTTCACCTATTTTTATTATGTATACGACACCCAAGCGAGCGCCGGCGCTCGCGGCATGATTTCGCGCCACGCGCCGTTGTCAAATTTTTAAAAATAGAATGTACAATATTTGAGTTTTTTTTTTATAGGGTGTTTTGATATTTATCCAAGAACGTAAATAAAAAATTTATAGACAAATAACTAGACAAATACCTTTCCGTTAATACCCGCGAACTCCGGCATTCGTTTGCGGGCTGAAAGGTTAAGATTAGGTATCATTTACAAAAACTTAACATTACATTAAAAAAAAAAACATTCGATTTGCAGCCTTATTATATTCGGCGATGTCCGGTATAGATTTTAAATCACTCTAATTGATATATCCCAAACTAATCTTATTGAAAGCAATCATGCAAAAATACCATAAAAATAATAAAAAAATAAGTTTTTTCGAATTATTTATTATTTATTAAAACTTTATGCACATAACACTGTACAAAGGCGGACTTAATGCCTAAGGCATTTTCTACCAGTCGACCTTAGGGTGGTGCTGAAACGTAACATGGTAGGTGCAACTTAAAAAGATAGACAAAAAAAAGAAACAAAATATAATAACAATAAATACATACTTAGATTCATACATATAAATAAGTAAGGTAAAAAAAATAAAGTTTAAAAACTAACACCCGACTACTTAAAAACACGCTCTAAAAAGCCGTGGTCGTATACCACTTTTTTTAATTTATTATTCTTATGGCATACGACCACGGCTTTTTTGTTTTCTTGTTTCGTACTTTTTAGAGCGTGTTTTTAAGTAGTCGGGTGTTAGTTTTTAAACTTTATTTTTATTTAACATATTTTGGAGTTCTAAATAGGTTAATCTTGGGTTCATTGATTTCTCAGCCCATGAATACAGGTAAAGTCACAAGCAAATGCTAGTAATATATATATATTCAAAATGTACAAGTAAAGCGCTTTCAAATGATACCAAACACGGCATATTTATCTTAACTTTATTTTTTTACTTCGTATGTTTTGTCCGCTAGAGGGCGCCACATTAGATTTTGTGGAATCCCATATAGCCTATAACCAGCGGACAATTAAGACGCTTCTAATGATATGTCATTTGTCGAATTCTGATAAGTAGTTTAGAAGTTACGAGGGAACAGATGAACATCCATACCCACATACATACATACATACATACAGGTCAAAATCATAACCCTCCTTTTGCTTCGCCGTAGTCGGGTAAAAAAACACTTCTTAGCTGTATAATTATAGTGTCATTAATCTAATAAAATAATAAATTATAATAATTATTTTTTTCCAGCTAACCGGGTGTAAAATAAAATCCAACCGCACATATAAATCAACTCACTTTTATGCAGATATAACCAGAACACAATCGAAACTCATCACAAAGAAGTGGGTTACATACAAACCCTAAAAATTACCTCACACCATTACACACAAAATTACATTCGCTTAACTGCACAAACGGGTACATTTGTAACCCACCCACACGAGTTAAGGAGCTGAATAAAATCTTAGTGCCTGTGACTATTAAATAAACACTGGGGATAATTAAATTCAAATGAGGCAATATCTGCCATGCGATTGTTTTTAGCAGATACTGAGAATTTACTGGATGTGGTTTGAGCAGAGAACTAAGATGGAAAGAACGTATATGACCTTTAGAAATGTTAAATTAAAAATTGTTAAGATGAAGAAGTGGCAATTTTATACGTCATTTTTTTTCGTCAGTTTAAACAAGATGAGTCCGGTGTTTCTTAGCTGACTACCCTGCCCTGAGAAGAAACATCGAAACAAACTCAGATTAACTTCATAGCATAATAATTAGATTTGAAACATCGGGATAGGTAAAACTATATAAAAGCTTTTAATAACAAGTTTTCAATAAAAATATTTTTTTCATAACAAACATTTAAAGCTTGGTCTATACAATTATAAATAACTAGCTTTTGCCCGCGGCTTCGCCCGCGTGGGTTTGAGGTTTCCGGGATAAAAAGTAGCCTATGTGCTATTTCGGAGTGTATCCTATGCCTGTGCCAAATTTCATTCAAATCCATTTAGTAGTTTTTACGTGAAAGAGTAACAAACATCCATACATCCATACATCCATACATCCATACATCCATACATCCATACATCCATACTTACAAACTTTCGCCTTTATAATAGTAGTAGGATACTCAGCAAGACCAGAACTTAGAAAAGTACAAACACGTTAGGGTTATGTTATTGAATTACTAAGTTTCTATGAACATCTTCCAGTTCCATCAGCAGACCCTAGTCACCATCTAGCACCAAAATACTCGTAAGACGAATCGAGCCCAAACTAAATGGGATTGTATCGTTTAATTTATCGAGTTCCTTTGGCCACCTTTCAACACCATCACGGTCACGCGATTTACAAATGTTAATGCAAAATTTAAGCTTGATCAGAAACTGGGAAGTGGATAAAATTTAATTTGCAAGATCTGTTCACAAACATTGGGACAGGTCAAGGGACTCTGCAAAAGGGTCGAAGCCTACTGGGGCCCAGGGTCTCTTTCTGAAATTAAGGCTTGGCCCCAGTGTGAAGGGCAAAGAAGGAAGGGGTGGGATGTTTAGCCAGTAAAAGTCTGACATTCTTTCCCGCTCCGTCTATGAAGGGGCTTCGTCATTGGATGATTATAGCCCACCATAAAAAAAAACTAACATAAAACTTGCAAAAATACAAGAAATTTCTAAGTTTTACTAAACAAAATACTATAGCCATAAAATCCTTCAATCTCTCTCAAGCGTTATTTAAAATACCTCTACGCTATATACGGCGTCGTAATATCGACCAGACTATGGCGTTCCCTGGCCCTAACATCTCACTTATCTCAAACCGAAGAGTGAGCAATAGAGACCGAAGATTACTCTATAAATCTGCAAAAATATTCTAAGATAAACACGGAAAAGGCGCCGGCACTGGTGGCATCGATTTTTCAAGAGGTTCCTTAAGAATGTGGAGTTTGGATGTGGTATGTTGGAGAAAAGTAGTTTCTGTACTCGTTTTATACACTTTTATGGCCACACTTTCAACATTCTCTGGTTCTCTTTTTAGGGTTTCATATCTCAAAAGAAAAAAAACAAAACCCTTATATGATCCTACTGGGGCCCAGGGTCTCTTTCTGAAAAGAAGGCTTGGCCCCGGTGCGAAGGGCAGAGAAGGAACGGGGTAAGGTGTTTAGTCAGTAGAAGTCTGACACTGTTTCCCGCTCCGCCTAAGAGCGGGATTCGTCATTGGATGATTTTTACCCACCATAAAAAAAAAAACTCTTATATGACTACTTTATCGTTCGTCCGTCTGTTTGCTGTTAAATCTCGGAAACGCGTCAAGTTATCTAGTTGAAATTTTAACTAAATACTCAGGTATGAGAATTTAGGACAGAATGGAAGAAAAAAACATATTGCGCCGACCCCAAATAAAACGGGACAAGGGCAGGAAGATGATGATGACTCAGGTATGAGAATCTTTGAAGCTTTACAAAACCCAAACTTCTAACTTGACAAAGAATAGATGATATAAGGCCCTTTATGTCACAAAAAATACTATACATATAAACCGGCTTGTCCTAGAACCAAAAAATCGAGGACAAGTGACATTCACCAACCTGCACTGGGCTTTTGTGGTAGATTACGACCCATTCGCTCTCCTACAGAGGAAGCCTGTGTCCCAGCAGTGCGAATTAGCGATTAGGCTGATGCTACGCTATGCAATGCCTCATCCATAACATGTCATTTCCAACGTTATACCTCAACAAACCCTTCGCAAATAAACATTCCGAAACAAATTAAAATTTCATCTCCAGGAATTCATATACGAAGCTCAATACCACCTCCCCCATTTCTTGGATCCCCTCGAATACCAAGATCGACGGTAGCACGACAAACTTGTGCCTCCGAACAAAGTTATTTACATAAGATCTTAAAACAGCAATCGGCTGATCGCTAACATTTTAGCCCCGAGTCAACACTGAGACACTTCCAGTTGAAATATTTATTCAGAGTATGTAGTATATGGTGTGTGTTTTGGTGGGAGATACTTGAGAAGTGGAATTTAAGCCTTTGTTTGAGAACAAAGCCTTGAATTTTACTTGTATGGAGAATTTAAGCAGGTAAGTAGCCTAAGGGGTAAGGTACTGAAGTGGTGATCGCGTACCGGAAGACGCAGCGTTGGAAGACCTCACGCCAAGCAGACTGATGACCTGGTCAGGATTCCTGGAATCCAATGGATGCAAGACGTATAGGACCGGTTGTTGTGGCGGCGCTTGGGGAGGCCTATGTCTGAAAGTAGAGTATTTTTTTTTGTGAAGTTAGGACAAAGTTTCAGTTTTCAGATTTATTACTATATTTGTAGTGTAAGGCCAAATTTCAGGAACTTAGGTTAACAAGAAGTGCCTTATGATTTTTTTTTGTAACATCTTTTATCCGTTAACTTCATAGCTTGAAGGGGTCAACAATTTGAATAAATGGTTCGCACTCGTCTCACCCAGAGCAGAAGAAGATATTTGTTAAAAAAAAACCTAAATAATATCAACTCCGTTGGCGCGGACAAGCGGCCAGCGAGCAGTGGATAGCTCGCTATCCGAACGTCCGGTAACCGTCCGGATCGAGCCCACATCGTCGATGGCGTGCACTGTTCCCACGCGCCTCAAGGAGTTGTCAACAAACTGTAGGCGCCCAGTAGGTTCGAAGCCTCGTGGGGCCATGGTTTGATGCGTAACACAAGGGCCCTGAAATCAATTCAAGGAAAGAACAGGGTGAGTCGTTTAGTCAGTAAAAGTCTGACACTATTTCCCGTTCTGCTCAAGGACGAGATTTGTCATTAGTTGAATTTTTGTATAATAAAAAAAAACCACTAAAGTTGATTACTAAGACTGTTGCCTATCTCAACATAATTAAGGGTTTCTGGAAAAGGCTAAGCAATTCTATTTAGTGACGTATTGTGATATTTAACCCAAAATAAACAGAAGTGAGCATAGTTATAGGTACTCGTACGTATGCCGAACTTGTTTAATAAAACTTTCGTAGAATCAACTCCCTAATTTTGACATCCAATAAACGAGAACAAAAGTTAAATCAATCAGAATCCAACCGAAATCCTAAATGAACTTCTAAACTAGTTCGATTAAAAGGCACACATAATTGCTTCGCCATCACGCGAGATGGCGTGACTGTACCGCTTCTGGACTTAATATTAGAAATGGGTTCTGGCTTAAAACTAATATGGCAAGATACCGCTTGTTCGCTTATGAAACTTTTGTTTTAGAAAAATCTGTGACATTTTTTTTTCTACACACTCAAAACATGCTTTTACTTTTTTTCACACTAGTGCGGAAAAATACGTGTGCTTGCTTAATTGACCCCTACTTAAGTGTGTAATAAATTAATGAATTCCATCTCAGTCACAATAAACTTGCTGTCGGAATAAAAAGTTTCGTGTTTGCTATTCCAGGGTATAGTACATAATCATCAGCCTTTTTAATGTTCCCACTGCTGGGACAAAGGCCTCCTCTTTAAGAGAGGGAACAGGGTATAGTACATACACACACATATTCATCATCTTTTCCATTTAAAATGTTTGATTGAATTTAAAGTAATGATTCATTATCTCAATTCTTGTCATATACTGCATCTTCAGCGTATTGAGTAATTTCTCGAGCTATCTGAAGCACGCAACGTGGTTATATTATGTAGCTGCGGTAATTTACCGACAGTGTCATAATAAAGACGCTATGCGCCTCAAATATACGGTGATTATTATGATTTAGTCGAAGCACAAGGTTCAGTGCGAATATACATTGAAATGTATCATCTGTTGTATAGATTTTTCTTCTAGATGTGTACTGTCTAGTAAAAAGTTTAAGACTTTTTTATTGATTATAGGTTCACGCTTTTGCATCTGATGGAAAACGACGATGCGGTCGACGATGGAGCACGCTTAGCTAGAAGTAACCTATTCACTCTTGACTTAAAGATCCCGGATTGTAGACATCGGGAAACAAAGGCTCCGGCAAGGAATTCCACTTCTTGGCTTTACGCACAATGAATGTGTTCCTAAAACGTTTTGTACGTATATGTGGGATGTCCACCACATGGTGGACATCCCACATATACCCCACTACACACACACTACATATACCACTACCGGTACATACCGGTAGCGCAACGCCGTACGTCTGGTGGTCCAATGATGGAATGGGATTAGAGTCAAGCTTTACGCCGGGTCCTAGTTCAGGCCATAGTCCGCGAGAAAGCAAGGAATACGCCTCTTTGTGCAAAGCGGTAATGTTAGTGAAAAAGTCGTGACTATGCGAGAACGGACATCCTCACGTCGGCATCGGAAGGCACAGAGCGATTCCTGGCTACCGTAGGCACGTGCTTGCGGATGCCAAACATGGGTAAGTTAGGTAAAGACTTAAGCCCAGTTGTCAATGGCGTCTAACAACAGGGGCTTCAAAAAGTGATGTCATCAAAATCGTAGAGGTCCGCTAAAGCTGTGGTGAAGTTCTGAAAGGAGTATCGTGGTCCTGGAATGTAAGAAAAAACTAGAGTCGACTAGGAACAGATGGGTTTTAGTTAGTACGAGTATAAATCTGACACGCCTTCTCTCTTTACCCTACTTCTAGTTTTTTGTGGTAGAAAATCATCTAATGACCAAAAAACGGCTGAAAAACACCATAAGTATTTTCATTTCATCGTAAGATTTCGAACGTCATCAAAGATTTAAAGCATTTATTTCAAATAAACCATTACAGGCACTTTATTTTTACACTTAATAGGTCAAGAAATCGGTTTGTCAGAAAAAAAATGGTAATTGCACATTCCAAAGCGTAGATCTCTATAGACACTCTTTTCAGTCAGGTTATGTATTACAAATATCTCGGTTGTACATATTTCACCATTTTAGGGTCATCCTTAGTTGATTTACTTCTTTTACATCTGCGAAGCCTATTATAGGCAGTACAGCCTGTCATTATTTCAATTACAAAATCCATCGAACAAAACAACTCTCTTCTGTAAAACAAACAATGTACACTTTCTTTAATATCTCAATCTAAAATTAAAAATACCTGAGCTATCTTGCACAGCGTCAGAAAAGCACTAACGTCAGATAGTTAATTTTAGATAAACTTGGAGGTAACATAGTTGATCAACCTGACGTTTACTTCTTTTAAAAGTATTAAACTTTTGAAATTAACTTCTGATCCAGATTCTTCGCTGCACGTTACAGTTTAGAAATTTTCTAAACAATATATTTTCATTATGACAAGTTACTTTGTAGTCGGGGCCACTAATAACAATTTTTGATGTTTTAGAATTTTACAGGTAAACTAGACTGAATTTTAGTTTTAAATAGTGCTAAAAATTACCATTAAGATATATTAGCCTGTTATCTCTTACATAATATCTATAAATCCAAAATTTACTGTTTAATTTTCCATTTGGAAATATTAATAGTAATACCATTACCTACAACTTTTATGATTAGCCATCTTTTTATGATTAACTTAGTAATTAAACATTTCAAGACACGGTCTACAATTTCCTCTCACCAGGTCTTCGATCTACCTTGTATGAGGCATTTTAAGGCATGATACATTACCATAAATTATGTATTTATTATATTGGTTCAGAGATCTACCTTAATTTTTCAAGGTGTACTTTGAAACAATTTAGCATAGGCAAGCAATGACTATGTACCAAAGGAATCAGACGAGGTCATGACAAGTTAGTATTGCAACACATAGACTAGTGGACCTACCTGATGCAGACAAACCTATAGAATATTGAAGCATACACAGAGGTTGTTGCTAGAAATCTCATCATCAAAACTTTGAGGAATTGTTAGAATAACCACGGGCCTGACAATTTTATTAAAATAAAAATTCGACACACTGTCTTTTTCCATTCAAAGCTGAAGGAATAATTTGAGAGCGGAAAAGCATTTTTCAAACTAGTTTAAATAAAAAAAACACACACATTTCCATACTCTTACGTGATTATGACGTCATTACATATCTTTAACTCCACACCTGCAATAAACCTGATCGCGATTATTTAAAACAAAACGCAGTTTGAGCGTGTAGTCGAGAATACAGTTTCATTTTATTTCTAGTTGTTTAAAAAAAGTGCGATTAGTTTTATTGGTGAATTAAGCTGTTTGACGACCAGAAGCCATTTTTCTTTTTTGAATATTAGAAACACACAGACGACAGAGACCATTAAAATTTGTACTATCTTCATGAAAGCAAAATTATTTTTAGTGCAAATTAGATATGAATATTATTATTTAACTACGTCAGTGCGGACTTGGAAATTCATTGGTCTGTATTCGAACCCAATAATGACATCATATTGCAATCACTAGTCCGCCTCTGCAAGTTAATTATTGCATTGGAACCAACAAATACATGGTGAGTCAGAACCAATAACCGATTAGGAGATAGCGAACGTGTCGATGAGATTTAGAATAGAATAGAATAGAAATAAATTTATTCGATACAGACATAGCACAACAGTTACACACGTTAAAAAATAACAAAAATAAAATGTACACTGAGCGTGCCCGAACCGAAAGAGTGACCACCTCAGCATTTGTTGGGCGTCAGACTGCCAGCGCTGGTTTTCAGTTGGCACCCCGCAGTGACGCACGGACGCGGGTAAATATATATAAGCAATTGAAGATTTCATAATTACCATATTATACAAAAAAAGCCTGTGGGTGACTCACATATGTTTATACAGTTTACACACTACACGTAAACCATAAATATATAAATCATCAACATTTATTTAAATATATATTTCCGAGTAAACAACACTACACATATTATTAAGCACTAACACTAAACATCATACAGACAATTGACGTGACGCATTGGAAATGCGCACTGTTGACGACGCGCCGGCGATGTATTTACTTCTACCCTCCTCGTCGTTATATTCGTTTCTCACGTCAGTCACGATTTACGCTGTCCGCGATACATACGTGCGCTCGCGCCGAAATAAATGTTGTTCGCCAAAGTCTAACCGTGGAGACCAGGAGACCTACTGCTGTGGACTGTTATTTGTGATCGATATAAATTATTACTACTAGTGCTTGGCTTAACTGCGCCTTCTATAGTAACTGTGTTTTTGTGTTGTGTGTGGAAAATACACCTGGAGATACCAAGAAGAGTTTTATTCATCCACCTCCTACCCAGTGAGTGTCTACGCCACACATACAACCTACAAACAACCAAAAGCCTACCACAAAGTTTTTTTTTTTATGATAGGCAAAATCATCCAATAACAGTGTCAGACTCTTATTGACTTTACAACCTACTCTGTTCTTATACGCTTTCGCATCAACCCTTGGTCCCAGGAGGCTTCGACCGTGCAGGGCCGCAAGCCCGTGCCTACGGTGGCTAGAAGTCGGGATCGGAATCGCGGCGGCGGCGGCGGCTGTGGCGAGACCATCGTTGCCTTTGCCTTACGAAATTGACCTCCTCCTTTGCTAGCATTACTACTTCGCACAATAATGGCTTGATAAATCCGCCCCTAAGGCTACCCACTGACCATCAGTTGGCCTGAAATAAAATAATATGATTATTTACAGTATTATGTAACATAATTATGTATAAAACGTGATTATGAGTTTTGGCAAAAAAAGAGATATATATATTTTGTGATATTTTCCACTTGTTTTCTGTAAAAAAAAATGCCCGTTATCAAAACAGTGAAGGAAAACATCGTGAGGAAATCGGCATGTCCTAGAATCAAAAATTCGAAGACATGTGACATCCACCAAACCGCACTAGGCCCGCGTGATGGATTATGGCCCATTCCCTCTCCTTGAGAGGAGGCCTGGGTCCCAGCAGTGGGAACATTGAAAGGCTGATGATACATTAAGAATCATATCGCCAGGAAAAAGCATCGTTTTACTCATTTCAATATCCTTAAAACATAAATAGAAAAGAAAACATAACGTTTGATATGACATTTTCTCGTTCATTCGAAAATGCGTTTTTTTATTATTCATAAGGAGGTACAGTACGGCCGTCGGATCCTGGTGAGTGAAGCTAGGCTCTACGAATTTTAGCACTGAAAACTCGTAAAAAAATAAATGGTTTATACAAAAAACTGTTATTGGCATTTCTTTAAAACCTTTATTTTTGTTCGAGTTTTCAAGCGCTAAAATTCGCAGGGACTAACTTCAAACTTGCCAAGGTACGACGGCTGTACTGTACGTAGGTATTATTGACATCATATACGTATCTCTCAATCTCATCAACCTTAAACTGAAGTCTTTAATACGAAGATTCTATTAATATTAATGTCTAAGACAAAATTGTTTAGAAATTTAATCTGTATATTTTGCTATAATATGTTTTATTACACCATGATAATTTTATCCAAATTGGTCTATACGTTTACGAGAAGTTAAGTGACAAACACACGTGTACAAGAATTACATATGTAAGGATTTTTATCGTCCCTTGTTACCTACAAGAACTTTGTTACTAACGTCTTACAAGATAAATAGCTTGGAGATTTTTATGTAGAACAGTACTTTCTAACGGGAAAACGCTACCATCGCCTGAAGGCAGCTATTATACGATATAAAGATTTGCCTTTTTCTAAGACAGTGTTGTAATACTAGTAGGTATTTGATATTTCAATAATCCTATTATGGTAGCACTAAAAATAAATGATAAAACGTTAAAATAGAAAGTTGTATCAATAAAAAATTTAGTATTTTGTATTAATAAAATACATACGTACCGTTAAATGGGGTGAATAGAAGCAAAGCGGGGGTGAATAGAAACAGTATTTTATTGTTTGTTCACGGTATTTAACCCGTGAGAAGGCGCGCTATGAGCAATTTGCTCACACAAAAATTTATTTCATTTTTTTTTGTCTTTCCCTTGCCACACCAATTCAAGCACTTCAGTACCTTCCTAAATATTCACCACCTCGCCCCTGACGTAATTCTCGATCTGCTCAGTGGCGTTGCGACCGCGCAGCAAGGCGTTTGTGGAGGCCATGTACCAACGTGCGGCAATTTGCTCATCACGCGCCCGCCACCTCTTTGCACCAAACATGTAAAATATATGTGTTCAGTGTGTTTCGAGAGGCCCATTAGTGTAGATTTAATGGATGAATAAGACTTTTACTTAGTTTTTGTTATGTAACAGTTTTTATTGTGATGTTTATGAAATGTGCCAAAAAATTTAATTAATACTAGGTTGTTTTGTTATTTGCGTTCGAAGTTGCTATTATTTTAATAGTTTTGATTAAAATACTTGTTTTCTTACTTACTAAACCTTGTGTTATTTATTTAAATACATTATAAACCAATAAATACAGAAACACTAAAAATATAAACATTTATGATAGTGTGACCAATTTGCTCGCGCGCGCCTACTCGTGTAAGAAAATTAGGCGCGCCTTCTCACGGGTTAAACATTGTTTGCAGCATTTAAATATTTTTATAAATTCAATATTGAAAACCAAAACGCTTTATTAAAACTAAAAATATGAAAGTAATAATTCTAACAAACATTTTGTTTCTATTCACCCCCTGAATTTCTTTTCACTCCGTTTTACCCGGTATGTATGTATAAACATACCATTTTATAAACTAATGAATACTACGAGTATTATAAAAATCAAATCATTTAAATTATAAAACTTTAAACATGTCGATTATGACGAAGACCGTACTAAGGTTGAGAGAACTTTCAGTAGTAGTTTCGAATTTTACGCTTGAGGGAAAATTAACTTTCAGCTTTTTTATGTCGAGGGGAAGCACATTCCTGAGTTTTGTGGTCAAGACAGCGTAAAAATTATCCATAAATCCAGTATGGTGAAAAGGACTCTACTACTCCATTCGGGCCCAGTTCAGCTTGGTGAATGTGTAACGTCTTCGAATTTTTGATTCTAGGACATGCTGATATGATTATGATAAAATAAATTACACAAATTAATTTTTCTGGATGGTTTTGAATCTGCAGTCAACCTTGGCTAATCTTTCTGTAGCTGTACGCACAATGAGTGAGTCTTCAAATCTATTTTGTTTATAGATGTCAGAAAAATTTCTATTTGTAATATTTTTAAAACAGCATAGCTAAAACAAAACAGGTAAATTCACTAAAAATATCAAAATTATAAAACAGACAACCATTACTGAGTGTCGTACACAGCAATTCGCGTCGGCGTCTGTGAGATGCGTAGACGCAATCCTAGATTTGTACAGGCGACTCATAACGAGGAACGGAACGACTAACATTAAACTACGATACCAATTTTGTTGTTACTTGTACTAACATTTTGGTGTAGGGCTGATACAAAGTTTTTTTTTTGTAATGGATTTATAAAAAAAAAAACAGGAAATTTTATTAGGCACAACACCAAAACGGTCATTAAATCACACTGAAATTATAAAACTAAAAATATGTGAGGGTTTGTGGGTATATTTCTTTCTTCTTTAAATAAAAAATTCCACTGCTGTACAAAATCTTCTGCTAAGTATGGCCAGAATAAGCAGTTCTATGCGTCTCGTATCCTACGGATTGCCATGATAATCACCAGGGTCACATTATAACAAGCCTTCCAATAATAATATATTCAATAGCTGATACTAAATCATGAAATAAGGCAAGAAGCAATGCCACGAAACGCATGCTGATTCTAAAACCTATAAATGTTTAGTAACACAACAAAATACCTAATTTCTTTTTTGCGATTATAAGCTGATGAGCGAAATTTCAAAATATTTGACTAGCTTTTCTTTCTAAGTGTAAAAGTTCCTAAGCTGCAACAGAAACTGAAACACAACCAACATTCCGATACATTTTTAAAGAATTCCAATAATAACCAAAGCAATTTCACCTCACCACAGACATACACTTCAAACTAAGATAAATTCCACAGTCTTCGTATTGACAGATCATCCATAGAGTTGTCACAGTGTCCAAGTGAAGAAATCTCCCCGATCGTCTCAATAAAAAATGAACCTTGTATTTAAAGTATCAAAGTTCAAAATCTTGTAACAGAAGATAAAGAGCAGAATAATAATTTAAAAGGGGAGCTACTTGAAATAGCAACTATCGATCATTTTGCAAAGGAATTGTATTAGCAGATATTTAAAACGAAAACTATGAGGGATAATGGTTTCTGTTGAGGGTCCATTGAAGATTTAAAATTGACTGGATTGGATACGAATTGATTTGTGGAGGCAAATGATGGTGATACGACATGCTCTTTTTTTCTTACCGTTCTTCCCATGTTCTTCCATTAAAAGTAAAATAATTTTGAAGTGTCATGATTGATCTTGTAATCTACACTAATATAATAAAGAGGTAAAGTTTGTTTTTTTGTTTTTTTGTTTGTAGGGGGTAATCTCTGGAACTACTGGTCCGATTGGAAAAATTTAAGCAACAATAGAAAGCTGCTTTACTCCTGAGTGACATAGGCTATATTTTATGTACGCGGGCGAAGCTGCGGGCAAAAGCTAGTATTACATATAGAGATATTTCTTTTGTGGTTAATTTCGTCAGTTACTTTGTCGTATTAAATTTAATTTTACAAGATGCGTTTGGGAAAGTATTCGTGGGACTTTCAACAATCTGGAAACCTAAAGTATAGCTTATATCTACCATTATGTTATTCAAACTTTTACGGTCCGAAACTACCGGATTAAGCGTTTCGCCTCGTCTTTCGTTTCTCAGTAAATCGCGTATATACTCGTATATCGAAGGACTGCAATAATTTGCTACGGTCTTTCCTTCTGATAATAATTTAGGTGTCTTCAATACTAAAGTGAAAAGGCTCTTTATAAACTAGTGTTCCTCACCATTAACAATTGTATTACTGCTTACCATCAGATAGAATCGCAGTAACTGTCACTAATTGGTATTAATTAAAAAAAGAACTAAATTTCATCCGTTTTTTAATAACCCCAAGTTACTTTTTAAAAAGAAAGTAATACAGCAATTCAAAACAATAATACAATTCTCAAGTTCTTGTTATAAGTCATTTCTTTTTTTTTTGCTACGAAACTTATAAAACTTCCACGAACTTAAATCCTGAACATACAAGAACCATTTTACTGAACTATTGATGTAACGTCACAGATTCCAAGTGATTTATAGCAAGTTGCGTAGAAGCCAATAATATCCATTTCAGTAATTACTGGCTCGCAAGACTGATGATGGAGTGAAGCTCAGTTGGAAATACAAAGGTGATCCGTTTTGCTTTTAAAAGTGCTGCCGTAGTTGTCTAAAGGTTTTGAGTAATGAAAGGAGAGAACTGGCAGGTATATAGTTTTTTATTTGTGAGTTCTGTTTTTGAAATATGACGAGCAAATAAATATGAAATGTTACGATGAAAGTTTGTTGTTCTTTTTTTTTCTTTAAATGAACTGCTTTATTTAAATGCAAAAAATAAATGAATATTGCAAAGCAAAGATGACGTTTTAATAAATTAAGGCCTAGATATTATTTAACTGTTGCATATTAGGAAAGGAGTGCCTACAATTACATAAGTCAAAATGCGTATATAAAGAATAAAATAATACGATTGGTATTTAGTGTTTGTGTGGCGGAATTTCTTCGAGTGAAGTTCAATCGGTCGATATTTTCATTTATTCGCAAATTCGTTCCTAGTGGATATTGTGATGTGAATTTGGGGTAATTTGTATTTCAAGAGTACCCGCAATTGTTCAGTTGAACAATTCGTCGGATCATTGAAACAGGCGCAGTCTCGCTAAAATGGAGCTGACAATGTTATTGCAGTAGAAACTACCGCAGCAAAAATCTACATTTGCTGCGAAATACTATAAAAGTATAAAAATGCAAAGATATGGCTTAAAAGACTTGGTATTAAAGTAAAAAAAAAACATAAAATATTGTTTTTATTTTAGCTCTTTCAGCCATTCGATGTTATGAACGTTCGAGTATTTACATTTTCGATTAAAAGAAATCGAGATGTTTGATTATTGCATTTGGTTTGGCATAGTACACCCTGTTTAAAACGCAATCTGGCCCACAACACATTAATCTAAACTCAAAGAATTACTTATTTCTGACATTCCAAACATGTCCAATTTCGCAAGGTGCGCTAAGACTACAACCTGATCAATTTAAAATCCTTTAAAAAGAAAAGAAAAATTAAGACCGCCTCGTGCACACGCAGCCCTAAATTTTACGCGCGCAATTTTAAATTCCGAACGTCCATTGTTGTCGCCTATCCACTCCTATATCGGCCATATTTTATTCCTGTAACATAACCAATATCATGAGACCCCTGAGAATTCCAAACATAAGTAGCAATTACATTGAGGTCTACAAATTGTTCGCAGTTTCAGGGCTCATGTTGATTTGGTCAAGTAATCGCTATAATGTTCATGCAATCCTTGCCCTAATAAGGTCGGTTCTACATAGTTTGTAGTTTTGGCATTGAGATTAGCTTTGAAGTTGTATTATTGAAAGAGAAAATAGTAATGTATTGCGTGTTTGTTAAATAAGTGTGTAAGAGTGGGTGGAATGATTTGTTATCTCGAACAAAATAGTCGATTATTCGGTTTAGTTACTTTGTAATATATGTTCTATGGTTCAGAGGATTAATGGTAGCCTAGCAATGGTAGATATGTAATGCCTTTAATAAATTTCTTCGGCTTGAGGCACTTATGGGCGGTTATTTTTTGTGACAATAAAGCATAATTTTCTGTATACTGGTCTTTTTTAAACCAATTTAGTAATAATAATTAGTGATTATATATATATTTTTTTTAAGATTCAGCACGGCCTCGGACGCAAAAAATATCTGACGGAATATTATTGTGTGAATTTCAGTCACAAAATTTTTTATATAGAAATTGGTGCTTTGTTGCGATGTCACAAGCTACTATCTATGTATTATACTAATAAACCTTCCAATTGATTCATTCTATCTATTAAAAAAAACCGCGTCAAAATCCGTTGCGTATTTTTAAAGATCTAAGCATACATAGGGACAGCAGTAAGCAACTTTTCTTTATACTAAAAAATGATTATTGTAAAACATTTTTGATGTCTCCAAAGTTGATACGACAGCTGAGTTTTCCTTAAAAAAGGATCATTTTACACACCAATATGAACAACTTTTACTATGAGGCCAACCCAAAAATCACGAAAACAAAAACCGCTGCTCCATAGATTTATACGAGTATTCACATAACTCGACAAAATGTATGGAGCAGCGAGTTCTTTTTTCGTATTTTCGTTTTGGTTCCACCATCAGATCAGCTTCATGTCAAAATAATTTTGCATTGTTACCTGATTTACACATGCATGCAAAATGTCAGCTCAATTAAATTTAATTTGCAAGATTTGTTCTCAAACATCGAGACAGGTGAAACAAAATAAAATCTTAAAAAAAAAATGCCATGCATTTTCATTAAACATATAAGAACTATAGGTTCTCACGTTAAAACCAGAACAAAGCCGTCTTATCGCGTTTGGTAGCTTTTTTTAAAGTGCCATTGATACCCCATTGTTCTTTGTAATAATTATTATATTCAGGCTAACCTTGAAGGTTTGTACCTACGTTTTGTGCTAGGTTGAGCCGTGTGTTTGGAATGTGAGTTGTTTTAATGAGGTTTTTTTTCGGAGGGTAAAAATCATCCAATGACGAATCCCACCTTTGAGCAGAGCTGGAGATAGCGGCAGACTTTTACTGACTAAAAAACCCACCATGCTCCGTCATTGCATTTCATATTAGGGCCGGGCCTTCCTTTCAGAAGCGAACCCTTGGCTCCAGTAGGCTTCGACCATGCTGGGTCCATGGAAACGCGTGTCAGACTTTTCTTATTTTAGCTCACCTTTGTCCTTTAGATAGTATTTGCGTACCGGGACTATTGTATCTTTTTTAGAAATTTTCCATAGCAGTAATAACATGTGCTCTACTGGGCCCCTGTGATTTTGCTAACATCTTCTTGAAGTTCGGGTGGAATACTACGTGCCGTCGACGACTCAGCTTCAGTCCTTACTGGACGTTACCTTCTATTCCACAAGCCCACGCCTACCTAAAGACCAGAGATTGCTCTTCAACTAACAATGCCAGGGAATCTCTTGTGGTAGCTTCGACGTGAGAATGCTCAATACGACATATTTGTGGTCGCTTTTCTAGAATTGCTGCTTCGTGAAAGAAGACGACCGCATCTCAGTCCCTCTTGTTCCGAACTATGATTGTACCGGAACACATTATGTGAACATGGTGGTGGTTTATTCAAGTGGGGCATAGCAGCACTGTCTGCGCTGAAAAGTTTCTAACTTGCAGGGTTTCAGTATTCAGCAATCTTAAAAATACGGCGCGTACTGTTCCCAAACGCCTCAAGGAATCGTCAACAAACTATAGGAGCCCAGCTGGGTCGAAACTGGAGCCATGGCTAATGTGAAAATGAATACCAGGGCCCTGGGACAAAAGTAAACAAGGGACAGGGTGGGTTTTTACTCAGTATAAGTCTGACACTATCTCAACAACATAAAAAAAGCTCTTAAACTTTCGAATACCGTAACTACAATATGTGTGCAAACGCTCGGGGCTCAAGAGTTCAAAAAAAAAGCTGCAATTTTCCAAAATATTATTATTAAAAACCAAAAAGACTTTTCAAAAACTCGCACATTCTCCATACACGAAACCAAATAAGTAAACAAAGAGTTATCGTTCCCGGCGGTCAGCGGGTACATTTTTATTTTTGACAAGTGCCATTGATACTTGCCATTGTTCTGATCGACACAGCTCCTGCTTGTTACCTTCCGATGTGGCGTAACGATGCGGGTACTTTTAACTGGTATGCTTTAAGGGTTTAACGGGTAATAAATGAGCTACCTGATATTCTTGGAGAATTTTTGCTTGTTAAATTTACTTTTCTTGAATATGTAGCAGTAGATAGGATTGCAGCTTTTTGTGGTAAATAAAAATCATATAATGACAATCGGTGAAGGAAAACATCGTGAGGAAACCGGCATGTCCTAGAACCAAAAATTCGAAGACATGTGACATCCACCAACCCGCACTGGGCCCGCGTGGTGGATTACGGCCCATTCCCTCTCTTAGAGAGGAGGCCTGTGTCCCTGCAGTGGGAACATTAAAAAGGCTGATGATGATGATGATGATGATGATAATGACATCTCGCGCTTTCAGCAGTTCGGGAGATAGTGTCAGACTTTTACTGACTAAAAAACCCACCCCATTCCTTCTTAGCTGGACCTTCTTTTCAGAAACTGGTACAAGGCATCAGTAGGCTTCGGCTCTGCTGGGCCCTTACGGTTTCCTGACAACTCCTTGAGATGTGCGGGAACAGAACGCGTATCGACAACTTGGGCTTAGTACGAACGGTTACCAGGTGGTTAGATGGTGAGCTACCCATTGCTTGCCGTCTTTAATACCGTGCCTACGAAGATAAGACTGTAGCTAAAACAGTGGATCTTGCAGGATGGTTCAAAAAAATTCAAGGCGTCTCTAACAAATGGAACTTCTTTGCATTCCGTCTAAAAGAAGGAACCTTCAGGAGTGAATATTTGATATTAACAAAAACAGAAATAAAAAGTTAATGCCTTCTGCTTGACCTTGACCTCTATCAAACTCCAATAAAAAATAATGGGATCTAATAAGAAAAAAGATAAAAACAACATTTTAGTATACAAAAATATTTGAGTGGTTTTAAATGTCCATAATGTTGAAATAAGAAACAGAATACATTGCTTATTTAGACTATCGTCTTATCAACAAGCCAGCAGTAATAGTAAAATATTAGAAGCTTCATTATAGATGCCGTTTATAAATTTAAATAATTTAATTACAAGGAGCATATTGCATGTGGTGTTTGCCTGTATACAGTTAAATTTAAGACAGCATTATTTATAACTTCCTATTTATACAACATATGTAATAACTGTTGGTGATTCTCAAATCTTTTTTTGTTTTTTTGTTTGTAGGGGGTAATCACTGGAACTACTGGTCCGACTGGAAAAATTTTAGCAATAATAGAAAGCTGCTTTACTCCTGAATGACATAGGCTATATTTTATGTACGCGGGCGAAGCCGCTGACAAAAGCTAGTAATATATAATTGAACATTTTCTTTCTGATGGGTCTCTTAAAAAAGCCTGATGCATTACTTTAGTGAACTGGATGAGAGCATCCAA
The DNA here is from genome assembly GCA_029852875.1 of Mythimna loreyi. NCBI lineage: Eukaryota > Metazoa > Arthropoda > Insecta > Lepidoptera > Noctuidae > Mythimna > Mythimna loreyi. Next base: position 17,505,580 of record CM056796.1, on the reverse strand, counting down.
TTCACTATTCGGCCTTTGTCAATACTAAATGTTCTTTAACCAAAAAGTATATCTTACAAAAATCTCAATTTAATCAACCTCCTTTCTTGATCTTCCGACTTTCCCTCCAACTTATTCAAAAATTTAAAACGATAAGTAGTTCTTCCAAAAACGTCAGACAATCAAAAATCCCTGCAGCATTACCGTGCGCTGGCGCAACCGAATACGTTTTCGATTCAATCGGAATAAATTTTGACGTGCTCGATTTTCGATATATTCCTTTGCTTTCTTATGCTTTTTGCTCTTTTCGAGCTAAAGGCGAGGACAATGCGGTTGGGGCGTAACGAATAACTTGATTTATAAGTACGCATGTTCGCCGCCGGCCTTGCTTTGGACACCGCTACTAATAATAAGTCTGCGGGTATGATATGCCTTATATGTGATTTTATAAATGTATGGTGGATTTGGTTGAAGTTGAAGGTGGATTTTATGTGGTTGGAATTAAGCGGTTTATTTGAAGATATTTCTTATAAGATTTACCAGAATAAACGTTGAGTTAGTTAAAAAACTTTGGCGAGCTTTCTTGACGAATCAAATTCCAATTCACCGCGGCAAAGGTAAACTTTAAAGTGAAAGAATTTTTTTTTTTATGAGGAAAAATTCTTTAGCGACGTTTGCAAAGACTTCTATATAATCTATCGTTCAATTAGAAGATATTTTTTATATCTTAAGATAGTTTATTTTAATGGTGTAAATTCGCAACAATAAGAGTACTCTATCACAAACGAATGACGAATTATGTCAACATACTAATAAAATTTATACAACTTAATTGTATTTAGTCTCTCTTGTAAAGTGTAAAATTACTGACATTTTGCAAATCGCATGTTACAAATAGTCAAAATTCTACAACCATTTGTATTTTATAAATATCTGTAAAATTATTTAATAAGATTCAATAATTTTTTTTCGGAATCAAAATCCAGTCCATCGTCTTGCTCAGCAAAAACCAACTCATTACAACAAATCTGGTTCCAGTAAATACCTTCCATAAATTTAATCCACCAAGCGAAACATCTACCATCTAGTCCAGAGTAATACCATGATTTGTTCAGCACAATAATAGCCTGTAAGGGAGGCTTATGCATTTTGTAGGCGCAAATGCCAGTTCAATCGCTTTTATGGTATTCTGTGTTGTTCTTAAGGGGAATTATAGCGACTTAGTGCAGATTAATGCTAGCTTTAACTGCTGATTTGATGTGGGCTTCAGGTGATTTAGTTGCAGTGTTGTAGACAATGAAACTAACTTTGTTGAGTATTGAATGTCCGAATGATGGTGGATCGGCTTTCGATTTGTGATTTCTATTTTTATGTTTTATTCTTTGAAATGTGGTTATAGTTTCAGTAATTTATGTTTGACTAGCTTCAGCTAGCGTTTTTGCCCGTGTAAAAGGCCAATCCTTAGTATTGTGTATTGTTTTACAGTTTAGTTTTCTCATGCATGTGTATGCTTATCCAAATTAACATAGCATAAAAGTGTTAAAAAAAATACAGATATACAAAAAAGCTTTTGCCTATGCATTCATATTTTTGCTTGTATAATATTGTTTGATTCTAGAAATTCGTGAATATGCTGGTTATTAGTATGTTCTTTGTCAACTTTTTTTTTATTGGTTAGGAAGTTGCTTTAAAGTAACTCTTACGACTTTTTTGACACACTAATACTTTACGGTATAACTTCCATTCAAGATGGGTTTATGCCTCATCATTATTTACTAGCAGTAATGCCTATTTCTTCTCTTATGTGAGCAAAAGATTTTCATTTTACTTTTTTTAATGATACAGATTAGTTCTTCACTGTGATCCCGCCCGATTTTAAGCAGTGATGATGCAATTATTGATGGTGAGCTGTACTAGTTTATTAAAAATCTACTCTACCTTTGCAGCCAAATGTTTTCCAGTCCTTCAATGTACAAGATTTTTTAATAATTGAATTCAATAGCTCGACTAACTCTGCTTTAAACCATTACCATAATTTATCCTGCCTAACAACACTCAAAGAAAATTTCTAGCCAATCATAATACGTCCTTATTTCCATCTTTGTCAGCAGCATCGGCTTCTCTTATACATTCGCGTTGCAAAATTGGTAGTCAGTGAGTGTTGAATACAGAAGGTGGCATTATAAATTTAAAACAAGGCCCTCGTTAAAATATCGAGTTTTGTCCCTTTGTTTGTTTGTCTGTGCGTGGGGTGACGTCAGAGATGATCGTGGATGGTTTCTGTTTTGTATCTTCAAGGACTTTCGAAGTGGGTGAGATTATCATAATTCTTAAACTGTGAAGACAGGTAAAGAGTTTCTTGTGGAGTTGTTAATATTAATTCTTAATTCAACATAATGCCTGCAAAATGTTGCAGGTTCTATTTGACTTCGACAAATTATAAAATGTACTGAAATTAGAGGTTAATGCTAGTTATGCTTTTTTTATGGTCATCAAATTAGCAAATTTTTTTTTTTCTAACATAAAAGATCTGCAACACTTATGATATTTTCCGTCTCACCACAGCCCGTGGTGTCTTCGTACAGCTGAGAGCTTAGCTATCACAAAAGTTATGATGGATTGGAATGCTCACGCAAAAGTGAAGCGTAGTCGTTCTTAACAAACCTGAGACGCATCATGCTTGCAAGTTACTTAAAATAGCAGAGAATGTAAACTTCACATATTTATTATTCGATTTCAAACTCAGGAGATCAATTCAAACCACTAGCCAGGCGCACTACTTTGTGTATTTTATTTCATCACCACTGCTCTTAAAACGGTGAAGAAAACATTGTGAGGAAACCGGCATGTCCTAGAACCAAAAATTCGAAGACATTAGACATCCACCTATTGGCACCCATCTCCTAGATAAGAGAGGAGGCTTGTGTCCTAACAGTGAGAACATTAAAAAGGCCGATAATGATGATCAGTTCAAAATGCTGTAATCATATCTGTTGCTTGGACCACTCAAAATAAAAGAAAATCAATTGTACTCTAACATAATATATACCAAAATATTTACAAAATCAAGAACATATTCACGCCTTTTATCCCTTGCAGTATCAACAGAACCGTTTTGTTAAGTAAATCAACTCTTTGCGGTATATACGAAGAGTTGTTTGTATAAAACATGCTTTTTATGACGACAATAAGGCACTTAGCCGTTATAGGTTGTCAAATATTTTACTTGTATTTGTGAATACTTTGGATTTATTTAATCAATTTATTTTGTGATAACTTGTCTGTGGTGGTCATGGGAATTAATAACAGTAGGTATTGCTATGTATTTATTGACTTTATTTTTCTATGGATAGACTGGCGTTTATCCTTTCATCTCAAGAGGTGGTAAGCGATGGTGTGATCGACGATGGAACATGTTTACCTAGAAGTAGCCTATGAAGTTTGAATCGATAGCCTAATGTATACGTAAAATAATTAATCTATTGTGTCACATTTTTTGTTATCGAACTGCTTCAAAACGGTCAAACCAATTTTTATCTCTTATTCTCTTCTCATGTACACAGTAATTAGTAAATTCTTGTACAAAGGCGAACTTAACTCAACAATGAGTTTTCTGCCAGCAAACCTTTGAATAACAGAGAGAAAACGATCGAGGGTAGAATCAATTTTTTCTCCTATTTTTTAATCAATAATTAATTTGTAAGGCAAGTAAGGACAACGTTTGTTGTATTAGCTGGTTGTTTTATAAATTAAACATGTGTAGAGTTGTTGATCATGTTCATAACATCTTTTGGCGGAATGTGTCAAATACCAGTCGGTTACAGAGAGCTACGGACAAAATTACAAAAGATTTTTAAAATTGATAAACGTTTTTTTTTTTAATTTTCGCTCACTCTAGAAGTGATGCTACTAAATTACATTTGATGGTTTGACATAGCAATGTGTGGGAAACTTAAGCTTAGTAAAAAAATAAATAATCAGTTATTGTTAATGTGGTTAGGTTCATGACGGGGGCGTGATGCTCTATGAGATATAATCCCTTAAAATTAAGGTTAAAAAAACATTTTATAACTATTTCACAATTATACAGTATCTTTTACTAATGCATAAAAGTTCATTAACAAAATGATATGTAAAGTAAATGCATTTATAGATACTAAAACAAATTCAGAACCAACATTTTCGAATCATTAAGTAGGTACTCAAACCCACATCTCAACTCCGTGAATCAGAGTCAGAGTTGTTGCAAAATCAGAATGGTACCGATTACTTCCCACATAAGTTCGTAATTAAGATATTGATGACGAGATGATTATGTGTGCCCATTGAATCCAGTTAAAGGTCACAGACCTTACTCAGCTTTTATTTTAGCGGATACGGCTGCGATCTGCGTTTTGGTACGGTTGGCATATTATAAGACGTACTGAGATTAACTGAGGTGGCCGAGCGAGCAGTGGTGGCCGAGTGGTAACGGCCCCGACTTACGAGTCGTAGGTCGCGGGTTCAAACCCAGCCAGGCGCATTACTTTGTGTAATTTATTTCATCACCACTGCTCTCAAAACGGTGAAGGAAAACATCGTGAGGAAACCGGCATGTCCTAGAACCAAAAATTCGAAGACATGTGACATCCACCAATCCACACTGGGCCCGCGTGGTGGATTATGGCCCATTCCCTCTCCTAGAGAGAGGAGGCCTGTGTCCCTGCAGTGGGAACATAAAAAAAGGCTGATGATGATGATGATGACTGAGATTAACTGGAGAAGACAGTTTTATTTTAAATTTTGATACCTGATTTATGTAGATTTAAATATGTTAAGGATGACTGAGACTGTTACCACAACACAGGTTGATTGATAAATCGATTATTTATTAATCGACCAACAACATCAATGAAAACACAATCATGTAAATGATTCGGTGGCTATGGAACGATGATATTCGTATTATCAGCATTTCAACTTCAACTGTTTGACATACGCCTACACCAAGAATCGCGACAACGACTAGTCTTGTGTGTCTCATATCCATCGGATTCCCACGACCCTTACCGGGATTTGCGTCGCCTTGTGGGAGCTTTACCAAAGCTATTTTTTTTTTACTGGATATAAACTAATGCTTGACTGCGATCCCACCTTATGGTAACCAGTGATGCAATCATTGATGGTGAGGCGCACTAGTTTATTTTCAAGTACGCAGGCGTTACTTCACCACCTTCAAACCGCATCCCTCCAGTATCTTAAGTTTGCATTTTTTTGGGCTATATCAGTAACATTGGTGTTCTTTGCACCAGTACAATTAGTTGATTGGGGACTAAATCAGAATGGATTGGAGGTTATTTCCATCAGTACAAATAGTTGATTGGGGACTAGATCGGAATGGATTGGAGGTATATGCAAGTTTACTTGCTAATATATAAACTCAGGAGCGACTGCTAGTATAGATAAACGTGTTTTCGTTTTTCAAAGTAAGAATTAAAGAATATACTCTGATCTGTTTTTCAAACCCTACCTACGCGGTGGCCAAAGAGAGGGTATAATACGAACCGGTCCTGGCCCACCAGTGCGTGCCGAACACATGCTTATCCCTACAGTCCTTACATACTTAACATAAAGGTATTTTAACACTTTATTTACATCACGATATGGCTGAGAATGAAGTGATGCACATTGCTGATTTTTGTTTGGTTATAGTGCAGTTTAGAATTATTGACTACGATATATGTTTGGTTTGACTTTTTGATTTCGGTGTTACGTGATAGTAAGCGATGAATCCGGCTTACCTTGAAGACTACTCTCAATAATTTTTATTGCTTTGCCTTATTATTTGTGCAAATGAAAATCTATTTTTGTTGCTTGGTTCATAATAGATATACTGAAACACTTTTATCAGTATTTATGTACTTCTTTAGAGAGTTAAAACTAATACAAGATAAAGTTGCCTGTAAGAGATTACCTTGTCCATTAAGACCGCCTATTGTAATTTTTTTATAAATGTTTTTCCTGTTTAATGTGTAATATTTTAATAATAAATTCTGCAGTCTAATTTGTATAAACCTTTTATTAGCTTCAGATCACCAAACTATCTGCTTTTTGTTAGGTTGCTAAGAAGGATAAGAAAAAGCATATTTAGAAAAATATCGAATGATAGTGTATGTGTATAACATTGTTAGAAAGATGTTTGGAGGTCAGAAGGTAGAACACATCGTAATACTATGTAATAATATAGGAACCGGGAGTACACACGTACTCACTGGTAACTAATAGCCTTTAACAGCCTTTTTGATCGCGTTTCATCGTCTTTCTCAATCGCATCATCATTAACATAATTTCGGCCGAAAGACGTCTACTGTGCTGGCCACTTACATAAGCCATTACTTAAAAGTCTCGCCCTATGGAACGATCCTGTGCGTCTAACATAAATCAGATCCTCATAAACCCCACCAGATCATGGGTCGTGGGCTTGCGGACGGCAAGCAATGGGTAGCTCGCCGTCCGGTCGTCTGGTAACATTACGGACTGAGCCAAGTCGTCAACGGTACTTTCTGTTCCCGCGCGCCTCAAAGAGTTGTCAGCAAACCGTAGGGACTCCGCAAAAGGGTTGAAGCCTACTAGAGCGGTCTCTTTCTGAAAGGAAGGCTTGGCCCCGGTGCGTAAGGCAAAGAAGGAACGGGGTGGAGTGTTTAGTCAGTAATAGTTTGACTGTTTCCCGCTCCACATACGAGGGAGATTCGTCATAGGATGATTTTGGCCACCTTAAAAAAAAAACCAGATCATCGGTCTGCGATCATCAAGAATGTAAAAAAATGGTTTTTACAAGTTTTCTTTAGTAGGATTAAATAATTTTTAAGGTAAATAAAAAAAAAAAATGTCCCGTTACACATTCAGCAAAAACCCGGCGTCACCCAACACGAAAAAAAAAATGTTTGATTAAACGAAACCCTCATACAATGGGGTGATATTTCCAACACCCACATACAAATAAGAAAGAAACAAAAACTTGCGAATTCTTACAAAGTTAATGTTATAAACAAACATGTTCTTTACAACACTAATTAACACTTCTTTGATAAATACTTTGTGTTTTGTTGTCCTTTTCTTATTGTTGTTTTGTTTTTTTCTTTTGTTTTTTTTTTCACGGAATCGTGGATGTGAAGTAAAGTTTGATTCATTTGTGTTTCAATGTTAAGAGTAATGCTGCGTTGTTTATTTTTGTATTCAATATCATTACACAGTATAAAATGAAGTTACCGCGTACATCGAGGGATTGGAACAGTTTGCCGACTGCAGTCTTTCCGTCCGAATATAATTTGGGTGTCTTCAAGGCTAGAGTGAATAGGCTCTTAATAAACTAGTGCGCCTTACCATCAACGATTGCATCACTGCTTACCATCAGGTGGGATCACAGTCAAGCACTAGTTTATTGCAAGTAAAAAAAAAAGTTGTTTTCTGTCCCGATGTATGGTTACAGTTTTAAAACTTGGAATCGGATTTTGATGCGGTTTTTTTAAATCGATGGAGGGATTCAAAAGGAAGTTTTAAATGTTTAATACATGCATAATATATTTAATATCACTATTGCACCCGTGCGACGCCGGGGCGGGTCCCTAGTAATGAATATGAAGGAAATGATAAGTAGATAATTGAAGCAGATAATAAACTTTAATAAAAGTGAGAAAAGGGCAAGAATACGTTTTTTTTTACTTGTCTTTCTCTCTGGAAGTGGATATCGTCCAAGTTGTCGATTTCTCCTTGCTAGCTGGCCATCTTTTCATCATTGGAAGATTTTAACTTACAATAAAAAAAAATCGTCCTGTATATATCCGGAACGAGTCGCAAGTCGATGACGGCATGTTCTGTTCCCGCGTGCCTCAAGGAGTTATCAGCAAATGTAGAGGCCCATGCTACTAAGGCTATGGACCAGTTGCTGCTAAAAAGGTTCTTCCCCGGTAAAGACAAAGAAAGAATGGGGTGGGTCGTTTAGTCAGTAAGAGTCTGAGACTATTTTTCGCTCAACATTGAATGATTTTCCCACCATAAAAAAGTGCATTTGTACTGGAACTAAAATTAAGTTAGTCAAGTGCTGCTTATGGCGAAAGGAGTGTCCGATTTCTCAAGACTATATTTTAGTCCACCTCCAGTGGTTTTTTACGACTTAAAATCGTAGTAACTCTTTCAAGCTATACGCTATCCATAATTAACGAGGTACTAAACAACAGCCTACAAAATACAACAAGCTACTGCACATAATTGTAATTTTCATAATAGTGTTACGAACGTGAGTAATCAAATGCCGGTTTACTATGAGAGAGATTTATTTTCCACAAACAAAACACAAATTTAGTCCAATCGTCAATAAACCACTTCGTAATGCACTCTAGAGATCCGTAGAAATATCGCTTAGGTCGTCGTATGGATGAAACAGTCTTCACTTGACTTGGGTAGTTCGCTCTTGATCGCTGTCGAAATCAAACTGACTCCCGTCCGGCCAGCGAACACGTATTTATACTCAGAGCCAAGAAAATTCTAGATACCGAAGGTTCGAGGCCACACCAGAACAAAAGAAACCGTTTCCGCGAAGCAATAAATTATTCTTATTACCAACCGGTAGGTAACTACTCGACCCCACGACTCATACGAATTTCGACTCTATAGTAAAAGACTGAAGGTACAAATTCCTTTACCAAGTTACTTAAGTACCTACAAAAGTTCTCAGAATTATTAAGTACCTACTTATACGTGTCGGATTTTTCTAGAATTTGCTAGGCCCTGGTACGTACTTCTATTCTGGAGGTTTCGACTAGCAATGCGTTTTAATTATTCGGTGATACTTTCAGCTTTGTCGAAGAAACGACGTGTTCTATTTTTACGGCGTAACAGTGCCCCCCTCTTAGTCATGCTCGTCCCGAGCATTATTAGATCCACGGTACGGCGCCAGTCTATCCAAGTGGACTACCTTAGGCTTCCCTCTTAGTCCTTTCTTGATGCGATAGGTCACGTCGTTAATCCTTTTCATCACGGTGTAAGGTCCCTCCCATCGAGCTTGAAGTTTCGGCGACTTCCCTTTTCGCCGGAGCGGGTTGTGGAGCCAGACTAGTGCACCTTCTTCAAATCCCTTGGTGTTGGCATTACGGTCGTACCTAGTTTTCATTTTGGAGCTGGTGTTCATGCTATTCTCACGTACTCGTTTATGCACTTCGTCCAATTGATCTTGAAGGTCACTGACATAGTCCGTAACTGGCTTGGTCTTGTCAGGTGGCACGCCAGTTATAGCATCGACTGGAAGTCTCATCTCTCTGCCGAAATTCACTCTTGCTGGAGTATATCCCGTGCTATCGTGCACTGCCGATCGATAAGACATCAGAAATAGTGGAATATACCGGTCCCAGTCCTTCTGATGGTCATCGACAACCTTAGCCAGGTGATTCTCCAGGGTCTGGTTAAATCTTTCCACCATTCCGTCCGACTGTGGATGCGCAGGTGTTGTGCGTGTTTTGTAAATCCCCAGAAGGGTACACATCTCCTGGAACAGCGCAGATTCAAAGTTACGGCCTTGATCGGAATGGATCTCCAAAGGTGCGCCATATCGGCACACTACTTCTTCGACCACCTTCTTCGCCACTGTCGTCGCTTCCTGATTGGGAATGGCAAAGACTTCTGGCCATTTTGTGAAATAGTCCTGGATCACCACTATGTATTTGTTTCCATCATTTGTAATTGGAAATGGTCCAGCAACGTCGATGGCAATGCGTTCCCATGGGGCTCCCACATTGTACAGCTGAAGCTTGCCCCTGCTTCTAGTCTGTGGTCCTTTCACAGATGCACACGCTGTACATTTCCGACACCATTGCTCTATGTCCTCTCTACAATTGAGCCAGTAATACCGCTGTCTCACTTTCAGTAGAGTCTTCTTGATCCCCAGATGTCCACCAGAAGCACCATCGTGTATTTCCTGTAGCAGGGGGACCACTTCACTTCGTGGTACTATCACTTGTGTGGTCACCTCCTTGCCATCGTTCGATTCCCATTTCCTACAGAGCACATCATTCTCCAGGACTAAACTGTCCCACTGCGCCCAGTAGCTCTTTGTGACGGGACTAAGTGACGATACTTCACTCCACTGGGGCCTAGCTCCACTACGCAACCAGTCCAGTACCGGTCGAATATCGTCATCTTCTTCCTGGGATCTCTTGAAGTTGCCTTCAGTTCTAATCAAGTTCACGTGTTCTCTGGCTTCGTTTTGCTGGCAATGTCTGCAGTCTTCATCACACGGACGTCGCGACAGGGCATCAGCATTGTTATGCCCTTTTCCACTCCGATGTTCCGTCACGAAATTGAACTCCTGCAGCTGCTCGAGCCATCTTGCAACTTGACCCTCCGGGTTTTTAAACTGTAGCAGCCATTTCAGTGCAGCGTGGTCGGTCCTTAACGTGAACTGCCTTCCTATGAGGTACTTATGGAAGTGCTGCAAGGTTTTTACTACAGCCAGCAGTTCTCGTCGAGTAACACAGTAGTTCCTCTCGGGCTTTGAAAGTGCCTTACTGAAGTAAGCGATCACGATCTGTCGGTCATCTTGCACCTGTGACAATACGCCACCAATTCCCGTATTGCTGGCATCTGTGTCAACGACAAATCTTCCATCTCTGCTCGGATACCCCAGTATAGGTGCTTCACATAGCCGCTGCTTCAGCTCGTTGAACGCTGACTCACAGTTGTTGTCCCAGATAAATTCTCTTTTATCCTCAGTCAGTTGATGTAGAGGTTTTGCAATGTCAGAAAAACTCATAACAAACCTTCTGTAGTATGTGCATAGCCCTAGAAATGCACGTACTTCTGTTTTATTCTTTGGAACTGGCCACTGTTGCACAGCCTTTATCTTCTCAGGGTCGGTTCTTACTCCATCAGCGGAAATCACATGTCCTAGGTAGCTGACCTCCTTCTTGAACAGGGCACACTTCTTTGGGCTTAGTTTTAGGTTAGCCCCTCGTATTCTGGTGAACACTTTTTCCATGTTCCTTAGGTTTTCCTTAAAAGTGCGGCCCATTATAATGACGTCATCCAAATATACTAGACAGACGTCACCAAGAAGACCAACCATGACTCGTTCCATGAGGCGTTCAAAGGTTGCTGGAGCATTGCACAACCCAAAAGGCATAACGTTAAATTGCCACAGGCCATTGCCAATGCCCGTACTGAACGCTGTCTTTTCTTTATCCTTCTCGCTGATTTCCACTTGCCAGTAGCCACTTTTCAAATCAATGGTTGAAAACCACCTCATACCACTGAGCATATCCAGCGTATCGTCGATCCTCGGCAAGGGGTAACTGTCCTTCTTCGTGACATTATTCAGCATTCTGTAGTCGACACAGAATCTTGTACTGCCGTCCTTTTTCTTTACAAGAACGACAGGAGAAGACCATGGGCTCGTAGAAGGTTCAATTATTCCACTATCAGCCATGTCCTTTACCATTTCTGCCACTTCAGTTTCTTTAGCCCAGGGTATGCGGCGCGGTCTCTGTTTAATTGGTCTAGCATCACCTGTGTCTATTTCATGCTTGACAAGACCTGTTCTTCCGCAGTCCTTTCCCGTTGCAAAAATATCCTGAAACCGTAGCAGAAATTCCCTGGCTTGCTGTAGTTCTGAGGTCGATAAATTCTTCTTAGAACTTTCCAGAAGTTGCTGGATGTGATCAGGTTCATCTCTCGTTGAGTCCTGCTTCACTGGAGATGTGTTGATTTGGCGGAGATACTTCACTTCTTCACATCTCCCAACAACACTGTTTTTCTTCAAGTGGACCTCCTTTTTCCCAAGATTTACAATTCGCACTTTAGATTTCCCTTTCGTCATTACCAATGTCCTCGCAGTGATGAGTTCCGGATGCCGGCCAGTATCCTCAACTATTACGCATCTTTGTTGCCTGATTTTCTTAGGAAATTTTACTTCAACTAAAGTTTCTGTTCTCGGAGCCAATGTAGTATCTTTCACACAATAGAGGTTACATGTGTTGACTCCTCGCAGGAACACTTCTTGGTCTGGGAACTTCAATACTCCCCTATCAATATCTAAAACACATCGGTACTTCTGCAAGAAGTCCAGACCCAGAATGCAATCATCGGTAATATTCGCAATCAAAACAGAATGGGTGTACACTTGATCACCGATTTTTAACTCTATATCTGTATCACCGAGGACGGAGACTGGCTGGCCGGTTGCTGTCTGAAGTCGGCAGGATGGAGACTTTCTTTGCCACAAGATCGTGCGTTTCAGCAACTCAGGTCTTATAATAGTCCGTGACGCCCCGGTGTCAACGGTGAAATTGCAAGTACGTTCATTCAGTGTTCCTTCGATGGTCAAACTATTTCCGGTGTGGACTTGATTGATAGTGATGACTGGGGCCTTTACTTGACCAACCGGCACGCACCCCGCGGCCCTAGCGACATTAAGTTTTATCGTCTTCTCGTTAACTTGGGTTGCGGAGTCCACACTTGCCCTCTTCCTCTTGGGACAATCAGTACGAATGTGCCCTTTTTCTCTGCACTCGTAACACGTCGGAATATAGCGGGACGTTGCCGAAGAAGAAACCACCCCTTCTCGGTTACGCGGTTGCACTGAAGGCGAAACCACTACTTCTCGAACTCTGTGCGTGCGTGAATCCTGGCGTACGGCTTCTACTTCCAAAGCGTGAGCCATTGCACTTTTCAGAGTTTGGTGGTGTCCGAGTCGCACCGTAGCTCTCACATCTGTGTCCCGTAGTCCGTCGATGAATGCTTGCACCAGATTAACTTCCACAATCTCCGGTGTCATCGACCTATATGCACGCCGCACCAACCGTTCAATCTCGACTCCCCACTGCTGGAGGCTCTCGTTAGGCCTCTGCGTTCTGTCGCGAAGTTGCGCGCGAAACACGTGCTCGAGGTGCTTGTCGCCATAGCGGGTGTCTAACCCTTCCATTAGACGCTCCAAGGTCCTACCGTCCGAAGGAAGGTTCTCTAGGACCAGTAGGGCGTCCCCACGTAGAGCTAAGGTTAACGCCGCGAAAGACTGCTCATCATCCCAGCGGTTTGTTTTCACCAACGTTTCGAATTGGTATTTGAAGGCAGTCCATGACGACGTGCCGTCAAAACGTGGCACATCAAACTTTGCGGCCGACGTACAGTGGGTGTGCGATGATGAACCAACGGCAACGGGTTCGCGTGCTTGGAGCTTGACGATTTTTTGATTCATGTCGTCAAATCTCATTTCCAAACTATCGGTTCGGGCGGATACCTCCTTGACCTCTAAGGTGAGGTTCTTTACTTTCTCGCCCAACGTGACGAGACCGTGATCGATTTTCTCGAGGATAAGGTTCTGCTTAGCCTCTTGATCGCGGCGAGCTTCTTCCTGGTTAGCCGCGATTAGGTCCTGGAGCTGGCGCTGGTTAGCTTCCTGTTCGCGGCGAGCGGCTTCCTGTTCGCGGCGAGCGGCTTCCTGTTCGCGGCGAGCGGCTTCCATACTAGCTTGCATGGCGGCCAACACTGCAGCTAGGTTAATTTCCGAGGAAGGTCCTGTCGGCGCCTCAGCAGCTGCTGTTGCTCCCATACTGTCCTGATTTTCTTCCTCCAGACGGTGGCGCGCAGCATCCATCTCCGTTTGTCTCCTTGTTCGTGGTCGTTGTTCGTCGTCTCTCTGTAGTAATGGCATCTCACTTCTGACACCAGTTGTTACGAACGTGAGTAATCAAATGCCGGTTTACTATGAGAGAGATTTATTTTCCACAAACAAAACACAAATTTAGTCCAATCGTCAATAAACCACTTCGTAATGCACTCTAGAGATCCGTAGAAATATCGCTTAGGTCGTCGTATGGATGAAACAGTCTTCACTTGACTTGGGTAGTTCGCTCTTGATCGCTGTCGAAATCAAACTGACTCCCGTCCGGCCAGCGAACACGTATTTATACTCAGAGCCAAGAAAATTCTAGATACCGAAGGTTCGAGGCCACACCAGAACAAAAGAAACCGTTTCCGCGAAGCAATAAATTATTCTTATTACCAACCGGTAGGTAACTACTCGACCCCACGACTCATACGAATTTCGACTCTATAGTAAAAGACTGAAGGTACAAATTCCTTTACCAAGTTACTTAAGTACCTACAAAAGTTCTCAGAATTATTAAGTACCTACTTATACGTGTCGGATTTTTCTAGAATTTGCTAGGCCCTGGTACGTACTTCTATTCTGGAGGTTTCGACTAGCAATGCGTTTTAATTATTCGGTGATACTTTCAGCTTTGTCGAAGAAACGACGTGTTCTATTTTTACGGCGTAACAATAGCTTAACTATAAGCCAACATACGAGTACATGGTGCTTATTCAAATATAAATCGTGGTACGTAACAGAGACTGTTGGTTACGCCGTTGGTGGCTAACGTGTGTGTACCCCCCGGAAGTATTTATGCGTAAGGCTGTGGGCACTTGGGTTTAGTTGGCTGTTAAAATGCAATATTTGCCAATACTTAGGAGCAGTTAAGCTTAAGTAGGGAACTAGACTTTATCTGGGTGTTGAGGGAAAAAAGTAATTTTTCATTACTCATACTCTGAAAGTAGGTGTAAAGTTGCCTGCGGACAGGGTTGGAAGAAGTACTTTTACTCCCTAGGGAGTTTTACTTTACAACTGACAGTTGTTTTTTTAATATTTAGACAGCAAATATTTAAAAAAAAAACTAGTTCTATTTTGACATTTCTATTGAACCGTGACCCGAAACTTTATACTGAATTAAAATGACATTGAGATAGAAATAATTTAAGAATACTTTTTTTAATGACTTTATTTTAATTTACTTTCAATTATTTCATTAAAACTAATATATTTTTGAGAAAAATGTTGACCAGACCCATTTTTACAATGACAAAATGAAAAATATTGACTGAAAAGCCAGGGAGCCGAACACTGAAAAAAAGAATTGGCGGGTAAATGGTAGACTCTCTATAATCTGTGGCCGATTTGATCTTCCTTTTTTTTTCGAAGTGTATAGTTTTGTTTACATTTTGCTAAATCTCTGTTCACACGATAAGTTCATCAGCTTCAGTTATAAATTTAACGCAAGATTCTTAAGAGGAGAAAACCGCTTACCGCCTAAATCAAAAGAAATATACCTACCTAAAAACATACCTTTGACGACGACTCAGGCCTTTGACGACGACTCAGGTTTTTATTATTTTTATTTTCCTCGTATTCGTAATGAAAAGCACAGTGTTTACCTCGGGTTCAAGAGTTATTTAGTCCCTCGAACTATTAGCGACCTCGCTCTCGCTCGGTCGCCAAGAAATTTCTCGGGACTAAATAACTTTCTTTCATCCCTCGTATAACAATGTACTATTGACAACTATATCTTTGATTTTTAAATTGCTTTTTTACATCTGTCAGTCATCACTGATGAGGAAAATCACGTTGTTGAAACTTCTACGGTCCGGAATAAGCATCGTTCATACCGGGTACATTGAAAGACTGGAACAATTTGCCTGCTGCAGACTTCTTATCTCACTGTCGTTAAGGTGTCATCAAGGCTAGAATGTATAAGCTCTTACTAAACTGATATGTCTCATTACATCACTGCTTACCACCCGGTGGAATTGTAGTCAAGCACTAGATTATATCGAATAAAACAAAATCACCACAGTAAAACACGGCTGATTCAAAAATTTTCATACATACTACTTAATATAAATATTGCTAAATGCGTATATTTATGGCAATTCCGGTTGAATTTTAATATCAAACATATTTATTAGTTGTTTAAGTACACAAAATGAATTCAAAATAACTAACAATAAATTTGCAAAACAGGCCACATGAAATAGAACAAAATAGTCTTATCAGCAAACCCCCAATACCAGTACAAATCCATACATCACATCACCCAAAGTGAATATATTAAAATCTATACATTCTCTCGAAACATGGCCAAGCCCTAACAAATATATTAAATCATTTATGTAAATGAGTCCTGTTAAAACTTGTGTAAGCGATTTAACACAATGCGAATGCAGTCGGGAACAAGAATTACGACTATTATGTCTGTGGTCATAACTCATAGTCTGGATGTTTCTTGTTACTTTGCATTATGTAATAGCTTTATTTGACGACTAAATGTAGTACTGTTGCTACCAGAAATCATCGAAAGGAGATTCGCGAGACACAAGGTATACAACGGTCGCGACAAATAAGTTCCTACTTTCCGCCGTGTCCTCGTGAAGACAATCGGCGGCGGCGATCTCTCGCGCCGGGCCTTCGTTCTGGGCATGGTTCGAAGGGAGAAGTAGCAAGCGGTCGATTCCTTCTGCGAAGTATGAATGCTAGCAGAGGAGCCGCACGTTTGAGTCAATCGCCTTCACACCCCTACTGCCGCAGGGATCCCGATTACGTTCGCTGGCTACCGTGGGTGCGGACCTGCGGAAAGTGAGCAATGGGTTAGTCACCCAGCCGTCCAGTAACCGTCCGGACCGGCCTCAAGTCGTCGAAGGCGCAGCATTGCGCCATGCTTTTTCGGGTCGGTGTGATTCTCGATATTGAATTTATTGCTGTCGTTCTTTGGCACACGAGTAAAAGCCCTGAAACAGCATATAGAATTTTTTTATCCTAGGATTGTATTTTCGACAGACCATTTTCTATTCTAAGGTGGGCGAAGCCTCTTGCAGCAGTTCTATATAAAAACCATCACCAGCCTCGAAACATTTCAGTTTCCAGCACATCTATCGTTATTTAAAACACTAGCTTCCCAATCAATGGCAAAACGTCGTTACCACCTCCCTTTGTGTTCACCCCAGCTCTAGAAAATCTATTTCGCGACACAGGCTAGATGTAATCGAATGTTGGCTAGATTTATATTGAACTGGATTCGAAACTAAGTGAAGTGTAAGTAGAAATAGGGTAGAGTTAATTTGGTTCAGGGATTTGGGATGGAGGGAACGCTGTAGTGGGATGTGGAGAGGACGTCTTGCAGGGGCGATCGACACTTGGCTTATGTGCAATAGTGGACGTTCTTCAGCTGAAATGATGATTTTGATGATGATATCTACTGTTGGAGATAAGCTTAACGCACAACAAACGATGATGTGCGTCTTACATTTATCAGATTTCCGGCGGCGGCGATATCTTGCGCTGGACCTTAGTAAAGGCCATGAGGAGGAGTGGCAGATGGTCGCCTCCTTCTGCGAAGCAGTAATGCTAGCAAAGGATTAGGCCAACCGCATAAGGCAACGAAGCTCACGCCCCAGACGCCACCGTAAGCGAGGGCTTGTGGACGGTGAACAAATAAATGTGAAATAGAGAGGCCCAACTGCAGGGGCAAAGCCTACTGGGGCCCTGGTCCGGTTTCTGAAAGGAAAGTCCGACCCTGGTATGAAAGCTTAGAAGAAATGGGGTGAGTCGTTTACTCAGTAAGAGTTTGACTCTGTTTGTTGGCGAGATTCTTCATTAGATATTTTTTTACACTATAAAAAAAAATCTATCAGGGTTTCTACGACCCTCACCTGATTATCGGTCCACCTTTCAAACTTTTCCTGGGAAATATTTCAAACAAAATTAAACGAATCGGTATATGTACATGGTTAGGTTTGGTGTAAATATTTATTTTAGTTAAGTCATTAAAATAAGTTATTTATAATAATAAATTACGTTTATACACTTTTTTCCCAACGAATCGGTTCATCCGTTCTCGAGTTTTAGCGACACTAACATTTATTTTTATATTATATATATATTAGAATATTTACTCTGCCAAAAAAGGCCCGTGTTTTAGAATATGAATCACTTCCATTGTCACACATGCAAATCAGTCTGTTCATACAGACAGACTTGAGTGTGTTCGTCAGTGGCTCTACCTACTCCGATTGTTATTAAGATATCCGCGGTAAGTGAATGGTCCTTCTGTATACTCATTTCGATTTCCGTTTTACTAATCACCTAATGGGTTTTAGAAGGGTTTTTTTTTTGTAGTAAAGCTCAGTGGCTATTTTAATTAATCGCACACTGATTTATAGTAGGTATTGTGATGTAAAACTGGTGTAGTTTTGTATATCAAGTACATCGAGAGACTGGAACAGTTTACCAGCTGCGGTCTTCACGTTCTATTATAATTTAAGTGTCTTTAAGGCTCTTAATAAACTAGTGCGCCTCACCATCAACGACTGCATCACTGCTTACCAACAAGTGAGATCGCATCAAGCACTGGTTTATATCAATTTAAAAAAAAAAAAACATGTGTCTACCTAACTTGACAATGTGTAGAAGCATTGAAAAGGAAAAATGGAGCCGAAAATATTATTTTAGTATTGAATAAAAGGAAAGCAAAGTTTGCTGAGAAAGCTGACAAATTATTAGAATGTTTGCTTTCTAATAAAAAACTAAGTATGTGACTATACCGTATCGAAAACAAAATTGTAACTAATGACACAAATTATGCCAAGTCTAAAGAAAAAAACCTAACAACTTATTATAGGTCTACAAACTTTTTCTTAAATTGGCAGAATAAATTTTACGGGATTGACTCAAAACTATTTCTTTTAAAGTTAGTCTAATTAATTGTAAATGAATATTAAACACAAGAATTCGACTAATTAACATTGAACGCCATTACTTATTGTAATTTGAGACATTTTTCCTACAAAAACAAAAAAAAGAGGCATAATCACACGTCTTCCTCGTATAAGTGACTTCATCATACAAAATGAGACTTTAACATCGCAGAAATAAGGTCGATATTCTGTTGATACATGCTCATTGGGAACAAAATTGTAAAAAGCATAAAGGTCCTTAATCACTGGAAACAAGATGTCTTAATTAAAAAACCTGAATCTTAACGAATGCATACGAATAAATTAAACTATTAAGTCTTAAATATCTTGTGACTGAGATATATGGCCCTTATATTTCACAGGTGACCTTAATTTGTTATTATAATGTGGTCAAATATTTAGTTTTTGAAGTGTCGTTATGTTGATAGAATATTTGTCTTAATTCGAAAAAGGAACGAAGTATTTACCCTAGTTAAAAAAAAAGTTAGATACCAAACTTTTTAATATTCTCTAAATATAAAAAAAAAACAGTATTTAAATGTATCAATGGAAAACTGACGCTTTTCGATATAGACATCGATCTGTTTATTACACACTAGCTTTTGCCCGCGGCTTCGCCCGCGTACATAAAATAGCCTATGTCACTCAGGAGTAAAGCAACTTTCTATTGTTGCTAAAATTTTTCCAATCGGACCAGTTAAGTAGTTCCAGAGATTACCTCCTACAAACAAAAATATAAAAAACAAAAAAACAAACTTTACCTCTTTATTATATTAGTGTAGATGTAGATAATAGACATTCTATGATGTATAACATTGCATGAAGCAATGCAAAATGCATGTGAACAGATACCTAGTGACATAGTCATGAGTCTTATTCACTAACTAGCCTTCTGCCAGAGGCTTCGCCCGCGTGAAAATAGGGTTTTCCACACAAACTTTAGACCCCCTTTACATCCATTTAGGAGCTGAATTTTAAAAAACCCTTTCTTAGTGTTCACTTACGTCATAAAAGGAAGCGTTGTGCAAAATTTCACGCTCCTAGGCCCAGTAATTTTGGCTGTGCGTTGATATGTCAGTCAGTCAGTTTCCTCTTTTATATACATAGATAACAAATTTAATTTAATTTATATTCACATATTAGACTGTAAGGTTTGTATCTCTGAGTCAAGATGCCTAATTATAATTTATTTAGAAAGATATTATCATTAAGTGCAAAATCATCAAAGAAATTTTCCCAATCACTTCTTTACATAGTATAAAAACAAAGTAGTTTACCGCTGTCCCTACGTATGGTTAGATCTTTAAAAGTAAGCAACGAATTTTGATGCGGTGTTTTTTAATAGATCGAGTGATTCAAGAGGAAGGTTTATGTATAAAATACATGCATAATATATTCAAAATCAGTACCCGTGCGAATCTGGGGCGGGTATTTTACTGTCTAAGATCTACCGTAATCTTTTAGTTGCTGTCCAAAGCTTCGACCATTATTATAAAGAATCCCATAACCCTGCAAGGCATTGGCCGTAGCCCCATCATTCTTGCTGACAGTTCGATTGCACATACAACACAACGCACTGGCGATCCAGACTTTACTGCACGGAGATTTACCTACTACTAACCATTCACAAGCATGCTCCCATTGTGGCTTAGAATCATCCTATGACTTCTACTGCCTGGGGCATTGCAGAGGGAAGATGTACTCATATAAGGACTTTCGGCGGTAGTGCCCCTCTTTGAGGCGTGGCTGGATAGAACTCGCGGCGTCCTCACCTTCCGCATGACGCAGGTCCTCACGTCTCAGGACAGGTTTCCTTAAATTGCTTTAGTTTTATCTTAATTATTCTTCGGCATTCGACTCCAGTTCTTAAAAACACAAAATTCAACTTTAAATACGAAACTAATTGCCATGAAACGTATCCATTTAAACTGCACTTAAAACAGAAATGAATCTGACAATACGCTAAAAACTTAAATGAAGACATCAAAGTCTCCAGTAGGTATACCAAGGCGTTTCCATTTTGACTCATTAAGATCATAAATGAAATTGCAGAAGGTTAATACTGCTTAAATATCTATGGCCGGTGTGGGTGCTGTCAATGCGAAAGCTACCGCAGGCCATGCGGTTCACACACCAGATGGTAAAGGCCATCCGTGTAGTGAAGGGATACTGCATGGTCTCACGCAAACCACCAGGAGGTGAGTTCCTTGCCGGCCTACTACCAAGGGAACCTACCTACTAACCTACTGCCAACAGTTTTTCAACGCATGCATGAATTGTGCATGCAGATTCAACGCCGCCGGGGCAAAGTTCCGCTGACACATCTCAATGCAAGTTAGGTCTGGGCACGTAATAACCTACTTTTAGTTTTTCCCTTTGAGGAGTGGCTGGAGAAACGTAATGGTGTGTTCACTATTTGCTTGACACAATGTGTCCGACGAGAACATGTCGTGTTCTCATAGGCCATGGTAAATACGGGAGGTTTCTGTACCAGATTGGTGTGGAAAAACCACCTGGGTGTCACCATGTGCAGACTGTTTGGAGGACACGATGGAGGTGTGGTAAGCGTTCATTAGATTTTACGAAGCATTATGCCCTTTTGAACTTTGATTTATAGTTTTTTTTTTTTGCCTTGCCCTTTCTGTCCCATTGTAAACTACCAACTGGAACCGTGCACTAACTTCTGACGTTTTATAAATGCCCTTGTGGCTTACATGTGCATTTATATGAAATAAAAATATTTAGAACGATTGATTGAATCAAGTATTTAAAATTTTGGCGTAGTGAACCTTTTGCAAACACCTTTAAATTGTCTCAAAGTTCAACTAAAATCGAACGCTTAATGTCCATTATCGACGAATTAAATTGTACCTCCCACGGGCTTATGCAAAAATTAAAGAAAAAAACTTCTCATTAGCATCGCTTCAGGACGCTTTTACGTCTTAATTTGAATTTTGAATCGGTTCAGAGCAAAAAGTTTGAGTATTTAATCAGGTGATACGCCGTGATGCTGGCAATGGGCAGAACCCGTTGAGTGCCAGATATTTTTCGTGTTTTTAATGGCCGTAATTTTCTTTTAAGTGAAGCGTTCTTTTTTTGAATTTTTGTCGTTGATTACGTTGTAATTAGAGGTGCGTTTTGCCGCGATTTCGGTTTGTGGTAAATTGAATTAATGTGACCTCAGATTGTTGATTTAACTTTATCATGAGTTTTAATATGAGACCGTGTGGTTTGAAATGAGTAAATTTAAAGTACCAATGCTTATTTTAAGACTTTTACCGTTACCGATGCCGCATTTATCTTTTATTACTTAAAAAAAATACTTACTATAGTTTCAATTTTATTAATACTTCGAAATAATGACTTTATTATTGCTAAATAAGGGTAAAATTAAAGCCATTTGTTTAGTGTTTTATAGGTTATATTTATTTTTAGGTATACTTGTTATATTATTTTACTTTTATTTAAAAGTAATCAATTACATCTTTATTTCTTTTTTATCAATATTACGCTGTTTTATCTACTATTCATGTTTTCTTTAATATTTTAATTGTAGACATGTGGCGAAACTATAAAATAAAAAAAAATAATTTACATACCTAATTAAAATAATGGTTGCCGAAATTATGATAACTGATATGAGATTATATTTATGTAGCCGTATCACCAATAATCTATTTTAAAAAGACACAATAGTTAAGTTTTGAAATAAAAGACTTTTTTATTATTATTTATTTACTATAATATTTTAACATTGTAACTACCCATGAAAGCAGACGACAAATTTATTTAAAAAAAAATCTTATCGAAATTTTTCGCTCAATCTCAATCTGAGAATAAAATCCAGTCCCTCAAAAACAGTAGCACAGGTACCTTCGCACAAAAAAGAGAAACACAGTACAGAGCACTTCAGTAAAACCAGTTGCACATTTATACGTATAATTAATTAACGATTCAGCTGTTAAGGCGGTGTCTGCCGGCTCGACTCACTCGAGATCGTATCACATCTTAAACCTGAAGTTTAACGGGTACCGGTGCCATTAGGGATATCAAAACACTGGTCTTTGCACGATGAAACCTTAAAGATGGTGAAACATGATCAATTTTAAGTGAAATGGTTTGAGGTACAGTCACAGAAAAAATAGATTCGTCAGTTTTTGTTTGTGTGGATAAGTTTTCTCCTTGAGCGCCGATTGTACACATGTATAGTTGTCGTTTTTTTCTACACATTTTTACGAAATTTATTTGGCCGTAAATATTGTTCTTTACATTTTATTTTTTTCTCAAAAAAATTCAGTGAAAGATTTTGTTTTAAGAAAGTGGGTCAATGCCCCCCATTGCTCGAGGGGTTGTTAATTTCAAACACTTCAACGGCTAAACGGATTTCCAGGAAATTTGGCACAATGGTGTTTCATATACTAGAATAGCGTATAGAATACATTTTATACTGAAAGTATGAGCCTAGATTCTTTCTTTCATCAAGTTAGGTTACATCCGCGTTGTATGTGGTTTAACTTAAGAAGATTGTTAACTACTGATTTGACGAAGGTATTAATCCCCAGGCCGTATTAGCAAAACGTCAATGATGTATTTTTACGTAATTATTATATTACTAGCCCGTGGTTTCCCATTGCAGGACAAAGGCGTACCTTCCGTTATTCCAATCCTTTTAGTCCATAGCCACTTCTGGTCAATCCTTAAAGAAGGAGTCCAAATCGTCATGCCATCTCCTTTTGGGCCTACGGCGTCGCCGGTTCCTGCTGTTCAGAATCCAGTCAGTGGTTGCTTTCGCCCAATTATCTTGCTTGTGACATACGGCAAATGTAACCTGCCCAGTTCCATTACTTTTTTTGGGCAAAAATTCATGAAACTTACTTAAGTGTCTAACCTGAGTGTGTATTGTCACCTTTAGGATTTAGCCGCATGTAACGGGTTCCCACAAAGGTTCGTGTTGAATTGATAACCCGAACATGACGCATGCACGCGATATGGGACAAGTTTATTCGTTTTATTTGGACTTACTTACAGTTAGTTATGTGCACCTTCGGAAAAAAAGTTTAAGTGATGAGCTATTAATTGAATTCTCAACACAACCTCAGCAAGTTCCGCATATCCACATACTAAATCTTTTACATCTTACTTGAAAATGTAAAAAAAAAATAGTATCAATGACGAATCCCACCCTTGGGCGGAGCGGGAAACAGAGTCAGACTCTTACTGACTGGAACAACCTATCCCGTTCCTACGTTGCCATACATACTAGGGCCAGGGCTTTCCTTTCAGACACCAACCACGAACCCTTGGCCCCAGTTGGCTTGGACCCTTCTGCAGTGTCCCAACGGACATTTGATACGTTTACAATTTCCTCCAACTTCTGATAACCAGAACCAGAGTACACTTACATGGTTTCTTTGTTACCTATGGAATGGATGAAGTGAACCTTGACAGAAATGTCATGGTGGGGAAAAGGAGACGAGAATTATGATAGCAAGCGAGCTGTCTCTCCTTTTTATATTTTCTGGTTTTTCACTTTTCGCCACATACGAGAGTCACTCAAAATATTCTTGTACGAATCCAGATTCTTATACGAATCCAGAATCTTGTACATAGAGCCGATAATTCAATCCCAATTCAAAACTTGAAACTGTCCGATTACATTCAATACATTTACAATTTCCTCCAACTTCTGCTACCCTAGTACTTTCACATAGTATGGCTCGCAAACGCTGGCTAATTAAGTCCATATCCTAATAAATGGAACAGCGTCTTTGTAGAAATTTTATTATTCTACAGATTACAGATTGCTTGTATGAAAATCCTTTGGCGCATTCGCATCATCACTTATGAAACTTTGATTTTAATTTTCTATTTTCTGGTTCACTGGTTTTTTATTTCTCACAAAGATTGCCGACATAGCGGAAAGAATCGCCAAACTTAAGTGGTAATGGCCGAAAAGATGGCCACACAGGGTCGAAAGGTTCTGAAATGGTGACCACGTACCGTAAGACGCAGCGTCGGAAGACAAGGTGGGCCTGGTCAGGGTTGCTGGAATCCGATGGGTGTAAGAGGCACAGGACCTATTTTTGTGGCGGCGCTTGGGGAAGACTTATGTCCAGCAGTGGATGTCTTTCTGCTGAAATGATGATTTTTCATCACACAAGACTACAGAAACACAAAATACTCTTGAATAAATCCAGAACCACGCACACATAGAGCCGAAAATTCTATTCCCATTCAAAGCTCAAAACCGTCCGATTACATTCAGTACGTTTACAATTTCCTCCAACTTCTGCTACCCTAGTACATCCACATTGTGTGGCCGTAAGCAAGCGCTGGCTATCAATGTCGATCTCCTGATTAATAGCAACAGTTGCTATCGCGATCGGACTTCTAATTAATTGGATATCTAGCGGCTCCCTAAGGGTTTAGCGATATCTTCATTTGGACAGTGTTAGTTTTAGTTTAGATGTTACAAAGTTGGGGTTTGTAATGAAGATGCTTCAATACTTAGCCGTTCCTTGAATGTGTTCGGATCGGTGTATTGAAGGCGATGGCTAATTCCTAATAAAATGAAATTTTCAATACACTTAACCTGCTCTTATCCTACCACTTATAGGCTCGCAAATAATTATTTTCCACACTAGTGCGGAAAAAGCGCCACAATTTTGTCTTAATAAAATAGTTTATTGTATTATTAGGTTGGGCAAGCGTTGACCCCCGCGAGGCGCAGTCGTAAGTGTATTGAAAAAGGTCGTTTGAAGCACGTGCAAAGTCACTGCAACATAACACTCGTTTAAGGCTTGTACGAATTCAATCTCGGACGCAATAACAATTTGATTTTTTTAATAAATCATACATTTTCCATTTATTTTTAATGTTTTTGTCCATTCAAAATCCAAGTATAATTAAATTTGTCTAACATCATAAGTGATTTTTCGAGATTCAGCACATCGAATAATGAGTCAATTCATTCAGAAATTATAAAAGTACATTCAGATTGAAGCTAATCTTGTCCTTCTCAATTGAAATACGCAATGGTTTGTATTCGTTCGTTTGCTTTCGCCAATTAGTCGCTTTCCATCAGGTGAGATAGCGGTCAAGCGCGAACCTATAATCAATAAAAAAAAAATAGTTTTGGTGGCGTTTTTTAGTTTTAGTCTTTGTTTGTGGGTTTTACAGGACTTGTCAAATTGTGTTTTAACCCCTCGAGCGATGGGGATATTGACATCCTTTCTTAGAATAAACAAAAACAAAATAAGTAAAAAAAAACTTTCATTGAGTTCTAGGAAAAAATAAAATATAAAAACCTAAATTTATGGTAAAATAAATTTCGTAAAAAGTATGAAAAAAAGACAATTAAGAATTTTTCAGCAAGTTGTACGTCGCTGCTGGACGCAGGAGCGAACAATTTTTTTTGTGTTGCATGACAAAATAATAGAAAAAGGATTGCGTAGTAAATCCAATAAGAAAAAAAGGAAATGTAAACAAACATTACTCTGGCCACCAATCACCTATAAAGGTTCTAATTAGGACTATTTCGAATCTACACTTTTGCGCGCTCATAACGTACAAATTGTAAGGAAAGGAGGCGGTCGCCGCCTGCTTCTACGAAGCAGAAATGCTAGAGGGCGGACCGCATAACCGGAATTCCCAATTTTCAGCCACCGTAGGCGAGGGCTTGCGGACGGCGAGCAATGGGTAGCTCGTCGTCCAGTTGTCTGGTAAAAATTATAACCAAGCCCACGTTGTCAGCAAAACCGTAGAGACTGCAAAAGGGTCGAAGCCTACTGGGGCCAGGGTCTCTTTCTGAAAGGAAGGCTTGGCCCCAGCGCGAAAGACAAAGAAGGAACGGGGTGGGGTATTTAGTCAGTAAGAGTCTGACACTATTTCCCACTCTGCCTAAGAGTGGGATTCGGTCATACGACGATTTTTGCCCACCATAAAAAAAGCATACAAACTGTTTATTATGTAACAAGAGACCCGCCCCAGCTTCACACGGGTGCAATGGTGGTATTAAATATATTATGCATGTATTATACATACAAATCTTCCTTTTGAATCTATCTATTAAAAAAACTGCATCAAATCTGTTGCGTAGTTTTAAAGATTTAAGCATACATAGGGACAGCGGGAAACGACTTTGTTTTATACAGCTTCGCACGGGTACTGATATTGAATATATTATGTTCTAGCTTTTGCCCGCGGCTTCGCCCGCGTGGTATTGGGGTTGGGGTTTTCGGAATAAAAAGTAGCATATGTCCTATTCCGCAGTGTATCCTATGCCTGTGCCAAATTTCATTCAGATCCGTCCAGCCATTTTGGCGTGATTGAGTAACAAACATCCAAACATCGTAACTTTCGCATTTATAATATTAGTAAGATGTATTGTACAAATAAACCTTCCTCTTGAATCACTCTATCTATTTAAAAAAAGCCGCATGAAAATCCGTTGCGTACTTTTAAAGATATAAGCATACAAAGTTGCTTTGTTTTATACTATGTAGGTTATGATGTCATTGCTGTTTACCAAATAAATACATTATGTCTCCTTTCTTTTTTCTATACTAACATCAGAAAACTAATCAATCCTCATGTCAATCTATGTAATACAAAAACCGGTTTCATGGGGACGAGCAGAAATTTCCAATAAAAGTGTGTTAAAACTTTTCAGGTAGCAATCGGAAAAATGTAATCAAAGAGATGCCATTCGGGATTTTGATCGGAAACTGTCTGTGTATCAGTGTCATAGAAATTACTTTCGAATGATTTTTTTTTTCGTGGAAGATAGATTAGAAAATTTTGATTCTTTTTTTGCTTTCTTGAAAAGGAATGCATCTTATTGTTTGTTTATTTTATTGATCATTGAAATTAAACTGAAGCTAGGAAAATAAGTATAGATTTTTAATTTATTTCATTATATTTATTTATGACCTTTTACTTTGTAATTTATTTTTAATTATAATGAAAAAAACCAACTCTAAGTATTTACGTTTAACATATTTTTTTAAGTACCTACTGTACTAACAAGGTATGGATCTGAATAAAATAAATAATTAAGTACATAAATGTATCTATGATTTTAAACATAACAGCATTAACCTTATAATGTTGTTGGGACTCAGGCCTCCTCTATTGGAGAGAGAATGGACCGTTATTCATCACACGTGCCCAGTGGGGGTTAGTAGATGTCACTTGTCGTCGAATTTTTGGTTCTATGACATGCCAGTTTTCTTTCCAGGTTTTCCTTCACCGTTTTGAAAGAAGTTATGATAAAATAAATTACACAAAGTAATGAGCCTGGCTAGGTTTGAATCCGTGATCTAAACCTCGTAAGTCGGGGCCTTTACCTTTCGACCACCACTGGCATAAAATGCTTACTTAAAAATAAAGCACACAAACAACCCATAGTTTCTACACCAACCACACAACCTCAAATCTAACAGGTTTCATATACAAGTAGTATGTTATTTTATAGTCAATGGCTCGGTCTTACAATATAGATATAAATCAAACGCTGGGCACTGAATAAAATCGGTTATATCTCGTTTTATCGTTCGATCTCTTGCTCCTTCACATTATAAGCTTACATTCTAAGTAAATGGTGTTACAAAAACATGCAAAGTAGGTTGTAGTAGGTCTATATTTTAAAAATATTTTTTGTTTTTTTTATGGTGACAAAAATTAAATTTAAATTCCTAATAATATTTTTGATATTTATATAAGTATGTTTTCTTTTTATTTGACTGAATACGGAATGATATGCTGCGTTCCAATACGGGCGTGATAGACGTGGGGAAAGAGGACTGCGGGGAATCTCTGGAAAGGATAGCTGTAGTTCTAGCATGCAAAGGAAAACTTAAGAACGCAGTTGTCGAGTCTGACACGTCCTCTCGATCTTTTAAACCTCGACCTTTAAAAAAAAACATAAGCTCTCTTAACTGAACTGAATTTAAAGTTTAAAATAATTTAAATTTAGCAGTTTAAACAACAGGAATGAAAAAATACATAATTAAAAATATATATAGATATCCATTATCTTCTTACATTTTCTTAACTCAACTCACCATTTTGGCACAACAAGATAAAATCAACCTACCACGTTGTCGAACACCCTGTACCACAGTCGCCCGCAGCGCCAGTCATCGTTGTCCGGCGCTATAAGGTGTTATTTTTGACGTAAAACAGCACTATGCATCTCCTTTCGAAAACCTTGCGGAAGCCTTAAACAGAACGATCAAAATTGCGTGCACAGACCATAATACGAATTTGGTAAGTACCGAATCATTCCACACAAGTAGCAACTTTATTTACTAGACTCAAGGTTGATTTTTGTATGGCAAGTTTTATGGTTCAGCTATGCAATAATAGTACTTACAATACATAGTTTTTGTATGTAGAGATTTAGTTTATCACCGGATTGAAATCTGTATAAAATGACTTATATTACCGTATGAAATACCACCTATGACTTTTAGCATATAAATAAGTAGGGGTTGTGGTTATGTGGATGGCTATTATGGAGTACATATTATCTAAGATACATATTTCCAAAACAAAAATGTTGCATACTAGGATTACAAAAAAAAAATTGAACTCACATAATACACCGTTAAATTTTGGTCATTTTAATCCCGTTGAGGGTCGATCAACATGAAACACTATCAATTTGTAAAGATAAAATAAAATAAAAATAAAGCACTTTCAATTAAAAAATAATTCGAACATCTAACGAAACTCCGAACAAACCTATTTTCCCGCCTTTTGGGTGACTTCAAGGCTTCTAATGAGGCCTAATGTGAGTGACGATGATTCAGAGCCATATGTCATCACTGGCAACTCATACTGATCATAGATTTTCGTCTTGAGGTACTGACATTACCACGCAGAAGCTCACCTGGTCTCCTAATCAAGTTACTATCATTTTATAATGGGCTAACGCTTAGAATAGGCCACGCCTCCAGTCCCTTTGCTCTGCAGCATTGTGATGACGTCAGAACAAAGGAATGGGGGATGTGGTCAACTCAAAGCGTTTGACATCAACAAAAAGATCTTAAATTGGCTAAGGGGCCTGAACCTGCTATAACATAGCTTCTATATCAGCCATCATAATTTAAAAGAGCTAAAACATAAATGTGAAATCGCTGAGTGCGATAAGGCCGCCGATTGTATGTTTTTTTATTATAAGTTTTCCTTTCAATGTCATGTTTTAGTCTTGGTGTACAATAAAGTATATAATAAATAAATAAATGCCTCCTTCCTTTCAGGCAAAGCAAAACCACAAAAGGAAAACCCCAAATACTCCATTAGCATTTCAGAATAATTAAAACACCTTTGTGGAAACGACCTTTTAAATTGTACATTAATATCTAACGACAAATTTGGTCTTAACTCATTAAAGGGGTACGAAAGACCGCAGGAAGTCAACTTTTCATTGAGACTGGGAGTCCCATTTAAATCACTTGTTTAGTATAAGCATCGTTCTTATAGATCCCGGTTAGCGACCCAGAATGGCATTTTGGGTATATTTCTGTTGTACCACTAAGGGTACGTCACAGTGAAAAAGGTAGACCAAAATAATTCATGCTTTTGATGAGTAAAAATCAAGCTTGCTTAAAAAGTTTCTGAATAAAATTCATTCAATCTTAGTTGTTAACTAGCCACCGAGTGAGACGGACGTGAGCCAATAGTTCCAGGTATCGTAATAAATTTGCAGACAGTGGGTAGCTCGTAGACCAACCATCCGTAACCGCCCGGACTGAGATGCACGCAGGCTTCAAGGAGATGTCAGCAAACCGTACTGGCCCAGCCAGATCGAAACCTACTGGGAACAAGGGCAACTCATACTGACCATAGATTTTCGTCTTGAGAAGTTGAAATAACGACATCATCATACAGAAACTCAACTGCCCCCCTAGCCACTACTAGTTACTATCGTTTCATTATCGTCGAACGCTTAGGATAGGCCAGGCCTCAAATTTCTTTGTTCTGACCATCTGGTTGATCGCTGAGATGACGTTAGAAGAAAGGAATTGGAAGCGTGGCCAACTCAAAGCGTTTGACGTTAACGAAACGATCGTAACTTGGCTAGGAGGGCTGGCATCTGATTAGCTGTATCGACTGCCTCAGATAGTAGATTTTCGACGAATGACAACCAGCACGAACGACTTTACATGCTTTCTAAAGCACGGGGTATCAGTAATGTCCTAGGTTTTGGTGATCATAAAAATTAAAATATAACCTGGCCAGCTTATCCTTCCTTACGTCGTTTATCCCCATGCTGAGGGTCGTGACCTCGACGAATAACTTTTTGATGGACTATATTGGCCAGCTTATAATGTTTGCTTTAGACACGCGTTTTGTAGAAAAACTCATCTGAATTAATGTTACATTTTACTAATAGAGTCGTTACCTGATAATCCTATTCATTGCTAATCTAACATTTGCATACTTGCAACTTTATAAAAAGTTAATAGAGAATATTAAAGCTTTGAATAGTCGAGCATAACCTATTCAAATAGATTCAACTAAAATAAGCCCGACTTGTAAAGGCAACCTTCATTTATTTATAAACTTACACTATTTATTTCTTTGAATACTTTTTTATCTTACTAATATTATAAATATTTTAGTTATGTCTTGTCTATGTTTATCTTACTAATATTATAAAAATTTTAGTTATGTCAGCACATTTTTAACCTGAAACACAGGTTTGCACCTAGTTCAGGTTTGTATATACTGGAATTTGTTTTTAGATTATAAGATTTATTTTGTAATTTGCCGTTTTACAGTAAATAAAAATAATTATTTATTATATTATTTATTTATTATTTAAATTATTATTTATTATAAATGCGAAAGTTACGATCTTTGGATGTTTGTTACTCAATCACGCCAAAACAGCTGAACGGATCTGGATGAAATTTGGCACAGGCATAGGATACACTCCGGAATAGGACAAAGGCTACTTTTTATCCCGGAAACCCCAACCCCAATACCACGCGGGCGAAGCCGCGGGCAAAAGTTAGTTTAAAAATATAATGCAAAAAGTTTTGAATATGAATATGTTAGTAAATGGTATGGAAAATCTTTTTTTTATGAAGGGATCTTTTGCTAAAATAAAAGATTCTAGGGATTGCCTTTCAAACTATTGTTGGATCAAGAGAATTTAGGTCTATATATTATTTTGTTTGCTAGTCTAGTTTTCTTGATCTGCCTCGACAATTGATAGTATTTTCAGCTAAACATTGAGTTCAAAAGAAATTACATGCTATATTGAACTGTTAGAAGAAGACATTAATAACGTAAAAGTTGTATCATTTGATACTCAAAAGATATTATTGGTGAGTATTAGTAGAATGCAAAAATTCAGAGCATTTTATTATAAAATATAAATACTTAATGCACAAATAAATAATTTACAGGCACTTTTGAATGATGCTAATTGCACATTTCAAAACGTAAGAATGTATTTAAAACTTCATTGAAACCCTTTTCAATCATGGTTTTGTTACAAATATCTCGGTTACAAATTTCTTTTTACTAATATTATTTTTATACATATAAATAATAGCTGTTTGCTAGTCTCGGTAAAACTCGATGACTACTAGACCGAATGGTAATTTTGGTTTTAAAATATTAATAATAGCTCAGGAAAGATTTATCGGTGGGAAATTAAAAAAAAAGTCGGCACTACGAAGTGTGCCAGGACAGCTAGGATGCAATATTTTTCAATACATAATAATCCAAAAACAGGATGTTTAAATAAAGAAACCTATATAAGTAGAGGTTTCTTTATTTTATTTATTTCAAGCTAAGGCTTGAAAGCCCAAAACTCAAAGAAAAGATATCAACTGGCCACAAAATTGCGGTATCAAATAATAAAAAACCCGACTTATCAGCCCGCAAAAAAACTTCTAAATAACCACAAATTGCAGCTCATCTCTTAAAGGTTGGAGACACTTTTCCATTCATTTTATTGTGGTCCAAAACTTCTTGAAACAAAAATAAATAAATGCCCTCACGCCCACACATTTGATACTCTGATATCCGCCAATCTGTAGATTTATTATTTTCGACAATTCAATGAATATTGCGAAGTATTTTAAAAATTTGAGTGGGCTGGAGAAGGTATTGTCCGTTGTTTAGTGAAGCTCAATTAAATAATCTCTTAGAGGAAGAATCAAAGTGAAAGTAATTTATTTGTTAAACATACCTAGGTAATATGGTACATGGTATATAAAAAAATTGTGTTGTCTCAATATATTTTGCCTTACAAGGCGTACAAATTAGGCGTAAAAAAATACATGCTAAACAAGCTATTTCAAATAATATTATCTAATTAATCAAACTAATATTATAAAGACGAAAGTTTGTGAGTTTGTGTTTGTTTGTCTCTTCAGTACGTATGAATTTAGATGAAATTTGGCAGCTCATAGGCTACTTTATGTCTCAGCAAGGGATAATTTAACACTCACGCGGGAGAAGCCGCTAAAAGCAGTTAGCCTGTTATATTTCTCTCAAAGCTTCTTTCGTGCTACAGATAATCTGACGCCTATATGTTGCGTAGGTTTTAAGATGGACTTTACAGGGTTATATCCTTTTTGTAGCCTAAGTAACTAATATTAGTAAGATAAGAGTACCTAAAATGTTATCAGAATTCGGTCAGGGCAAAAATATTTGGGAAACCGGTTCGAAATATTTGCGATTGTACAAGCAATATTTCGATACCATAATATCAATCGTATATACATATATTATAGTCTCAAGACTATAATATTATGATAATATTATTCTTAAATTGTTAGTAAACTATTACTATTTAAATCCTAAAAAAATAGGAAGAAAGAATTTTTTTTATATATAGAATCAAAAATTTAAAGAAATTATAGAATCTTAATATTTTGAAACCATCAATATCGATTGGATGTTAGTCGCTAAACTTATTCGATGAGTCCTTCACAATATCATTGCAATCCTAATTCCCAATTTCACAGTTTACCACATCCAAAATTTCTTCGTAACTGTATCACTATCAGGATCGTTTTAAAATCATTCATCATTCAACAAGGATGATCTCTCTCCTCCCCAGATTTATTCGTGTTTGTATCGCCACTCCCTATTGTGGCTCTTCTAATGGCTTCTAAAATGCTGACTCAGGATTACATCAGAACATTTATTTCAGGGGTTACTGGACGTGGCGCTCGTGGCTAAGATTTACATATGTATGGGGGTTTTCTTTTATGCCTTAAAAATGATAATGGAGAACTTTTACGGTTCGTGTAAGTGGCGGTGCAGAAATGTGCAAAAAATTATTAGTGTAGTAAAATTTTCTGGCGAATGTTGCAGGGGTGTTGAAATTTGAAGTTTCTGCATTTTATTGATGCATATATCTTTAATAACTGACCCGGCAAATGATATTCTGCTATAAAAATATTTAAAAAATAGCGAGGTTTTTTAGGGTAGGTAAAAATCATCCAGGCATTCCTTAAAAAGGGGATTTACTGCCGTAATTATGGCTTTCACAGCGTTGGGTTGCAACTTTAAAAAAAAAATAGTGTTTGGGAATAAAATCTACAAATAGTCTGTGAACGATTTCAGACCTACTATATTAGAAAAAAAAAATCAGAAAATTCCTTCAAACCATTTTTGGAAAAAAATTATAACAAAGACTATTTTTGCCTTACCATCCTTATGTTTACGGAATATAAACTAAAATCAGTTGAACAAACAGTAGAAAAAGTTTCTTTAAATGTGTAATCTTAACGTGAATTGGATATAGATAAGA
Organism: Mythimna loreyi; assembly: GCA_029852875.1. NCBI lineage: Eukaryota > Metazoa > Arthropoda > Insecta > Lepidoptera > Noctuidae > Mythimna > Mythimna loreyi. The sequence goes on along the minus strand of CM056796.1, from coordinate 17,471,265 downwards.
ATGCATTTAATAATATCTTCATGCACATTAAACGCAAGTTTTACTAAATATACAAATAGTATTGCAAAAGAGGTAAAGTTTTGTTTTTATTCGTTTGCGGGAAGTTATAAATCTCTGGGAGCATTAAGCCAAGAGCTACAATACCGTTAAGTGCTTTAGTCCCGAAAATACTTCGTTACTATGTATCTAAGAAAACTAAGCCTTGGTTAATCTAATCTAATTAGCCCATTATGCTACACTGCAGAGTGGTGACCTCCTTTTTTTGTACATCAGTATGTCCTCTGCTATTGCAGCCAGTTTCTCCAACAAGAGTCAAATTTATGTCTCCATCTTCATCTTGATCTTCTGCAATGCTACCTTGCGTTTGATCGAATTCTTTAATATCTTTTTTAAGCCCTAAGCTCACCTATCACCATGTCCAATGCAATCCCATTCGATTAAAAGGTACTTTTTACAAAGTTATCCTAACACATTGCAGATTTTTATCATCATTGTTCAACATTAAATTTACCTTTTCCGATCTTCTATCATTTTTATATTTACCTGGCTATTCTGAGGAAATCATTAAACACTTCCTTCCATTATTTTCTCGTCCCAAGTACACAAAACCCTTATACAAAATTACAAGATCCGCTAAATTAAAACATTGTTAAACAATCGGGTCCGGTGCGAAGTGTTTCGAGAACACCTCTTAGTTCTACATAATGCCGTATTTACATTTCAAGTGTATTCTTCAGCATAAGGCCTTTTAGAGTTTTTAATTTAGAAAAAAAGAAAATTTTATAATTTGACTAAATGCAGTTGATGAGTTCCTTTTTTTTCCTAAATCATTGTTGAACAACAAATGTAAAACAGTGTTGCTAACAACATTTAACTTGATTGCTGTAGGTTTTTTACAAAATGATAATGTAATTTAAATATACACGTATTGCCAATAATATTACATCTTTTAGTTACACTTTATTATTACAAGCATGTTGCTAAAACAATGTTTTGCAACTTTCTTTTCCAATGAATCTCTTTGAGTTCATTTCATTATCTATTCTTTCAAATCAGTAACCGACCTATCCAATAGGTACAATAAGAATTTTAAATTTCTCTTAAACCGTCAATCGTCAACGAACATTACAAAATCAATATAAACTCATTTTCTTTTTAAACCATTTTTGAACAACAATCGTGAAACAATGTTGCCAAAGGACTACACAACAGTAGTCACTTTGCTAACAAAATTTCTACATGTTTTTTTGCAACAACAAAAACATGTTTCTAAAACAATGTTTCGCAACTTTATTTCCAAATGAACGAGCATTTTCAATCGTCCTCCTCCTCAATCCAAACCGGCGCCACCAAATCATCCAAAAGCTACAACAAGTCTTATTCATTTCTCAAACAAAATCCTCATTGAGAATTACAAGATCCGCTAAATTAAAACAGACATTATTAAACAATCGGGTCCAGTGCGAAGTGTTTCGGGAACACCTCTCAGTTTTACACAATGCCGTATTTACATTACAAGTGGACTCTTCCGGATAAGGCCTTCTTGAGGTCGGCAGGCGTAATGTGGAAATCTTTTGTTGGGATCAAGGTAGCACGGATATAAAGATCATGGAAGTGGAAGGCATTAAAATATTACATTATTGTTATAGAGATATGAGTTTGTGAGTATGTGTGTAAAATTATTATTTTATTTAGTAGGTCATGTCTTAGTATGCTAAGACATGACCTACTAAATAAAATAAATATTTCAAAAATTACTTTACTTTTAATTTTTTACTTTTATGATACTATGGTATCAGCCTTATAATGTTCCCATTGCTGGAACTCACGCTTTTATTTATTTTTATAGTAGGTAAAAATCATCCAAAGACGGATCCCGCCCTTGGGCGGAACGGGAAACAGTGTCAGTCAGCAAGAACTGACTAAACAACCTACCCCATTTCTAAATTGTCATATATACCAGGGCCTTCCTTTCAGACGCAAACCCATGGCCCCAGTTGGCTTCGACCCTTCTGCAGTGTCCCTACGGCTTTCTGACAAATCCTTGAGGCGTGCGAGAACAGTGCGTGCCGTCGACGACTGGGCTTGGTCCGGACGGTTACCAGACGATTTGACGGCGTGCAACTCATTGCTAGCTGCCATCTACAAGCCCATAAACACATACCAGTGTACAACTGTAACAGCTGTATTATGTTTACAATTTTCAAGGTTGTAGTTGTTTTCGTTGTTTAATTGTTGATTTTTATTTCCCTTTGTTGTACACTACAGAAGAAAATAAACATTTATAGTTCAAAACCGGTCAAGTTTAAGCCGGACTCGTACACAAAGTGTTCGGTATCATTATCAGATCTCCAATATCAAAATACATTTTTTAGTTTCACGAGTCTCGATGTTAGTTTCATGTATGAGAGTTACACTTCTTTTTTTATTTTATATACTATTTTTTTAAGAACTGTTTTTGTATTTCTTGTTATAGCATCAAAGGCACATTATCTGTGAAAATTTCATCTAGAAAAAGAAAGAAGAAAGCTTTTAATTTGCGGGACGCACTCCTAAAACTAATTCACAAATAATTAACACAAGGAAAAAAAGCATGAAATCGGCAATGTGGATAAAAAAATTTAAAACTATGAACTAAATTCTCAATCTAGCGAATTGTAGTGCGCACGTCCGCGCAAAACGGCTCACAATTCAGCATAAAATACACACATAGTGCGACAAGTCCACAGCACTGGTATTCAGGGTGGACCGATGACTATGTCGCCATAAATTATCGACTGTCTTGCTATTGCAGTTCATGTGAACGCCTCGTGATAAACAGGTGCACAGTTTAGTTTCAGTAATAGGGCCCCGTTTTCACCCTTTCCGTACGACACCCTAAAAAAGAAAGATTATTACTATTTCAAAAATCTCACTAACACTTGCACCCATTTCTTTCTCTAACCGTATAAATAACTCCGATAGAACTGCCGTTCTGCTTTGAGCCACATCCAGTGTCACGTATTCAGATATTTATAGTCCAAACTGGCCTTTTGTTCGGCCACCGCTTTGTTGTTGGTACCACAATAAGTGTTAAATGTCCCTCTTGGACCAGGGCTGGTAAGTAAGTTAATGTCTTTATTGTAACAACAATACGTTTTAAAAAAGTTATATTAAAAATTCGATAGACTTTTAATTTGTTTGCATAAAGTAGGTTTATCGAAATATACTGCTACTGAGACTGGTGTTTGTAATTATTTTCTTGTCCTGTGAAATTTATCATGATGTCTCTAATTTATTCAACGATTGCAACAGAAATTATAATCATTACATAGTATAAAACAAAGTTGCTATGCCCGATGTATGCTTATATCTTTAAAAGTACGCAACGGATTTTGATGCGGTTTTTTATAGATAGAGTGATTCAAGAGGAAGGTTTAAGTATACATGTATAATACATGCATAATATATTAAATATCAGTACCCGTGCGAAGCTGGGGTGGGTCGCTAGTGCAATATAAAAATATATAACCTAAAATACTTACGTACAATTATATGTTCACGAAAGTCTACTCTTAACTAAAATATGGCATCATACTCGTAAAACTGTTCAATATTCATCACAATGTTAATTTAAAAGATCTTTTATTTTCTTTTTTTGTTCACTAAGTTTGTTTTGGTGTTTCTTCTCAGGGTCAAGAAACGATGGTATTTATTCATAAGGATTGTCAACATTTTGTATCTTACTTATATCTAAAACAAAAAAAAACGTAACCACATTGTAAAATAATATAATTTTTCAAACAAACATCTTTTAAAAATTACAAATTTAAATAACGGAAACGTAAAAAATAAGTTCTACTTATTGGTTATCTACACTATCTACACTAATGTAATAAAGAGGTAAAGTTTGTTTTTTTGTTTGTAGGGGGTAATCTCTGGAACTAATGGTTCGATTAGAAAAATTGAAGCTATAATAGAAAGCTGCTTTACTCCTGAGTGACATAGGCTATAAATTGTTTATATAACATGGATATTAACCGAGCTATCACACCTTTTGTCTCACAAAATTTTCCGCGGACGAAGTCGCGGGCAGAAGCTAGTTGAATAATATTGAATCAGGAAGTACTGATACACTCTCATTCAGTTAGATAAGTCCCATCTCTGAAAAGTAGTTGGAAAAATGACATTTTTGTAATTTGCGTCCTTACCTTCCACACGTCGCATGTCTTAATTAGACATGATAAGTTTGGGAGGTTCCTGCGTTGGATTCGTGCGAAAGAAACGCCCGGGTTTCACTACTGTATACTCTTCTGGAAGACACGTATTGTTGTTATGGTCCCGATTTCTGGCCATCGTTGGAACCGGCTTGCAGACAGCGAGCGATGGGTAGCTTGACGTCCGGTCGGCCAAATTCCACGCGTGCCTCAAAGAAATGACAGCAAAACGGTAGGTGCCCAGCACAGATAAGCCTACTGGGGCCATGAGTTCATTTCTGAATGTTAAACTAGGTGCTCTGGAATGTCAGACAACGAAAAAAAGCCATTTACAAAAAAAAAGTACAGGAAGAAACTAATTAAAGTATAATATCACAAACGTACGATTAGTCTGTTCAATCAAAACCATTTCAATGCAAATCTATGAATAGAATAAATATCCCAAAAATAATATGGTTCATCCTCAATGGCTCCACGCCACGTTGTATTTAGCCTAAAGGAAATGGGCGTGTTCTGTGAGTTAGTACCCTGCCAGCATTTGCAAACTATGATGTAAAGATGATAATTGACGATCATTGCTTACATGTACTCTATAAACCATTTCCTGACATGAGATGACATGGCCGAGATTATATTGGGCTTTGTTTGGATGTGATTGTTTATGTATGTGTGTGTTTGTCTTATTGGTAATTGTTTTTTTTTTCTTCTTTTTGTGCACTACTGTCTTGTATAGCTGTGTTTTATCCTTAGTCTACGGCATAGTCCAGTCTTGATACGTTAAGCTTTTCTTTTTTTTTGTTTTTAAAACATTTTTTACTCTTACCAGGACCTTTTGTGTCTCGGTTGATGTCTCAAAAGTCAACTAACCTTGATGCAGCTGTTTTATTATCATTACATACATTATTGATCCTACTTTTAGAAACATGTTTCCAAAACAACATACCATATCGACATCGAACGGTGAGAAATGGGTAGCTCGCCGTCCATTTGTCCGGTTACCGTCTATATCGAGCCCAAGACGTCAACAGCGCGCTCTGTTCCCGCGCACCTCAAGGAATTGTCTGCAAACCGTAAGGTCCCTGCAGTACCTAGTGTCAAAGGTTCGCTTCTGAAACAAAAGCTCGCCCCGGTGATGAAGATAACGTAGCCCGTTCCTACTTTTACGTGGGTCTTTTGTCAGTAATAGTCTGATACTGGCTCCTGACCCACCATAAAAAAAATACCATATCAACATTATCACCGTATTCTTTTGTGACAACCCTAATAGTGTAGGGGATTGCGCAAAAACATCCCTTCACTGGCCCGTCTCGTTCACAAGCCCACCTCCAGATATCACGTGTACCTTTGGCGTCACTAAGATTTTAACTCTCTTTATAGTTCACAGACTTCTTTAGTCTGTGGGTGTCTTGTGGTTTTGTATCTTGGCAAATAACTCTCCATTTTTATGACGGAAAGATTATTGATGCATTTTGGCAGATGAAAGAAATACCAATAATACCAATGCTAATAAATGGTCAATTCCTATTTCTGAAAAAAATAACATTGGGAGTACTGTCGATGTAGCGTACTATCGATTTGGGGTACAGTCGATACATTAGCCTTGCCTTTAGAGCTGTCGAGATATTATCTACTAGACCCAGTTGAGTTCGCTGGATATTATATTCATTGTCATTGTAGTTTTAATTTCTAAATTGTGACTTATGCATGAATTGCTGTGTTAAATACCTTGTAAATGATATTTTTTTATTATAGTTCATAAGTACGTACGCAAACACACGCATCTCATAGTCCAATGAAACAACAATCCGATACGATTGGAGACAGATCAGATGCACAGAGGTGATATACTATCAACTTCTACTCTGATGATTCGAAGTAGCTACAAAGTAATTCGTAATAGATAAATCCCGATAGCATTTTCATAGACTCTACGCTCAGCAGTTGCTCTTGCAATCATGAAACCAACAACGCAGTAATAAAGATACATAGTTGCTAACGGAAATAATATAGATAGTAATCCTTTGACTAATCGTTATATTTATTTACGTTATTAGTTGGTCTGTTCAGTTTCACAAGAATTCATACTTTGTTGCAAAACCAGTCACAAGTGTTATGAGTTAATGTAAATAATGCGTCACTTTGATGGTTTGTTTATAGAAGATACATGTAATTATTATGCTGACCTGGTTTGGAGATTGAACAATGTAAAAAATTGCAGTAGTAGATAAATATCTTAGTTTTAAAATGAAAAGGACAATTAAAGAACATAAGTGTAGTTTTAGTCAGTAAAAGCATACTCCATCTTGAGTAGAAGAAGTATGAATTGCCACATTTAAAAAAACATGCTATCAAAAATACGCAAAAAAATAAGAAACATCGACTCAGTTATTGAGTCGATGTTTCTGTTTTTTTTTTTCTCTTTTGTTATTTAAGTTATTATTTCGAAACTTGACAGTATTTTAAGTTTATTAATTAAAAAAAAACCAATCCACTTTGACAGTCGGTTATATTTCTTTCTTAAAAGTTTTTTTTTAATATAATTTTGGTGGTGGCTCAGCCTCAGCAAATTCTGAATAGTCAGCAAGTTCTATGTTACGGCAACTATAAAATATAAGTGACTATTGCCTATGTTTCAACAAACTGCCTTTTAACGTACTCAACGTTAAAAGGCAGTTTATGCTATAACCATAACCATTAAAACAATGAATTTTAAATAGAGTATGAATATGAAGCTAAATAAGCGAAATATAGTAAGCGAAAACCACGACTAGTATTATATATTATATTGCTGTTTTATCACACAGAGTTGAATTGTTTTATTCTCGAGGTCCTTTATAAGTGATCAATGGCGATTACACTCATATGGCTAACTCAATGTCATATTTATAGCATCGTCAATTAGCTGAAATTTGGGATGTTCATGTCTAGGTATGTTTATAAGGTCAAAGAAAACGAAACCTTTATACAGTAGGTAAAAGACTCAACATAACATCTTCAAAGACAAACAAGCAGAACCTAATCCAATTTGGTGTGCCAATCAACAAATTACGGCATATAATCGCATTACGAAGTTTTCATACAAATAGTTCTCAGTAAATCAATCTATACCAACCGGTCCCTTACCACTTGTATTAGTAATACGAATCGAACTCCCTTACACAGAATAAAGAGGTACAGAGAATTACAATTATCGTTGTACTGAAATGGTGACGAAAATACCTCATTCTTTCAATTCGCGTCGCACTTCCATACGACTGGACGACGCGACTTCCATGTCAGACTCAAGTATTTTGTTACGTTGATGACACGCTGGTCCTGGGGCAGAAGGGGTAGCTACAAATGGTGACCGAACTAGAGACACGAGAGCTTGCGGCAATAAGTAGCTTTCCAATTGGCCGCCTGAATTCGCGTGCGCCTCTACTAAAAATCAGTATACGTAAGCTTGTTAAGTCCTTGTTAGAGGAGTGCTATCGTTAGTTTTCAAATCGCTGTATTTGTATGCCTGTCCCTGTTTTCCCTAGTTCAATAGAATTGTCCCTCTGTACTATATCTATTCTGTGTCGCGTAGATGAGAAATAAACCCGTCGACAGTGATTTAAATGCCAATAACTCTAGAGCGCGTCGCTCCTAATTGCTCGCGGCCGATTTCGCACGGTTCAGAGACAATGGTAGGGGATTTATTTTAGGTGTCTCTGATGTATGAATGAGTTAAGTTTTGTGTTTATTTTACTTAAGATCAATGTCTGATGTTATTTTCAGATGTATTGTGTGGTAAAGGAGAAATAGAGGATATTGAAAAAGGCAATAAATTTCTTCATTATGAAAACCTATGCTGACATACCAAATGGTAACTGTTTATTATTATTCAATTATTAATTTTAATGTTACTTCCTGACAGCTGCAACCGGGGAATCTTAAGTTAAGAGTGAATACCTTACTTCTATGCAAACGTGCTTCGTCACTTCCTATTAGGTGATATAATAGTCAAGCGCAATCCTATTAGCAATAAACAAAAAAAAAATAACGGCAAGTATCCACCCTTACGTTGTTGAGACACCTGCGGCCCGGACTAAGCGTTTTGCCTCGTCATTTATACCGCGTACATCGAGGGATTGGAACAGTTTGCCGACTGCAGTCTTTCCGTCCGAATATAATTTGGGTGTCTTCAAGGCTAGAGTGAATAGGCTCTTAATAAACTAGTGCGCCTTACCATCAACGATTGCATCACTGCTTACCATCAGGTGGGATCGCAGTCAAGCACTAGTTTATTGCAAGTTAAAAAAAAAAAAAAAAAAAAATAGTTATACAAATTACCTAGTAATACTAGCACTGTCTATCACATATTTGCACGGATGTGTCACAAATTTTGCACTTTACATATAATTTTGTTTTTTTTTTAAATCTTATCTATGGTATGCGCCATATTTTTTCTTACATAAACTCTTTTTCTTTCTTTCTTCCTTTAAAAAAAAAGTGGCAAAAATATTTGAATAAGTGGAAGTTAATCGTCATCATCATCATCATCATTTCAGCCAAAAGACGTCCACTGTTGGACATAGGCCTCCCCCAAGCATCGCCACAATGACCGGTCCTGTGCGTGTCGCATCCATCGTAGTCCAGCAACTCGAAAATACATGGAATATATGAAGTTTAATAAATTAACATAATAATATGATTTAAAAGTATTCTCACTCAGTAAAATAAATGTCGACCATATATTGCAAATATTTTTTGTTGACACCTTTACGTTTCGAAGACAATGACTGAGTCAGTGGTTTGGCAAACAGTGTTATGTACAATCTAAACTTTTTTATCAACCTTAGTAACAAAGAAATAAGGTTCAAAATTGTTTACATAGAAATTAAAGATGAGCAAATTAAGAGCATGCAGTGGGTTGGGTAGCACAACCTACCCGAAAGTGTAATTTCGCTTTTATGACTCCACAAATATTAAGGAAAGGTTATTACAGCCATTTTTTTCTAATTTTAAGACCAACGTTTTTTTTTAAATTCAACAGAATAATGACGTCATTCGTAAATCTGCGCGGGAGTCGACTATCGCACTAAATGTTTTTTACTTTCTTTTATGGCTTGGTAGGTGGCGTGAGAATTTGTTTCTATTGGTAGCCTAAAACTAGTACTGTACATTCTTTTAAATGAGTTGTTAAATATTTAATTATTGTTGCTATATGTTGCTTAGTAAATAAAAGAGGTCTCGAAATAATTATTGGGGTAACAATAAATCTATTCTTTCAATTCTATGTTTGTGCTTTTTTTTATTGATTATAAGTTCACGCTTGACCGCTATCTCACCTGATGGAAAGCGACGATGCGGTCGACGTTGGAGCACGCTTAGGTTCACTCTTGACTTAAAGATTATTATGTTTAATTTTTCCAAAAAATAATAGGTATACTTATATGTATTTTTACCTTTTTAAAACTTTTCTTACTCACTATGACTAATCCCCACAGTACATCACCACAAAATCGAACCCCAAAAACAGAGTCAATAATTGTCACCGATAATCCCGTTTTATCCAAAACATTCGGGTCCGTCCCTCAGGTCCGAGGTCCGGGACTTTATCTATTATGTAGCCCCAGCGTCCCGGACTATAAATAATTGATACCTCGTAACTAATTACGAAGATCTTTCATTAGTTCGCATTATCGCAGAGAGTTTAGGTCAGTAAATGAGCTGAGTGATTTGTAGGGTTGGAAGAAATCGATGGGGTCTTGTCGATATTTTGATTTAGACTTTGAAAACAAGGAGGTCGAATTTGCAAGGGGCACTTTGTGAAAAAATAGTAGGTATGCTAAAACCAAGTATTTTAGATACAAGTGTTAGAAGATGTCTTCCGATCTGTTCTGGGTCTGCGTGAATGAACACGGTACTGAACTTCCCATGAAAATATCTGCAGGTGACCTAGGTTCTGGTCGCCAAAATAGCCCAACGAATCATCAAACTGAAGTGACAGTACGGAGGGCACATTGCTCGTAGAACGGGTGGGTGGTCGGAAAATACAGAGTTGGAAGGCTTCTCACTAGGTGGACCGATGACCTTCTGAAAGTCACGGGAATGCGTTGAATGCAAAACGCACCTTCGTTGTAGTGGCATTTGGGTGAGGCCTACGTCCAACTTGAAGTGATGATGGTGATGATATGATAAATTCTCATACAGAGGATCAGTTTATATTGAAATAATGGGAAATTTGTCCGGCTATATTTATTTATGCTTGCGGATAGCGAGCGATGGGTAGCTCGCCGTCCGGTCGTCTGAAGCCATATCATCGACCGCGCGTTCACTTCTCGCGCGCCTCAAGGTGTTGTCAGCAAATGTAGAGGTTCAACTGTAGGGCCGAAGTCTATTGGGGCTCGGTCCGGCTTCTGAAAGGAAGCTCCAACCCTGGTATGAAGACTATGAAGGAATGGGGTGGGTCGTTTAGTCATTAAGAGTTTAACGCTCAAGGGCGGGATTCGTCTTTGGATGATTTGTACCACCATAAAAAAGTATAGGTACGTAGGTTTATCCAGCTTAATAGGTTAGAAGAAGGTATCTACCTCAAATTCCCAAAGCAAGATATATAAAAGCTAGTAAAACAGTGGTCTGAGTGCTAGCTTACAAGTACTTAACAGTGAGAAAAGCACTACCGCATCTAATCGCAAGGAATGACAGATAAACCCGGTTATATCTAGCTTCTGAGCTACTCCAACCTGACATCGTAGTGCTGTTCGTTTATGATCGGCTTTGTGGCAACTTAACGCGAAGCATGCTCTAGTTAGCTGGTGAGCAAACTTTTTTGATGGGGGTCAGAAAGTTTAATACATTTCATAATAGGGATAGAAACAGTCTTACACGTATATTAACACAGACAAAATATTTCGCAAATTATTACAACTAATTTGTAAGTTTATAACCAAGGAGTGAAATTTCTCGGAGTCTATGTATAGAAAGCGGCGATGCGGTTGGCGATGGAACGCACTTACTAATAATCTATTCACTCTTGACTTAAATATTGCCGGATCATAGCCATCAGAAAACACTGACTCCGGTAAGGAATCCCACTCCATGGCTGTACGCACAATTAAGGTGTTCCCAGAACGTTTTGTACGTATATGCGGGATGTCCACCACGTAGCGGTGGCGCTACGCGATACGAGTACGTCTAGTGGTCCGATGATGAAACGGGAATCGAACAAGATCAATTATTGTTATCGATAAATAATAAATTAGTTAGAAGACTCATCACTACTTGTGTGTTGTCCCTTAGGAATTAGTTAACTGTTTGGATATTTTTTGTGAATTCTTTATTGGTTTCGTGGTTTCTTTTGGGACGCGTCAGTTTCTCTGAGATGCTTCATGAATTAATCAGTTGCTAGATCTTGTAGAGATTCGAATACTAGACACGTGATACAGCTGTATGATGACCTCTCATACAATAAATTTCGTGAGTATTCTGGATATCTAGAATAGCTTCTGAAGGAAAAAATATAAATGATGTTGGAAAGTAGCCTTTTTTATGTTGGGAAAATCATCCAGTGACATCTCCAGCCCTTAGGTGGGGCGAGAAATGATGTAATTTTTTTATTGAATAACATCTCACTCCTGTTCCTTATTTGTGCGGGGCCGAACCTACCTTTCAGAAGCCGGTCCATTACCCCAGCAGGCTTCGACCCTTCCAGGCCCCTAAGGTTTTGCTGACAAATCCTTGAGACTTGCGTGGATCTGTACGCGTCATCAATGATTTGGGCTCGGTCCGGATGTTTACCGGATGGTCGGCCAGCGAGCTATCCACTGCTCGCTGTCCGCAAGCCCAAAGAAAGTAGCTCGTACGGTGTATAGATCAGAATATTAGGCTTTGAAAAAGACAGATAAAAAATCTTGCATATAGTGGAGAAGAGCATGTTGAGATGGATGTTGACTGTTGAGTGTTACAAGAATAGATAAAGTGAGAAATAAGTCTATTAGGAGAAAAACTGAAAGGAGCACCAGTGACTGAAAAGTTAATAAGGAATCTTTTTCTCGATATAGCCCTGTGAAAAGGAGGGTTGAAACGCCATTTACTAAAAAAGTTATGAGTTTACATGTAGATGAATATGAAATCAGAGGGCTCATGTTAATAGGAGGAGAGTTAAGTAGTGATGGATGAGTGGTAAAGATTTCGACTTACGAGTTTTAGGTCGCGAGTTCAAAATTAAATCCAGCCAGGCACGTTACTTTGTGTAATTAATTTCATCACCACTGCTCTCAAAACGTTAAAGGAAAACATCGTGAGAAATCCGGCATGTCATAAAATAAAAAATTTAAAAACATATGACATCCATGTGGTCCATTACCTCTCCTAGAGATGAAGCCTGAATCCCAGCAGAGGAAACGTTAATAGAATGTTGACAGAATCCATGTTGCCTCACTTTGAGTATAATATATCGCCTTTAATAACAAAATATAAAAGTAAGAGCTGCATTTTTTATGATAAGTAACTTCGGTTGAACTTTTTACATTGTAAAAGTCACCAAATTTTCGCCCCTTTAAGAATTGAATTCTATAGAAATCTGGCGGTAATCCAAGTAGGATCAAAGAATGCTACAATGCAAAACGTTCCATTTATTTTATCTAACCTAAAAATCACGGCTGCAAAACAATGAATTTATTTGTTAGAGTCAGAATCAGCCTCATTTATATTTAACTCAGTATTCCTGTGAAAAATTGGAGAATTCTTATCATATCATTATTTATTTAGTTCAAGAGATGCCCAAGACTAGGTACTTAAGAAACTTAAATATTACTGGCAACTACCACATTGGTTTTTTTGTTATGGCAGGTAAAAATCATCCAATGACGAATTCCTCCTTTGGACGGAGTGGAAAACAGTGTCAGACTCTTACTGACTAGACAACCTAACCCGTCAGGAACGGGTTAGGAACATCGCCATATATACCAAGGCTAGAGTCTTCCTTTCAAACACGATCCCTTGGCCCCAGTTGACTTCGACCCCTCTGCAGGGTTCCTACGGTTTGCTGACAACTCCTTGAGGTGCGCGGAAACAGTGCACGCCGTCGACGACTAGGACTAGATACCAGATTTGTTTATCAAAACTTTTATATAGGGTAACTAGTAAAGAGACTAGGTAATACTTAAAAACGTGATTGTAGTCGTGATAATAAACCACTTTTACTATGCGACCCAAACCTGAAATCGGGAAAAACAATTTGCTGGTCAGTATAATATTTATGTTCACCTAACTAGTCAAAAATGTACTAAACTTGCGGAATTTTTCCCGATTTCAGGTTTAGTTCTATAGTAAAAGTAGTTTGTATCATGACTACCACATGATATCGTTTTCGTCTCCAGCGTCTTCGAAGCAATAAAGCCAACAGCAGTGTTTCCTCGTCGGAATCCATTTTGTTACTGAGTGTATTGTCCGGCGATAATTTGCTACAAACACGCCACGAAAATGTAATGTATTTGCCACGCGTCCGCGACGTCTTTGCTGAGCAGCCGCGGCGTGTTCGCGACGCATTCGTTGCGCGCCCGCTCCGCTTTGAAGACGTTTGCAATCCGCTAGTATGATAAGGCCCTAAGAATCTGACACTGTTTCCCGCTCCGTTCAAGAGCGCGATTCGTCATTGGATGATTTTTGCCCAACATAAAAAAAAGTTTATGAAGTATTTAGTTTAGTTTTCAGAGCCTACACTGTTTCCCGCTCCCCTCAAAGAATGAACCATAAAAAAAAAAATTTATATATGGTAATTTTTTTGCAGTATTTGTCACCATCTTGACAAGCTTCACTAAGGTACTCGATACTAAAATAACATTGTCAGTTCCATTTTGTCTAAATCGCGTCTTTTTTCAATGATGTCACAAATTGTCATGTTCAGAATCTAACTTTGATGAAGAAATAAGTACCTACGGGGGAAATAGGGACGTTACCTTTATTGTCACCTTACTTGACCTTTATTTAAATAAAAAGGAGAAACTGACATATCAACGCACAGCCAAAACTACTGGGCCTAGGAGCGTGAAATTTTGCACAAGGCTTCGTTTTATGACGTAGGCGAACACTAAGAAAGGGTTTTTAAAAATTCAGCTCCTAAAGGGAAATAAGGGGTTCTATAGTTTGTATGGAGAACCCTACTTTCACGCGGGCGAAGCCGCTGGCAGAAGGCTAGTTAGAAAATAATAAAATAGTTTTCTAACTATTCTTTCATTTATTTTCCTTTTCCTTTTTCATACTAATTATATTTTCATCACTCTGAGATCCTGATTTTTACATCAAATATTATTACGAAGCAATTTGCAAAATAAAACAGTCACCAAACTTTACTCGGAAAAGTTCCGCAAAAAACTTTATCCTGTTTTTGTTTGCCAGTGAACTTTACAAATACACATAAGTGCAGAATTATCGAATTGTCCAGCTCCTTACCTTAACCTTAAAAAATAATCATTCTTTTTGAATAATATTTTGAGTCCACAAGAAAAAGGCATTAAAGTACAGTTACCAAAAAAAAAAAACTATATTAACTTTATTTTTTATATAAAAAAAAACAAGGTAACCGCTCTCCATCATCGAATACATCGTCGCTTTCCATCAAATGAGATAGCAGTCAAACGCGAACCTATTATAGAAAAATCTATTTATTTTACAAAGAGTGATTTTCACAGCTGAAAGTTAAGACCGCAAAGAGCTCCACGATCAGAATTATCACTCTCGCAATTAACGTCAAAAACTTGCACCCATTCGGTATCCAGTGCACGACATACGCAGTTATGTAAGCGGTATATAAACAATAGTTATACAGCCATTTAGTCGTAATATCACGCTCGTGCCTACGCGTGGACAGTCAAGCCCATAAACTACGGACTTCCGACATTATCTGGATATGGTCTAAGTGTTAAGAATACACGGTTTTACGTATCTATTATTTTTTATTCACATACTAGCTTTTGCCCGTGGCTTCGCTCGCGTGGTATTGGGGTTGGGGTTTCCGGGATAAAAAATAGTCTATGTCCTATTCCGGAGTGTATCCTATGCCTGTGCCAAATTTCATCCAGATCAGTCCAGCCGTTTTGGCGTGATTGAGTAACAAACATCCAAACGTCGTAACTTTCGCATTTATAATATTAGTAAGATTATTACTTAGGTTAGAGTACTACCAATAAAATAGTTAAGCAAACAGAAAAATGAACGGGTAAAAACCATTAAATGACCACTCCCGCCTTTGTTTTTTTTTCTAATTTATTTTTTATTGTTTATAAGTTCACGCTTCACCGCTATCTCACCTGATGGAAACGTGGTCGACGATGGAGCGCGTTTACCTTAAATTAACCTAAGATAGTGTCAGACTCTTACTGATAAAAAAACCGACCCGGTTATTGCATTGCTTCTCATATCAGGGCCGAGCCTTCCTTCCAGAAGTGAAACCTTGGCCCCAGATGGCTTCGACCCTTCTGCAGGGCTCCTATAAAGCCTAGAATTTTTGGTAGGCGTTTAAACACAAGCTTACTGAAATCGCCATTTTCTTATGACAAGCGACGCCATGAAGTTTACGACTGACGGTAGTTATGAACGGGAACTGTTACAATGTGTCATACAGTACATTTGTACGTAAAAACTGTTCCAATACTCATGACAGGATGGTAATGGAAATCCTGGGGTTGCTGTTATAATGATTGAGATAAGCTGCAGAACCAAGAGTTACTTTACGGATATCTAGAACTGATATGAATGTTTTGGGAATAGGTAAGGAATGGAATTCTCTGCTGGAAATGCTGGATCCCTAGAATGTGAGCTATCAGGAAAAACAGACTATGTTTCCTGATAGATTACAGTCTAGGGGTTATTAAGTCAAGAGTGAATGTGTGATAGTGGATAAACGCGAGCCTATCTATACTAATATTATAAAGCTGAAGAGTTTGTTTGTTTGTTTGTTTGTTTGTTTGTTTGTTTGTTTGTTTGTTTGAACGCGCTAATCTCAGGAACTACTGGTTCGATTTGAAAAATTCTTTTTGTGTTGAATAGATCATTTATCGAGGAAGGCTTTAGGCTATATAACATCACGCTGCGACTAATAGAAGCGAAGAAACAACGGAAAATGTGGATAAAACGGGGAAAATTATTCATCTTTGAGGGCTTCCGTTGCGTACGCTGCGTAAACGGTTCAAGATACTAAAAAAATATGTATGAAAGAATTATTCCTCTTAAAATGATCTAAAAAAATGTCCGCGACAGTATATGTCTATCTTTTAAGATTAACTCACTAGAACCGTTTTTATGGGAATCAAATTTAGCCAATTTTTACCAATTATTTGTTAGAGTTGTATCAACATAATAATATTATAATTTTTCCAAATAAATGTGTTGTTGATTAAGAGTATGTAATTGTGAACAAAATTGTCTTTTACATCACTTATTTTCAATAAACATCTTAGAAGATATTACAATTTTAAAATAACTCCGATATAAAATTCACACGCGACGCATGATGTGCAAAATATGACGCTGCGCCTGCCTGGCCGGCGGGCGAGAAGGGTTGCTTGCGGGCAGCGCGGAGGGGTTTTTTTATGGTAGGTAAAATTATCCAATGACGAATCCCGCTCTTAGGCGGAGCGGGAAACAGTGTCAGACTCTTACTGAATAAACAACCTACCCCGTTCCTCCCTTGCCATAAGCCAAGGGAGGAACGAGGTAGGTTGTTTCTCTGGGAATAATCCCAGAGCCCCGGTATAACGCTTTCGCACCAACCCTCGGCTGCAGGAGGCTTCGATCCTGAAGGGCCCCACAGTTTGCTGTTAGCACCTTGAGGCGCGCGGGAGCAGTGCACGCCGTCGACGACTTGGTCTCGGTCTGGACTGTTACCAGACAACCGGACGGCGAGCTACCCATTGCTCACCGTCCGCAAGTCAGCGTCTACGGTGGCCGGATATCGGTGGGATCGCGGCGGCGACAGCTACGGCGAGGGCGCTGTTGCCCTTGCCTTATGCTTGCCATTCTTCTTCGCTGCGGACCATGGCCTGAATCAAGGCCCGGCGCGAGAGGTCGCCGCCGCCGATCACCCCCACGAGGACACGGTGATGCTTCTCAAGCGGGGCACACTTCCACCGTGTGCTCCTGGCTGGCCACACAGTGGCGACACCCGGGCGTCTCTTCCTCAAGAATCCGGCGCAGGAATCTCCTGAACTTGCCATGTTCGGTGAGAACCTGCGTCATGCGTAAGTGAGGACACCGTGATATCTATCCAACCACGCCTCAAAGACCCCTCTTTGACTTACCGCCGTGATTATGGCGTGCCCAAGGGAGGTGTAGCTCTATGAAGTACTTTTAGATAATTATGTTCTTTTAAAAACTAAATTGTCGAAAAAAAAAATAACAAAAATTGACACAGGCAAAGTCGTGGGTAACAGCTATAATTTATAAAGCTGAGGAGGTTGTTTGCAAAAATAAATATGATGCCCAAAATAACTATTCCACGCGGACGAAGTCGCGGGCACAGCTAGTCAATAATATAAATAAAATCATTAAGTACATTTTGCTGCTCTGTTTACTGTCGAGACCGTGGACTCTTCTACGGGGCGGCTCCGGTACCAGGATCAGGGCAGCAGCAGGGCAGGGCAGCACAAATCAAACCACGTTGAACTTTTACTATATCTTTACTCGGACACGGCTCGACATACAATCAATTAAAACAACATAATTTATTTTGTTTAGAATAAATTTTAAATTCAAACTAAATTACGAATAGACTGCGAATATGTTGCCAGCCAGTACGCTACTCCAGGGCACATGTGATCTCCCTCGGAGACACCACATTCAGCCACCCCTTTATTGAATAGAAATGTTTGGATACCAAACATTTCTATTCGACAAAATTTATCGCAGCCTATTGGTAAGACCTACCTACTCCTAACACCGATTTCCCTACCTATACGAGGACTATATATATATTATTTTTTTTTTTTTATTGTGGCGGATGGTTCTAGAGAACTAGCTTAAACAGGGGTCAACGACAAAATTTCGAAATGTAATCAACCAACATTTAAGTTTCTATTGAGCATCATTCCGCTCTCACCAACCAGCGTTGCCCTGTTTAAACTTCACTGGAGCAAAACCTCGTTAAAGGCCTCAGCGCACCGCTCTATCGACCTAGGAAGCCAAAGTGACAACCACCCCTATTGGGATTACACTCTAAGATACAATGCCTTCTGACTTTTATTCCTTCAGGCGCTTATCGGGCCAGAGGTCAAAGAGCCACAACCATTGGATCACCTATACTTTGCTTCATTATATGAATCCATTCCAGAGCAACGATTAATCAACACCGATTAAATTTAATTATTCAAGCTAAGTATATCAATGGAATCAACTTGACTCCCTTTGCGAAGACTATGCTTCATTTGCAAAGTTGATATTAGCTCACATTAAGTGCGCAATTTCCTCCTCATTTCCTCTGAAATAGATACATTTCTATCCTATAACCCTAACACTTATCTTTCATTTTGATTTTCCGTGGCTCTTCCTCCAGTCTCCTGGTTGCACCCATCAGCACTTGACCTGGCACGCTGCGCGTGCTTATACATCTGCCCTGGCACGTTGCTCGTGCTCACTCGGCAGCAATTTTGAGCGCCAAAACATGAAATAGAAATATATATTAACACTTCGTCACAACAACAACTTAATATGACAATATTATCTGACATTAATGACTTTTAATGAATGACATAATATTTTTATAATTTGTTCTGGATACTCTGCTTTTTGAGCCTTATATATTTACAAAATTCTTAAATTGAAATGAAACTTAATAATTATCAAAAATACAGTCTAATAACTTCTTCTTATAAAATTTCCAAAATTTAAATTTAGGTAAAAAGAATTGTTTTTTTAATTTAGTGCAATAATATTTACAATTTGATACATGTGATTTCATTTCTTTTAAATGTCTAAGATGGAGGGACTTTCTTGCAACCAAACTTTTTTGTGCCATGCACTTTTTAGTTTTACCTGGAACGCGATCTTTTTTACGTAACATATTAAACTCAAACCTTTTTTTGGGAACTTTATGCGTTACCATGGGAGAACGGTCATCATACTTTGTGACAACTTGTGTCATCTCCTTTTCCTTCTGTAAAAAACCTATAAATTCACAATTTATTATTTCCAACTTATGATGCTCCTCGTAATCATTTCTATAGGATACTTCATCATGATCATCTTGAGTTATTGTAACGAACGTATCTTTATCTGGAATAAAATCGGATGAAATAGTAATACATGGATTGAACACACCCGGGGATTTGTCTTCATCCGTATCCTCCGTGGGTGTCTCATCGCTGATTTGGCCGCTTACGTCACAGCCCTGGTCATCAGTGTCATCATGGCTGCTCACGTCACAGCCCTGGTCATCCTCGTCCTCCTGGCTGCTCACATCACAGCCTTGGTCATCATCATCATCGTTTGGCTCATTATCTTGTGGATCATCCGTCATGCTAGAATATAAATCGGTATTATTACTCTGATCCACAACACTAGACGGTTCACCTTCACCGCATAGCGCTGGACCCTCCTTCACAACACATAGTTCCACACTAGACGGTTCACCTTCACCGCATAGCGCTGGATCCTCCTTCACAACACATAGTTCCAGTGTGGCACGATGTTTACATGTAAAACATTCGCACGGGAACTCACTCCTCAACAAATCGCACAACGTTGCGAAGTCCATATCATCATGGTACGTGTACCTAAAAAAATACTGGGCTGGTCCCTGTAGGTATACGCCCAAAATGAGTGCGTAGTCCTTCTCAAACCACTCGTTGGTTCTAGCCGTCAGCTTGAACTCGGCAACAAATTCCTCGAAACAGATATCTTTATCTATTCCCGAGTAATACATCATTAATTCTTTATAAAACTAATCAACGAATAAAAAAAACACTTAGCTCTCAAATCTTCAGGCGTCCACTCGCCTGCTTTACTAATTTTCCTCGCTTGGCATGCAAGAGGTGTTGTTTACAAGGGGCTGTACCTACGCAGCCGTTTCCTTCAAACAATCAAGTTACTTAAATCTGAAATACAATTTTTTAAAGATCGACTTTCGCTACGGCGTTACGGTGCCGCCACCATTTGTGAGACCGTGGACTCTTCTACGGGGCGGCTCCGGTACCAGGATCAGGGCAGCAGCAGGGCAGGGCAGCACAAATCAAACCACGTTGAACTTTTACTATATCTTTACTCGGACACGGCTCGACATACAATCAATTTATTTATTTTTTTTTTTTTTTGTTAGCCTGTTCTGTCCCACTCCTGGGCAAAGGCCTCCCTCCACTTCTTCCATCCATCGCGGTCCCGCGCTTCCTCTTGCCAGTTCGGAAGGAATCTGTCTAGCTCATCGCGCCATCTCCTTCGTGGTCTACCGCGACCCCGCCGCACTGTCTCATATTTATTAAGCTAGCCCGTATTGTCACAGCTGGGCAAAGGCCTCTCAACATTCTTTCCAACTATAATGGTCTCGCTTGCTCTTTCCAGTCCTTAAGGAAGACATCCAGGTCGTCTTGTCATATCTTTCGTGGTCTTCTGCAGCTCGTTTATATTTTCATTTATTATCACCAAAATAATAATGATTTTTGTTCTAAATAGAGCAAGATGGATTATTAGATTTTAATTGACTAAAATTCACCTGTGCTTGTGTTTCAAGGCCGCGGTGACACTTTCAAACAATCTTGTAATCTACATACAAATCTAAATCTAGTTTTGAAGTAATCAAACTAAACTACATTGATGGTAATCAGTAATGGATCACAGGATTTAGTCCCAATAATTCAAGTTCTATTCGAATCTTGTAGACCGTACTCTTATCAAGCCATAGATGAATAATGCGTACCTATTCAAATCAGCAGATTGCATGCTTGATGTATCAATTCAGCAGATACTGTGAACTGGAATGTACTACTATCGACTTGTGTGCTTCACCATCAACGTTTGCGTCACTGCTTACCATCAGGTGGGATTGTAATCAAGCACTAACCTTTTTGTAAAAAAAAAAAAAAACGCCACGATTGGATTGTAAGACGAAAAAATAATGTGTAAGTATTAGAAAATTGATAGAATTTTTTTTGTTAATTATTTTATTTAGTTACATTGACTTCTTTAAAGGAAAAAATGTTTAACAAAAGAGATGTTTTCGTCAGAAAATCCTCAGCGCAAGTTTTTTTTTTTATGGTAACTAAAAATCATCAAATGATGAATCCCGCCCTTGGGCGGAGTTGAAAATAGTATCAGACTCTTACTGACTAAACTTTTGAGCCTCACACCTATTGTCTTTTTATAGTGTCTCTAATTACGGTATTCAAAAGACTAAACAACCTACTCCTTTCCTACGTTGCCATAGATACCAGGGCCAGGGCCTTCCTTTCAGACGCGAACCCATGGCCCCAGTTGGCTTCGACCCTTCTGCAGGGTCCACGGCAAGTTTGAGCTTGGATATCTGTCGTGAGCTCCAAAACATCACCTATTTACATGAAAACGTTACATACATTTTCATCATCATCATCAGCTTTTTAATGTCCCCACTGCAGGGACACAGGCCTCCTCTCTCTAGGAGAGGGAATGGGCCATAATCCACCACGCGGGCCCAGTGCGGATTGGTGGATATCACATGTCTTCGAATAACACATACACTTTACACATATACATACATTCTACTAATTGAATATCTGCCTTTGGCAAAAGCAGGTCCAACTTAATCGGCTCGCACTGTTCCTGTGCATCTCAAGGAGTTGTTAGCAAACTGTAGAAACCCTACAGAAGGGTCGAAATCAACTAGGGCCAAGGGTTCGCGTCTGAAAGAAGGCCCAGCCCCGGTATGGTATATATGGTATGGCAAGTTAGAAATGGGGTAGGTTGTTTTGTCAGTAAGAGTCTGACACTATTTTTCTCTCCGCCCAAGGGCAAGATTCGTCATTGGATGATTTTTACCTACCATAAAAAAAGTCCGACTTAATCTATATAATATAATCCTCCATACCACTCACCATCTTTACAATCATCCGAAGCCCTCAAATATTATGTGACAGTAAAACATACTCACCTTTTTTATCCCAAAAGAACCACTTCCAATCAGGCAGCACATGCAAGACAGACGAACAGTCAGACGCGGTTTTACGGCGATATAAAATGAACTGCATAAGTAAGAGCGGTCGGCAATAAAATCAGGATCGCGCCCACGAAGCGAGGAACGTGCAAACATCGGCGGAGTACTGTATTGGAACGTGGGCGGAGAAGGTGGGGCGCCAGTGTGAGAGATGAGTCAAATTTTGGCAACATTTATAATAATATTTTTTATTTTGCACCTTGTTCCCGAGATCAGTAGACTACTATGTTTAATTATATTTAAATGATTTTTTTTATTGTTTTTTTTTTTGTAAAAAGTATACGACATATATATGGATACCTGAACGGAATAATAATTTTCACAACTATCACACAACGTCTTTTAATACCATGCTAAATCAGATGAGAATTTATAATTCAGTCATTCACCAACAAACGTCCATCTTCTAGTCGAGTTAGTGATCAGCTTTGTAGATTATTTAATGCCTTTAAATAAAACACGATTTGATTAAGTCATTTTAGCCAAAAAACGGCCAATGCTGGATATAGGCCTACCGTTACGTATCGACATAATAATCAGACCTGTTTGTCTCGCATCCTTCGGATTCCTGAATTCAATTTGATTCATCGGAGCACCAGTTCTTTGGCTTTGTACGAAAACTTCTAACACTGCGTCTTCTGGTGCGTAGTTGCCATTTCAGAACCTTTTGCCCTCATCAGTTGATGGGGTGAAGAATCGGGCTAAGTACTTAAAACTGTCGTAGATACGTTGTTTAAAAGGTATTACCTAATGAAAATATATCCTTCCAAGTTTTCTTTCTATTTACCCCTGTTTACCTATTTACCCCGTGTGACGGCAAATCGACACGCTTATTGCACTTGTTCATATGATGAGGTCTCCAAAGATACAAGTGAAATACTAAGTAGGTGCAATTTTGCATGAACATTGACACTGCAATGTCAATGGGTATCAGACAGATCTAAGACCCATTTTGGCAAGTTATGTTTATAAAGAACTATTTGGCTTTGAATATCCAAGATATAAGCCTCAAATTGTTGATCTTTGAAATCTAAATCTAATAAATTCCTCTGCTCTGAGTGTAGCAAGAGAGAGAGACTTTTACTGACTAAAACTGACTTGTGTTCTTTCATATACTCATTACATTCCAAAACCTAGATTTATTTTTCGAACTATGGCGCAGAATGTTTAAATCCGCCTATCTCTATCATTGCAACCAAACCACATTACAACCATGTCCAACACTTTGTAGCATAAGAAGTGAGTTTTTATTGCAACACTTGATAATGTTATATTTTTTCTTCCATTACTTACTTGTTCTACTTACCCCATAAGTCGTTGAGCGCGATGGCTGAATAAACCCGTTGGTTAATGCCACAGATTGTCTGGAAAGATGCAAAATGATAGGCCATAATGTTACTGTATTACTCGTTGTGTGATATTGATTAAGATACGGTTATATGGAATTCATAATAAAATTATTAGTTGATAGGCATTTTACTGTGTTGTACCTATTAAGCCATCCTATGGTATGAACAAGATATGTGGAATTTGTATTCTTTGATCTACTTATTAAAAAGTTTATTAAATCTAAGATCCTATAGCAAAATTATTGCATTAAATTCTTAAGATCCACGCGAACGTCGGCCTTGGCAGATATAATAGTATTGTCTTTCTATTATGTTTTATTATAGTTTTCAAGTTAGTCAACTATAAGGTGATAAAGAAATGATAGAGGAGGTGCGTAAAAAAAGAAAATATTTTTAGGAAATCATGGAAATAAAATTCTGTGAAAGTATAATCATAAATTATGCTTTTTAAGTAACTAACAAAATAATATAAAATCCTTTTAAATCTAATAGCTTGACAAAATCTTCTTTTTTTACGAGGTTTCTGCACTGGTAAAATTATGACAACTTCTGAATGGTGTGCTCTTCCACTCCAACCTATACCGCGAGAAGTTATTATTTAGATGAACATTAAAAAATGCTGTGACAATCTTGTCAAGGCATTTTTAGGCTGACAGCCGTCAGCATCTCAAAAGACACCATTCCCTAATTACCTTAAGCCAGCATCGACTTGCCCATTTCCTAACCATAACCGAAACGGTTTAATATTCATAAACCCATTTCTGTAACAGGCTAAATACTTTACAAAACACCCCGTCTCATATATCGTAGTGATGGTCACTTCACTTACGATATATCTCGGCACAGACAGACGGACACCTCGTAAATATTCTTTAAGACAAGAACGCTAATTGCTTCGAAGTGGATCTATTTTGAACGGCTGAGGTAGGGGTAAGTTATAAGAACTTAAAAGAAACTGCTTGAAGGAATATCTGTCGGTCTTTGATAAACGGGAGGATTTTGTTGGACTGTTTTGTCGACTATTATGAAAAAATTAAGTACTCCTATGCATATACAGACACATTACGAATCCCGCCATTGGGCGAAGCGGGATCAGTGTTAGACTCTTACTGACTAAACGACTTACCCCGTTCCTTCTTAGCCTTCATACTTCTTATATAGTCATAGTCACAGTCATAGTTTTTTATTGGTAAGGGATTCTTACAAGGCATATCATCATCATATATCATATCAGTTTGTACCTTTACAAACTGATACAATAATGTCAACAAAATTATAAATTAACCTTCCTTTTAGAAGTAGCCCGAGTAGACTGCAGTAGACTGCAGTTGGGCCTCTACATTTGCTTAAAACTCCTTGAGGTGCGTGGAAACAGAGCGCACCGTCTACGACTTGGCTTAGTCCGGACTATTACCAGACGACCGGACGGCGAGCTGTCCATTGCTCGACGTCCGCAAATCCCGCGCCAACGGTGGTCAGAAATTGGGATTCCAATGAGCGCCGTTGCCTTATACGTCCAGCCTCTTCCTTTGCTAGCATTATTTACATTTCAGGGTCACCGTTACATATTCAAGCATTCTTACAGCCCGAATGTTACTGATATTTATTTCCTCCAAACTCGAATATAGCACACGCATCAGAAAGTACGTCAACACATCTACCTTCGCACTAGTTTCACACATTTCCTTACAAGCCATACGAGGCACGTCCATGCAAATCACTCGCGCTTGTTGAATAATATCGTACGCACTTGTAGGACTGCTGAGGAAATGGATAAGTGGAGCAGAACTAGGGCTGCATCTGCCAAAGATGTAGGGAGGGGAAAGAGTAAACTGTGGCCTTGGAACGCTAAAAGCAAATTTTTATTTATTTAGTTTCTATTTATTTAAATATGAACTTTTGGTACAATACTAGGACATATTTAATAGGACTCCCTTGTTACGGGAGGCGCCGCTGACGCGAGCACTCCGCGTTCTCACCTTATCAGGTTGAGATAGGGCATTCAAACTCGAATAGTTATCTACTCCGGAGCTAGTTACGATGTTGAGCAATCAAATCCGGAACTCCGGAGTTGGCTCCAGAGTTGACAACTTTTTTAGAAATTAATAAAAAAGGCCTTTTATTTTAATCAATAGAAGTTTTATTTGTTAAAGAACAATGTTTTTGTTTAAAAATTTACTGTCTGGCAGATAGAAGTTATAAAAGTCAACTAATACGCATTACAAAATATTAAAAATTAATAATAATCATAAACTTATTAGTAGGTAGGTACCTAAAAAATCTACTTTTTTTGAGATCGAAATTTGAGAGAAAAAATGAGAGAATGAGTTCTTGGTAATAAGTTTTGAGAAACGATAAGGCATTTAAAAATTAGTCAGAAATAGAGCTTCTAAGTTTCGTGCAGAAAAAGCCCGCTGCCGAGAATGCTCGTTCTGACTCCACGCTCGTCGGCAAGACACAAAGCAGATAGTGATAAGCTTCTGAAAGGTATTTTCCTCTGCATCAGCCATTGTCATAAATTGCTCAAGATCGATTGCTCAAGAATTAAGATGCGTTTTTTCGTTTTCGTTTTGTAAATAATGTTTACATAGTTTTTGAAAACCGGTTTTAACTCCGGTGTTCTATTTCAACCACGGATTTGAAAAATGCTTAAAATCGCTTCGAAACTCCGTAGTTACGAAATTCCGGAACTCCGGATTGAAAGCCCTAGGTTGAGAGCAGGGATGTTACGGAGCTTCGACTCCGACTCCGATAAGTCGGACCTTCCGATTAATATTACACCTCCGGCTCCGACTTCGGCTCCGACACTTTTAAATCGGAGATTTTAATCGGAGGTGACATAGCGGCGGCGCGGCGGCCTGCGTCGACCGTTATGAACAGGTTCATACTTGTAGCGCGAAAAATCCCCGGCTCCCGCTACGTGCGCTTTATAAATTATTTTTTCACTTGTTGTTAGTTTGTTACGCACTTGACACAGAATAATTAAATAAAACTGATCTGTTTTTGTGTTGGACAATGAAACCAAAATCAAGTTGCATTTGGAACTACTTGGAGTCAGTACTTTTGATTTAATAATATGATTGCTTTATATGGTACTTTGGAATTCAATTCTTATAATTTGATTTGTGGTTGATTTGGCAACGCAACATGTTAAAATAAAAAATATAAAATTATTTTCTAAACAATGTTTTATTTGTCCTTAAATAAAATCTCTACCTACCTCCGACTTCGGTTCCGACTCCGGTTCCGACTTCGATAAATCAAATTTAAAAACTCCGACTCCGCGTTCGGTTCCGATAAAATTACCTCCGTTACATCCCTAGTTGAGAGCGCGGAGCCTAACGTCAGACTCGCCAAGATCTTACGGCCGTATTGTACGACCGTTCCCACTTGACGAGCCTGAAGTTAGGCACTTCTAAAGTTTTAACGCTAAAACGTGTAAAAAAATAAAAGGATTAAAAGAATGCCAATAACACTTGTGAAAAACAATAACAATTACACGACTTAAACGTCCCCAATATTAAGGCAGATTCACATTGAGTCAGTAGCTGTCGTCAGTGCTGGCGCCGAAAACTGACGCGTACTATTTACAAGCAGTCAGTATTTCGTCAGTAGTCGAAGATATTTATTTTGGTGTACACACGTTTGTAAAGTCAGTGCGGAAAAATGATTTCTCAAAAACAGCAAAGAATTTTGTGCAATATTCTGCAATGCTGTTGCACACATTTCTTTATTTCTATAATTTTGTGATTTGAAATCCCATAGGCATTAATTATTACGGTATTGTTGTACAAGTTTTAAGTTTTCCGTGTCGCTCAATTTTCGTGTCCTTTTGTGATCCGGTTCGACGAATCGTGGTCACCGTACAACAGAGCGGCAGCAACTGACTTGGGCAATTTACACGTTGTCAGTAGCGCTGGCGCGGGTGGCGGGGGAACGGACTGACGCCGAAAATATTGCAGCGCGAATATTGAAGTCAGTACTGTACTGACTTGAAATCAATATACACTATAGCAGTTCCAGGTCAGCACTGGCTCGTCAGTGGACTGACGTCAGTTACTTACTCAATATAAAGGCAGATTTATATAAAGGCAATATTCGCGCTGCAATATTTTCGGCGTCAGTTGGCTCCCCCGCCACCTGCGCTAGCACTGACGACAGCCACTGACTCAATGTAAATCTGCCTTAAGATCCGCAACTGAAGAAACACCCAAGTTAGTAAAAAATTGTCAATTTCTCTCACTACATATACATAGAATAGGAATATTTATATCACAATTTTCTTAAAGAACTTTGTAGATTAAATCTAGATTATGGGTTCAACCTTTATCCTCCCCTGATTCTTACTTCTTAGTTCTCAGTAGTCATATATTGGGCTCTAGGAATAAGGCATGGGAGGAACGGGGTAGGTTGTTTAGTCAGTAAGAGTCTGTCACTGTTTCCCGATCCACCCAAGAGCGGGATTCGTTTATTACAAGTAAATTAGAATTCCCATACCCCATATCATATTGTATCACTAGTGTACTAAAAATTTTTTATTTTTTTTTTTTTTTTTTCGAGAAAAATAACAGTTATACATTAAAATCTTACACTAGATTATAAATGCACAGAAATTATAAATGTATAACCTACGACATTTTCCACAACATACTTAGGAGCGATACTAACAGTGCGCTATTAAAACAAAAAAATAAACATTAACATAGAAATTTTAGATAAGCATGCAAGTAAGAGAAAAAGATAGAAGAATAGAGAATTACATTGAATTAACTACATAGTTTACATTGTTTTTGTTGCTTCGCAGACAAGCCTTTTAAATTTCTGAACAGGAACAAAGAAGTCAATGTCTTCACTATTAAAGAAGTCAATATTGTTTCATCGATGTGTATAATGAACCTACTGTTTTTTTAATCACATTAAAAATATTAATAAATGTTTAACAATTTTCCTATTTCCGCGAAAACCCACATTGTCATTACCGAAATTATTTATTCATTAATTTGGTTTGACACACATTGATACGGAGTCACAAACAAATTAAGGCAATCTCTTCTTTAGAATAAATAAGTTTTATTAGAAATTCAAACTATTGAGCCCCGAGTGAACCGCTTTCGCACACCTTCTGCCTTTCTGTTATGTTTCTAATTACGGTATTCGAAAAGTTAATAAATGTATTGAATACCTACAAACAACTAAAAAATATCTAAACGAGTCAATGTAAGTTTGCGTAGTACCACTGGATAACTTAATGACTCTCAGTTGTCCATTCGTCATAAATAATTAAAGGTACCTCTCACTCAGTTTCGGCGGGAAATCCAAAAATTATGCTCCATTTTTCTCTTTTATTCCCAGATGGTTCTATAAAAGGAGACCATCAAACAATAAAATGATCACTCTCTTATATTACTGATAATGTATTTTTCATCAGTCAAATAAAGCAAATTATACCGCACAAGCTAGTTATAGCCCACATAAAACAATTATATCAATTCCAAACCAATTTATCATAAAATTGCTTTATCGTCTTCAACAATTAAATAAAATTGGCCGCAATTCGGGTCAGTGAAGACATCAATTCATTAATAGTACAAAATGATAGGTTCTTTAACGCCCTAGGCGTCTTCAGTCGTCGGCGCCTCTCGGTCGAATGCACTCTAAATCTCCAACCTGCATAGACAAAACCCCTACACTCTGATGCAGCCATTTCCCACCCCACCTGTGCGTTCGTCTCTCTCTATTCCCTACAATCTCTTACCTATCCCGTTTACACCTCAAAATTACATTCGGCCGTTGTCGTTTGTGCTCGGATGCAATAGCCGGTGTGGCTCACAGCTAAACATGATTTCAGCCAGTCGCTTACCGGCCGTCAGAGGAGCTGCATCGCTGCCGGCCGCCGTTCCCGCGTTCCAAACATCGCAACGGTCCGGCTTGTTTGTATAGGGATGTTTGTTCCTAGATAGTGCGCCCCACATACCCGGAATGGAAGGATTCCTAGTGTTGTGAGACTAAGTGTGGACGACCACGGAGTATATTGTGCAAGTGTTGTGTCGTTTGATGGTCAGTTACGATGTTGCAATACTCACGGTAGGCGGATGTGGCTAATGCAGTTAGATCTGTTTGATTGGCAAAAGTAAACATGTGTATGACAGACGTTATTAAAGCTATGTTGCCGTCTGCCGACGTCGCTTTAATGGAACGTGTATTACAAACGGTAACGGAAACGTGCGATGATTTAGTTTCAGCGAAATGTTATGACTTTAACGTTCAGTAGAACATGATATTACTGGGGAAACGACGCTTTGAAAGCATAAAACTTTACGGTGATTAGTCCGTAAAGTGGCGAAGGAATTGACGCTACTGTTAAACATTAAAATAGATTTAAAGTTATGTTTGTAATAGATGATGGAGAAACAATTGAACAACTAATTGATTTAATTTATTTAAAAAATCATGTGGGTGGAATAAAAGATAACAATGATCAGGCAGTTTTATGTTGAACAAGCAACAAAACAATTCATTATAACAATGGAGTATTGTTTGTGATTGAGTTTAAGCTTTTTTGTTAGGAAATCACTTTTTTATTTGTGTACGAGCAAGCGTGGATAATAATTTCAGTGGGCAAGACAATACTGCACGCGTTAATGAAACAATAGATAATTTGGGTTTAGTCAATGGGTTTCTAATTGGAGTTCATAGTTTTAGTAAACATAAAATGATTATGAATGAAACCGTTGAACTAGGAACTCCAGTTCATTCACTGGGAACTAAACTTTCATTAGTTGCTCAAACCCAAATTGAATAGGTCTCATTCTTTTCAACTTTTTGTTCTAAAACTCAACATTATTAAAAAGAACTGGCTTGAAAGTTGGCTTTTATAGAGTCGTTCTGGGAAAGTTTTGCAGACCAATTACCCAACTATATAATTGTTGAAGGAAACTAAGAAGTAAGATATAGAGAATATTGGCGACCAATATTTTGAACTCGATTTCGTTGCCGCCAAAGATATTAAGTTTAATGTTATAAATAAAAATACTCATACAACACAATGTACAGTCGAACAGATCTCGCCCACGCATCGTGAGACCATCAAATTGACCATTTTATTTTTTACAGTTATAATTGAGACAGTAACGATCAGTGACAGTTACTGAACATAAAAATAAGGTGACGAAGGATAAGGTTTTGCGAAAAAAGTCAAACACGTTGGAGGACTTTGCAATCATTCGAGGAAATATTTTGTCATGTGAGTATATGAAAAAAAAAAACGATTTTTCTCAAATTGTAAATGAGCATTACTCTTACTGTGTTATCTGAACCAAATTTAAATGTAGAATAATCTTAATAATATATCAATAATCATCTTTTTGTATTATAGTTATTAAGTTGACATTAACAATGCATGTTTACTCATTATCTTTTTTTTCAACATGAGTACTTTGAGCACGTCAGAAGCAAAAGTTCTAAAATAGTCGTTTTTATGCAGCAGAACCAACAAATGTATGCTTATTGCGTTAACCATTATGAACATAAGGCAATTAATGCCAAGGAACTAATTAAAAACGTAGTTTTGCACACATGGTGAATTGAATTTATAATTAGAAACAACTTGCGCGGGAAACTAAGCACCTGAATGTTATCTAGATATTATTATCTTCCTCTTTTATAGGAACGTCTATTTCATCAATAAAATATTAAATAAGTTTCTCGTCTCAATCCCCAATATTTTCGTACTCCTCTCAAATTTCATTTTCTATAAATATCTCGAATGACTAACACTCTCTCTGATTACTTCGAATTTATCTTTGACACATAACTTTCTTCAAATTGAAGCTTCGGCTGCTAAAATTATAATTTACGTTGGAGATACTTATTTCGGAAATTTAACTTCCAATGAAATTTATTAAAGGGAAATTATTTTATCCATAGGCAGCAATTAGTAAGATAGCCTGGATATTTATTGTATCCGTCGAAGCGAAAATACAAGTTGTGAATATTAATTTAATCATTTACAGCCTTAGTCATAAGATGTTGTGAAAATTATTACATTTTTTTTAAGTTAATTTAATATTTTGATTTCTTAATTAACACTTTGTTTGATGTCCGAAATAAAACATACCTAATTGTTTAATTCAATATGATAGTAAAAGTACTGAATATTTCTTGTTATGTTGTTATTACTGTCATATTTTACTAACAAAAGCCAGAAAGGATCTTCTCGAAATTGACTAATTGTCATACATACATACTATAGTTAGTTAGTTATTATCTATAGTAGTGTTATAAAAATAAAATATTTGCATCATTGTTTGTAATTAATAAATTCACAACTACTGGACCAAATCAAACAGTAGTAAAATACTGCTTTATCACTAAGTAACAAAAAAATATCATAGGTATTTCAGTGTGGGTAAAACTATTAATAGAAGCCAGGTTTATATATTTATTGTACAATTCTAATCAGTACAGAACAAAAAAAAAAAACAAATTTAGGCAATAAGGAGTCTTATCACACAAAACAATATCTAACAGAAAAACTTAGGGTGGACTGAACGGAGAAAGGGTAATGATACGAGTATCTCAGGGAACAGTAACAGAAGAACAAGTTATCGTAAAAGTTCCAGGTAAAAGTACTCCGTTTCCCTTATTCGATTTTTCCAACGAGTGCTTAGAACAGCACGATTTTACCATATACGGTTTTAAGTGTTCCCAATACTTGTTTTGTACAGCCTGTTATATGACCTAGCTTCGGTTCATTTTCATTTAAAGTTCACGTAAAACATTAGGTATAAAACTGCCGGAAGCTTTAGTTAGCGTGCTTTAAATTCTTGGGTATGTTTGTGAGAACATTAAAGGAAACGGCACTATAAGGAAATTGGTTCCTGCTGTGAACTTTTATTTATCTTTCTCTAAGATGGTAAGATTCATTTTAATACCTCTGACTTTAATTAACTATGGCCATTGGTTTCATTCACGTTTATGTAGAAAAATTTAAAACGAATTATATTATATCTGTCGGCGCAATAACAATAATTTGTGATTTAAATAATTAAGATTTGTAATTAAATTGCCCTAAAAATTAGTAGAAGTTCATTGCGATGTAAAATTAACGTTAGACGGCAAATAACTATTTTTGTGATCGTTATTTAAACGTTTCGTTTCGTTTTTCTAAAACACGTGGTCGCCCCACTTAGGAGCGAAACATTATAAATAGGCCCGCACTGTCGGTGCCAAAGCATTCTCGCTCGAGCCGCCGGACAGTACGGACCTCTTTGTGACGTTGTTACTCTGTTCGTTGAATATACGAAGTGTTAGATAACTTGTGAAGTTTTATTTTGAACATCCAAATATGAGTGACCATCATGAAGATAGCATCGATGACGTCAGCTGTGCTGACGTCACACTATTAAAAAACACTACGGAGGTGCCTCCTCCGTCATCAGAAGTGGGATTGCAAGAAGCTACTACCCAAGCCGCCTCCTCCGTCAGCTCGTCCACCACCTGATCAACTGGAACCAACCAAGGAGACCAAGGTGCCGTGTCGACGGGTGAATATACACCTCAGAACAACATGTCAACTGCTCCCGATCCGGTGCCATCCACATCACAAGCTGGCCAGTCAGTTCAAAGACAGCCAGCTCATGACGACGAAAACTTATCATCGGATTAATATCAGGTGAATCAAAACCCATTATTTTCATAATATTTTCGACCCTAGTATTTGTAATAACAATCTACGAAAATAAAAGGTCTGGAGAGTGATACCTCTGAGCTAAACCATGTGTTACCCTTGAGCTTACTACGGGTCCTGGATGCATCCTTAAGCGAACCCTGAGACACCGTTAGGACGCCTTGTGGAACCATGGTTAGACACGTATACACCACAGATTCTAAACTAACAAATCTACGAGAATAAAAGGTCTGGAGAGTGATACCTCTGAGCTATACCATGAGTTACCCTTGAGCTTACTACGGGTCCTTGATGTATCCACAAGCGAACCTTGAGATACCGTTAGGACGCCTTGTGGAACCATGGGTAGACATGTATACACCACAGATTCTAAACTAACAAGGCAGGGCACAAGAGACGTCTTTGTGTACCGTGCTTACAACAATTATCATAATAATAATAAGCAAACTATGTTTGCTTACGGATACCTAGTTCAAAAGGAAACTTTTTCTTGATTTCAGGCATCAAACTTCACAACGCAGGTAGACACTACGAGAACCTATGAAACATTACGAGACACTACGAGAACCCTACGAGACACTACGAGAACCCTACGAGACACTACGAGAACCCTACGAGACACTACGAGAACCCTACGAGACACTACGAGAACACTACGAGACACTACGAGAACACTACGAGAACCCTACGAGACACTACGAGACACTACGAGAACCCTACGAGACGCTACGAGAACCCTACGAGACACTACGAGAACCGGCAAGGCTGGTGCAGAGCGCGCACCGCCTGTCAGAATGGCCGTGTCGGCGCAATAACAATAATTTGTGATTTAAATAATTAAGATTTGTAATTAAATTGCCCTAAAAATTAGTAGAAGTTCATTGCGATGTAAAATTAACGTTAGACGGCAAATAACTATTTTTGTGATCGTTATTTAAACGTTTCGTTTCGTTTTTCTAAAACACGTGGTCGCCCCACTTAGGAGCGAAACATTATAAATAGGCCCGCACTGTCGGTGCCAAAGCATTCTCGCTCGAGCCGCCGGACAGTACGGACCTCTTTGTGACGTTGTTACTCTGTTCGTTGAATATACGAAGTGTTAGATAACTTGTGAAGTTTTATTTTGAACATCCAAATATGAGTGACCATCATGAAGATAGCATCGATGACGTCAGCTGTGCTGACGTCACACTATTAAAAAACACTACGGAGGTGCCTCCTCCGTCATATCTTATTCTAGAAGAAGTCTGAGTCAAATTTGATTAGAATCCAATCAACCGTTTGAACGTGGAAGAGTCATAAACAAAAACGCTCACAGAGATACAATTTTCATCTATTAAGCATCTGTACGTGTGAAAGATAATGTCTTGACTCACTACTCATCAATGAAACCTTTGAATCTCGAATGCTTTTTGGCGTAGAGGTATTTTAGAAAAGGTTTTTCTAAAAGAATTTTTTTTTCTAAAATTCACTCCTGAAAAGGTGAAACGGGTTCCAAAATTTGTGTAAAGAAATCTATTTTCAGGTGAATAAAGCTGCTGTCTGGAACAAGTATTAATATATCAGTGTGATTATTTTTTTAGCTTTAAACCTTCTCTTCTTTAAAGTTTTTATTTTCTGTTGATATTTTTATCACTAATTTTTTTATCGGAACTCACTTTCTTAACTACATTATCAAATAGTAGATATATCATGTTCATTTACTAGTTATTTTTTTACCTCGGTTTCAAATTCTGCTTTGATCTACTTACTAACTGCTTATCACTAAGACATCTCCTTCCTCATTTTAATTTAAAAAACGAGGAATATTATCGAAGCACTCGATATCGCTTGCTCCAAATACTTGAAGCATTGATCCGACTATTTGCTCTCTTTTCTTACACATAGCGCTGAGTACACACAGTTGAAGGTCGTACTACAAAGAATTTAGCTTTCGCATGTTCATTTTGGTTATAAATATAAATGAACGTATCTAATTATATATTTATTCTTGTTTGTTTTTTTCTTTGTTTGTTTTTCATTTATTTTGTACAACTGCCATGTTCTGTCTGTACTCCCCTAAAGTTGATTGGTAGCAAAATGCTTAAGGCATCAAGTCCGCTTTCGTATAGTGTCTCCTACGTCTCGATAAAGTTTTTATATTCTCGTTTATAAAATACTAGCTTTTGTCCGCAGCTTCGCCCGCGTACCTACATAAAATAAAGCCTCAGGAGTAAAGCAGCTTTCTATTGTTGCTAAAATTTTTCCAATCGGGCCAGTAGTTCCAGAGATTACCCCCTACAAACAAAAAAACAAAAAAACAAACTTTACCTCTTTATTATATTAGTGTAGATTTGTTACAAATAAGTTTTCACTAAATATCATTCAATATTTTTTTTTTAAGGTGGGTACGCTAAAAGTGTAAGGATGAAAGTTCCTGAGTGATAGTGTTGATGTATATTTGGTTATTTCTTCATGTTTGATCGGCGGAACGGATTTGGACAAAAATTTCAGATAGTAGTAGAAATAGTAGACAAGTTTTTCTGGAATAGCATATAGCATACTTTTACTGTTTCTACAATTTTACACATCATCTTGCGCCGACCCCAAATAAAACGGGACAAGGGCAGGAAGATGATGATGATTTTATAGTGGCAGATACATGACGTTTAATGATTTTAAATCAAACATAACGTCTTAATGACTTCTCCGTATGTTTTGATTTACAAATTTTCATTTTTTTTTTCATATAACTTGGTGTGATTTATATTCGAAGTCTATCTAACCACCAATATCTAATACAGACAAAAAAAAGAAGATCAGGCAAAAATCATTGAAAAAGTTTTTATAAAACTTTCACAACCTAAAATATAATTTGAATTTTTTGATATACGGTTTTTATTCGTATTGTGTAATAAATTATGAACAAATTATTTCAATAATAATAATCTTGAAGCGCGGAAAAGCCGTTGAAAGCCGTGAAATATTCTAAACACTTTATAATTATTTAGCGGAATTATTGAGTTTATTCTTTTATAGTCTATACCTAAGCTTAAAATTCCGAGAAACGGCCTCTGTTCTTGAATTATTGGCTCTCCATGAATTACTTCTCATTAGGCAAAATTGACTAAGAAAACACCCAAAGAGTCATAAAAATTGACTTTACTAGCTGCTAAATGGAAAACGGCACACTTTATTAAATGATGTCTGATATTAAAGTAAAGTTAAACATCTATTCCGTACATACTTTCAACTTGTAACCGGTATTATAAAGATTTATTTGCAATTAGACCATCGACCGATAAATTGCTTCGTTTCCTTCTGAGTTTCAGCTTGTTCAAGGCGGGAAAGTTTTCCTTCGTTAATTTCTACAACTTGGCAAGTTTTGTGTTTTGTGCCAGTATATCTACAACGCTTATTTCTGCGTGTTATTCTTTGGGATTTGATTAGCAACGTTAAAGATTGAATTAGTAATTGCGGGAATATTGTGGAGTTCTAAATTATATTATGGATTGTCGATAATGGTAAGTATAGTTAATTATTTCTTCTTTATTACATTTATATTATCATTGTTACCATTAAATGCAAAGTCGTAATGGTTATTCATTTGTCTGCCTAATACTGCGTGAAATATACTACTTCTATAAACTTTATCATAGTATAGCATCAATCAGCCTTATGCCCACTGCAGGCTTTCTCTCTAGGAGAAGAATACGGCTCAGCAATCCACCATGATAACCCAGTGCGCGTTGGTGAATGTCAGATGACTTCGAATAAAAATCTTTGTTCTAGGTCATGCCGGTTTCCTCACGATATTTTAGTACTGCCATTATTTCTTTATGTATCATGCGTCAGTGTGTACTCCGCACAGCATACCTGACCGACTTGGGAGTTTGATGGATGTGGCATGAATGCGATGCCATTATATCGTTTTGTTAGCTAACGTTTTTTGGGTGTTCTAGTTGGTACGCGGTAGTAATTTGAAATAGTTCCTTTGGCACTGTGATGATTCAATTTAGTTTCGTTAGTCCTGTTTAGCATTATTTTCTCAGGTATCATTTGGTATTTCTTAGTAAGTAAGTAGTTTGTAAAACTGCGTAAAAAAAAACACGAGTGGTTCTTCCCAAAGATGTCATGATTTTCTTTAGCAATTTATCTCATACATTTTTCAAAATAATTATAACAAAAACAAATATTATAATTTCTAATTATCTCGATTTCCTATTTCTGATGACCTTTCTTATTGCAATTGAATTTCCTAGAATTATTGTAGACTAAATTAATAATATTTCAATAATGTTGTTAAAGTAATCTTGTAATAAAAGATTTTATGAAAAGAAACGCCAACGATATTTTCTACCGGAAAATAAAATCTTTACTCACAGCTAAACCCACGAAGAATAGCTAGTATTTGGATAAATATCTAACTATATATAAGCGCATAAAGCTAAGGCGCAAACATTACTAGCTTTCACCGCTTTCAAAGAGAAGTCCTTTCTACGCAAACGTGCCAATACTGGAATATGTAAACGCTATCGAGAAATCTAGATACTCGGAGAAAATCGTAACCACAGAGTTTTTCTGAAACCCGTACATTTACTAAAAGATTTCTTTTGGAAATGTGGTAAGATATAGATGTTTTAAGAATGATTGTAAAAAAAATGTTTTGCTTTGAAAACTTTAAGTTTTTCAAAGAATTCAATATGACATTTTCAACCAGCATGTTTGTATTATTGTGGCATATAATAGTATTGTTATTTTTCAACGTTTAAATTTATCCATCTAATACCAAACTAAGTGGAACTTGTACTATGATTATTAAATTTCTAAATACAGACATATTGTAAATAAATTACACTCAAACACATAAAAATTGTCGTGCTCATTACAAAAAATAATAATTTTGTCTTGGGAATCTACAATCTCCGGCATATTAGCTAGGGCTACTAACCTAGTGGTTAAACATTCAACAACATGGCCATCAGCTAGTTGGTCACTAGACCAACAGGCTAATGAAACATTATCTTTCTATTTTTTAATTATCTTGTTTTAAACCTTATTAGAATTATCTGTATGTTTTCTTTAATCGCCATCTCGTATTCCATTTTGGTTGCATTGCAGTTTCGTGTCCTAGCCGCAAGATGGCGTAATCTTCGCGTTAAAGCGCACCTCACGTTCACGATTAGAATTTATTATTGACTGGTGGATTTCATAGCGAAACTTGCTTCATCGTAATTTAAAGTATGGCATTGGAACCTGTCGTTTATCATTACTGCCGTCGTTATTAAGAAAGGCACAACTAACATTTTACAAATGTTGAGAAAATCGAGTTTAAAATATTTTTTGAATTTTGTTAAAAAAATCACGTTTAAAATATGTTTTTCAAAATTGTGAAAATGTAAAAAATTGTGTTTTTTTGGTATGTACACAACGATAGCAATATTATATTTTTAACTAGCTGCTGCCCGCGACGTTGTCTGCGTGAAGGCTCTACAGCACCAAAAAAACCTAAGATGGCAGTGTATGATCAGTGTATATCAGCTGGCATAGAAAGTAAACAACTTTTAAAATAGTATTGCATCAGCCTTATAAAGTTCCCGCTGCTGGGACACAGACCTCATTTCTAGGAGAGGGAATGGGCCATAATCCACCACGCGAGTCCAATAAGGTTTTGTGGATGACACTTGATGAATTTTTGGTTCTAAAACATTCACAGTCACAGTTTCCTCATCATGTTTTCCTTCACCGTTGAGCAGTGGTTATGAAATAAAATACACAAAGTAATGCGCCTGGCTGGGTTTGAACGACAGACCTACAACTTGTAAATCGGAGCCTTTACTACTTCGCCACCACTGAGTTGGAGCCTTTACCACTTCGCCACCACATTACGATGGTAGTTATGCTGCCAAGAGCCAAAATGTAAAGAGAGTCAGGACTGGTGACGCGGGAGCAAGCGACATACAGTTGCCCGAGTAAGAGACAACTCGTCCTGAAGTTGACATCTGCTGCACTCAGTGTCTGCCCCTTCGACTTATTGATGGTCATCGCGATGGAAACACTCACGGGGAACTGTACGCGCTTGAACTGGAACGGGAAGTTATGAGGCATAAATACTGCCTCGACTTCGCCATAAACCGTAAGAATTTTTGCTTCAATGATGTGTCTGTGCAGCGAGATGACTTTAAGACGGGTCTCATTACACCACTTTGGAGGAGATAGGTAATTCCGAAAATGCATAATCGGGACTCCGACTTTCAGCTTTGTGGTATGCGCTTGAAGTCCACTTGCTGGCTGGGAGTTCAAAAATTCCACGGGATAATGTATGGCGTCATCTTGCTCGACGACAGTGTTTATTGAGGGATAGATCACTGCATTTCCCTCAATTTCCGAGAGAATGTATTCGTTAATTGCTGCAGCCTGATCATTTTTAGACGTCAAAATGGCCCGCTCACACACTCAAGAAATTCTGCTGGTGCGGTAAATGACTGTTGTCCCCGTACACACAGTAAATGAATTCTTCTAAGCTGGCTAACGCTCTATCGAGAGACTTTGGAAGCACCTCCTGTCCACTTCTCTCGCAGTGAGCTTTGACTTGCAGCGGACTTTGGCAGAGGCCATGATCCGGAGCAAAGAAGAGTGGCAGGCGGTCGCCTCCTTCTGCGAAGCAGTAATGCTAGCGGCTAAAAAAGGGGGTCGACTGCATCAGGCAAAAGCAAAGGCGCTCAAGCCGCAGCTACCGCCGCCGTGTCTTCAACCCCGATTTACGGCCACAGTAGGCGCAGGCTTGTGACCGCCGAGCAATGGGTAGCTCTTTGTCCACCCATTTCATAGTCGACGACGGCGCGCACTATTCCCTGCGCCTCCAGCAGTCGGCAGCAACTGTAGGAGCCCAACAGGATCGAAGCCAAGGTTTCAACGTAGCAAACGGGAAGCGTTTGCCCGAAATCACCACTGAACAAACTGTGACACCACCCATCAAATGTTCGTTCCCGCGGATGTCCTGCAGGGTTCTGTCCTCGGCCTCAACTGCCTTCCTATTGGCCATAATACGCTCATCCCATATGATCAAAGAGCAATCCTTAAGCACGTGTCCCTTATCGCTGTTACGTGACACACCACAAACAGGCGTTTTGACGCTCTCTAAATCGATGGGAATTTGAAGATGGCATGTGCTGTCTTGCCACTCGGAAGCAGTGTGGCAGCAATTCCCAACGACGCGACGGCAATAGCAATATTGCCTTGCCTCCTGACCTCTGCAAGTATGCCATGTTTTTCCTGTTCCAACAGGAGCAACACAAGAAAAACATTTTGCCCTGGTTATGCACAACGCTTTCAAGGACGGTGTTATAAATCTGTTTTTGCTCTAAAGAGAACTCTGTCTCAGCGTTATACTCTCGATTTGCATAGTCTTGATGCGGTGACGATTGGGGTGCTAGTAAGCCATATTAGATCAGTGGATTGCCGCCGATAGAAATGTCCACATCTTGAAGTGAACTGAGACAGGTGTTCAGCACACGATCATCAGTTACATCGACTTCGTCTCCAGTAGCACGCCTCAAAGCTCGCAGAAAATCTTCAGACAGATGATGGCGATATTTTAATGAACATAACTTTTTTGTAATATTAAGTATTACAAAAAAGTTATGTAAAGTTTTTGAGTTTAGCCTGGACGTACATAC
This sequence comes from Mythimna loreyi, assembly GCA_029852875.1. Classification (NCBI taxonomy): domain Eukaryota; kingdom Metazoa; phylum Arthropoda; class Insecta; order Lepidoptera; family Noctuidae; genus Mythimna; species Mythimna loreyi. The sequence continues at coordinate 17,430,235 of CM056796.1, read as the reverse complement.
AGACAAAAATTCTAAAAACTATATTTTTGGCTTCGATATCGATTGTAGATCACTTCCCAAGTATTCTTTTAAAAAAATATTTTGACTTTCCTTCGATTTCATTATAATTACCTATATGTATAGATTATTCGTAAAACTCTTTAGTTAAGTCCTAAGAGGACACAAATTTCCGTACAACTGTTGTCGTTTAATTGTGTCTGTAATTACGGTAGTCGAAAGGTAAAAATAATATTATTTTGTTAATGTAATATTTTCGTTTGTACTAATTTGAGTCAGTAGATGTCGTTGTACGTATATAAATAACATTGAAAGATTAGGTTGCGTTGCAAAATAAATCCGTTAGACCGTTGGAATAAGAATAAGACATTTCATATAAACATGGAGAACGCCGTTTCACCATTAAAGAGATAAACTATTTTTTTTTAATTATGTATTAAATATTAACCCACATTTTTTCGTAAAACGAACCAACCACTACCTGAGATATTTCCCTAAAAATAAATAAGTAACATTTGCTCTATTTGGGCTTGTTTTTTTTTTCATTTTTTATTCCCAGTTGTGAGTAAATTCAACCGCACAGTAAGAGACTCTGAAATCTTGATCACGACCTATGTCGTGAGATTTTGAGGGTTTTTTGAAACTTAAATTTGTCAAAACCAATTATACGACTTTTATGAAGAAAATGCGCACTACCATCTATGAATTTTAAGAATAACTAACTGCTAACCTTGCCATGGTCAAAAAATTATTAATTTCCAAAAAGTGTCAAAATGTAACTTGATTTGATTTTTGTGTAATCTCATAGATGGCGCTTTTTAAAATATGTCTTTATACTACTAATATTCATTAAACTATGTTTCTTTGCCTAAATTACGTAGTTTTGAAAAATGAATAATGGGAGTCTTTATTATTTACCTAAATAAATTTACGTGCCAAGTTTCAAGTTAATTAACCCAAGCAATAAGATTCTCCCATACAAACTTTAACATTCCCTAAATCTTGCACTGGGGGTACTACTGAAAAAATAAATATGGCATCCTGGATGACTAATTTAGGGTAATGTTTATGCTAAGTTTTGAGTCGATCGGCCCACGGAAAAAAAAGTTACACCCTTGCATCCATTGCACCATATAAATTCAATATTGCTTACCTCCCATAACTTTTGGCGTGATAATATGTAGCCTAAAGCCTTCCTTGGTCTACAAGGAACATTTTTGCTGAATTTCAAATCAATCTATCCAGTAGTTTTGGCGCCAACCCGTACCATAGGCACAGAAAAACAGACAAACAGACAAAAATTCTAAAAAGTCACTTTTTGTCATCAGTTACGTTTTTCTAACAAAACCCACTCATTTTTTCCAGAAAATTCTCAATGTACAGTTTTTCTTTCGTTACTGTTTTATTATATGTATAGATTTAAATGGATATATTTAATAATTAGCATAATTCTTTTTAACTTAACATAAAAAATAACAAGAAAGGAGCAATATTATGTTGAAAAGGCCATAACCAAATATGCCTTTTCAATGTAAAATTTTGAGTAAAAAATTTAACATTTTACGACGAAAAGATATATTTTTTTAATTGTGTCTTTTCATCGTAAATTATTAAAATGAATATATAGGTACAGAAAATATTAGAATTAATTCATCGATAGTAAAAAGGTAAAATAAAAGTCACATCATACAATATGCCTTTTTATTGTAATAAAACTTAAAAAATGATGTAGTTGTGCCCTTTAAGCTTATGCTATCTCTGTTTATTTTGCAGCTAAAAATCCACAAAAAATCAGGCAAATAGGCCTTTTTTTCCTGATTCCGAATATATATATAACTCATTTTGACAAAAAATGTTAGTTGTGCCCTTTTTCGGTAGCACGGCAGATTAGGTATCAAAGAAAAGCTAGCTTTTTAGTATAAGTCAACTTTCAGACTAATCTAATGAAGCTGAATATATATGAATATCAATAAAGTAGAACCTTCAAAACTTCAATCAGCTAGAATATTATAATAAAAATATTACGGAGATAAAGCATCTACCAAGGACTGAATTACAAAAAAAAAAGATTATGTACGGTGTCAAATCGAGCCAACAATATTGTTGCTATTGTAGACTTTCAGGCGATGAATAACGGTAGCTCGCCGTCCGGTCATCTGGTAACGAGCCTGATCAGTCGGTAGCGCGTAGTGTTCCACGCACGTACCTCGAAGAGGAGTCAGTGAACATAGACGTGGCTTTAATTAGTAACAATCTAACTTACCCTCTCACTTTATTGTGGATCCTGGAGAAGAAGAAGTCGTTAGATAATTTCCCTTTTGGAAAAAAATATGCTTTCAATATGAAAACCAATATTGCTGAAATGAAAAATGCTCTAAAATCAGAAAATGAAAACGAACAATAGCGAGAGAGAATATTCATATAAGAGTAGATAACGTCTAAACCACATTCTAAAACGCCCAAGTTTGACCAAACATCAAAGCTTTTTCCGAATATCCGCAGCCACAAGCTCTTTGAAAACTTTTATATTTCATGTTTCATTTCGAAACCACTCCATCTTTCTGGAGCATTCGATCCTGAAGCCACAGGTGCTTCTAAATCTGACCTTAAAAGAATTCTCTATATTTTATTCAGAACCATTGGAGTATAAATAATAGATCGGCCATATTGAGATGAAACATTCGGAGGATACTGGTAAAAAATGAATGTTATATCGGCTCCTTTTCATTTAAGATCATTAGAGTTCGGAAGATGAAAAATGTAAAATAAAAAAGTCTGGTTCATTGTAAGCTTCCGTGTTTCATTCAAAAGAATATTTTTATTATTTTTAGGTCCACCCTGAGGTGCAAACGGAACGTTATTATGATACAGTTTTACTGGCTTTGATGAATTCTAGGTATCTTTAAATTATTATTTCGATATTGAATCGATATTTTATTAAAATTGTTAAGAAATAAAAACTCAATTTTGTCATAATATATCAAAACAAAAAAAAGCTATTCTATGTTTCTCATATTATGAGAAAGATCCTAGAATTAAACTTGGAATGAAACTGAAAGAAATAATAATTTATTGATTAATTCCGCAATGGTTATTTAATTTATTATAGACGTTTATATAACGTAAAAAATAAAAAGCCTGTTTTAACATTTAATGTTAACCTTAACATTAAAATGAAATCTAGTATAAAAAATAATGGCCCACCTAAATGTGACAACTTACTCCCTTCAAAATTCTCAAAAACTTTTTAGACATGGCTCGGGACTATTATCAAGTTTATACATGGCATATATAAGATTTATAAGGAGTTGCCTGTCAGTAAGTCGTGCTCGATCTCCCTGTTAGGATAAATGTAGCGACACGTTTGAATAGCATTAAGTTAGTTATTTCAAAGTTGGTCAGATCCAGCGATTATGCGTGCCAGCGGGAATTTAAATCCGATACTAGCTGAAATATTGCTCTCGTGTCTCGATGATATTGTGATGGTCTCTCGAAGTCTTGGCAAATGTACTGTCGATCTGATGGGTAATCAGTTACTTACTTGTTTTAAAAGGTTGATGTTGAAATAAAAAGGTATTTATAAGGCGAGAGAATGAAGGTGGTATAAAAGACGAAGGAGGTAAAATACGTGCATATTATATTGCGCCCAGAGAGTAGGGTGATATTAAAATTTCGTTGTACTATATTGTTATAATAAAATGTATGCCAACGAAATATTAACTGAAATCTGAATAACCAATATTTTAGGAAAAGATATTTGTGATGTGTTGATAATATGTATGTAGTTGTTGTTTATGTTTACTAGAAAATTAAAAGGATAAATTATGGATGGGACTTTATGGATTACTAGCTTCTGCCAGCGGCTTCGCTGGCATGATATGATATTATAATATACTAGCTTTTGTCAGCGGCTTCGCCCGCGTACTAAAATATAGCCTATGTCACTCAGGAGTAAAGCAGCTTTCTGTTGTTACTAAAATTTTTCCAATCGGACCAGTAGTTCCAGAGAATACCCCCTACAAACAAAAAAACAAACTAACAAAAAAACAAACTTTACCTCTTTATTATATTAGTGTAGATTAATAATTAATAATATAATATAGTGTAGATAATAATTTATAATATCCCGCAACTATCACACAACGTCGTTTAATCCCAAGCTAAGCAGAACTTGTGTTATGAGTACTAGACAACTGATAAACATACTTATATATTTCTAAGCACGTACATATTATATGTAGATAAAGTTGATTTAGTAGTACTTTTCTTGTTTATTGCTGTTGATAGGTTCGCGTTTGATCACGCTCACCTGAAGGTAAGTGATGATGTGGCCGACCATGGATTACGCTTACTTAGAAGTAACCTATTTATATTATAAACTTTGGAACACCATTTTCTAAATTTTATGATTCTGGTTTCAGTAACTTCGACTTTGCGTTGATATGTCAGTTAGTTACTGTGCCTTTTATATATATACGGTATACATAAATAAATTACACTATTTAAAGTCATGATACTAGAATTAAATACTTAATTTTATTAGCCTACAGCTCTCTCCACTACCACAGCCTATCGATCTAATTTAAAAACCACAAATTGAATTCTCATCGCACTAAGATATCTGTACGAGAACCGCGTCAGCCTAGAAGTTCACATCGCCGATAAAACGACGACATGGCATCGCCACTTTAAAGAGATAGCATGGTGCAGGGTTGGCAAAATGGAGAAAGCACTTATTGGCAAAACAAGAAGATTAAACTTAATAGGATATATGCCTTAACAGCTTCTTTAATGTCCTACTTTTACGGTTTTTTATAATATACGACGCAACTCTAAACGATATGATACGTTCTGCAGTGAGAGCTACTTGGTACATTTTTGTTGGGAAATCATTTAACAACTGGTGCACTGTCTAACGACTGGGTCAAATGAGAGTGCGTATCAGGCTTTGCGAAAGCCTTCAAATTAGACGCAACGTGCTGCGAGACAGCAGCATGGATTTTTTTCATATAGGTAAATAATTGACGCGCGGCTAAATTGAAGACGTCCTAGCAACCACTAGTTTCCTTTTCAGAAAATTCCTGTGGGCTGAGCGGGCCAATACCTGCCAGGGCGACGGAAATTTTCTAGCTATCCATGCTCGTACAAGCCTATACTTACCATGGTTGGTGGTTAAGGTCACTTGCCATTTCCCTTCAATCCAGACCATTATCTGTCACCGCTGCCGATCTCATTCACAAAGGCATGGCTCAACCTAAACGGGTGACCTCTATCTCGTATCTTTCACTATGTTCTTCGGGCGGACTTCACAACGGGGGTACCCAGAGGTTGTTTTCAGTCTAAATCCAGTGATAGCCTCTCGAACTTACTATATCTGGTGAGAACCTGCATCATACGGTAAATAAGAACACAATGAGTATGGCTTTATTGCTTTTAGTGATTATGTAATCAGCCGTATCTTTTTCCCGTTAACTTAGAAATTTTATTTTTACAACTTCGAAGGACTGCAGATTTGAGTTCGTGGTTTAAATTTCAACTCGATAGGTACTCGATATGCGTCTCCGAGATAAAAGGTCTTGACAGACAAACAGGCCGACAGACGGACAGCAAACTGATCCTATAAGGGATCCGCTTTTTCCCTTTGAGGTATAAAAACCGTAAAAATAACAAAATCTAAAAACCGATTCCAGCTCAGTCTGTTACCAGGAAACAAACCAAAAATTTAATTCCAAAGCTAATTTCTTAGTACCCACAATAATATCCAAGTGTATTATCATCACGCAACGACACGACCTCCATTTCGAGAGCACACAAATACCTCACCCAGGTTTGAAGGTGTGATAACCCTAGCCAGGATAATGATGCGAGCCTTGAATGAGGCCAGCCAGTCATTAGGAAGATTTAACTCGTGATTACTGAAGCTTGCCCGGTAATGCGAGAAAGGGACGATTAAAACTAGTTTGGGTGTTTAGACTGTTGTTGATAGTGATTATTTTGGCGCCATTGTTTAGGATAACAACTTAGAGTCAATGAGCGAATTAAATAGGTTTATTGGGCAGTTAGTTTTAAGTTTTTTGGATCTCGTTTTTGCCTTTAGACGAATTGTTAAGCAATTTTGGCAATTCGTCTATAGTCATCTATCTATACACGAATTGCTTGGAGTAAAATGATCCATAAGTTGTGTTGATTTATTTGTGTTATCTAAGTGATTCAAAGAGTTTCTTTGTTAGTCAATTTCACTTCCTTCACTCTTTTCATCCTTCGCGGGCCCGCTTTTTGTCATGCCAATTCTGGTAAAGTCTGTCTTAATTTTCACATCCCCTTCGTGATTTACTGCGAACCTGTCGCACTGATTTAAGTTAGTGCCCATATGCTACTTTGGTTCACTGATTATATATTATTTATTTATGTTAATATTAATTATTTTATATTCCACACCATTTTCACGTAAGTAGTTTATTACAGTATTATACCAAATAGCGACTTGGCCCTATTAGAGCGCAGCATTAAATTTACAACTTACTTTTGAACTTAAGTGAATAATAAAAATCGCGTAAATATTTTACCTTAGAAACGTAAAATTTTGTTAGTTGGATTTTTTTAAAGTGTGGAGTTGGATCGTTCGAAAATGCCACGGTAGCCGTGAAACAGTCAGTCAGTCAACCCATGCAACGCGGAAGAATTTATTAAATAACTTTTATACCTGAAAAAAAAGGTTATTCGGTTATTATTCTACTCAGCCTATATACTTTAATAGCTATATTAAATCAGATATCTAAAAGATATCCCATATCCAATTTCAGTTATAGCGTTAAAATGATCCTTACGTGGGTGCACCATACACGGAAAGCCCACACTTTCAGGAAATTGACTGTATCAGCCTTTTAAAGATTATCGGCCCATCGATTTTGGCTGGGGGGCATCCCATGCCAATCCACTTAACACGCGAAAATTTAAGGAATGTTGAGGAGCCCCAATTTTAGTAGATAACACCTGTGGTATAATGTGTGTTAAGGCGATGATACCTCAATCACTAGATGTCAAACCAACCCTGTTCAACCCTGTTGAACTAGCTCTCACCTGTCAATTTCAATCCACTCTTAGCATAAGTATTTTAGGACAGAGGTTCTGACAATAGGTACTACACAAAATCGAATGGTTTTAGGTACTATTGAGATTGATTTATAAATAGGGTATTATGTACGTAAATAAAATTGTTACGAGAAACGGTATGTATGGTTTTCAGAGACGAATATTTATATTAATATTCTCTTTATTAACGTTATAAGAGTTGATTCTAAATTATAATAGTTTTAAAAAAAGACCTGAATACGATTTTCTTCCAATATTATGATTTATTAAGAGGTCGTACATAAATATACATATTTAATTAACTATACTGTACAAACAACTAAAGTTATAAATAATTTAATAGTAAAAATAGTGAAATTTATAGTATACAAGCTTTTGTCAGCGGCTTCGCCCGCGTACATAAAATACAGCCTATGTCACTCAGGAGTAAAGCAGCTTTCTATTGTTGCTAAAATTTTTCCAATCGGACCAGTAGTTCCAGAGATTACCTCCTACAAACAAAAAAAACAAAAATACAAAAACTTTACCTCTTTATTATATTAGTGTAGACATACAAACTAAAGATACAAACATTTATAAAATAAAATGTTATATAAATTTGCTAGGCAAATAAAAAAAAATTGATTAATTAGAAAATGGTTTCAGTAGTAAACCAACCTATAGCTGCATGGACACCATGCACCAAATCAGTCATTCAAGCGACACTTAAAGAAGGTTTATGTCTCTTTTTTAGCTAAAATGATGATGAAAATCATGATAATGAATTTATAGTTTCACTGGATAAAATAGTATAAAATGATGTGAAATAACCCACAGAAACAAACTTGTAAGAAAAAACACCTACAAATAAGTATGCTAAAATTCAATGTCAAAGAATCTAATATCAAAATCACTGAAGGCAAAAAAGAAAATTTCTTCAATAAAAACCCTATCTTAATCGTTTCCTAGGTAATCTACGACATGTTCACAAACGTTAATTACAACGTTAAAGTCAACACAAAGAAGGAAATCCTAGCAAAACCCATTCATTAAAGATAGTGCGAGTATGCGTAGGCTGTGCCACCTTCCAATTAAGGCATAAATACCGCAAAGTAATAGTACTAGGACTAGTTTAAGACTATGACTAAGTCTTTCCAGCATCTTTACCTTAGTGTGATAAACAGAATGAAATAACATTATAGACGGCTATTAAGATGGCATTTAAGATAAACATTGTGTCTAAATTATAGCAACCCGAAGGAGCAACTTCGAGGTTAAGCAATGTTAGATGATAACCCATGGTTGGGGTATACGGAGTTTCCCTGGCATGTTGTATTCAACGCTTGCGTTCAGGAAATGTCAGCAAAAAGTAGACGTCTCCTATGGTTTTGCTGGGTTAAAGCCTACAGGGCTCTGGAACAAAGGCAAAAAAGATATAGGAGTAGATTTTAGTAAGTAAAAATTAGATTTTTTTACGTGCCTTTGAAATCGTTTTTAAAAGAACTACAAAAACAAATTGTGACTCATAAAAGTGTGTAATTCAAGACACTAAGTAAGACAATTAGATAAAAAAAAATGTTGTTCCTCAGGTCTCCTAGATAGAATGGTTTGTTCATAAACCAAAATTAAATACTATAAGTAAAATCACAAAGATGGCTCTAAAATTAATTCCACCAATTAAAAACCGCATTCATATTATATTCTACATGTTTGTCAGATTTTTCTACATATCTATTTAAATCAGTTTTTGGCAAACCATGGAACATCAGCAATAAAATTAATTTAAGTATCAAAGCATATATTATATTGTGTGTTCAAAGTAGATTTTCATAAACTTCAGATATCAGAAAGTACCTGAAGTTAACACCGTTCGTCAAGACAACATCATTAATATTAAATATGGGAAGATCTTCTAAAATTGATGTCAGCTATGAATAATATTTTATGTTTTACTTGCAAAAATAACGTATACACCTATCTTCCCTTTCAAATCCTTATATCCTGAAATATATTATGCTTAAAGAACACTGAATATAATGATACAAATCAAAATAAAAACCCCAATTACAATATGCCTATCAAAGTACCCCACAATGTAAAACAAAAGAAAAAAAAACGTAATCCATCCACTTAATTTAGAAGGAAAAAAAATCGAGACGATAATAATCTTATTTCGCATTTCTTAAACAAAGTTGGAAGATGCGAAAGCGATCTTAAAAGAAAAGTTAAGTAGGACCACAAAATAAGTAGACAAAGAAAGTTTGATCCAGACAATAAGCGAAAACGATCACACAAATGTACAGAGTCTGTATGAGCATCAGTACAATTTCTTTTGGAAAACGTTCATTGAAAGGAAATAATACGTTGAATGAAAATGCTTTTTTATTACTATTTTTAATTTCTATAAACTAGAACTTGACTGCATACTATTTCTTTTGGTAAGATGTGATGCAATCGTTAATGGCGAGGTGCACTAGTTTATTAAGAGTCGATTCATTTTAGCCTAGAAGACACCTAAATTATAAACGGATGGGAAGATCACAGTAGGCAAAATACTGGTCAATACTGGATGTAAGCCTCTTTGAAACATCATCACATCAGTCTTGTACTTACTTTACGCACCCAGTAAATTCCCAAGTTGCAAATATTGCAAACTATCTCGACCGAATGCCAGTCCCAAAGTCACTTGCACTCAATACGTGAAACGTGTCTTCTGTACCAGTCTTTGTATTTTGTGCTGACGTTGTCGTGTGTATGATTACGTAGCGTTCTTCGAAGTGTCTGACAACTTTGTTCTTCGTTTTGATGATAAGGAAATTAAGTATCTTAACTGCTAAAATATTCTTCTTGAAGAGAGAATGTGAGTACTTTTCTGAATGTTTCTTCATCTTATTCGTCGATTTTGTTAAGTGTGTTAACTTAAGTATTGCGTACTCAGTATTTTATCATTTTCAGAAAATCGATTAACATTCATTTCACTAGTATTTCTATATTTTTTAGATTAAAAATCTTTCGATTGTTTTTTTTTCACCAAAATTTATACTTTATGTTTGTGCTGTATAAAAGTTGTTTATATTGCACTGATAACATCTATCACAATAATTTATACGTCCTATATTTTGTATACCTTAACACTAATTTTACGAAGGCAAAAGTTTATTTGTACTGTTCAAATAGCTGAACGCTGAAAATTACAAATTTTAATAGGACTGAAGATAACGGAAATCTATATAGGATATCTTCAGATTTTTTTTTTATTTTGATTGCTGCGGTCTTCCCTTCCGGTTATAATTTAGGTGTTTTCAAGGATAGAGTGAATAGCCTCTTAATAAACTAGTGCACTTCACCATCAACGATTGTATCTCTGCTTACCATCAGGTAGAATCGCAGTCAAGCATTCATCATTAGCCTTATTAATGTTCCCACTGCTGGGACACAGGACTCCTCTCTATGAGAGGGAATGGGCCATAATCCACTACGCGGGCCTAGAGCGAATTAGTGGATGTCCCATATCATGTCTTCGAATTTTAGTCAAGCATTAGGTTATATCAATTAAAACAAATCTATGACGCGGGATATGTCACTAGCAGAAGACAGTATTTAATTTTTTTAAATACAAACCACAAATGGAATGAAACCTTTTCCTTTAATCAATAGCAGCCAGTCCTTCACCAGCGCTATCTTCATATACTACGAAGATGAACAAGTAATTTCCGAGTTTGGAACTTTCAAATGACGTTACTTAAAAGTTTCCATCATATTTAATGAATCAACATCGGGAGTTATTCTCTCTTTTTTTTTTAATTTTGAAGCTTTATGTCTCTCAATGGACTTGGTTCCAACTTCCTTGTGGGTTTATTAAATATGAATGGAACGTCTTTTTCTTTTGAGCTTCCCTAATTTCAATATTGATGAGTTGCACCATTTTCTTCTTGATTTGTTACTCACTGATCATTTGCCAACGTTGTTTTCTCATATAATATTAATGAATGATGTCACTGTCGTTATTGAATTTGGGAGATAATATTGCGTGCTTTATCTGACAAGCAGATCTTTTGAGAAGCCAATTTCGTAAAGGTTAACCAATAAATAAACATATTGTAATCAATACTGATATTTCTAATAGATCTGGTTTTCGTTATAGACCAAGCCTCAAAACAATTGAGTGTCATATTTCAAGAAACCCAAAAATAGATGGCAAAAGTTTAACATTTTCGAGGCTTCAGCATATAGAAATCCTCCTACTCAATTTCGTGGATTTACGTCCCTTAGTGGACAAGTTGGGGACATTCACACTGCCCTCCCAAAGAATTTGTGTGTAAAATGTTTCAATATAGAGTGAGATCGGCATCTCAAGAACTTGTAACGCCTGCGGTGTCGGTACAGCGAAAGTTTTTTAATAAAATATGTACCGAACCAAGAAGTGTCGTTTATATTTTATGACATCATCCCGGTTTTATTATTCGCAATTTGTGTACGTCGTATTTTTTGGCTTTGTTTTAATTTAATTTTTTAACCCGTCGTCATCTAGAAGGGAGCAAAAAGTTATAAGGTACAGAGCTTTCAGAAACAGTTTCGATTTACAGTTCATTGCGGTAATTTCCTAGAATTTGGTAGTTCGCAAAATTTTTAGGATTAACTAATAAATCGTAAAAAAAATTATAAAAAATATTTTTGTCCCAAATGGAAAGTAGTTTTTTTTTTCAAATCTATTTAAAAATAAGTAAGTTAGAAATCTTTCAATCAAATTAGCTGAAAAGGGAAACAGTCTAGCAAGAGAATAAAAAATTACGTCATCGCAATGAAGTAGCGTGTGTAAAAAAAGATGTCCTCACTATAACTGTCCCAGTCGTCCTCATAATAATATTTGAAATATTAATTGCTGCTTTATTTATTTACGATGTTTTTTTAAAAAAATCCTTTATTGATAGTGTTTAGATGAAATTTAAAATTAAAACTAAACTAAACTTTTTTAAATTTAAAACTAAAACATCCAATTATAATTGCAATTGCAAAATAAATACATCCAATTATAATTGCAATAGTTTATTTCAAATATTGGAGAAAGTAGGTGCTTCATCGATTTAGGAGACATTTGAATTGAAACAATACTTACTTATTTAATTTCACAACATTTCTATTGTTTGCAATTCCAATTGTGTTATATTATAAAATGGAATAACAATAACTTATCGAAACCGTTAACACTATTTCACATACAGGAGCACTTTATTGTTTACGTGCGCCCTTAAATAAAACAACTATATTTTCATAACTTGCCCTTACATTTCAATCCTTTTCAATTTGAAGTAACTCAACCATTGAAAGAACACGCTGCGATTGTTCAATTTTATATTCTGACTTAATCTGACTTATTAAATCTATATAATAAATCAATACATATAACATATTGTTCATTCAAGATCATAATTGCTTACGGTCGCGTCAGTATTTCTCTTTAAAATTGTTTATTACCACCATAATTTAATCAGGATTGAAATATAATACCAGGGAAATTTTGAATAGAGGCACAGAGCAATAAAGTGTGCTTTACGACAAATTTTGTTCAATATTTGTGTCATAAATCACATCCATGATCTGTTTTTCTGATGTTCTTCAACGGAAGTTTGATCTGCCGGGCGGGGGATATCTGTCTTGGAGCAACTTTTAGATGCTTCGCATCGTGACATAAAAATAACTCCTTAATCGTTAAAAATAATATGTTTGTGAGTTTCGGCGATAAAAATAATGTCGCTTTGTTGGTTGTTTTTCTTTGATATCGTTTAATTGATCGTTGGCAATAAATAGTTGGGCTGCGTTGATGTTTTAGTCGATAGTTATGACGTATTTAAAATTTGTGTGTCTGTAAACATCTTTGGACTTTGTTTTTTCTTCTTTCTTTCACTATTATTATAGTAATCCCGTAACTGCTTACGTCGGATTATTCCGACTAGTGTTTTTGTGTCCTATTCTCCAGCTTTAGATCTTCAATTCCATAGGTGACAGTAGGACTGTAGAGAGAGCGAGTATGCCTTGGTGCAAAAACATAACCTGGTAGGTGCAACTTAAATGAAATATAGATAAAAAAAAACAAATACAACATTAAATACATACTTAGACACATACATATAAATAATGCAATGTTATTGTTTGATATATATGTATAAGACCTAGCCAGATAAAAAGTTTAACAGCATAACAGAACCTTCTATTATTTAAATCGTTACTTACATACTTTGAGTATCAACGCAATCATAATCAAATTAGATAAGATTAAACCTGTCATCAAACAAAACATTATCATCTATTCCCATTAACTAAAGGGAATGCAAGAAACGAACTCTGATCAAAACAACAATAACGATAAACAAACCCTGATTTCAACTAACCTATCTCCGCCCAATATGCATTAAAATTCCTTATAAGTAAACCGAAATTATCACAAGGGGATCAAAGGCCTAAAATTAGAAACTTTCAAAGCTAAAACGCCGGATTGGATAAATGTTTTCGAAATTGTATGTAAACATACATCAGTGGCAGAATATTTGAGTGTGTGTAAAACGTTTATGACCGGAACTTTTAAAATAACTTTTGGAAACGATGGTCGACAGACTGACACTAATATGGCGATGTCGCAATTCGGTAAAGATATCAGTTTCCAAAAACATGTTACACCAGATTTGACAGGGATATTTAGGAAGGTTAAATGTGTTGGCAGTTTTGTTGTGAACAGCCAAATATTTGTGGACATGAAACCTAATGCTGACAAAAATATACTATCAATTGTGGACTCATTTGCTCTGATTTTACGACTGTATTTTTTGGCATAACTTAGGTGAGGTCACGTACATCTGTAAACTACATACTTTAGGCCAAGGTATTTGATTTATATATCATCGATTTCCTTATTATGGTTATTCTTGTCTGTAACCTTTTTATGATAAAATAAAATCATCATCATCATTTCACCCGATAGACACACACTATTGGACATAAGTCTCTACCAACTTTTGCCATAACAACATTTTCTGTGCATCTCGAAATCACTCAATATCACATAGATAGGTTAATTTATAATGCCCAATTTAGTATATTAATGGAATTTATTACTCTTTAATGTCCAGTTATAAGGATGAGGTGTCAGAGTATTAATTGGCGTCAATTTAAATGGCACCAAATACAACCTGCCACACCCTCCAAGAGGATACATTTTTCAAAATTTTAAAAATAAAAATGCACATAAAATTTATGCTAGTTTGTTTGTATTTTTTGAAACGCATGGGAATATTTTATGGCGCAGACAGCCGATGACGATTTTAATGAGCGCCTTTGATTTATGACTTTTTGAATGAGGACCTTTTTTGGTCCGGTAATATGGAGAACGTAATTTTTGGAACGATTTTTGAGTTACTGTCAATGTGGGTGATGTAAATACATTGAGACTTAGTTTTCGTCATTTTGTTTTAGAAGTTCAGTAGATCAAAAAATATTTATTACACACACAAAATTACACTTCAAATATTCAATATGTTATTTGACAGACAAAAATAAGCAAACATTAGTGTATATTTATTTTTATGCAGACATCAAAGTAAAAAGTTTATTATGTTACATGGTTGTTCGCACAAATCACCGGTCACCGGGCCATCCGGGTGATTGTGGGATTGTTTTACTCCCACACATCACTGTGCATTATCATCTTATGCCCGCTCCCATCTTCTGTGACTGGTGATGGAGTTAATGTCAGCGAATTGTGACTATTTATTTTTTGTGAAAAAAGAACATATTGTAAAAGTCAATGGAATCGATTCATTTACTGATTTTGAACAAATTATTTTCTGGTTTCACATATACTTAACATAAATGCTATTTATATAAATATTTCAAAACATTTTTATATACATTTATAAAGGTATTATAAAACAAAAATAGCTGAAGTATTTATTCTACAAATAACAAAGAATAAGGAAGTCATCACCGGCCTCTGAAACAAACAATAAATATGTATAAGCGAAGATGTTCACAATAAATCTTACTTTTACATCAATTTGAATCGCAAATGAGCAGAGTAAGAGCCCTGAGATACTTTCAAAATATTCGTTAACAAACTTTTCAGTTAATTATCACTTAATTAAGCTAATTAAAAATACTTTATG
The DNA here is from genome assembly GCA_029852875.1 of Mythimna loreyi. Taxonomy (NCBI): domain Eukaryota; kingdom Metazoa; phylum Arthropoda; class Insecta; order Lepidoptera; family Noctuidae; genus Mythimna; species Mythimna loreyi. The sequence continues at coordinate 17,415,011 of CM056796.1, read as the reverse complement.
TAGTGTAGTTTGAACGTGTGGTCTTATTGCACGGACTAAGGACTAATTTATTCTATTTGTCATCATGTTTATTTTGAAGGGAAAGTTAACTAGGTAGATATACATTATTAAACTGCCATAGGATTTGAACAATGGGACTCAACAATATTATTCATAATTTTTAATAGTCCAACCAAAGAGTCCAATATACAGCAGTGTTTCAAGACGATAGGTTATGACCAGTGCGTGTGGCCAGTGATAACATAGGCCACTTACAAAGGGGAATACATTGTGGGGCAAAGGAAAGGGCTATACTGGAAGTTTCTTTGCATCGTGTCAGGAAAGAACATCTGAATTAGAATGAAAGTCGCCTACATAGGTAGTCCAAAGAACTGTTTGAAGAATTTATTTATTTATTTAAACTTCATGTACAGTAGTGGTACATAGGCGGACTTAATACTACAAGGCATTCTCTACCAGTCAACCTTTGGGTTAAAAAAGACAACACTGTGGTAGGTGTGCAGAATAAATAAATAACAGATATTTTAAATAGATTATAATATAAATTAGGTTACTAATAAAATAATAAAATACGTATATATGCTAATAATATAAACTAATAAATACTATGATAAATATCAAATAAATATAATTAATAGAAATTAAAATATGACAATTATTATGACGAAGACCTAAATTAAGGTTGAGAGGACTTTAAGTAGTAGTTCCGAGTTTTGCGCTTGAAGGAAAATTTACTGTCAGCTTTTTTGATGTCAAGGGGAAGCACATTCCAGAGTTTTATGGTAGAAACAACATAAGAGTTAGCCATAAACCCAGTACGGTGAGAAGGAATTTTAAGAAGTTGGTTTTTAGAAGCTCGAAGGTTGAAATTATGAGAACTGCCCAACACATTAAAATCAAAATCAATCAAAGAATCGTATTGGGCTGAGCACATTGCTCGCAGAACGGATGGTCAGTGATGAAGAAGTTCTATCGAGGTTTCTAACGGAGAAGAAAGCCTCCCACAAGGTGAATGGATGGATGAAGAATCGCGAGAATCCGATGGACTGAGGCACTAGGTTGAGGCCAACAACGGGCGCCCTTCGACTGAAATCATGATAACCAAGTGAATGATATATTCCTGTGGCTCTCACCAAATTGTCGGTCCACCTTGTGGAAAGCTTTCTTCTTTGTTAGAAATCTAGAATTTGAATAATAAATAAATTTGCTACTAAGAAATACATTATTACGGCTAGAGTGACACAAGACATGATGAAACACACGAATAGCTCAAGGTTAAGTCAATGATAAGTTCCCAAGTTGGGAACTACATATTATATTGTAATCTTAGTAAGCTTGGGATTCAACGTTTGAGATTTAATACAATCGGTTAGCTTTGTCACAAGTGGAGCAGTGGAACATAATGTATAAGTACGGTCTCATAGCTTATAATAATAATCGTTTATTTCAGGCATAAACACCCATACAGAAATAAAAATTTGTAAAAAACATTCTGATTATGTAGGCATGTACAGGTACCTATAGTCATTTTAAAAAACTTGTTAAAAAAAAATAATAAATTAATAAAATAAAATAAAAATAAAATAAAAGGTTAAAGACATAAATTTCATAACAAGTCCTGTGTCATTTTTTGTTCCCGTTCAGGTGTACAGAAATCCAGTGCTTAAATATGGGATTAGCTAGGTTGCATGTTACTGCTTTCAAAATAATGTTACTGGAACGTCTCAAACTCTGCCAAAAAGATGCCACTCTCGACCTCATGATTGCGTAGAAGTCTGGGACCCTCGCTTCGGCAAACATGCTCGAGGCACTGCAGTATCTTGGTAGTTTCATAAGAGTTCGGTAAGCATCATTGTACTGAACCCTTAATGTGCTGTACATCTTTTTTGTGAAGTTGCACCAAAGTTGGCAAGTGTACATTGTCAGGCAATAAGCTCTAAACAATGTGTTCTTGACATCATTGGTGCACCTCACAAATCTGCGTGCGAGCATGTTACTCCTTACTGAGAGGGCCCTACGCTCTCGTTCTATGTCGCAGTCATCCCTGAGTCTATCAGTCAGTATGTGCCCCAGATATTTGAACTGCTTTACAACCTTTATAGTCGTACCGTTCAGTTTAACACTGGGTATATTCTCCGGACCAGCCCCAGATCTGAACACCATCGATTCGGTTTTGAGAACGTTGTATTTCAGTCCGTGAGCATTAGCATAATGCTCACAGACCGACAGCAACCTTCTCAACCCTTTGATTGAGGGGCTCAGGAGAACCATGTCATCGGCGTAACTCAAGCTATTCACACAGACATTGCCTAGGTGACAGCCGACTCCAGTTCCCCTGAGTTCCCCAATCAGGTCGTTGACGTACAGATTGAAGAGATCCGGAGAAGTTAACCCACCTTGGCGAACACCACAATCTAGCCTATAATTGCTAGATAGAGTGTCACCCCATCTTACTTGATTAGTTTGGTTTCCGTACCAGTATCTCAACAAATCTACAATATGACTTCTCCAGATTATCACTAAAGCTGTAAGACATAAATTATCTACGTCTAGCCTATCTCCGAGGACAATAGAAATACCTAACTTGTTGTTAAATTAGTATTTGGTAACATCTTAGTATGTTATATAAGTCCCGAATAACGTTGGTTGAAATTAGGTATGACACAATTACGGAAAAGGGAGATTTTGCTAAGCAGCGGGACATAACAGGCCAACTACTACTACTAAAATTACGGTACACTAGCGTTTGTTTGTACACATAGAATATAGCCTTTGTCACTCTGGAATACAGCAGCTTTCTATTTACCTCTCAATAATGCCTACATATTATAAGTGTCAGCTATCAAATATCTCATTTTGAATATACACATTTTTTCCATGAAAATATGTATTTGAAGAATCGTAGCTTTATTTATTTATAGTGCTGTATTTGTTCTAAAAAAAAAACCTATCTACAAAATCACACCTATTCCCAACATTATATTCTGTATCAACTTCAAAGAGAAAAGAACCCACAAGACGTATTGTTGCCATTCAACTAACAATGGTGACAAAGCGCCAGAAGTGCCAATAAAAGCAACAGCGGTACTCCGACTCTATTGTGCATTATCGCTCTAAAAATCACTTTTTATTGAACGGGGTACTAAAAAAATTTAGTACGGGAAACGAGTTAGCACTAGAGTAGTTCTTACTGTTCCTGCTCCGTTTTATAATGAATCTTTTCATTAAACCATACTCTAATGAGACAGTGTTAATTGAGGCTTCCTGCTTGATGTTTATAAAACCGGACCCTTTAATTTGGTTTTTAGGTACTTTTTTCTTTTTAAAATTTATGTTTCGATGGCCTGAATCGGGCTTGTTTGTAGTGTTTTGTAATTTGAGTGTTGGGTGGGTCTTTAGCATATTTTGAATTGAATACTTGCTTATTTGCTTCTTTTGTTAGTTTCCGGATATTGTATAAGTCTTCAGTCTGGATAAATAGTGTTTGATTGAACTAACTGTTAATATTTTTTCATTATTGTCTTTGACAAAATAGTCACAGTCATGTCAGTCGTCAAAAGCCTCTCACAGGGTGGATCAATAATCTAGTCAGGGCTGCTGGAATCCGATATTTGTAGTTGTTCAAGTATAATTTTCATATAAAATACATAAACGTGTACGCAGTATAGTTCTTTCTACCTTATTTGTTACACATTACAGTATAATGTATGTAGGTATTACAATACCTTCATAGTTTTAATTACAAAATATCCACTCACTATGTGTTGCCTTGCTGAGCATACAAATATTGTTTGTTCTGTTAAAACACTGTATTAATATGTTTGTTAAACTTTCACTGATTATAATATTGCTTGCTAAACTTTAGTTACAAAAATCAAATATAACACATCGTAAAACAACAAAATTAAAATAAATCCACAAACATCACTCATAAAACTAAACACTGTCACCTACAAAACTAGGCTTCGACTACTACTATACTACTACTACATTTTAATATTAACGACAGTGCAACTATGTTATGCAATTTTTTTTTGTTTTTTTTTTTTAAATCTATTGTTTTTTGATTTACATTTACTTTTATCTAAATTGCTATCAAAATTGTATTAAACTAATTAGCAAATACTTTTATCATTCGATTTGTTTAATTACATTTTGTGTATATTCAGTTTTCCAATCACCATTAGAAAGTAAATTACTTAATTAACCCTAATTAGTTTCATACAAATATCTTCTTTATCCTAATTAGATAGCACCCATTTTGTAAGTATACTTTTAAAATAATCTGGGAAATTGCTTTCCTTATCTCGTGTTATCTTTTCAACAAGATTCTTATCTATTTGTAAACCAGTCCTTTGCGCTGAAGCTAGGACTTATTCAGGCTTAGGATCTCTATTTTCCGGTGGACTGTTTTTATTCGTTTTATCGAGACAAACCAGAGGGCTTGAGAAACTTTGTTAGCTAGATTTATTGCTGAGTTGACTAGCATAAAGGCTTACGAGTTCTTAATCATAATAGTTATTACTGTTACGACAAATAAGGTCTTCCTGTCCGATTATTATTTAGGTATATTCAAGTTTAAAGTGAATAAGCTCTTAAGAAAATAGTGCATCTTATCATCAACGATCACCACAACACTACTGCTTACCATGAGGTGATGAGCAGTCAAAAAAAAGAAAAAATACAAAAACAAAAGAGCAAGTTAAAAAATGTTGATAGCCGCAAACGATGAATGTTCTCAAAAAAAGTGTTACTACTTGAAAAATCTTCGATATAAATATTATCCCGTCTATTGTTACGCAAAATACCTAAATGTAAAGCGATATAGGAAATAACGTTCTTAGTATCGGAATATCGGTATATTGGAATAAAGGATACACCTATATTGTACAGGCATTTTATTATAATATCGCCATTAGTTTGTTTTATGCGCTCCTTTGGATATCAAAAGAGTTGTATAATAATATATGATGTTTAGTTCCTGCAAAGTTGAAAGAGATAAAACGGAGTAGGTCGAGCAAATGTTAAGGTTGAGTGTACTGACATCATTATAGTTCAGAGAAATGGTATGACCTAGGAAGAAATTCTCAGAAAATGAATGTGAATTGTATGAAAGAAAAAATCAAATTACAACATGAAAAGAGTTCAGTACAAAGCAGCTTTTTTTCTTCTTTGTGATTTTTTGCGACTATAAGCAAATTTATGAAGTGTCATGTCGAGTGTGCCTCCCAGTTGAGACAGCTACTTAATATAAAAGGCTAGATCTGGTCGGTTCCCAAGATCACAGCGCCATTCAAGCGGATTTTATGCCTGGCATGTATTAGTTGGACAGCTTTGCAACATTAGTATGATTTGCTAGACTCTTCTTGTTAGTTCTAGTATTGTGTAGAATTTACTTTTTAAAGGCACTTCTTCTTCTTTTTCTCAAATCGATGGATTCCGCTTTCCCCAAAGTTTTTGAGCCATTAATGGGCCCTGTTGCCACGTTTATGGTAGCTTCAGTGGCATTTTTAAGGTCCTCCATCGTGCATTTTTAGGGACATTGGGCTCTAAAAGGTGGGCCATTGTTTGGTCAGAAACACCGCACTCGCACTGGGTGTCACAGTGGTTTATAATAATCCTCCATTTTGGCAGGTTTATTTGCAGCAGCCTACTTGGTTGCGCAGTCTATGGATTGATATGAGATAGATTTTTAAGTGTCAGTGTATCTCACAATTTGTTACAAATCATGGTATACTTGTTATAGATCTCAGTATAATATTTTAAGTTGCCGTCGGATGGTTATATTGGACTTACTGGTGCAAACTGTAGTCACAAACACTTTTTATTACAGCACCAAAAAAAGGCTTTTATTTCAATGAAAAATACGAGCCCATGTAAGTTCATGACAAGCAAATAAAAAATGTAAACAAAATGTTTCAATGCGCGCCATGCTCCAATACATATACATTTCCACCAGTTTTTAGTGCACTTTTAGTGTAGTTCCAAAAACTCATTTTTCATCATGCATCACATTCATGCAAAAACCCGCAGTCAAATCTAAAACGTGATCAATCAATCTAGTTTGGCGAACATCCGATGGCTGTCAAATGTGGGTAGATGTAACTCTGTTACTGTTATAGAACCAATGCGGGCGTAATTACAGGATCAAATTGTCGATAAATTTGTTCTAACAGCTAAACAGGTGATTTTGTAATCGTTGTGTGTGAATGTGATTGTTGATTTGATATTGCTATCGTATTAGGTATTTATTTGTGAATTTGTCATAACTTTAACGTTGAAATAACTTATGCGCACATAACGTTTTGTGAAAACATGAACCTTGAACACACGTGCCGACTAAACGGGCGAGACAGTGCTTGAGTGCAGTGTATGAACATAGCGCCGAGTACTCGACCGAGCGGTAAAATACGCGCAAAGTAACAAAAGGAAACCTGCATATTAAACAAATATTTCTTTGATTATTTCGATCGACGATTTAGACCAAAAATAATTCACCAAGCTTAACAAACTTGTTTGATCTAATAAAATCTACTAAGATCTCAAAAACAATTTAACAAACTGCAAAGCTAAGTAAACGTTACCCTTAAACTTATTCAAGCTCAGATATCGTAAGTTCCCCTAATGAATGAGCACACGAGTTACTGTGCAATTACTGCCTCGTATTTGCATAAAATCTATCCGGTTACGGCTGATGCATTAGGAAGCGAACACAGAAACACAGTAGCTGGAAACACTGTAGAAAATGCTGTTTAAGGTGCTGAGGAATTTGATAAAGCATTCACTGAGATGATGATGGTTGAAAATTAGATTTTCAATATGAATACGAAATGAAGACCCGAAACTGCAGATATTGCAAAAGAGACACATGATTTGGGTAGAATTTGATATAAATGGTATTTATTTTACAAATGGATTTTCAACAAATACTTTTACGAAACAAACTCAAGAGTCAAACTTTTTTTTAAATCCATACAGCAAATTATAAGTAAGTGTCAAAACATATGAGAATCATGCAGATTAGCATCTGCTGAAATAGTTTTATGAGAAAAGTACTACACAGATTTGAATGAATCTGTCCAGTCAATGTAAGATTTTGTCAGTATTCGTGCATCACAACTTACGACTACTAAAACGAATATTGTTCTTATATCGTACCAAAGACAGGACATTTAGGTAAACCATATTAAGTTCCTACTCTTAACTGCTACATGATATTCTAAACGATTAAGCTAACGATAAACGAGTTTAAAAACCATTTTAAAATGTAATTTAAATAACTTATTTTAAAAACTTTGAAATTAAAACAGATAAAGATGATGTTTATAATAATCTTACTGAAGTGATACTAAAAATTTAACATTGTTTAGTCAAACTTGACAATTTGATTTTTTGCGGCTTCTAGACCTTTCTCAATTCTTTGTCTCTTGCTATCGCCATCGGGGCTTAGTCGATGTGGGAGATTGCGTCAGCATGTTATCGCTTGTTGCCGCATTGTGGACCGAACAGTGAACATGTCTAATTTTATGGTTTTCCGTAACATGTTAAACGGCAACATGCAAATTGACTTCATTAGGCGGATTGTGTTTCTGAAATTCTACTGTGTTTCGAGTAAAGGGTAAGTTTTGTGACTTTATAAATAGGACCGAAGTAACTTAGCTAACTTTCAAGTTAGTAAAAATATACTTAGAAATTAAATCCAACTGGATTTTTTTATGGTAGGAAAAAATTATCCAATGACAAATCCCACCCTTAAGCTGAACGGGAAATAGTGCCAGACTCTTACTGACTAAACAAGCTACCCCATTCCTACGTTGCTATATATACCAGGGCCAGAGACTTCCTTTCAGACGCGAACCCTTGGCCCCAGAAATCCAACTGGCATCCAAATATCAAAAATAAATCAGCTTGTCAGTTTTCAAGATATAAAATATATAGGTACTTAAAGTTTACGTATGTGACTGCAATAAAACAATTTTATCGTTTTCCGGATCGACTTTTTTATACCCAGACATTAAACTTATATCCTAATCTTCTTCAAACTAAACCTTATCGAAACTCTCAATCCACATCAGATTGCTAATAAATAAACACATACAATCAACTTAATAGAAAAAGGTAATATAATACTCATTGTTATTTACTAACAGGATCCTTCGTAATGTGAAGATTCGATAAAGCGAAACGTAGCTAACGTTTCGATAAACCTTTGTTACAACCAGCCCCACCCTCGAGTTTTAATAGTGATGTGATGTGTGGAATACTCGAGTAGATTTGAGGAAATTGGGTATTATTGAATTTTGTGGGTTAGGAGTTCGGAAAATCAATGGGGGACTTGTAAAATAAGAGTTTATTAAAACACGGGTTTAGTTATAAAAGATGATAAAAATTACATGAAAGCTTAACTACTTTCGTTTCTCAAAAATATTATTCTGGTTGCAAAACCACTAACAAATAGAATCTTGCTGTGATTTTTTGTTTCTGATAGGTTAACTTCAATCTAATAATATTATTATTATATTATGCCTCCTTAGGAGAGGAACGACACCATTAACCAACACGTGAACTCAGAGTAGCCTCAGTGCCAGCCTCACACCATAAATTACAGAAAGCATCTCCATTTTGCATCATATAAGTAGAAACAAAATGGCGATCGACCTTCAATGCGCAGTAACGAATTTTCGGATCTCAATCAAAGTGCGGTACGGTGTGGTATTTTAACTTTTAGCTTTTTAGTTTATTATAATATCTGTGTTGGAATTTATTTATGACCATTCAACTAGTACAGTACTGTTGGATCCTGGCGAGTCTGAATTTGGGCTCTTCGAATTTTAGAAATTTTAAAAATAAATGAAACTCTAAAATTCACAGACTCACCAAGATCCGACGGCCGTACTGTAAGTCAAAGCCGTAACCACTAAGCCACCACTGCTTCAAACAAAAATATCCCGAAATACTTTTAAAAGCGATCCCCTCACTAGAATTTTCCTTGAACGACGACGTAAAGTAAATTGCACACATCCTTATCTAAAACGGTAGGCCCTTCACCGCTTTCGGTAAGTTATGAATTTTCAATACGACCCAAATGATACGGCAATCAGATAGCTCCCGCATTAACATTTATCTGCGAAATTATAGAATTGGGACGGAAGTACGTTTGTACGTTCAAGTTTTTGAGAACGTGATTGAAATTTGCTATTTCGAGGTCTTTGAGCTAGAAATTATCTATGTTATGAATGAGTTGGTTGAATTATTTCTCAGTTGAGATTTTGTTTTCATGTTTTAGTAGTTTTTGATTGCAGCACTATCTTCATGAATGTATAAAGTTTTCCTATCGGAACCTAAAAATTGTATAATAACCATAAGCTATATTTTAAAATTCAATAAATTTAAACGTTTTTAAAGTTTATTAACAATATCGACCACAAATTCGTGAGATCCATAATATTAATTTCATTTTAATAGTTACAAGATAAGAAAACCAAGAGACTTATAAATTTTATCCTGTCCCTTTTTGTATCTTCATAAACTTTACAAATACTTGTGGGAAAAATAAACAAATTTTATTATTTTTCGTTGGTTTTTCTTTTTCTGTTTTGTTAACATTAGCATGACAACAGAAATCAAATCAAAACGAACATCATAAACATAGGCATCATCAAATATCGCTTCTTCTTTAAGTATTTTTTTTATAACAACTATACTAACTACTACCGGAAGAATGTTATAAAAATTCTCAGACTCACTAATCTTCAGCTTATTAGTTAGCTATAAATTAATATTGACTTCAACAAAACTTCGGCATTCCAAAAACTTATTTGCATAACCACCGTTGTTATTATTAGCATTCTATTTTCATCTATAAAACTTAAAATTACAAATCGTAAATTATACTAATACAAAACACGTTGAGTCAATAACTCCGAAAAATTCTTTGCCCACGTAAACAAGTTAAAAATTTAGGAGGCAAAATAAACCAGATATCAAGTTTCAATTAGAGACTTTGCTGATAATGATCTTGTCTTGTCCAATTTAATATGATACACTGTGTATAGGTTTATTGACTGTATTGTATTTAGACTAGAGAAAAATATATAATATATCTTATCATAATTGTTATAAGTTTAATGATCTTTCGGAGTCAATACTCTAATCTCAAGATGTTATTTAAGTATTGCTATTTGCAGAATTACAATCAATAAGGCAACGACAGTATTCAATCTGTACTTTTCCTAACTATGTTTGTGTTGGTTTTCACATTGACTAAATGCAACCAAGTACCAGTATTTTACACAGAGTGTATGTGCTTTACGTCTGTAATTTGGTAAAATGATACTATTTGGCAAAGGTAGTGGGCAGTTTTTCTGATTTCTGAATTTCTGTAATCATTGTCAAAAATCTAGAAAAAACAGCTGGGACTAATTGCTTAACCTGCTTTTGGAGACAGGGAGGAGTCTCAATATAGAATAGTAAACTTAATAAGGTATCCACATATCGACCCTGGCTTTGTGCTGCTTTTACTTGAAGACCGACCATTGCAGCTTTTATTGTTTTGTTTTACCCAACGAGCTCTTAACATTTAGCACTATCCTCTGTTTATTTTCCATTTAAATTTATGTTTCATTAAATAGCTAATGTGAATTTTCAAATTAATATTTGCTGTTCTAAGTTTATCTAGGACAAACACGTAAAGCCATGGTTATTACATAATCATACAAAAAATTCGTAGATTTTTGATAGTCGTAGCTACCAGTCAAATTCTTAAAAGTTTTACCATCAGTCTATCCGAGAAATATCATTTTGCCTCGTAAACAGGGCTTCTGTCTAGCAGAAGGCTGATAGGCAGTCACTCCATGTATAATAAAGGTATCCAGCCGCATACAGTTTGACTGGAAATCGACCTCGAACTGGTCAAAAATAAACTAAAAATCATTGACTTAAAGAAATATATTGATCATTCAATATTTACTGTATTTTGTGTTCAGCAATATTGTATTACATTACTGCCTAAACAAACTTCAGAGGTCTATCTAAAATGGTCGTATATAATTATTCGTTCACAAAACCAGTTGTTTTGAATAAAACTTTCGTAATGTTATAGATAAGCTTCCAAATTGAGGAGTCATCGTTTTGTTCATGTAAAATAGGTATTAAAAATTATCTGTTTTGATAATCTTTGCTATAAAATCGTATCGAAGATACAACATCACTATTATAGATTGTAATCGAATTTGGTTTAGGCTCAATATTATTTACATTTGAATTGGTGTTTTGAGATGTTTGCTACTGTTGTTTAAGTTTATTATTATTTTTAATTAAATCAATCCGTGAACCCGACGAATGATTAGATCTATTTTGTGATTGTGCTTATTTTTTCAATATTCATAGCTATTTCATGTTTCTTATTATTTATTTCAATCATCAAAAGTTTTACCTAGTATTTATCGATATAATACTACGTAGTTTTTTTTCTTCTATCCTGCTTCTTAGCAATTTATTTTATGTTAAATATTAATTTAAATAGTTTCATAATTATTTTCATCATGAAATATTTCTTTTAGTTGAAATGTACACCCAGTGCTGCAATTTTTATCTTTTGTCTGCGAATCGTTGTGCTAGATCTCATATACTATTTTCCTTAAGACGAGAGAGGCTGCCCACTATCTGCAGTTCCACAGCAAACGCATTTATATTATGTTGGTTTAATCTATTTTTATATATCTTGCTGTTTAACTCAATTCCTTCTTTGACTATTCGTAGATTGTAGTCTAGGCTTCCATACTTATTGCTTATGCAAGGTGGAATATTATACATAGCTCTCATTGTTTTGATTTGAAAACTTTCGGATATTTTGATGAAACTATGGCTTTTTATAATACAATTTAAATAAAGATAAAGCCTTTACCCGAGACAAACATGGCTCCATTGATTAACACTACTCCAAATTCTGTATCACCCTTAAAGGAAAAATCGTGAACTTTCAATTCCTTATTGAACTAAACTGGATCACGTACTAAGGCCGCTATTATTTTCCGACGAAGCATTACTTCCTGAGACTGAGCGTTTGAAATAATAAAGAAACTGCGAGATTAACTTAATGTTGTTTACTGCAGGAGAAATATACAGGGAACGCTCTAATTTGCTTGGATTTTATTTATTCTGGTGCTTGTTTTTCATTTGAAGAATATTTGTTTTTGTTTTGGTAAAGTAGATTTTCAGTTAGGACTTAAAACTTTGCCGGAATTTTGACAAGTGAAATTCAGTGCTTGACTTAGTTATGCGCAAATTGATTGCGTGGCGCCCATGTTACAGTAAGACGCAGTGTTGGAAGCTTTTGATCAGGTGAAGGTCACAGAATTCCGATGGATACGAGACGTGCAGAACAGGTCGTAGTTGCGAAAAGCTAACAGAATTAAAATAAAAGTTTTTTACATGAATTTCATTTTTGATGAAGTCAATGTATGTTTAGGTACTTTAAAGACTATTAAATTATTATTTTTTTATTTTGCCTCACTTTAGTTATAACTTCTATTTATTAGGTGCTTCAAAATTCGGGTGATATTTTGTGTTTATATTAACTTACAGAATTTATTAAAAAAGAAATTTTTATTACAATTAAAGTAGGAAATTATTTGAACACTGCCACAGTGAATTTTCACAACTATTTCAATATACAGACTTTTCCGGATCCGAAAATAAGGTACCGGGTAAAATGGGGTGAATAGAACAAGAATTTATCTATTATTACTTTGATTACATATTTTTAGTTTTTATAAAGCACTAGCTTCTGCCCGCGACTTCGCCCGCGGAAAATTTTGTGAGATAAAAGGTGTGATAGCTCGGTTAATATCCATGTTATATAAACAATTTATAGCCTATGTCACTCAGGAGTAAAGCAGCTTTCTATTATAGCTTCAATTTTTCAAGCGAACCATTAGTTCCAGAGATTACCCCTACAAACAAAAAAACAAACTTTACCTCTTTATTATATTAGTGTAGATGTAGATTTTTGTTTTCAATATTGAATTAATATATATATATATATATCTCATTCATTCAATAAAAATATTTAAATACTGCAAGCAATTTTTAAATAACGTGAAAAACATCAAAATGTTGTTCTTTTTCAGTCCCGATTTGTTACTATTCACCTCGTTTTACGGTACACAAAAATATTTCAGCCAGTATTATCCTCAACATCCAACAGGAAATTTCGAAACTGAAAAGACTGGTGCATATCCAGAACTATTTCTGTTACAACAGCAGACAAGCTATGTTTAGTCATGACCCCTCGCGAGCCTAGACTATGAAATTATTCATGGTGTTTTGCTGAGCCATCAGCGTTCTTGATTCGGCCATATCTGTGTGCTTTTCACTGGAGACGTGAATTTTGCGGTTCCTCGGACGAAAGGTACATTTGCATATAAAGTGAATAGGTGTCCTGTTTTAGCGTTTTTTATTTGTAAAACGATGGTGATACTTTTGGTTTAGAAAGTAAACTGTTTTAGGACTTTTTAATTTTTGTTTTTGACATACTGTTTCTTTCTACTCTGACACATAGTTGCTACATTTTCGTTTTAACGACTTTCTTTTTTCAGGCTTGCTGGAACAGATTTTTCAGATATAAGCTTCGTCTTTGTACAGTTGGTGCTCTAAGTTAATTAACCCATCCCCTTTGAAAGCTATAAATGAATGAGTTACCTAGATAACTTATTATGCCTTAAGTTACCCTGTCTAGTTTACTGTTTCCTTATTCTTGTCTATTTTATCATCGTCATAATCATCAATTCAGCCAAAAGATGTCCATAACCATCAAACCTGTGCATCATGCATCCATCTATTTTTCACGATCCTCCATCCACCTTGTCTATTTATAATTATGGACAAGTAGTATTTGTTTACTTACATTAATTGTTAACTAAATAAACATATTTGGCAAACCGGTAGATGGACAAAAGTACAATCTTGTCCTGTCTCAGGCCACGAAATAGGATATTACATACCTTCACTCATGTAAATATGAAATGTGATAACGGCTACTTATTTTTCTATCGTTTCGGATTACGCACATTCCTAAAGACTAATATGAAACTTTATTCTTAATAAAAATAACCGTAATAATGAATAAATGCTATAATAATTCTTCCACTTTTTATTCATGCTTGTACTTAGGCAAAAAAAAATTACAACTTTCATCAAACCAGCACAAAATTCATCAAGTTATAACTGCGCCAACTACTCCAGGTATATCAAAAACAAAGTTAGTTGGGAAAAATAAAAATAACTACATATTTCGAGTTTCGCTGCTCCATTTCCGACGCTTATTTTCTGGGCACACACCCAGACGCCTATGATACTTTACAAGGAAAACTTGTGCTTGTGCTCTGATTACCTCAAAATATAGGCTTACTATGCTCATAATTTTAAACTTTGGCAGTTGGCCTCGCATAAATTGAGATTATTTTTTATCCAAGCTGTTGTTTCTACTTTTATATGCCTTATTTGATGAAATATGAACGAAGTGGTACTTTTTTCTGTAAATGGGTTTATATCATGAAAATTATCTTTTTTTGTGGGAATTTTTTTTCGTGCAAGTGGTCTTGTAAGATCTTATCTTGTAAGGCGTCTATCTTATTACTATTTTTGTTATTAAAAACATTTCTTTCCTTTTCTTTCGTAATTGTCTCGATTTAACTGGTTTCATAATTTTATGAAAAAAAAACCTAGCAACTTATATTATTATTGTCAAGATTGCGCTTGACTTGATTCTTATGTTGAAAGTAATGATGTGGTCGATAATAAAGCACACTTGCCTAAAAGTAGCCTATAAATGATAGAAAACACAGACTCAGGCAGACAACTTCATAAGTAATATTCTAAAGAACTGTTATAATTGTAGTAAACAGAACAACCAAGCGATATGAAAGCTGTAGGCCATATTTATCTGTGCTTATCTACTATTAACATTATACTACTTTATGACATCCTATCACACGGAAAATGAAGTCATATACCTTCTCACGTAGGATAAGCATTATTAATCACCTCAATTATTTCCTATAATTTACACCGGTCGACTACTAGCTATTACATTTTAAAATTCTATACAAACATTTTATTTCCTTAACAGATTCCATGAAATCAAATTGAACAAAAACAGTTAAAAGTTAAAACTTATACAATACAATTTTGAGTACTCCCAAAGCACCTTTCAAGAATTAATAAGAGTCTGAAAAGACTAATGGATTGGAAATTATTGGACTCAAAGTAATATTCGAGAAGCCGGCAATTTCTCGTTCATCTTTAAGATGCAATTAGAGTACTTTATTTCTTTCATTAGATCGAAGTTCTGAAGCACATTTTATTTATTATAGCAAAGTTTAGGAACCTATTACGGTGGATACATTATTGGAAGGTCGGTTCGTATAATCTGAGACAATATTGGAAGCTTGGAGAAACAACGTGTTAAAAAACTGGGAAAACTAATTTACATTTATATTAAGTTTTTTTTTTACTTTTATTTTCAGCACCTTCCATTATCGTTGACTGTTATTGCATTAGATGATATGCCAAACTGATTAGAGTTTAACCAGTAGCCAATATCTTCTTATTAGTATCATTTGTATTCTGATTTGGAAATTACGTTTTTGGGAACACAATTATTGTGCCTACAGCTAAGGAGTTCTGAAGTCCCTGCCAGAGTCTGTGTGTGTGTCCTGATGGCTATAACCTTGGAAAATAAGTCTAGAGTAAATAGGTTACTTCTAGGTAAGTGCGCTCCATCGACGACCGCATCGTCATTTTCCATAAGGTTTTTTTTATGATGGGAAAAATCATTGAACGACGAATCCCGCCTTTAGGCGGAGTGGGAGATAATTTCAGGCTTCTACTGACTGAACGACTCACCGTTCCTTCTTGTTGTAGTAGCGGGAACAGTATGCGCCGTCGAACGACTTGGGCTTAGTCCGGACGGTTGGGTGGACAGCGAGTTACTTATTGCTCGCCATCCGCAAGCTCACGCTTACAGTGACACTTTCCATTAGGCGAGATAGCGGTCAAGCGTAAACATAATCAACAATAAAAATATGCAATTTGATGTTAATTAAACTAATAAATCCATTTACATTTATACATTCTTATTATAAAGTTGTTTTTCTTAATTCTTTGTTCGTATATACATGGGATTGTGTGCTTTATTACTTAGCTTATAGTTGTTAATTTAATTAAAAATAAAATCCAGCTTTTTGTGAGAATGCCTTTGCGTCTATTGTAGTCATTCATTGACCGAGTTGATGGTAATTAAAGTGCTTGTAGTAAATACACGAACTGTTAATTACTGAAGTAAACAGATATTGAAAATGTCGATTGATACAGCTAAAAACTAATCAGTTTTATTCCAAGATTTATTTTTTGTTTTTGTACGAATCTTACAAAAAAAAAAATATAAAAAAAAATAAACACACTGTCAAGTCTAAATTTGAATTTACCAAAATATTTTACGATCTAGACAACTGAGACAAATGTTATAATATTAAAGCGATTATTCTGAAATCACAGAATAAACATTTTCTAACCCGACCAGAGAAAAACAATGGCAGCCCCAAAATTTGAATAGCCAAAACATATTGACACAGACCCAAATAGGACTTAGTCATACCGCTAAGTTCAAACCGCTTCGCACACCATCTGAGCCGACCGATCTAAGCCCTCTCTCGAATACTAATAAGTTAATCTTTTATATCACGTTTTCGTGAAACAAAGAGATGAGGGCAAGTATGAGATAAAACATCCAATACAACATGACCCCTTGTTAACTATACCCGCTTACTTACCAAACAAAAAAATTATATATGAAAGAGAGGTTGGGAAGGTCTTCAAATCTGGTTTTGAATCGCGGTGGTCGAGTATGGGGCCGTATTAAGCAGCAAGGGAATTATGAAGCATGTGCGCTTTGAATACTAAACGGCTATTTCCAAAGGCGGTGCGGTAGAAATAACCTGAACAGCTTTGAAAACCAGGGATGTGACTAATGTTTTTTTGGTTACTAGACGAGAATATTCATATGGTAATCAGGGTGATTGAAAAATGCAGGAGCAGAGAAATAATGGGCTTCTAATTGGAATAATTTTCATGGTAAATTAAATGAATATAGAATTTTGATTAATGGAGAAGTAGAAATGGAATTTGTTGTTAGGGAAACAAAAGTTTACCTAAACAAAGCAACACAAATTGAGCCGCTACCTCTAATCACAATGCGGACGGCGTGCAATGGGTAGCTCGCCGACTTGTCGTTTGGTAACCAAATGGTCTGAGTCCGGATCGTTGACGGCGTGTAGTATTCTACACCTACGTCAAGGAGATGATATAGGGGCCCAGCAGAGTCGAAGCCAATTGTAGGGTCATGAGTGGTTTTTTTTATTGTTGATAAGTTCGCGCTTAACCACTATCTCACCTGTTATAAAGCGACGATGCTTTCGACGATGGAGCGCGCTTACCTAGAAGTAACCTACTCTTGAATGAAAGATCCCCGGATTATAGCCATAAAAAAAATACAGACTACGGCAAGAAATTCCACTCCTTAGTTGTACGCATAAATGTGTTCCCCAAAAAGTTTTGCAAAAATTTATGCCAAAAAGAAATCTGGGGTCCTAGAATGAAGGTAATGAAGAAACCTATATTTTGCACAAAGCTATCAGTGTTCTTTAATTAAAAAAAGTGTGATATGCCCTTCAAAAATTATGTGATAACTTCCGAGCTAAAAAAAATATTCATTAAAAAAAAACTTTCTAAAAATAGATCTAATAAGAAATTTAATACCTACTCAATTCTTTTGAGACTTTAAGATCTAGTCTTCGTATTTGTAATAGTCCTAGTATCTAAATAAAACAACACAAATAAAGTTACACTATCATGCCATTATACCAATATCCGAAAAGAACCCTATAAGAAGAACTCTATAAGAATCACAGAATTTCTTCATCATTTGTATGAAAGACGCGTCTGTAAACGGTTGTACTGTTTAATACTAACTCAATAAGACCTCGTTTGGACGGAGTTGACGTTCCGTGAACTGAAAAAGGTTAAGGTTAAATTAATTTGCATCTCACTTGGTATACTTCTTCAATTGACCTGTTTACTCTAGCACTTGGATTTGAAACAATTAGTTAGTAAAAAAAAACAATGTATGTTACGTATAAGAACTTGTTTTTATAAATTTGAGATATATTTAATGCCAACCACCCTTGTTAAAACTTTTTCGATCTAAACTATGCGTTTCACACCATCGATCATATCGAATACACCGAAGAATTAAAACAATTTGCCTGGTTGTGGTCTTCCCGTTCAATTAATAGGGCTTTTAATAGACTAGTGTTCTTCATCATATTTACCAACAAGTGGGAATCGCATTCAAGAACCATTTTATATTATCCTTCATAATATCTTCAAATGAAACATTTGGGATACAGGAAAATACATAAGCAAGATGATATTGAACTATAATACACTGTAAAAATAAATAAAAACACTAGGACCAGCTTTGATTTATAACACAAAACCTTTGAAGCTAGAAAGAAGCTAATTATTGTAGTTAAGAATATGTAAGATTTTTCAAACAAATTTCAAAATAGAGTTATTAGTAACACCCAACTTTACTATTGGAAACTTTAATATCTATTTGATTGCAAATGTTTCTTATTTGTACAGTATGAGACTAGTCAGAACCAGATGCTACCTAGGTAGTGAGGAATGAATGGGATTAAATTGGAAAATACACATGACTTAACGATGCGAATTCTAGTTTGAATCAAAATAGCGTCGTTTGGTTATCTGTAAACTTGTCCCAACGTTTTGTATAATGTCTCTGAAAATTTTCAACTGTGAACAACTTAGAATATGAATGAACCGTGCACAAATTATTATCAGTATTATTAAAATGTATCACATTGTATTCACTTCTAAATCATTCCAAGAATATTTATAACAAAAACTCTCTAACAACAATGACACAAACCTATGATTAATAATAACTTGACACATCGTTAACCATAAGTTAAAGAATTCCCAAAAAAACACCTCATTCATTTTTAATGATTACCTCTTCAACTTTATTCAAACGAAAAAGTGACTAACTGAACTAACAATGAGTGTAATTTCGAAAACCACAAGCGGTAATGAGTGCCAAAATACTTGTACAAAGCAAAGGAAATGCCGAATGCATGAGTTTTATACCTTATGTCATTACCACCGTCGTTGACTCATCATTATCTTCAGTCGGAGGACCAAAGGTGAATATAAGTTTAACTCAAGCATCATCACAATCGCGGAGTCCTACGATTCTGATATCAGTTTGTAGGGGGCCTACATCGTCTACTTGTTATGCGAATCATGTACTCTGTTTACTAGTATTCACTATAAACTATTTTGGTTAACTTGGTTTTTTGATGAACTTCTCATATCCGAGTAACCAATTGTACGCATAAATATTTCATCATCATCATCGCAAATTATTTCATTTGTTAGCAATACATCGCATAATACTTGTTTATTATTGTAAGTTCTTACAATCTATCTTTAGGTTGTCTGGTAGATATCGCTGTTAGCGACAAAACCGCCATTGTACCCATAGATATAATTTTGTGTATAGTGTTACTTTTTTGATGTACAATAAAGTTTATTCTATTCTATTCAAATGTCATCATTTCTTCTATCTTTTAGATAAATGTCATCACTGGTAACATACACTGGTCAAAGACTCTCATCTTAAGATACTGCAGTATTTGGGACGAGAAGTCATTTTGTATCTTTCCGACTGCTGACTCATACATGACAATGAGTATTAATGAATTGTCTAATTTCTATTACAATACTGACGGCTTATTAATAGGCCTAGTTTCGTCTGTATGTATGCTTAGCATACTTTCTGAATGAAGAATGTTTTGAGAGGCATCTACGAGTAAGTACATTTTGATAATGTTGGTTGGAGATTCTATGGCTGTTAACTGGTATTTGATGAGTATTGAATTGATTGGAGCTTTTGATTGATTATTATGTAGTTTGGTCTTTGTATTACAATGTTGATACTGTAATATTTAAAAATTTGTAAAGTTAATTGTTTCAATTGTACTAATATAGTAAAGGCAAAGTTTATTTTTTGCTTCATAAACAGTAACCTGTAAGCAAGTTTTTTTCCAATTTCGTTTTAAATTGCACCATTCTGTGCCTTGTCTATTATATTTCCTAGTAGGTAAGTAGTCGGAAATGTTTGTGTATCAGTCTTTCTCTTTTTTTCTTTGTTATAGTAAGCGAAGTTCTATTTACGTAATAATAATCATATAGGAATAAATAGTATTCGATATTTGATGAATTGACACATAATCTAAAAATCTATTTAATTATTTTTTTTTTGTAGTAGTATTAAGAAATAGGCAGTTTTTTTGATTGATACAATTTTATTTATTGAAGAGCAGGGTTGTAGAACGTAACAAATTAGTCTTACATAACTTACTTGTGATGCAGTCAGAATTTAATGGGAATACGTTGATAACCCATCATCTACATGGTGCGTCCCAATAAGGTAGATTTATTTCTCATTTACCTTATAAGAATCTTATAACTAGCCACGTACATACATTTGTGCAACCTTTACTGGTATATTATGTTCTTTTTTCTCACGGCTGATTGCTCAATCCCCAAGCGAACCAGTGATTTCGCGTCATTCCGTTAAACACATAACGCATGCGTTCGTATAGACTTTAACGTTCCGAGTACCGTAATTAGAGACGTAATATAATGACAATAAGTGTGCGAGCGCTAGAGTTCATTCAGGGCTCAATAGATTAAGAGCTCCTTCAAATTATTCGCGCAATAACAGCGCAGCAGCAGCGCAGTACGGATGGGTTGGTGGATGTCACATTCTTCGCATCTTTGGTTCCTGGGAATGCCATTTCACATACGTTTTCCTACACCGTTTTGAGAGCAGTGGTGATGAAATAAATAACTCAAAACAATGCACCTGGCTGACTTTGAGCCTGCGTGTTACAACTCGTAAGTCAAGGCCTTTGCCACTTTGCCACTCGACCATCAGTGGTGGTCTCTACTACTATTGCAACTTTCTTTAAATAATCTGTTTTATTTAGCTTTCTTTTATTTAATCAAAATTGAATGTCCCTCACAAAAACTCACAACAATTTTTCTATGATTACTCTATCACTAAAAAAAAGGCCACAAAAAAAAAACAATAACTAATAACAACTAATAGCCAGTCACAACTTTTTACAAAAAAAAAAGAACACAATTTTCAAAATGGCCGCGTCATTCCGCGAACGGTACAATCGATCGTGTAGCGATTATCTGCCGATCAAGTGTCGATAGTTGGTTGAAACAGACAGTAATGTCTTCATTATGGCGGCGGCCAATTGATTCTGTTGCGAGTGGAAGATTGTCTGGGAATCATTTGAAGGATCGCGCCGAATGACGAGGACGGAAATCATTGTTTAATGCCGTGTTTAATGTTTTTGCTAGTTATCTAAAGATAAAGGCTATAGCGGTACAATGGTAGATTGTTGTGAAAAGTATACTTGCCTATATTAATGTCTATCAGGACAAATGAGCTCAACAGTAGGTCAAAAGGTTGTACTTTTATATTTATTTATTTTGGAATGTAAAAATCATCTTATATTTCAGACTTTAACTGACTAAAACCCTACTCCATTTCTACGTTGCCTTTCATACCAGTTCCGAGCCATCCTTTTAGAAACGGAGGATGCATTCTGGGTCTGCTTCTGTCCTTCAACTGTTCGAACTAAGCTCTAGTTGTCGTTACCGCGTAGTGTTTCACATGAAAGCAACCTAACTGCAGTGGCTCATCAGGGCCGATGCGAACCCTAGAATTCAAACAGCAACCAAATAACACAGTAATAATAATTTTGGTCTATAAAAGTCTGTCATTTTTTTCCACTCCTCTCTAGAGCGAGAGGTCTTCAGATAAATCATTTAATGTCCTCCGCTCTAGAGCTAGCTCAAAAAAGGAGTATAGCATATTTGGAGGTATATGAACAGAGAGTAAAGTCCGCAAACCTCCATTGAAAAGGGAGGATCTTCCGACAGATGTTATCGTTTGGTAGGCGATTTTGGTCGTATATGTTCAAATCGCGCGGAGAACTTTGATTGCGCGATGCAGGATTCCTGTAGTTCTTATGTGACGCCATAGATGGCGCTGCACACATAAAACAACTTAAAAAAAGAAATTGTATAACTTCTAAGCCACGACAAAGAAGTCACTAGAGAAAAAAGTATTTATTGAAAACCTTTAAATACCCCAACACATTAATGATCCCAACCGAACTGAAAACTTTAAACCAGCTTTACTCTGTGGCTTTGGATACCCTTTGAAGCGAGCCCTTTCTAACGGCTTATTAGTATTCGATGCAAAGTTTTGGGCCCATAGATTTGTATCTAATATATGTACAGATGTACGTGATTGGAAAACGTTTATTACGTACCTGGGTCTGTAAGGGTTATGTTTTGAGTATTTTTTATATAGTTTTGAACTGTGTTATTAATTTTGTTTAAAGTCATTCCTTTTTACCATCGAATAACTCAACTCACGGTGAGTTTCCATCCTTACATTATAGACGCCATGTTTCGATTAAACATTTCGCCTCGTAGTTTATACCACGTACGTTGAAGGACTAAAACAATTAGTCTGCTGCAGTCTACTACCCATCCAGATATAATTTAGGCTCTTAACAAACTAGTACGCTTCACTTTCAACGATTGCATCCTTCGATCACCAATGTACTAGATTACGGTTTCAAAAACGACCCGACAAACATCATTACAAATAAGGGTGATATTTGAAGCCAATACAAAAAAGCATAAGCACCACTGACTGTTATTATTTTATATCAAGCCTTATTACTTACAGTTTTGGTGTTGATTTTTTAATATATATTTAAAAAAATACATATTATCTAATCATAGAAGGTCTTAAATACAAATACAAAGCAAACGATATTATAATTTATGTTTGTGATTTAAGGTTTATAATTAACTGAACTTATTGTTATTTTATAACTTCTGTCTCGAAGAAATATAAATGTAGCAATTACGGGCCACTTTGGCGGTATGATTTTGTTCTTAATCCTTGATCTGGTACAATGATGATCGAAGATTGGATCACTGCTTACTCAGATGAGATCACAGTTGAGCACTTAGTTTATATCAATAACAATACCTTTATTTATTTTGATATACTCATAATCAAAACATATTAAATAAATTATTCATACATACCTATCTATTAATAATTATTATATTATGTTCGTCACCATTTCCCAAACTACAAGTGTGTTCAATCAGCATAAGAATTTGCCTAAAGATATTTTCTTATCTCCAATAACTTTATGAGCTGTTATTATATGAATCTTCAAGCAGCTATCGCGTATAATATTATTGGTACAGCCTGCGGCATTTGGCGATAATCTATGCTTACCATCCCACACAATTATTGAGTGGGAATAAGGATCATTATTGATTAGCTAACTGGTTTGTAAGTTGTGGAATGTCAAGCCATCAGAACGATGTTGGAAATTTTTAACCTACTTTTAAGAAAGAGTTTGTCAAGAAATTATTTAAGACACATAGTTGCAATGTTTTTGTTGTGTACTAAATTATATTTTCAACAACTTTAGCTTCTGCGAGTGACTTCGTCCTTAGAAGTAGAAATTGAAAGCAGGTAGGCTATGTCCTTTCTTGAAGTTCAATTTTACTCCGGGTCAATGTCTTAAATTAAAATCGGTTCATGAGTGAAAGTATGACCGACAAAGTTACGTTCATAATTATCTATTAGCTAAATATATATTTTTGGCGTATAAAAATATAATAAGTATTTAACACCTTAGTCATTTTATGCTCCTAATGTACCAAATTGTATTTATGGTGTACTTAGAATAAAGAGTAGGTATATCTATCGATCTATCCATGAATTACGATTTTTTTATTATTAATATAAACCAGTACCTACTTGACTTCAAGCTTAATCTTAGTAAGCAGTGATACAATCGTTGATGGCAAATCCGGATAGTTTATTAAAAGCCTTGGAGACAACTGAATTATAAACGGTAGGGAAGACCGCAACAAGCAAAAATTAAATTGAACAATTGATGAGGTCTAAGTTATTTTACAATATAATTTCTCTTATTAGCTCACAAATCGAACGAAATCAAACAATATTAACTGTTTTATAAAAAATCGAATAAAAAACAAAACATGCCATCATCTAGAATCACAATCACACAATTTTCGATCTATCACAAACATTTTATTACACGTCTGTCAATCTCAATAACATCAAATTAAAAGGTTCTACTATTCAGCATAATAAACAGCCATTCTTAAAAACGGTTTAGAAAAAAAAAACGAAAACAAAACGGCAATCAACACAAAAATAACAAGTCTTTTTGTACGGACACTCCAAACTTTCAGCGTATTGTAAAAAAAAAGGTTATTCAACATTCCAAATTAACAGACAACTATGACATGTACAAGTGTTTTGGACAACCTTGCATAAACTGCTCTAAAAATACAACAGCATAATATTCAACCTTAAATTATAAGAAATAAGGTTAAAGTTTCGTTGAAAGCAGTTTGCCAAACGCAGATTGAAACTTTGTATTCTAAAGGGCCATTGAGACTCTGATGTTACAAAGACAATGAGCTATACAGAAATCTCTCAGCAAGTGGTCAGTATTTCTCTTCTTTCTAAGACATTGTAACACCGTTATTTTTTAGACGTGACTAATGTTGGCCACTTGTTACACTGTACCATAACTGAATAAATTCTTTTCAATGCGTTTCCGGAGTCAAGTGGATTTTTGTGAATAAGATTGTTTACGACGAAGTAAATTAGGCATAAAAATTGATTTGCTGTTGTGATTCTGTTGATCGACAATAAAATATAACCTACCGATTTCGATCGCGGTGGTTACTCCTAACAGAGATTAACCAAGTACGCAGGAGATATTATACCTAGTGCACAAACAGGCTTTATTTTTTATTTATTTATACTTTATTGTACACTGCATTAACAACAAATACAATACATAGGACAAACATTATTAAAAACTAAGAGTAAAATGGGTGGTCTTATCGCACACGGCAATCTCTTACAGACAACCTTTGGATGGACTGCGCGAAAGGAGATAGATTTAAGGTTGTCAGTGTACGCTCTATGTCCCATTATTCTCAAAGTCCGATGGGACAGTAATCAACCCGATCAGAGCTGCTTTTCAAGGCACACAGCTTCCAAACTATGAGCCACAACGTAGAGATTCATTACGGAAAGACCCAATTGATATCGACCCTGGAGTCAATCCCAAGACGCTCAGCAGTCTTGCTTGCGACCATATGCAGTCGCGTTAAGCCGCGCCTTAAGGTATTGTCAGCAAGGTAGGGGCCTAGCAGTGTCAAAACTTTCTGGGGCCAAAGATTGATGCGAAAGTGGAACATCGGGGCCCTGGAACTAAGGCAAGAAGAAACGGTGGGTCGTTTAGTCAATAGAAGTCTAACACTAATCTCCCGCACTTTTTCAGATCATTAAAAAAAAACGAACACCCCTTTAAAACCGTCTACATTCACGCCAGTTTACGGAGCTTCACGGCACTAATCTGGAGCCACCATAACGTTGACACAAATTGTCACATCATTTTTATTTCTGGACAAAAATTCGCTCCGGTATAACAACTCTAACATTGATAGAGCAATCTCGAGTAATATCGGCAATAAATATTTAAACTGTCGATTTATAAAGAGGGATCAGCTAATAAACTATCGTGACTGCTCTTCCGTTGGTGTATCACGTTCTGTGATGGCGGCACAGCGGTCGTGATCTCTTCCTTGGTACACTTTTTGTTTAAGTCTCTTTTGCACTAGGGTGTAATTGTATGAAATTAAGGCTCTAGCCCTGGTATATGACGACGTAGGAACGTAGGTTGTTTAGTCAGTAAGAGTCTGAGATTGTCTCCCGCTCCGCCCAGGGGCGGTATTCGTCATTGCATGATTTTTACTACCATAAAAAAAATTGTATGAAATTGGTTTGTCTTTGTCTGGATGACTTCGGCGAACATTTAAATCGATGGTGATATCTAACTAAACAGGCATGTTTTGTAATATTAGGTATATTTAAAATTAACATTTATTGTTCTAGAGAAATTGAAAAAAAAAAACAACTCCAATTTTTTTAATGTTGTTTATTTAATTACTTTTAATAATACAGTCGTTTAGTAAGTATTGATTTTCATAGCTAGAAATAATTCTATTCCAACAAATTACTATCTCCAAATAGTGAGATAAACCGATTGTTTCATTCATGATCCAGAAAAAAGTCTCAAGCCACTAAATTGTTTTACCTTTTATTTATAAAATTGCCATTGTTAAGATTACTATGAACCACAATACGGTATAAAAATAAAAGCTATTTCCTGTTAACTAACCTCCAATAACTAAACTGAATAAATCCTACCACATCTTCAAGCCTACAACACAACTAAACACAGTCCCAAAATTAATCCTGACCGCAACTCACCACTGCAACAGCCATTAGTGTCGTCCATGATCGTTACAGTCTAGTGCGCAAGCAACCTAATGTTACCGTATGATTTATACCAATGGTTCAGTAATGAATTTATTAAAACTGAACTCAACTTGAACTGCCCTTGTAAAGAGAATTATGCATTGTAGGAATTGATTTTATTTTTGCTGCGATTTTTGTTGGTAAAAAACATGAAGAATAGAAAAATTTAGTTTTACTTATTTATAAATAAATTTACTTTTATTTATAAATAAGTAAAACGCTTTTTTATTTTATTTTCAAACTAAACTCAAACTTAGATACTTATACAATGTAAGAAGCTAGCGCACAGCTCCAATTGATCGTGTATGTAGTCTATGGAGAAAAACCGACAAGAAAGTGCATGGTTAAATTTAACGATCTGTTTGTTTAATTATTATTTTCATTATTATCCTTTTCTGCTGAATGACGTCTACTATTGGTCATAAACCTCTCCCATATCACCAAAGAACGGTCCGTGCGTATTGCATCCAGTGCATTGTTTATGCTGGTCTACCAGCATAGTTTTTTTGTAGAAAAATAATCTTATTGTTGCAGTAATGAAAGCCTATAAAGAATATACTATCTATATAAATATTATGTTGTGTGTACATAAAAAGAAAATTATTATTGCTCATTCTTTTCTGTAAATGTAACAGAGTTATAAAATTCATTCATTTCTTTGTAAAAATAAAGATAACCGTTTTAGTAATGGATTTACAATTTATCAGCTTACGAGTTACTTTATTGTATCTTGAAAATACAACATCATTTGAGAATTTCTATTTCTATCATTTCTTTATGAAAACGTAAATTCAATTTTCAAAATGTATTTTTAATGAAATATTTTCTCATCCCTTTGATTTCAATATTAAATGGTCGCTATTTTATGATATGAAAGCCAATATCTCAGACCTAAGAGCTTTATTTAAAAGTAATTTTAGTTCTTAGAATTTAATTTTCATATCAAAAATGAAATATAAAGGGCCTGCATAATCGGCTAACCCTAAATGTATTTTAAAACTTATAAATGTTTTAAGTAGCGACATCACAATGTCAATGACATTATTTGCACCCAATAAAATAAATATAAACACAAAAAAGTTTCTGCTTGCTGAGAAGGAAAAACTTTAAAGATTACTTTTTGTTACCCAAAAAAAAATCTTACATCCCATTTGATAACTTAATCCACTAACAAATAAAAAAACACGTACCATACTTTTATCCCCATTTTTTAAGTATTCTGTTAAATCTTTTTGAACAAAACACAGGTCACATACACCTAATAGAAAAAATATTTTTTCAACCAGTTCAAAGGATTTTTTTCTGAGGCCCGATTTAGCGTGAAAGCGAATTTAACCCCAAACGGATCTGAAGGGTCTCTTAAAAAACTTTCGTCTACCTGAGGCTTTGAATTTTAAAATCTATTTGTGAATTGTGCATTAAAGTTTTAGCGAGTTACAATCTTAGAAAAACTTAAAACTTGTAGTTTGAAAAACAAAATTCTTATATAATATTTTTCTTTTTTGCAGATTTATCGCCACAGACCGAAGTGAAAATTTATGCTTGGTGAGTTTTTTTTTCGCATTAGGTTTTATAAGACTTAATTATTAATTTATTAAGCTTAACAAAACTACAGAATGTCGTAGGTCTTTGAAATATGTTCGGTTAATACCTTTTTTACCGACTGCACAAAAAGGAGGAAGCACTATGTTCGGATGTTTGTATGTTTTTTTTTTATTATAGTAGACATCATAATATCCTCACAACAAAGATTATACCTACATTAAATATCAAATTAATACCTACAGATACTTTCACTTTAGGTTTCCTCCTGCGAATCTATCACATTTACTTTATTTTTTATTTGATCCTCTGTGGCATCTATCTTTTTCTCATATCGATATTTATTTCAGCACACTGTCTTCTATTTATGTTTATTCAGTTTCTGGTATTCGATCGTCTTTCTTGGTTTTCCGAGGTATAAAAGTATTGGTTTCTCCTGCAAACATTTGTCTGATTATTGTGGTGTAGATAGATTACAGGCTTTGACAACTTCACTAATAAGAAAAAAATAAATCGTAGAATTTGGGTATATGCCGCGAGAGATAACAGTTTGACACCAATTTTTTAATGGTTTCCGATTGCTTTATGTATTATTTTTTTTTTAATATCATTGGTCATCATCATCAATAATATTTCATTTGAGCCGGCAAAAAAAAAATGATTGTTTAAAATCAAACCAACTGCTTCCATCCTTTCATTGATATAAAATATTATACTGTGTGTTTATTCATGTTATTATTTGGCAAGTTCTTAACTTCTATATACTAACAAACATCATATGGTCACGGATCATTTTCACAAATAACAATACAAACTAAGTTGCTACGTTTTACTCCAAAGAAATATGATTTTGCAAAGAGATCGCTGCAATCTTTGAAAAGCCATATGTCATTTGAGACCAAAACTATTATAGTATAGGCTACGATAAAAGCACATTTGTTGAGAGTACAATATCACGTAATTTGATGCCTGGGATCAGAATGTTTGTTTATTTTGGCCTATGTTAGCTTTTGTCAGATCGGGATTCCCTCTGACGGATAAAATGAGAATATGGGGATGAGAGAAATGTTATTGATGGATTGTTTATGAGAGTTAGGTATGTTTGTGGTATTTTTTTAGTGAATGTGATTCGATTTTTTTTTGAAGATTGATAGCATTTTGCTATCAATCTTCAAAAAAACTCGGCTTGGGTACTATATGGGTTATTTAATTGTATAATTACATACACAATTAAATAACAATAGGTGTGCGAACGCCGGAGTTCGCCTGGGGTTTAATGAATTAGTTTTAGTATCACCACTAAATTATGTTTTTTGATTCACATGGTATTTTATTACACATGTTATTTTAACTTTGTACATACTCGTATTATTTTTAAGATATTTGTTTTCTAAACACCTTTTTTTTTTTATGGTAGGTGAAAATCATCCAATGACGAAACCCGCTCTTGGGCGGAGCGGGAGACCAGTGTCAGACTCTTACTGACTAAAAAACCTACCCCGTACCTTCCTTGCCTTATTTCTGGAGTCGAGGTTACAATTTTCACATACCCTCTAGGCTCCAGGAGGCTTCGACCCTGAAGGGCCCCTGCAGTTTGCTGACAACTCCTTGAGGCGCGCGGGAACGGTGCGCGCCGTTGACGACTTGGACTCGGTCTTACCAGACGATCGGACGGCGAGCTACCCATTGCTCACCGTCCGCGAGCCAGTGTCTACGGTGGCCGGATATCGGCAGGATCGCGGCGGCGACGGCTGCGGCGAGTACGCCGTTGCCTTTGCCTTATGCGGTCGGCCTCCTCCTTTACGAGCATTACTGCTTCGCAGAAGGAGGCGACCGCCTGCCATTCCTCTTCGCTGCGGACCATGGCCTGAACCAGGGCCCGGCGCGAGAGGTCGCCGCCGCCGATCACCCCCACGAGGTCTTCTAAACACCTAATAGGTACATTTTTGGAAACCAATATGCACCTGCCATATTGGTTTCCCACTACTTTAAGTTGACTTATAGTGAACGCATGGAAATGAAATAAATAATCGTTCTTACCGTCTGATTATAATAATTTGGGTATCTTCAAAAGTAGAGTAAATAGACTCTTCATAAACTAGTGCATCTTAACAACCACTATTATCACTGCTAACAATCAGCTGGGATCACAGTCAAACAATAGCTTACCTGTTTTATAAAAAAAAAATACAAGTACATGGTATTGAGGTATCTTTACTTGAATCAATAAAGTTAAAATAAATATATTGCAAAACAAATCAGATGTTTTCGTAGATAAACATATTATAGTGGCCGCTAAGAGATGACCTCACGTTTAAAGATCTAAGTCCTCTAAATAGCCGTTGTAAATAAGCAGCATTAAAACATAAAGACAGGTGACACTATCGGATAATCTTTAAGCAAATAAACTCATAAAAATAAGTCCCAAATACTCTTAACGTAAACTATACTCTTTATTATAGAAAACCTCAACCAAGAAGTAGGTATTATTCAAATCAGCGCAGTAGTTTTCGAGATTATCTTTATAACGAGGTATACACAAACAAACAAAATTTATATCTTTATATTATTCGTATAAGAGTTTGTCGCTAAGAGTATTCTTACAATTTATTTAGGCGTGGGCGAAGTTAAGTACTAACTTAACTATCATAATCACAGCTTTAGTCATTATGCGGTCTTTTAAAATATTTTTATCAAAATTTCTAATAAGCTGTCCTTATATAGAAGCAGCTAATTCTAGATAGTGCGATAAATAAAGCTTATTAAAAAAATACCATCATACATAAACATCGCGATTTAATATTAGAAATTGACGAAAAATAAGCATAATTTAGGTATAAATTTCATTCTCACCATCTCGTTATACTAATGACGCATGTTTTCAATCTTCATATTTTATTACAAATTAGTGGTTCCGGTAACAAGGCTCAAAAAAATAGGAGGCACATTTAGATGCCAATGTATACGCTTTTATAATAAGCTTCCCAGTCCTATTCAAGAACTTAGCCTTAATAAATTTAAATCATTTGTAAAACATAAACTTTGTCAGAAGGCTTTTTATACTGTAAAAGAGTATCTTGAGGACAAAACAGCTTGGGATTGACCTGCTCCAGTAATCACTGTAATTGATGTAATTTCATTTCTTATTTTCTGATTATTTTTTTTTGGTATCATTATTATATATATATATATATTTTATTATTATTATTTTTAACTGACGATTATTGTTATTTTACAATTATGACATATTTCTCTTTTTTTTTTGCAACTATTAAATTTAACATTTAAATTTGAAATTGACAATTGTATCTTTTTTTTTTTTTTAATTTGCAATATTAATGGGTAAAATTACATTTTTGTAAATTTTTATTATTGTGAATGTGGGGACTATGTGGATTACTTTTCGTTTTTCCTTAATTTTAACTTTTAATTAACTTATCATGTCTGGCAGTTATGAGTACTTTTTGCGGCCTACCCAAATGTCCTTTCTTTGGTATTGTTCGTCAAATCGTTGAGCTCCTTGGTGGTCCTGAGTTGAGCTACACGAGAACTGACAAATGCTTGCACTGACTGGACAGGTCCACTCAGAACTGTGTGGTTCTTTCTTCAAAAGACCATCTCAGACTCCAATCTGCATGGTTCTCATATTATTTGACCATTACATGTTTGTGTATGGACTTTAAAACAGACTTTGACCCCTGAGTTTGTTTCGGTGTTTCTTCTCAGGGTAGTCAGCTAGGAAACACCGGCCTCATCTAGTATAAAAAAAAAAAATTGACGTGTAAAAGAGTTTGTAAAAACCTATTTGCAAAATAAAAATCATTTATCATTTATCATTGTCTCTAACAAATGTAAACTATGATGTACCAAAATATACAATTGGATTTTTCGTAATTGTTGTGTTTATTGTTATTGTATTTACGGTGTACCTACAATAAAGAGTAAATCTACCTAGCAAAAAAAAAAAAAAATTATATATTTTTTTAAT
This sequence comes from Mythimna loreyi, assembly GCA_029852875.1. Lineage (NCBI taxonomy): Eukaryota > Metazoa > Arthropoda > Insecta > Lepidoptera > Noctuidae > Mythimna > Mythimna loreyi. The sequence goes on along the minus strand of CM056796.1, from coordinate 17,382,849 downwards.
CATATATTTAAAAATAATTTTAATAAATTATTACAAACACAAAATGAAAAACAATTTCAACTAAGTTTATTCATCTGTCCATTTTTTATCATTTTTAAACAATGAACCATTACTGCCCACACTCATACACTATCATTCAGTAACTAACCCGTTTCTATTAAAACCTTTGTAAGTACTAAGTTCACACGCCACTTTGCAACGTCTGACCCAATCTGACCATTGTCCCGCATGATGACAACTGTCTGCTTTTATTAGACGTGTAAGATTGTTGTCTCGAATTGTGCTTTATTTGTAGCTAGAGGATTGTTAGACTTTTAAGCTATGACTCATTTTTGTGTCTTTGGTTTTAACACAGTGTGTTACGTCACTCATACATTAGACAGGACAAATCTTATCTTGTTTTTTGAGTTATACCTCAACTTCCGTTTGCTCCAAATAAATACCCTCGTTTTTTTTTTGAAGTTATGCCTTACCAGACTACTTATTATCAGAAATGCTAAGGAGCAAGATAATCTATATATAATGCTTTAGTAATATCGTAACTGAGATTGTCTTCACAAGCAATTATTCAGATATTGGTAAGCTAAATCAAACAAAATAACTGGTACATCTTGCAATTCATCATAACTCATCAAAGTCTACTAAATAACCCGTATGACTTTATGAACTAAATTAAACTGTTGAAGGAGCTAAAGCAAAAGATTGACAATCTCAGATATTATCATTGCGCAGTAAAGTTAGTGACTCATAAACTTGATGGTAAACGATGGAAGGAATGATGATGAATGATCTGCAAGAGTATTGCAATTAATTGACCCAAGTATTTTTAGAAGACAACAATTTGACATTGAGTGAAAACAGTAGCAATGAAAGTAATATAGTACGAATAATAAATAAAAGCAACATTTAAAATGTACATAAAAATCTCATCTAACTTGATTTCAGTCTTGGTCTAAAGCAACCATAAAGAATTTTAAAAAATGTTATTAGAAAAGGCGAAGAATACAAGTAGCATCAATTATGTAATATGTAGATGAAAATGAATGTAACTACGAAACATAATCAGTATCACATTAAGAAATGTATTCTAATCCAAATACACTGATAATCGTACGCTCATACATGTGAATTTCTTATTCAAGCGCGGAAACGAGAAATTTTGCAAGCCGAAATCCCAGCCCTAGGCCGCGTATTTAGTAGTAAAAAATTCATACGATTTCTTGATATGAATAGGGGGGTACAAAGGGGTTCATTCTATGGCCAACATAATGGGGGGCGTAAATGACTCGACACATGTAACTCGATTCCGTGGTGTAATGCTGTTTATATGCCGACGACACACTATCTTTTGTCCTGTTTTCGCGGGATATTTTGTTGGAGAGTCAACAAAAAAATATTGCCAAAATATTTGCAGAAGATTAAATTTAGGAGGCTCAAATGACATCTAAGAGGCACTTTAACACAGGTTCTGTTTTTTTTTTAAAAAAAAAGGTCTTATTCCAAAAGTCTTGATTTTTTAAACTATTTTTTTCTAGTTTTTTAAATTGATTGTCGCTAAGACGATGAATAATTCAATTTTGTATATTTTAAATTGCGCTTTAATTTTTACAATAACATCCTCAAGAAACTCATTTTAAATAATGATATTAAACTAGATTTTTTTTTTTTTATATTAGCCTTTACTGTCCCACTGCTGGGCAAAGGCCTCCCCCAAGTCCTTCCAGGTCTTCCTTTCCTGCACCATATCGGACCAGTCCACTCGGTACGCGTCTAGGTCATCCCGCCACCTCTTTCTAGGTCGGCCTCGACGACGCTTTCTTCCTAAACTAGATTATTTCTTTATAATATTAGCGTAGGTAGCATATTAATTACAGCTATTAATTTATTTACCTTTCCATCAACCAAACACTCGAATCATCAAACAACTCAACTTTGTATCGTGTCAATATTTTAGGTTCACTCTCATCAAGAGACGCATTTTTGCCAACCGTACTTTCAACCCTCTTGAATACGACACCAGCTGGAGTGGATTGCTAACAAAAGCACGCTGATTTGTTTTGACTAAAATCTTGCCTATAGTAATATCTGATTTCAGTAAACCTGTTTTTTGTTGATAGGTATAAAAATCATACTGTCATTATTTTGATTGTATGCTCAATAAAATTTGTATTTAAGGGATGTATTCAAAGGGGTTTGAAAATAAGCGTGCTAAGAAACTGATTAGATGAAATCCACAAAAAAAAACTCACATGAATGACCATTTACACACCGATATCTGTTTATACAAGAAAAAAATATTGGGGAACTGTCATCAAGCACCATAAGTATGAAAAAACGGGAATTTCTGTTTTTAATTGCAATGCATATATTTATATCAAAAAACAAGTCAATATATTACAGTATTTATTATAATGTGCTCTGGAATCGTTTTTAAGAGTTCATGATATTTAAAAAATCTAATTATAAATTTTATAAGTTTTTGTCGTCAAGAATATTTATAGTATCACGTTACGTTTTATGGTTAATAGTTCTGGTGTTCATTATACTAAGTTTTTGATAACCATCACTTTTTAGTTCTGAAACCTATTCCTGTTTAACATCGTTATTAAGAACACGTGGAAGCGTTTCAATTAAGTTTTCTTTATCGTTGCTATAACCAGTGTCTCTATGGCCTCGATTATCTTTATTATTATGATCTTCGTTGACTTTAACTATCAAATCGTCTAGAACATTATCTGCTTCTATTTCCATTTCGAAATGCTCTACTTTGAGATAAATTCTGTACATTTGTTGCTAATTATCTCTTATGAATTATAAATTTATCAATTGAGGTTTAAAGGATTAGCTCAAATCACAGTCAATTTGGCTTAGATATAGTTTAGTTGGGTTAATTTCAGTCTTTTGATTCTCTTTACTTTTGATCTATTGTGAACGACCACGCTTCAGAATTATGTCTGGTTCAGTTAAGTAGTAGTTCCAAGGCCCTGGTGTTTTGCTTTCGCATCAACCTTTGGCCCCAAAGATATTACTGATGCCGCAACACCTTGTTAGCATGCCTGTGGCTTTCATCAAGACAGTGTGATAGAATAAAATAGCTTTTGAACGGGCATTTTCACAGCCGCCATTAGTAATTAGTTGTTTTTAAGCTACTACAGTGCCATCTTAGACTACAGGTACTACCTTAAGACTATAGCCTAGAATGTCTTTAGTTCATTAAGCCCCAAGCGGACACCCGTATCCGCACACCTATATGTGTGTAATTACGATATTCGAAAGGTTGATATAGTGTCGGATCAATATAGCTCTTTGATCGTTTACTAGTCTCACATCGGGTTTAATAGTTTATGTATATAACCAGACAGTTCTAGACGTGGTGGACTAATGAGGACACCTAATACGCATCTAATATCAAATGCTTTTAGAAACAAAGTGAGTGCAATTTTAGTGCATAGTCATATGTAGTGAAATAAGCCATCAAGGGCAGACAAATACATGCTATCAATGTCTTAAACAAATCATTATCATCATCATCCTACCCTTATCCCATGTTACTTGGGGTCGGTGCAACAGCGGCTGTAAAACAGTAGCCAAATCCCTTTTTGCAACATGATAATGTCTTAAACAAATATGGTGATTATAATAAATACACCAAACATTAATAACTACTAATAATTTGTTGTATCGGCCAATGAACAATCAAATATCCATACTGGGTAGTTATAGTCATGATCACTGTAAAATGGAATTTCTAAAACATGGAACACTTCATCAAAATTAATGAAAAAAGTTTGTTATGAAATTGCCAAAATTAACGACCCATACCAACATCACAAAAACTCAGGAAACACATACGTCACAATAAAAACCATTCCCGCAGGAACTTTGCAAATTCGTTTCTACTGACCCAATATTTCATTCCTTGCTTTCACTACAAATGAGCCGGTACCTCCGATGTTGCGGTTAGTTACCTTAACGCAAGTCCTACCGCCATTGTCCCATGATTCTCCGCTCATAATGGCCCGGAAGTCCGCGGGACATTCGACATAATCCAAAGATTTCGCATAAAAATATAAATGACAGCAAATAAAGTTTCTTGTGTGATGGCCAACAATGGATGATGTGAATGGTACCATGTTGGACTCGCTTCGTTTTGTATAGCGCTTCCTTTGGATATCTTTTTGTGTGGGGCCAGGTGATGTTTCCTTTTTTGATGGATTTGTATCAATTGGTTTATACGTAGTGTCAGGGGTTGGATTTTCAATTTTGTTTTGTGTTATTTGTATCTGATTGTTGTGCTTGTCAATCATTTATTTGCAATGAAAGCACGTTGTTTGCTGAGTAGTTTAGTAAACTAGTAAACCAAAATTTGAGGCTAATTTTAGTAATTTTACCTTTAAGCATATAAGCATAATTAGCCTTTTAATGTTCCCTCTGCTGGGACTCAGGCAGCGAGCATACAGCCCTCAAGTCTCCTCATTAGAACAGGGATTGGCCCATCACATGGATCCAGTGTGGGTTGATAAATGTTACAGTTTTCAATTTTTTTTAGTCTTGGATATGCCGGTTTCCTCACGATGTTTTCCTGCCTCACTCTTTTGAGTGCTGTGGTGATGAAATAAACTACTCAGTGGTATACCATTGGCTAGGTTTGAACTTACAATCTACTCACTTGTAAGTTGGATCCATTACTACTGGGCCACCACTGCTATCAAACCTTTTTTATTAAAATTATTGTTCACAGAAATCAAGTAAGTAAGTATTTAATACATCATACACAGTATTGAGGTGGAACCAGTTCAAGGCAACTCTGCCAACACGTTGAAGATATAATTATGAGAACATTCCGCTGGGTCCATTATCAGGTATTGTTTTCATCATACCTGAGGCACGCTATCATTCAAGAACTACATAATAACAGGTTTTGAGCACTACAACTAGATATATTTATACACTTCCCGCAAACCTGTATAAAATCATAGAATCACTATTCAATTTAGATTTTTTATGATATTCACAATCAAATTCAATTTCTATCTTTGAATCCAACGTAATATGAAAGTGATTAAATTAACAGATATTTGATTTCAAACTTATAAACCTAATTCACTTGCCTGTCATTTCAACTTATTGAGACGTCAATTTTAATTTCTATTATATCAAATTATAGATTTATCGCAAATCATTGAATTTTAATGTTCTATCCTCCCGTTCTGTTGAATAATCATAAACTTGATATCCGATTACGACTGTAAATGTCTATTCATCATTTTTATTAAGTATTAGACACCCACGTTTAGCAGTTATAAACTTAATAGTTTTACTAAAGAAACATATAATATATATTCTTGGAATGCATCTTTGATTTTATGACCGCCATTTTACAAAGTGGGATTTAATATGTCTTCGAAACCGCAATCGATGAGAATGTGAATAAGATTATTGGCAAGCAAAATTACATCAGTTTATATTATCATCAGTAATGTGTTGTGGTTATTTAAGTTCAGCCACAATTATTTGTGCCAAAACAATACGCGAAACCAATTACCAAATGTGGTTTGGTGAAATTGCATTATAATTGATATACATATTCTAATCTATTGGAATGCCAGTATTCCACTCCACTCTTCGTTTGGAGATCTATATGACTGGAAAATATGGATTAACAGCTGTATTGTTCATCCCTATACGCAACTTGTCGAGTCTCAAAAAATACCTTCTCAAAATTGAGATCATATTTTAAATCTGAACATCAAAGATCAAGAAGCCGCTTAGTAGTCACAATTCGGCCACCTGCTAGCTACTTGAACTAACCAGTACCTATTTGAGTATGATTTATTATTTAAGATATTTTGTATTCATTTCAAGTGGTTTCATAACAGACGCTTCTAAAGGCCCCCAGTCTTGTTAAAGTTTTGAGATAACAGTGTAAAGAATTTTAAAAAGTAACATCATGGTTATAGTGTTCTATGCTGTACATGTTTATAATGTTCTATCGTGAGAGAATTTGTTATAATTTTTATAACACTCAGGGGCAATTTTATTATCTATGAAAAGGATTTTGTAGCATTTTCTTGATCGCCATATTACATAAAAAGTTTTATAAATATTTTTAAAACCATCAGTTAACTGTTTTTCGAGAATAAAATATAGCTATATATTTTACTCTCGAAAAACAGTTAACTGATTTGACAGGAATTGTTCAAATAAAAAAAAGGAAAAAGCAGTAAAAAAAATACAATTTATGATTTTCTTAGAAAGTTACCTCCCAAAAGTGGAAAATGTCGTATTGATTAAAAATATCATTTTTAAAACATCAATAGATTTTTTTTTTTCAAATCCATTCCTTTCTTCAACAATTTAGATCAATACCACCTTCATCATCAAATTGAACAGTCTTTACAACACCAAAGCAAATAATTAGAGAATCAATAATCAAAACGTTTTCAATTAAAGTACCTTTCAAGTCAAATTGCTGAGTTAAACAAAACTAATTAGGCGTTTGACTTCCTAACAAGAATTGCGATTTAACCAATTTACTTGTTTAGTACATTGATGGTTGGTTTGCCTGTAAAGAGGTCATTATTCTCGTGGTTTCGTTTTACGGAAATAGAACAGGAATTCTTTTATTTTTGTTTCCTTTTGTTGAGACTTGGAAACAATAATTTAAAGATTCAGTTTGACTCCACTCCTAAACCTTTGAAAATAATTTAAAAAAATTAAATAAAATTATGTTCTATTTTTTTAAATAATTTCATAATTTTAATTGAAAATGTCGTCAGCACTGTAATATTTTTTTGTAATATGACTATTTGATGCAAAAAACAAATTTAAAAATAAAATATTATTTTTATTTTATACGGCCTTTTTGCAGTGGCTTTGCTCACGTAAAAATAGATAGTCTACTTACTTCTGGGATATAATTAGCCTAAGTTTTAAAACATGGTCTTCCTGTGATCTGATTTTTTTCAAATTCATTTCAGTTTGAGCGCGAATGAGTTCTATAGTATTTTACTTTTATAATATTTGTGAGAATAATAATATTAATAGTTATAATATTAAACTTAATTTTGTACATTATTGTGTTATTAAGACATATTACAACAAACAATAACCGTATAGAGTCAACAATTCAATGGGTCCCAAACTAGGTGCAGTCTGTATCTTGGTGACCCGAACATTACACACAAGTAATAGTAACATTTTAATTTTATATCATTTATGAATTTTATATTTTACTAGCTCAAGCAAACGTAAATCCTTCCTCATGAGGACGTTTCTTTAAAAAAATACATATTAAGTAAAGAGATCTAAGCTTAAATCTCTTTACTTAATATTTATTAAAAAATCGTCCTTTTCGATACATCATCTATCTATCATAGTACATTATAAAACAGTGCCAACATTAATATCCTGCTTACAGACAAGAATTAATTCGTATTTTCATTCACAAATTAATCTCTCTGTTCGCCTTTAGTGTCAGGATAGATAAACAATTGAGACACTGCCAACTAGAACACGGTTTGTTTGAAAATAGATTGCTGTTAATATAAATTTTATAGGCATTGCTCAGATTTCAGTAGATAGATGTCCAATGCTGGACATAGGCCTTCTCATGATAATTATGTCAAATTGTCAGCCGATTAAGCAAGAAAGAGTGATGCACATAGCTCCTTCCCTTTTCCTTGCCTTCTATACATACATCCTAAATAGCTCCATCTCTTTAAAGATTCGATCATAAAATTGATATATCGATAAGAACTATTACTACCCTAGCCAAGTTACTATCGTTCCGTTAACGTTGAGCTTGGAGTTGACCACGCCCCAATTCCTTTTTTCTGTAAAACAAAGAAATTAGAAGAATGCTCAATTACAAGCGTTCGACTTTTACAAAACGATGACGACTCGGCCATGGATGGGGCTGGCAGAGTTACATGCGTCTAGCCTCCATCGCATTTCCGTGACCCACACCAGGTCATTGTGGGATCCTCTTACTTTATAGGAAACCTACTGATACTGTATCTTCCGGTACGCGATCACCAATCCAAAAACACAGGTTTTGGTAGGTAAAGTAAAATTTTAAAACATCACAGAAAGAAGTAGTATAGACTTTCAAATTTAAATGCTGATAGCTCCAAACTGTATATTCAAGAGGTAGGTCACACAGCGCAAGCCATTATTTGTAAAATTTGCATCCGCGTAATGTACTCGGTGAGTTCAATTTTCGGCCGTCATGCCATTGTCTGAATTGTCACGGGCGCGGGCGGACAATATGTAAACGGTGACAGTCATTGACACGGATGGATTGTGGCGAAAGTTTTGACGATACCGACTTTAGCAATGGCGATCGGGGCGTTTTTTTTGTGACCAGTTAGTACATAGCGGTACTATCTCAATTTTGACATAAAGAGGGTATAAATAATAGAATAGAAGGCATAAATAATAGAATAGAAAGTATAAATAATAGAGCAGTGGTGGCCGAGTGGTAAAGGCCCCGACTTACGAATTGTAGGTCGCGGGTTCAAACCCAGCCAGGCGCATTACTTTGTGTAATTTATTTCGTCACCACTGCTCTCAAAACGGTTAAGGAAAACATCGTGAGGAAACCGGTATATCCTAGAACCAAAAATTCGAAAACATGTGACATCCACCAACCCGCACTGGGCCAGCGTGGTGGATTACGGCCCATTCCCTCTCTTAGAGAGGAGGCCTGTGTGCCTGCAGTGGGAACATTAAAAAGGCTGATGATGATGATGATATTTATAGAGCGATACTATTAAAACTTTGATTATAAAGAGGGTATAATATTAGAAATCATTTTTTTAATTTTAAACGGAACTTAGTGCAATGTAGTTTTATAGACCCATCGGATAATCAATGTAAGTGGAACACCGTACTTACTGTTTGAAACATGAGCCACGTGTCAAAGTAATACACTTGTACTATAGAGGATTTAATGAGTGCCACCGATACTGCAGTTAACGTAGTCACCTAAAGGGCTCCAATGACTTTACGAATGAAGGGTCAAAGCCTACCTAGAGCCAAGGGCTCACGTCTGAAAAGAAGACTTGGTTATGGTATGAAAGGAAACGTAGGAATGGGCTGAGTTTTTTAGTCAGTAAGAGTCTAACACTATTTCCTACTCCATCCTAGGGCGGGAGTGGTCATTGGATGATTTTTACCCACCGAAAAAAAATACCTTATTCTATTTTTTGCCGTTAGATAAATACAACTGTCCCCTAAATAGGTACATTAGATTTCCACCATTGTAGCACTGCTTACCATCAGTCAAATATTGTATTACATCAATTTAAAAAAAAAAATCATACATACAAAATGTCGGCATTAACACAATGTAACCTAACGCCTTATTTGAATATAAAATGAAAGTATCCTTATTTTTGACATCTACTTAGTTTATTTTCATTGGATACAAATCCCTTTTAAAACCAAATACAGCTACTAGACAAGCAGTAGCCTAAACAAACGCGGTCTACCTGAGACAGTCGTTTGTCCACAAAAATGTATCGTACATCTATGTATCCTGAGTTGAGATGGGATTGAATAGGACAAAAAAAAATTGTCTTTAACTCCGCTTTGACAATTTGCTTCGGTCAAATTTGACGTAAAAGGATCGATGCCCTATTGTCACTTTTTCACACGGTTAAATAAGTTAAGTTCAATGTGTTAAAGAATTGAACCAAGAATGTTTGAGAGTCTGACTTCAACTTATAACAAAATTTAAAAAAGAAATTGTGTCAGTAAATTCTATAAAAAAAAAAACTAGGCAAATGCAAGTCGGACTTGCACATGCAACTTACGTAAATAATTAATTCAGTTCCGAAAAAAGTATTTTTTGCGAAGTACTCACAAATTATAAGTTTTTAGATTTACTCCTATATTTGTGCTATATACGAGTATAAGGCCTTGTTTTATGCCAAATTTCAGGGTTCTGGGTCACCAAAGTCCTCGTGAATTTTGATTCCTTTGAGAGTATCGAATCACACTTATTTTTTGGAACTACACAGCCGTATCTTTTTTGACGTGACAACGTCTTAAATTAGGTTGCGGCTGGGAGTCACTTATGAAAAAGTGTAACGCTCGGTAACGTTACGATGAGTCACCGAACGAGAGAGAGGCCCGCCGAATGCCTTGCGTCTCTCTCCCACTCAACTATGATCGGTCTGCCGCGCGCGCAGCACTAGAGAATTAGGACGTTGTCACGTAAAATCTTCGCCCGTAAAACCGACTTTACAGGCAACCATATTTTTTTTGTTAACATAGAAGTTTGAATTTTCACAGGTTCAAGGGTCTACTGACTATGATATATGAATAAATATGATACCTATATGATGGTTTTAACACAGTAATAAAAAAGCGAAAATCGAAATTTCGTGTTTTTTAACCTTAGAGGCAGCAGGAAAACCTTAACGAAAATAAAACTACTTTAACATGAAAATATATTCCGTAATCGACGAAACAGCTCAGAGATAGGGTTTAACCGTTCCTCTATAAGAATTCGAAAGGGAACCATTCGGAACTTATGGATGATCAGATAAAACTGTCAATAGCTACCCTTGCTGCTCAATCTGATGGAAAGGAATACTTTCCGAAAGGTCAGACTTAAGTAGGATGGACAAGACAAGGAATTATATAGATATATGTGTATCTATGTTGAAGGGTGATTCGAAGAAAGTTATTTGATAGATTTGCCTTCTCAAATTGAGTAAAAAAATTTTGACATAGCCATTTTCTTTGTTCAGACATCCTCTTTACTTTTTCTTTGGTCTCCTTCTCAATGTAGAATGAATAAAAATAGACAACCTACTATATATAAAAAAAAAAATTGAAAAAGGTCTTCACGACAAGACAAGATCATCATGATGATTCATTTATTTTTAAGTCGTCTCTAAAGGAGGAGAACTTTTCAGTAACATATTTAATAACTTACATGTTATATAATACGCACGTTATACATGTTTAAATAAAACTGAAATAGTGTCACCAAAACTTACTATCGACCAACAAATATCGTTTTAGAATCTACACTTTACACAATTTTAAAAGCACTTTTATGCAATATTCAATTGAATGAACTGAATTTACACTTTACGTACAGGAGGTCTTTTTTACTATTTCACATTTATTTTTATTTCATACTGGTCCCAAGTGTTTATTAAAAAAAAAAGTGTTTATTAATTTTATTCTGTTATTTTGTATTTTATAGTTCAATTTTAAAATTTAATTAACGAGTCATCTGAATTGATTAATTTTATATTTTAATTCTAAAGTTTAACTTCTGATTTTATTGATTTACTAGCTTCTGCCAGCGGCTTCGCCCGCGTACATAAAATATAGCCTATGTCACTCAGGAGTAACGCAGCTTTCTATTGTTGCTAAATTTTTTCCAATCGGACCAGTAGTTCCAGAGATTACCCCCTACAAACAAAAAAATAAAAAAACAAACTTTACCTCTTTATTATATTAGTGTAGATTTATATACTTGTTTAATATTTTCACAAATATTTTTTAGTTCACCACAAAGATTTGTTTTATTACGCATATTAAAAGTGTTGTCCTGATGTCTAAAATAAAGATTTTTTATCAACACAGTTCAGACACAGTTGTTTCTCACTAGAAACAACTGTGTCTGAACTAGATAAAAAATCTAAGAATGAAGCTAGTGAGCTTTAATATAAAGTGCAACTCAATAATGTCCTAAAATAATTTTATAATTCTGTGTTTTTTTGGAAATTATTAATATAATATTATTATAAATTGTTACAACAAGTTTAACAAGATGACATTTTTTTCAACGATTATAAAAACACAACACATTTCACCCATGCCCAACGGATATCCCCGGGTATTTGAACTCACTAAAATGTATCAAACAATCAATATTTGAACTTCTCTACACTGCAAGCTGTTCAAACAATGTGACATCATGGATCCTATTGATCAGCAATGGATTAATGGCTTTCTACAAACTACGTATATAGTATCCGGCGACCTAAATAGCACAGGAACTGGCATTCCTGTTCCTTTTCTCATGTCGTTCACGAGTTATGCGATGAGACCCATACCGAAGAGTAAGAATTCTTTGAAGATATTTAAACGAATAAAATAATGCACTAGTAAAAATCAATGTAGAGTGGTCGATTTTTTGAAGTGGGAAATCATCGTAGAGACTCTTTTAAAGGGTTGAAGCCTACTGGGACACAGAGTCTTTTTCTGAAAGGAAGGCTTGGCCCCAGTGCGAAAGGCAAAGAAAGAGCGGGGTAGGGTGTTTAGCCAGTAAGAGCCTGACACTGGTTTCCGTTCCGCCCAAAAGCGGGATCCGTCATTGGATGATTTTTGCCTGCCATGAAAAAAAAGTGGGAAATCATTCTATGACTTTTTCTGACCTAGTGTGATGTGAGTGGCGATGTCAGACTTTTACTGACTACAACTACAACTGTGTCATTCAGTTTTCTTGTCAGAAATTCCCTTCGGTTCTACTGGGCATTAGCTCAGTTGCATCTGTTTAAGACCCAGTACAACAATACGTGCCGTCGACGACTGGTGGTTTTTTGGCATATTTTTACCAACTTACCTCAGGCTGATGCAAAGTGAAAATAATACAACCAAATACAAAGAGAAAAGAGTGAAATACACCGTTAAATTTACGCTATCGATTTGTAAAGATAAAATTAAACCTTTTTTTCTAAAACCGAAATTAATTTAAGCGTGTGCGAAATTCGTATCTTTAAGTAAAGAACAGCTGAGCGGGTTCAATGGCCGTAGGTAATTAAAACGCATCGACCTACAACTAGTGTTTCATGTAGGTACTGGATGGACTCTCCAAGGGATTAAAATGACCAAAATTTAACAGTGTATGTGGAAATAGGAGTAATAAAATTCTTAAATAAAAGCAGTGTTAATATGAAAGTAGAATAAAAAATATATATTTATATACAATTTAAGTACCTATTGGTTTTTAGAAAGTTAATTATAGCAGTCGAAGTTTTAATCAGAAGCTTTAAAATCTCTAAAACAATTACTTAGTTCAAATAATTAAATAGTTGGATCTAAAATGAGTTTCAAAGCAAATAGTTAAATAACAAGTATTACTAACATTCATTATTCTATCAATTTAAAACTAAATTAGCTTTACTTATTTGTATAAACTTTGTATTTTAGCGGCCATTTTAAATTGCGCGCTAAAAGTTTGGTCAACCACTATTTCGTTTTGTATCTTTAAACAACAAATAGGAAAATTTATTTGCGAAATCAGTTGTTTTGTTCAATGAATGTTTAACAAAAACAAACAATCTGTTTAAATATATATAAATGTTTATATACCTCTATAGTTTTTAATGGATTGGTTAAACCAATTAATGAGTACTTAATGAAAACATCACGTATTTATTTGGCTAATAGAAGGATAATATATATTTTATGAGGGCCAATGAACTTAAGAGAAATGATAAATTGGTAGTGATTTGATTGAGCACATTGCTTGCAGAATATGTATATGGTCGATGGGATTATAGGTTTTTTTTTGATGGTGAGAAAAAATCATCTAATGACGAATCCCACCCTTGGGTGGTGCAGGAAACAGTGTCAGTCTCTTACTGACTTAATGACCCACCCCATTTCTTCTTAGTCCTCATACCGGGGTTAGACCTTCCTTTCAGAAACCGGTCCGGAGCCTCAGTAGGCTTCGGCCCTGCAGTTGGGCCTATACATTTGCCGACAATTCCATGAGGGGCGCGGGAACAGTGCTTGCCGTCGACGACTGGGCTTGGTCCGGACGATTACCAGACGACTGGACAGCGAGCTATCCACGCCGTCCGCAAGCCTGCGCCTGCGGTGGCTGGAAATCGGAATCGGATTCCCGGTGGCGTCTGAGGCGTGTGCGCCGTTGCCTTTTGCGGATGGGATTATAGGTTTTGAAGTCGCTACCGTGAGTTGAAGACGCAGCGTTGGAAGACCTAAGATAAGGTGGACCGATGATCTGATGATAGGAGCGGAAATCCGATGAATATGAGACTAACAGGACCTATCATTGTGGTGACAGTGGATATATTCGTGCTGAAATTATGACGATATTCTTGAAGTCCACCAAAAGAGTTTTCATGGAGTTTCTTGCACGTTCTTCTCCATAAAGAACTACGCTTTGGAATGTGCAATTAACTTTTTTTTGACTGACCGACATTTTGATTATGTATGCAAAAGTGCACGTAAATGTCCTATTTGAAATAATTAATTCTTACATGAACTTGATTTTGATAAACGCAAACGATTTCGACTTTCATAAATACGTGCACTTTAAGCAGACCAGCCGTTTCTAAATTTCACTCTGAAGATAAAACAATCTAAGAAAATTATACGCAGGCAAAGCTCCAATAAATTATTCGTACCTAAATGAAGAAAATATTTCCAGTTAATCGCCTTGAAGCAATCGTCTACGAAGCAAATACTTTTAATTAACCCTTTCCACGATCCTCCGCCTTCCAGTTTATGAAACTGCAAAAAATGCGTCTCAATTTAATTCCCTGATCAGTACGAAAAAGAAAAGCGGCTAACACATTTCGTACTTTTGTTTCACTCAACATGAAAATTAGAGTCTAAATAGCGCCTAGGGATGGGAAAATTTACATCGATATTTTTTATCGTCGGCTCTCGGGACGACGAAATGGGTAATTCGCGCGTTATCCAAGCACTTTATTTCTGTTAAGTGCGTGACAACTGTTGTTTACTTTCAGATGGAGTTGTGAGAAAATTTCGTGTTTATTTTGTAGAGTGGCCGGTTAAATTGGGTGACGAGGTGAGTGTTCAAGAGCGATTGTATTGTTGGCGCTTATTTTTATTGTTAATTTTATTGATATACTTTTTCTATAACGATTATTGTGGTAGCTTTTTTATTTTATTTTAGTTGGTTGAATTGATAAATTTTACTCTCTACTAATTGCTATGCTATTAAGACTTATTTATGTATTTTCTACAAAATATAACTTTGACTGACACAATAATCAAAAGCACATCTAAGTTACCTTCTTAAAAAAAAAACAGCTACAATCAACTCACGAAAAACAAATCAATTACAGTATAAACCGTTTATAAAACGGTACCTTGTCTACAAACAACACGATTAAGCAATTAAGTCACATAGAAACGCTCAAAACTAATTAAAAAACAATCGTCAGTTCTAAGTTACATCCCTGAACGTTTTCAAATGCGTTTAACAGTAATTATCGTAAGAACTGGTCTCAATTCGAACCGAAGGTTTATAAATATAGCTCTTAATTACTTTAGTCCTGGTACCTGTATAGGTCCCTAAATACTTTTCCATAATTACTAAGGTGGGAGCGTTTAAATACTCACCGCAAAATGGCTTAATTAACACATTTTGGTATTCATCGATATCGAGTTTTGTATTTTATGTTACACACTAGTTTGGAATGTTGGTAGAAGTAATACGTGAAGTAATTTATTTTTTATTATTTCAGTTGTATGCGTAGGTGTGTAACATTTATATACGTTTCAATTCTTTATTTTATACGAAAACAAGTTATACCTACTCCTATAATTGAGGTGATATTTACAAGAAAACTGAACTTGATCACATTAGGATGTAGGATCTAGCACACCATTTAAAAAATAATATTATTTTTACTCTTATAAAATTATTAATATTACATAATTTGAAATAATAATAATATTATAAAAACTGAAGAGTTTATTTGAACGTGCTAATCTCAGAAACTGAACTAGAATAGGAGAACTCTTTTACTTGGGATAGCACATTTTTTAAGAAATACTTAGGTATAAGCTATATCACGCTATGACCCACAGGAGCAGAGTAGTAACTAAAGCCGCGGATAAAACCCCGAATGATAAAAGATTTTAAAAGTAGTAAATATGTTTAAAAGTAGTTACCTTTTGACTGTGTTCTAAAATTACATTAAGTGGCTTTGAGGGCAAAACACAACTTAAAAAAACATATAACTTCAATTATATCCTGAAATCGAAACTCTACATTATACGAATACAGCAGTTTTCTGTCTATAACTAAATAGATTTCAAATATTTACAAATATATTTTCATTTCCAACTGGTCCTAAATTAAGATTAAAGTAAACTATCCATTGCCAACTGCCCCTGCCTATTCTATTATGCATTTATGTTAAAACGCAAACAGTTTCCAAAAAAAAAAACGAGAACACCAAAATATTATACTGTTATGTCACCAAAAAACAAAACAAATAACGTATCGAAATCACATCCCAGAAAGAAACAAAACACGCTCGCAATATCAAAACCCGTCACTATTTCCAAACAAAGTGATAAAACTCATGATCCATCTTCTTTTCATCTTATAACATCCTTCCTGCTAATAAGTCCTGTCTGGCCTTATTTACAAAATGATAAGTGAAGCTACAAGCTACTTGTGACAATGTGATAAGCAGGCGTCGTGGTATCAACAGTCAACACGGACTATAGAATAGCATACAGAAGGCTAGCTTCATACATAAACTTTTTACATGCCACACAGACACAATATATGTGTAATAAAGATATTAAATGCAATAAACTCTTTGAGAACTCTCCTAATCAAGCTCCTCTACTTATCTTCAAAATTCAACTACATACACACTACAACTACACAAGACATAAGTCAAAGTCAAAACATTTATTGCGAACTAAGTGTACAATGTTGTTGTCATAATCTTGTCAGTACTTTTGACTTTGCAGCCTTTTACAAGCATTGCAATTTTTATTTACTTACAAAATGCACTTAGACATAATTTTTCTCATCAAATCAGCTGAGCGTCCGATTGTCACCACTGGGATCCAGCAGAATACCAGCGTTAGGTATATATGCTGAATTCAAGCTGTACAAAAAATTATACCCAGACACAGAAAAAATGATCTTGCTCATCACACAGTCAAACATAGAACCCACAACCTCTGGCATAGCAGTCAGGGTCATTAACTACTAGACTGACAGATCAGTCACGTGTCTAACGTATGGATTGACTCTGTATGGAGTAAGCCCTTTGTGTTTATCTACTCTGTGATAAACAGGCGTCACAATGTCGTGGTGATCACTCAACGTTTTTATGGTTATTAATTAGGTTAAGACTACCTCAAGATTTTTGATAGTAGGTGGAATTGTGTCAGGAAGTTATCGAAGTTAGTAGTAAGAGATAGATGATAGAGAGGATCGGAATGTGGTGGTCGAGATAAATAGAATGATAATAATTGATCTAAACGGACGGATTCATCTTGTGTACCGTTAGGTATGAAAAGACTTTTTATGGTGGCCAAAAATGATAAACCCCTGTCCTTGCGCTGAGCGGGAAATAGTGTCAGACTCTTATTGACTAAATAACCCACCTCGTTTCCATGTTGCCTTATATACCAGAGCCAGAGCCTTAGTATCAGTCTCAAAACCTTAGCCTTGGGCAGGGCGGAAAAGACCAGACTCTTACTGACTAAATGAAACACCTCTTTCCCTCACAGCCTTCATACTGGATTGGACCTTCCTTTCAGAAACCGGACCAGGGCCCCAGTAGGGTTCGGCCCTTCTAAAAAGTTGCTGACGTGCTACGGTTTGCTGACAACTCAAGACTTCAGTACAGAAATCGATTAATTGATAAAAAGTATAAAATACACACAGCAAATCATACTAAAAATAAACCGTCCAGTTCTAATAACTTCTCTTACCCCAGAACTCCATTAACCGACTAAAAATAAAATCGAAATATAAATAAAATGTGAAAAGCACGAGTCAGAATCCATATTTTGAAGTTAATAAAGTCGGCGACTTCGAGTAAAAGCCTCAAATCACGAGCAATCTATCTGGGAACCGCGGACTATAAAAATAATAATTCGTCTCAACCCCGTATGGCATGAGTCATAAGAAAAAAGCGAGTTGTATACTGAACCGATTTTGTTTTACATCTGCAGAGATCGCAATAATATTTTTTATATAAATAGAGACAGTTTTATAAACCAATAGTGTTTTTACAACTTATCTAACTTAACTAACATATACACTAAACTTAAGTATGTACCTACACATAAAACAAAAGCACAAAATACACTCAGGCGTCAAAGTACTCCTCAAAAAATTTAGCTATCAATCTTTATCTATATATTTTTTTATATTGTTTATAGTGTTTTGGACTTAACTTTTTTGCCAATTTATAATTATGTGAAATAATCAATCATCTCTAATCGTGGGCAACTTTGTGCTACCGATAATTTCAGCAGCTGTTGAAATTTTATTGTGAACATTGTCATTTGTGATTAGTAAAATGTTTTAAAAATAATCTCTAATTATTTAAAAAAAAAAAGAAAGAAAGTTCTATGAATTATTTGAGCATGTCAAGTTTAAAAACTATAAATAGCTTCGTAGTCTTAATGAAATCGTTTTTAAATAAATACTAATTTGTACAAATTCTTACTTTAAGTATTAAAATTGTTGTGCTATCTGCTGACAGTAAATCAAAATCTCATATTAACAAAGTTTAATTTACGTCAACATGACAAAATATATGAAAAAACAGGACATTATCACCGATATACAAACAAAAAAAGAAATCGTTTTAGCCTCTTCAAGCTTATGCCTTGGACCAAACACGGCTCGTGATCCAGTGTGAGCGAGTGGCGACGCAATATCGCTGTGAGAGCACGCTGCCGACTTATCAGGCCGCTAGACAACATAATTCATGGCTCATGTATAACTTTGCACCTTTGACTAATGTACCTAGAACATTGAATGTTGATTCGAAATTTTATGTTACCCGAACATTATTTTCCTGCTGCGTTTTTCCCGTTCGATTATAATTTAGGTGTCTTCAGGGCTAGAGTGAATATTTTTCGTCTTCTGTGTTATTTGACATCATTGTGCAATAGTTTGGTGAACTAATGACCAAGCTAGAGTCGCAACAATCTGATAAAACCGAGACGCATAGGAGCAGTTGTTATGGCGACACTTGGAGGAATGTCTAATAGTTTATGTTTTTCAGCAGCAATGATGGTATTACACGAGCCTATTATCATTTTATACACTTATATGATTGATGTGTGTAAATATTATGTTTCTTTAGAGTTCTATGTGATAATTTGGATAAATAGATAAAAATAAATTTGACGCATGTTTTTTTTGTGGTGGGTAAAATCGTCGAATAACGAATCCCGGCCCTTGGGCGCAGCGGAAAACAGTGACAGACTTCTACTGACTAAATGACCCACCGTTCCTTCCTGCCTTAGTTCCAGGGCCCTGGTGTCGGATAGACTACGACTTGGAACAGAACATAAGATTTGGAAATATATTCTTTTGGCATAACTGTATTTAAAAAAAAATCGTTAGTACCGCTAGTAACAACTAGTCTAGAACAGTTTATTACCTAGATTCATGGCAATATTAAAAAAAGAAATTTAAAACCGCAATAAAAAGCAATCTTATTTTTTTCACGACTTTTCAAAGATCTTTGACACTGGAGGTCTTAAGAGTAACTGAAATAATGTATTGTTACATTTTTTATAGAGCAAGCTAGAATTGAACTAATGAAAAAAATACTCTCTTTCAAGTACAAACATACTATTGAATTACAAGACTACAGTAAAAAGTAAACTAGACAATACCCAGTGGCCATTTTTTGTTTTCTTATCAACCCACGTAAAAGATTAACAGACTCTATTTTCAGAAACTAATTTAAAGATACATAATTCAGGATTGAGAAGGTTCAAAAATCATTTAGCGAAAATCATTACTCGTCTCACGTATTTCGTACGTTCTTCAAACGCACTCTACGTCACCTTGACATGGATTTTTCGATAAACTCTTGAGCCTGACAATAAATTTTAGTGTTAGCACATTATGGATTATAAATGAGAGCTACTTACTCCTTTTTCTCGGGTTCAGCGAATTTATTTCGTAAAAGCCTTGTTTTTTTTTCTTCTGTGTTTAAAGAAAGGTGTTTTTTCTACTTCTTTTTTGGATATTGCATGTTTTTTGGTTTCAAAAATAATTCAATTTTTGTTCTAACATTTGGACGGAGCTCGAGGACGTCAAACTATTACTGACCAAAAGCCACTCCTGTTACTTCTCTTCCGTCGTATCGCCGCCGTATCTACATTACATCAGTTATTCGTACATAATCGAGATATCAAACGTCAAATTTACAATTAGGTTTCGAATATTCGTGTGTAAAGCTAAATTAAAAATCTTTGATCCAAATGGGTCACCTTGTTGACAGCCAACCGTGGGTTCTAAAAGCTTATTAATAATATAGTAATTTTAATGGTTGTTTATAACATTGACAGAGAAAACTAAAACTTTGAGGTACTTATTTATTTTGCCTTCGTTTAGAGTGAAATCTTTAATAATTAATTAATTTGAAAATTTTAAGACCATGCTTTAATATTCCTGCTTTGATAACAAAGGCTATTTATTCAGTTTTGTAACAAGCAGAAAAGGTGACATTCAAAACAGTTTTGTTAATTTATAGTTTCATTCAATTTCGTTTTACGTTAATTATTTAGCTAAAACCCACTAAAAATTATCGCCATCAAAGGGCTAAATCCCATAAAGGATCTTACAAACATTCACACCAGAATTAACGCCAGAAAAATCACAAAGAAACAAGAGTGTTTTATGATACTCCCATCAAAAACAATCACCATGCTTCGGCATCACAAACAACCCGACTTGACCTCAAAGAACCGGTTCCAAGCCCACGATTAAGTTATCTCAAGTCTGTTTCACCGATTCCCAGTTAATTTCTTCATTTTGTTGCTCCTTCGTATCGTTTTTTTTTTCTTTTTTAACGGCCGTCAGAAATGGAACGAGCAATTTTTCTAATGGCCTATCTGACGATCGATCAAGCGTCTCGATTTCTTCTTTTGCGGAAATTGATAGATGTGACAAACATTTTTGGTATATGTACGTTATGGTATGTTTGGGTTTTTGATGGTATTGCTTCTCGATAATAATTTCAGATTGCGATGTTTGTTTGTTTTCTCTTTTCTTGATGTCTTAAAACTGCTCGCTCACGGTGACTTTTTGTACTAATATAATATTTTCGCATGCGTCCCGTTTGCATCGTGTTATTGTAGAGATATCAAGGCGCTACAAACGCACTACAGTATCGCGACTGTATCGATGCAAATGCACTTCAAAATTGTTAAAAAAAGTCTCCATGAGCAAGGGGCCTTAGGCTTTATTAGGTTTTTAAAGACAATTCCGTTACGGTCTTTCATTAAAGTCGTATTAACGTTATCTTTATTCAGCATCCGAAACCAGTCCAGTATTCTGAGATCGGCAGCTGTGTTTTCCTCCACTAGGTCGATGTTAATCTAGATATAAAGGTACATTAAAAGTATCAGCAACTTATCTTACCGTATCGTATAATGTAGTACCCTTTACGCGTTAGTAAAGCGTTCTAAGAATAAGGGCAACCTGTCAGGGATTTACGGCTGCCTACATCTAAAGAAAATGTTTTAGTACCGGTTACTTAACTAGGATTTTGTAAAAGTGGTAGAGTTATTTGTAAAGGAGTTTGTTCCTTTTTATCATTATATAATAAAGATACATTATAAATATTATTATGGTAAAGGATTCACAGAATTATAATGCTGAAATATTAATGAAACAATACTATGTCTACTGCCAAATTCAAAGCTCACAATTTTTTTATATTTTATATAAAATAAATGCATAATTTTTAGAGATTAAAATTAAATAATAACAGCTATCTGTAATAAAATAAATAAACACTTAAGTAATGGTTTTTAGTTCACTAAGCCTCAAGAGGACACCGGTGACCACACACCTATTATATTTTAATTTTGTCTGTTATCACGGTATTAGAAAGGCTAGGAAAACAAAGACTAAACCGAAAGAAAACGTTTTTTGTTCAATATACTATAAAAATATATTAATTTCTATTAAATGAATAAAATAAAAAAATATATGTGAAAGTGATGATCCATTTGATGTGTGTGTAATGTATAATCCTATTAGTATAAAACTATTTATTTTTGTTAAACAGCTATTTATTTTTTGGTGTGTAGAGTTTTAAATTTTAAATAAAATTGTAGCAAATTTCAGGAACTGCAGTGAATCTATAGTAATCTAAATACTTCAATTTTTGAATAGCAAATATGCAAAATCAAGGAATAGTTATTATCAAAACCACATATTTTCTCTTCAGCCTTTTACTGACTTTATAATTAGATATTTCCATAAAAATAGGACAAAAGCTGCCTTTATTGGATCATGAATAATATTTGAATATTTCATTAAATTCTGTTCAATTGAGATTTATTTGACGAAGGTTCCAACGAAGGTCTTAAAATTCGTATTATTATGTACTATGTAATTGACCTTATGACCTTTTCAGTTTGGGGTTTGTTTATGTTTTATTTACTTTGATGTTGTATTTATATTTCACATAATTCATAGTGAATTATGTGAAAAAATAAAATATTTATATATTCGCGGTTTTATTCCTTTATGAAGATAATTTAATTGAATATATTTAAGAATGAACTATTACAAATCTATAAATATAGCAAAAATGATTTTTTTTAAAGGAGTTAACCCCTCGGACGCCAGCTGGGCATTGACCCACTTTACTTAAAATAAACAAATAAATTTTCAAAAAGCAAAACTATATTTAAAAAACTTTTCACTGAGTTTTTCTAGGAAACAACAAATTATAAAAAAAATAACAACAACAACAACAAACAAACAACAACAACAACAATTCAACAACAATTTCGTAAAAAAGTGTGAAAAACGACAATTAAACTCTTGAGACCCAAGCGAATGCCGCCGTACGCATGCCTATTGTCTTTCTACTACATCTCTAATTCCAGTACTTGTAAGTTTAAGAATTTTTCAAGGTCACAATCAGCGCTCAAGTAAAAATATAGAAAGAGTTCGCACTTTTCGTAGACAATACAAAATTGCTCTCTCTGTATCTTTAAGTGCTTTTATAAAAATCTTCGCATCTATCGTTTTAGACCTGAATTGGTTTATTCATTTCCAAGAAAGAGGACTTATATTAGCAGTTTGTATAAAAAATCGAAAGGTTCTGAAGTATTCCGGAACACGCAACGTTGGAAGGCCTCTCAAAAAGTAGATCGATGACCTGGTAAGAATTGTGAGAATCCGATGGATGAGAGAGGCAAAGGACCTTCGCAGTAGTGACAATTGGGGGAGACCTATGTCCAACAGAGGACGTCTTTCTGCTGAAATAATGATGATTATTAGTTATTAATTTGTACTTACGCAGTGTATAACATATTTAAAATAAGTTTGTAAAACATAGCGTTGGAAGGCGTCCCACAAGGTGGACCGGTGTCCTGGTCAGGGTTGCTGGAATCCGATGGATGCAAGAAGCTCAGGACCGGTGTTTGTGGCGATATCTTGGGGAGACCGATGTCCCCCCAAGATGACGGTCTTTCGGAATTCGAACGTCTTTGAAATGATGATGATGATTATATGTTTGTTCTCACTCTGTGTATAATATACTAGCTTTTGTCAGCGGCTTCGCCCGCGTATATAATATAGCCTATGTCACTCAGGAGTAAAGCAGCTTTCTATCGTTGGTAATTTTTTTCCAATCGGACCAGTAGTTCCAGAGATTACCTCCTACAAACAAAAAAACAAAAAAAAATAAAAAACAAAAAAACAAACTTTACCTCTTTATTATATTAGTGTAGATTTACAAACTTACATACTCTATCAGCTACTGACCTCAAAGAGAACACACACTTCAGAATTCTCAGAGCTGTATAAAATAAGTAAGATTCAACACTTTAATCAACAGGTTCCTGAGTGCTAGTAATTAGCTCTTTCGCCCTACTCTATATCAAAGTAAGATACATTAACTTACAAAGTAACATTTTCTTTGTTGTTTCTTGCAGTTTCTTGTAGCAAAACTAACCTTACGCTTAAGGTTTCAAATAAGGTTACATTTTGATACTTTGTAAGTTTGTGTATAGGATATAATAAGATTTGGCAGTTTGATCTCAGTTTTTATAATAGCCTGAAATAAGTGTAAACTTGTATGAATGACATTTTCAGCATCATCATCATCATCATTTCAACTGAAAGACGTCCACTGTTGGACATAAGCCTCCCCCAAGCGCGGCAGCGCAGGACTGGTCTTTGTGCCAACAAAGACCAGTCCTGCGCGTCTTGCATCCATTGGATTCCAACAACCTGACCAGGTCATAGGTTCACCTTGTGGAAGCCCTTCCAACGCTGCGTCTTCCGGTACGCGGTCGCCACTCCAGAACCTTTCGGCCCCAGCGGCCATCTGTCCGGCGTGCAATGTGTCCTGCCAATTGCCACTTAAGTTTGGCGATTGTTTTCGTCATGTCGGAATCCTTGGTTCTCTTACGGATGACATGATCACTGAGTGATGAAACTCCTTATATCTTCTCATATATAAAAATGAATATGTGTTCATTACTCTCGTTAAAAATCAAGTACGGTTCGAGCGATTTGGTTCATTTTGGTCTTGAAATATTTCTGATAGTCCAGGAAAGGTTAAAACGGTGAAATAGAAAAATAGGCGGTACGCAGCTTTCCGGGGCAGCTAGTTACAAATAAAGAATTTAAAAAAAAATGTGTAAACCGAGACAATATTTTTTAAACCGTAATTTTCGTGATGCACAAAGGACCGCTCGTTGTGTGGACGTTTCGAGAAGGCCTTTGTCGAGCAGTAGCCTTCGCTTGTTTCTTTTTTGACACAATAGTTTGTTATTATAGCATAGGAACAGCCTTATAAATTACCCACTGCTGGGGCACAGGCCTCCTCTCTAGAAGAGGGAATGGGCCGTAATCCACCACGCAGGCCCAGTGTGGATTGATGGATGTCACATGTCTTCGAATTTTTGGTTCAAGGACATGCCGGTTTACCCACGATGTTTTCCTTCACCGTTTTGAGAGCAGTGGTGATGTAATCAGTTACACAAAGTTATGCGCCTGCCTAGGTTTGAACTCGCGACCTACACTCGTAAGTCAGGGCCTTTACAACTCAACCACCACTGCTAAGTTTGTTATTTAAAAAAAAAACTGCTTCTATAGTTGATTTTATCTCAACCATAACTTCTTTTCATTTACTCTTACTAATAATATCATTACAAATATTACAAAGAAGAAATAACATTTAGCATTCAATTACAAATATGTAGATCCTTATCGATACTCTTCGATAGATCTCGATAGTCATAAAATAGACGTAAAACATAGTACTGACGTACAACTTGACCCATTACATGAAGAGTCTAAACTGACCTTGTCATGTCACCGTCAGAGTCTCGAATTCCTAAATAGTCGTGAGTCGGATGTCATTTCTTATCTCTGAAGTTCGTGGATCTATTTTTAAAATTTACTACGGGTTTAGTCCACCGCTGCACCGGTATTTTCGGTTAGACATTTGAATGACGTATTCGCTTTGATATCTGTTTAATAGATTCTAGATAGACCAACATTTAAAAAATAAACTTGCCACACACTAGGAATTACTTCCGAATCATTTTGGATTTTCATCTAATGATTTTTTTTTATGGTAGGTAAAATATTACGAATCCCGCTCGTGGGTGAACCGGGATACAGTGTCATACTCTTACTGACTAAACACTCCAATAAGTTTCTTCTTTGCTCTTCGCACTGGGGCAAACCTTCCTTTCAGAAAGAGACCCTGAGCCCCAGTAGATCATCTAATGATTGTCTCCGACTATTATTCGAATCTTGAATGTTTCAAGATAAGGGCTTGCGCGCTTTGATGATTCGACTATAATTATAGTTTTTGAGATTTTGATGCATCGAGGTAGTGAACTGTCACGCTCATAATTTATATCGATTTCAAATACTGTCAAGTTAACTTTTTCGAACAAGTATTATTCGATTTAAAGTAAGGAACCTATTCTATTTGCTTTGTATGGTGTTTATGAACGTTTTTTGTGTTTTAGCTTGAAAATCAAAAACTTATGTTTTTATCTTGGCAAATCTTATGGTTTTATTTTAAGATCTTTTTGTTGGCAAAAATTATAAAAACCACGAATTAAAAGCAAAGCAAACCAATCTAATTTCTAAAGAAAATAGTATTTTTTATCTATTCCGGTTATTTACACAAATTGCAGTTCATGTACAATACAATCAGATGGAGTAAATAATAAAAGTACCACCGATTCAAACAATGAAACAAAAAAAATATGAAACAAACAAATTAAATTGAATCAAATAACAGCACTGCATGCGATAAAATAAAATCACACAATTTTACATTAAATTAAATCGAATCAAACGCACGATGGTTTTTGTTATTATAATCCTGTCATTAGTTACTTATTTTAGTATTTGGCTGAATTTGTTAATAATTTCGTTATAATTTATAATTATGTATGTTTATCAGTTGTCTAGTACCCTAACTCAAGTTCTGCTTAGCTTGGAACTAGACGACGTTGTGTGATAGTTGTGGAATATATTATATTATTATTATATTTAAGACAGAGTAGCGATCTACCACTTAAGAGACAATGGGCAGGACATATTGCACCCAGAACAGATATCCTTTGGTGCCGAAAAAATCAGGAGTGGCGTCCACGTACCAGAAGTCGCAGCGTTGGTGAGGGCCTCCTAGAAGGTAGACAATGACCTGGTCAGGGTTGTTGGAGTCCGATGGCTGCAAGGTGCAAAGGACCGGTCGCTGAGGTGGCGCTTGGGCAGAGCCTTTGTCCAACAGTAGTCTTTCGACTGAAATCATAGTGACCAATCTACTACAATATTATTATACCCATTGTCTAGACAAAACGCTGGCCAAATGGATCGATATTATAATTTATGAATCATGACATTAAGAATTTCCATTTCTACATTTTCACTTCAGTATTACATTTGATTTTCACTAAAGCCGACTTTAAATAATTCACAAGTGTTAATGTATTTCAATTCCGTACTTCGAGCATTCATCTCTTTGACATGAAATATTATTCATAGATTCAATCCGTTTGTGGGCCACCCTTGCTATTTATAATATTATTCTGAATTTCTTCATGAATGTCCTTTGATTTATATAGCACGTGACTTCACTCAGGAGCGGTCCAGTTTTTTTTTTTTTTTAAATTTTGACGGTGTATTAGATCATTCGTATTTTTCAATTAAGAACTTCAAATATTTTTCTCTTTGCCTAGGGATTTGCATTTAGGGATTTTTATTATATATCATTAGTATCATCAAAAAGGTGTAAGGCAGCAAACCTACCCGAAGTGTCTGGTAACCGTCCGGGCCAACCCCAGTCGCCGACTTCGCACACTGTCCCAGCGCAGGAGTTGTCAGCAAACCGTAGAAACCCTGCAGAAGGGTCAAAGCCAACTGGGCTCTAGGGTTCGCGTCCCAAAGAAAAACTCTGGCCCTGTTATATATGGCAACGTAGGAATGGGGTAGATTGTTTAGTCAGTAAGAGCCTGGCACTGTTTTCTGCTGCGCCCAAGGGCGGAATTCTCCATTGGATGATTTTTTCCTACCATAAAAAAAACCTGCTCCAAGTTTTAATTAGGTTTGTAGCTGTTATCGAATTATGTGTATATTGAAGATAGGAGCCTTTTTGGTTTGAGGCCTTTCTTAAGTTATTATACATATTTTAGTGCGCTTATATTTCAAAAATAAATATTTTTTACTTCGTTTGTCTTTTGCGAATCATTTACTAAAGAAGATAGCTTATTTTACTTTCTTTTTAACAATAATAAAATTTTAATACGATATTATGTATAAAATAATAGATGTATTCTATGAATACAAAGAAAATCGCACTATACCGTTAACACCATGCATCAACGTCAACAATTCAAACTTGACTGTCATACGCTAACGAACACTTATGCGCTTGCGCATACACTTCTACAAGTAATGTAGGTACGAGTGTATTGAGAAATATTTGTACAAAGTGAATGTTGATATCCGTGAGATTAACTTTTCAAGTATTTAATAGGTAATAATTTAGAATAATTATGAAACAGTTCATTATTTGTCCTGAAAAAAATAAATAGCATACAAGATGTATAAAAATCTCGTATTAAATGTTTGTCATTAAACTCCTCTGTCTGTCGTCAACCCTTTTAGTCAAGTTACGATTGTTTTGTTAACGTCGAACGCTTGAAATTGGCCATATCAATTCCTTTCTTCTGACCATGTGATTGAACGTTGAGATGATGTCAGAACAGAGGAATTGCGGCCTAGTCTACTCAAAGCTTTCAACGTTGGCGAAACGATCGTAACTTGGCTGTGCTGCAAGACGCACAGAAATTCTACCAGGAGTTCTTAACGGGATCATAACTTAGCTAAGGAGTCTGATTTAGGAATAGTTGGTAGGCTTATATTTACCCACCTTTCCTCACCTTCCATTTTCTTAGAGAACGATTGAGCCGGTATCCGCACCACGAAGGCCCAGTACGGGTTGGTGAACGTCATAGAAATTCGAATTTTTTTACTCAATTTCGTGATTTTTTTCTTATGCATGCTAGTTTTGTCACGATAATCAGTATGAATAATGATGAAACAATATGGTAGCTTTTGATTTAACAAACCAATCTATCTGCTCGAATTTGGATTTATGATGTACACCTCGTAAGTTGGGGTTATTTTGATTGAGCTACCACACTGCTCTGTCATCTGAAATGAGAAAAGACTTCTCTCTCAGTAATTATCCACTTTAAGACAGCACTTGTAATCGAATGTATAATGCAAGACAGAACGACTCATGTTGTAATACTAATTGAAATGGGACATCTTCTAGTTCAGCAGTAAACTGCAAATTCAATTTGTGACTCGTTTAGTCTTCCCAAGGGCTTTAAAATAGCCTTTCATCGGTAGCGATACTTAAATTTAACACCCGCGGCGGCATGCCCTGAACAGACAGGCCTACTGCCATTATACTGATTGGCTTATATTTTTACTACTAACATAAGACAATCTATAAAACAACAGTTCTTTTTAGTATCATATTTGCAGGGATTTGAGTGCTGTTAATTATAGTTCTTCTTCTTTGTCGGGCATTCTTGTCAGAGCAATCGTGACTATTTTTGATGGCTTAGGCTGCGAAGGATCGTGGTCATTTGCCTCGAAGGCATGTCCAGCGATGTCTTTTCATTTCGTCGGTTATTAGCATCATGCGCTTATTTTACTGCAGTTGATTGCGTAGTCTTGGCGATAAAGTCGATCTAACGAGTCTGGAATCGACTGAAGCACTAAATTAGTGCTTGACTGCGATCCCATAGTCGACTATAGCAATTTAAAAAAAAAATGGATTCTCTTCTATCCAACGCAGCTTTAAGCCAGTTTCAGATGTCTTTTTATTGAGTCCTGGTTATTAGAAATGTGCCCAAAGAACTTCGGTATTCGTAGTTAAAGAAAGTGTATAACTAGTCCCATCAAAGGGTCTTGTTTTATCAAAATTGGGTAGTTGAGGTTTTGATAGACAATTGCTCCATGTTAAATACTGGTATTCACAGTAGCACCTGAGTAGACTGCAAGCCATGATCAACACAGATGGGAAAATGTTAGGTAAATGTGTTCTTTGTTAGATTTCAGTACAGAAAACTATCCATTTTTCTTTATCTCCTTCTACTTGAGATGTTTTTTTTTTTTACAATTCTAAATGTATTGCTACAGTATCTGAAACTTGGCATTAAGTTTTTGCTCATTAGCTTACATTAAAATGTGTGATGTCACACGCAAGATCGTAGGGGCTTAATCGATGTCTGATAAGGCAACGAGGATTTTTTGTAAAAGTAACCTGTGATTTTATAGTACAATGGACAATTACTGAAGTGAACATTTTTTGGGTTGGTCAATCATGTCCCCGCTTATAATAGATCGACAGAAAATAGCCTTTAGTTGTCTTTTCAATTCCACTGCCGCGGTTACTCCATCCTACAGACCTACCACTTAACTAATGCTACGGAACGACCGTCCGAACTGGTCGCTATTATGTTGGTCCTGTATCCTAAATACTTCTTATACTGTGACGGTTTCAGTAATAAACGAGGTAACGCTGACGGGTCGTAAAGTGTTTTTGTGACAGGATGTGGCTGCAGTGATAGCGGGAAGTGGTAGTTTTGATTTACTTTTATTTGTCAAAGACAAGCTTTTTATCTAGTTGATCTTCAATTTTCCAGAGTTTGGTAGACCATCTTAGTGCATATAGAGTCATCGATGTTGAAAATATTGTAATGGTTAATTTCGACTTTCTCATAAAGACTAACCAAGTACACAGAGCATACCATAGTGCATATTATAATTATACACAAATACGAGTACATTATCTATTGTGTTACTCTCATAATACGATGAAACTGTAATATGATACGAACAAACAAGGCTTTTTCCGGTTGCTGCAGAGAATTCCTAACGGAAATCCTAATTACACTTTTGTCCAACTTAGAAAGATCTGGAACCCAGATGTCGATCCTTGAATGTCGTGCTAGCAACATCACGTCAGTTGAATTTCATAAAAAATGTGTTAAAACTGTACGATCTGCCTTTATTTTTCGCTAGATTGCTATCAATAAATTTCCAAACCAATCATATCTTCGCTCCGCCCTCATTAAGACCTGAGCTCACAAAGATTGTTTACGACCGAACAGGATTACGTTTTGTGATTGATACGGATTCCTCTTAATAAATTTCCTTAAGGATTACAACTACAGTACTTTGTCAATCTGTTTGTTTTATGTTACCGTATTAAATTTTGAATTGGACGGATCTCGATCAGATTTATGGACCCGATCATCTGGATAAAGGATCTTATTAAAATAAAATTTATCTTTTTCCTTTACAGTTTTAATGGTGATTTTACGATGAAGGAGATTTTATGAAAGAATTTTAATTTAAACATGCATCACAATAAAGCATGTTGTGGTGTTATTTATAAAAATAAGCTCTAATCAAATCAGCCCGAAGCAAATGGATATTGGTTGCCAGCGCAACACATGTAAAGAGGCCGCTACTAATGAACTTTAAACGATAGGCGATCACAATTTATCATCGTTAGCTTCTGCAGTCTAAATTCAACTTAATTCATGTCTGTTTTAAGTGTATATTCTAGTGTTGGATTCTTGTCGTTACACCAAAAGGTGGAACGTACGTCTGTCATGGTACGGGGTTCTCTCTCGCTTAGTTAATTAAGACATAGATTATCAAACGTTTTTGAGTAGTAAATAAAATTGTAATCTTTACCGTATGGAATAGGCGTCTATAACGCCACTATCTTCGAATAAGAAACGCATAATGTTCTCTTTGATCCCACACCTACGCTTAAAATCCTATAAATACTAATGCACTGTCAATTTTTAATGTACCGATAGGAGTCGGTGCTTTTATATAATTGTTTTTAAATGTCATTTTTAACTTTGTCTTTACAGGTAAGTCGAGTGGGTTGTCGTGCATGGAATTTTGTATGTCTTTTTGTTAAACATTGTCTAGTTTTGGTTCAAATTGTTTTATTTCAGTAACGGGTTTTTTATTATTATTGTTAATCAAGTGCAGATTTAAAATCAGGTTCAAATGTTTAGCTTTCATGAATATTTTATGTATGAAACGCTTGGATTCTTACGCTAAATATTTTTATTTCGTTATATTATTGGCAAACAACCAGTAAGCTATTTCTTTTGTTCCAAAATTCAGAATAGAAAATAATCTGTTAGTTTTTTTATTAGTGGTCAAAGTTTTTCGACATTAATTTGTTTTCCTTTCTTAAATTCCTTTACTTCTCCTAACGTTAATTTAACCAAAGTTCACAAGATATAAGTCATGTCGAAACTTTTAAAACAACGAGAACAAACTGATTAAATACTTTAATCTTTATTTACTCCGTCTGTTTTGTTTTTAAATTTATTGTGCTTTTAACTTTTGGGACGTGCGAGTCTGGGCTTGGTTGTTTGTAGTCTTCCTAATTTTGTAAGTGTTAATAGATTTTCAGTTTTTCGAGAATAGAGTGATCGCATCTTAGGTTTATTAGTTTTATCATCAGTAACATTAGCTTCTATGTATAATATTTCTCTGCTGGTTCGTTAAAATCGATTATGGCTTTATTTTATATTCCGTTGTAACCAAAATGGAAACTTTATGTTGACAATTTCAACTTACGCAACCTGTATCTTTTTTTACAACTTTTCTATTGAGTTTGAAACTATCCTCGTCAAAGCTTAACAAAGTTATTGACTATTCTTTTAACTACTTTTTTATTGAGGTCAAAAGTTAATTCACCATTATTTCAATGCCCATTTACTTTAAGAAGTACTCTTACATTAAAATCGTTTTGAGCATCTACTTAAGCTACTTACATTAAAATACTTATTATATCGACTCGAACGAAATCATTACCAAAGACATTTTCTCTGTCATCTTTTTATTTTTAATACTCAAAGCGATGCCTAATGGATCAAGTAGTCAAACTCACATACATATATGACCATCATCATTAGCAGTATCGACTCTATTTACAAAGGTTTAGAGTTCATTTTTGCTGTGATTTCGATTTGCTTTAAAATTGTCTTAGTAAAGTGAAGAAGTCATTTCGTCGTTGTCACTGATGGGTTTTCAAATATTGACCGGGTTGGCCATTATCTGGCCGAGTGTGTCGGTCGCCTAACGCCGCGTTGATAACGCTAGCTGTGTCGCCGGCCTAAAAAAGGTCTGTTTGTTTTCTGTCTGTGTTTGTATGGGGATATTATATGCGGGTCTTTTTGTAATTAAAAATGGACATTAGGGTTGAATTTCTGTATGGGTTGGGTTGAGTCTGTTTATGAGAAATATATTCGTCTGTTTTAAAATTTGCGCAGGTTAATTTTGGTAGTACTACCTTTTTGTAACTAATTCTTTTAGTTAATGATAAATAACCTTATTAACTAAAGTAGTAGGGTGTAAATTAAATCATCGTAAATTTTTAATTGCTCCAATTTTATTCCTTTTCCATACAGCCAGTTTATGTTCCTTTACTAGCATCTCTATTAGAGTACTTCTTAAGAGGGTTTGGTTTATCTCTTATCAATACCCCATAAAATTACAGATAAAGTCTGTTACATAATTAACATAAAACGACATGGTTGCCGACAGTCTCCTCCAGGACCACTTGATAAGCACTTAGCTGTTTTACTTACTTGTATCTTTATTCTGGTCTATTCTTTTTTGGTTAAATAGGACTAAACACGTAGTGTCTATTCTTCCTTCTTTTTTTTGCTGGCTATCTGCCATGAAAACTTATTCGGAACTATCTGTGGATTTAATAGATTTCGTATTTTTTTTAACATACCTAGGTATATTATATCATAGCTGTATCATTCTCAAATATATGGAACTTATCTTTATTAAAACCTTTCTTAAAAATAATTATTATTGCTTTAGAAAGTCGAGATGATACTTTATATTTCTAAATATACAAAGCTGACACCAAAGCAACTATGTCAAAATAACCTGTCATCAATGTAGTAAAAAAAGGAAATACGATTCAGCAAAACTTCCAGAGGATATGAACCCCATGCATCATCGAAGACAAGGAGCTAGGCAGCAAAAAAACTAAGATATGCAATAAATCCGTAAAACCACATGTGTTGAAAGAGCGTTCAGGAGATATTAATTACAGGCAGACAGACATCCGTACGATTCACAGTGTGTACATCAACGATATAATTGGGAACAAATGTGGATGATTTCGAAAATGTTTTCGGTGATATGTGAGAATTTATTTTGACTGCTAGTCGTAAACGAAGGGTGCTTTTTGATGGGATAGTAAACACTTAACATCAAAGGGTTGGTTTATTTTGAATGCACTGATGAGCTAATTGCGACTTCCTAAAAATAAGGTTTAAATTTTGTTTTGATGATGGCAGTAAAATCATTGGGGCTTGTCATTTTTCGAGTTGTTTAAAGGGTCTGCCGTATCAAAGGTAGCGTCGTGTTTGTCATCATTAATTTGATTATAAAAAAGAAAATTAAAACATGAAATATGAGAAGATAATTTTAGAGAGCAAAGTTAAATTAATCTCGCCAAATAGTTCTTCAACCAATTTCTAACACAGGGTCATGCTGCCCATCTTGTACCACCAGTAGTCTTGTAAAAACTGGTAGTAATTTTTTTTTAATAGTTACTGCTTGTTTTAATATTGTAAAATTAACTGAAGATCAACAGATTACACATATATTATGTTAAAACAATAAATTGCGATTAGTTAATTTTGAAACTATCATCTAGTATTGTGGGGTTGCGTATCCCTTAAGAAGGAATAGTCATGGTATATATACTTATGCTACTTATGGTTACAAACACAAAGCACTGTCTTTAGTCTACTTTTAGTATTCCGTAACCAAAGGATTGACACGGGACCCTATTCTTAAAGTTTATCCAACTGTTTGTCACCAGGCTGCTATTCTCAGCAACCCTAATGGGTTCATGAGAACTATTAAGATACTATTAATTAATAAATTAACTATTAAGTTAGGAAGTAATTTTCACGGCTGATGTATTTCTGTTGTGGCTATAACCAAAAATACTAACAATAACATAAATATTTGAGTAGGACTTGCGTTTTTTTTTGCTACGAATCAATACGAAATTTCTTAGTGCGCTAGTTCAACTTGCACTTGGCTGGTTATCTATATAACAGTTATACATAGGTCTAATCATTATCAATGTATAGGTTTATAATATAAATATTTCAGGACAGTCATAAGCTCCATACGTACAGAAAAAGAGTATTATTTAAAAATGAACGTCCGATTACCATCAGGCTTACACCGTACGATGCAATTAAGCATATTGTGTGTACAATCAGATCTCATACGGAGATACCGACCCGATGATTTGAGATAATAATCTTATTGGATGTTTGCTTACAAGATTAATGTTCGTTCTTTATTCATAAACGATTAAGGCAGGAAATAATATTGTTGTTCAATATCGTATGATTACTTGCAGTATTTTTGATACTGCGTTTAGGGTTGAAGTTGATGACTATATCAAGTTTGATAGTCATCATTTTCTTCATTGAAAGCTTCTGATTTTTTTAATACAACATTGAAATCTGTAGTATAATGACAAAATTATTTTAAAAGACACTACCTACAACTGTTCCTATCATTTCAACTTAATGTTAATAATTAACATCACCAGCAAGATTAAAGAAATATTTCAAGTTATTGATTTTATGAAATTAAAAAAGGAAAATAATACAGTTCACAAAGCTGATAGCAGTAGCGGCGACGACAGTGTTGTGAGTGTAACTGTGCAGTTATGTAACGTTACACCGAATGTGGAGCCATGAAGACGGAAGCATTAAAGTAAGGAGATGAAATGTTAGAAGATAATTTTAGAGATAGAAGGGAAATATTTTGTGCCTTATGATGAACTAGAAAGAAGTACTAACTTTACTGATGAAAGTTATAACTGCGATTGAAATAAAGTAAATGATAATAATTATTTCATGTGTGAGTAAAATAAATGATACATCCAAGCAGGAAGAAGTATGTAAATAATGTCTTTGCGAGTAAAATGATGAAATATAAGAAGATAATTTTAGAGAGAAAAAGGAATAGGTTATGTGTTTTATATGATGTAAGTACTAGGAACAAAATCCTGCTTGCGATGCTATTGGAATAAAGTAAATTACTTACAGCATTGCATAGATAGGTATAGCAACTGATTTATTTAAACTACTGAGCCCAGAGCGAACACCGGCGTTTGCAAACCTAATAGTCTTTCTATTATGTCTCTAATTACGATATTCGAAAGGTTTAGGCATATTAGATCTAGGCTCTATAGAACATCTCAATTAATATGATTTCGAATTTTTGATAGCACGTTCGACTCGTTGGTTGAGTGATTGGCTGCTGCGCAAATTTGATTTCCTCACAGAAGAAATATTTGTGAGACCTACGAGGGTATTTTGTGTATCTGTTTTTCATATGTTTGTAAATGCGATAAAAGAATATTTTTTAGTAGCGTAGCTTAGGATTTCAAAAATATTTGTGGCTGCTGGTAACAAATTAAAATATTTCCGAATAGAAAATTTGTGGCCGGTACCTATTGTAGGAGTCTTTGGACTTTATAAGCCCTGTAAACGATCATTATTGCTTAAGATTGAACCGCTGCTTCTCTGGCCAAATCTCGGCCGCTCGTCTTACATCCCATCGGCTCCATGCTACTGCATTCTTAAGTGTGGGCCGTGCATTCAGGACGGGTTCGACGCAAAAACCAAGTTCAGTCCGGCATTCATAACAGTTTTTGTCACCTGTCTCCAACCTCCGGGCATTATGTTCATAATAATACCTGCATGCTTTGTGAGACGGGAATTCTACGTGTTTTTCAATTGAAATCATATCTCATGAATTTATTTTTTTGAAATATTTCATTTAGTTAAGTTGTATGATGATAAAGGATTGGGTTTTGACCGACGTGAGAGGTTCTCTGATCAAGTTAATGGTGGCAGTTTGGCTAGCAGCCACAAACCTAAGTGTCATGTGTGTAAAAAAAAATGAATATATTCTTAGCCGTGACTACAACTCTGTAAATGGCCTATAAATGGACAACATTTACAAAAACAAGGTATATAATTATCTGCAGATTTTTTTTATTAAGGAATAAAATATCAATTTACTACTAAAACAAACTTGTCAGTTATCCGCCCATTGACATTTAATGTTTCTGTTATTAAGATTATATTTTTTTCTCTTAATTAATACAATCAATATTATTACTATGTCAGCTTGTCATGTTAGTTAAGGCAATTTAATGACACACCAAGACAAGCTCGGGTTTCATATCACATTTTTTGTTCCTTAATGTTTAAGATGATAATATCCGATTCATTTACATTTTCAAGTATATTCCTGTACAATTACCACCATTATAATCCAGTTCTGTAGTTATTTTAAGACACACGTAAAATGAAGCATCATAAAAATTAAGTAGAGCTATAAACTCGCCTATAATAATAATGACTTACTACAACAACATACTACAGTAAAAACAAAAGATCATATACTTCAAGACATTCTATGATAATGACTTTATTAAAATTCATAACTCAATTTAATAATAACCGGCACTTCGCTAGTAAATCGTTCTTCACCAACCCAATGACCTGATCTTAAAACGTCAGAACTTTAATTATTCGTAACAACATAATCATTTGAATCGTGAGTGTTCAATGAACATAGGTATTAATGGCAACGGCTATTTAATCTTGACCTCTATCTGCAAATGTATTGTTCCAAGATCCGTAGCTAATAAGTGCCTTGTTATCTTGGTCGTTAATACTGAGATTATTACGTTACCCTCACTGCGAGATACTAGTTTACTTGTCGGAACCACCCGCTGCGCTTGATGTGAGGCGTATATCCATCCACGCAAGTTCCATCATCATTCATAGAGCATTGTTTATTAGCAATTTTATTATCAGCAAGTTAAGACTCAAATTCATCGTTTCTAACTTACTTGGTAGGTTGTATACCTCATGCCGTTTCATTACGATCCTTACCATCGTTTATCATACTTTACATTGCTATAATTTATTCATAAAAGCGATCTTATTTTATATCGTCCGAGATTATTTTACATGTTGTTCTCAAATTTCTCAATACGTGACAAGATTCAGTATAAAGTCGTTCTGCTCTCTGAATTATTGTAGTTTTATTATCGATAACAATATTTTACACGTCGCCAAGTCGTTGTAAGATGAGACCAACACTTATTTATGTGAGGATCGCAGTTGTCTTTATCATGTATGCGGAGTTTTATTAATTTTTTATATCACCAGTGTCGGATCTTGTATCCAGCACTTAATTTTCATGACGTCCTTACTTAGGTTTCATTTTATGAATATGAGCATTGTTTTGCTGATTTCTCTTTAGTTAAAGAACAATTTAAGGTTGTATTTTAATCATTTTCGTACAATATGAAGAGAACGAAATAAAAAACACAATTCTGACAACAATAGAAACAATATTTCTGTATTTATAATTAAATAAATTATCTAATTTGGAAAAAATAAAATTTGTAAAAGTGCATCAAACTAGATTATAAATAAATAACAAATTAGTAACTCAGTTAACATCAAATTGATTTTACTTCATAAAAAATAACTTTTTTAGTGTGATGAATTCTGGCCTCCTCATTAATTCGACTCGAGCATGTTATCGATGCCAATTGTTTATTAAGTCGAAAAAGAATGCGATTTTACAATGAGTAAGTCGAAATACTAAATAAATATTCATCGCCTGTTATCACGGACATCTTTAATTTTTGCCTGAAGGCGTACTAAAGGGTCACATACTTTTTCGTTTTCAAAGGTTATTCTTGCGCTGTATTTATTGCTTCACACAGCGCTTTTGTGTATTTTAAAAACTTCATTGGCATCGAATTTCAAGGCAAAAATTACTTGAAAAACGTAAGTAAAGTTAATTATAACACTGTATACACTATTAGTGACCCGGCCCGGCTTTGCTCGAATGGAAATTAAAGATGTAAATAAACTTTCCTTGTTTGTTACTCTTTCTTCTATTGAAATTTGTATCAAAGCCTTTCTGTGGTTTATGTTGCAATGTAGACTCTTTAGAGCCGGTGCCCATATTAAAAAATAAAGGCAAATATAATAAAATCACGTTGTTTTATGGAAACCACATTGAAATGTTTAATTTTTTCTATTTTTAGTACATTGTCTGTAAAAATTTTCACTGCTTGCTTTTGAGGTGACCTGGTGACAGATAGCATTTGACAGTAATAACATCTTGTTTGTTACTTTACGATTTATTGTTTTTTCTTTTGTATGTCGGAATCCTAGATGATATAGTTAGATTCTTTCTTCCGTCTCTCAAACCTTTCTAATCATCAACTCTAAATAAACACCAAAAGAAATCAAGTTGTAACCAAATATTTTGTAGACGTTTCCGGCTCACCTTTATTAGCTGCTCCCAAATGATTAATATATATTAATGCATCCACCTCATAAACTGACAAGCCACATTAACGTCGACATTGCTCTCATATACGTTATCTATTTGTTTTAATACTGGTATCAATTTTATTAGAGCTAGGTGTTACTAGTGATTGTAATATCGGCTTCTCATTTTATTTGACAGTTTCCGTCAGTCGTAAACGGTGGTGTGGACTGACGCTTTGTACGATAGCGTAATTGGTTTCTTATTAGTTACTATTTGATAAGTATTTTACTGCATTCAAAAGTTGTTATGGGAAATTGTTTATTTGGTTGCGATAAATTTCATTCCTGTATGTATATGTATATCATATGAACTTTTGACTTGTACTATTACTTATTCTGTGCTTTTGATCATGACTCTAATACTAAGCGCGGTCACTCTTGAATTCAAGCATTAAAAAAAAAATGATAAGCCATGACACCATGCAAAAAAGAAATATTTAACTAAAAAACAACAGATATCATAAGTACAATATTAAAACACTATAACGGTAATCGTTGTTTGTTGAATTTTTTTTGACAATCAATCAAAATGATTCCATGTACCTATCCGGTTTTTAATCGATTAAAGGTCTCAGCACACATATGGGATCGGAAAGGGATCGTAACCGTAACGCCTTTCGCCTCGCTGTCAACCAGGCGTCAACCTACCGTATGCACGTAACGAAAGCGTATCAGCAGCGCCTGTACGTCAACTCGGCTACGGCTAGGCGACACCGCGCTTACGCCTCGCCGCCCCCTGGCTGACCTGGTTGCCACCAGGTCAGTTTGAATCCAAACGTTAAGTGTAGCGCACGGTTATGTCTTGGTTTACAATACGTGAGTTGGCTATCATAGCCATAGCGGGAGGGGAAAGGGTGGACGAAGAGATGTGAGCTCGGGTACGGAGAGACGTAAGCGCGGGGACGGAGAAACGTAAGCGCGGGGACGATGAGCCGTAAGCGCGGGAATTCAAGTTCGGAGCCTGTTCCGAGGCGAGGCGATTACGTTATTATTCCGATTAGTGTGCGTTGCAGTAGGGAGTTTAATACAAACCATTCTGAACGGCTCGAGGCGATACGGTGACGATCCCTTTCCGATCCCATATGTGTGCTGAGACCCATAAGTAATTTTTAAAGGCACATTGGAGATTCATTTTTATTCTATGATACTAATTAATTAACTGTAGTGTATTTTGTAATCATCTATATCTCCAAAAAAAAAACTCAATCAAATCAGCCGAACGACGTCCACTGTTGGACATAGGCCTTCCCCAAGCGTCGCCACAACGACTGGACCCATGCGTCTTGCATCCATCGAATACATCAAAACAACACTAATGAAATGTGAATAAATCACTCAACAACAATCTATCCAGAAGAAAATCATATATATTTGATTCTGATTATTGCAATAGTTTTAAAGGCGCAAAGGTATATTCATTTTCATGATTATATACGGTCCTCTAAACTAGACATAATTTTAGTGTAATTTCGCCATTTAGGTTTTTATCATGTGTTAGTTTGGGTTTATCTGTATTTACTGTGATTTTGGGCTAAATGGAA
The DNA here is from genome assembly GCA_029852875.1 of Mythimna loreyi. Taxonomy (NCBI): domain Eukaryota; kingdom Metazoa; phylum Arthropoda; class Insecta; order Lepidoptera; family Noctuidae; genus Mythimna; species Mythimna loreyi. The sequence goes on along the minus strand of CM056796.1, from coordinate 17,342,305 downwards.
GATCAGTTTTTAAGGCAGCAAAGTTATTGTAGTAAAAACTATGTAGTACTCCTTAATTGTCATATGAATTAGCAACAGAACAAAACGTTGTTATAAAACATTGTTCTGTGGATGTGAAATGTATTTGATATAGCTGTACTTTATTTAAATAAATATATTAATGATAGGAAGCAGAACATTACGAAACTTTTAATTAACAAATACTCGAACATCGATAAACGCTAAAAGCACAGCTGCAAAACGCTTAAACACAATCGCTAATTGAATTTCATGTACACAGAGTAATTAAACATTTTTATTAAAAGAAAAACTTTAATACGCCAGTCGGAATTGCAGCTGCCAAAATTTCGAAGTAATATTTGTATTGTGTTTTCGTAATGAATATGAAAATGAACAATAAAAGAACTCATTAATTAATTATGATTGTAACGTTAATGTAACATGCATTTTAAAAGTCAAATGTGTAAGTACTGAAAAAATTTACATTTAATACAATTTATCGAGATGTATCGCCATTCTGTGTCAAAGTTCAAACCTCATTAATATACTGAATATTGAAAATATTCATTTCCGACCAAAGCTCGCAGTAATGATACTATTCCACATTATGTTAGCAGATACTAACTTATAACATATTATGCATAATCTGCCTATACATGTTAGTTTATAATAATTATTATTTTGACCTTTATTATACGAATGTTCACTGCCCCAGGATTTAGTTGTCTACTCTGTTCCTCACTATACGACTACGATGCTACTCTTCATCCGAGACTACATTAAGGTGTTTTGCAAATATCTCGATGCCTCCCACGTAAGTTGTTGTAACCCCAAAAATGCAATTTTACAGGAGAGCGTTTTAAAGATACTTTTTGCGATATAAACCACATTTTTCAAAGAATCTTTTTGAAATTTGGTATGAGAGTATAGTTTTTAATATGTTATCGTTTACTACATATCATTACTTTATAATTTTAACGGTTTCTTGAATTTTGTTGTTACAACTGTTTACCGCGACATGAGGTCCTCACAAAATGTTGTAACTATCACTTACGTTATTATACACGGGAGTTCACGAGCCGATTTGGAGCATATCTGATACTTACATCAATTTACGTCGATTACAAATAAAAAAAAGGTGTGGTATGTGTATCATTACTTGATATAATAAAATAAATACAATGTTTTTTCAGCCTAATTTCATTTAGGACAATACCTTTTCGTTGATACGTTACCGAAATACATAAAAAAGCTGAATATTTTCAATCAAGTTTATCAAAATTTTACATTTTAGGGTTTAGAATAAGAAACGATATTTTAAGGATTAGAAAAAGATTAAGATTAAAAATCATTAAAAAAAATCTGAAAATAAAAATTTAAGCTTTTTTTAAATTTAAATTATACTTTCAATTATTTACATCGTCCTTTAATCAAATTTTTACTATAGTTTAAATAATCAAAACTCAAAAAAGTATCGTAACCAAAATGATTAAGAAAATTCTAGTAACCAATGAGATTTAAAAATAGGTAAATCGTCATGTTCCTATCTTAGTCCAATGTGATTTGGAATCGGTGAAACAAGCTTATTCTTCCATTTGGTCGTATCAACAGTCTCACTATCACTTTGTAAACTTTTCCTCTCTCCATTTTTTCAAGTGACTACTTATAGCTCATTCTGTAAAATGCTTTATTCTTCTTCTTTTCATAAGCATAATTATCCAAGACAAACGATAGGTAAATAAGTAATGTTTAATAACTTACACTGAATCTAGAAAAGCCTGCAAATATTAAGTTTTGCTCGTAATACTGTGGTGTCTCCGAAGGAGATCACATATCCCCTGGAGTAGCGTATTGGCTGGCAACATATTCGCAGTCTGTTCGTAATTTAGTTTAAATTTAAAATTGATTCTAAACAAAATAAATTATGTTGTTTTAATTCATTGTATGTCGAGCCGTGTCCGAGTAAAGAAATAGTAAAAGTTCAACGTGGTTTGATTTGTGCTGCCCTGCCCTGCTGCTGCCCTGATCCTGGTACCGGAGCCGCCCCGTAGAAGAGTCCACGGTCTCGACAGATTGGTGGAGGCCACACAAGCGCAGCAGAGCACGAGTGAAATAACCAAGCACTGAGCAAGCACCGCCCTAAGGGAGTACAGATAAGTGGTGTAAAAGGAGACGCGAAATGGCGCAAATAACCTTTTTTTCAGGCGTGTCGGACGTAGCATTCGACGATTTTTTATTACAATTCCGCCAGATAGCTGCTATCAATAAATGGCCGGAATCAGACCTGGCTTTAATAATGGGCGCGTACTTAGAAGGACCAGCACTATCCTTCTTCAGATACACATACCAGGCCGATATTACCTTTAAAGATTTGTGCGAAAGCATGAAAATAGAATTTCCAGCAGGGACAGACTACGCAGAAAAATTCTACAATGCTCGCCAAGGCGAGAAAGAGGACCTAATCGCATTTTTTTTTAGATTATCTGAATACGGCAGACTGGCAAAAATTACCGAGGAGGGCACTTTTATCAAAACGTTCTTAAAAGGGGTGACCGTAAATTACAAATCCAAATTGGCGACGCGATTATACAGCTCGAAAGCTGAGCTGAGGGCCACTCTCACTCAGATAAAAGAAATCTTCGACGAGACTCAACACGCCCCATTAAATTTACCCGTACAACCCCCGCATGTAAGATTTGACCGTCTGCCGCAGTCAAGTCCAAGGCCCACAGCAACGCCAAGACAGTCGAACCCTACGCCAGGAACGTCGACGCCTCGAAGTGCTGGCGACTCCGAGACTTTCCATACGCCAAGGTATAATTTACGGCCAAGACACAGGTTCGACAACAGATATAATCGTTCATCCATTGCCCCCAGCCAAAGAAGCCAATTGCTGCACAGGCCCCCAAACGAGCAGGGGCACAGCCATTAGAAAACCCAGCGGAGCTGCAAGCTGTGTCCAGGAGAGAGCAGCTCCTGACCAAGAACGAAGATCAAAAAATTGGTGACCTCACTCCATTTATTAGTGTTTTTATAGCAGAACAGGCCTATACTGCGCTGATAGACACTGGAGCATCAATTTCGTGTATATCAGAGCAAGTGTTGACGGATCTCAAGCTGAAATGTACCAGTGACGAGACGAATCATTTTGTGAAATCCATATCGGGATCTTATTTAAAAGTTATCGGAAAAGCGAGAATTAGTATGATGATAGATTCACGTGTATTTATTAATGAATTTCTAGTGATAAAAAACATTAATCAAAATTTAATCCTAGGTCAAGATTTTTTCTATAAATACAAAGCAGTCATAGATTTCGCGAGTAATTGTATAACTCTAAACAATGCGTTTCGTATTAATTTTTGTAAATATGATGATCGAAATGTCGCGTCAATGTCACATCCTATGGTACATCATGACAAGACAGACGGAATAAATACAAATGACGTCATGAATGGACATGACCCCAGAGAGGGAGGAAGGTTGAATTATCTTTCTAAAAACGACTACTTGTATTTCGCGAAACTATTGAGAGAACACGACGAAGAGTTTGTATATAAATTATCGAACAAAAGTAATAGCATAGAAGAACTTAATATAAATTCAGAATTAAGTCAGAATGAAAAGAACTTATTAAAAAACCTTCTTTCCTCGTATCGAGAAAACTTTGCATTCACGGCCTCAGAGTTAGGCAGATGTAGCTTAGAAGAAATCATCATCAATACTGTAGATGACATTCCCGTCCATCACCCACCTTATAGAGCTTCTCCAAAGCAGCTTGATATAATCAATTCCCAAGTTGAGGAAATGTTGAAAAATGGAGTTATCCGGGAATCCCGTAGCGCGCATGCGTCTCCAGTAGTGTTAGTTCAAAAGCCCGATCAAACGTGGAGATTTTGCGTAGATTATCGGAAATTAAATAAAAAAGTAATCACTGATAGCTATCCGTTACCAATTATTGAAGATATTATGATATACTTATCGGGAGCGCGTTATTTTGCAGATTTAGATTTAAATTCAGGCTATTGGCAACATCGTATATGTGAGAAAGATAAGCATAAAACGGCATTTATCACTTCATCAGGATTATATGAGTTTAACGTATTACCTTTCGGACTTAAGACAAGTCAAGCTGTTTTTCAGAGGACTATGGATAAAGTATTAGCTGGTATCAAATATAAAAAGGCCATTTGTTATGTAGATAACATATTAGTGTGGGGTAACAACTTTACCGACTTTATAGATTCCCTAGAAGATGTCATGATGCGATTAAAGAAAGCAAACCTTACCTTGAAACCGAGCAAATGTAGCTTTGGTTATAATACAATTTCTGTATTAGGACACGAAATCTCGGGAGCTGGAGTCAAACCAGACAGTAAAAAGCTTCAGTCTTTAAAAACATTGAAAACCCCAACAAATGCCAAACAAGTAAAATCTATATTAGGTTTGTTTTCTTACTATCGCAAGTTCATTAGCAACTTTGCAGAAATAGTATTGCCCTTAACTAGATTATTAAGGAAAGGTGTCGCGTTCAAATGGACGGACAAGGAGAAGGAAGCGTTCCAGAGCATAATAAAAATTATGGAGTCACCACCGATTTTGCATTTTTATTCCAATGACCCAAACATATTAACACGTTTATACGTGGACGCATCGGGTGAAGCGGTAGGTTGCTGTCTGATGCAGGGCAGAGAGGTGATGTATCCGGTTTCCTATGCGTCGAGGAAGCTGAGTGATGGAGAGAAGAAATATTCCACTACGGAGAAGGAGTGTCTCGCCTTAGTTTGGGCATTGAATTATTTCAAACATTTTCTTTGGGGTTTGAAGTTTCAGGTCATGACAGATCACAAGGCGCTGTGTTGGCTGAGGAGCAGGAGAGACATGAATGGGCGATTAGCTAGGTGGTCGCTGTGCATCCAGGCTTATGATTTCGATATTGTCCATTGTGCAGGGAGAGATAATGTCATTGCTGATTTTTTGAGTAGAAATCCATTAGGCCAGGAGGAGGAAGAGCAGAGTTGTGCAGCGGAGCCACTCGAGGACGGCATGCAGTTGTATAGGATAGAGGTGGTTAGGATGCGAGATGAGCAGGGGCGAGATGATTTTTGTAGGCTTTGGTTAGATAGGATCGCTGATAATGGGGGTAGTGACGTTAAGGGGTTCTGTGTGAAAGGAGATGTTTTGTGTAAGAAAGCCAGAAGATTGAATGGAGTTCGTGATCTGGTTGTGGTGCCAAAGGGACTTTTGCATGAGTTATTGAAAGAGTTGCATGATGATCCATGGTCAGGAGGTCATTTAGGGTTAGCTAAAACCTTGGCTAAGGTTAGGGCAAAATATTTTATTAGGGATGCAGAGAGAGAGATAGAGCGGTATGTGAGCAGCTGCAAGTTATGTCAGGAACGAAAGAAAGGCATCGGGTTAGCTCAGTTACAGCCTGTGGTAGTAAACGACTTGATGGAGAAAGTAGGCATTGATATATTAGGACCTTTTAGAAAGTCTCTCAATGGAAATAGGTATATCATTGTTAGTTTAGAATATGTCACGAAGTACGCAGTCTGCAAAGCGGTACCCCGAGTAACGGCGCAGAGGATCAGCGATTTTCTCATAGAGGATATTTTCTGTCGGTTCGGAGGAGTCAAAGAGGTCATTTCGGATAGGGGGTCGGTGTTCACTTCACGTTTAGTCAAGTCGACAGTTAGTTATTTCGGAGCAAAGTCCCGCTTCACCACTGCGTTCCACCCACAAACCAATGGGCTTGTGGAATCTTTTAACAAATTACTCTGCCAAATGCTCTCTATGTACGTTTCCGCAGATCAGAGAAATTGGTGTAGTTATGTGCCCCTCGTGTGCTATGCATATAATTCAAGTAAACAAGCAAGCACTAGAGTTTCACCTCACATGTTGTTGTATGCTAGGGAACCATTATTTCAAACCGACATGACGATAGGCATACCCCATCAAAATCGATTGGATTACGTGGGACGTCATGGTTTGAAGTGTCAACTGTCACGATGTGCCATAAATAACATAAAAAAAGCACAAGCTAGACAGAAGGCTATTTATGACAAAAAGGCTAAAGTAATAAGGTTTGCTCCCAATCAATTAGTAATGGTCTATACGCCTAGGCGATTTTCCCATAAGAGTTTTAAATTATGTAGACTCTATAGAGGTCCTTATCAGATAGTTAGGAGAATTTCAGATGTAAATTATGTAATTAAAAAATTAAATAATAGACGTTTTAGGGATATCGTACATGTAAATAGGTTAAAACCATTCCATGCCAGATTGTAAATATATAGGGCTCAAAAGGTAGGGTAGCCAGGACGAATATAAGAAAATATTATGTCAATCATTAAAAGTCATTAATGTCAGATAACATTGTCATATTAAGTTGTTGTTGTAATGAAATATTAATATATTTTTCTATTTCATGTTGTGGCGCTCAAAATTGCTGCCAGGTGAGCACGAGCAACGTGCCAGGGCAGATGTCTAAGCACGCGCAGCGTGCCAGTTCAAGTGCTGATGGGCGCAGCCGGGAGACTGGGGGAGGAGCCACAGAAAATCAAAAAGAAGAAGTGTTAGAGTTATAAGATAGGAATGCGTCTATTCCAGAGGGAATGAGGAGGAAATCCCCCCCCATGCCGACTATGAGAGGGCATCGTAATGTTGTCCTCCGAGCCTCCCTTATGTGAGGTCAGAGCGCACTCAATGTGAGCTAATATTGAGGCGGAAATCCCGCTCAATATCGCTCACGAGAGGGCATCTTAATGTTGTCCTCCGAGCCTCCCTTATAAGAGGGCAGTGCGCACTTAATGTGAGCTGATATCAACTTTGCAAATGAAGCATAGTCTTCGCAAAGGGAGTCAAGTTGACTCCATTGATATACTTAGCTTGAATAATTAAATTTAATTGGTGTTGATTAATTATTACTCTGGAATGGATTCATATAATGAAGCAAGGTATAGGTGATCCAATGATTGTGGCTCTTTGACCTCTGGCCCGATAAGCAGCATTGTGTCTTAGAGTGTAATCCCAATAGGGGTGGTTGTCACTTTGGCTTCCTAGGTCGATAGGGCGGTGCGCTGAGGCCTTTAACGAGGTTTTGCTCCAGTGAAGTTTAAACAGGGCAACGCTGGTTGGTGAGAGCGGAATGATGCTCAATAGAAACTTAAATGTTGGTTGATTACATTTCGAAATTTTGTCGTTGACTCCTGTTTCAGCTAGTTCTCTAGAACCATCCGCCACAACAAATAAAAAAAAAATAATATATATATAGTCCTCGTATAGGTAGGGAAATCGGTGTTAGGAGTAGGTAGGTCTTACCAATAGGCTGCGATAAATTTTGTCGAATAGAAATGTTTGGCATCCAAACATTTCTATTCAATAAAGGGGTGGCTGAATGTGGTGTCTCCGAAGGAGATCACATATCCCCTGGAGTAGCGTATTGGCTGGCAACATATTCGCAGTCTGTTCGTAATTTAGTTTAAATTTAAAATTGATTCTAAACAAAATAAATTATGTTGTTTTAATTCATTGTATGTCGAGCCGTGTCCGAGTAAAGAAATAGTAAAAGTTCAACGTGGTTTGATTTGTGCTGCCCTGCCCTGCTGCTGCCCTGATCCTGGTACCGGAGCCGCCCCGTAGAAGAGTCCACGGTCTCGACAATACACACAATAGAGGGATTGTTCTCCGATCCCAAAAATCTAGTTTCATGCACCTAACTGGTGTATTCATATCATCAGCATTTTGGCATCTTAAGGTTACCTTAAAGTCTGATAAAACATTAAATTAATATTGAATCTTCAGAACAAACTGGTACCTCTTTTATTTTCTTGTTTTCTCTGTGTACCTTTTAGGCAAAAGTTATACGTTATTACTATATACACTAAAAGTATAAGCCTCTGTCTTAATATAACATTATTAATTTAGACAAACATAGTGTGACTCAACTTGCAAGCAATTGAAAAGACATGAAATGGTCACAAACGATAGTTTTGACAAACCAGACGTTTTCACAGGCTGCTAAATACCTTTTTGATCGGGGATTAATACTGCTGTTGGTATATCAAATTTAACTAACACCTTATTAAGAACTTAATCACTTATAGAAATGGGAAAACTGTTGTTTACACACGTCTGAAGTTTGAAGTTTCAGTAACGGCAACAGGCAATTTATTCTTATTTACTTTATGTTTCACAATAGTATCAGCATAAATTCTAAGCTTGGCTCTCCTATAACTAAATTATAGTTATACATCGTTTTCTCTGTCACCTTTTTAGTTTAATTTATTGAAATAGTGCTTACAGCAAACTCAATAGCCCAGTTTTCCTACTGGCTGTTTTTGATATTTTACTAGAAAGGTTTTCTTTGACGTTGTTAGTCCTTTTTGAAAAATCTCTTGTCTGTAAATGTGTATTTTTTTCATTACCTTTTTCAAACGATACTTTATTCAATCAAATAACTGACAGTGGACTTAGCTTAAAGAGTTCAACAGTGCAGAAACATGCAGGTGGTGACTAAGGTAAAAGTAACGAACAACGTTTTCTGATTTGGGAAACTAGCAATAAACACGAGCAAGAAAGAAAGTCCTAGTGGGTTTTAATCAGTAAAAGTGGCTTTTACTGACTAAAACTTACATGTAATTTTTCGGTGCCTTTTGTTTTCCAGGCCCACAGTTACTCAACACAGTAAGACAGCACAGGCTAGCTAGAATAATAATAATATAATATAAACAAAAATGGCTATAACAGTCGTAATCCAAATGGTTATTGTACTACACAGCTATGTAATACGAGTAAGTGAGCTGTTTAAAGGTCCAAAGTTACGAATATGCCATTACCTTTTAGTTTAGTCATTTAAAACTTCTCAGATTCATTGAAAATGGTTGCCTAGAGTGACTCTGACTTCAGTAATATTCATAAAACACTGCCTGAAAAATACATACAACGTACTTATTTCAAACGAATAGCGACGTAAATCATTGTATGTGATGTTACAACTTACTTTTACATATCTAGCATCGAAGTAAAATGTTTTACGTATCACTTAACATAAAATAATTTTAAAATTAGCGACGTAAATTGTTGTATGGGATCAATACCATATTTTAAATGGTTATCATGTTAGTTAAAGATAAGATTAAACGGAATAGTAATTATTAGAATATTAAATTAACGACGTAAAAATTGCGTGAGAGATGCAACTGGCAGCGAATTCCAGCGTAATCTGTGATATGTGTTACATACAACGGACGCACGTGCGCTTTTCCCCGTTGTAAACCATTGTAAGTAATAAATACTACAGTCTACGCCGGAATCGTTCGAAATATACAACATTATACGTTTCAAAAGTACCTTAAATAATAGGTTTTTTGGACTTTTTGTTTTTTTGTAGGATAGATTACATAAAATTAGACACTTTTACATAAAAAAACCAAAATCGCCATTTTGTGGGTTACAACAACTTACGTGGGAGGCATCGATCTGAATTCAAAATCAGTATTTTTATGTTAAATTAATATACGTCGTCATTATCTTCTTTTGTATGTCGTTCTACAACAACTGCTAAGTTAACACTTATACCTATTACTTTCCAACAACCTACAAATTATTATTTTTATGGGGTCTTTCTAAGCAGCATCGGAATGATGAGGTTTAGGGCATATTGGAGAAACCCAGTTCCAGCTCTGGTCATGATTGCTGATAAGCTGAACTACTATGTAGTGAGCCATTGCTCCAGGATGAGCAATGATTTATTTTTGATGTGTGTATTGATGTGGTTGCATTTACATCACCAACATAGTTGTTAGTTTACTTATACAAACACAATATGAATCTCATAATTACTCAACATAAAAATTGTTATATAAGGAGCTTATATTGCTTTTCATTTAATAATACTAAATTAGCCTCATTTACGACGAGCTATTTAGTTTGACTCCAAACCCACGTTCCTCCTATTACCATGCGATTAACAGGTGCGTGTCTCTGATCAAGATTTACGCCAATGTCGCCATACCTAGGCATTGCAGGCTATCTATTTCTGTAATAGATACTAATATCCCATAGTTACCGCTTTGACTTAATTTATTAGTCACGCGAATTCTGAACGGGATATTGCTAATGTTGTATTAAATGTTTTGGTTAATTTCCGGAATTGGCTCGCAGTTAGATCGTTACTGTGTTGTACAAAATCGTTTATATTTCGGTTTAATGAAGAGGTACCAATTATTATCATTGTTTTTAAAATTACCTCTAGTAGAAAAGATAAAACTCGGACATTTTTATGTTCGTTCATATCTATTAGGATTCAGGGGTTTTTAAAATAGTAATAATCAATCTTGTACTTAACAAATGGAGAAAAAAGAGAGCTAATACCAATTATTGCAAAAAAAAAAATGATATCACATTTCAAAATATAAACAGAATTTACATTCTTTATCATCAATATAGGCAAATTAAGAGCCAGTTGAGTAGATGACACTCAAAATAATGCAGAAAAAAACTGCTTTAAAATCGCACCAAACATTGAGGTTTATAAATATTATATGACTTCAATATCACACAATGCCTATAACCAATACAAAATTGATAATAACGATAAAGGACTAATAAAAGCATTTGCTAGACGCGACACTAGTAAACATTTATTTTTACAGCCAAACGGTTGCTTATACAGCGGATTAAGATTATAGCGACACATTCATGCGTAATCACGTTCCAGACATACAAACTGTTTTATATCCTCGTGTTTATTGAATGGGCTACAAAAACACGTTGGTAGTTGAGCAAGTAAATAAAATTCTATTAGAGAATCACTTGCCTATTGCTTTGTACTGTAATCACTTATGAAATAAGTTAGAGCTACTTGTTCAGAAATTAATTTATTGAATCACTGGCTGATCGTGTGTAATACTTTTTTTCGAAATAAGAAGTAGGCGCTAATCTTCTGTAATGCTGTTTTCTCACCTTTTATATTAACTAAAACTAGATTCATAATTATAGTTTATCCGCCAAATTTTTGTGGTTAACTCTTCCGATTCTTCTCACTTTTTTTCGATTCAATTTTGATTACAATTTTTTTTTTACCATATGGTATTATATATATAATGGGCTGTTGAAATGGACCCACATACAAAAGTAAATACAGAAATGGATTCCAAGGTAAATATCGCTACATATCATGAACAATACTCAAATAAATATTCGCATATGCATAGCATATGACCTAGCCATATTGTATGTGACATTTCAGTGAACCAGTATATTTGGTATGGTAATAAGTTGTCCAGCTACTTTCGTTCATTTTGCTGAAACGTACTGAAGCAGAAAATTGTGTTTTTGCCTCCAAACCCAAGTAGTGGTTGAATAGGCTTGTAAATAATAAGAAATATCGACCTGTTTTTGATTGGGCTTATAAGGAGCCCTGATAGCATTACATTTGTTTCACATTTTTTATAAGCATCTGGAATCAATAAAATGGGTGAAGTATCTATGTCACAGTCTTTTTTTTGTCAGAGTTTTTTTTTATTGATTATAGGTTCGCCCTTTAGCGCTATCTCACCTGATGGAAAATGACGATGCTGTCGGCAATAGAGCGCGCTTATCTAGCACACAGTAACATATTCAGTCTTGACTTAAAGATTCCCGGAGAGTATCATATTTAACGAACTAAAATTAAATTTAATATTTAATAAAACCAAATTCTCTTAGCACTACTCATGCAATTAAAGATACAAATTCTAGTAACCATCACACTGAATTAATAAACACATCACGTGCTAACCCATCCAAAACAAACAGCGAAGCAGCCGCAGACCATTTCGCGTTGAAACGAAGCATCAGCGAATAAGACCTTTGAGATTTCACGTCATTAATTGAGCCGTCAGAGACGAAACCAAAAAGATAGAACTAATTTAGATATCAAGCGAACGAGCAGGACAAATTGTACGAGGCGTTTCGGGGAACCGAGCCCTGGCGGCGGCTTTGTATAGAGTTATTTTGGCTCGGACAGCCAAGGACTGGTGTAAACTTAAGGGTACGGTTATTGTTGGGCCAAATAAGTATTTTCACGGTTGGATAATAAGTAAAAGTCCTGAGGATGTGGCTGTTATGGTTGTTAAAGACATGTGTGTTAACGATAAAACATTTGCGGATATTACAAAGCCGTTGCAGCAATCAAATAAAACATCGTCTGTATCAGTCTTCGTTAATGGTGATATAGAGACAACAATTGAGAAAGACAAGGTCATGCTGGTTCAGTAATAGAATGGAGAGAATGTCTTTATAGTAGTATACACTGAATATACACTGACGAAATGATGAGGAATGTTATGTTATAACATTGGTCTTCCAGCTTGTAAAAAAGTTCGGGTTTCACTCTATTTGGAACAGTGCACTATCTAATGACGTTTCATAAGTGCCCATGTACGCCTCTGTGAAATAAAAAAGACAATTTTTTTTATACATATGTTTTTATGGTACGTGTCCAAATCATCTCGCCACCTCTTTCTAGGCCGGCATCAACGGCGCGCGCGAAAAATGTCTGGAGGAACTTGGGGAGCCCTTTGCCCAGCTGTGGGACTGTGGGAAGGCCAATAAAAAAATGTTAGTTACTGTCTGAGTTTTAAGATAACATATAAATTATTTATATGTTGTCTTAAAACTCAGGCAGTATATTTTTTAAATAAAATTATAAACAAAGCTGTATCTTTCTTCGCTCATATAAAACAATCAATATTTAGTTGCACATTATTTTATAAACGTGTTAATTATCCCAACTAAATAAGCTAGTGTATTTACCGTGTGAAAATTATTTAACAGAAATAGTGTATTCAATAGAATTTTCTGAATAGTTGCTTGCGTAACTTCGTTCACGTATCATAAAGGTGATTGAACTTTAAAAGTGAATGAATGTGGAGTTTGTATGGTTTCTTGTGATGCAAAGTTTGGTTCCGGTAGTCTATTAGTCTCTAGATTTAGTGTAATATTTTGAATGTGTATTGATACGATAATTCAATGTAGGCTTGATAAAAAATATCAGCGACGAAAACATCGTTTATTTTATTGTTATTGTACAACAATAGAAGAAGCAGTAATGCAGTTTATTTTAAATAATTAATTTTGAAACAATATTGTTTGCAATATTTAATACACACACATATAATTAATACAATAACAATTATATAACAAGCAAAAAAAAAACACAAAGTAGTAATTTAGTACTTAAAATGTCCTCAAGCCAAAAATTACTATTAAACAAAAAACTACGAACTAAGCATACCTTCAAAATTATTAATTGAATCAGTCTCAATTTCTAACGCACTATAAAAACAGTCGACCATATTCAAACGACTGTAATTTACGATCTCAAAACATATTAATATGTTAATATTGCCCACGTACAAGGGTTAATTGATGTAAATAATAAATAACAAAAAGATATATACGCTAAAGATTATAAGAATATATCTCACACCTATGCTAACGGAATCGAAAATCAATTCTAATCGAATGGATGAAATGTAGTTTCAATCGATTAATAATCTCTCGGAACGACATTTCAAATGAGTTTTTGGTAATTGAGTCGCGATAGTGTGGCAATTTACAACAAATTTTGTGTTGAAACGTGTTCAAATGATAATTTTATGAAAATGTACCAGAGACAGATTCACATGGTCACGTGATTAATCGTGGAAACTTATGGTTTTAGAGATTAATGGAGATTCTTGCATATTAGAGTGGTTTTAGAGAATTATGGTTGAGTCTATTATAAACGAAACTAATGTGAGACTGTTAGTAATCGATGACTGAATTAAATATTGCTTGATTTGTTGTCGAATTTATTTTTTAGTAAGTTAATATGTAGATTCTCTTTTGAGAAGAACCTCAAAATAGACTCAGATTTTAACATGAAAGCAGATATTTCTAAGCAAGCTCCTTAAAGATGCCAAAAGCTCTTCAACAAAGAGACTATGAAGCATTTTCCTGTAAGCACCCGAAGGAGACTCACAGACAAAACAAAACCATCGCCTTCCTGTTTCCGTATTATTTTCCGAGACGGTCTGGATTTTTAAGACACTGCCCACAAACACAAAGGAATAAAATTTTAAGTATACTAATTAAAATTTAAAAAAAATCTACCGACTTCAGTCTAAAGTATGCTTTGTCAAAAATAAATGCAAAATAATACAATTTGGTTGAAAGCGTTCGCGAGCGGAGGCACAGATTGTAAAAACCTTTTAGGGGTCTTGCACACTAAGAGGACTGCTTTTGGGTTAATTGTGTTGAGTGACATTTTGCTCTCATTTATGACCTTTTTCATTATAGGTACCCATTTGTGTCATCTTTAGTTATATATTGGTACTCTGTTTTAATGATCTTCATTTATTTTATCAACCTTCTAAAATAAACGGTCATATCACTAGATATTATTTCCAAAACTACAATGCACGGTTTATTAAATCATTTTAATATTAGAAAACCTTTTACGCCCGCACATATGGAAATAAATTCACGTTGTATATTTGTGCAGGCAGAAAAATAAACACGCGAAAAGCTAACTGTGAAAAGTTGCTCGAAATACAGCGAGTGCAGTTGTAGGCCACTAGTTTATTTAAAACGGGTACTAGGAACGAATGGCAGATGCCGCGTGAAATCGGGCTCCATAGAGAGTGTATTTGTTTATTTAAGTAAAGCATTAGACGGTCATGGAGGCATTGCCGATCACCCTCCGTGGACAAACCGTGACACTCATAAACCGGGAGTCTTTGCACATTTGTAGCGTGAAATCGCGCGTCCGTTTCACTAGCAGTGTGTCAACACCTTAAGTTTCCTAGCCATATTGTATTTATTTTAGAGCCTAATTTAAATAAGACAGGGCTTAAGTTCTTTTGTGACTTCGTCGGCATTCGTAAACGAATTAGCTACAACGAAAAGGATATTTTAATTCACCACATTATCATATTGTTTGAAGGATTGTTTGTCGGCAAAAAGGGTCGTTCTTATTATGAAGACGTTGTAATTAATGGTTTCTGTTGTTTTTTGTTATTGGAATATTAAATTTATTGTTTTATAAGCTGTCACAGCTCCGACTTACGAGTCAGACGTTGTGGGTTTAAATCGAGGCAGGTGCTTTGTATGAATTTCACTTCAGTCTTAAATGATGAAGAAAAATATAAGTAACTAAACCAGCATGTCTTCCAACCAGAAACTAGAAGATATATTCGCTAACCAGAACTGGGTTCGCATGATGGATTATAAACTATTTCTTATCATAGAGAAGAGACATCAACACACGACGAATTAAAAGAGAAAACGTCAAACATCTTTATTTTCTCACCCACGCACCACCACATATAAAATTCCTTGCCTAATCGTTTCTTATGTACCCACGTTAATGTACCAAAATCCCTCCAAGCGTTAAAAAGTAGCCGGTGAGAATCTACCCACAAAAACTGGACAATTCGTCATAATAGTGCCAGGCAATTACTATGTACTGCGTTAATGACTGACGTACGTTATTAATCTAGGAGGAACCCGTTTTGGACAAGACTTAGCGATTCTGATAGTAATCTTGTTTTAATAATTACTCACTCTTTCTTCCTACAATCTTGATTATCTATTTGTACGTTATTTTTCTTGCTTGTCTTAATTTGGTCGACAACTCTTTTAGTAGTGCTTAATTCTTGTTATTTTTCTACGTTGACGTTATCAGGGATCGGGACGTTTTCTAAGAAATTTTCTTGTTTATTTTTTACTGTTTTATGTTTACCATCCGATTCGTCTTCGTTGTTTTGAATGGTTGGTGCGTTTCCTAGATATATCGGATTAAATATAAATAATCTTTTTAATTTTTTCCCCTTTCATCCGATTTGAAAGGTTAATATTTAAAAATAATATTTTTAAGTCTTTATTAGTAAAGGATTTTTATCTACACGTGCCCATTGTCTACACTAATATAATAAAGAGGAAAAGTTTGTTTTTTTGTTTCTTTGTTTTTTTGTTTGTAGGAGGTAATCTCTGGAACTACTGGTCCGATTGGAAAAATTTTAGCAACAATAGAAAGCTGCTTTACCACTGAGTGACAAAGGCTATATTTTATGTACGCGGGCGAAGCCGCTGACAAAAGCTAGTATTTTATAACCTAACACGCGGCCAAAGCGGCTGGCAGATGCTAGTATGTATTTATAAATATACTAGAATTTTGTAAATTCCAAATTTTATTTTTACTCTGGTGCCTATATGAGACGTTTACTACAAAACTAAATTCTATTCAAGAAGAATAGTATGGATACAAAAGGAGTAATTTTAATACATTCTCCAGTTACATTGTCCAAGTAGTTTTTTCTTTAGAAATTTATTCTAAAAATTACCATTTCTCCAAGCATTCTGCTTACGTATTCCAACGTACTACGCCTAGTTTACTAATAAATGATAATCACTTACTAACTCATGCTTAAATGTTTCCTGCTACCGTCGTGGCCAAAAGAACTTAATTCTCTGACTTCATTATCATATAAGAACCTCGGGGCTTGACTGATTATATTTGGCTGTCTTGTTTGGGATAATTGGGGTATCACGAGCTTAATCTTTGTGCTTTTATTCATACATAAAAGCTATGTTAACGGTAGGTTTATCACAGCGGAAGTTATATTTGAATTGATTAAAAGGAGAGTTGATAAAGACTTGACTGAAGACAAACTTTACTTTGAATTAAAGAACTAATCTTATAGTTGCTTGTGTGGTCTATTTATCAGTATAGAAGTCTTACCATGAAGTATTAAAATGTCAAACGTGCGATCGAGAAATAGAGTTGAGCTATACGCCCTATATACATAATGCCATCCCTTTAGCAGTTCAGTTGAAGTTCTGAATAGCGTCAAGAGCTTGTGGTGGAGAATTAAGACCTATTTATGGCCATTGCAAAGAAGAACCGACAAATAAAGATATATGATAGATAAGAGAAGAAGCAGTAGCACTTTCTTCTTACACACCTATTCATGTTACTGTAAAGAAACATGAACACAATTTTAACAACTTTTTTGTAACGTAACTTATTTTACCAATACAAGATAAAATGAAAAACGCCGTGTAGTACAAGTAGTGACGGGTAACACATACCTATCACGAACCCAACCCGTTTCATCTCACACAAATATAATAGCTACGCGTGAATCCAACACATAATTTCAATATCCGTATCCATCATTCAAGCATCAACTTATTAAGCCTACACCGATAGTATAAAAAAATAAAAATTGGCGGCCATTTTGCTTAAGCTTGTTACATCTCGACGCACGCCACTGGCGCTCGTAATTATGATGTTAAAATGCGTGTGTGTAACAGGCCTTAATAACGCGAATAAAGTTTTTGTTAGTGTGCGTAAAAAAGTAAATGCGTACGCGCCGCATTGTGTTTGTAATTTAAACTTGTGTGCGTTTATGAGTAAGTTTGTGTGTGTGTTATAAGTAAATGTGTGCGTTATAGTGCTTGTGTGTGTTTGTGTGTTGATTTGTCGGCGTTTTTGAGTGCGATGCTTGTCTAACAATAATTATTATATACGTGCTGAGCCCGCGGCGCGAACGTCCCTTCATGTTTAGGGTTCCGCGATAAGATAGCTATCCCCAATATGATTTGTTTGTGTTTGTTTTATGTCAAGGTTAGTTATGGATGTGTTTTTTGTAAGGGGCTATGAAAATGATAATAATACGACGATGAGACAGTTAAGTTTTATAATTAAATTTTATTTTATGAAGTGCTATTCTTTTCATCATGATGGCTCATCTAAGTCAAATTAAGTCACATGAAGGACACGGCGGAAGGACAATAAGCAGGTTAAAGGTGCCATCATGATACGAACCACTAAATAATTATTTTTATTTAAGCTTTAATACCAAACAGAAGCACATGTTACTCTGTAAAAAAAATGTGACCGCTATTCCCAAATCGCGTGTGGTCTCAGAAAATAAAAATTACAAATTTCGTTAAAAGTTGACATTGCAGCTGTTTTCAACAAAAAATAAATGGAACCTACCGGAATTTGGTTACCAAACGCACTTGACCGATTATTTTTTTTACTCTTGATGTAATGAAAACGATAAAGCTAAATAAAGCTGTTTGTTTGTAAGCAGGGCTTGGAAAACGTTTTTATTTTACGCATGTTATGGGAACTGAAGAAGTGAGAGTAAATATCGAAGATGAAATGAAAAGGTCATACAGTTATTAAACTTGTGAGCATAAGGCATGCAATATTATATATGTCAAGCACAGAAGGTATCGCAATAGTTCATTATTTGAAAGCTAGAGAGAAGTTGATGGGATATTATTCTATTTTGATGGAAAGGTTTGCAATAAGAGTAAGATAGCTTGCGCTTTTGCAGTGAATCTGATCAAATTTTTGATATATGCAAGCAGAGTAAAGTAGCTAATGATAAACATATTATTGTTTGCCTGTAATGTTTTAACAAAAATATTGGTAAATTAAAACCAAAATACAAGCAAAACTTCCAAAAAAACTACTGACATACTCCAAATTTTTATCGTAGCATCTAAATCAAAGGCTCAGTTGGCGCTCACCCAAACACATCGATTTGCAGCAGAATTGTTAATCACCCTTGTTGTTCGATAACAAGGTAGTTCCAAATATTGTGGATACTTGTTAGGTCAAGTTTTGTTGTAGTTGTTTTGTTTTAGAGCTTTGTAGAACCAACGTTCTGTTTTAGATCGTCTTTTGTTTTTTTATGTTCTTGGTCTTATTCAACTTTGTGTTTTTCTATTGCTACTTTAACTACTTGGTTAGTTTCTTTTTATTCAACTACAATAAGTTTTTATCTAGATACTATGATGGTTGAATGGTTGTTGTGTTTATTGTTATGGGGAATGTAATGGTGCAGATCATTATTTTTGTACTGTCAAGTATCAGTCTCTTTTTGCTCAATATTATTACTACCGATGGGATTCTTCTATTCATTTCGTCTTGTGTTTTCATCGTTTTCAAGGCTTATAATAATATATTTCGAGACGCCTTTCATTCTTTTATATCACCTTCAATTTATTTTCCCATGTTAGTTATATAAAAAGTATCTTTTACTTCAAAACATTTGTGATATTTCCAGGATGGAACACAACAAATTAACGAGCATTCTCATACAAAGTTAAACTTTTAAACCTAAAAAAGGTGAAGTAAAAAGAGCCATTATAGTTGAGAACTAAAAGAAATAAAACATCGGACCCTACAGGTTGCAAGACGGACTAACGTCTCAATCCACATCCATCTGTTTCTCCCAGGGCTGCGACAACTAAGTATTACTTTATATTACTTTAAAAATTATAACATTTTTTGAAATAAATCTAACGTTACTATATTTTTTAAAAAATCATTTGAAATATTCAATCAATTTATTATATCATTTCTTATTTTGTCATATCGAGTGTTTTGATCTTACTAAAATAAAACTAGTTAATTTTAGAAAAATCAATATTCTTTTGAATTTACTCCTCAAAACTAGCTTTGACTTGCTTGGACTAGTTTTGTTTTAAAGGGTCCCAAACCTGCCAACCCTATCTTTAAGTTAAAACAAGTTATCCAACTAAGCAAACGAAATGTAAATGTTGTGTAACGAACGCAAATACTATGAAATTGTTAAGTTACTAAGATAAATACGAAGAGCTAAGCTGGGTCCTTGGCGAGACTCAACTTTAATGATGATGTCACGACTTTTAATCGGGACCGAACGTTCAAGAAAATATGCTCATGATGAAATAAATTTAGTTTTAAATATAATTTAAAAACTTTTGAAGAACCTCAAAAATCATAAACTTTTGTCAACAAAAAATTTTTCGTTAATACCATCTCTAATTTCTGATTTTCTCAGCAACGCCAATTAAAAACTTAAACTTTGTAAACTCGAAACATATTTCAAAGTTCTTAAATTTAAATAACTAATTCTTTCAACAACAAAAAACTTAATAACTACTGACAACTACCAAAATTAAAAACACGGCTGCAAAATAAGCAATTTGCTAGCGAAAATCGACTCGGAATGATTCAATCAGTTTTTTGTAGACCTAGTATCTACATTAAGACTGTACATGAGTACAATCACTAGAAAACGCTCAAGGCTACAAAAAACTTATGCAAAACTTGCACCCATACCAATGGACGTATGAAATTAAGTCATCACGTCTCCCTATGAGGGGTCTTCATGCTGCTTCTCTTGTATATTTTAAAATACACCATACTTCTATCATTACCAATAGAAACCCAACTTTATCACCGGATAATAAGGTCCCTAATTCCGTAATAAGAGGTTTATATTCGTTTTAATGGCGGAAAAAATCGCATCGTCATTGCGT
Source organism: Mythimna loreyi (assembly GCA_029852875.1). Taxonomy (NCBI): domain Eukaryota; kingdom Metazoa; phylum Arthropoda; class Insecta; order Lepidoptera; family Noctuidae; genus Mythimna; species Mythimna loreyi. The sequence goes on along the minus strand of CM056796.1, from coordinate 17,321,950 downwards.
CGACGGTAAAGCGTGACGAATCGCGATGGAGACGTCAATTCCTTTACATTCTTAACAAAACCAACAAGTGAAGTACGACAAAAACGAGGAATAAAAGGGAAGCAAAAAAGGGAATGGATGTATAGCTACTGAGTGACGCCGGTTGTCGTTGAAGCTATCTTTTAGTATAAGGGTGGGTTGAAGTACTATCGAAAGTGTAGTAAAAGTACCTTGTTTAGAACTTGGTGTTGATTTAGAGATTTCTATTCAGACCATTGTGTCGTCAAGTGTTCTTGAGGGATAGACAAGAAACAATGGAAGTGAAATAGTTCTAACCTTTTTAGAATAAATAGAGGCAATTTTTGAAAAGATGCTGTTTTGAACTTTATTGTTAGTAGCATAACTTTTATAATCAAATCCTAGGTAGTTGTTACTGATGTAATAAAAGTAGAATTAGTCAGTTAGATCTAATACTAGTGAAACTGAAGTAATACAGTAATCCTGTTGAAACAAAACCTAAATAAATATGAAACAATTTAATGCAATAGCTTAAACACAAAACAAAGGAAAACCCCGATGTTTACTTAAGTAACATTCCACAGAATTATCGGGTCAACAACGAAATAACTCAAGAGGAACTGCCTGTACACAGGATTCTGTAAGATTATATCTAGAGCCAGCCACATAAATTACACTTAGTGTGTCTCGTGGTACAACGCACTTATTGTTTTTTTCCCTCCGAATATCGCGTCGGTACTAAATGCGAGAATGTCACCCCAAATGAATGTATTGTCGACGATATTTTCAATTACATTCGAATTGTAAATTCAAATTTTTAAAATAAAAGTTGCAGGAAAAACGGATTTCTTTTAGTTTTATTAAAAATCAGATAAGTAATAAATTTTTAATATAGATAAACTAATACTTTGTAAAAAAGTTTTCTCAAAACTTAAACCTCAGTATATTCTTTTTATGGTCAACTATCGCACAACGCCGTTTAGTCCCAAGCCAAGCAGAACTTATGTTATAGGTACTAGACAACTGATAAACATACTTATACATTTTTAAATACATACATAGTATAGATAAAAAATTAACAGTCTATATAGTTCATTTTGATTAATTTTTTACTAATTTATAATATAAATTCATCATCATCATCATCAGCCTTTTAATGTTCCCACTGCAGGGACACAGGCCTCCTCTCTCTAGGAGAGGGAATGGGCCATAATCCACCACGTGGGCCCAGTGCGGATTGGTGGATGTCACATGTTTCCGAATTTTTGGTTCTAGGACATGCCATGAATATAAATTACCTACCTTAAATCATCCTTCATAAAATCTTTAAATCTCTTTAATTTTTGTATTGTAATAATTCTGAAAACGAATAATGCCAACCTTTTTTTATAGATAGGTTACGGTGTGTGCCATTTTTCATGTTTATTGGTAGACGGAACGAGACTAAACCAAATTCTTTGTTCTCACCTCCTTAGAGATTGAATTTCTAAAAAACTGTTTCCTAATGCCTAAATAAAAGGAAGCCTTATGCTAATTTTTACATTCCTATAGTTTTAGCTATATTGATATAACAGTCAATGAGTTCCTTCTTTTATTTAAATAGAAGATAGATACACTATAAAAACTTTATCTAATACAGTCTCACCATTAAAACAACGTTACCAAAATTATAATAGTGTTACATAATTTATTGAAAATGAAACATACTCCAAAATAAATAGTAACCATAAATCAAATATCATGTTTAAAGCAATATTTATTTAGCAACCCAATTAATTTCTACGCAGTAAACAAAACAAAAATATCAGATAAATTTTAATTAGTAACATGCAAAATAATTGATTTTGCAAATATTTATCGTGATATTGTGAACAATTTGCATGAAATTGCAACAATTCATAATAAGACAGGTTTATTGTTTGATGTAGATAATTACGGAGTGGTTCAATTAAGTTGATATTTAATTATGATGAATAGAAATTATCTGCAATGCAATTATCAAGATTTATAATAACAGGACTGGGACATATAAAATGAACTATTAAGATTAAAACTACATTTTAAAGACTCAAGGTGTAGTAATTTAGGTCTATAAATTTTGCTGAAGTTGTCATAATTATATTAATTAAATTATGATTGATAGATATACGTACGTATCTACATTCATTAGTGAGAGTAGTGGTGGCCGAGTGGTATCGGCCCCGACTTACGAGTTGTAGGTCGCGGTTTCGAACCCAGCCAGGCGCATTACTTTGTGTAATTTATTTCGTCACCACTGCTCTCAAAACGGTGAAGGGAAACATCGTGAGGAAACCGGCATGTCCTAGAACCAAAAATTCGAAGACATGTGACATCCACCAATCCGCACTGGGCCCGCGTGGTGGATTATGGCTCATTCCCTCTCCTAGAGAGGAGGCCTGTGTCCCAGCAGTGGGAACATTGAAAGGCTGATGATGATGATGATGATGATCTACATTCGATTGCAATTTATGCCATAATCGATGCTTAAGTTTGTTACGAATGTGTATCCACATTGAGAAACCTTACTTATAAAATGACACATCTCATAATGAGTGTTGTCTAGTATAATTATGTATTCATTGGAAAGACAGCGACTACTGGGTCCCTTCCAAACTGTTTTGCGTCTTGTGTAGATTATAACTCTTACTACATTTAATTTAACTTGTGAAAGCATACTTAGTTTTTAGAGTAAAAAAATAATAATAACACATTTGCACATTCACACAACAAATTCTCATGAGTTCAAAATAGATTTTAAATAAGTGTCTTTTTTTTTTATAAAACTATCTCTTCTTTTACTGCTCTAGTTTACATCTAGTATCAAACTTTACACCTATAGGATATTTAATTATGAACGACACTCGTTTCCGACCTCATTATGACAATTTGCATTGCAACAAACACAAATTGCGCAATGTAACACTAACTATTTTGAACGTTAATAGACTCTCTAAATTAGTACACATTTTGTGTTCAGATTTGCATACTAAATCATGTTATTTAGGATTTGTGTGAAGCTCATTAAAATAATTGGAAATGGAATTCTGAAAACAATCATTTTCAATATTCTGAAAATGACGACCATCGTTGTGGATTTTCAATCAATACCTACTTTAGTTTTGTCTCGCCTGTAAAGCCGAATTATTTACGGCAAATAACATTATTTTTAGTTTACTCAAAACCAGATTATAGTTTGTTTAGAATCAGTAATTGAATTGATTTCAATCATTTTTATACCGTGTTATATTTTTTGGGAAAATATTTAAAAAAGTTCACAAATTAGACACCACACACTAAGTACAATACAGGTCACAGCAGGTCATAGCAGTTATTAAGAGCCAGCGCATAGCTTGGTGCGGGGTGCTGAGGACCTCACAGTCGCCCAAATAGTTTGGTGACTATGTATTTGTGAGGACAACCAGGCTACATAACATGCACAGTTATGCAATTTTCTACACACATTATTTGCATTAAAATACGTGTAATATGTGTTCCAGGTTTTACATATCCTAGTGGTTAAGGTTGTGTATATTCCAGAAATAAGTAATTTTACTAATTAAAGAATACAAGGTTTTAAATAGGAAATGGTTGAATAAAAAAAAAAAAAAAATGAAAAAAAGAAAAAGCCAATAATAGACGGCCTGCAAGTTATAGGCAAAAACGAGTGTGGGTGTTTACCAGGTTATGTTTATAGGGGTTTTTTTAATCAAAGGAAAGCAGAGAATAACAAACGAACGAACGAATTGAAACTATGTCAAAAACAAGAGATCCATCAATAAATCAAGAATATGTATGTCTTTGAAAATCTAACTACGTTTTGTTTTACACAAAACATTGTTCTAGATCAACAGCCGAAACATACAATAGCTCATCTCCATAATTGTAATCATAAACCCTAACTTCAATATTATACAATACTTGATCAAAGCTAATACAAATTACATCAACATTATACAAAGATGTTTCCGTTTTAAAACACGATACAGAATTTTAAACAAAAATTATGAATGCCTGTCGCGATTTATTTCAGTTGTAAAAGCCAAAATTGGTTTCAATTAATCAAATTGAAACATTAATTCAATTAAGTGTTGCCGGTTCTATAAATTAACTTAAAGCATGCTATTCTAATTCTGTAACGTTCGTTTTTACGCAGGAATTCTTGAGTCTTTTGGGGTTAATTGAATTTGAACTTTAGTTTTTCCGGGTAGTGTTGGTATTCTATTGTCGAGTTTCAATTCTAATAATACTGTACACTTAAAATTGGATTCAGAAACTAATAATTCTAATAGATTTAATTGCATCTATAAAATAGATTGCTCAAGGAAATATAGAGGACTTTAATAAGAATAGAGAGAAGAAGAAATTATTTAATATAGATTAATATCTACTGCATTCAATCCTTTGAGTTACCGTAGAAATGACTGTAATATTTATTCATTGGAAAATCTTCCTCTCCATCCATCATTACCTACCCCTTTTCGAGCCAACACTCATCAAATCCCTGCACAATATTAATCAAACGAAGCCTGTGTTCATTTCAAAGCGAGCTTAGCTGGTGAAACCAATATACCATTGACTAATATTACCTGAGCATCAAAATTTGCATATCAAACGGTGTCCCGTAGGACTACACGGCTAATGTATAGAGACAGAAATTCACTCGTATTAGTTCTCCTGCGTCGTTTAGCCAAACTTAAGGGGTTATGCTGTTAGACGAAGCGGCTGTGTGAGTTAGTATTGCCTTTAGTATGTTAGGTTTGACTTGTAGGATTAACGATACTGTTTCTATTAATTGATTATGATTTTATATTGTGTAGCTGTTAAATGTAATATTTTTTAGTGTTAAATTGTGTTTTAATAACTAAACTAGTCTAAATTTCGAAAGTTGTATATTTTTTTTTCAGGTTTCAAAGTCAATTACAATAGATATAAAAATATGAAAGGAATTGTTGAATTAATAATTATTGGTAACCTATACCGTTGATTATACTAATTATCGTCGCGTAACCCGAAAACTCGGGTTACGCGACGTCCGTTTTTTACGGCGGCATTTGGAGGAGCCCTAGATCTAAAAGTGTATGTTTATCGGCTGATATGATGATGTTGAAGACTAAAAACTTTATTACTTACGTGAGATAACGCTTTACATCAACTTTTACAGCACAATTTTCCATTGAAGACAGAGAAAGACAAGTTTCAAAATTCACATCGTTCATAACTTAAACCCCCAAACCCGAGTACCGTGGAGCAATGTGATAATTCATCAAGACATGATAAGGCAGTGTTGTGACTTATGACACGCATGTATTATATTACACCCACATTACTATGTTTAATGTTAGAACTGACGGCATGATGGGTTTTATTAATAATAATATTAGTCTGTAAGGCTTCTGAGAGAATTAGGGTAGTGTCACTATTATTAATTTCATGTGTTGCTAAAAATAGATTGGAGTGTTTCTGGTAGCAGAACAGCAGAACATAATAATAAGATAGAAACAATGAGGATACTTCGTATGTTTGCATCTAGGAATGCATGGAGAACCCAATAATCGGGTTTGAATTCGGCTTATTTCTCAGCTATATAGGTGTGATGGCTTTGAACTCAGTAATCGGGTTTAAAGCCGCTTGATTGCACGACTATAATTTCACTTGAATGTGACTTGTACATCAATTGAATCCAAGATATTGAGATTAATAACTGACAACCTTAGTCTAACCTTTTCTAACTACGTTAAAGTCACCATTCAGTCTAACTGGTTGTAGCTGGATATCAGTATTTTACAAGACTTCTACAACCCTGAAATTGTGCAGCACGATATCAGTTAAAAAAAACTAGTCTCATAAGACTTCTGGACTAGCTGTATTGAGTATCAAAGGTCTACAAGTTACAGCCAGGACTAACGACTTAATGTGCTTTCTGAAGTACGAAGGAATTATATCTATGATAAGATGCTCACTGATGGACTTTGGCAAAAATTGCGTAACCTTAGGTTTACCAAGACATTTATTGCTCATATTTATCCATGAAAATTTATCCTTTGGAATGTAAAATAAGCATAATTTTTTGACTGACTTCTTTACAATTTGAAAAATCCTGTACATTGTTTATTGGAAATAAATTGTATGACTTTGACTTTTTCAGCTGTTATAACTTACCACGAGCTTCATCATTTAAACGTTTGATTATTGTTGAATTAGGTTATAGATTTCCACTGACAAGGCATTTCAAATTCGCTTTTTATGATATTCTTCCAGTAACTCATTTAAACGAAGATTTTAAAAGCATATCCATTCTTTCTCAACCAAGACACCGCAATGAGCCAGAAAATCCTGGACATAAAAAAGGAAAACATTATTATTAAGGCTTGTATTTTATAAGGCGCATTAAGGGCTCCCGTTTAAACTTGGCTTGTGCTTGTAATTTTATTCCCACCGTTGGTGGTGTAATACATTAACGTTGAAGGAACATTGTTTAAATATATGTACGTCATGTTAAATTTTCTAAACTTGGATAATAACTTGGGTTCTGCGCCACGTAATTTCACTTGACACGTATACAACAATTTATGCAACGTGGTAAGATATAATTGTTTTAAGCACATGATAAAGAAGATAAAAAACAATATGGGAGTTGTATTATTTTAAATATGGTGAGAAATTTATGAAAAAATTCCGAAATTTTATAGACTGTTTTTTTTTTATGGTAGGTAAAAATCATCCAATGACGAGTCCCGCTCTTGGGCGGAGCGGAAAACAAGTGTCAGACTCTTACTGACTAAACAACCTACCCCGTTCCTACATCGCCATACATACCAGGGCCAGAGCCTTCCTTTTCAGACACAAACCCGTGGCCCTGATTGGCTTCGACCCTTCTGCAGGGTCCCTACGGTTGCTGACAACTCCTTGAGGCGCGCGGGAACAGTGCGCGCCGTCGGCGACTGGGCTTGGTCCGGACGATTACCAGACGACCGGACGGCGAGCTACCCAATGCTCACCGTCCGCAAGCCCGCGCCTACGGTGGCCGGAAGTCAGGATCGGAATCGCGGCGGCGTCTGGGGCGCAAACGCCGTTGCCTTATGCGGTCCGCCTCCTCCTTTGCTAGTATTACTGCTTCGCAGAAGGAGGCGACCGCCTGCCACTCCTCCTCACTCCGAAACATGGCTTCTACCAAGGCCAAATTTTATAGACTGTTGACTATTCCCATTTCTCTGCACATAATAAAAGGTATTGTTATAACCAAAAAAAATGTATTTCCTGTCCCCACATTTACTGCAAATCCAATTATTATTAATTCAAAACACGCACTTTCACCCCACATTCACACAACACACACTTATTTAATTCCAAAACTGAATTCCGAACAATTATAACCCACCGGAAACTTGGCTGGTTGGCGTGATAACAATCTATGATTTTTAATTACACCCAATAGGCTCCGCCTCGTCTTGTAATATATACCAAAACGTCCAATCAAATTAAGCACCGTTGACGTAAAGTGTCATTGAAACAAACCCAAAGAACATTAATCACACCATTTATGATTTAAAATTTGTACTGGCCGTTCGAGTGTTAATATTCTTCTTTTTTTTTAAACTTCAATGACGAAAAATTTAAATTCGAATTGACAACGGTTTCGAATGAACGATTGAACGATCGGATGATTGATGAGTGAGAGGATTCTTGATGGTTTTTGATTTTATTTGATTGCTTTCCAAGACACAATGTGTCTATTACTGAATGAAATCTGATATTTTATTTGTTTCGATTAACTTTTCGATTTATCATGAGCTTCACTTGAAATTACATTTATGAGAAACACTTTCGTTTGAAAAAAAAAAACAATGTAAAGAACGTTTCATAACCCTCCACTCTATTTTATCACAAAGAAGTTGACACATTCTTTGAAACGGCTCTTCAGTGAGTTGACGGAGTAAAACAGGTCACTAAGGTGCAAGATACAAACTGCTGCTCTAACATCAACGTTGTATTTAAACGGAATAAAAAACTTGCTACACGTAAATTGGAAGCAAGCCACAAACGTATAATTTCAAACTTTGCAGAAGAAGAAAAAACGAGAGATTAAAAAAACATGTATAGACTGCAATTAACTCCAAACAAGCATCCTTCGTTAGCACAGAACAGTTTTATCCACAGAGTTTTTTAACCACTGTATCTTTTTAATATAACCGACTATCTAACGAATTAAATAATAGATGGAAAAAATAACGAATATATTACGCGTACAGCATATAATTCACAGCTGCTCAAGCGGATGCCTTCACACAAATTATGATACGAAATAACACATTTCTCTCGCCGACACGACTCAATATAATATGGGGAGCCTCGAAATTAACCATAATTGCTTAATTCAGAGATGGGCACAGCAAAGTCTTTGGCCAGAAGTATAAGTTGTAGCCTTTGTAGGTGATGCACGAACACAGGCCCAAGCTTCGTGTTCCATAGACACTTGCAATGGTGTGAGTTTTGTTGTTAGCGCACCGGCAAGAACGCCAGTAAGCGACGAAGCTTTGTCGCCGGCGGACGTACGCTCGGCTTTGCTGTTAAGTGTGTTTTGTTGTGGTTCGAGTTCGTGTATTTAAGTTTAGTGACGATTTATGAATGAAAGTTTTTGAATTGAAATAAAAGATAGTTCACAAAGTGATTTGTAATGAATAGTGTGTGGTTTGGATCATTTATCATATTTCAAATTGTAAGTAATTAAACAATTTTATTTTATTTTCGGCGATGAAAGTGTTTTTAAAACATCATAAAATAAACATGATTTAGGATTAAACAAAAAAGTTTCAGTATTTTGCTAGAAAAGGTTGCCTCAACAATTCAATCTACTTTTCAAGTAAACATATTTTTTTTTTAGATTTGAAGATTTCTAAATAATTATAATTATTATGAGTACTGATTATCGCTATGCATTTCAAATCCAGATTAAAGTAATGAAAATGATTAAAATGCACCAAAATACCTTTAGCGCTTTAAAAATGGTATTACTGACATGTAGTCTCTACATGTACATTCTTAAACAAGATCTTTGCGGTAAAGGCTAAATCAAAGAAGAAGACGAAAATATTAAAAATAACGGTAGAGAAAGAGATGGAAATACAAAAATTCAGGAGTATCTTCCAGGTAATGGAGATAACGTGCGAAGGGAATCCAAGAGGGTGTCATTAGAATGTTTTTGGCTATTACTAATCAGGGAAGATGCCATGTCATTGGTTTCAACAATATTTTTGGTTAGTTATAAAAATACACTTGTTAATATTGATAATTGGGTAGAAACTGATGGTACAGTTAGTGACTATAGAGATCAAGACATAAAAGATGTCAGTGCAATAGAAATTAATTCAAATTTTTATCACTTATAAACTAACATTAAGCGACTGGATTTAAGATTAAAAAGAAAGAAAGCGTTATGTTTAGACACCGCTCGCATTGTTAGGTTCCTTTTTCTTAAACCTGGTACTGTAGCTTAGACTGTGTTCCCAATACCCATCAAAATAAAAATAAAGAATATTTTTGATATATTTAACAATCATAAAATAAAATAATGAATTTACACTTATAAATAATATAAATAACTATCTGACAAATTTAATAAAATGTGAAAATTCAATCAAAGTGCAAACTTAAACTTAATATTTCTAATCCATGGATATTCCAATATTCATCTATCAAATAGTATTCAAGCGTTAGAGGGAATAAACCGATTGTGGTTAGTTACTGTGAGTGCAATGATGGTCTAGCTATCACCAATAACTTGTACACAATTGTGGTTGAGCCCAACGCGTCGAAATAATGTTATGGTTGAAGTGTTAGAAATACGGTATTACTCCTATTTATTTTAAATAGTAAAAGGTGACAAAATAATTTATGAACATGTTTTTTTTTTGGCAAGCTAAACGCCAATGACAAACATAATAACAATAATGTGGCAAATAATTTATAATCTATATATACAAAAGGAGAAACTGACTGACTGACACATCAACGTACAGCAATTTTGTGCGAAATTTCACTTTCCCAGTCCCCCCGGCTTTCTTTTATGACGTAGGTGAACACTAAGAAAGGGTTTTTCAAAATTCAGCTCCTAAAGGGATGTACCTAATGGGGGTCTTATGTTTGTATTGAGAACCCTATTTTCACGCGGACGAAGCCGCTGGCAAAAAGCTTGTATACTATGTATTTTTTGAAGAATAATTATGTAATTTTTGTTGGTCTAATAAGGTAGGTAAAATACCAATATCCATAGACTTCAACGCTTTTATACAAGTTAGAAACTATATATCAGATCCATTAAAAATCATCTTAGAATAGTAGTCGGAAGAAAAATTTACACAAGAGTCTTTAATGTAGTTTCTGCATTGTGTGTTTCTCATCATTAGCCTTTCAACGTTCCCACTGCTGGGACACAGGCCTCCTCTCTAGGGTAGGGAACGGGCCATAATCCACCACGCGGGCCCAGTGCGGATTGGTGGATGTCACATGTCTTCGAAGTTTTGGTTCTAGGACATGAACTGGTCTCAAAACGGTGAAGGAAAACATATAAATTACACAAAGCAATGCGCCTGGCTATATGTGTTTCTTTATTGTGTTAAATAATTTTTTTTTTTCTTTCTTTTTAAAAAGAAAATGTAAAGAACAATTTCGATACAAATTTGTCCAAAATTTATAATGATGTTTTTATAAGGAAAATATTTTAATTGTTGTTCATTCTCTTTTCAGATGCCGTCGCATTTCGAGATACATCGTTAAAAGGTTCGTTAGTCTAAATAAAATTATTTGTTTTATGGCACTTGAGAGCAGCATTAAAAAGTAATAAGCGCCTCATTATATTAAATAAAAACAGGTCATTATTATAATAAGACAATTTATTTTATTTTGTACAACCAACAGTTAATTGTATGCCAGTTATAAGACTAAGGTAAAATTCAAAGAATTATATTTTAATGAATATACTTTTATAGATGCTTTGATGTTTATTGTATTCCCGAAATGTCGATTATTCCGTTATATCGAGTGCTACTATCTTTTAATTATTGCCAAAGTTAACTACAACTCAGACAACCTTGATAACTAATTTTAATTTTATAAACGTTTTAACAATCCTTAATATAAGCACTAAATCATCCTTCATGTTTTCAATCATAATTCATATTTAAGCAATGCTTATACAGAAGTCCCTCCCTCTCTTAGAGAGGAGGCCTGTGTCCCTGCAGTGGGAACATTAAAAAGGCTGATGATGATGATGATGATATACAGAAGTGGCTCTCTGGCAAATACTTCCATTTATCGTGTCCCACGTTTACTACAAAATTTTGCCTTTAAAAAATTCACCTTAGTCATATCTTTTTCGATAAATTTTACCAACCCAAGTATCTTCCACAAAGTTTACATTATATCGAAAGTGCCCCCTCGTAAGAGAGAAACATTCACCCATAACAAGAGGCCAGACTAACCCAAATTTTTATTAGTAGCCAGCGAAATTATCATAAATCCAATTTTTTCCACCCAGCTTATTTTACAGGCCATAAAATTTTGTATTCTCATCTAACGTATTTTTATTCATACGTTTTTGAACGTTAAATTTGCGGGTTTTAATGGTTTGCTGTAATATGAGTGGGGAGTATTAAAGAGTGTTATAAAAATTGTTTGTTTTTCATTGGTTGGTAGTTCTTTTATAGTAGTTTCGTGATTGTTTTGATCTTTATCTGTTTGGAGACGCGAATTTATTTTATCTTCATTTCTTTCAGCAGCTTTATCTCTTTTTATATTATTGGTTTGTTGAGAAATGTTATTTACATTTCCTTTGTTCATTTTTGTATAGTTAGAAACTAAAATTTAATATCTATACAATAGAATTTAATTTTAAGTAATAAATACTTACAATCGTAAGATACCAGCCTGACATATCAGGTTGCTATCCAGAGTTCTACATTTGAAGCGCATGTTTTGCTTACGAGTGTGATGAGTATGTTATTTGATCCACTCTGTCTCCTCAAATAAAGCCAGCAGAACAGGCGCTGCTGCTCTAACTATATCACGAATGGTACCTGGGTACTGGAAGTTCTTTGCTAGGTATATATACAGTGACTGTTTGGGAGGTTCGTCCTCTTCCATGTAGGTATGCAGATTTTTGTTTGTATAACTGTTATAATAGAAAGGTTCTCATTGAAAGACCTGGAGTCTGTTCTAACAGCCGTAACTTAATGCAACTAAAGTTTAACCAGTCGTAAGGCTTGTTTGGCAAAACGGCCATCAATGAACTTGCGGTCACTATGGTTGTGTTGCTGGTCCCTGGTCAATAGGTGATACATAACTTAAGCACTTATTTGACACTTTGCTAATATATATTCAATTTAATTTACTATTCACTAACATGAAGTGTTAGTTGGGCTTTATTTACTAAGTTACCTACCTCAGTACAAAGCAATATTATTGATTACCATACCCAAGGGTTCCATCTATTATTTAAACTTGTTAGCTGGCCCTTGAGTTCCGTTTACTATCCACAGTTTTACTATTTGCAAATATGTTGTGTATATGATATTGAAGTTCTGAAATTGAAATTGAATTATCATGCCTAGAAATACGTAGATACATCTCGTTTGTAATCTAGTTTTATAGAGTAGTTTTCTATAGTAGGTTATTATGTAAGCGAGAGTATAATGTAACGGTGTAACCTAATAATTATCCGCAAAACGTGTGAACGGAATCGCGGGAAATTGCTAGTTAACCTAAATTACTTTGCAGCCCAGCGCGCAAAACGTCCGAAATACTTGGCCAAAAACAATTCCTTTTACCGAAAAAGAACGCGAAAATTCTTTTCATAATTATACTTGCTCTAATGTGGGTCGTAAACAAAATATTTTTGCCGAAAACAAGCTTACAGGATGACGAACAATCGAAGTTGCTAGCGAGTACTTCTTGAGTTTTGGCAGAAGACAGTAAGGGAACGGAAATTAAGCGTCGTCTGCTCCTTCCATTATACTTTTGTATTAACTTTATGGGCTGTTTTAAGATTTTTTATAAAAGATTATGTTGGTACGTTTTTCTTATCTGAAGATTTCTGGTCAATTACTGGGGTACAATACAAGTTTGAATAAACTTCTGATTACAGACTGATGAAGCAAATAACTGATAAAGCGTTACTGTTTTTTTCCATGTAGGTACTTTTAAGTAGATATAAATCATAATGTAGTTTTTTTTTTTGAAAAATTCTTCTTCAATGATAAAGTATATATATCTATGGGATATGCAGTTAAACATAATTATTATATAAAGAGCATTCTTAATATAATAATTAAGAAGGTCTAATTTTGTTTTTTTGCCCCTAGCATCATATAAATTGCTAAAAGTTTTTCTAGTTTACGAAGAAATGTCACCACTGTGGGCGGATAGTTTAGCCATATCAATTATGTGAACAAAAAATTCGGTGACAGCACATCATCGTAAACCTCTTAAGTTTCTGGGAACTAATTCTTTGGTAGAAAAAAGTGTCCCATGAGTCTTAACATCCTACCGACAGTATTTTTTGAAATGTAAGCAAAGAAAAATGCTTTCAGAGAAACAGACTGTTAGTATTTATTAGGCCTAAAGCGAAATTGATTTCTTAGATTTAAAAAATTACAATTTTGAATTTAGGATTTGACAATAATTTTGGCAAAGGCCAAAATTATTTAAAAAAAAAAAAACTATATAGCCAATCTATTATTTATGTGTTAAGATGTGAATTTTAAGTTAGTAACATGTTTATGCATCTATTTTTAAGTTGTTTTTGGCATTTCTTTTAGTATTTTATGTCCCGAATAAAATACGAATTCTTTAAACTTGCAACAACGCCAAAATTTCTTTCAAAAAAAGCAGAATTCTTCTAAATTCAAACGCGCTTATTACCCCAGCCCGTCGGACATGTTAAAACAGATGTTTCGTGCCTGACGTAAGGGTCAGGTCGGGTCGCCATCTTGGAACTTCCCGCCAATCGCGTCCCTGTCAGGAGCGGGAATAATGATCACTGGCTTTGATATTGTAAATAGAGGAACGCATTATTTTCAAATTTTTGGTTGTGATAATAGCTTAATATCTTAAAATGGACGCAGATGTTTTACAAAAATAAAGATTTGATGAAAAAATAATTGGAAAGTTTAAACAGGATTGTCATTACAAATATAATTTAGTTATTTTCGTTCACAAAAATTACTTATTGTATTTCAGGAATACATGCTATCTACAGTGTATAAAAAGTTTTAGCAGCTTGAGCCAAAATAAGAGGACCTGTATTTTGGCTTACAGTATCTACCAACGCCCCTCGCGTTTTTATAATATACCTATCTTAAATGTTTGCATTATATTCTACCTATAAAAATGGTATACAGATATATAGCTCTATTCATCTTTTTTTTTTTGTTAAAATAAAAACTAAAGAAAATAAATAAAAAATAAAAAAAAATAATTTTCATTTTAACCTAGGGAAAGTATTTTTTTTTAAATATCTTCTACTAACACGTAGTACACTCACAAATTAACTTCCTAACAGATGTTTCTAGGTTCGTTTGACGTATAGGTCAGTCGGGTCACCATCTTGCATCTTTCTTGGCATCCCTGTCAACAGCAGCAAAGTAATTACCGCCGATGGCTTCGTAGTAATACGAGATCTGTTTTGAAATGAGAGAACTAGATTAAATTTGTTTTGACTCTTCTTAGTGGAATTGATTTTGAAATAGTTACTAGGTGAAGTTTGTGTGCTGACTGTTTTAAGCTGAAGAATATTTAATTCTGATTTTCAAGTATTGGAATGTTAGGATAGACTGTTTCTTTTAAATTCAGCATCTTTACTGGAAATTTACATTTTAACATCAACAAATTAATCTTATTTATAAAATTTTCAATAATTTAGGACGTATTTTCGTGCTACGCCAAGAAATTTTAATTAAGTCACATCAGATCTGTTTGTGTTCCGCCTCTAATGAACACTTGTTAGTATTTTGATTTCTACCGTATTCATGGATTCTTGCAATCATAAAACAAATTATATTACCATATAAAATTCACCGTAGAATTTTTTACTAATAGTGCTATCAGTGGACGAGTGTATACTAGAAAATGCTAATAATGAACATAAATTATATGGTCCATAATTACTTGCTAATAGTCCATTTGAATTTAAAAAAATAGGAGATTTAACAGCATATAATTATCTTATATGGCTAAACCGGACACTAGACTATTAATCATTGCCTTCGACGATTAAAATTGAGGTGTAAAAACATTTTGATTAAAGAAAATGTTCAAACATGACTGTTGAAATTAGCTAAACTTGTAAACTAAACGTATTATTTAAAGGCTGATGCTAACGAATACGTTATTTATATTAAGGATACAAACAAGATAATAGATAGTAAAACAGCAAAAATGGCAAATGTAATCACCGAACCATTACATAAAATTCCTTGACACTGCACGTATTTGGACAAGTATCAAACACATATTGAATTCCCTTTAAAAGTGAACATAACATAAAACACCAGCTCCAAGATGGTACTTTTTGCACATAAACTAGTAACGAGCATCCCACTACATCGTTTGTGAATCCTGTGTCATCACATCACTTTTCCAGATCTGCGTACTCGGCAAATTTGAATCGAGCTGTATCGAGGTGCCATTTACATATATTTGTGTCCGTGAAAGAAAATTTGCTGATGCTGTTTTGTAAAGAACAATTTTGAAAAAATATTGATAATCTCATAACTTTTATCATTAGAAGTAACTTTTATTATTAGTTTAGGTTATTGAAGATTTTGATGCCAATGATGCTAGATTAAAACAAAAAATAAAATAAACAATGAAAACTTGAATATTTACTTTCCTGTTAAGAAGACGTGTGTTATATCAGTAGCATTTAATGAAAATATAATTTGTAAAAAAAATATCAAATAAAAACTTACGAAAAATATCATGCTTAAATGTGTTTCTTAAAATAATTTGCTTAGCTTTTCTCAACTAAATGCAGCTGAATATCAATATTTTACTTGAAAAAACCGCCTTTCTGATCTTCTTAACATAATTACTGGGCAATAAGTTACCCTTTAACAAAAAAAAAATATTGTGTTATATTTTTTGAACTATTCTTAGCACTGTAAAGATCATCAAATTAATGGCAATGGTTAATATACACGGATTTATAAAATAAAAACCGGCCAAGTGCGAGTCGGGCTCGCGCACAAAGGGTTCCGTAGCAGCAAATATAATAAACTTATTATGTCAATTTATACACCTGGTGAATGGAGCCTAAACTCTCCCGATATTTTGCCTTGTACTTATAGGTTCAGCCATCGTTTTCAGTGTAAGCACAATAACTTAACCAAAATTACAGTTAAATCAACCTATCTCAAAAACTATAAGAGATACTTTGATCAAACCAAAAATCGTTGAAAGAGTTAATTAGCATGCATCACCTCTATTTTTTTTAGAATTTTATACCCCGTAGTTATAAAAATAGAGGGGGGGGGACATACTTTTTACGACTTTGAGAGCTGATATCTCAAAAACCGTTCACTTTAAGAAAAATGTTTTTTAGAAAACTTTATATCATTTTAAAAGACCTTTCCATTGATACCCCACACGGGTATGTACATCGAAAAAAAAATTTTCATCCCTCAGTTACATGTATGGGGGGCCCCACCCCCAATTCTTTTTTTTACTATTTAGTGTCATAATTTTGTAGCGGTTCATACAACACATATTCCCATCAAATTTCATCACTGTAGTACTTATAGTTTCCGAGTAAATCGGCTGTGACAGACGGACAGACGGACAGACGGACAGACGGACATGACGAAACTATAAGGGTTCCGTTTTTGCCATTTTGGCTACGGAACCCTAAAAAAAAACACAGAAGTTAAACTTTACAAAGATAATAAT
Organism: Mythimna loreyi; assembly: GCA_029852875.1. Lineage (NCBI taxonomy): Eukaryota > Metazoa > Arthropoda > Insecta > Lepidoptera > Noctuidae > Mythimna > Mythimna loreyi. Next base: position 17,304,994 of record CM056796.1, on the reverse strand, counting down.
GATAAAGGAAACAAAACGATACAAGCACTTCGAAACATCGGATCAACAGACATAGCGGATTTCGGGATACAGACACCAATCATGGCACCTGTTTCACGTCCCTATTTCATTTTTAATGAAGACGTTATATCCGCAGGTGTTCAATCTTATTATGTTGTTTAATTCATTCTGCCCTTTGTTTTCTTATAAACCTTTTTTTCTTCTCTTTCGACCGCAAAAGTTTTATTCCCCTAAAATTTATTACGACACAAAGGTGCATTGTAAATCGCGTCTGTGGAGTTTAACAGATGTAGGTAATTAAGCTGTAAAGTTTCTACAATGTTTTTATTGGTATCAAGGGACTGTTGATGACGATGATCTGTAGTCCTTTTAATTACGAATTAAACAATGGGAACTTTATTGTGGTAATGATGTTGTAATAAATCTTTAAATGTAACAGAATGCTCTTTTATTTTTATGGGAATTTCGTTTTGAATTAGTAGCGTGCTCACGGACAAGTGGTTGCGGCAGCTTTTGTGTATCACTGAATTTAAAAAACTGCTTTTAAGTATGTTCTGTTATAAATATACTTCAAGTTTTATTGTCTTTGTACTAATTAACTTCATCTCTATTCATAACTTTACATATCAATCGTGTACAGCTTTAATTAAAAAAGAACATCATTAGCCATACAATTGTTACCTGTGCTTCCAATAACGGATTTATCGTCACAAATGACCCTTCAATAATAGAATCGGATACAAGACACGAAAAATCACTGTTAATTATGACTGAGAGCCATTAAAAATAAAAATAACAAAATACACATATCCGAGCGTACTGCATCTTTTTTTACTGACATCTCTCCGGAGCAGCGTCTCGACATCGACATCGCTTTGCGTTTCAAATTTCGAATCCGTAGACGTTTTCCACATCCTTATCAAAATACGAACGTCATTTCAACCCCTACGGTAACAAACTGAAACGAACTTTAAACTAATAGAGATAAATGTCAAATTCGATTGCTTATTTTCCTCAAGCAGTGACACATTGGAAACGGAACGAACTTGAGATAACACTCTGGATTCGATTTGAAGTTTCTGGTTTTACGTTCAGTGTATTTTAAACTCTGCTGGAGCGAAAATAAAGTTGAATTTATTTTAGAGTTTTACGTCTGATCGGCTTGGAATAAAAGTTATTGAATGATCTCTGATTAGATGATTATCAGTACAGACGCAATGGGTCTTGCTCCGCGGTTGTAAGAACATTTTATATGGTAATTGAAATGTAATATAAGCATTGGATTTTGAGTTGCTTATCGGGTAGTTTACGATGGTATCTGTACGCGACAAGAGCGAACATTGTTTTCGATAATTACGATAGTAGATATTGATTTCTCGTATGTTAATGAGCAAATCTGATACGTTGTTTGGAGTAAACATTGTGAGATAATTATAGAGCTAAAACACAAAGAGACTATGAAGGAGAGAATGAGTTGATAATAATTAAAACCTTCGCGGAAATTTGGCGTACTTTTTGATTGAGTTGACGTGAAAAGACTTATTATTAACTTTGATACCTACGCTTTAGTTTATTAAAACGAGTATCTTAATATAGAAGATATATAAGTATCTATAAACTAATATGTTTTGTGTGTTTTATTGTGTTTGTATATGGGTTTTATCTGTTTACTAAATAACCACCTTATCTACGTAAGGGTGTTAAAAGCCTTTGAAGTTTGATATTTTTTTACTATATTTAAATTTCATGTACAGTAGTAGTACATATGCACACATGCATACACTTAGACCTTTTTCAGGAATCATTTCGTCTATTTATGAAAACAGTATGAAGATCCTTTCAGTAATTCTTGAGCTTATCACGTTCATAGACAAATAGATGCGACGGGTGACAGATGAAGCTTTGCCCGAGTAAAAGAAACAATATTAGCACTAAACCATAAACTCATAGCTCCCTTGATGCTGTAAAAAAATCAAACTTCTAAGTTAACGAGAAAAAATGCGGCCATTTATGTCGCAAAAAACACGTGTTTCGATACTCTCAAAATATCAAAATTCTTATTCCTGTTAAATCTTAAAATTATGTATGAAGCAAAATCTTATAATACAAATATAGGCATAATTTGAAAACATTAAATTTTCAGTTACGTCACAAAAAAGCTTTTTTACCGAAAACTTGATTTTTGATAAATTGAACTTTTTTCATTCGTATTTTTGCACTGAACTTAGTGCAAATGCTCGGATTTTTCTCTTTTACCTGTTTTGTATGTACATAAATAAACACCATAACAATATGTCATTATCAACGGTAATGCAAAGAAAAACAATGATTACATTTCATAATGAAATGCAACATCGTGTGGCTTCATTCGTAATATTAAAGTCTCTTTGCGGTATTTCCAACTCATTTGAAAGGTTGGTTTTCAGCCACACCTTAGCATGTGTTCGCGAAATTGTGCATAAAGGTTTACAGCTGGTTTCATAGACTTAGTGTTTATTATTCTTAGTGTGAAACTACATTCTAATCAGTAAAAAGTACTGTTAAACTTCCCTTTGAAAAATAGTTGCAAAGAACACGTTGAAAATCTGTTTTGAGCGAGTAATGGGGACGGAAAATGTAAACTTTAAGCCGTTTAGACATTTTTACGTGGAAAATAACGTGTTAAGAAGAAATTGGGATACACAGATGATGGAGTTTTGAAGTTTTCAGCTTTAAATATGATGATATCGTCATCATATTTACACAGTGCACAGATTTAACAATTTTTAAAGCCAAATTCACGGTATACAGATGTTATAGGTCTATCTTTAGGCAGAAATTGATTTGTTTTGAACGAGTATACATATAGTTAATTATTTAATATATATTTATCAAAAAATAGCTATAAAGATAATTATCAAATTCATAACAATGCATTATTTTCAAGAGAAAATAAAAAATAAGTAAATCAGCAACATGTTGTTCTATTAATAATTTTGCCAAAACTAGTAGTCCAAAGATTATTAGAAATTAGTTCCCCAAAAATGACCAAAAAAACTACCAACCTGACGGTTTTGACCAAAAAAAGTAACAATAGGACGGCAGATGTTATATACGATTAATTTTATACATCTCTATTCGAAGGAAGCCATTATTAAGATTTGACGCGTTATAAATTTTTGTTGCGCTGTTGTTCGCCACATATGGTATGTTTTATTCAGTTCAACCAATAGTTGTGAAGCCTGAAGACGGGAAAGAGATTTGTTATGAGCTTTAGGATTGGAAGTAGAATAGATTTTTTTATTTTATTATTACTGATAGGTTCGCGCTTGACCGCTATATCACTCGGAAAGCGAATGATAACATTATCATCAACATTATACATGTAATGTGAATTATTTCTTGTTAGGATCATAAAAACGTGTTTTTATTGTGCACAGACTTACCTTTGACCACTATCTCACATGATGGTAAGCGATGATGTGGCCGACAGTGGAGCACGCTTGCCTAAAAGTAACCTATTCACTTTTGACTTCAAGACCCCTTAGTTGCAGGTAATTAGGTACACTCCATAACTGTACGCACAATAAAAGACTTGACCTAACGCGAGCTATTTTAGGTATTATTATATTGCCAATACTTTCCCACTACTGGGGAAAAGGCTTCTTCCCTTCCTTCCATTGTTCCAGCTCAACACTTCTTCTCATACCCAAAGAAGACATCTCAGTCATCCCGTCATCTCATTTTTTGTCTGCTGCGCCTCAATTTTTCTTTACTGGCTCACTGCTGTATCGGCATTTGGTAAATATATTCAGTTAAGTCCTACCGAAGTTAGATAGCCTTCTAAACCACGTCAATGATCTATGTTTAAGAGTGCAGAGTTTCAAATGAGATCCGTTATTACTAACTGTTCATCCTAAACAAACGTTAACTGAAGAACTGCCTATAAATAACGTTACACCCCCTCTCCCTTGCTCTTCTCACAGCTGGACACATTTGTGAGACCCCCTCACTACTTAGTATGACTTCAAATATTTTGTAATTTGATATCTAGAAAAATGCGTGTATTAAAATTAACATCACATTCAACAAAATCTCAGAAAGAGTTAAAAATATTGAAAAAGTTTTCATTAATAATAAAAAGTTACATGTTTATACTTAAATATAGATTTTAAAACGTGACGTCATGTCATGGTCGAATCTCATTGGGGCCAAAAGTTGGCTTCCAAAAGGAAGACCCGTGGTTTTAAATCGTCAGCTTAAAGAAGAAACATAGGTGTGGTTTTAATCAGTAAAAGTATTACAGGCTGTCGCGCTCCACCCTAGAATAAGAGAAGTTATAAGATGATTTCTAAACTGAACAAACTCCTAACCTTACATTATAGATGGGAAAATTCAGGTTAGCAAACCAATATAATGACACTACATATCTATTTTAAATATTATCTGATATTTATTTATTATGCCAACCGTGTTGTCGTTTTTTTTAACCCAAAATAAGTCTGGTGGAGAATGCCTTGTTGCATTTGGTCCACCTTTGTATCACTTCTGTACATGAAAAATAAATAAATATATAAATAAAATGCGTTGTCTTACATGTTACGTATTTAATAAAAATCAACATCAAAAATAGTAGTATTGACGACACAAATTTGATAATTACAGGCAACTAAAAATAAATATGAGGACATAAAAGACAAAGGGGAAGCTTTATGAATACTGTACAATCTGTAAAGGCATAATCCAAAAATAACCTAAATTAATTCTCCAAAAAGCTACAAAGTTAAATTCTTGGTAATAAAGCACTTCATGAGTTAGGACTACCTACGAACGTTTTAACATTTTATTAAATACTCCCCTAGTCAATAAACTCAAGAGTTTTAGCATTTATTAACACAATAGCTTCGTTAAAAGCCGTATTTTATTCAACACTAAAATGTCATTAACTCACAAATACAAACAAAAATACGACAGATGGTCTAACGTACCCCGCTTTAATATTTCTATTGTGTGAAACTTGTCGCTATATTCAAATCTTGGGGTCAAATTAACAACTGTATTTAGCGTTAATAAGGGTCATATTTCATTATTTGTTGGTTAAAGTATCGCTCACAAGAGCCCAATTTGCGCATGTATTTGTGCAAAATTCAATGAAGATATTGCATTGAATCTGATTTTGTTAATTCGATCATAATACAATTTACATGGGGTGTTTTGGATACGTTGTGGACTATTATTATACGGCCATAGTCTATTATTATTATTATACGAAAGATTAACAAATAGTAACAGTATATTAAAATCTATTGTAAATATATTGATCTCTATTATGCAAAGATTAGTACAGAATCAATACAAATTCAGCCTTAGCCACTACTGTTACCAATGCAATGAATAACCAGATATAGTTTTGATTGACTCTACGTGCTTATTATTCATTCTATTTATGTATATATAATAGACCACGGGATGTTTTGAAATTATTCCTGTACTCTGATACTCTCTCTTCTTCGTTATACTTAGAGAAGAAGGAACTATTACCTTTATAACCTTTATAACAGCGAAGGAAAAAACAAAAAAATAATATAAGCAAAAATGAGTTTTTAAAATCACCAAATTACTTACTAGCTTATGAAGTTCTTTTTAAATTCTCAGAAACAGAAGCTTAACACAAAAACAATCTGTTCAACAACAAAAAAAATCCGCACTATACCGTGGCGCTAAGCATTATTATTTTAGGAGCGTGGCGCCTAGCATATGCTGCTAAACAAGCTGGTAACGTTTCAATAGCGCCCTGTTTACGACAGGCACTAAAAAAACTTGGCTAGCACGCCTGGTGTTTGTGTATATGGTTCCTTATATTATGACAAAGAAAATTAAGCAGCACGTTGGTCGGGAGATAGTTCAGCCACTTTGAAGAGCGGTAGTAAAGTAAATAAAAGATAAGGATACAGAAACTGATGTGGTTTTAGGCTAAAAATAAGCAACTCTAATTGTAGAAAAGAATATTTATGGATTACCAACTTCTGTTAGTGGCATTACCCTCATAAAACTAGAAAATTATTTCAAGAGAACATATTCCTGTGATGAAAAATATTCTTTGTGTTATCATACACGTCTATTTGAGTACCGAATACTAGTCGAGGCTGTTCAGACATTTGAATGAAAAAGAGTTACAATCATACACACAGACAATCATTACTTTCATAATATTAGTGTGGTATTTAGATGAGAAAGTCTCTAGTTTAGAAATTTTGTTTATTACTGTTAAGAAATCAGAATAAAAAACAAGATTCTTAAAGTGTGTGAGTTCTTTATTATAAAAAGAACTGCATGAAGTTATCCCATATAAAATTTAATATTGTTGTCAACATTAATCGTGAACCATAAGCCGATAAAGATGTCCACGGAACCTTAAAAATGAATAGTAAAATTCACCCCTCGGAACCATAAAGCCTGTTTACCATCGCCACTTGTCAGGATGACTGTAAGAAAACAGTTTTGCTACCATTTTATTATCTTTTTTAAGGTCTTCGTTTAAGGGCCTTTAGCTGAGATTAAAAGTATTGTACACTTTTATTGTATTCGGAATTGATTCATTAGTCAACATGTGTTAGGGTAGGTTGTGGTTGTTGTTGTTAGCAGACTGTTGTTGATACGAGTATGCTTCGGTTTTATTTCGTCATGTTGGAATGTCGGACACCTTTTAATTGATTAAAAAAGGAATGCAAAGTCTGTAAATTGAATTTGATTTGAACAGCATTATGAAACAGCACTTGGTTACTGATTTAAGTGGCTGTAGTGATTTTCCTTGGATAGTTAGAGTAAAAGTATGGTTACATACGATCCATATTTTGCTGTGCTCAGCAAGGCTCACAAAAGTCAATTTTAGCTTCAGGTAGCATGATGGTTGACCTGAATAGGTGTTACATAGAAGGGGGTTATGAGGTGTGCTTTGTGAGATCATAATATTTTTTTTCCCACATAAACTCATTTTACACCTTACTTCTACGAAAAATTTTTGGTATCTATTTATATTCATTAGTAAGCTGATTAACTTAGTCAATAACAGCGCATTACTCATTACTGCGAACAAACATTTGAGTAATTTTAATATTATCTACTTTAGCCTTTCTCTGTATAAATTTTGTGTTTTCATCGAAGTTTCACTTCAAACCGATAAAAGCTAAATTTTATGAGGAATGTATACAAAAATATAACCTCTGTCACCAAGTCAAAGTTTTCAAAATTCATTTACACCTCAAAGTATAAAACCTTGGAACAGGTATATCTACACCCACGAGGCTCATAAAATTAAGTTTGCCGTTTCAAGTGTTGAAATACACATACTTAGACTTACATAGCTTTCACTAAAACATTTCAGTGAAGTCTTAAACAAAAACCCATTGTTTAGTCAGAAAGTGTTTTAAGATGAGAGCCCTAAGTATTTATGATAATTCTAGGCATAATGGTAAAATGGATGAGTATGTCTAAAATACAATGAATGCTTAAAACTTAAACGCTGAGTAATGAAAATCTGAGAGTGCTTAAATTCACACAGACGAGGCGCATTTTAGCGAATTTAAACTACAAAAAGTTGTAGATTTGAACACAGACAATCAATATAGCATATTTTTGTTACTGTCTGACAATGTAAGACTTTAAGAATGTAGCTACAAGCGCTGTTATTGATCATTACTGTATGAAATTACTTCTCAAAATACCACTGTTTTATGATCCTTTTAATCTTAAATTATTAACACTAAACTCTGTAGTCATAGCTCGTAGCTTGCTTGCAGCAGTAACATTGAATGTAGCATTACAATTTACAACCAGCCAAAGTGCTACTGATGCCATAAAAGGAAAAATCCTAATAAAGGTTCATCCGATGCCTTTCCTGCTATATTACGAGCGGACTATAACCGCAGAAATCTTGCCTCGTCTGTACTTGATTCTCTCGTATCGTAAAATACTAACAATAGGAATAAAACCATTTAATTTATCTCCAAAGAGAAGGTTCCCGCTGTCAAGTCTCTTTTGTGTTGATCATTGTCTCTACTTCAGCTACCATTCGTAAAATCACTAGGTATTTTATATTTGGTATCGTAAAGTAAGATATTTATCGTAACTTTCTTTTTATATTCATTTTCAAAATTCAATAAGAATAAATGTCATGGGAAATGGAATTGTAAAAAATGTATGGTACAATTTCTCTGCCTAAGTCACTGAGTTTGCATTTTAAAATATTATTGAATAAAATTATTGTGAGAACACACATATATGGCAACGGCAAAGCTTACACCGGATGTTAATTTAATTTAAAAATCAATCTTAGTGCTGGTTTGGATAGTAAACGGCTTATATTTTTCTCATAACAGATTATTCTTCGAACATTTCGAGCAAAAACTTTAACAGCATCATTACTTTCTGCTCCATCTACTAGTAATATCATTATCGACATAATCATCTGACGTGTATCATATTTAAACAGATCATCAACACTTCTCTACCGTTTTTATAGATACTACTGATCCACTAATTTGAAACTTCATCAATCATTTTTGTAAGAAACTCAATCACCACCACATGGCATGGGCGAGATTTTACCTGAACCAAAAAAAAAGGTGACAATAACTTGAACGCTAGTAAAATAGTGAGACATCTCAATTTATTGGATACATCCCTCGCTTTTAAAAGAACCGATTTGTAGTTGGAACTGGACAAAAGTTTCTGGAAATATCTGTAGAATCTTTTGATAGTGCCGGTCGAGCGAATTTTTGCCACATTATCTTGGGACATTTGCGCTTCTATGATATAGCCATAAAATCTGTTTGGGTGACATGTATACAAATACAATATAAGATTAAGAATATCTGTGTCCTTTTCAATGTGAACTGACAATAAACCGAATATTGAAAAAGCTATTTTGATAGAAACCGCTTAACATAGTTGATGATGTTACTATGACAATAAGTATTTATAGTTGAATAATTTTTTTACGAAAAAAATTGAACCAATTTTCTGTCTAACGCTTTCTCACATACCAAACTTAATGTAAGCAAAACCAGTAGTTCAAACAATCTCCATCAAAATTTAAGTGCTTACACGGCCCATTGGCGTCCACTCCTCCGCATCTCCGAATTCTTGCATATAAAACAAACTATAATTCACTTTATCAGTAATCTAGAAGCCGTCAAATAGTCTTGACAACTCATTCTAACGACCCATGGTGTGAACAGTAAAGGATAAATTATTTGTCGGTGACTAAAAATTTCAACGCATCAAGTCCCCGTGACTTCTAAGAAATTATATATAGATTGGTATCAGTTTTTTCGCTTTGTGTTTCCGTACCGCTAACGAAGGCGGTGGTGCTTCTACCTGTTTATTTTTTGTGACATCCACAGAAACGTTGGGTGCCCCTGTCCATGTGAGGGACAGTTTTATCGATGACCACCTTATGTCGTTACGTTTTGTTACAGTTTTTAATTTCTCAACTGTCAATAGTATAGCTTAGATAATGGGACAAGATTACGGGGGCAAGTTTTTACTAGTGGGCCAGCAATATCTATGAAGCATGTAAAAAAATTCAATGCTGTTATGTTTATGGAAGAGAAAATGTAAATAAACAAAGCTGCAATAGAAAGCTTTATTCAAACTAATCTTAAAGTAAATAGAAACGAAGCAAAAAGTAAATGACCATAAATAAACACTAATTAGACATTTATGCTAATCACCAACAGATTTAATCTAATTAAGATATCGTGTTCTCTATAACTACCGCATTTCATGATAAATTCTAATTAACATACAAAGTTAATCCTCTAAATCAAAATATTACATTATCAGGTGGTCACGGTCGAATTCTCGCAAAAAAGTTGATATAAATGATATCTATATCCCAACCGTTACAACACATATGTCGCAATTTAACACTCTTTGTAGTCCATATCAAAATTAAGATAATTTGTGATGTCCGTTCTCTATATTCTGAACCTTTCCATCTGTCGTTTTTTTTTTTTACAAATGTGGGCAGCGGCCATAGTTGGGTCGGTCTCATAAAAGAAAACAGGTAATGAGGCTCAAAAATTGGTAATGACTAAATAAAGTCGGCTGTGTCTGTCTATGCTAGCCTGTTGTAATTTTGAATTATGAGTTCATATCCTTTGCTTGTTTTATGATACGGAACGTAGATAAATGTTTATTTTTCATAGGTTTCGGAAATTACTGGTCATTGATTAACTGGGATATTTTGTGTTGTGTAATGATATTATATAACAGTGTTCATATTTTTTAGGATACCTAATGATGCAATACCTTCCAACAGAAGCCAGGCCACTGTATTAACGACTAGCTCTTGTCAGCGGCTTCGCCCGCGTACATAAAACATAGCCTATGTCACTCAGTGGTAAAGCAGCTTTCTATTGTTGCTAAAATTTTTCCAAGCGGACCAGTAGTTCTAGAAAAAAAAAAAAACAAAAAACAAAATTTACCTCTTTATTATATTATTAGTGTAGATAGCAGTGGTGGCCAAGTGGCATGACTGCTATCAAAACGGTGAAGGAAAACATCGTGAGGAAACCAGCATGTGGCATCTACCAATCCGCACTGGGCCCGCGTGCCCCATTTCCTCTCCTAGAGAGGAGGCCTGTGTTTCAGTAGTAAAAACATTAAAAGGCTGATGATGATGATTGTTTTAACAAAGTCATTGACAATATCTACATAGTTTTATTCAATTCAAGATCTGAATTCAAAAGCAAAAACAAAAAAAAAATAGCAACGTAACATTCTCACAAATCCTACTGTTCTGTAATTCTGTTTCAGAATGAAATGTTGCTATAGAAAACAGTTGAGAATATTTCATCGTTTTACATTGTTAATGTGGCCCAACACGGTCGCAGCTGACACATGTCATAACACCCTCGTATTCAGGCATGTTTGTTTCCTCAACGTGGTTAGAATTAGTGTGTACCCTTGAATTTGTTAGAGCTATTTGGTAGAACGATGAGAAGGTAAAATTGAAATCAAGGAAATTGAAAGTGTTGGAAGCTGTTCCTGATTTTAATTATAGTTTAGAATTGTTGGTTCTAGTTAAAATTGTTGGTTAACTTTGACATGATTAATTTGACAATACTTAAATTTCCGTACCTTTAAATCATTTATCAGTAATCTGGTTTAGTTTTAGCCTGAACCCCACTAATGGACAAAGAGTTCACTTTATTTAAGTAAGTAACAACTAACTATATCTCTAAAGGTCAAAGACCCAAACTATTTCACTGGTATTATAATTAATGTTATTGAAAGTTAAATAATTATGTTATTTACACCAAAATCAGCTTTACTATTCGTAAAATTCGCCCTCGTTATAACCAGAGTATATGTCATGTGTGTCATTGCTAGTCCCTCATTGAATTTCATTTGTCTAATTGAGCAACCAATATTTGCTGTTTCGTCGTTAGTTCTATCCTCATTCTGTCAATACGTCACTATAAAGGACACAAAGCTTTATACATGATTCAATTTTGGACTTTATCTCTTCTGTTCTAGAGTGTGTTTTGGCGTTGAAATTTTTGGGAATAAAATTGATGTAGGTAAAACACAACTTGTACTGTCGCTGATCAATACGGGCTTAATATTGTTTCTAAATTCCGTTGTCACGCTGTTGCTGCTAATTACTGTGTGTTCTACTAATTGTTGGGAGCTAAGTTGGGTTTTGCGATTTATTCGAGCGACGAATTGGTTCTTTGGTAATTACCGTAATTGGTTTTTGTGGATTAGAATTGGGTCTACCGAAATTACTCAGTTTTTTTTTAGGTTTTGTTTTCTTTTTTGCGGCAAAAAATAATGCTAAGTGTAGTAGGCTAGTGAATTTCAAAGTACCCGCAGGTAATGATCAAATTTATGACGTGTAGATAGCAATAAAGTTAAAGTTACATAAAGATAAGTGAGTTATGAGATTTCTAAAGTAATATTTCATAACCAAATGAAAATAATAAATAAAGCACGTACAAATAATATATTACAAAGGAACAATATAAATATTCTGAATTTAGAAAGACTTTTTCATTATTGTTTTTATTTTTGTATACTAAAATCCTAACTGAAAACAAATCTCTCCCAAGGGAATAGTAGGACAGGCAAAATTAAAATGCCGACGGCTTTATTTCACCAATTTAGAACAACAATATTACAGAACATAAATATGGATCCATTTTAAGCATCTATCTCAGTAATTTATGAATGGCAAAAGTTTGTAACTATGGTATATGTGAGTTTGTGTGAATATGTTTGTACTCTTTCACGCTCATATGAGGAAACAAATTTCAGTGAAATTCAGCATACTGAATATGTCATAAAATAGGTCATGTGGTACTTTTGATATAAGACCAGGTATGTTTCGTGCACGGATGATGATGGGATGGGGAAAGCCACTAGAAAATTAGTCAATAACATGTATATTTCATCCAGTAAATGAGGCAATTGCTGTATACGAAATTTAATAGAAATTGTTAATCATTCAATTAATCTAAAATACTCGAATCAATCCCAAAAGTATTCGAATAAATCAAATTCGGAATCCAATTTAATTGTTCCAACAAATTCTTTAATGGAATTTGCTTCAGCAAATAAATTTAATCCCTTTTCATGTATCTGGAGTTGTAAAAATTTTATTGTTCTGTTTTATGTTTGACATGGTGTCTGAAAGTTTAGTGGCCATTTTATGTGATCGTGTTCTGAGCATTGAACATGTCTTTGTGGAGCTATTCCGATCGAAACTAAGATAGCATTAAAAGTGGCTCGACGTGACACTTGCCCCGAGCACATTTGTTTCAAAGAAAGCTTTATTTTACTAAAACACTAACTTTACTAAGCAATACATTAACTACGCATAAAATGTATAATCGTAAAGAGCTATATAATATAAATCAAGACTTTGCAATGAAAATTCTTCACTCAGATCATCTCCATGATTAAAGAAACACGGTATTCCTACCTTCACAAATATTGCAAATTCTGCCCAAATATCTATCCGAGAACAATCCTCAGTAAAATTCTTCCTTCATTTTATTCAAACAATCACCCTTCTTCAATTTAATAAACATTCCTTTCTGAGACCTTGGCTCGAACCAACACACTGTTTAATTGATATTGCTTGTCCAGAAATGTTTTATGGCATTTCAGTTATTGAGTAGCTTGAATCAGTAATAAATGTCTGCTGGCAAAGTTTTATTGACCATCTTTGAAGCCCGACTGGTTTAGTACTAATGTTCGCATCAATAATGCTACTAGTTTTATCATTATCTTCTTTTGATTTTTATTGAGATTGGAATGGTAATTTACTTCATTCTTGCATATTTGTAATTTTGAAGTCGTTGATTACATATTAAGGTTTTCTAATCTATTTTAAACGTGTTTTGTATGTAAATTAGTATGCCTTTTATTACCTACCTTACAATTTTAAAACAAAAACCATGTTCAAGTCAAAAAAATCTTTACCATCAGACAAGCAGATTATTCATTGGTTACTTATCTTTTTTATACGAGTGTCAAATGGTTTGAAGACAAGCTTGACATGTCTAAAGACCTTCCACAGCAGCGTTCACTGTCATCAACGACTATCCCATCGATATTTATCACCGCATTACAAGATGTCCCCAAACTCCAGCATCCCACCTTCAATAAATCCCTCATAGACGAGTAGTATCACAATAAATATCCAATCTAACACCGTCTTCCTGCCCACGCGCATAATTCACGGAGAATTATTTGAATATATTAAATAAACATATCAAGTTAGACGTTTTACAACGAATGTCCAAGCATCGCGAATTTATATATAGAAAATTCTCTAGTATGATGTTAATTGGAGTTGTTTGTGGGGGTAACAAAATTATAAATAACTATGGCAACAACATTTACGTTTAAATCAGACTGATACTAGCTTAATCTGGCGATGTTTGGATATCACAGCTAACAGTTGCCTGCAGCCAACAAAAAACTAAAAAAATATAGCATGGTAATTAATATTGTAAACACTAGACATTGAAGAATTTAACAGTTGGCATATATATCCCAAAGGAAACACTTAAAAAAAACATTTATGTAACAAAACAATACTCTCACTAAATGTATTATGCCATGTTCAACCACTAATAGAAATAAACAATAAAACAAATCGAAGCGAAGCCTTTAATGTTCTCGATAAACACTCAGGTACTAAGATCGTAAATTTTGCAATATCTGAAGCAAATATGCACTTAGTATTTGATTAGGCCTCGTAAAACAATCGAAGTTAACCGAGTGGGTGTAAAATCTATCTTATTCTCTTACGCCTAAACGAACCAGTACTCGATAAAAAGAAAGATTTTATGATATGGGGAACCTTCAGAAACATTGTTCATCTTGGGTGGCCATATAACTGGCTCGACGTAATCTTTTGGTCTAATAAACATTTGATGTGTGTTTTGCCAGCCGGTTCTCTTAATGTTTATTTTTTAATCGTTCAAAGAATAAGATCTTCGTGTTTGAAATTACTTTGGTATCTTTTTAATGAATATTGAGGTGCCTACTTGAAAATTTAGTTATTTAGGGTAACGACTTTTTTAGCGCCGGAATCTAATTTTTAAATTAATTTTATGGCCCGAAGCGTCACCGAAGTCCATCTATCTTTATCTTTGTGAAAGGATAACATTGCTTTTTAAGATATTAAAACGAGCATACAATTCTGTGGCAGTAAATTATGTACGGTCTATGGTCCGGAATAAGCGTTTCACCTTGTTGTTTACCGCGTACTTGTAGCTAAGTACGCGCAACGAAAAACTGCAACAATTTGCCTGCTGATATCTTTCTTTCTTTATAATACTCATAATAAACTAGTCTGCTTTACCATCAAAGATTGCGTCATTGCTTACCATCAGGTTAGATCACAATCAAGCGCTAAGAAAATATGGAATGTTTGTGGTTAGCACAAAATAAGTTGCAATCCGTCTTAGTGTCATTCATCGGCTACTGACAGATACTTTTCGTTTAACATGTCGTTCTTATAGAAATCCTATATCTCATTATACAAAAAGTGTCTGCAAACGATTTCACCTTGTTACGTATTATACTTAGTAGTTGTTTGAATTAAGTCTCTCACAAGTCTCCAACTGTCTCCAGTCATCTTGTCGACACAATATTTCATCTCGAAGACATCTGTCAAGACGAACAAGATCAACTTTGTCGCCAGCATTGGTATTAATTTCCCTTTGCCGTTCTTTATTGCTTGTGATTGGATTATTTCCGTAGCAACTTTTCACTTCCCGAGAGCTCTAAAATAAGATTCGTTGCTTGAACGCTTTTATTTTAATCTGGTTGGCTTGTTTTAATATCTTTAAGCTTTTTTTATTTTTCGCTGAACATTTTCATCTCGAGTTTTATTAAAGATTTGTTTTATAACTGCTATATATCTTAAGCTTAGTATTGATGTATAAGTTGTAGATAAAAAATCGACATTAGCCATTTGTCCCTTCAACACTTTATTTGTAGGCCCATAAATCATTCTTTACTGATGGAGCGTGTTCACTACAATACGATTCGATGTAGCCATTGATTTTGATAAAAGCTAATGGTTGTAGACATTCATTCAATTTCCTTAAGTCATCAATATCACACATACGGCTGATAGATCTAACAATACTTCATGTTATACAATATGAAACGAAAAAAGAAGAATGGTTTTGTTTCACATTAAGAATAAACAATAGGAAAACAAAACTTTCCCATCAGAAAAAAATAGATAACGAAACAATTAAGTCCGAGGAAAAACTTGAGCAACCTCTTCAACTAAATACGACGAAAATCACTTAAGGCCCTTAAGTCCAAGCATTACAATCCCTTCAAAGTTTTTATACTTGTGCAAAAACTGGCGAGACGAACGCCGGTTGAGTGTCATACATTTTGATGCCACTGTTTTTGTCTTCCCTTGTTATTGCCGAAACAAAAACCGCTGTTGTTCGCCTGTCTACTGTTTTTGCACACTTGACAAGTCACCCTTCCCCCGAACTTTAATTTGTCCTGAATAATTACATAATTACACGTCTCGCTGTGATTGTTTTATGTCGGCAATGTTTTGCCAAGCGCGATTCACGAGAAAGTTACGACTCTGAGTCGAGAGTTGATCCAATTTGAATTAAAAGTACCTAATTAGACGATGCTTAAGTTAAGTAACTCAAAGCGTTTGTCCCCCTCTGAAGGAAATTACAACATAAATCTGCCTGGCAAAATTGTGTTACACCTAACTCAGTTTCAAAAAGGAAAAAGTTGGGCGATTCTATAATTGGCTCTTATCCAAATTAACCAAGGGAGGGTTCTTCTGAAATAATAACTTTTCATAATCTTAACGGTACATGTCAGGGGACGAAACAACGAAATGAACTGTCAACTTGGACGTCCAAATCCAATTATTGTTCGGCTTACAAACGCGGGGATTCAAATTAACCTACGTTGTCTTCCCTTTTTGCAGGCCATCGTCGGATTTTGCGGGGTTTGGTAGGCTTTTAGTCTATGATACTTGTGATTAAGATTCATTTTTACTTGTTCTTTTCGCTATAGCGTATCAAAGCTTGTGATTGCTTTATGGATAGATTAAACGGTTTCCTCATTTTCGTTGACATTGTTTAAGCTAGGTTTGTATTAAAATTTGATCGTGGTGTAGCAATTAATAGTGCCTCAGTGTATTTGCTTAGTTCTAAACTGTTGGATGTCGATTACGACCAGGATAGGACAAATATTGTACTAGATTGAATAGTAGTTTATGAGATAACTTGCGTCTTCATTTAGCGTATACCTAAAGTTAGTTTGTAGCGGGAAGGTAAGGTAAATAATTGCTGGCTCGGTTCCAGGTATTTGTACATCAGAATGTTTCCTTGTACAAAAAAAAAAATGTTTTCGTTCATGTTGTAGATATTGCGTTGGGTAACTTAATTATGTTGAATAAATTCCTGGTAGAAATTGTCGTAATATTGCGATCAAAGGACGTTCAGCAATCAGTTCATTCTTCTTTTTTGTAAATAAATACTGTTTTATTTATATAGTGTGATAGCACGTGTATTAGGTCATTCAGAAATTAAATCATTTCTCTTTTTTCTATAACATGAACCTGTAGCTTAGTACTCTCATTAGCTAATTCCATCCTATCCTAAATTGGATCTTTAATCTCAAAAATTAGACCCAAGATATAATCAAATTTAAGTTTTGAAATCAAAACGTTAGTAACCAAAGCGTCAATCTTACTAATTGGTCCGACTCCGTTATCAGCTCTGCTCGTAATAGAAATGTTATCACTTTGCAAAGTTGAAGTTGTTACAACTTTGCCTTCAATTGAATCTTGCACGTGATTTTAATCTTTTATCTTTCCTTTCTTCTTTCTTTTATTAACTATGCTATATTTAAGGCTAGGGGTATTTGCTATTTAAGTAATTATTGAATGACTCTAAAATTTCTTTCTTAATCCATCAATCGATACGCCTCGTGTTGTGTACAGTTGAGTACCATTATTTTATATGAAACAACTGTCTATCTGATATCCACAACTCAGAAACTGTGTCCAGTTGACCCCTTAGCAAGACTGATGTCAGATTTATTAAACTTCTGACGACCCCTAACAATTGTGAAATATCCTCAAATGACATTCGGGACCAACAGCTTAACGTTTTTACAAAGGCACGGAAGGGACTCGGCATGCGTTTCTCAACTATAACTATTGAGGAGGAGGGGAATCATAAATACTCGGTGTTTAAAAATTGAAGTACGGCTTGTTCGGGATGTAAGATTTTACGAAACAATTACCGCGGACCTAAATCGCAAAGGGAGTCATCGGATGGTTTCCTACATAAAATAAAAGAGGCTACTTAGTTCAAAGCATAGAATAAGTTTTTTAAAGTTCCCACTGCTGGACCTCAATCTTCCTCTTCTAGCGAAGGAATAGACTATAATACAAATTACGGATCTAGTGCGGGTTGGTGGGTGTCATTATATATTATGTCTACAAATTTTTGGTTCTAGGTCATGCCGATGTTTTCCTTCACCGTTTCGAGAGAAATGGTGATGAAATAAATTACACAAAGTAATGCGCCTAAGTTTGAACCCACGATCTAAAAATCGTAAGCCAGGACCGTTACTACTCAGGATTTTACATAAAAAGGTTTATTTGTGTTGTACATTAGAAGAATTCATAAGTGCAGTTTTAATACCCTATGCTAATACATGTTGAGGTTTGCCTACATCTTGCGAGGAATGGACGTAAAGATATTTTAGCAGTCGTAAAAGTAAGTTATTTACACGTTAAGTTATTGCTCACTTCGTTTTTGTTTCCAGTATGTGTTTAAGAGCCTTTGGTATGTAATTACCTTGCGTGCCCCTTTTACCGTGTTATAGCAAGACTTGTGAATTTATGTGGTCTTATGGCGTTAAAGATTATGGGGCGAAATAAATTAAAGGTTTTAAGTGTTAACTGTTCTGTAAAAATTTACTTTTTCTTTTATTTATTTTTTATTTGTCTAGTCTTGTTTAAGATTTTTAATGGTAATGGTGGCTTCATGGTAATGGCCTTGATTTACAAGTTTTGCGCTATCGGTCCAAACCCATGCGGGCGTATTTCTTATAGTCGGTTAAGTATCAGTTTTAGTACATATCGGTTTGATATAATCCTGGAATTAATACTTAGGAAAACCCACCAGTGATACCTACCAACTGGCTTAAGGCCCACGTGATGGATTACGGCTCATTCTTTCTCCAAGAGAAGAGAACGAAACTTCAGCAGCGGAAACACTAGGCTGATTATGCTACGTTACGCTAAATTTATTGTGGTGGATTTTGCGTATAGGTTAATTATTTTAAAGGCACGTAAAATCTTTTTGTGTGACACTTCTTCCAACATACTTTTATAAAATCCACTAAAAATTCTTCCCGTTTTAATATCCAAAAAATTAAGAAACTGTTTCAAAATTTCTTTTATTCAGTAATTTTATAACACATTTTTTCTTGGCAATGCCATCGAGTAACTCGACCTAGATATCTTTGGGAACACAGCCAATCTTAATCTTAGAGTCATTTACGATAGTTCGCTGCCTACGAAGAGGGAAGCTAAAATGGCTAATCAATCAATCTAATCCGGTACTAAAGAAATCAAACTGCGGATGGGAGCAGTGACAAATTACACAGTAATTGCTTTGTGCGGAAAGACAAAGGCTTTTTTTCTCCAAATTGTATTCGTTCGAATAACTGCGATTCCGATTGATGAGTTGTTACAGACTTATGATGAACGGGCGTTATACGGGTGTGATTAGATCAGACAGAATTTTACTGTGATAGGCCTTTTAGGTAGCATTTGATGTAGAATACAATGCCTTTTTATCGTACTTATAGCACTGAATAAGAGCCTGTTGTTCGTATTTTAATTCATTAAGCTCCGCGCGAACGCCGGCGTTCACATCTATTGTTCTTTAATTGTGTCTGTAATTACAAGATCGAAAGGTTAAATAGGAGAACACAATAGCAGAATTGTGATAGATTTACCTACGAATTGATACTTACGTGATTATTTTATCAAAACGTTCGAGGGAGATTTAAAAGTATGTACAACAGACTCTGTAACCAGGCTAAAGTTCAATGAACTTTCCCGACTACCCTACAAACCTTTTCCTCAACTTTTTTCTACAGCCATAACTCACTCGAACTAATAACTTAAAAATTCAAAATTTTCCTAAGATTTATCGCCTAGCCATAATTCTTTTGCTAATGCAGATTTCAAAATGGAATTGGGAGTGCACTATTCCACCATTAATTCTGGCTCAGAGTGCCAGGTGTGACTTCTAACTCCTTGGAGGTCTGCACAATCCTTGTCGACCCTCTCTCGTCGAGGAAAAACGGAGATTTACGATCTGCGATACTTCGTTTAGGGATGGGAAGTTGGTTGGAATTGTTGAGTTATCGATAGTTAGTTTAGAATATTATTGTGAGTATATACTTAGATTTTCTAACTTATTTACAACTTGCTTCTTCAGAACCTATGCTACTTGGGAATAGTTAAATTTTCTATTTTTAATTAACAATAATATAAACCAATACCAAAAAATCGATAACAATTCCTCTTTGCCTGGTATGTGTTTTTGTATAACTTTAAAATAAACAAAAAATCTTTAGATGCACTAAAAAATCTTTGCAGCAACTAGTAATTACATATTTATGAAAACATTGCTGTTAACGGGTTTTCCCATGTGATGTTAGAAAATTGTTCGATGGGAACATACTCGTACAACTGTAATAAAAAATATTCTACACGTGTGCTAAATTTCATTTAAATCCATTCTGCCGTTAAAGCATGGAGAAGTGAAAAACTTTCGTCTTTATTGATAGATAGATTATTATTATATTGATGTGATAATTTTAGCATATTTCCGACTATCGATAACTTGCAAAAAAAAAATACCACGTCCCTACAAACATTTCGGTGAAAAACTTGCGTTTAACGCCTTCGGATTTTGAACTGGCTATGAGGAATGTTGATAGCAAGCCTTCTCGAGCTCAAAAGTAACTTCAAAAACTTCAGATTGCTACGACAACTCCAATTTAACTATAAGAAGTTGTTTTTTTTTGTGGCAATTTCAACGTATCGTCTTCTTTTTTATTGGCAAGTGAAAACGTAAAGTTTGGTAATAGTTCGGTTTTGGTTTGTGACTTCGTGAGTTATAGAGACGTTTGTACAAATTGGTGGTTTAAAAAGTGTACTCGATTGAGACGAGTAAAAGGGAGAGACGAGAGTGAAACAGAGTATTAATGCTTCAATTTATTTGAAATTTAATTCTGAATTTGCTTGAAAAATTAATTCTAAATTTAATTTAAAGTACAATTTATTTAGTTATTTATTTGAATCAAGCACGTTAGTCGCTTGTCTTGCTAAATAGGGAGATATCTATCAATACTTCAAAATCTCTTGCTTCTTTCCCAACACGATTGGTGTGGAAAATGGTAGTGTGTGCAACAAAGGTTAAAGTTTTTTATCCAATGCAATGTTTGATGTAGAGGCAATGCGAAAAAAGAGACGGTAACGCCTAAAAACTCTGTTGTTATTCGTTAAACTTCATGTACAGTAGTGGTACTTACGTTGGCGGAGTTAATAGAACAAGGCATTCTCTACCAGACAACTTTTGGGTTACAAAAGACATCACTGTGGTAGACATAGTGTAGTACAATTCAAATATCAATTTGAAATAGATATTTTATCTAAATTTATTACCCTTTGAGACTATAACAAACACAGAATATGTACTTAAACTACTCTAGCTAATAACTGTCATATAAATAAAGCTGGTCGGACTAAAATGGAACATGTTATTTGATTTAACACTATCCTTATCATAACGTTGGCCCATCCATCTATTTTTTATCACCCTCAAAGGGAAAAGGTTTGTTTCGCTCAGTAACAAGTTTTTACTGAACTTATCCCAAAACGCGTTTCGACTTCAATATTTTCAACAAGCTTCAACTATCATTTTTTGCGTTACCCTTCCAACCTCATTTCAACCTTCCAGCTACATTTTTTTCATGGTCACGGTAACTGAGCCAATATTTCCATCATAGCAAGCTTCATATAGGCTACATCTCATCAAAACATACGACCTTCATCGCCATTCAAGGAACTGAGTAATATAAAGGGAATCCGCAGCGAGAAGAGGCTCGTGATCCACTGGGAAGATGTACTATCTTTAGAAATAATATTTCTATAAAGGTGATCCAGTAGATTCTGACCTACGAGTATATTGTCATCAGATTACATTTTCGTATTCTTGATTAGAATGAGATATAGTTTTGACAGGGTTTATGAGGATGAGTAAATGTCTTCTTCCATCTGAAATCATATTTTGGCGTACCATTCTAGGGTATATCACACTAATATTAAGATAACATAATCAAGGTTACAAACATAGCCAAGATATACTTATGTGGCAGTAGATGATGAGCAGATGAGACAGATACTCGATGATACAGATACAGCTTTGGAAGACTACTCACAAGGTAGGCACACAACCTGGTGAGGGTCACAGGAACCCAATGAATGCGAGACACTTGTGGGTAGTATATGTCCAGCGGTCTTTTGGCATAAATGATGATGTTGAATATTTTTTTCAAAAATCAGATTTACGAAAATCTTATTTACAAACATCGTTTACTTAATCAATTCAGTTTATTAAAGTCTACGTTATCACATCATA
Source organism: Mythimna loreyi (assembly GCA_029852875.1). Taxonomy (NCBI): domain Eukaryota; kingdom Metazoa; phylum Arthropoda; class Insecta; order Lepidoptera; family Noctuidae; genus Mythimna; species Mythimna loreyi. The sequence goes on along the minus strand of CM056796.1, from coordinate 17,282,765 downwards.
GCGCCTCATTTCATCTGACGTATTTTAGGCCTTACCGACCGTTAAGGTTCCCCAAAATGATGAGCAGGCATTATAGGTGACTGTAAATAATTGCCTGTCAGTCAAACTAGCGGAAAGCGAATATGAGGCAAGCAAGCATTCATCACGACGAAATTAATTAATTTAATTAATCTCACACATCAAGCGGGATACAGTTCGCGAGTGAACTAAAGTCACTTCAGATTTTGATATTTAAGTTTCAGCGCTTTTACTACAGTGGCTTTACCATGATGTGTTAAAATTTTGGACGTTCGAGCGAGAAGGAGAGATGGAGCATTGTGTATAGATCGATTCTTTAATGATTTAGTTTAGGTTATCAAATAAATAGCGTTAAAAGCTTGTGGTAAAGTCTCAGATGTAGATCTAAGGTAAACTTTATTAAGGAAAATTCTTCAGAATTTTAGTAAAATAGGATTCTCAATGTTAGCAAAGCAGGCATAGCGCTAGTTCTAGATAATTACGAGTAAGTTTTTGTAAATCTTTAAAAAAAACATTCTAGCTGCTGTCCGTAGCTTTGTCCGCTGATAAATGGCTGAAAATATAAATTTATCTCTAAGGAATATACTTTCAAAAAGTGCTATTTCAAGACATGTCTATCCATGTGCCAAAATTAATCCAAATCTATTACGATGTTCGAGAACTCACTCAAAAACTTTTACCTTCATAACATTAGTTTCATAGTGTGACTAAGTTCTTTGTATTTCTCGTAAGTTTTTTTTGAGAAAATTAATTTCGATGAAAATAAATCTAGATGTGTTTTGTCAACCGTTTCAATTCTCTAGACAATTCAATTCCAGACATCCTATTTTTTCTACCGTCGACAAGACACCGATGATATCAACTTAAGATTTGAACATACATAGGGACTGACGCGGACGGTACTAAAAGCCCAGTTTACCGGCTAATTTGACATGAGACACATTGTTGGACAGAACAGTGGGTCACAAATCATGCATATTTCCGTTCAACGCACGCGCGCATACAGTCTGAACAAACAATACGGTGTTTATGGCTTGAAATCGCACAATGTGTGCCGTTACTTAGTAATCTATGTTACAACCGTGTAGGCTTGGACTGTTAGTTATTGTCTCTATGGAAATGTCTAGCTCTGAGCTAGGTCAGGAGTTTACACTGCCTTGCATATTATCACTGATATTTCAAGTTTGTATGTCATTGGAGGAGAGGTGGCCGAGTCGCAACGGTCCCAACTTATGAGTTGTAGGTTTCGGGTTCAAACCCAGCCAGGCGCATTACTTTGTGTAATTTATTTCATCGCCACTGCTCTCAAAACGGTGAAGAAAACATCGTGAGAAAACAATGTTCAAGAACTGAACATTATAAGACATGTGACATTCAAAAATCTACACTGGGTAAGGGGCTACTATGGAGGCCAACACCAAGACACTAGTTTCTCTTTAGTAAATAAACAAACGTTTATAGACTGATTATAGAAAATTTAAGTTTTTTGCTATAGTAACATTCACCAACGTGTGTGTGTTCAAAATTACGGCCCAATCCCTCTTTTAGAGAAGAGGCCTGAGTTGGGCAATAATGTTCCCACATTACAAGGCTGATGCTATCATTTATGCTAGCAACAAACATAAATAGTTAATGTATGGCATCTATAACGTATTTGTTTCAAAAGTATAGACGTACTCTTAATAGTATAGCTTCCACTATAGAACAGCCCCAACAGTACTCTCAATATCGTTTTCCATACTCCACCAGTAAATTTGATTTTGAAGTCCAAGAAAAAGCCAAAAGCGCCCCCTGCCGAAATTTACGAGCTATTCGAGCGACTTGTTTTTGCCGCATAACCGACCGGCGATTTAAACTGGGAAATCTGTAGGCATGTTTTTGGGTAAAAACTTTACTTCGACGTAAGTGTGGCCTAAGTTATGAACTGAGATCCGTTTCGAGATGAAAAGCTTGCTAGTTATTTGTTATATTTTAATTTACCTAGCCTGTGCTGTCCCACTGCTGGGCAAAGTCCTCCTTCCATTCCTTCCAGTTATAACTTGCTCTAGAATAACAATAAAAATTTGAATTCATTTTTAATTGTTTGGTAATTTCTGTATGCAAATCTTTGTCGACGGCTCGCACTGTTCCCGTGCGCCTCAAAGAGTTGTCAGCAAATGTGGAGGTCCAACTGCTGGGCTGGAGCCTACTGGGGCCCCGGTCTGGTTTCTGAAAAGGAGGTCCGACCCGTATGAGGGCTAAGAAGGAATGAGGTGGATCGTTTAGTCAGTAAGAGTCTGACACTGTTTCGCGCTCCACCCAAGGGCGGGATTAGTCATTAGATGATTTTTCCCACACCATAATAAAAAAGGTCTAAAGTTTGTATTGTAAAATCTATTTAAACATAGTCAAAGTTGCTACCAGAAGCTAGTATTAGTATATTAGTCTGCAGTCAGGTATGTGTAATGTAAAAATTGATTTAATAAAGAGTATATATTTCTATATTTTTAAATAGCTACAATTTCACAACTTGGACCACCCACGCGATCTCTTTTTCAATTTTGTTTCCAAAACTTTTCGCGTTGGTGTGAATTATTATCGCAGTAATGAAGGGACAATCATCTGTTTTTATACCCAAATGTGTATTCAGTAAACGTATTATCTTTTGGAAACGATTATTTAAAATGTCTTTGTTTGGATTTTGTGTGGAGGCTTTTTATTAAGAGTTATTTTGAAAGAATTATTTACAGTGTGGTCTTTTGAGGAAAAGGCCGAATGGAGGATTAAATCGGTATGATTTTTGAAGAGCTTTGTCATAAATTTGATGTCAGAAATGAAATTTAAAGTGCAGTTTATTCAGTAATGATTAATAGGAGTTGAGTTATTTAGATCAAACTTACAAACCTGTTTTTTGTATACCCAGGTGGACATTACAAATGTTCTTATGGAACAAATACCGCCACCATTTTTTGCCTCGCACGAGACACAACATGAATGTACAAAATAAGTCATCTCAAAACTAACGAAATACAATCAAGCCGTGAAAATCAGAACACAAATAGTGACTACCATTGTCCTTAATCTCACTTTTTTTTCTGTACGAAATCACGAACTCGATCAAAACCGTACGTGCGTAGAAAATCTGTGACCGAGTTAACAGGCGATGTGCTTGACGACGTAATCGAGAACGGACTTTGAACTTCAAAATGCTAGTTTTTATCAAACCCATGTTGATATTTCTCACGAACAAAAAATTTGTTTTCATTTACATTTTTTCAGATAGATTTAGCGCGTGCTTTCGAGTTCCTACTGAATTTTAGATCACGATCTGATTTTTTTGGTAGCGCTTAATGGCCCAGTGGTTCAACTCGACGAAAACTGGACAAAAAATATAGTGCTACATTTGCCTAGATCTTAAATCATCAGCAGTGTTTGAGTTTGCGGATCCTGATTTTTTGTTGAATTTAACAGCTCGGTGGATATAACAGAAACTTGGCATGATAAAAACATGATTAAAATGGCGGGCGTGACTAGTTCAATACTATATTATGAAATGTTTGACTCTCTACCTACTTAAGCGAAAATTAATTTGAGAAAATAAACTTAGCATTTTAACTTCCTTATGCTCGAATTTGTCTCCATGATGAGATCATAATTTAAATGTGTCATTAAGGTCCTAAGGAAAATTTCGGTAATTTCGTCCAAAACGCGTCGTGAGTGATCTTTTATACATCTTACGCATGCCGTGCCCTAACGAGCATTAATTAAAATTTACAAATTAATATTTACACATCACCTGTGTATATAATTAACCCAATTTCGTGATATAAATTACTGCAGAGAAATTATTTTGCCGAAAAACTCTTGTTCTGCATTATTTCCTGCAAAATGAAATATGAATATTGGTTGTTAATACTCACCAAACGTGTAATTTTTGTGCATTCAATGAGAATATCACAACGTGGTCTCATAATAAGCTGTTATTTTCAATCCGTATTACGTATGATTATTAATAAATAATGTGCAAAATAAATATTTATTGAAACTTAAAGAGGCATTGATACTTTTTCAAAAAACCATGCGTTCTATTTTACTGTATCTTGATCAGAACCAACATCAATTTACTTTCTTAGAGTCCATTTACAGTAAGAGACAGATATACAGTTTTTTTAAATATATATATACCCATGTTTTATAAATATTCATCTTGAACACATTATGAGATGCACAATAAAGTTTTTCTTTTTAATCTACATTTAGTCATTTTGTCCATTAAAATACAAAATTGCCTCCCCATGCAACTATAATTGTCAAACATATTAATGCAAGCTCTCACAAAAGCGTTCGACACGCTTTTTGTTCGTTCGCTAGCATCAAAGGCTTGCGTATTGTCTTTTATTTCATTACAATGTGTCATACTGTCTTGAGTTCTAAAATAAACGAGTTGATTTGTCTTGCACTGTGGGCGGGAATATGCCGATTATTCCGTGTTATTTAGGATGTTTTTAGAAATTACCCACTTATGTCATTATTTAGAGCTATTTAAGAACAGTAACTTTATTGAATATATAGTTATTTTATATGGTAAAAAGTGCTTTAAACGTTTTTTATGTTTAAGGTGGACATGTTTTAGAGAATATCAAAACAATTGAGAAATGTCTTTGTTCATTTATTTATGTACACAAGATTAGTGTCAAAGCAATATTCATTTTCTAAAATGTGTTGCCACAAAAACTGTTTTCTGGGTACTTATCAATAAAAACCAAACGACAATTTTAAGCCAAAATACCTAACGAACTCATTGCCTAAATAAAAACCTCTAAAAATAGACTGAAAAGAAAAAAAGCCCAGTACTAAAATAAATCATTAACTTTTTGTTCGATCAGAAAAAAAATCATGAATCCAGAACCGCTCATCCGATACCAATTACGGGTATTAAAATGTGCAACCAATTTTACTTACAGGACTGCAAAGTCAACGATAAATTAAAGGGCTGTAGCTAAAACAGGGCTCGGGGCGCCAATTTCATTCTCTATAAATATGACCGTTTGAGTCTTGTTTTTGCATCGTTTGTTTCATACCTTGTTAACATATTCGCAGTTTATTTGTACACCGTACAATAAATTATGTTGCTATCTGTACAATGGAAACATTGCTTTACTAGCAAAATTGTTGCTTATAGTTGTGTGATTTGTTGTTTTTTCTACGTAGCTGGAACTTTTACACTCTGTGTATCACAAAAGACATTCCCGTAACAGTTGCCAGTTTCAAAATATTTACACAAAAAAAATATTACTAAAACCTAAACTATTCATAATTATGTTACTTATCTTCTGACGTTTTATAAGTGCCCTTGTAGGCCTATATGAAATAAAAACCTTTTTTCATTACTCATACTCTGAAAGTAGGTATAAAGTTGCCTGCGGACAGGGTTGGAAGAAGTACTTTTACTCCCTAGGGAGTTTTACTTTACAACTGACAGTTGTTTTTTTAATATTTAGACAGCAAATATTTAAAAAAAAACTAGTTCTATTTTGACATTTCTATTGAACCGTGACCCGAAACTTTATACTGAATTAAAATGACATAGAGATAGAAATAATTTAAGAATACTTTTTTTTAATGACTTTATTATAATTTACTTTCAATTATTTCATTAAAACTAATATATATTTGAGAAAAATGTTGACCAGACCCATTTTTACAATGACAAAATGAAAAATATTGACTGAAAAGACAGGGAGCCGAACACTGAAAAAATGAATTGGCGGGTAAATGGTAGACTCTCTATAATCTGTGGCCGATTTGATCTTCCTTTTTTTTTCGAGGTGTATAGTTTTGTTTACATTTTGCTAAATCTCTGATACAAGGAATTTTTATTAACACGATAAGTTCATCGGCTTCAGTTATAAATTTAACACAAGATTATTAAGAGGAGAAAACCGCTTACCGCCTAAATCAAAAGAAATATACCTACCTACCTAAAAACATACCTACGAAGACCTTTGACGACGACTCAGGTTTTTATTATTTTTATTTTCCTCGTATTCGTAATGAAAAGCACAGTGTTTACCTCGGGTTCAAGAGTTATTTAGTCCCTCGAACTATTAGCGACCTCGCTCTCGCTCGGTCGCCAAGAAATTTCTCGGGACTAAATAACTAACTTTCATCCCTCGTATAACAATGTACTATTGATTTTGATTTTGAACTTTTTATTTTTTGTAAATTAATTAACCGATTTTATTCTTTTAAATTATTTTTCATTACTCATGTTCATAGGTCTCTTTAGACCTACTAAGAAGCGGGTTGAAAGTAACACTTTTCATCCCCAGGGAGAATTACTTTCAACTGACAGATGTCAAATTATTAAAAAAAAACTAGTTCTAAATTCATTGAAATTTTATACAGCCAGTATGATTAAAATAACGTAAAGATAGTATAAACTAAAGTATTTTTTTATGGCTATTTTAATTTACTTTCAACAATTTCTTTAAAATTAACATTAATTTTTGAAAAATATTGACCTAACCTATTTTTAAATATTATTCCATTATACAAACTACTTACACCACTATACATGGAATAATATATCCATTGAAAGAGTGTATCGGCTACGTGTCATCTCGAACATGTTCTATGAGTACATTCACATACCCTTTAAATTGAAAAGGATGAGCGGTTCTGATAGCTATAGTCGATAGTTTTGACTACTATTATTATTATTCCGTTTATTCATTCATTTTACATATTAATTACTTTCTAAATATTTCTATAAAATTAAAAAAAAACATTTAACTATTATTATTTAATTATTTTATAATAAAAGTAACTAACATTTATACAGCCATTGTTTTTTTTAATGAAAAATAAACTTCATAAAAATATGAACCTAACTTAAAAGTATTTTTTTTTAATGTCAGCAGCCATTTTGTTCCCGTATCAGGCCCTGGTTTAGGCCATGGTCCGGAGTGAGTGACAATGAGAGTCGGCTTATAGAAACGGGCATTCTCACGCCCCAGCCACCACGACAGAAAACTCTTGGCCACATCAGGGGTGGGCTTGTGGTCGACGAGATAGATAACTAGTCATCCGACTGTCCGGTATCTGTCCGGCTCGAGCCTAAGTTGTCGACGGCGCTTTGTGTTCAGCGCCCTAGAATGCAAACAAGGAAATAGTTATTATATTAGTTTAAACTATAATTAGATTTACCTTTCTCTTACCAGTAGAATTTAGCGGGTAATTTCCTTATATCCTAATTTAAAACTAAACTTTAAAGCAGACAATGTTCTATCCTTACTTACACCCGTTTTTATAAAGAAGTAAAACTAATTACTCCAGTAAAAGTAAGAGTTTGTATTCTATAGATAGGAAAAATTTAAATATTGAATGAAGATTCATGATTCTCTGCATCACCCAAAGGTTGACTGGTAGAAAATGCCTTAGGCATTAAGTCCGCCTTTGTACTTTTATGTGTATAAAGTGTTAAATAAATAAATAATAAATAAGATTCCTAACCTTATGCAATAACTTAATAAAAAACAGCAACAAATAATTAATTTTGGGCTACCGACATACAGACGTTACACCACTGTCTTCAAACTCGCACAGTGCGCCAAGCGAGAATCAAGCTGGACAAAAACACCGCTAGACTATTTTCATTCATGTTTATATCTCAGGACTCCCTGGCGACTCGCTGAGTTTTATCGACAACATAAATACTAGTGCTGGACCAACGAATGTATAGAACTGGCAATATTTTGATGGGATAAGTGAATTTGCATGTTTATTTTAGCTAGTCGAGTGTAGCATATTTTAAATAGAGTTTTTAATAAAAATATGCTGATTTTTTTTCACGCTAAAACCTTTTTATGGCTCAGTTGATAGAAAATAAACAGGTGTGTTTTGGTTTATTTTTGTGGAAACTAACATTTAAAACATTCATTCAAATATGCATGGTGAATTATACACAACATATTTTGAATACAATTAAATTGTGTATACAGCTAAGCCAAGACAGTCTATTTTTCCTGATAGCTAAAAAAATTATTATTAAAAAAACAAAATACCCGACTGCACACTAAAAAAAGAGTAAAACAAGCCCCACAATACAAATTTACTGAATATCTACATCTACACTAATATAATAAAGAGGTAAAGTTTGTTTTTTTGTTTTTTTGTTTGTAGGGGGTAATCTCTGGAACTACTGGTCCGATTGGAAAAATTTTAGCAACAATAGAAAGCTGCTTTACTCCTGAGTGACATAGGCTATATTTTATGTACGCGGGCGAAGCCGCTGACAAAAGCTAGTAATTTATAAATGTTGATGGAAAGCATCGCAGGCGGGGACCAACAGAGGCTTATTTATAGTCATTTCTGTTGTGCACCATTTAGCAGAATTTTCGTTGGTGGCGGTCAAGGTGGTCCCCGCCTGCGATGCTTTCCATCAACATTTATAAATTATATTCAGTAAATTTGTATTGTGGGGCTTGTTTTACTCTTTTTTTAGTGTGCAGTCGGGTATTTTGTTTTTTTAATAATAATTTTTTTATTTATAACTTTTTAGCTGTTTTTAAAGGGAAATTTAGAAAAAATATTATTATGTCTTTATCCCGTAGGACTTTTAGGATAAAATGTATCCTATGACACTCCCGTAATCAAGACAAATCTAACGATACCTCATACATCAAAATCCATCAAGCCGTTTAGGCTACAGGAGGTCACAAAGGAAAAGACATACATACATACTTACATACACTCGAAAAACATTACCCTCCTTCTTTGGCAGTCGGGTAAAAATAGAGGTCTTTAAGTCAAGAATGAATAGGTTACTTCTTAGGTAAGCTTACTTCATTGTCAACGTCGAGAAATAGTGTCTATAATAGATTAAAAAAAATCTAAACCATGAAAAGTTTGGAAACGCGATATTGTTCAAAAGAGTAATCGCAGCGCTGAAAAGCAAAAAGGTACAGAAAAATTACAGGTAGGTTATAGCCTCAAAAGAAACACCAATGTCACTATCCTATCATAACAGGAATAAAGAATGAATGATTAAAGGTAGAGTCGCAAACTACAAATGCTCTCCACGAAAGCTAATCAGGGAAATGCGAGCCAATTCCGAAAATGCACCCCCGTTTGGAATTTCCGAAACGCCACTCGAATCGAACCACGTACGTGCAATTATGACAACTGGCGTAGAAGTTTCAAAGGCATACTTACCATACGTTGCATGGTAATATCTTATTTGCATATTACCTTACTTTACTTTGTATTTCGCAGGGGAATATGTTAATTCGTACCGTCTTAAAACCTTATTACAGTAATTAATGTGTTTATTTTGTTGCTGTAAATTATAGCTTTGCAGGTTGTCAAATAGATAATATGGAATTTCATTGTTTCATGTTTCCTTTCATTGTTTAAAAATTACTTGTTTCAGTTGGTAAATATTTTCCTGACAGCATAAAATAATTTTGACAGACGATATCTTACCTAAAATTTGACAGCAATCCCGATTGCAGTGCCACCTGCCAAATCTGATTGTAAATTTAAATCATGCAGATATTTACTCAAGGATACACATCAATTTATATCCTAGCGATTGACAAGCACATTCATAAAAAAAAAAATTGTCAAAATATTTAAAAGTTAATACAACAATTCGGGGCAGCGTTTTATTGACATTATGTTGTCTAACAAAGCTTTTAAAACTTACGACTACGTGAACGTCAAGATTGCACTAATAGCAATCAATGTAACGGCGTGTGGCCTGCAGATCACCTTAGTGAACTAAAATGACTGCATAGTATTCCAAATCTAGTGGCGTAGTACCTACATACATATCGATGATTTATACAAAGACTAGCTTTCTGCTAGCGGCTTAGCCCGCGTGAAAATAGGTTTTCCCACAAACTTTGGTCACGCGTTTCATCCCTTTAGAGGGTGAATTTTAGAAAATCCTTTCTTATTGTTTGCCTACGTCATAAAAGGAAGCCCTGTGGAAAATTTCACGTTCCTAGCCTGCAGTTTCGGCTGTGCGTAGATATCTCAGTCAGTCAGTTTCTCCTTTTATTCATATAAATAGATAAGTAAGTACTTGACTGCGTTTAAAAAAAGTCAACCAAACAGCATTACGTAACATAAAAACATACTTTATACTTACGATGAGTGAAACAGTAGTCGGATCGTATCTTATTAGCATTGCGATATCGGATAGCTTCCAAAGTCTACGATCACGCGCGGGATTCCTTGTAAATTGGCGACGTTCAGTTCTTTAATTAAGTCACATCACTTTTTAGAGTGGCATTGCACGCACGCCATGGTTTAAGGGGTCTATCCATCTACGTATTTAGATGGGATGTGCCTCGTTAGATGACACTTGCCTTGGAAATAAATGTCTCACTTTAATCTGAATAAGAAAATAGTTTTATTTAGTTTTGGTTTTATGCTAGGTGTGATATTTTTTCCTCTTATATATTTTTTATTTTTTGACAAGATTGTGACGTAGCAGACAATGTTTTCATGAATTTATTCTAGTTTAATTTAATGAAAAATGTGACTTTTATGATTTATTACCCTCAATTTTAAATATGATTATTTTGTTTTTTATTATTTTTTCCCAGGTCAATGATACTTCAAATAAGTAAGTAAGCTAAAACTTTTTCTGTAATTTTTTTCCTCATTAAAAAAAAAAACGAAATAACATGAGCAACAAAACCAAATACATGATGTGTGAAATTATTTATTGTTTTTAGCGCATTTTAGAGCACATATTTAAAAATAAACTTAAGAAATCCAAGTACCATCTACAAAACGAATTCAAGAAACTATATTCCATTTAAAGTCTTAACCTCTAAATCACGGACGTCTATTCGTTATAAATTGGCGTCGCGTCGTCGAGGGCTTAATTAAGCGACTCCAGTTTTTAGACTGTCAGCGGTAAAAGCGGAGTCAAGCGCTGCAGCGGTGGAACGCGTGCTGGCGCGTCGTCAACTCGTGAGGGCTGTCCGACTGTACCGTGACTTCCTTGTTGGACAATTTAGATTGATATTAGCTTGTTTTATTGTTGAAAATACATGTTGTTTAAATAAAATAGGATCTGTTATAATGAATACTAGCGACCTGCGTCAGTTTCGCACGGGTACTGATATTGAATATATTATACACTAAACCTTCCTCTTGAATTACTCTATCTATTAAGAAAACCACATTAAAATTCGTTGCGTACTTTTAAAGATCTAAGCATACATAGAGACAGCGGTAAGCAACTTGTTTTATACTATGTAATGATTGTATAAAAAAGTTGTATGATATCATAAAGATGTGGTTAATCCTTTGACCATCTTCGTCAGATATATCCAACAAAAAATCCTTTTTGACTCAGCCAGGCTATGACAAAATACTTCAATTCGTTATATATGGGGATAGAAGAGTTAAAAATATGAAGGACTCATACAAAAAATCACAACCCTGGCAAACACGATGCAAATACACTTGTTGGACCAATTCGAAACGGGTAATTAGAGGTTTGACAGCTAATTAAACACACAAGTTTTGACATTTAAACAACAGTAAAATAATCAGTATAAACAAAAATAAAGATATTTGAAAAGTAAATTCAAAGAGAAGAAGATATTTGCAATTAAATCCGTTAGTCCTAAACTTAAACCAATAAAACGAAACGGTCAAATACCACAATAAACTCTAAAATTAATTAAAATAGCACTATTGAATTCTCAACCCACGCACAATCGCACGCACGGCAAACTGCTCTACTTAGTTATATTTACTGCTCCACGTCCTAATAAACTTTGTTAATAGAGCCGTATTTACTAACATAAATAGTTTCCTTACAATCTGTCGGATGGCGTTGAAGTAGAAAATATCGGAAGCTCGGCAAAGATATGCACGAACGGGCAGCTTCGTGACGTCAAATGGAAGATTTTAGTCGAGATAGGAAATGTGAAAGAAAATATCTACAGCTTGGGAAAAAAGAACAGAAACGATTTATACGTTTGTATCGAATTGTTGATAGCAATTTGATGTACTACTTAAATGACCTTAAATTCAGCCATTACTTAAATAGCCTTAAAAGGCATTATTGGTTTTTTTAATGATTCAGAATTTTTATTTAATTCGGTAAAAGAAATAAAATTTGGTGCCTTTTTTAAAAACGACGGCAGTATTTTTGTCTACACTAAAAGTAAAATTCTCCACTGTGTTAAGTACTTGTAATGATCGAAATAAAAAACGAATTAAAGGAGTGTAAAAATTCACATTAAAGGCTTGATAATAAATTTATTCCTCGACTTTTTAGTCAAAGAAAAGTGACTGCTTCAGAAAAAGAAGTAACAGATTCGTCAGCCAATGAGCGGCCAGCTTTAGAACAGTTCCACTTTGATGTGTTCAGGAATGTTTCCGAACGCAATAATGGATAATAATGTTGGAAGAAATCCTTCATGAAATATCTTTGTATTTACTCTGGTATTTTATGTTAGAAATAAGACTGAAACATTCATAATAAAGATAAATTGGTTAGTTGAAAACTTTCCGAGAAATCTTCACGTTCTTATTGTTTTAGTCATTAATATTTAGTCATCAGAAAATTCTGTTCTAACTGGACCAAAATGGTCCCATAGAGGCTTTTGATCCCTATGAAGTAATCTTGAGGTGCCTTAAATTTAGCCGCCGCGTGCCGCACAATAGCAGTAGACGTACGACTGTCGTGCTGCTGCCGCGCGTCAATCGTTTATATGAAAAAACAATGCAACGCGGCTGCAGCACTGTTGTCGTGCGGCACGTTGCGGCTAATTTGAAAGCATCTTAAGATCAAAAGGCATATTTCTTTTGGTATTTTCCCAAAATCTGTGAATGCAGTTCAAAATATCTAAAAAACTTATTAATGATCTCTAGGAACCATTACCGACCCACCTCAAAAATCCAAGAAACATATAAAAAACTCACCAAGCCAAAAAAGTATACCTAACGGAAAACGTAAATATAAGAAAACAGTGTAATTTCGAAAAGCACCCGCAATGCTTTTCCAAATCACACTACAGTAAAAAGAAACGGCAAAGAAATTGATATTGACAAAAAGTACGCCGCTCAAATATCATTTACGAACAAATCAAAAACGTCTTTCTATAAAAAGACTCCTCTCACACGAACGAACAATAACTTACCTTTAAACACAACATCTTCGAGTCACGAACAATACTCGCTGTGATAAATAAAACAGTTTCCAACTAAAATATAAAAACTGGAGAGATACCAATATATTTGGCGAACGCCCTACCCTCAGACAAAACTGGGGAACTCAATATGCGCATCGAATTGTTGCCAACCCCCCTTAAAGGGGGTATGTTAGGTTCGTAACGAATGCCAAACCTTGGCAAGTCTCTTGGCAAATGCTTGCCAGTAACAGATATGTACTTGGAACACTGGCTACAATAGAAAGCATCTCATTCGGGGTGACTGAAATTAGGTTACGAGGTTATTCTCGCTATGAACGTGTTTATGATAAGTAGGGTATTCCGATGGTATATTTTATGTTGTGTTTTTGATTCTTTATTTTCTCTGAGATATGGATCTGGGCAATTTTTTGGTTCATTACTCTGTTAATGGTGTTTTTTTGTGATGTTTTTGGTTGCATTGAAATGGCAAGATTGCTGTCTAGTGCCTACTGTTCAGGGACGCGTAGCTTCATAAATGCGTAAATGTCACTGTACGCTCGGTATACACCTGCTCCCACAACATCATACCAAAATCAAAGAGTTGCAGTTTATTTTCCATTCAGTCATTGAACATTTTCACATAAGGTCTTTTTTACATAGCATCGGTCGCATTTTTAAGATGCATTGATATATTACAAGGGAAGATACTTTACGCGGTAACATCGCACTCAGAATACCTGGACTCGAAACTCACACATCTAAACTACCTATAGTCACTGGTAGACAAGGACAGAGATAAGAAACGCTGACATGCGAGCGAAATAGCGTTAGCCAATTAGGATAAAATATAGTGATTACAGAGGTTTTAATTTTATCAATATTAATATTACAGAAAATGATAGGTTGTCACCAGCATCATTCTACAACAATATTAGTGTAGTTTACGACAAAAATCAACCAAACTACTAGTGAACTTAAACTACCTTTAAGTTTAAACTCTCACAAAAGCAAGACAGGACAGTCTGGTCACAACGTAAGTGAGCGGCCATAATCCGTCTGAACAACGCAAGCAAAGCCACAAAACCCTTTAAACATCAATAACTACTATTAACACAACGTTAACAGACCAAGGAATCACACGAACCGACGTTTTAGCCTCTTTGTTTGTTTCCATTGTTCCATTGACGGATGAGGTTGACGTGCACGGAGCACGTCATTGTCCTCCGTCACTGTTTGAGCCTTGAGATCTTAGCACGTATCGTTTCAAGACAGAACTCAGATATTTATATAATTCTATTACTTTATTAGCACAGGATAAAATTATATAAAATTAGGTGTATAATAAGCGGTATTGTCGTACAGAACAATCTCCTACAACAACTTTAAGATGGACTGAATGACAGATAATAGTTTAAAAGCTGTCCTGTGTAACAACAAAAATATATTATTTTGGACCGAAAATATTTGATCCTTGCGAAAATAAATCTCGTGATTCTCAATGTAACAGTCATCGTTTTTGTAGCAATTGATAGATTCGCGTTTGATATCTCACCTGATGGTAAGCGAAATTTATCTCTAGGTTTCGGTAGGGAATATAATTCCATACAATTATTTATATTATATTATGACTATTATCAGAGATTAACTCTTAAAAAACAAACTTGATTTATTCCTTTGAGCCATATCGATTTAAAAAAATACCTGAGTAATGGAAGCAATGGAAACGCACTCCAGGCTCATATTTACCAACATGTTTGCACTAGCGTTAGCCGGGCTAATGGTCGGGCCTGTTCTACCTACCCTCTACTGGCTCAGCTTAACGCTTAGTGCTAACTGCCGGACACGAAGCGGGTTACGCTGAGAATATACAGCCGTTTTTTCTGAAGGGACCACCAAGACAGCGGTCCCTTTTGCTTTTGCTTCACGGTAAAGATTTTTGTGTGATTTGGTGAAAGTTTTTTTTCTGTTTTAAGTGTTTTTTGGTCTTTATTTTAGAGGTTTGTTTGTGCTGTTATTAATACTGTTGACGATTCGTTCGGTTCGGTTTTACTAATATAAACTAGTGTTTGACTTTGATCCTACCTGATGGTGCAGTGACGTAGATGTTGATTATTAAGAGCGTATTCTCTATAACTTTAGAGACACCTTAATATAGTAAATCGAATGGAAAGGTCGCATCAGATAAATTGATCCAGTCCTTCAAGTTACGCGGTATAAACAAAGAGGAGAAAGGCTCAGTCTGGATCGTAGAGGTGTCAACAATGTAAGGGCGGATATTCACTGTACGTTGGGTTAAAATATGTTTTATTGAGTGAATTTTATACTGAGCGTAATGAAACCATTTTATACAAGATTCTCTTAAATATAAGATCTTATTATATATGGTATCTGTGTTAAAGTCAATCTTTATCTTTCTCATATCAAAACTGACTTTTGGTTTTTGTAAGACTTGTAGCGACATCTATGACGCCACATAAGAACTAAAATATAAAATCTTGTTTCACAGTATTAGAGTTTTTCGCATGATAAAAATATAGAAAAGGGCCCGATATTTACAACTAAGCAATTGCCTGGACCATACATGATATCTGTCTGCGGTTTGTGTTGACATTACGTCCAATTCCACTAAATTCACTTTATTGAGTTCAATATCTTTAAATACAATTCATTCATTAAGAGATGAATCAAAAACTGTTATACCTGCACACGGTATACTTTTCTGCAATATAACTAACAATTCTCCCGTTATCTGTTATAATTTTACTTGTTATTCACTATTGGATTAGTCAAATATAGGCGCTAATTTATTTGTTTACGAGACTCCACCAAATATTAATTTCTAACCTAATACCACAGCAATAAAGTCCACAATCGCACGTATCTCACTTTTCTAGCTCTCGATTCTAATAGCACAAAGTGATTTGAACTTTATTACTAGTAGATTAAGTTGAGTTTCGTTTGTTTTTATACAGAGGGGTTATATGGTGTCTACATAATGAAAACTACGTAGATACAGGCAACAAATCTTCATAAGAGGAAACTAATTAACCGATCACGAACATGCGACGGATAATATTATTACGTTCGTATGTTGGTACGTTGGACGGACCAATTGTTCACTCTGATAATGGTAAAATATTTGCAGTTCCATTAGCGCTGAATAATGTAATTGTGTATTGGAAGTGGGAAGCGCGCGTTTTTTCTGATTTTATCTGAGTGGGGTTAATTAAAAGCCATTATTTTTGATTACTATGTAGGTAATCCTGCTTGAATCATGTGAAGCTGTTTATAGTTTTGATAGTAAACACAGATGAGTAAACAAATACTGAATAATAAAAGAGTTTTTTCAAGAAGAGTTGACTATGGCTGTATTTTTACCAGAGAGTATGAAGATGCGTCCAGTTTTTAGGAGTAGGAGATAGTATTAGACTCTTACTGACTAAAAAACTCCCCGTTTCTACGTTGCCTTTCATGCAAGGGCTAAAACTTGAGACGTGACCCCTTGGTCCCAGTAGGCTTAGACCCTTCTGCAGGGTCTCTACGATTTGCTAACAACTCCTTGAAACATGCAGGTACGCCGTCGACGACTTGGACGGACGGTTAAGGGACGATCAGGACGGCGCGCGCCTATGGTGGCCGGAAATCTGGATCGGATACACGACAGCGTCTGAGGTGTCGTTGCCTTATGCGGTCGGCCTTCTCCTTTCCAATTTTTACTGTTTTACCAGTTTTGCTAATTACTTCTACTCACACTATAGTTTTTTTTTTTTTATAATATACCTAAACTAGCCCTTGATTGTAACCCCACATAATAAAAGTAGACATGTAATCGTTTATGGTGAAGTGCACTTATTTATTAAGAGCCTATTCCTTTCCTACATTAAAATTATACTTTAGTAAGATCTATATTTCCATCTCTAACGTTTCGACACGAGTAGATAACTGTTGTACAATTTAATTAACTATTCTAGCACAATAACAAGGCTTTGATATATCCGTAATTCTGTTACAATCAAGTCTTTCAACAAACATTGAAACTAAGCTCTTGTAGAGAAGTGAAGCGATGGATGAAATTCTCAGATGTTGCCCGCGTTTATACGTTCAGGGTAGTGATGTTCAATTCCGCTATAAACTAGGTATAGACGCGTTATAGACTATTGAATATATTTTATACGCTACTAACGATCCACCCCAGCTTCGCACGCCATCAATGCTGATATTAAATATATTATGCATGTATTATATACATAAACCTTTCTTTATCTATGAAAAACAACCGCATTAAAATTCGTAACTTTGATTTAAGCAGACTGTCTGCCCCTATGACAGACAGTAGGAAGCGACTTTGTTTTATACTATGTAATGATAATAATTATAACATGCTTTAACGAAATTCGACAGTAGTCTGAGAGCGGAGACGTTATCATTTTATTCAGCAACGCGAAAAATATATTTGATAATCTATAGCGCGTATAGTTTATAGCAAAATTTACGGACTACGTGAGGCGACTGGGATGCAGCGCTACGCACTATCTTGCTATCCCGTTTGCCTCACTGTAGCGTTTTTTGAGCTAGACGTTGTACTATAGCGCAAAAGCAGTCCCCCAGCAAAATTACTATCGCTTCGTTAATATCAAATGCTTGGAATAGGTCACACCTCCAAATCTTTCGTTCCTATCATGTGACTGAGTGTTAAGATGACGTCAGTACAAAGGAATTGGGGGCGTGGTTAACTCAAAGCATTTGACGTTAGCGAAAAGATCGTAATTTTGCTGAGGGACGATAAACGCTATACGCTATAAATAAATAGCATGTTATATTTTGACGTTAAACATTAAATTAACCACCACTAGTCAAGGAGCGTTACAATCGGCATTATTACTATTTCAGTGAATGCAGACAATAGTTACTTCCACCCTACGTGGGAATTGGCTCTATGTATAATGTATACAGCTAGATTATACATAGAGCCAATTCCCAATTACAATGTGTGTTTCTTAAGATGTAGATTCTACCTCAATTATTACAGGTACAGGTATTTCGCCGGTGCGTATTGATAAGTAATTTTCTCTTAGTTAAATTCCATTGGTTTGGGTTTGTGTGTTAGCAATTAGTGGTTGGTGAGTAGTTTGTAAAGTTACTATGAATATTAAAAGGTTTAGAAATTTCGTCTCTTGTAGAATCATTTTTTTTTTTTTTATTTTACAATTCTTGTACATACGTATTATATACGAAGGCGATACAGAATTACAGATAAATGGTACAAAGGTACTGTTTATTTTTAAAAGAAATTTCTTCCAGCAGACTGCGAATGGGGAGACAAGAAATGTAGACAACAGTGTGAAGAAAAACAGATGAGTTTATGAAATCTTGAATTAAATTAATAAATACACTTACTACTATAAATACCTTACACTAAAATTAAATACATGTGAAGAATTAACAATAAAAAAAGAAACATAACAACCTATAATTACAGTATAATAAAAAGTCTCGTCCAATTAGAGCTGATTAAAAAAATAAACTATAATAATGCGTCAATAAACTCTTCTACATCTCTGTCAACTGGTAATGTACCCAAAAGATTGTCGGCGTTGCCACGCTGTATGGTGAACTTAGAAATAAGGTTGAAGTCAATTTACTTGCAGAATGTAAACAGCACAAATCATGATGAAGAAATGCTCAAAATGTTTGCAATACTAAAGAGCCAAGTCATCATATAGGAATGCCGAAGTGACTCATTTGTCTACGTTTATTTTTTAAATGGTTGTCTACTTGGGTGGTAAGATAAGGAATCCTTCATACTTTTCTGACTTTCTCATATCTTTAGAAAACGTTGTAAAATAATTTAGTTGGTTTCTGCCTTTAGTCACGGTAGATTCCTTCGTCAGGATCACAAATCATATTGTCAATTGCACTTGGATCAGCCATAAGCACTTTCGACTCATTTTATCATCTTCATTTAAGCCAGAAAACATCCACTGTTGGACATAGGCCTCTCTCAAGCGTCACCACAACGACTGGTCCCGAGCTTCGAGCATCTATCGGATTCTACCAACTCTGGCCAGGTCATCAGTCCACCTTGTGAGGCCTTACAACGCTACGTTTTCCGGTATGCGGTCGCCACTTCAGAACTTTTTGGTCTTAGCGGCCAATTGTTTTGTGTGCAATGTGCCCTGCCTATTGCCACTTACTCACTTTCGATTCATTTATTTGTTGTTTTAAAAAAATGTTTTCTTGAGTGAAGTCTTCCATGAGAATTTCCCTAAAACATCACTGTATTTAAGGTTCGAAAACCTTAAAAGTGTTGAAACAAAACCAACGATTACACCACAAGCTTCCCGGAAGTCGATACAAAAATCAATTACTTGCATACCACTCCAAAAGGCACTTCAATTTGCTTATTTTAACACCACAGAAAACATTTTAAAATCGGTTTTACAGAAGATTTTTCGTTTACATTATTATTAGAGTAACGGAAACGTCTATTAGGACGTTCTATTGTCGGTCAACATACATCGATGTTCGGTAAACAGTTGAAGCAGTGCTACAGAAAGAGCTTAAAGTAACTTTAAATGCATATGTTAGTTTAAGGATCGTTGGTCTGAGGTCTCAGAGTCGTAACACATACGCGTTGCGGCGCCGCGCTGCTAAAATTGGCAGTCCGCCGCTCTTTTTCGCGTTGATGCAACACAACTTTCAGTATTTATTGTCGTATTTCTCGAGCTTTTGACTGTGGATAGATGTTTTTTTGCCATGGAACATAATTAATCTTATGCTTAATTAAACGACGTGATGATTTGTGGTTGTGTAAATCTATGGACTTTGGGCCACGATGCACATTGCAGTTTTTTGCGTTGCGACGGGCAGCACAACGCGTTTTAGCGACGCGGTGCTGCAACACGGTTATGTGTCTCGGCCCTTAGTGCGAGTGGTTTTTACGTTAACATTTAGAGTTTGGCTCTTTGATTAGTCAAGGGCTTAGAGTGAGCCAATCGGAGCGCAGAACGTAAACGTGTCTATTGTCACTTTAACGTAATACTAACTTACACTAGACTCTGAAGGTTACGCAAAAATACAAATACGATGTTGATGATAAGATAGTAAATATATAGATAGATATGTATATCTAACGTTAACGTGTACGTTAATATATAACAGTAGAAGCTTAAAACTAGTTGGGTGTAACAATGGGCGGTTCTATCGCTAGTAGCAATTTGTCACAGATATTGAAAGAATTGGACAATGAAGGAGAAAAGAAACGCAGGAAGTCTACGAGTATAGTGTACTATTTACAAATAATAAAATACATAATCATGGAAACATAAATCATGTATATTTCGAAACACAGAACAGACTTTTTTTTACAATGCATAGTGTAAAAAAAGTCTGTACATAAATATTTTATGTATATCAATCGACTTTAATAACCTCATATTCAGAAAAAGAAGGAGAAAAGGATAAACCTAGAGTGTTCTGAGTTCCATCTATTATTTTTAAAAATTAAATTAGAAATAAAGCTTACATTCAAAAAAATAAAATAAAAGACATAGATAGCAATAAAATACATAGAACACTTTTAAAACACAAAAGCATTACAGATTATTTAAAAATAAAATTTTACAAAAAACTTTGAAGCAACTAATTGATATTTACTTATGATAGATTAGATCATTTGATGAAATAACAAACACATAGGTATATACACTAATATAATAAAGAGGTAAAGTTTGTTTTTTTGTTTGTAGGAGGTAATCTCTGGAACTACTGGTCCGATTGGAAAAATTTTAACAACAATAGAAAGCTGCTTCACTCCTGAGTGACATAGGCTATATTTTATGCACGCGGGCGAAGCCGCTGACAAAAGCTAGTAAGAAATAAGCGAATACTACTCTTGAAGCCCCATCCGATAACCGTCCAGGCTGAGCCCAAGTCGTCGACGGCGCCCACTGTTTCCGTGCGTCTTTAGGAGTTGTCAGCAACTGTAGGGGCCCAGCAGGGTCCAAGCCTTCTGAGGCCAAGGTTTGATGCGAAATTGGAAAACTGGGGCCCTGGAAATAAGGCAAAAAGGAATGGTGGGTCGTTTTTTCTAGGATTCGTCAATCGATGATTTTTCACACCAAAAAACAACTCTTGAAAATATTATATCTATTGGATAATATAGAAGAAGTTAATACTTACATTAATAATAAAACACTACTAAGAGATGAAGAATAAAACACAGAAGAAATAATACTTTAGTTAACCAGAGATTTTTTCGTACTTTTGATTTATTCATGCCTTGACCCGAAGCGGTTTTCAGGATTATACAAGTTTTTTAAAAGACAGACGCTTCATCCCATGGGAAATAGCGTACGGTAGAGTGTTAAATTTTTAGGGACCTGTACCCCTACGGTAAAACTTGACCATATTACTAAGATTCTGCTGTTCGTAGGTGTCTGTCTGTCACCGGGCTATATTTCATGAACCCTGCTAATTAGACACTTGAATTATTAAAAAAAATGTTTTATTTTATTAACAAAAAATTGTTAAAACGACACTACTAAAAATGAGATTTTGTTTTTGCTGTTTTTTGCTACCGACGTTATTAATAGAACCCATCGTACATGAGTCCAACTCGTGCTTTTTTATTATTTTTCGGATTTTGATATTTTTGGCTTTTAAAGTGAAATAAAAATTAAAATATACCCCATTTCCATGTTGTGTACACATCTAATCTTATAAAAGACTCAAGAATTCTGTAATTTTTATTTGTTTTAGTCAATTTTCGTATGTAATAAATTTTTTTGAGGTATTTTAAAAATTAGGCAAAGTAATGTCTCATGTCTCTGACATTGCCTAATGCATTTACTCCTCATAAACAATTCGATTTTTATGTTGGCATGGTTCAAAATGTAGTTTAATGCATAAAGAATACAATCCAGTTTTGAATGACAGATTTTGGGAGCATTTTAGTAGGTAAAATTACTTAGGCAATGTCTGGACACCATTTTATACAATCTTCATACATTGACAAAGAATAGGTAGGGTTGTGTCATAAGAAAATGAAACAAAATATATTTTTGTTTTTATTTTTTAAGTATTATTAGGAAAAATCAGAGAGAGACGCATCCTGAGGCGAGGTGACAGTTTAGTGGGACCTCCAATATTTTACGTATGTTTTTGTTTTACTTTATTTACAATCCTGCGGCGAGGTATACCAAATTGTTTTTCGGCATCATAATATATGATGTAATAATGTTTTTGTTTTAAACGAGACCTACGATGTTTAGAATACACTCATCCTGGTCTTTATATCGTCTTCGTAGAGTCTTGTTCATTTTGATCGTCCTTAAAACAAAAATAAGTAGAATAAGTACTTAGATACTGAGAAAACTTTTTTTTGAAGTCTTCTAAAAATATTTTTTTAGTTTTTTTCATTAATAAAATAAAAACAGTGCACTTTCAAACAATATACCTATAATTAACATGAAAACTTGTTGTTTGAGTTATAGCGTAAAATTTTCCTTTTTTGATGTCGGTAAATAACAAAAGTAACAACCCTAGCCTAGGCAAAGTAACGATCACTCGTTCAAAAAAAATGCCTAACTTTGCCTATTGCAACATTTCTCGCTAAATACCGTGTTTATTTCATTAATAACAATGACAAACGATAAAGGCGTCAACGTTTTACAGAATAACTACAGAACAAAATAGAAATATACATATTTTAACGACTTACCTAAAAAGTTTTTCCACAACTAAAAATAACAGACTTGCCGCTCTCTAGTTTGACACTCATCTGTCAAAAATTATGCATGTTACCAACATAACGTCACCAATTGAACCGCCAATTGGAAGAAGGGAATAAATCCAAAAAATAAGAACGGAGATAATAAAAAAAAACTTCATAACTTTTAACTTTCAATTTTTAAGCTTATGGGACATCAATGATTATTAAGAAAATATAAATCCTGATTTATTCACCAACAGATTTGCCTTAAATGTATAATATTTATCTATGTGTGTTCATCGAAATGTGGTGGATTTATTCCCTTCTTCCAATTTATCATATAACAGGTACAAAATAATTTGAAATAATAGACAATATAATGACAAAAACTATTTATTTATTACAAACAGGTAAGGACACTCTGTTATTCATCTATTTCTTCACTTTCGGATCTTGTAGTTGGCCAGGTCAGAATTAAATTGTAGAAATCTTTGAATTCGTCAGGAATATATTGGATTATTTTTTTTATGTCATTCATGTTTTTCTCATTTATAGGTATTTTAGTAACATATGCCAGAGTTTCAGGTATTTTCGGGATTGTAGAAGGTTTTTGGAGCAAAAATGTAGCTTTGACGAAACCATCAATAAATTCGGAACATGTCAAGTAACCTTTATGACTTGAACTATACTCAAAGCTTCTATATTGCGAAATCTTGAATGTCGTGGCCTTGTCTAATGACTTACAGGTTAATAATTAATAATAATAATAATAATTAATAATAATTTTAATAATAATAATAATAATTTTAATAGGTTAAGAATCTCCTCGACGCGAAACCAAACGAATGCAGCCTCAAATACAACTAAAATGGCGGCTATTAGATCGCTAGTATAACGCCCCCCACCACTATGTGATGCGATTTTGTTTATCGAATAAAAAAACAGCCAAAAAGAAATATTATTTCTATACTCGTAAAGTTAATAGTTGGAAGAAGGGAATAAAGGAAGGATTTGTTTCCTTCTTCCAACTAACAATTTTTTTAGCCGCAAGAATCTATACGAAATGAATGGACTTTGTTTCTTTTTTCGAACTCACAACTTAGCCCTACGTCTAACGAATATAAAAGTGTATAAAAGTGAATATGTCAAAAAGTGGCGTTTATTCCCTTCTTCCAATTGGTGGTTCAATTTAGTGTTGCCAGATAATAATTCTAAAAACTGACAAATGTTTCAATTGCCAAGCTAATAAATCGAAAAAGATATTACGATTTGTTCATTTTAGGCAAACACAGGACGCGAGGCAAAATCAGGGCAGTTGACGGTACTAATATTTTTCATTTTATATTTTTTACACAAAGAATAAAAATAGTTTTCAATACATCATAAATGTTTGGTTAAACAGCTTATTTACATCGTCCATCATGCAATGAATAGTTTTCGCTTCCTGTACTCATTGTCAGTATTATACAATGTTACGCATTTAACTCTCACAATACGCACATTAAAACATAACCAAAACAACTTGGCCTTTAATTCTTCACAAGTCAATATAAATCACAGCTTTACCATCAATGGGCACTTTGATTTATTTCCTATCGATAACTGTACTCCTAACAGTTACCTTAACGCCTTTATCATTCCAACATTGAATTAAAGCAAAAATAACTAGTGTAGTCTATACCGTAATAATTGCAACTGCGTGGAATCGACCTTGAGACCTAACACGTAGTGTGAAACCGTTAGATCTAACTGACCCGTAGTAAAAGAAACAGCTATTTAATTTTATCAATGTGACTAACATTTGAAATTCAGAAATCTGTGTTAGTTTTACTAAAATTTTATAGTATAGCAGGATCAACCTTAAAATGTTTTCACTGCTGGGATTCAGGCCTCCTCCACCACAGGCCCAGTGAAGGTTGATGGTAGTCACAAGTCTTTCAATTTTTGGTTGTAGGACATGCCGGTTTCCTCACGATGTTTTCCTTCACCGTTTTGAGAGCAGTAGTGATGAAATAAATTCCAAAAAGTAATGTGCGTTAGTTCATTAAGCCCCAAGAGAACACCGGTGTCCGCATACCTATTGTCTTTTAATTGTGTCTGTAATAACGGTAGTCAAAAGGTTTGGGTTCGTTACCACTAGGCCACCACTACATTCACACAGCCACACTGCTCTCATTTTCAAATCTTATACATTTTAATCTACCTAACTTTTTCTCAACTATGCTGGATTTAGCTATCCGAGTAACTAGACACAATTGAATATCAGTATTTCTTATGACAAACCAAATCTTATTTATTACCAGTTCCCCAGTTAGGAACAGTGTAAAGTCCCACATACGTCCCATGAAAAGAGGATGCTCCGATCGGTGTTGTTTCTGGTGTAACTGCCCGAGAGATGAGTTTTGAGGGTGTTTTATACGTTCAAATCACGCGGAGATGTCATTACAACTTATACAACGGTTCAGCAAGCCACATAAATTAACATTTGAATACAGTAAACTTGGGAAATTAGATCAATATCACAGTCCCTCTGAATTCAAAGATAATTGCAATATAAAAAAAAAATGAACACGTTGATACTGCTGTCGATTCTCGAGATAAATCAAAACTACCTAATAACAATCAAACACCCACAAGAGCTGATTGGTTGAAAGCTAATCTCAATTCTACTATTCAACCTGCCAAAGCAAAGCCACTATAACACTTAACCAATGAAGCAACTTAAATTGCTTACCTTATAAAGAAAATCGACCACAAATATAAATAAAAGCAACGAATGCTACTTATCTTGGGGCGAAGCTTGAAATTCGATGGATTTATTATGATGCTCAGAAGTAATAAACCTTCCTAGTGTGGGCAGTTGGCTATTACAACGCTCTTGATAAACGGCCACATATACGAATTACTGCTCAAAACTTATTGTGTTTTCTTGAACTTGATGCATTTTGCTGCATGTCTTTAGTGTGGGATGTTGTAATTTATACTTTCTGTAATTATAAGAAGAAAGGGTTTTAGATAAAGGAGCTAAAGTAGAAAATGCATGCATGTCTATAGGTAATTTAATGTTATTGCCAACTTTAGCTGAATAACTGTTTGAAATCATAAAGCCAGAGATACAGAACAATACGACGTCCTCCAATATGAAGCGCGCGCAACGCTATGTGCCCTCAAGTGCTTTGTAATATTTTGGGGGGCATGTTCCGGGACACTGAACAATGTAGCAGTATCACGTACGCGTTACGGGAGAATTTGTCCCGTAATATACATATTTGAATTTTATTCTTCATTTTGTTATTAAATGTAAATGTTGTAGACTTCAACTGTTTTAATTAGTTTGAAAATGTAATTTAACATAAAAAATACTCCGAAAAATCTTTGATTAGATTTGAAGTCCAATGAAACATGTATTAAAAACTCATAACCCACCATGTTTCACCATTTATTTCGCTCATCCACTCAAATGCGATCGATCAGCACACATGCGACCCCTCGCAGACCGTTATCCACAAGCAATAATAATTCACGTGAGAAAATCCATAGAATGGGTTCGTTAAGTTCCTTAAGGGCTCTTGTCGAGTATTGTATCGCTGTCAAAGTTCCTCTGACAGCTATCGAGTGGCCACTGAGCGCGCCAAATGTTAATGAGACATGTAGTATCGGAGATTATGCCTTCAATGCTGTACATTGATAGACTGCAATGAATATGCAAAAAGAAAATGATGCCATAATGTGTAATGGACAGGTAAAGTGTGAAGATGACGTTTTGATAATCATTGCTGCTTATAATAATGCTGCATAGAATGTAATCAGGGTAGGCAAAAGATATTTGAATAAAAGATGCCGTCAACTAAAGAATACAAAATAACAGCTACTTAATGGAAGGAAAAAATAAATTAAAAGTAGCTTCGTCTTAATAATATCCAACTTAAGCTAAATAACTAAACGATAAAAAGCAGACAACAAATAATAAGTACATTACTACAACAGTACTTTATTAATTAACTGTATAAGAAAACTTTGGACATGTAACATAAAGGTAATACTACCTCTAATCGAGAAATCATTAATGAACTTACAAAAGAAACAAAAGTACAAAAAGTATCAGTGTCAATCATCGAGAGAATGGTTATATTATTCACATACAAGATTTCCATTTAAACGGTACTTTAAACATTCATAAATTGCATCTAAAACCCTGTTTTGTATGCCATAACACTCTTCAATATTTTATTCACTGGTACCTTTGGGTTATCTGACGCTGTTGACCCTAAGACCTCGCAATCTTGCGGTACCTCCTCTGAAACGCCTTACGCATGCATAATTGCGTACTCATGGCACATCTCTATCGAAAAATATTTGAACGAGCGAGGAAATGTTTGTGGAAAAATATTGTTTCTTCCTGTTAAGGGTTACAATGAATGGGCTGACTATGTAAATATGATTCTGTGAGTGGTTTTGCTCAGTAGGTGTATTTTATGTTTCTGTTTCTCCCGTAAACTCACGCATTTAACGAATTGTTTATAGCCGCAATTAATACTGGTGTCAGCCATTAATTTGTTCCGGAAGCCAAACCTATGTTAGCAATAAATCATGTTTCATACTTTCCCTCTTTCTACTTTATCGCTACCCTATTTTTTGAACAAGAAATCAAAAACTAATTATTAGCCTACACTCAACAGCAGTTTGATCAAAATTAAATATCAAAAAACGATGAACTTTAAACTTTCGAAACCGCTTCACTGACGGGCACATCGTGATAGCGGCGGAACACCGAGTGCATAGCTAGAAACCCGTCCATACAATTTGATGCGATAAAAAATAAATTAAAATAACCAGAGAACGTAGCACCCGATGATATCGATACCAGTCCCTCTCCCATTGTACTCACACCAATGGTAGGTTCTAATTGCGGCTGCTTTGTTAAACAAAATGAGGTGTTAGCTCTTGTATTAAATAATAAGTAGTTTGATACCACTGTAAAATCGATACGTTGTCTGTCAGATAAGAAATTGGTTTAACCGGTTACAGACTTTCGATTTAAAAGTTCGTTTTATTTATAAATGTTTTTATTGTTACAGATAACTTGAAAGAAGACTGCGTATGGCCGAAAGATTCAACAGGAGTCCAATTAAAGCGTCATCGTACGCTGTTTGGACATATCAAAATGTATTCAATAGAAACGACAAATATAAAGAAGCTCATGACTTGAATGCTAAGAGTGAGAAAGAGAATCAAGATGTTCTTGGAAGTACAGTTGCAAGAGACAAAGACTCAGATTACACAGACAGAGTCAGCGATAGTGTTATAGCGCCACAATACGATTCCCTCGAAGATACGGTAGAAGATGAGGAAGTTAGAAGAAACGTATGGAGCGACGTGGACGACGAACTTTACATAGCGAATTTAATCAAAAAGAGAACTTCAAATGAAGTGAAACGCGACAAACGTGATACTAGTGGTTATTTAAGTGATAGTGATATCAGTGAGAAGGTTGTGAGTAGTGTTAAGTTAGATTACGCGATGTGGGAGATCGAGCCCACAGATCTGACGGAGTGCGACTGTCTTGGCCCTCCGCCGGAGTTCCTGTTGCCGCCTCCTCCTCGACCACCGTTCCTGCAAGCGGAGTATTATTGTGGGGACGACCCTATTCCAGATTTGGAGACTTGCGACACGGAACCAGTAAGCGTTTAAATATTTCTACTAGTACTAGTGTTATAATTTATTTTTCATATGATTTTGACGATCTTCTTGAAGAATTGGCTCGAGATCGTAGTAGATCTGAAGATGTTGATGGAGAAAAGGAAACCTATTCCTAGGAAATATAGGCTGATAATTTGATAAATAACAATCAACAAAAAAAGAACTGAGGAAGAGTTACTACGGTAATTCCTAATATGAAAAACTAAATGAAACAAAGGAAAAACATTTTAGACTAATCCCGTTTTCTGTAGATCCAACAAATGTCACTATCTAACTTTATCTTCACACTTTGTTCAACAATTAAGCAGTCAGACCTCTTAATACACCGTTTTTAATTAATCCTTATCTGTGGACCTAATAAAAACGGTCTCTACGACCCGGATTAACATAGAGGTCTTTAAAAATTCTCTCTTTAATCTTGAATATTTTATACGAATATTCCTAACGTTTGACGGTACATTTTATCTAATCTGATGTTCCGTTGAGTTTTGTTTTAGTCATGAATTTGCCTTGTGTTATCAGTTAGTAAATATTTGACATAATGTGAGTACTGAGTACTAATGAAATGGTGTGGTAAACACGACTATCTCAGCATTAGTTCTGACTAATCTTGATTTTGTGTTTCGTCAACCATATGGCGGTATCACGTTTACTTTGGTTCATATTTTTTAGTTATAATTTTTAAAATGTAGTTCAATAATCCGCCATCCGCCATAATTACTCGCAGTCACCTCGTCTGAGACTGAAAATCGATTATAATCTTTGTCA
The DNA here is from genome assembly GCA_029852875.1 of Mythimna loreyi. Lineage (NCBI taxonomy): Eukaryota > Metazoa > Arthropoda > Insecta > Lepidoptera > Noctuidae > Mythimna > Mythimna loreyi. The sequence continues at coordinate 17,253,422 of CM056796.1, read as the reverse complement.
CAAGAGTTGAACCCAGGAGTAGGGGACCGCGTGCAACCATAGTAAATGGATCAAGTTATTTGCCGTGACATAAATACATATGCATATAATATATGATTTCAAACAAATCATATTCAATTAATCACACTAAAATAACGAACAAATTAGCTTATATTATATTATCAAAATACAAGCTGTCATTAATAATGAGTAAATACTAATGCCAAAAAACAATCAAAACCACAGGTATTTTATATTTAACTCTTTAGATGTTACAACAAATAACAAGTCAAACTATTCAATAAGTCAATGGCATTTTACTCCTTAACAAATACAACTCTCTAAGTTAGCTTAACAAGATCTTCCAGCAAAACATTTGTAAATCCCTTTGTCTCTTCCGAGAATCGTAGAAATTAAAATTCTCAGTACACAGCTTTGTTAGTTTGTCAGTAAACATTGTTAGAAAACTCCGAATCTGCCGGCAACTTAACTGTATCTCTTTCGAAAGACTAACATACTAACATTCTGATAGTCGCATCTGTCACTATAATGTTAACTTTCTCTTCTCTTTGCTTTTCTGTTTTAAATAGCGGTACAGTAATGACTTGAAAATTAGGAGTTGCGTGTGGTTTATCCGTTCTTGTATGCTAATCTTTGTTTATATTTGGATTAAGTTTGAATATTTGTAGTTTTGGCTTAATTGATGATGAGTTGGCCGTTTTGACTCTTTGGCCACAAATTATATAGGTAGTTTGGCTGTAGGTACTGTTATCTTAAATAGTTTTATGCGGGTTGTTATGCTAAATTGATATAGATATAGGAAATGTTTTGAAATACTTAGTTAATTCTTAAAACTTCATAAAATTTTTACTTATCATAAGTTTTTTATCATAAGTCCCCTCTCTTAGAGAGGAGGCCTGTGTCCATGCAGTGGGAACATTAAAAGGCTGATGATGATGATGATGATGATCATAAGTTTTAGATCACCATGTTTTTTATGATGAGAAAGAGTATCTCTCTTACTGACTAAACGAGCCACCCCATTCCTTCTTAGCCATGTTTTGCAATCCCAACATGTTAGTAGGTTCGGAAACAAATCACACATTCTCAGAGGTATTTGTATTAAAACCACATTTGTGTATTTGAAGTAAAACCACATTATTGCTAACCATTAACTGGTACAATGCTTATCATAGAGATATGATACGAATAGTACCGTGTATGACAAATACACTAAAATTCACAAAATTGGAGCAATAACCAAAGACGCGGGTAAAACCGCGGAGGACAGCTAGTCAACTACAAAGAAAGAAAGACCTCATCATCACTAGATCTATATTCTGATGTCTGGATCAGCGAAAAGTTATAACGTTAATACGTATTATTTAATATATTAATTTATTTTATAGCTCCGATACATCGTAACATATCGCATAAGCTACTGAATTATTTTATTAATATGGTCACTATATGAAATCACTGTCATAAACATAGTGATAATGAGTCTTATTCGGATATTAAATAAATAAGACATTATAATATTATACTTATTTAGTCTATTTTAGTCATAAAGCTGTTAGTGGTGGTCATATTTGTAGGAGAAAAGATTAGAGATATTAATAGATACATCCAGACTTTCAAGGACATTGAATTTAATATTTACTTACATAGTTACTAAGTATTATAGTACTTATACCAAAGTATTTATAGATTTTGTGGAGAAGAAAGTTACTAAATATCTTAAGAGCGAGATTGTTACAAATAATTACCTTAGCTCAGCAACGCAATAAGTAATTGAAAGAAATACAGGTATGTTTTAGTCTCTAAATATCTGACGCTCCCTTTTGCTCCAACTTGAGTAGGAGCATATATTTTGATGACTTATTTCCCACTAGCTTTAGCCCGCGGCTTCGGCCGCGTGGTATTGGGGTTGGGGTTGGGGTTTCCGGGATAAAAAGTAGCCTATGTCCTATTCCGGAGTGTATCCTATGCCTGTGCCAAATTTCATCCCGATCCGTCCAGCCGTGATTGAGTAACAAACATCCAAACATCGTAACTTTCGCATTTATAATATTAGTAAAATTCGAATGAGATTATAGTAATTTCACAATAAAATACCGTCGTTTTTGCAACCCTTTTACTAATTTTATCATTCTCATCTTTATCCTGTACATTCATTTAAGTTTAAATTCGATCACCCATGAATGAAGTTACCTCTGACTCATTCGACATCGAACACTCACCAAGATCACCTACCGCGCTAAACCTTGCGGTCAAACCTACATCCAACATGATTAAGACATCAACTCGACATAATTAGTTACCAATAAAACTGACACCTCTCACTGGGTGTCCTGAACCGAATTTTATCGATAACAATCAAAAAGAAATAAAATCGATAAAAAGTTTGGCCTACCACGCTTCAAATTTGCGGTCTCACCGACTGCCGAAGGTATAAATATTTTTTTAATGAGGTACCATTAATGGCGACACGGAAAACACAAGGATAATTTTATTGAGACATTTCTGTAAAATTTTATCGTCACGGTGTGGTTTAGTAAACTATTTTCTTGGAAAGAGACCAGCTGCTGCGGTTGCTCGTCTTACAAAATGATTAAGATGTCAACCGTTTTATAATTATGCCTAATTCAGACCTGACAGCGTCTAGGAACTAAATTTTAGTTGCGATGAATAATAAACCTTATTTTTCTTTGGATATGGTTGTAATTTCCGCGTTCCAGAAAAGCTTTTGACGAATTCGCGAACGTTTGCGTATCTTGAACGGGATGCATTGTAAAACTAAAATTCAGACTTCCTGGCTAAAGTATAAGGTACAATTTTCAATGAGCAATATAAAATCTGAAGTTGCAGATATAGGCGTTTATTATTATTTAAGTATCAACACCTATTTCGCAAGGATATAAAGTTATAGTCATACACACTTCGATATTCGTCACCTTTCGCAGAATTGTCGGGTGGTCGTTTATCGAAAAGTATTTAGCAGTATGGGATAATCTTTGCCTTTTACCATTTTTGTACAAATTGGTTACTTGGAAATGTCGACACTATTTGTGGCCACGAATGGACCACCCTTTTGTTTCCTGTAGGTGTCAAAAGCGGCCTGAGTGAGTTAATAATGTGGATGAGTGGCAGTATCCGCCTGGTAACTGATATCGTGTGAATTTGACTTACTATAGTTTTTTAGGCTTCTGTTCCTATTTCTTGCTAAAGTAAAAAACGCAACCCTTATAGGCCCACTTGCTTGTCCGTCAGTCTGTCTGTCAAGAATGAGTGAAGGTGTCAAGTTGAAATTTAAGCTATGTACTAATTTGCGGTCCCTAGAAAGTGAAAATATTAAATTCCCAAGTTAACGGACAAAAAGACACGGTCATTTAAGTCGCCAAAAACGTATATCACCACCACCAGGCGTACAGCATGGACATCCCATCTTACGCACAAAACGTTTTGTGAACACATTCATCGTGCATTGGAATGAATGGAATTCCCTGCCGGAGTCTGTGTTTCCTGATGATTACAACCCGGGAATCTTTAAGTCAAGAGTGAACAGTTTACTTCTAAGTAAGCGCGGTCCATCATCGACGGTATCATCTCAACACTGTCCAGAGAATCAAAATCCATCGGAAAATTCCCATTGACCTTAGATTATTTGTTGTTACGTCACAAAAATGTTTTTTTTTTATTTTGGACTCGGAAAAATCTTCGAGACTCGATTCGAGAATTGAACTATTTGCAATTACGCTAATTTGTACAGAACCCACAGTGTTTGCCCAGTTTTTATTTTTATTGTTTTGCTTATACTTTCCAAATATTACTTTTTTAAATAAGTTTACAAATTAAAAAAAAAAAAGTATAGAAGAAAAGATTGCTCTTTAGTCTTTGGACTAAGAAAACATTTTAGAAAACTCGATCAAAGACCTTTTTCGCTCGTGTTACCATGAACTCGTGCGTTAAAAAGGTTATGACCCTTTCTGAAAAAAAAATGTCAAATATTTTTTAGACTTTTATTCAACCCGGGCTTAAATTAAAATGAAGAAAAATTTTAAATCTACCGGGCAAACTTTTTGGCGATACGGAGAGGAATGGTAGATGCAATATTGAGTTTTAATGTGATTAATTAATATTTTTGGACCTTACCATAGTATTATCGACCCACTGTTAGGACTCAGGCCTCGTCTCTACAGGAAATAGGCCCTAATCTAACACACGGGCCGAGTGCAGATTGGTAAATGCCATTTTCATTTTTAAGTTACATGGATTTCATTCAACTTGAAATCGTAAAAAAGTCCAAGGTCTTGGATTTTTTCGCGATTTCAAGTTTGGTCCCATTGTAACAATTGTTTTTTGTTATGACTACAATCACGTGATAAAGTATAGGTCACTAATTATCAGTCACCCTGTAAGATTTCTTAGTCTGACGACCATTAACTTTACTCAGTATCTACATACTCATCATCATCATCATCCTACCCTCATCCCATATTACTTGGGGTCGGTGCAACATGTTTTTTTCTTCCACTCTGTCCTGTCACCCGTCATACTATCACTAACTCCCTTTTCTTTCATATCACTTCTCACACAATCCATCCATCTCTTTTTCGGCCTCCCTCTTCCTCTCTTAGTCTGACGACCTTTAACTGTACTCAGTATCTACATAGTATTAGTGCATAATATTATTGGTAAATAATCTGCTTAATTACATACAAACGGACTGACTAGCACATATTGACACGGCCGGGTAGCGTGAGGTAGTATTAACTATTAATCTGTATCAATATTTGACTAGCTATTATATGGTGCCTAGTATTACAGGATGTTAGTGTGTAGCAAACATCGCTATGATAATAAATAAATAAAGCATATTTTAATTATCAAGAAATATGATTTGCAACAATTTTATAAATTTTTAAATGACTGTCTACAAAAAAGTATCACATATTTAAAATATAAATTATAATTCTTGCACTACAAAACCGGAATGCAACTACAAAAAGGTCAAGTGCAAGTCGTACTCACGCTAGAAAGGTTCCGTTCCTTTTGTAGCAAAAAAAAATGAGGTTAGCTGTATTAGAGCTCCACTTACGTTATTTATATTATACACATATATATAATATTATTAATATATTATCTAAGAGAATTTCATCTGTCAATATGTGGCTAGTAAGGTTCATGAGATACAGCTTGGTGACAAGCAAACGTACAATAGAGTCTTAGTAATAGAGAGTCTTTTGAGTATGGAACCCTAAAAAAAGACTAGATAGATTTTGTATAATACAAAAAAAACCTTCAAACTCTCAGTTAAAAAATACAGAGTTAAAGGTTACTACCAAACTTAAACAAACAACAAGATCATCACAAAGCCGTTTATTCACTCAACTTGTCTACTCCAACCTTAATCCTTTGAGAATATCTGAAACAAAGTAAGACACACTAATTGTTCTAGATGAGACAGCACTTCTTAAATATGCGCATATTATACCAACTATGCCTACGTAACGCTTTAAAAGGCCGTATGTAAATTAAGGCAAGTTATTATTTAAATACTTAGTACCTTTTTCCTTTTTGTGTGTCTAAACTTGTCTTTAAATAATGAGATAATTTTAGTTTGTGTCGTTGTTCTTTAGTTTATAATGTATGGTCTCTGTTTTGGGCATTAGTGTCATCATACTGTATGTTTTTACTGACATGTACTAGGGTAGTAAGATTCTGTTTTATAGTATCATGCCTAAACTCCTTGAAGATTTGACAGCGATGCTGCCGCGTTTATGATAATGGCAGTAAGTCACATTTTGGTCGATATTGAGTTAAGTATATATCTGGAATGTAGAGATCGAGATCTACATTGCTGTATACTTAACTCAAAATCGATCGAAATGTGACTTACTGCCATTATCATAAGCGCGGCAGGATGAGCTTTATACACTTTTCGTAATTTATGATCATATCTCATTTATTCATCATCAAACTTCGCCAAATTTATTTGGCAGTGAGCATATTACTCACAAAAGAGATGGCCAAATGGATCAGAAGGTTTTAGAGCAGTGACCATGTAGGACGGAAGACTTAGCGTTAGAAGACCTCCCACAAGTTGAACCGATAGTCTGATGAATGTAGCGAGAATACAATGAATTCTACACCCATAGGACCGGTCGTTGTGCCTACACTTTGGGAAGACCTACGTCCAGCAGTTTTTGGCTGTGATGATGATGATGAAAACTCACCAAATGAACAAAAATCTCGTAATTCATAAACCACTCGAGATTAAATCAGTTACAACGGTAATTTAAGGTTCTAAAGAACAAGAAAACAGCTCTTTAATCCATATCCTCAATCACACGTGTTTTCTTAAATGCCGAAACATTCATTAAAACAAACTTCGCCCAATACTTTACACCAGCTTTGTACCAATATCCTTACCGAAATTAAATACTAAAATACCCTTACCATTGCAAATCTTAAGGGGAGCCCGATGATCATAATTTACGAAACTTTGGCCGACCCAAATTAATTAAGGTTTTCATTCATTTTTTTTTCCTCTCTCAAAAGATCTTTCTTTCTTTTATTAATTAAAGAAGGGGCATTGACGAATCGGCTACCGTCGCCAGATAGACAAGCTGATAAACAGAACTGGCTTTCTGAATATAATTTTGGAGATCTTAGGGTCCCGTGTTGGTAAAAGATCGTTATTTTGTTTTATTATTTAGTTGGTATAGTGGTTTTTGTTTATTTATTTGAATCAATAGTAAAACACACAAATGTAAATAGAGTCAGATGAAATCAGATAAAGCATAAGTACTTAAATAACAATAAGTTTGAAAAAAAAGTAAATTAAAACATTCTGTGACAAATAAATTAAAAACTAATAAAGCTTAAATTAATAATTTAATTACAAATAAAAAAGGCAATTTGTAATTGTTTTTCTGTCTGTCTGAGTTTTGTAAGCTATTTTAGTATAGATATAATTGACAAAAAATTTTAACTACAAAAAGTCATACATATTTTTAGTGTATTACTTATTACTACTCCAAATAAAAAAAAAAAACAACCAGATCATAATTTAAATTTATCATACGACAACTACAGAAAGCGAACGAAGATTTCACTTGATCAATATCATAACAAAATACTGATAGGTCCTCATCGCTTACTTCGGTTCACGCTTACCAGATTTTTGACAAAGATATTGTTTGTAAGATTTCGTGAGATATGCCCAATATATTGTCCCAGTCCCGATGACGGATTCCAGTTCCGATAGTGCCACATTTTGACAAATGGTCGACCCTTTTTCAGACTTAATGCATTCTGGGGACATGCGCTTAGATCATTATCAGTCTTAAATAGGGCTGACAAACCACCCAGGGCTCACATATCCCAAAAAATACGAAAATGTAGTAACATGTAAATGGTAGGTCTCCAGAATTTAGTAGCACTCAAAATCTGGGTAAGATGTGTCCTTAGCTGGAAAATTGGGGTCTTACCTTTGATTTAGCTTGACGGATTACCTCTACCTGGGGCATATCTTCAGTAATTTTGTTCTATGGCAACCCTAGTCGTAAAGTTTTTATGTCTATGACCGCTGACTCCGGCTCCGTTCATCTTCGCTCGCATTTGATCAGTTTTATCATCTGATATTGTTCCTGTATATTTTTGCTTTTTCGCATTTTTTTCTATTTTGGTTTCTATGGTAAAATGTATGTTTTTTTAAGTTTTTGTACTGATTTTTTGTCATTGTTTCATATAATTATCATCTAAGAGACTTCAAACTTATACTGTATACAAATTAGTTATGATACAGTACGGTTGGATTTGCACGATTGCGACAAATGAGATATTATCAACAAAAACAATTTGATAAATATATTATTCAAAATAAAAATGCCTTTTTTAATTTTACGAAATTTCTTCGAATGAATTTTTATGGTTATTCGCATGTTGATTTTTGGTGGTAAAATACTTACGGTATGAGTATTATTAATTCTTACATCACAAGTTTCTAAATAACTAGACAATTAATAGGAGTTGAAATTTTTATTGCATGATATGTATGGACTATTTAAATGAAGCTCGTCAAAAAGGGTGGTTCGATACATTTGGTGCCAAATACTGTAAATATATTACAATGTGTTAAATCCACATTGTAATCGAAAAAAAAATTGGCGGTGGTTAGTATAAAAAACTGAATTAATTCTATCAATCAGTATCATACTCACTTGTAGGAAGGCCAGCCAACACTGTGCCTTCTATTCCGTTGTTGTCATTCTAGAATCTTTCGTCATCATCGATCATACGTTTTGCGATCAATGTACCCTGCTCATTGCTACTAAAGTTTGGCGATTCTTCGAGGTATACCGGTTAGTTCTCTTGCAAAACAATAAACGCACTATCAAAATCCTCATATCATATTTTGTTTCACTTATTTGCAATTACAATCGCTGATAGATTAACGATCTTGCTACTCTTAACTCAATTAACTCACGCGCCATTTTTTCTAAACACCGCACGAACTCATCCATCATTTTTTCATCCCCGATCTTTACACTTATATCCTGCGTAAATTCAATTAAGTTAAACAAAATGGTAAGCACAGCGTAGGGCGGGGATGTAAAATGAATAATACATGCGGCTCCGATATGATCTATCCAATTAATACAAATAAATAATCGTGCTATTCCTCCCTCCTCTATGGTCGGTCGGAACAATGAGTTATGGTTTACAGCTAATGACATAAATATCGTCGTTATGTGGTTTCTTGTGCGGAATTGTAATAGACTATTGTCCTTTTTGTTCTTTGGTTATGAATTTTGTATTTTAATTAATATTTTTGTTAGCATCGTCTATTATACCATGTACATTGAAAGACTGGCGTATTTCGCCTGCTGCGGTCTTTCCGTTCGATTACATTATAATTTAAATGGCTTGATTGCTAGAGTGAATAGGCAATCAATGATTCTATTACATCATCATCACTTACCATCAGGTGGGATTCCAGTCAGGCACTAGTCATCATCAATTAAAAAAATGTGAAGTCTTAGTCAGAGACCGTTTAAATATAATACCGATATATTGAGTTTAATCAAAATCCGGTAAATCGTTTGAGTTTGAAAAACAAACATATACGTATACTCACAAAATGTCGCCTTTATAATATTGGTATGATTTACCTCCAATGTAACAGTCGGCCACCGACAGATACAAAATCAGCCAAAATGGCAACTTAGCGTATACACACAATTTGCTTTAGTACAGAATACATGACAAAAATACTTACCTTTACCTTTCTTACCTTTTATAGTAATGCTGATTCCGTAAAAAGGATATACTTTAGTATGAAAATGACTGCAATGATGCGTCAATAATTGAAGCCTACCATCATAAAAATAATAAAATTCAGTCTCACCCGAACCCTACGCAATAAAGTGCCCATACCCCATTTAATCATATTTCATGACGTGTTATTATAATTTCAGAAAAACTTTATTATTCCAAACCCAATCAGATCTTACTGATATGATACATACTAATCATGATAACCAGCTAGCTTGGTCTGTTCAACCCTTTGATACATTTGAAAAAGCTTTGAAATATTGTTATTAAACCTTGTTTATGAGGGTCTTATTAAACTGGACAACGGAACTACATTGTTTGTTGCTAGATTAGTTTTTACTGAATATATTGCATTGTTTTGTGTCACCACAATATTCAATGAATTTACTAGTTTGCTTTTATACGTCTTTCCTAATTTATTACTGTAAACAAATATATATAATACCTCTTGAAATATGGACAATGTACCGCACAACTGATCTCAAAACGATGAAGGAAAACATCGTGAAAAAACTGGCAAGTTCTAGAAAAAAAATTCGAAGACACTGACATAACACCAACTCGTACTGGGCCTGCGTGGTAGATTACTGTCCATTTCCTCTTTTAGACAGGAGGTCTAAGTCTCAAGGCTGATGCTATCCAGTGCCATGTTTGTAACGATAGTGATAAGGCAAGGCAAGGCAGGACAAACTGCGAGTGATTGCTCGCAGAACGAGGATGGACGATGAGACCGAAATGTTTGAGAACGACTGTGTACCAGAAGACATCACAAGGAGAGCCAATCACAAGATGGACAAAAGACCTGATGAAGATCATGGGGTATGAATGCAGGATGCATAGGACCTCCCGTTATAGTGAGATTTAGGAAGACCTATGTTTGGATTTGAAAGCTTTTCGGTAGAAACGATAATGATGATGAAGAATTAAATACAAATCGTTTTAATGTGAAAGAAGTCATCAGGTTATCACTTTCCTATTAATATTTTAAAGTTAAATAGTTTAAACACACTCTCTGGTTAATATTATACCATCAAGCAAATTAATTTCTAACACCTTCTCAAAACGGTGAGGGAAGAAACCGGAATAATCAACAATCAAAAATCGGAAGATATGTATGGTATCGTCCCCTGAATCACGGCCATTCCTTCTCATAGAAAGAAGGCCTGAGACCCAGTTGTAACAACATTGTACAGTTGATTATGTTTAAATGCTATAGCAATGCTATACGAATTGTTTTTTGTTGAACAAAAAACAATTCGAATTCCAAAAATAGTAGACATTTTTCGTCCAACGTATCTTATTTCCCAATTTCGCACCACTTTTATTACCAGAAAACTATTTTAGCCGTACGACATACTAGGCAATTCAACTAACGTCCAACACAGTCACTCAGCCCTCAAGTAGTATATTGTGTATCGAAAAATAAATCAGTGCTCTACAGAAAAATAACATTACGAGAACCCAACAGAAAGAAACGTACAGAAAGTCCATTTCATACAATGAGTGAAAATCAGAGTGCCTAGTGTGAGTTTGTTTTACGCTAACGCGATTGACTCGTTTATGACGTTCGGCATTGCGATTGGCCCGCTCCCAAGCTCTTTAACCAATCAGAGCGTCAGACACGCTTACCGTTTCGATCAAGTCAACGTAAAAACAACTCACAATCACTGGCGTACTCACATAAAGATAAATATGAGTGGCGATCTCAGACACATGCCAATCGTAAGTGAACTAGCACTCGCTAAAAAAAATAGAAAAAAAATTACTGGACCAATAGACATTTCATGAATCAGTTGTGAACCGTTGTATGATTAGGCTAAATACTAATATGTGCAATGTGTGTATACGATTTGAGGCTTTTGACATCCAAACTGGTGTCAGCGTTTCTTCTTAGTTATTCAGAATATGAAGCTAAAATTAATTTCTGTTTACGGTTGTGCACGACCAATATTAAATTGCAATTAAAAATTGAAATAATATATAAATAAATTAATAATTGAAATACTCAGAAAGAGACAAAGAAAAATATTTTATGTGACACATACAGACACTAGACATACACAATGCAGAAACAACATGTCGAAACAAAATTAAAAAAGAGAAAAAGTAAGATAATGTGTCTCATAGTAACAATCACAATACACTGTACGTAAAACATGTCTATGTGTGTCTGTATTTTCATTCATTGTATGGAACAAACCTTCTATTCCTATTTTGTCGTGCAGAAAACAAGTTAACGGAAAAACGTGAGCCTTTTTACCTTTTTCTTTTGAAGAAAAAATATATAAAAGTCAAGTTTCGACGAGTGTGAAGGGTTTTGAGTCCTCAATTCCTTTGATAAAGAATTTTCATGCGTGGTTTCTTGAGTGTAAGCAAAGAATGTTAATCGAGTGACAGTAAGGTGAATTAGGTGGGTTCTCTTCGAATTTGTATTTTTTTGGAGTTTTTTTTTCTGTTGAAGACTCTTTTATGGTAAGACTCTTAGGGAAAATAATGTATATTGTAAGCTTAAAATGGTTATATGTTTATGGTTATTTTATTTAGCACATACAAATTGACGCCTTTTCGAACTTAAATGGTAACCCCAAAATGGATCCGAAAACTGATCCAAAAATGAAATTAAAAACAAAAAAAAATCATTGACAGAAAATACAAGTAAAAAAATAACACAATCTGAAGTTTACGAATTTGCAGCAAAATACAGATAAGCCCCAGGCGAGCAGCGTTATTCCAGTGGTGGTGGTACGAATTATATGTCTTATGTTCAGACTTAAGCAGCTGTGCTTTACTTTTTGTAAATGTGTGGTGTGTGGTGAAAGAAAATATCGTGAGGATATAGGCATGTCCTACAACCAAATATTCGAAAACATGATCAACTAACCCGTACTGAAACTGTATGGTGGATCGTGGCTTATTCACCCGCCTAGACAAGATGTCTGAATCACATCAGGCTGTTCATGCCCTAAGACTATAATTTAATTCAAAGAGGGTATCAAAATGATCATAAATCATAAAAGATTTTTAATAATTTGATTATATAGTTTGCTAGTCAATTTCCAACACATCTAAATATCTGACCTGAACATTTATACAAATTTGATACTACAGATGGGCTTTCCTTAAAAAAGATACACACACCAATATGAACAACTTTTAGGTACTATGAGAGCAACCCAAAAATCACGAAAAAAATACCCCGCTGCTCCATTGATTTATATTCACATAACTCGACAAAATGTATAGAACAGCGGGTTTTTTTTCGTGATTTTCGAGTTCCTCTCCTAGCAAAAGTTGTTCATATTACTGTGTACGATGATCCTTTTTAAGGAAAGCCCATCTGTCGTATCAACTTTGTATTATAAGTAGATATTTAATAAATAAATTGTCAATGGCAAAATAGTTTTGTTAAAAAAAAATATCAATCAAACCAACATAATAAAGTAGTACAACTACTGCAACTAAAAAATTAGCTACGGTACACAAAAAAAAAGCTTTTGTATCAAAACTGTCTATTATACAAACCATCAATCGCGTGACGCTTATTGCACCAAAAAATTATACATAAACCCGCCTACTAGGTTCCCCTATACACCTTGCAACCCCCGGTATAACGCCTATGGTAATTATGAGAATTAAAATTATGCCATATGCTGCTACAGTTGAGTTTTTCAATTTGTCCGTCGTGTTTTTCAATTTTTGTAAGTATACCTGGTAACGCCTACTTTGCTATTATGTAATGGATACGTTTATTATTTTTGAATGCCTTTAATTAGGAAATTAATTTCAGCTTAAACATAGGGGTGATGGAAAATAATTCTTTTTTTTTAATTCACTTGTGTAACACAATACCGAAATGCAATCTTATTTATAAATTTATGTATACATAAACACTCGAAAATAAAACAAAATAAGTACAGATAGAAGAGCACAAAGGTACTGCTTATTTCAAATGAAATTTCTTCCAGTAGACCTTGTGAGAAGAGAGTTGGGTAAAATTTATACAAATAAGTTATAACATTTAAAAACACTACATTATTTATATTAAATCACATAATATAAATATAATAATCTTGTAACACAAACAAAGCATTTAACTACTTTTTTAAATTTTTAAATTTCTAAACAAAATATTTAATTTCTTTCATGGCTTGGTAAGTTAAATCACAGTAACTCACAAGATGTCATCAGTTTGACATAACTCTGTCTAGCTGCTCATTTCTTTATATTAGAACACTCATACTGCACAAACAATATTTTATTAAATTAACTTCTGAATAATTAAATCCATTGTAAAAGTCACATTGTCCCATCACTAGCAGTAACAATATGGCGCTTACGTTAAGTACTAAAAGAAATAAAATCCACATTAAGCCGTAACTCGCAGAGAATGTAAAATTAAAATCTAAAGTGCTTTTATATTATAATGCATATGAAATCATTTTAAGATAAGCTGAAAATTTAATTTCGCTAATGTAGTTTACTGCGGTTCTGCTTGCTAAGTATTAGATTACGCTGATACGAATGAAATATTGCTGCTTCATCCTTTTGACGGGAAAGGTTAAGTCGATTGTCAAATGTTTTTTGATATTACAAAGTTCGTTTTAAATTATTTCAATCATACTTTCATGAAAGACCTTATCATTGTTGAGAGAAATTTTTAGGGCTTTATTTCGCGATATGCCTACGTTATGATGATTTATATTCACAGTTCTTTCATGATAAGCAATCCTAATATCTGCATCATTTGAAGTTTTTCATATTTCAATGCCTAATGTTATGATCATAACGCGTCATTTATACTCATCAAGTACCATTACTTCATGAAATATTTTTCTGTTTTATTCATTGTAGAAAATATGGATATACCTTTAATATTCATTAGCTTTTGCTCGTGCCTTTGCTTGTGACCATTTATATTTTCACAATTAATTCAAGCTGTTGATCAATATATACCTCTGATAATGTATATGTCATATTTAAATTTCTTAGTTTCATTCATTTAGGTGTGAAAAACAAATAAACTTTGCAATTTTGCAATTATAATATAAATTAGATAGGATAAAAAGAAAGAAATTACTCAATTCTTGCGTACTTGTAAAAGTACCTACCTAAGTAATTACATGTCCTATCTATCATATCCCTATTGTTCAAAATATTTCAGCTTTATAGACCATCGATATTATATTTTCTCTCTTAGTATCAGATTATATTCTACTGCTATATTGCCATATCATTATCGCAGCCAAATTCTCATCCTATTCCAGTAAAAGGGACAAATTAGAGAAATGATCCGCGAAATACTCGATATCTCAGAGAATGTCAAATACATTTGGCTAATATACATTCTTTGCTTATAACACAAATTAACTATGATTCTTTACGTCTCTTGGAACGAATCCAGCGTCGTTTGTGAAGCCACTTATTTTCATCATTGATACACTCTCCTTGATTGATATTTTATGAATAGTATTTGCAGAATTGGTTTGTGTTGAAATGCTTCTGTTTTTCATGTAATGGATATTTATTTACATAGTTATATCATCATGAGAAAGAATGAAGGGAGGCCTTTGCCCAGCAGTGGGACAGTACAGGCTAGGTATAATAATATAATAATAATAATATATCATCATAGCTTTGTAACCCGGCTGTATAAAATATGAATGATCTATATATAAAAGGAGAAACTGACTGACATATCAATGCAACATAACTTCTGCTGTGCGTTTTCACGATCCTAGGACTGTGAATTTTCGCACAAGGCTTCCTTTGATACTGTAGGTGAGCACCGCGATAGGTTTTTTTTCTAAAATTCTCACCCGAATAGAATGAAACGGGGGCCTAATGTAAGGGCCAGTAGGCTGGCAGTAATGTTAATAAATACAAAATGCAAAGTCCTGATTCACTCACTGACTCATTAACGCTCAGCCCAATTCTTTGGAACTAAAATTTTATAAACAGATTCCTGTTATTATGTATCCAAAGAATGTAGGAAAGAGTTTCCTAAAATCGTCTTTTAATGGGCGGAGAAGAGGTACAGAATACGTATAAAAAAAACAAATTTCAAGTCAAGGTGAAGTCGCTGGTAGAAGTAAATATGTTAAAATAACAATAAAGCATATATGAATTGTAAAACTATGAATTAAGTTTTCACATGCTAATGGGCTAGTAAAGTAATTAGGACGATAGCGTAGGAAGCTCTGTAACCAAGTTAAAGCGAAATACAGTACCGAAGCCTCAAAATAATAAAAACGTTCACCCTACATGATACGCACAAAGATACATCAATGAATAATGGATTGATCTACGTTTCAAAAATTTTCAAAGAGATTGTGTAGGTGTAATTCTATACAAGTGTTGAGTAATAAAAGGATTAGGAGATTTAGGGAGTGTGGATACGCATCTATCAAAAAACAAAATAGATATAAAATGAAATTAAAATGTTGCTATGCTGAAAACTGATTCGCTCAATCAACATCATTAGTAATATCTCATTACTCTCGTTTGTGTAAATTATGAATTATACTTATTAGTGTTTGTTGTAATTATTGCATAGTAAAAGTCTTATCTCAGTAGTACCAATTATATAAAAAATAATAATATATTTTCGATGTCGTTGTAATTCTGCTTCTGATAATATTGATTAAAATATAAACGCTGATATTAACAATATTGTTGAAAGTATATTGCGCAAAATAAAGAGCTCAGTACATGGTTTAAATTTTGATTGACGTTAATTGAGAATGGTTTCGATGACGCGTAACCGCATCTGGATGATACAAAAGTAGACCTCAACATTAATCAGGGGAAAGATTTACATTTGACTGAATTATTGAAACAAAACGTCGTAACAAACAACGAAGGTACTCCGTCAATCACAAAAAAAAAACTCTTGAGTTTGAGACTAGAATTAATTTAGAATTAATTGCATCAACTGATTTTTTTTTTTGGATGTTGGAAAATCATTACATCATTTATACTGTTCAACGTGAAGCGAGAGTGAGAGACAGTCTAAGAATTTTATTACTACTACTATTACTATTACTACTACTATTATTACTACTACTTTATTATTACTATTACTATGTATAGTTAGGTTACTCTTTGCAATTCGTGGGGATTTGTCGAATTACCTCCCAGTCCTAACAGGTTGTGTCAAAGAATCTGATACTTTCAGCCATTTTTACCATTTATTAATATTATTTTATTATCACACTAGACATCTCTAATGTGTCGGAATCGTCATATGTGAATGTTCACATTTATGACGATTCCGACACTTAGGTCTTCAGACCACCAAATTCATGTGAATTTGGTGGTCTGAAGACCTAAGTATCGTTCCTAGTGCTCATTTTTTCATATTAAGAACTGATTTTTATGAGTTATATAATCTTGAAATCACAGATTCTATAATAATTTTAAGACCTCAAAATATTACCGTAAAATCCCTTTACCCTTCAAAAAATTATTGATCGGTACCATCTCTTTATTTTTCCATCGACTTTTTGCTGTTATAAATATTTAATTAATTCATGTATTTCTTTGACTTCCAGAAGATAGACGCATACAATCACAGCGGGCCTTCACTACAGACTTCGGCGGTGATCGCGTTGTGCTCCATAGTACTGGTTGTTGGAGTTCTCATTGGTGCCATCCTTGTTTGGAAGTAAGTGTCTTTTTAATAATTTTTAACTTTTAATCGTACTACTACTATATTTCTTCAAAAATATTTGGTAGTAACAGCGCCTTCACACACATCATCGACAACGTCTTCATCACAAAATGTTAAGTCTATATTCTAATGTTCTTATTTTGAGGCAGTTTAGTCACCTCCAGTTAACTCGGTTACCATGACAACACGAATAACCCTGTATAAATACCATTTAATAATAATTAGTTGCAAATGTAAATTTGTTTGAAGTAGAAACGTATGTGAATGGTACGTACCTACGTAGAACGCATGTGTGCGAATATGAATCATGTTTTTTGATGAATTTCTATAGGTTTACCAAAAAGCGGTAGAATTACTTCAGTCTCAAATCAAATGCGTATATTATGTGGTGATGTTTGTGAGAAATATTGCAATGTTCATTTCGTGATATGTGCTTAGTTAGCATCGATGTGAACTTTTGAGCAGTTAAGTTCTCAAGATAATGACACCATCGTCTCATCATAATACCAAGCGGTACTATGACGCCACGATATGCCGTTCGTTGTTAGAACTTGGACTTGTTTTATAAAGCTGTTGGTTCTGAGTATCTGTATGCTGAGTGTGAGTTGTTTTTACGTTAACGTGATCGAAACGTTTAGCACGTTTGGCTCACTGATTGGTTAAAGAGCTTGGAGCCGTCGGAGCGCCGAACGTCACAAATGCGCCGATCGCGTTAGCGTAAAACAATTCACACACAGCACACTGTAGTCAGTGTGCTGTGTGTGAGTTGCTGTCAGATGTGACCATACTCTTTCGAGGACTGGATTCGCGCTAGTCAAACAGTAAGCAGCTTACTGCCTGCCTAACCTCCAAAACCCAGTAATTGGGATACACTATAGTCTTTTGCAAGACAAGCCTCAGATTTTCCAACTTCTAAAATAATCATGACGACTGTTACGTCTGCAATTAATGATAGTTCATTATTAGTAGCTGCTTACTGTTTGACTAGCGCGAATCCAGTCCTCGAAAGAGTATGGTCACATCTGACAGCCGTCAGAAAATCAGTCAATTACGAGGAGGGTGTGAACTCGTTTATGATTGAGATAGGATATATGTACAAAGGAGATTTTTTCAAAATGTGTGACACCCTGAATAAAACTTAGAAAATAGTATTTCACGTGAGCAGAACGTAAACCAAAGCCATGCGACACTAGTACATTAACTATACAATTTTAGATTCTCATTTAAATTTTAAAAAGTAGCATCATTAGCATGACTATGAAAATGTGACGTAACAAGCTTGTTAGGATTTTGGATAATATGCTCATCATGTCCACAACGGTGGACTTACACATATTTGGGGGAAGACAACCTTTATTCTATAAACCTATTTTTTCTTCAGTCTTCTAAATCTCTTCTTTAAATACGCACCCAATCAGCGACAAAAATAATGAATCCACAATAGAAACAGATTTAATTCAAACGTGACAACAATGTCTGTGACAGTTTAATCGTTGAGATGTCGTCACATATGCGGGGAGGCAATGGTTCGGGAAAGTTGATTAGAATGGCTGTCACATTAAGATTAAGATGCCGACTTACGTCGTATGGGACAATTGTTGAGCTGGAGAAGTAGCGGGTTTGGGATTGAAATGTTCTGTATATTTTTGTTACACCGCTCACGTTGCATGTGTAAGTAATAATAGTAGTATAACAATGCTGACAGTGTACAGGGCTAGTCAGATATTGCTCGCAGAACAGATGGTCGATGGCGAAGAAAGTTTTTGGAGTAGCAACCACGTACCAGAAGATACAGCGTTATAAGGCCTGATGACCTACTGAGACGTGAGAAAGATGCGGGATACAGGACCGGTCATCTTTTCGATGCTTGGGGTAGCCTTTGTTTAACCGTGGACGTCTTTCGACTAAAATTATGGTAATGACGATGATGAACATTTGTGTTGGTGCTCAAACTAATTGGTTAGTATTTGTATTTGGAAAGATTGTATAGGACTCTCTAACGATTGTAGAACTATGCTTATTTGCAACATCGAAATTGCTCTATTTCTTCAACAATAGATAACTTCAATCATTAACACTTTCTTTCTTAACAGTAGCCTAACAAAATTGACTGTAAGTCCAATACGATTTTTATTTTTTATTTCTTATATTTTTGTATCTTCGTCGTAACTAACGAAACGTCGATTGGAGAAGAAAAAGATAAAATGTATTTTCGCATTTATCACCTTTTCGGAAAAACAAAACCCACAAGCCATATTTTATACAATAGGATAAGAGACACTACATTAGCACTTTGACGACCGGATTACATTTTTACTTGACCACTCTAGACAGTGTCACAAAAAATAATTAAAGTTCCATCAGATCCTCATCAAAAACTAATTTAAAGTTAACACCCGCCAGATCTCCGAAATTAAAGAGGCAAATAATCGCTGGTGTCACAATATCCTTGTCAGTCTATTAGACTGACGGATAACGGAGAGTTGGATTTAGAAACCCGACGCGTCAAGAAGGTGGCAGTCTCGAATTATACTCTGTTAATTAGATGTTGAAGAGATTATAGGGGTCATTGGTATTGTATTAATAATATTGTAAAGGACTTCGCTGGGTTTGTTTTAGAATAAGAGTTGTAAAATGTGATTGATAGGTTAGAGGTGTTACTTAAAAAAAGAAATGTCAGCAAAGTTGACGAGGCTTTTTATACGATGTCTGCTAGGGCTCCTGAATTATTTAAAAGAGTTTCAGTGCTCAAGAAGGGTATGGATTAGAAGATAATGTTAGTAGATTTCAATCAGTAAAAGTTTGACATGCTTTTCTGCTCTTTGTTAAGGTGATGATAAAAAAATCATCAAATAAAAAAAAGTCATCTAATGAAGCCATTTTGATGATTGTTTACATGTTTATTTATTTATTTAATCTTCATGTCCAGTGGTGGTACATAGGTGGACTTTATGTAACAAGGCATTCACGTGTTAAATCTTTTAATGAAATATTTATTGTTAGGATGGATTTTTTTTTAAGCATAGCCTCCTGCCTTTTTTAATCGATTGAGGCTACATCTTATTACATAAAACAACTATTTTCTTTTAGAAAATTAAAATTTCGAATTCCAACCTGCATGTCAGACTAGCAGCAGCTATTACTTAACACAAAACCATTTCTACCTTTCTATAAACATTTCAAAATAAATAACACACAACAAACTAGGAACAGTAATATACGTCCCACTTTCTGTAACGGCTTAATTGTCCACCTACGTCCTCTCTTTCACACCCAAGAAGAAAAACAAGGATGAAAGATTTACGCCCACGTCGAACGAAACACGCAATCTTGAGGAGCGAGCGAAATCTATCAAATAATGACACAACCGGGAAGCGAGCCCGGAATAGATAGTGGAGTTGGGTGTTGAGTGTTAGGGTTTAGTCCTGTGTGGTAAAGCTGTGTTGCTAAGCTATATTTTTTAGTTTTAGAGCATTGATCATGCCTTTATCTGTTTATTAACATTTTTACATTTTTTATGTGATAAAAAAATCATTACAAAAATGAAACCTTTTTTAATTATACATAGGCTCGCGTTTGACTACTGTCTCACCTGTTGGTAAGCAATGATGTGGCCGACGAAGAAGCACGCTTGCCTAGAAGTAACCTATTCAATCTTGACTTAAATACCCCTAAGTTGTAGCTATCATGATACACAGACTCCGGCAGGTAATTCCACTCCTTAGCTGTACGCACAATTAATAAACTAAATAAATAAAAATAATTAATTAATATAGTGTGTGTGATAAAATATGGTACAGGGTACGGGCTTTCTCTTCGACTTCAAATGCTTAAATAAGAAATCGTGACTTAAAGACCCTAACGTACTACAGTATATAATATTGTATGTATGTGTATGTATGTAGTGTATGTAGTCTGTAACATTTGGTTCAGACAAAAGAACCGCCACCAAAATAAGGACGTCCATTTTCATTCCTCGAAATCATGGCCACAACTCACTAAGCACTAATAAAGCAATCGTACACCGGAACACATCAGCACTATAACACACGTATACTGACGCAAATAAGAGGGTGGGCAGAGCTCGCAGCTCACAGCGAATCTGTAATCAAGTCACCGCCTTCCAAGTTAGCGATGCAGAGCGCTCTCGGAAGTGTTCGGGGGATTTCGTGAGTATTCGTGACTGTTCGTCGAGTTGTTTGTCGTGATTGTGGGGTTCATGTGTTGTGGAATTGGTTTTTCGTGTCTCAGTTTTTAGTTTAGCTGTTATTACAGTTAATTGCGAGAAAGATAGATTGACAAGAGAGAGAATGTCATTTAAAACTCTTTTGAAGCCTGATATTTTTTTTAATGGAAATCTTCTTGAATACCTCCTGGCATTGTATCAGACCAGCTGAATACATCCCAAGGGAACAATATACTTGCCGGAGAAGAAGTGTCAAACATTTTATATGCTTTTCCAAGACACAGTTTACCCGTATACCAATTTTTTTCGACTTCCGTTCAGCCATTTAAGCGTGAAGAAGTAACAAACATACGCACACACACTTATAATATTAATAGTGTGATTTCTACTCGACCAGTCGACCAATCAGAACGTCAGAAAGTCCACAAACTCACTATTACTAAATTTAGTTTAAAAAAATGGTTGTTTTATAAAATAATCACTTTTTTTATGGAAATAAATTCATTCAGTGTCTTCTGCTCCCGGGCGGCAACCTACGTTCCAGAGCCCCTGAGTTCACTTTCGCACAACCAATGGCCCCACCATGCCTGAGATATCTATATCTGTAGATATCTATCCTATATGTATCCTGTACTGTGTAGTTATCTATATCTATCTATCATATCTATCTTACCTAACCTGACAACTAACATAAATCCAATCACACACTAAATTTTAAACCTCAGAACTACCATACAACATCGCATCGCTATCGCCTCTCTCCATATAACTCCCCAACTATTTGAGAACAATATGCTTACCCATATTTACTGTTCATAAATCAAGTAAAACGTCAATATTACATGGCTAAATCGGTAGCCCCGCGGTTACAGCGCCCTCTATGTAATCTGGGTGGAAGATAACGTTAGTTCTATAACTAACACGAATTATATTGGGTCTTGTTTGATTTACTGCGCTCCTAGTGATTTTAGGTGTTCTTTTTGATAGATTTCGCTTTGATAGTCGATTGAATATTTTGTTTAGGGATGTGATGAACATTGTTTTGACATTTAAATACCTATTTTATTAATATAATTTGAAAATTTATTTATAAATTCTAATGTATTTAATTCAATCCATTTATTATTCTTTAACTATTTTATGTAATTAAATAATGTTATAGCAACATTATTTAATTACACGGGTTTATTAATGCCTGAAATAAACGATAAATAAATAATAAAAATAAATAAAATTATTGACATTCCATTTATTTGTCAAATTAATTTAGTTTGAAGATTTAAGGTAGTTTATAATGTGAGTAAAAGATTTGCATTAGGAAATCGATCAATTAAATCTGAAGATGAAGGTCTTTAAAATTATTAAAAAAGTTAAAATAAACCTGAGCTTGACAAGGATCAGGCTCTGAACTATAAACAAGAACACTATGAACTACTCGTAGGTGGCTACAAACGAAACATATTTTTCATGAAGTTTGTAAAGATAAAATAACCAAAAATCTTGAAAATAAAAATAGGTTTCATTTGCCCACACACAGAAATTGCTTACAGTAAAAAAAAAATGTTACTGAAGACTGAATTAAAAATATTTTTACTAAAACGATTATATTGTTACTAACCTCTGACAGCGGCTTCGCCCGCGTAAAAGCAGAAAATTGTTCCAAGAGAACACACTTCCGGGACAAAATACAGCATCAACTTATCTATACTAATATTATAAAGCTGAAGAGTTTGTTTGTTTGTTTGTTTGTTTGTTTGAACGCGCTAATCTCAGGAACTACTGGTTCGAATTGAAAAATTCTTTTTGTGTTGAATAGATCATTTATCGAGGAAGGCTTTAGGCTATATAACATCACGCTGCGACTTATAGGAGCGAAGAAACAACAGAAAATGTAGAAAAAACGGGGGAAAATATTCATCTTTAAGGGCTTCCGTTGCGTGCGCTGCGAAAACGGTAGAAGATACCAAAAAAATATGTATGAAAGAATTATTCCTCTTAAAATTATCTAAAAAAATGTCCGCGACAGTATATGTCTATCTTTTAAGATTAACTCACTAGAACCGTTTTTATGGTAATCAAATTTGGCCGAAATTAATGCATTATTACCAATTATTTGTTAGAGTTGTATCAACATAGTAATATTAAACTTTATCCAAATAAATGTGTTGTTGATTAAGAGTATGTAATTGTAAACAAAATTGTCTTTGACATCACTTATTTTCAATGAACATCTTAGAAGATATTACAGTTTTAAAATAACTCCGAAATAAAATACACACGCGCCGCATGATGTGCAAAATATGACGCTGCGCCTGGCCGGCGGGCGAGAGGAGGGGTTGCTTGCGGGCGGCGCGGGGGGGGTTTTTTATGGTAGATAAAAATCATCCAATGACGAATCCCGCTCTTGGGCGGAGCGGGAAACAGTGTCAGACTCTTACCGACTAAACAGCCTATCCCGATCCTCCCTTGCCTTATTCCTAGAGCCCCGGTATAACGCTTTCGCACCACCCCTCGGCTGCAGGAGGCTTCGACCCTGAAGGGCCCCACAGTTTGCTGACAACACCTTGAGGCGCGCGGGAGCAGTGTACGCGGTCGACGACTTGGTCTCGGTCTGGACTATTACCAGAAAACCGGACGGCGAGCTACCCATTGCTCACCGTCCGCAAGCCAGCGTCTTTAGTGGCCGGATATCGGCGGGATCGCGGCGGCGACGGCTACGGTGAGGGCGCTGTTGCCCTTGCTTTATGCGGTCGGCCTTCTCCTTTACGAGCATTACTGCTTCGCAGAAGAAAGCGACCGCCTGCCATTCTTCTTCGCTGCAGACCATGGCCTGAACTAAGGCCCAGCGCGAGAGGTCACCGCCGCCGATCACCCCCACGAGGACACGGCGATGCTCAAGCTCAAGATTCCCAAGCAGGGCACATCTCCACCGGGCTCGCCTCACAGTGGCGACACCCAGACGTCTCTTCCGCACAAATCTGGCGCAGAAATCTCCTGAACTTCCCATGTCCGGTGAGAACCTGCGTCATGCGGAAGGTGAGGACGCCGTGATGTCTTTCCAACCACGCCTCAAAGGGGGGGTGTAGCTCTATGAAGTACTTTTAGATAATTATGTTCTTTTAAAAATTAAATTGTCTGAAATAATAACAGACACGGGCAAAGTCGTGGGTAACAGCTATAATTTATAAAGCCGAGGTTGTTTGCAAAAGTAAATATGATGCTCAAAATAACTATTCCACGCGGACGAAGTCGCGGGCACAGCTAGTATTAGGATATACGCGACAAACAAGCACGTCTATAGAAACTATTTATCAAAATACTAGAAATTTAATACAAAAATCCGCTCCAACGCTTCATTGGCACTATGTCGTCTAATAAAGCTTTTAAAATTTACAGCGCGAACGTCAAAACTGCACTAATGTCATCAATGTAAAGGTGTATGGCCTGCTGATCACCTAAGTCAAATAAAGTGACTGGACGGTACGCCTAACCTAGTGCGTAGTTTGGATTATTATCGATGACCATGGTCAATTGGTCAAACCATTTATCATATTCCATTTTCAAATTCGTTGTCTTTCGAACGTGAAGAAGTCATAAATACACTCACAAAAGTTCGCCTTTATAATTTTAGTGTGAATTGTTTTTAACTTTGCAGCAAATTGCTCATGAATAAATAATGATAAAAAACATCATAATCCTCAACACAGATAAAAACAGTTCCTGCTAAGATAGTTTTCTTTTAAAAGTCTTGCATAAAGCTCACCTTTTCTCGTATAAGTTAAAAGAGTTGACTTCAGGAAATTATTTACCGCGGGCAACAGACTTGGAAGTTAAACTTATCGCAATCTTCATATTCTGTGAGGTTTTTATTATCAAACTTGTCTACCTGAATATTAGTAACTGGCATGAAGTTTTGCACTAAAAATTAAACTGGCAATTTCTTGAGCTTTTTTAGTTATCTCTGTTGGTATTATGGGTTTTGTGGAGTTATTTGTTTTACAGTTTTCTTGCGTTATTACACAAGACATAAAAAATTATGCCAATGGTTTCCAACAGAACCCAAAATTTGCTTTACGTAAGTGGAAATGGGCAGGCTACATTGCTCGCAGAATAGGTAGTTGGTAGGGACGAAATGTTTTGGAGTGCCGACCAGGTATCAGAAGACGCAGCGTCAGAAGGTGTCCTACAAGGTGAACCGATGACGTGGTAAAAGTCGCAAGGATTTGATGTATGCCAAAAACACAGGACTGGTCGTTATGGCCACGCTAGGGAGAGGCCTGTGTCCTACGGCTGAAAGTCTTTCGGCTAAAGAATGATGATGATAATTTGGTTTAACTATCTGACGACACTTTAATCTGTAAATGTTTCATTTGAAATACGTAGGTAACACATACCTGAGAACTTTAAAATTATATTTCAGAATTTAAAAAAAACCAGAGGCGATATCACATTCATTTCTTTAGTTAAACAAAACACGGTCACAGACCAATTACATTAGTTAAAGACATGTTTTTGACTTAAACAAATATGAACAAAATAATAAAGAGATATACCTAACTACACGGCAGTCATACACTTCTCGGAATTCTAGACAGACAAGATGTTCTTTCATATGTTTAAGACAAACACAGGGTTGGCACCAGCAATATGCGACTGTTACTAAGTTGAAAATAAACTCCAAGCGTTTTACCAAAGTCTGACACTATCAATCAGTCAGTTGTAGCCAAAATAATTATCAGTATTTGACCTCAACAACGAAACAAATGGCCGAACTGATTAGTTGAAAATTCGTAACAGAAACAATGAGATCCATTCAGCAATGACTTCTTTAGATATCTCAATGTCTTTCAAACAATAAAACAATTACGGTACAAACAATACAATATAAACTAGCGGCACAAAACAATGGCTCATGTCGGACAACAAACTTACGAATATTTTTTGCAGAAAGCACAACCTTACTACTCGAATGCGTGACTAATTATGCCAAAATTACACGTAGCGTTTCCCGCGCGAACGTGATTGGCCAATTCAAAATTGGCCAGCCAATCAGCGTCGAGGGCGGGCCGACTCTTGCGCACGTTCTAGACACACTTATAGCTTTCGGCGTATGAATATTCAAGCTGATTTGTAATTGAAATAAATGCGATTGAGACATCAGTTTGTTGTCTTTTTGCGAATTAATGCTGGGAAACGTTTAATTGTATATTAGCAAGGGCTCCGGGAATTTTAAATCAGGATGCGGCTTTTTAGCGTGGAAATGTGAAGTGAATCTTGTTAGTTAAGTTTGTTAATGCCATTGTTTTAAACTACATTTATCATACAATCAGCTCACAAATTTATTTAAACTGAACTTAATAAAAATGAGCCTTTACCTTATAAAGTTAAAACAAACATATTCTTTTGAAGCGCAAAACATTTACAACTAAAAATTCTTGAAATCAGTAACTCTATGAAAATTTATTTTCTTGCATCTCAAAAGAAAAAAAATAACAATCTCTTGATAAAGTGGGCTGATACAGAAATTTATTTATCGACTACCACTTCAGGATACTCTAGTAACCTTTTAAGAGCAAAAACTCTACACTTCTGAATTCATCAGAGAAAACAAAAGAATACAGATCCCTACATAAAAAGCGATTTTATTTTTCTCAAGCGAAAATCCCCCAAAACTTTAAAACGCAAACTTAACAACCCCTTTAAAATAAAAAATTGTGATCTTGAAACCCCCACAAACTTGTTAGGGGTTCTCAGGTGGGGGCTTTAAAACAATGCTCTATTTATGGTCTTTGTTTAGAACCCCTTCACAAAGCTGGGTTGAGATGAAAAAGCTTGGCAGTCTAGTGGCTGAAGCATTTATTTTTAAAGTGAAAAAAGTGCTGTTTAATCGTTTTGTTAAAAACTAGCTAGACGATTGCAGTGGTTTGTATTTTCGTGGTGGTAATATTTTATTTTTGATTCAATTTGCGATTGCTTTTGTAAGCCAGGGCTCTTGTTTTTAAATTTTAATGAAGTTGATTAATCAAAAGTACAATTGAATTAAAATGCAGCTGCTGTATTCAATTCGTTTCTGGAAATAGAAATGTGAAAGTATTTAAATAAAATTTTTTTGTTACATTAAAAAAAAACCTAGTTCTTGTTTTAAACCATATTAGACGAGTTATTGATTCGAATCTACACTAATATAATAAAGAGGTAAAGTTTGTTTTTTTATTTTTTTTTTGTTTGTAGGAGGTAATCTTTGGAACTAATGGTTCGATTGAAAAAAAAATTAGCAACAATAGAAAGCTGCTTTACTCCTGAGTAACATAGGCTATAAATTATTTATATAACATGGATTTTAACCGAGCTATCACTACAAGAAATTTTCCGCGGACGAAATCGCGGGCAGAAGCTAGTAATTAATATTTTGCATTAAATAGTCCTTCCACACTCGCCTGTCGTCAACATCGAGCATGGCCTAAAAGCTTGATGCTTCATTTAAAGCAATCCAACCCGATTTTTGATGAAGAGACAACGCATAAAAGAGGAAAGTCGGTTGATATTCGGTAATTCCTTGATTAACTCGCATATTTCACAAAACTTGTTCCAGGAAGTACGTGTTTTTTAACTCTTATCTCGAATAAATGCAATTTAATTTATTGAGAGCAGTGGTGGCCGAGTAGTAACGTCCCCGACTTACGAGTTAAGAGGTTGCGAGTTCAAAACCCAGCCAGGCGCATTACTTTGTGTAATTTATTTCATCACCACTGCTCTCAAAACGGTGAAGGAAAACATTGTGAGGAAACCGGCATGTCCTAGAACCAAAAATTCAAAGACATGTGACATCCACCAACCCGCACTGGTCCCGCGTGGTGGATTATGGCCCATTCCTTCTTCTAGAGAGGAGGCCTGTGTCCCAGCAGTGGGAACATTGAAGGGGCTGATGATGATGATGAATTTATTGAAGACCAAAGTTCACGTAAAATAGCAAATTTTCAAAGGTTTTCAGGATTAGTTTTGCACAAAATTAAGTTTTGATTTCTTTACAAGCCTAGATAATAGATCTGAAAGAAGATGTGTAATAACGTCATGATCACGTCAGAGCGGTTGTATGTAAATGTACGTCGGGTTGTCCGCTCCCAAAAACGTTTTAAACAGTGCTTTAATGTCAATAAAAAGTTATCGTTTCCGAAATTAAAATTACAGCACGTCACATAAGTTCGGCTTTTAATCTTCAAATGATTAAGCGTTTTGTTTCTCACACAACATTTTACAACAACAAAAATCTAAACTACGGAGTATCCCATATAACGTTTACGACACATATGATATTTAAATTATGTACCAAAAATCGTTACATACACTTCCCCTGACCCCAAAAAGCCAGTAGACCATGACGTTTTTTGTGAACAATATCCACATGGCATGCAATTTCTTAGCCACGCCTATCTGAGGCCAATTACCGGCCTATCTTGATCAAAACCTTGTATAGTCAACGGCTTTATTAAGCCTATTGTTTCACTCATTATGGAGAATTGAACGTCGATTTCTAAGTGTAGCCTATTATCGGCCATCTGCATACAATCAGGTATTTGCATAATATCTCAATTCTGTTTTTGTGGCTTGCGCTGATTTGAATAGCTTGGGTGCATTTCACGCATCGTGGCTGGGACACACTGCTGGGTTGTTTGGGCAACGGAATGTTGGTAATATTATGCTTTTAGTGATAAGACTTCGCGTGGGTTCAATCCTCGCACGGATTGAATATATTTATGGCTCACTGCTACAGGTAGTTGTTTCGAAACTGACTGTTTAAATTGTGTATATAATAAAGAGTTTGTTGTTAGCTCACTGTAACAACAAAATTCTAGGAACTGATGGCTACAATCCGGGAATCTTTAAGTCAAGAGTGAATAGGTTACTTCTAGGTAAGCGCGCTCCATCGTCGACCGCATCGTCGCTTTCCATCAGGTGAGATAGCGGTAAAGCGCGAACCTATAATCAATAAAGAAGGTTATAATTATAATATACATTATTTATATATTATTCTGCTAACAAAACTTCTTGTGACTGTGTCCCAGCGCAATGACACGATATATTCAAAGCAGTTGGTCTCTACCACCATTGTTCGAACCTTTGGTTTTAAAAGTAAACATTTTGTTTTGTTTACCACTTATTTTTATGGTAATTAACGAACTTGAGATAGCAGTGTTAAGAGAGGTTAAAATTTGTAAAAATCTAAAAGTTATTATGTAGGAAAATATACTGATTCAGAATGAACATTATTTTCCTTAATTTATATATTTTTTTAATGCGATACCTTTTATCCAAGGGTATTTATCCAAGGGTATATCTACCACTTACCTACGGAAAACCGCAGCGGCAGTGTTAGCACGTTTGAATTTCAAATGTGTGTGTGAATGACTTCGTGATATTTTGTTGGCGCATTCCAATTCCATACTTTTTTGACTTTTCGACCATTGTTTTCGTAGATGGAGTCATTTTGTTTCGGCCATCTTGATTACGAAGAACAAAGTTTTCACGCTCTGATGGCTTTCAAGGCTGCAGTGTTGTCCGAAAGAGTAAGCACGCTCCTGGTATGCATACGTCAACTGAAGAATCATACCTAGATGGGGATTAGCCAGTAAAAGTATGATATTACCTGTCGCTCCACTCGGGAGTCATTTGACATAATTTTCCACCAAAAAAAGAAGGTATCATAAAATGCCCATTCTTTCAGTTTAGATTATGTTCTAAACTGGATTATCCCAAATAAAACAGGAATAAGTAAGTAAGCTCTTTAAAGGTAGAAATACGAATCGCTTTGATTCTACGAATCGCTCTGATTCTACGAATTTCCTAGAACCACAGATATCACACGGAAAATACTACAGAGGAAAAACGGGACAAAACAAAAACTTTTTATGAAAATATCAGAAGCAATTTAGAATATTTTCTTAGCAAGTCCAACAATTGGACAAACTTCGATTTACCAATTTCCTCTTTGAAACTTTTCCAACTTGACAAAATATATACTGTAATAGTGTTTGGGAAAATTGTAACCGTCGGATTTCATTTCAACATGTTTGAACTGGTGGGGGTAGTTTTAAAACGGTTTCAATACTTTTGGCCAAAAATTTTAAAGGAATTTACCAACATTTTATCCACTTGCTTGATATTTTGGTCGTTTAGTGTAAAATAATTAATAGCGTTTATTTTTTTCTAGTGTCACTTTAATAGGAGGAAAATAATATTGATTTGTTTATAATAATTGTCTTTATAAACGGTAATCTCTGAAATTTTTATGTTAATGGCGTTGTCGATTGCTATAGGATTTGCTCTACAGTAACACACATGAGTACAGTTGCCGATAAAAACCTACAAGGGCACTTATTTATTTATTTTTCCTTGCAGTAATTTCACCAGCTACACGAAACCACAGACGAAACTCTAACTTAAATAAACATAAACTGAGCGACTCAGTGACCTGCAGGTAGCTATCGGGTACTGGTTTTTTTTTTTGATTTCTCTTCGAGTTTAAAAAAAGTACTTACTTTTAATTTTATCTTTTTTTTTTTCTAGAGCCCTAACTGTCCTACTGCTGGGCAAAGGCCTCCCCCAAGTCCTTCCAAACCTTCTTCTCCCGCGCTGTCTCGAACCAGTCGTCTCGGTACGCGTCTAAATCATTATAAACCCTCCACGGGATTAAAACCATCAAAATTTAGCCGAGTACACTTGTGTAGAGTGTATAGCTTCATCCCTCTTCCTCGCTCACTCAGTAGACATTTTAACGCCTCATAGTAAAGCCCCAGGGCCAAACTGAGGGCATCTTAGAAGTCCTTTAATCAATTTAGGGACTTAGTACATAGTCATACCTAGATTATGGCCTAGGTTTATCATAATGGAATTTGGTTAATGACACTTGTCAGCTTTTAAGACCTTTGACATAACTGGGCTGAACATTAGCTTCTAGTTGACGTGAATACTGAAGATAAATAGAGATTTGATAATTTAAGCTTTGATTTGAAATGGGATTTCTGTCTTGTCAAATGTCGGAATATTTGCAGTTCGATGACTTGACTGGTTCGTTGTTTGGTAAGCGGCCCTGACTGCTATACTGGAGGTTGTGGGTTCAATTTTTACTTAAGATAAATGTTTGTGTGATGAGCACGATCATTTGTTCTTGTCTGGGTGTAAGTTATCTATAATACAAATGTATCTATTTAAAGTCTAATAGAACGATAATATTATATTCAAGAAAGTAATTAATAATACAATATAAAAACAAACTAAACTAAATATTTACACTAAACCTTACAATGTACATGTAATATGTAATGCAATATGTCCACAACTATCACACAACGCCATCTAGTCCCAAGCTAAGCAGAGCTTGTGTTATGGGTTCTAGACAACTGATAAACATACTTATATATTTCTAAATACATACATATTATAGATAAATTACACCCATACACAGAACAAATGATCGTGCTCATCACACAAACATTTGTCCTGGGTGGGAATCGAACCCACGACCTCCCGCATAGCAGTCAGGGTCGCTAACTACTAGACTGACAGGCCAGTCAAATACACTCAGGCGTCGGTATATTTAAATAATATAAGTATGTAAGTATATTAGTTCTCAAATACTTATACCAAGATCTGCTTAGTTAGGGACTAGATGGCATTATATGGATATTGTGAAAAAAAAATGCCGATAGATTTTTGACATGTTTTTGGCTTGGTAAATGCCAGTAAATCAGCTTCTATTTTACACTAAATATGTGGCAAGGTTATTTGCTAAGGTAGGACCTGGATCGCTAAGACAACTTAAAAAATAGAAGTGAGACTCAAGAAAGATAAATTTTATTATTTTCTATTGAAAAATATCTGTATCTGCTCTGTTTTATCTCCAGGAAAAATTAGCTCAAGCGTAACAAAGATCGATTTTTCCTACCAATTTAACCCAGAGTTATATGCTATTTTTTCCTATTCACTATTTTCTACGATAATTTTCCTTATTTTTCACTGTATATAAAACTATTTTCCAAAATCCCCACCAGTCTATAGGCTTACAAAATATGTGGTTTACCAATTTTCCCCACTGAATTTTAAAAAGAATCCCACATCGTATTTACCTACCCCATTGTCTCACTCGAGCTCAAAATCCTATTTTCCAGTGCTCTCCAAAACGTTATACAGTGTTCGGAATTTTCTGTTGCGAAAATTCTCCTTGAATGCGACATCTAGTGCAAATGTTCACCTTCACTAATATACTTAACGAAGTTTCTTTGTTAACTGGGGAACAAGTGATGCTACTTTAAACTCGTACTCAGTACTTTAAACTCACTCTCAGATAAGTGCCTCCAGACTATGTTGTCAGTAACACGCAGGGAACTTAACGGTAACTTAATCTACTTTTGTTTAAACTGCACCTCGGTTCAACGCTTTCAACCCTCTGTAGAATTTTGACACCTTTCTTCTTCACTAATTCGGTGTGTAAATTTGATAGCGGACTATTGTAAGTTGATAGAGATTGGACCTGTCAAATTTTTGACGTTTTAATGCTTCTAGCTGTACAAACCACCCTGATAAATAAAATCATGCATTCAAATACCGGTTTTAAAATACGCTTCTATTTATATAATCAACCCTAATATTAAAAAGATAAAAGTTTAATGTCTGTGTATGTGCTTGTCATTCATTTACACTTAGAGGGCAAAACATATTTGGCCAATAGCATAAAAGATTATTTTTACTCAAGAAGTAAGGTCCTTTGGGATAATTGTCTTAATTCATGCGAGCAAAAGAGCAGTCAAAAGTTAGTAAAAAAATAAGTTCTTCCCTGTAAACGGAAGTGAAATAAGCGTTGCATTTATCTTCCTGATTACTCAAACAGTTTATTAAAGCAGTCGGCAATAAAAACTGTATATTTACGAGCTACTAAGTCCATTAGTGTGGCTGGAAAAGCTCTACATACCATTCCTTAATGACTTCA
This sequence comes from Mythimna loreyi, assembly GCA_029852875.1. Taxonomy (NCBI): domain Eukaryota; kingdom Metazoa; phylum Arthropoda; class Insecta; order Lepidoptera; family Noctuidae; genus Mythimna; species Mythimna loreyi. The sequence continues at coordinate 17,220,263 of CM056796.1, read as the reverse complement.
TTAATTTATTATTCTGAATTTCAGTGTCTGTTCTAATAATGTTTTGAATTAGTTCTCATGCAATTAATTTTAATATGCATTTCTTGCTTCTGGAACGTAAAATTGAATTATTATGTTTATTATTTTAATTAAAATATATTTAGGGCTTACCACAATAATTGTGTGCTTGCCTAAGAATGAAATCTTAATGAGATTATCTACTGCAGTATAGCCTAAGATATACAGGTTAATACCTGTAAATCTTAAAGTTAAGAGTGAATGGGTTACGTCCAGGTAAGCATTGACAAACACATCATCGTTTACCATCAGTAGTATCGCGAGCCTCTCAATAATAATAAAACAACTTTTCGGGCATTATAATTTTATAATTTGTGCCCAATTCGTCTCAAAAATCTCAACATGAACCCATCTACCGCAATGACACGTCAAATTCCTATCAATTTCCATCAGACACGTAATAATGTCCAAGTAAAGGCCCTCTCACACTTCCCAGGCGCCACTTCAAACTTGTTCAGTGAACTGTTATCAACGGATGTTGCTCTAATTGGACCCCCATCAGTGTTGGGATACTACCTGATGGGATTTTATGGTGTTAACGATAAGATTTGTTAACATGTAAGACTAGAAGATATGTGGTTGAGGTAGAAAGTTCATGTGTGTTTACCTTTACATCGATGATGGCTTTTTTTTGCATAATTTCGTATTGGCGTCGACATAGAGTAACGAAATAGTTAATTGTATTGTACTAGCGACTTAGTTCAATTTTACCTGGTTTTTACAAATCTAAATTACAATGTGTTAGTTTCTGAGATTTTGTGATTAATGATATAGGTTTACCAATCCAATCCTCTAAACCTTTTTTATGTATCACTCTTAGTATTGATGAAAACCGCATGAAAATCCATTCGGACAAACATAGCGGGGAACTTTGTTTTACAACCCGAATCCGGCATGGCAGCGCAATGGTTGAGTCTTTGGCTGCTACGCTATGTGGTTTGTGGATTCATTCTCTGTTTGAAATAAATATTTGTATTGCTTACAGATAGTTATTTCGAGTCTAGATCTCAGATTAACGCACTCGAAATGTTTTTTTTTTTTCACATAAACGAAATATTTAAAAACGAATGAAACAACACACTAAACTATGATGACAAAAAAACCATAATAATATATTTTTAAAGCTTCTAAGTTCTTACTTTAATCTAGAACATTACTCTTAGGTACTGTACTTAGATATTCAAATACTCCAATCCTACTCCTTAAATCAGTCTACCACACACAGGGTTCAGGCATGAGGATACCAGTCAGCAAGTTACTCCTTTGTGCGGTTACTTTGACGTAAAACTAATTACATTAACGTGTATTGTAGATACTTGTATATACGAGTGTATGTACTTGAAAACATACTCTCAACGGCAACGGTTCTCAAACTGTAGTCTGCGGTCCCGCGGGGGTCTGAAAGAAGTATGTTTCGTGAAAAGTTAATCATTTCACCAGGGACCAGGAATTTTACAATAACAAATATTTTGTATGTCAAAGTTGGAGTGTTATTGATATCCATGGTGTTACCTTTTTATTTAGATATCTACCAATTCACACGAGGCAAGGTGTATATGGCCTATTCGTTTTCCTAAAAAAGGTGGGAGTCCAAGACTATTTTAATTCATTAAGTCTCAAGCAAACGCCGGCGTTCGCACATCTATTGTTCTTTAATTGTGTCTGTAATTACAAGATAGAAAGTTTAAGGCAGATTATTATTGCGTATTTAATAATAATCTGCCTTAAATATATATAAACAATAAACATATACGAAAAAGATGGTTGCTGATCATTCCAAGAAGTTTTCCGAAGAGTTATTTAGTATTGTTCCTATAAAAGAAGCTTAAGTTCCAGCAGTGGGAACATTGTAAGGCAGATTAAATTTATAGTCTGCCCTATTATTCAATTATGGTTATCTGTATTTTTTTTTATATCTACTTGAATAAAAAAAAATCCAAGCGGTCCTCGATCAAAAAAGTTTGGGAAACATTGTTCTATATGAAAACATTGACATCAAATAGGGAAGTAATGTAGAGAGAGTAATATGGACTCTTGTCTCCCTTCTTCAAACTTATTTCATCACAAACCGTATAAATGCTTTTACCTTTTGGAGAAATTAGATAAGTTAATATTATTATGTTTATTTATAATATTTATATTTTTAAATATATTGATAAATTGAAATATTATTTTAAGAGCTAAACCGGGGCTCTGGGACAAAGGCAAGGAAGGAACAGGGTAAGTTGTTTGGTCAGTAAGAGTCTGACACTGTTTCCCGCTTTGCCCAAGAGCGGGATTCGTAATTCGATGATTTTTACGTACCATAAAAAAATATCTAATCTTTTAATATTCATATATTTGCTGTGCCGACAGAGTCCATGTGCACTTGTATAACTAATTTATTTATTTACATAAGTACATATTTTTTTTTGTATTTAACATAAAAAAACTCCCGGCAGGGCTCGTCGAAAAGCGTTTTCCTCTTGCTCCACCCAAAAGCGGGAAGAGTAATTTTATGATTTCCGACCTCTAAAGTTGCAATGACTCAAGCAACCTACACTTGCTTAACCAAACTACTGCTAAATTGATGTAGGCTTAGCGTTTTGTCAATAACCGCAGGTGTCACGTTACTCGATCCGCTTACTGACACGTCACTAAGTCTGTACGACGTGTTATGAGGTTGATGGACGTATGCCCCAAGTCTGAAGGACGTGTTCATGGCGTGACAGGTGTGATCCGTGACGCTTGACGCGTGAAATGACGTAACGTGCTTGTCACATTTTTTGTTTTTAATTTTTTTTTTCGTGTTGTAATTCGAATTGAAAAATTATTTTATCTTTTTTTTGGGACGTGTCACGTTGGCCGCGCCTATAGGTGTGTTTTTACGTGTAATTATATTTATTTCCTTACTGTTGTTTTTTAATCGTCAGTAGTTGATAACAATAATAGTAATTACAGTATTATAATTATAATAAGTCTATTATTTCGATGACTAAAAATCACTTGTATTCTTTGTGTAGTAATAGTCACTTAACTTGATTTAGGTGATCTGCAGGCCACACTTTTACATTGATGACATTAGTGCAGTTTTGACGTTCAAGCAATGTGAGAGATCTGTAAGTTTTAAAAGTTTTGTTAGACGACATAATGCCAATGAAGCGCTGCAGCGGACTTTAGTGTTTACTTTTCAGTATTTTAACAAATAGTTTTCTATGGACGTAGTTGTCTATAGCTAAGATATAAGGCGATGCTTTTAAGTCACTTCAAGTCACTCACATAAAACCTTTACCACACAAAAATATATAGCTACTTGAAAAATAATAATCTTTTAGACCTTTCCCCACTAAAGCCAAGACTGATTCGAATAATCACGACCAAAAACCCCTCAAACATTTGTATGTACAAATGGATGAAAACGTTCATTTTGCGATATTAAAAAAGGCATAAAATTTAATATCGCAAATGGCTATGTTCAGCCATTTTTATATGAAAATATTTGTAGGTATCTTGTAAACATATTAAATATTGACGAGACTAGTTCCCAAAATAAAAACCATGTCATCCCTAGAGGCTTTAATATGTCTGACATTTATAAAATATATTTTAGTGAGTTTGTTCACAAATTGATATACAAATCTATTATGTCATGTTGTTGAAATGTTTTTTTATATTTTATTATTGGATATTAACAAAGCTTTGTTTTGCTATTTTCAACACAGCCTATACTTTCCCACTGCAGTGCAAAGGCCTTTTCGAGATCAGTTTTTGACTGGTTTATATTCTCTTCTTCAAGTCATCTTGAAAATTTATATTTGCGATAGGCTTCTATGTCTTCGTACCACCACTTCTCAAGTCAGCCTTGGCGGTGTCGATCCATATTTTGGTTTCTCTCTTCTTTAGTTTATCTGTACAGTATGGACTAAGCGTTTTGCTTCGTCATTAAAATCGTATACATCGAAAGACTAGGACAATTTATCTGCTACGGTCTTCTCGTCCGATTATAATTTAGGTGGCAGCAAGGCTAGAGTGAATAGGCTTTTAATATACTAATGCGCTTCACTATTGCATCACTGTTTATCATTCTGTGGGATCGTAGCCAAACACTGGTTTATAACATTTAAAAAAACGTATAGTATGCTTACATACTGCGATACGGCTTACCGTATCTATTTGATATTATTTATTTCGATCCTATGAACATCATTAAGTAATTTCCTGCAACACACGTATAACTTGAAAAGTAGCCCCAGCTTCCTTCATTTTCTTATAAATATTTATAAAATTAATCGTCTACTTTATTAGAACCAGACGAAACAGGAACAAAAACTCGCATTCCTAATCGATTGAAATCAAATTCGAATAACCTAATCGATTTCCATAAATTGGTCTAATCTCAACGGAATGAGACAATCGATTAACTCTGACTATATTAATTACTGCCTTTTCATCGATATCGATAGAATCGCGACATGAAATCAAATTATTTGTATTTACTAGTAAGTGTCGCTTGGTATTAACTTGATTTATCTTATTGACTTTATCGATGGCCGACGGAAAGTTTCGCTTCCCACCACTAGTTTGGATAAGTCATATGTCTGTGTAGAAGCTCAATGGATTACTCACTTTATCTAGATGATTATAGAGATTAGTTTGAATTAATGCTTTAAGGAAGCTAGAATAGTTTTATCTTTAAAAAATGAGATAGCTGATAAGGTATGCGACGTGGATTTCTTTGGGTGTATTATAGTATGCATGAAATGGATTGGACTGTTAAAGTGGGTGGCTTTAAATAAGTAGGAATTCCGTTTGTAACGCTACACAAGAAAATAATTTAATGAATAACTTGACTGCATTGGCACGGTTATATCACCATAATATAAAGTCCAAAACACTGAATCAATCAACTCAGTGAACTAGTTCCTGTGTCAAACTAGATTAGAAATAGATCGGGGCAGATCACGACAACTTAGATGTCTTCCTCAGGAATTGACAAAAAGTGGCTCAGAGCTGGAAACAATGGAAAGGTTGAGGCTAGATATAACAATAATATAAATAAGTATTGAAAAGAAAAACTAATGCTAGGAAAAAGAAAACTTAGGCTTAACTTATCATGATTTTAATCAAAATTAGGATAATCCAGAGCAGTTGATTTAAATCCCTAAAAAATATCAATGTTCCATCGAAACAACAGGTGCACTCAACCGAAAAATTGTCACCGGCCATTTCTCTTGTCTCCGACTACAATATCCGCGGGTCGCATTCAGTGGGTGGTCGACACGACTTGTCGAGCGGTTGCGTCTTTGTCGCACCGACATGTCGCATGCACGAGACGCCATTTGTACACGAAAAAAAAAAGAGTTACAAGGATTACGTAGACTTTATTGTTTGGATTTTTAATTTTACGACTTTTTGAGCGGTTTTCGGTTAAGGGGATTTCAAAGCTTAATATGTGTTGAGCTGGTTTAGTTAAATTGAAATTGTTTGGGTTAATCTCATTCTGTATTTTTATGAAGCAACTATTTTTTTTTTTTACTTTTACACCACAAGCAAAAATAACAATGCGACCTTTTATAACAAAAAAAAATTGAGACAATAGGTATGTTTTTCTCGAAGTGAAGAATTTGGCTCTAAGTTATTTACAGGATTATAAACAACTTAGGGCCAAATACTTCACCATTAAAACTTATCGCGATTATTTGAAACAAAACACTGGATGTGTTTTATTTTGAGCGGAAAATTAAGCTACGAGTATAATCTCGATTAGACGCTCAAACTGTGTTGTGTTTTAATCTTTTGAGTACCGTAATTAGAGACATAATAGAATGACAATAGGTGTGTGAATGTATCCATGCAATGCATTCACTCGGGGCTCAAGAGTTTCAATAATTGCGACTAGTATTATTGGTCTCTTTGCCCTTAGACATGGGTGCTCAACCAGGGTTTTTGGAGATTCATAAAGAGATACCATGGCCCTGGAATGTGAGGAGCATGGGAAGGAACATAGTGTGTTTTAGAATGACAGAAGTTATTTGATGATTACTGACATCAAAAAAAAAATTGGGGAAGTTCAAATCGTTTATGCAAAGTTAAACTATTGTATAAATCGATTCACAAAATGTTATTGACCATAATCGAATTAAATCTCTGATATTAATACCAACAATAACCGCACTTCCTTCACTTACAATTCTTAAGCTTTTAATATCTCAATATTAATTTCAAAACATTTAATATCCCAGACTAACTCATATCATCTTTACATCACAAAGCAAATATTAACAAAAAAGTTTAACCGCAAAAAATGGAAGCATATGCCATTTTTTTACCGCAACGTCTCAATCAAGTGGACCGTACTTTATCCCAATTATTCGAATTATAACTACCCTATCATTAGTCCCTCGAATAATAAAATCATTCGTACTTAAAAACCGCTACCTGAAATTAGAGATCCGTAACCGTACCATCCGTACCGTAATGGAAAATAAAAAAGACTTGAAATGAGGTTTTGGATTATCAAGCAAGATCAGCAAGCTTAGCAAGGTTTTTTTTTTTAAAGAATGTCACACCAATATTACTAAGATATGTGAGTGTATGTTTGTAACTTCTTTATACTTACAAGTTTTAGATTTGAATGGACTTATGCTAGAACTGCACTTCGCACATGTGTGACACACAAGCTGATCTGAGCATGTCGGTTTCCATAAATTTTATTTATATAACCAGACTTATAGAACTACACTTGATCACAAACACAACACATTAAAATTTTGATAGATCAAAGATTAACTTGCAATTCAAAATGTCAAAAATAAATAAAAATGATTAAGTCCATCATATTCTCCCTTGAATCGCTCAATATGCTCGGATACTATTTTTAACCCTACAGAACCCATTCGCGTCTAACACTCACTTCCCAAGTTTTTACCACAAATATTAGAACATCTGCTTATAGAAGTGAAGTTAGCGTATCTAATGTATTTATAATAAGTTCCTTTTCTTTTGTAATAACTGAAAGCTATAGCAGAACTGGTGTGGAACTAATGCTTTGTTGATAGTATGCTGTTGCGGATGCGAAGAATATTTGAAATATAATCACTATTACAGGCAGGTACCCATTTATAAAGCAATGTCTTTTTTTATGGTAGGTAAAAATCATCCAATGACGATTCCCGCTCTTGAGCGGAGTGGAAAACAAGTTTCAGACTTTTACTGACTAAACAACCTACCCCGTTCCTACATTGCCATACATACCAGGTCCAGAATATTCCTTTTCAGACACAAACCCTTGGCCCTAATTGGATTCGACCCTTTAATGTCTTCAAATTTCATGAGAAGTTTTAAAAATAAATAAATAAAAACGTTATCCCACGCTCCTGTGTCATGGGTGCGGTACAAACATGTAAAGTCACATACACAAAATACCCAGACCCGGAACATCTATCTGTAGACCATACAAATTTTTTTTTTTGTTTCGTGCGGGAATCGAATCTGTGACCCTCAGCGCAGCAGTCAATCGCTCAACCACTGCCCCAGCCGAGCCATCTAATCCAAGACAAGTCTTCTAATCAATTTAATATTATTTTATATACAGAATTTCATTTTTATAATATTAGAAGTAACATCGTACTTTGCAATCAATTCATTGTAATTTGATTTTAAGGTCTAAATTACTTTTGCAATCTAAATTCAATCACTTCGTAAGTGCTCTATAACAAAATTATTTTAATTGAATTAGTTTTGGAAGGCATTGTTCTATTGAATGCTATAAATTTCTGTATCTATAGGTATAACCAAAAAAAGAACATAGTTGAAATATAATAAACTAGCTTTTGTCAGCGGCTTCGCCCGCGTACATAGAATATAGCCTACATCACTCAGGAGTAAAGCAGCTTTCTATTGTTGCTAATTTTTTCCAATCGGACCAGTCGTTCCAGAGATTACCTCCTACAAACAAAAAAAAAAAAAACAAACTTTACCTCTTTATTATATTAGTATAGATATTTGTATGGGTATGCTCAGTTATTAGTCATGAAATCTTAGAAACTATAAAACATACAAACTTGGCAAGTAGATTCCTTATACGGTGTAGACATCCGCCATGAACGGATTTTATGAAACTCCTCTCCTTAGGGGGTAAACCGACTTTCAAAAGAATGCTTGAGTTGTATGGAATATATGTTGAAAACATCCATTTGCAAAAATTTAAAAGCCATTAAATTAAAAAAGAATGTTCAAATATAAGTCTCATTATCATCAATAGCTGATTTCCCAGAAACGTATTTGAAAATCTATTATAACCTATTTAGAATAAACAACAACATTCTTAAGGAAAATTATTTTATAAAAGTAAAATAATTTGACTAAAGACTGTTATCGACATCAAGATTGTTTATCTCGGCATTAAAACGAAAATAACATAACATTGTTTTTCTATTAGAGAATATATTTTCAAAGCCGATAACCTACCAGAATTTTCCATTGTGTATTTAGTTTATTTTAGCTTGTAGGTAAACCACTATTTTTTAATTAATGCTAATAATGGAGCTCTATCTCTATCCGTTACTGATTATATTTGTGTAGCCAAAGGTAAAAAAAAAAAAACAGAAATTCGTCATGATTGTCAAAATTATAAATTGAATCAATCACAATAATTGCTACTATAAAATACTACGTGGAGGGGTTTTCCATATTGATCGCAATTTATTCATTCATAATTAATCAATACAATACAAGCCTGTATAATATTTTCAAAAATTGAGTGACATTTTTAGCAAGATTTAGTGTAATTTTTGCGGGTTTTGATTTATATAGAACGGCTCGAAATCATATTTTGTCTATTTACCCAAAACAAGATATAACAACGACCTGGTCAGAGGATCCTTCCTCCTCAACGAAGTTGTAAGGATCTTTATACTCAGTTCCACATACCTCTAAACTAACTTATATATCCGATATAGAAATTATGCCAAATGTAACATTATAATCAAAATAAAGATATCCAAAGTAAGCAAAGAATCACTTATTATTTCGTTCCTTTACTTATGAAGCATTTTGTTCCACAGACACAAACGGAAAGTCACCAACTTGCTCCCATCGAAGTCGTCAGCCCCCACGCAGAGCAGTGGGTCCCAGCGCCGGGCTCCACCACCTGCACCCCTATACGAAGACCTGCAGGACCTGCCCAGAAGGCCGCCTCTACCACACAGACCTGAAGTGGAACCACAGTTGGAGGTAAAATTCATTTAATATGTTCCTTGGTATGAGATTAGGATCATATTTGCCAATTTAATATCAGTAGGAAACAATCACTAAATTTCTTATAGTCAGTTTCACAAAATTTTATAGAATAAATGTTGCAAATTTGTTCCATGACTTACCATATTCTTTAAATATCCATTTAAAATATTTGTATGACACAAGATTACTCAGATCCTAAACTAAAATGGAACCAAACAAGTCATATCTGTCACATGTTGCAACAAAATAGGGACGAAAGCAGCCTCTGATACAATGGATACTGAAATTAGGAACTGGTGACGCGGTAGGCCTAAAAGTAAATGGCTTGATGATTAGACACCTGCCTTAAGCGATGACCAGTTGTAACTAAAGGCAGATAAAATGCTATAAAAGAAGGATCTACCTACTTTCCATTGCCTTGTAATGGAATACAAGCCTACATTAATAAAAAAATAATGATACAATTTAATTAAACAATAGATCCAAGATTTAGTCCAAGACTAATATAAAAGATCAAAACTAACTCAATATCTCAATATAACTTCATAATATAATAAACTAAGTAAGTATTCCACGTAATATCTGTTAGCTTTGGCTGTCCAGACTCCAAATAAAAATGTCTACAAGCCGGCCAATAGAGAGAGCTTCAGTTAAGAAATAGTGTTCGGAAATAAGTGATTGCCAGTCAATCACTTCAGTAGGATCAATTTTATAAATAAAATATCTCGCCCCGAGGAAACTGGTCCAGCGTCGAAACATTTTGTTTTATTTATTTGTTTGTGTACTAGAAGATTGGACGTCTATTTTTACTTCAATAGTAGATTATTAGCATTGCAGAGCTCGAGTTAACTCAAATCTCAATACAACAGAAGAATTTGATTTGATAGATTAGCTACAAACTAAGGATCTTTAAGTCAAGAGTGAATAGGATACCTCTAGGCCAGCATACTCCATTTTTTATTTTATTTTGTCAACTGGACACATCATCATAATGGTTAAAAGCGAGCCTACCAACAGCAATAACAATGAACGACCTTAAAACACATTTTTGCTGGAAACATCGTAGCGAAAAAAATCTATCGAAAACCAATTTTTCAATACCAAATCATGTAATGACCCAAGCCTGAAATAAGTCCTCATTACTAAATCAACGCACGATTTTCTCTGAAGCACTACTTTTGGGTGGCCGATATTGACAGAGCCCAAACTAAGAATTTCCAGACCGTAAACTGTATGCCTTCGGACACCCAAGACAAGGGTCTAAGGGCCTTCAAAGCTAATCTAGTAGATGACCTGACATATCTTTGTAAGAAGTAATGAAATGGTTCATGTCACTCACTGTTACTGACTCCATTTGTCCTGTCCATATTCATTGTACTCATTATTCGTTTAAGTGTACCCTTTTTAGGGCATTCGACATTCATGATCGATGATCACATCACACGTTACATGTGTATTTCTACACGTGTACACCATATTCACAAAGTAACTATGGGTAAAAAAAATCATAATAAATGCCTAAAACGTAGATATAAGATATTCATGTTCGTGGTTAAAATCTACCAGCAACTGTAATGCAAAAAGCCAGCTCGCCAAAAAGGAAATTTTTGTCACTCAAATATTTGTCACAAATATTTCTATTTCTCTTTAAAATGTAAATTAGGACAAAGCCTATGAAATTCAAATGAAAACTAAAGTAGAACATTTTCTATCTCACGACTACGACAGTACTTGGGTTTGTAATAGTCTACAACGAAACGTGAACAATCCCAAAAACCTTGTAGACTAAAGCCATTAGTAGTGTCAAAGTTTCACGCTATATTCAACACCGACGAAAGCTGTCCACATTATTTGCCACGAGTGACATGACTGTTGGGACGTAGTGTAGTTTCACCTAACATCTGTCACAGAAACTTAATTTCGTCTAAACATTCAAACGACCGGTAAACTTAGTGCACGTTAGGGCTATAAAATTTTGAGAATTAACTCCAACTTTTGAAATCTAGTTAACTGTTGTCAAAACTTTCTCTGTTTGGCCTCCAGAGTTTGTATCTCGTTGTAGATAATATTTAGTTTTGATGTTTATAATTGATTTTTGAATATATTTGAATGATAAGTTTTAGTTTTGAGCCACTTTGAAAAGATTTGTATGAAGACTTCAAAGAAATTATGATTGCTTTTCTTTTTTCGATAACTTTTGCAGATCACGTTAAAATTGAACAGAAACTTTGTTAAATTAATTTGTCTGGCTTGAGAGATAATTCGCAGTGTTTTAAGCGCTTAATGGTTGGTATGTAAAAACTAATTTGCAATGTCTAAAGTCAGACAATATATTTTATTCCAAGTTAGGTAAATCAATTTCAGCATTATTCTCGAGAGTACTCTGAAAATAAATTGTTTTTGCTCAATGTCGCTACAAATCAATCCTTTTCCAAGAATTGCTTAAGTGTGTTTGAGAAAACATTGATTAAACGCTGTTTTATTTTCCACAGATGGTGGAAACGAAAAGACCAAACTGCCCGAGCCGGGTCTTTGTCTGCGGCTCCGGTGGTACCTGGCGTGGTGGGAACAGCTGTGGTGGTGACACCTGTGGGGCCCCACTTTATGAGGAGCTACCTCACAGATCAGACGACTCCCTCCACAGTGATGACCATTTCGCCGAAGATGAACTCAGCCTCGTTGGAGAAGCAGCACCATGTCGAACCTGCTCAAGACCACCTGCGCCACAGTCGCTTCCTCATCGGCCTAGGCAACAGCGTTTGGACAGAAGACCCAAGTCTCTTGAGAGACGACGGGCTCAACAAAGAATGCAGCAGCGCCATATTCATCCACCTGGACCACCTGATCCTACGGAGTTTCATGAAGGAGTTCTTTTGGATGCTTTGTTGAGATTGTATCCTCAAGTTGGGACGGTTGGTGCGAGGCCGCAAGGCCCTTTGCCAATGAGTGCGGGTGGTGCCTGGCCTGGTGGTGAGCTGCCAGGAATTGCTTGTTGGAGAGGACCCCGGGCTTCACCGAAGCCTCCAAGCGGGGATTCCTCATTCGGCTCCGATTCTGGCTATAGTAATAATACGTGCGGGACCTGTGGTACGAGGGCATCGTCCAGACACCGGTTGTCTGCTGAAATACCGATGTCATGAACAGATGTATCGTGTTCGCGGCTACTTATGTGACAGTCGTGCTATAACAGTACCAGTGACGAAGTGAATAGTGAAGAATCACAGTTAATGTAATCAATTTTGCATTTAGTAGTTTTACTTTGTCTTTCACGGCCTAACTTATTCAGCGGCCTCAATTCTCTCATGCCTTCCGAGACAGTGAACTTAATCGTTGAATATTAGTTACTGTCGAATATTTATGAACCTTAAACGTCTTAGGGACTACTTTTCTACACAATTGTACAAAATTTATTGCTTGGTAGAAGGTCTGTCCCTCTAGATTTTAGCAATACGATATTTTGATGAAATCGTTATTTTATTAGCTGGTATAGCGATGGTTTTGTACAAAATTCATGTGACCATATTTTTAGGTAGATATAGCGGTTTCGTCCTAGTAAGTTTCGAACTAGTCCTTAAATTATCACAATAATTGTGAAACCTATCAAGTTAATGATTGATCACGTGTAAAAACTATGAAAGGATGATGTAAATGAATTTCTGAATTTGTAGATAATGTACAAAATTGTAGTTAAATGAATTATTTAAGAATAGTAAGTTGAATTTTATAATCATATCATATTAAAGGTACCACTTTTCATTCGAATATATCACACAGATTTTCTTTGAACGAATTTCTACTATCTGGTTTTGTCATTTGGTGCTAATGTTAATATTTTAAATTCCTATCCGTCGATTTGTTTTTACAGCTCTTAAAAGTATTCAGAGTTCACTGCTTTTTCTTTGGCATCAATTTTATTTAGTCTTTCATTCTGCTTTTATATTTTTACTTTAATGTTTCTTTCCTATCGTAAAACCAAGCATTTCGTTTGTATTGTAAATGGAAAATATTATTCGGTCGTCAAAAATGTTGTTTTTGTTCTGTTTTCTATTTAATTTAAGTAATAACTATTTATTTTTTATTCAAATTTATTGTTTCATTTTGTATAGTATCGAGAGTTGCAACACTTATTAATTAAAATTCATGGACGGAGTGTCCGTTTAATAAATATTGAAAAGCACAATAAAATGAAAAATAAATACATTTTTAAGAAAAAACGAATTGTTTTATTGACTATTCTCGGAATTGTAACCTATAAAAGTTTTACGACTTGCTGATAAAAAGATTATTGGACTTCCTGCTTTCAAGGCACCGGTTGAAGAATTAATGGCGTCAGAAATTGAATTGCGTATATTGGTTGGTATACAATATAGAAAGAAGATAAAAATGGAAGCTGTTTTAGTGACATTGACTGTCATATTAATCGTGGTAAGGAACTTCATACAAAACTAGATAATTAAATGTGTGTCAGAATCATGCCTTGACACAAACCTGAGTTGCCAAATCGTTTAGAAAAGTTGCCACGGATCTAGAATACAAAGACTATTTATCTAACTGAAGAATCGCGCGCCTCAAGAAGCAAACTGTAAGGACCCAGCAGGGTCGAAGCCTCCTGGAACAAAGGTTGATGCAAAAACGTATTAGGGGGGCCCTGGGATCAAGGTAAGGAAAGAACGGGGTTGTTTATTCAGTAAGAGTCTGACACTGTCTCCCGCTCCGCCCAACAGCAGGATTTGTCATTCGAGAAAAAATCCTTACTGAAGAAATACTTGGGTTTTATACAGAAAAAAGGTTGACCATCTAGATTAAAATATACCTATAGATGGCCATGGTAAAGATCCATATTATAAGTATAGACCCTTAGCAGAAAAAGTTATCTGTCAATTTCCCACTACCAAAGGCAATTGTGAACATTCCTACGCTGCTTATCATGTACAAAACATAACCCTGGTTTCCTTCCCTATTTGCAGAAACATACTCGAGCGTCTTATCCTCAAGAAACCACAGCACACAAATAATAACACTCAAGTATCTACTTACCTAAACACATACGCAATCAGGCCTCACTCTAACCATCTGTTTCGAAACCATTCTCCTTTTGTTCGTCATTCAATTGTGCCTAAACTATCCCTTTCCTAAGTAATTTCTAACGGAAAACCCCTTAAATTTTATCTTTATTGCGTTTACACAAAGGAAGGCTTTTGTCACCAAATAATATAGTTAGGAGAGGTATTATTAAGCTGAAAATAAATTGCCAGATCTTTTTGATAGTGGGTAATATTTTTAACTGTATTGCTGGCTTTTTTGATGAGGGGTCGCGGAAAGGCTTGTGAAATGAAAATGCTGCGCTTTAGATTTTATTGCTTTCACGCGGGCACCAACTTTGCCCGCGTGAAAGCAGAAAAGATTATTATTGGCCGATACTTCGAACTCGATATTGTAGTCATGATAACAAACGACTTTTACTATGGAAACAAAATCGAAAAAAAACTTCTGCTGGTCTGGGTCTGGTAATAAAAAAAAAACATTTTTTTTTATCTCCAACAAATTACAACACAGCATAGTTGACAGGTAGTTTGACAAAAACCTAGACGGTAATTTGCGGGAGCTCTGGAGTCTAAACTAAGCCTAGGCCTGTATTTTAGAGCTGGTATGTCCGCCTTACTGGTTAAAATAAACTAAACCCAGCTGGGGCTGGGTTTAGGTTAAAATAAACTAAACCCAGCCCCAGCTTTTTGCGATAAATCAGTTGTTTTGACTACTATCACCTACATAACAACGGTTAAGATATAAGTACGACCCATATGTTAATTTTGTATTTTAATTTATCACTAGCTTTTGTTAGCGGCTTCGCCCGCGTACATAAAATATAGCCTATGTCACTCAGGAGTAAAGCAGCTTTCTATTGTTGCTAAAATTTTTCCAATCGGACCAGTAGTTCCAGAGATTACCTTCTACAAACAAAAAAACAAAGAAACAAAAAAACAAACTTTACCTCTGTATTATATTAGTGTAGATAACTGTTCTAAAACCATGACAAATATTTTTAGTAATAGTAGCGTTAATTCACATTAACCTATACGAAGCCTGCGTGTTGTACGTCCAGTTTTCAAAATAGTTTGTATAAACCAGGCTTTTTTCAAATGAGAAGTCATCCAGTGATTTCTTCCGCTCTAGGGTAGAAAGTAAGAATGGAGCTCTAAGTTATTACATTTTATATTTTAATGCTTCATGTATAGGTACCCAAAAAAAACATATAAAAATATGGATTACAAAGCTTAACTCAAAGTTCAGTTTTCTTCTAACAAAACCAATTAGTGTTAAAAAGAGAACACAACTTTGATAAGATCCAACATAAAAAACTCTTTGTTTTCAATTCCTGGTCTCCTTCTTGAAAATCTCCAGAGAAGATCTGTCACGTAGAGAGTTCCAGAGACGCACTGCAGTAACAGAGAAGTAGTTATCATACCGGCGGGAAGTGTGAAAAGTTTCCTCTTCAGAAACTATTCAATATATCTAACGAAAGGTGAGAGTTTAATAACCTTTGGTGTTATTATTACTTGCATCGAACTGCACATGTGAAAGATCAAGATAATAACCACTATACCTGAAAAATAAGCAAACAACGACAAAGACACAACAGCGCGTCTTCCTATTTTGGTCACAATTCATAACATTTTGCGCAAAACAAGTTTTTAATAATACTGCTACCGTCTTTGCGAGGCGGGTACAAATAGAGACGTCCTTTGTACAGTCGGCAGGCAAGAGATTAAGTTGATTCGACTTGTTTTAAAGTTGGGCTGTAGTTTGTTTTGCTGACTGTTTCATTGAGTGCTCGTTTATATTTATAAATATTTAGCAAAAAACAAATTTAACCAGCTAGAAAACTTCTAAGTAAAGTGCTTCGACATTGGCCACATCATCGCTCACCATCAGGGTTTTTTTATGGTAGGAAAAATCACCGAATGACGAATCCCGCCTTTGGGCGGAGCCGGAGACAATGTCAGACATCTACTAACTAAACGACCCACCAGGAAGAAACCTTCCTGCCTTAGTTCTAGAAGGCGCTTACCATCACGTGAGATAGTGGTCAAACGCAAGCCTGTCAAAACAAAAACATCATGACATTTCAGCTGAAAGACCTCCACTGTTGGACAATGGCCTCTCCCAAATGTTGCCCTGGTCACGGTGAGCAGTGGTGACCGAGTGGTAAAGGCCCTGACTTACAATTTGTAGGTCGCAGATTCAAATCCAGCCAGGCGCATTACTTAGTCTAATTTATTTCATCGCCACTGCTCTCAAAACGGTAAAGGAAAATATCTTGAAGAAACACGGTGTAGAACCAAAAATTCGAAGACATGTGACATTCATCAACCCGCACTGGACCCACGTGGTGGATTGTAGCCTATTCCCTCTCCTAGAGAGGCCTGTGTCCAAGCAGTGGGAATATTATTTAGGCTGATGAAGAAGATGAAATGTCGCCCCAACGAACTGTCTTGCCTAATTTAAATTGAGGGAAATTTTTAATTGTTTTTTTTTTATATTGTGTAAGTATACTTTTGGAGAGCAGTGGTGGCCGAGTGGTAACGGCCCCGACTTACGAGTCGTAGGTCGCGGGTTCAAACCCAGCCAGGCGCATTAATTTGTGTAATTTATTTCATCACCACTGCTCTCAAAACGGTGAAGGAAAACATCGTGAGGAAACCGGCATGTCCTAGAACCAAAAATTCGAAGACATGTGACATCCACCAATCCGCACTGGGCCCGCGTGGTGGGTTATGGCCCATTCCCTCTCCTAGAGAGGAGGCCTGTGTCCCTGCAGTGGGAACATTAAAAGGCTGATGATGATGATGATGATACTTTTGGATGTTTTCAATGACTTAAGCGCGACGCCAAAATTTTACTAACTAAAACCACACCTGCGTCTTTCACTTGCCATTTGCATATTTAGAACGCAAATGGCAAGGGATTTCCTTTTTAAATAACTTTAAAAATTTATTTGCAAAATGTTATTTATCATTTGGTATTTGGTGGTTCAGGCCATTTTAGTGTGCGTTTTATCAGCAGCAGTAGAGAGATAACCGTGTACAGTCTAAAAAATAATAATTCAGAATAAAACGCCTTATATTCAAATTATGAATATGACGAATTCTCGTCGAGTGTACCTGAAATCTTGCATCTTCTTCAGAGTGCAAGCCTCAAGAATCGCACCTCAGAGATACAATCTTATATTATTACTCTCACGTTTCATATAACTGCTAGATGCGACTGGTTTATAATTCAAATGGTTTGTGGTCAAAATCACAATATTGTTATGAGCCCGTTGTGTCCTACTGCAGGGCAAAGGCCTCCCTTCTGTTTATTCCAATATTTTCTGTCCTTAGTCATGTCTGGCCAATTCTTAAGGTAGGAGTCCAAATCGTCACGCCATCTCCTTCCGGGCCTACCACGTTGCCTGTTCCTGTCCCAAAAGTCAAGAAAAAGGATCATGGAAATGTTGGGCTACAGCAATAATTTTTGAAAGAGTAATCGTGCCGCCTTTGAGCGCGAGGAGCAATTAAAGGTCAGAAAAGTCTGTATCACGCGTTTCTCTTAGTAATAGAGGTTATTTTATGATTTCATACTCAAGAAAAAAATTAATTAATAATGGTATTAATTACCATAGAAATATCGTACCTCGAAAAATATGTTAAAAGTCGTTGGTCGTATCAAAATTTGGTCTCGCTTCGACAGTAATGAAATGTAACAATAATTGTGTAATTGTGTACCATTGAATTGTCACCGCTGAAATTCGCTACCGTAAGTGTAATTCGGTCTATGGAACTGGAGATAATAGCTCTCACTCTACCGCAGGAAGTCTTTTCTTATTATGTGTAGGCTCATCTTTAACCACTTTCTTACTTGATGATAAGCGATGATGTGACCAACGAAAGACCTTGCATTTGACGATTTCCCACTTCTAAAATAGTAAGTTAGTTTCAGGCCATGGTCCGCAGCGAGGAGGAGTGGCAGGCGGTCGCCTCCTTCTGCGGGGCAGTAATGCTCGTAAAGGAGGAGGCTGACCGCACAAGGCAAAGGCAACGGCGCACTCACCGTAGCCGTCGCCGCCGCGATCCTGCCGATATTCGGCCACCGTAGACACTGGCTTGCGGACGGTGAGCAATGGGTAGCTCGCCGTCCGGTCGCCTGGTAGCAGTCCAGACCAAGCCCAAGTCGTCGACGGCGCGCACCGTTCCCGTGCGCCTCAAGGAGTTGTCAGCAAACCGTAGGGGCCCTACAGGATCGAAGCCTCCCGGAGCCGAGGGTTGATGCGAAAGCGTTACACCGGGGCTCTGGGAATAAGGCAAGGAAGGCACGGGGTAGGTTCTTTAGTCAGTAAGAGTCTGACACTGTTTCCCGCTCCGCCCAAGAGTGGGATTCGTCATTCGATGATTTTTACCTACAATAAAAAAAAAGTGGCAGCGAAAGATAAGATCAAGTTTTCAAGCTAAAGCATCTATAAAGCCTTCTTTCTGGCTTTATAGCCAATAAGCTAGAAGCATGGTCACCGGCTTATTGAAAGCTTAAAATGCACTTACTGGCAAAAACCTGACGAATCTATCAACATCGGACGATGGTGGTTGATCCCGGGCTCAGAACCGCTAGATTTTCTTTAGTAAGTTTATCCTTACAGTTCAGTTAGAAAACACCGAGACGAGGTGCCGTAATCAAGAATGCTATGATCTTATCGGTGATACTCTTCAGAAAAAATAGTGAGCTGAGTACATGTTGTTTTTACTTTTACGCGATTGTAGCGTTTACTTCGTCTGGCTTCGTTTATTTCATCACCAGTGAACTCAAACCTGCGACAAAAAACATCGCAAGGAAAAAATTCAAAGACACGTGCACACATCCACCAACTTACACTGGGCGGTGGTGCGCGGAGGATGACGGCCCATTCTCTTCCTAGGAAGTGGGCCTGAGTCACAGTAGTAGAAACATTTTAAGCCGCTGCTACACTGAAAGGTCCGTACTAGGTCTATATGGTGGATTACTGGATCCCTTTACAAAAGCATACGCCTGAGTCCCAGCAGTACGAAAATTATATTTGAATGTTAAAGAGTAACAAACATACACTTAGTAGCACACAGCTACCTCGAGGAGCTAAAAGCAACCACCATATTCCCAAGTCTCATCCAGTGGACCAACATCATAAAATTAATAAGCCGCTAGGCAGTGTTGATTTATGTGCCAGCCGGAGTGCAAGAACTCGTATATTTTAACAACACAGACAAACAAACAAACAAACTAAGAGATATGAAGCATGTCCTGTCACCGGCAGAATTGTCGCTGCTACTAAATGAAGGTATTAATTGTCTACTGTATGTTTTGAAGAGCTTGCGTGTTTTGAGCTTGTGGTCGAGTATTGCTGATTAGTTTTGAAATAAGGGGTTTGTTGTTACTTCGGAAGCCAGACTTTGTGAAATATTTATATTTACTTATAACTGCTACTCCCCGCGGTTTTACTCGCGGCTTTGGTTACTGCTCCATTTTTATTGATTGCGTCGTGATATTATGATTAATAATTAATTTTAGATTCAATTTTGAATGCCTCAAGTCTTTTAAAATTCTTGAGCGCCAAGCACCAGCGTCCGCTCATCTATTGTCTTTTTATTACGTCTCTAACTAGCTTTCTGTCAACGGTTTCAGCCGCGTGAAAATAGGTTTTCGCACAAAGTTTCGACACGCATTTCATACCTTTAGAGAGTGAATTTTAGAAAATCCTTTTTTAGTGTTCGCTTATGTCATAAAAGCAAACCTTGTGAACAATTTCACGCTTTTAGGCCCAGTAGTTTTGGCTATGCGTTGATATGTCAGTCAGTCAGTTTCTCCTTTGATGTATATAGATTACAATAATTGAAAGGTTAATAAGTTGTCTATCGCTATAGGAATATACCTGCCAATTTTGTCTATAGGTGTTATAATATCCCTATAGTTCCTGATTTCATTATTCATCCATGAGTGGTATTTCGCTTTTATATTTATAAAGAAGATATAAATTGATAGAAGGTATATTCGTTCAGCTCCAAGTGGTTCTTTCTGGATTGTTATTGAATAGAAATCTTTTGGCTTATCTTTTCATAGGTACCTAAATGATTTTTGTCCATTACAGATGTGTGTCCGTTACAAGAAATCACTTTTAGCGATAAGACCTCCATTTGTGCTGTTCAAATATTTGCAGACATGTTCGTCGTCCCCTATGTTCATATATATTACATATCACTTAGCTATTTGCTTAAATATCGTTTGTTCAGGTGTTAAGGTACAAAGCTTGGTTTATTACAACGTTAATGGTTTATTTATCTATACAATATATACACATACTAACAGCTAGCATTTTTTATAGTCATCATCGTCAGCCTTTTTAAAGTTCCCACTTCTGGGACATAGGCCTTTTCTCTAGGAGAGGGAATGAGCCACAATTCACCACGCGGGCCTAGTGTGGACTGGTGGATGTCACACGTCTTCGAATTTACGTTCTAGGACATGCCGGTTTCCTCACGATGTTTTCCTTCACTGTTTTGAGAGCAGTGGTGATGAAATAAATTACACAAAGTAATGCGCCTGGCTGGGTTTGTACCCGCGACCTACAACTCGTAAGTCAGGGTCTTTACCACTCGGCCACCACTGCTCTCTTTTTATGGTAGGTAAAAATATTCAAATGATGAATCCCGCCCTTGGGCGGGGTTCTTTTTTTTTTATCTAGGGCATGCCGTTTTCCTCGATGTTTTCTTTCATAGTTTTGAGAAAAGCGATGATTAAAAGATAGAATAAGATAGTTAAACACTGTAACATTAACATTATTGTAATTAACATTATGGACATGAAATTTTTAACATAATTTTTACTATATGGAAAACTTGAATATAGTTTAAGAATAATTATAATTTTTCACCATGTTATACTTAACTGGAGCCAAGGGTTCATGTCTGAAAGGGAGGCTCTCGCGCTAGTATGTCTGGCTACGTAGGAACCGGGTAGGCTGTTTAGTCAGTAAGAGTCTGACACTGTTTTCCGCACCGCCCAAGGGCGGGATTCGTCATTGGAAAATTTTTACTATAAAAAAATCTAAGGTATTCTAACAATATATTGAAAAGAACATAGAGTATTTTCCCTAGAGAACGAACAATTTACTTTCGACGGTCGTAATTGCTTTAGGATACTAATTGACACTACGTGTCTTTCGCAAAGAAAAATAACTGAATTATGTTATTGGGAACTTTCATAATGTGTTAAGAGTTTCTTTCTTCTTATGAGAACGAGAGCTGTTTGCTTTTTTTTAAGTTCAATGACTTTAGCAACCCAATAACTGGGCAACATGATACTCCCTAAACAGTCTGTTTTTTTATGGTAGGTAAAAATTATACAATGACAAATTCGGAAACAGTGTCAAACTCTTACTGTCTAAACAACCTACCCTGTTTCTTCATTACCATACATACTCGTATTAGGGCCAGTAATTTATCTATAATAATGTGTTAGAAATATATACGTATGTTTATCAGTTGTCTAATACCCATAACACAAGCTTGAGACTATTATTATACTACTATTATTACTTGCCCCGTTTCGTGACCTATATCCAATTCAATTTACCAATCAAAATGAAAAATACTGAAAACCAGAAAAGTATAACAGTATTTTCTATTATTTTCTTTTCAAGAACTTTTCAGTTACTCCTTGATGACTTTCACCGGTTCAGTGGACAATCGGCAGATAACTCTCAATCTTAATTAAAAACTAGCTAACTGTAGCTTAGTACTACTTCGTGAAGCTTCGGGAATCCTCGGGCATCTTCGGGATTGGGTTTAAGTCGGCAGTCGACTAATGATAAAATAAAGTTTTCAAGAGTAGTGTGTAGCTACTTTATTGGTGTCGTTTTAGGTTTCTACTGAGTGAAATGTTTTGTTTTCAATTCTCAGGTAAGAAAGTTTTCTTTAAGAATTAAAGTGGTAACTTAGTTTTTAATTTTTTTTGTGCCTAGTATTTTTTGTAGAGTAGTGGTAGCCCAGTAACAGCTAGTTTTACATCGTAGCATTAGTGGTCGTCCCGCCGTCTGGTCCTCTGGTAACAGTCCGGACCGAGCCCAAGTCATCGACGGCGCGCACCTCAAGGAGTTGTCAGCAAACTGTAGGGGCCCAGTAGGGTCGAAGCTTCCTGGAACCAAGGGTTGATGCGAAATCGTATTACCGAGTCTCTGGGATCAAGGCAAGGAAGGAACAGGGTAGGTTGTTTAGTCAGTAAGAGTCTGACACTGTTCCCCGCTCCACCCAAGGGCGGGATTTGTCATTCGATGATTTTTACCTACCACAAAAAAGTAGGTGGTTGTAAGTAGGTATTTGTTTCAAAATAGAGAATAAAGTACTGGTAGTTAATTTTTAGATTACGTAAAATTAACATTTTTGCATAGAAAGCGGTTCAGGAATTTAGAAATAGGTACTTTCCTCCAATACATCTCAAAGGGAAGGGACGGCCGTGGTCCAGCTGATGATTCTGATAATATTATACCCACGAGCTCTATAAAATTTATTTTATCGGTAAAAGTATGAAAGTATAAAAACAAATACAAAGAAAGCAGAGACATTCGTAAATGATTTAACATTAATATTCCACATACGCTACATCTTTAATTCTCCATTCCTTACCAGATATTCTAATCCGTACAAATTATTTGTTTTGCAAACTCGCATATCTGTTGTATATTCACGCCATTCCATTTGCTTTTCTAAAATAATATAACAACTCATCTCACAGTTTAATTTATTAGTACATGTGTTAATAATTTCATTAATTATGGAATTTAAATCCTATTTGCAAGAGGATAAGATTCAGAATGCTTTATTTAAGGTGCCGCTCTTAACTTCGCGATTTGTCGCCCAAGTTTGCAAGACCCGCTAATAGTATTACCAAACGATTGGATTTTAGCGGGAATGTCATTTTCAGTTCGTCGTCATAAATTATAGTTATCTGTAATATAAAAATGAATAGCTAAAAGTGTTGCCAAGCGCAAATTTCGAGAATAACTGAATCTGTTTCGTTGATTCTTTTTTTATTGTGATTGTTATTGTCATGAGAAAGTTCTTATGAACTTTCTTGGTAGAGTGGGGTAGAGTGTAGTAGAGTAGAATAGAGTGGAATTGAGAGGAATTGAGTGTAATAGAGTGGAATAGAATAGAGTAATCAATTGACGGGAGTTAAGACCCGCGACTTCGCTTTTGCCTGCGCTATGGCAAACGTTAGTTAAAAAACATTATTTACACACAAATAAGATTGCTTTCCTTGATGAAAAATCACCCATACTAATGTAGTATTGAGCGAGGCATATTGTACCACAATTGTTCATAGAATTTATTGGTCGATGTGATCGATGGTTAAGAATGCTGACCGTATACTAGAAGATGAACCATTAGATTGGACTTTTACTGACAAAAACCCACCTGTGCTCAATTTAGGTACGTGGTAACTCTATCAAACAATGCAGCTTAATGTCTTAGAACATCCGAGTAGAATACTAGATAAAAACCAGCAATGCCAAGTTTGTGACAACAATCTCGTAATGATTACTAACAAACCAAATACTAGCTTCGCAAGCCATATGACGCTAACGCACTAGTGAAGACAGTAAAATCAGTAGTTTACAGCTCAAAAAAAAACTCTATCTAATTAAAGTATTCTAGCTTGAGACGCTAACCTAACAGCGTTTTTTTAACTTATTTGGCACAACAGCCGTGAGATACTCATTGTTAGTTTTCTTATTGTTTAATATTTTTTGTATAATCTTAAGTGTCTACTCGTTGTTTCTATATTGTTTGTGGATGACGTGTGGCAAATAATTTTTTTTTCTTTCTTTCTTTTCACAAGCTAAAATCTAAGTAACTCATATGTTACTTAAACGAGACAATTTTGTATTTTCTAGATCGGTCAGTCATAGAAAAAAATGCTTGAAAGTTTCAAACCAACTCAATACTCAATATTTTATTGCAATCCATATTATTATGTGTACATAGATGGTATTTAAAGTTGTCACAGATCAATATGGATTCTGTCGGGCACAGCAAAAAAATCTGTCATAATTTCTGAGTTTATCTTGGAAACTAACTAACAAACTAGATTCAGGTCACCTAGCCATACAGTTGGTTCTGTCCATGCTTATCCAATTACCTGGTAACCCTACTTACAAAGTATAACACGTCTTACATTAAAGTAGAGTTGACGGTAAACATAACTGTGAAGATAGGTCATCCTAAACTGGATGGTTAGCCGTGTGCCTGAATTCATCAAACGGGACGTGAAGCTATAATTCTTGCTCCACGTACAGACCACAAGGAATGTCATTTATATGAGTTTATATGAGGCAAGTTTGTCTCAAATTCAGTGTAAAGACGCTGAGTCTTTAAGCTGAGCGATTATAAATAGCTGGTCTCTGGTAGCGGTCGTAATCTCTTGGGAATTTTTGTGAGGTGATAAAGTGTGAGTTCTTTGGTTTCGATGGAGATGGAGTGAGAAGCGCTTCTTACTGATACAAATTATTTGATTATGAGTCTGGATGAAATTGGACATATGGATATGCTATAAGACAAAACATAGCATATCCATAAATGCACAGTTCACAGGACAAATGATATCGCGTATTAGAGTTTGTAGTATATTTCAGATCGAGTACTAATACTAGTTTACTAAATACACAGCGTTGTACTTCTTCCCACAAGGTTGTTGACCTGATAAGGATAGCGGGAATAATATGGTTGTAAGATATTCAAGGCCAATCATTGTGATGATACTTGGAAGTTGCTTATGTCCTGAAGGCGTCTGTCAACTAAATGATAGTGCGGTTGGGTTATTTTCTTAAAATTCACGCTCTCAAAGTTTGCTTGCAAAACTTTCACCATCAGCATCGTCGTTTTAGCTGAAAAATATTCACCATACTTAACTTGTCGAGCAGTGTCGCACAATATTCAATCTTATGGTTCTTGCGTCCATCAGATTTCTGTGACATTCACCAGGTCGTCGATTCACCTTGTTCTCTTTCAATTCTGCGTCTTGTGGAACGTGGTAGCCACTGCAGAATCTTATGGCCTGACCATGGTAGCTAGTGGACTGACCACATTGCTTGCAGAATAGATGATCGATGACAAAAACTAGTCGTCTTTAATTTGGTGTCATCATCATTATTATCATCAGCTTTTTTAATGTTCCCAGTGCTGGGACATAAAACTTTTCTCTAGGAGAGGGAATTTGATCTATTTCATTTTGCTTTATTTTAAAAACTTACTGCTGATTAAAACAATATGTTAAGTAATTGTATTAAAGATTGAGGGAAATTACAAGTTTTCACATAAAATATTCAATAAATAAGTTGAAACAATCGGTACGTTACACAGAACAAATATACAGCCTAACGCCCGGTATCCACCAAAGCAGAGAAGAGAGGAGGTCGGTAAACCATTGAAGATTACAAAAAGAAACCAGGAAAAAACTGTTTAACCTCGCTAAAAAGTGTTAAATAAGACCGTAAATTGTTTCCCTCTTTCCTTCAATCAACTCACCAGTTGTAAATATCCACACAATTGCCCGACAATAGACTCAACATCGCTTGATTAAGGAGCTCACCATTTAATTTTAGTATTAAGACGTTTACGATCTCAGTCGCGTCTTCTTTGTGACGACAGAGTAAGCAGCGTCGTACTTTTTCACTGTTATAGTGAATTTCAGAAGTACAGACTTTCCACTAAGTCAGAAAGTGTAAATCAGAATACAAAATTTATTTATTTTACACTTCATGCACATGATGGTTTGCACTTTGTAGGTGCAACAGTCAACCTTTGGGTGATACATAGATAAATGATGAAGCGAAAAAAATTGTGAACATAAAAAAGATCTTAGTTTTATACGTATAAAAGTAAGTATGTAAGTATAAAAGTCTTTTCCCGCTGTCTGGCCCTTTGTATACTTAGATGTTTAAAACTACGCAAAGGATTTAAACGCGGTTTTTTTTTAAATATAGAGTGATTCAAGTGGAAAGTTTGCATGTATTATACATGCATGATTTAATTAATATCAGCATTGCACCCATGTGAAGCTGGGGCGAGTCGCTGGTATATTATAAGAGAAGATACTTTGCGCGCTAACTGAAAAACTGTTACCCAGAAAGCCTAAACTCGAAACTCACACATCTGTGATCAGTGTCATCACAGTCGCAATCCTACTGTTACTGATAGACAAGGACAGATTTAACAATCGGCACTGTCGTGTAAACGAGGGTTATACGCTTGTTTGTGTAAACTAATTGCGTCGGGGCCGAGTAGTATCGGCCCCGACTTACGAGTTGTAGGTCGCGGGTTCGACCCCAGCCAGACATTACTTTGTTTAATTTATTTCATCACCTTTGCTCTCAAAACGGTGAAGGAAAACATCGTGAGGAAACTGGCATGTTCTAGAAAGAAAATTTCAAGACATGTGACATCCATCAATACGCACTGGGCCCGCGTGATAGATTATGGCCCATTCCCGCTCCTATGGTCTATCTTCCGCTGCTTAAAATGAATCTAAGTATTTATTTTAAAAATGGAAAATATGTAATAACTTTTCCTACACTGGGGCAGACCACCATGTGCGTTTTGTGCGTCTCGCATTCATTTATATTCGTGTAATCTCACCAGGTCGTTGATTTACCTTGTGGGAGGCTGGAAAACGCAGCGTTGGATTCCAAGCTGCTATTGAAGCCGCATTTTAGGTGAGTAAAAATAGTCCAATAACATTTCCTTGCCCTTGAATGGAGTGAGAGAGACAGAACCGACTTTTACTGACTAAA
Source organism: Mythimna loreyi (assembly GCA_029852875.1). Lineage (NCBI taxonomy): Eukaryota > Metazoa > Arthropoda > Insecta > Lepidoptera > Noctuidae > Mythimna > Mythimna loreyi. The sequence continues at coordinate 17,193,139 of CM056796.1, read as the reverse complement.
AACCCACTCCTGTTTCTTCTTTGCCTTCGTACCAGAACCCCGGGTGACGTTTTCACAATACCCTACGGCCTCAGTATGCTTCGGTCCAGTTGGATCCCTACGGTTTGCTGATAACTCCTAGAGGCGCGCGTGGAACAATACGTGCCGACGTCGACATGGGCTCACAGCATCGGACTGCAAGCTACTTTAAGCTTGTGTTAGACTCCAAGCGTCTACTGAGAAATTGAAGATGAAAGAAGACAATATCACTTTATCTGACCTTGGAGCCGAAGACCATATGCTCAGCAGTACAGACAGACTGACAAAGCAACTTGAACTTCTGATCCAACTATCCATTGTCTTTAAACTCCCCTTTGATACATTTTATTTTTAGTGAATTTCCATGACACGCTAAGTTGCCAGGTGCCGCCTGTGTTTTGTTCTCAAAATAATGCCACAGACACACTGTTTGTTTTTTTACTACATTTGTTAGAGTTATTTGTTTATCTTATTGCATCCACACGAAATGGAGCGATTGGGAATTACTCAAGATTTTATTAATGGGTCGGCGGCGTTTTGTAATTCATTGAGTAAACTTTTTTGGATTATATTGGTGACGTGTGATTTTATTGCGTAAAGAATTGACGGAGCAGTGGTGGCCGAGTGGTAACGGCCCCGACTTACGAGTTGTAAGTCGCGAGTTCAAATCCAGCCAGGCGCATTACTTTGTGTAATTTATTTCATCACCACTGCTCTCAAAACGGTGAAGAAAAACATCGTAAGGAAACCGGCATGTCCTAGAACCAAAAATTCGAAGACATGTGACATCCACCAATCCGCACTGGGCCCGCGTGGTGGATTATAGCCCATTCCCGCTCCTATGGTCTATCTTCCGCTGCTTAAAATGAATCTAAGTATTTATTTTAAAAATAGAAAATATGTAATAACTTTTCCTACACTGGGGCAGACCACCATGTGCGTTTTGTGCGTCTCGCATTCATTTATATTCGTGTAATCTCACCAGGTCGTTGATTTACCTTGTGGGAGGCTGGAAAACGCAGCGTTGGATTCCAAGCTGCTATTGAAGCCGCATTTTAGGTGAGTAAAAATAGTCCAATAACATTTCCTTGCCCTTGAATGGAGTGAGAGAGACAGAACCGACTTTTACTGACTAAAAACCCACTCCTGTTTCTTCTTTGCCTTCGTACCAGAACCCCGGGTGACGTTTTCACAATACCCTACGGCCTCAGTATGCTTCGGTCCAGTTGGATCCCTACGGTTTGCTGATAACTCCTAGAGGCGCGCGTGGAACAATACGTGCCGACGTCGACATGGGCTCACAGCATCGGACTGCAAGCTACTTTAAGCTTGTGTTAGACTCCAAGCGTCTACTGAGAAATTGAAGATGAAAGAAGACAATATCACTTTATCTGACCTTGGAGCCGAAGACCATATGCTCAGCAGTACAGACAGACTGACAAAGCAACTTGAACTTCTGATCCAACTATCCATTGTCTTTAAACTCCCCTTTGATACATTTTATTTTTAGTGAATTTCCATGACACGCTAAGTTGCCAGGTGCCGCCTGTGTTTTGTTCTCAAAATAATGCCACAGACACACTGTTTGTTTTTTTACTACATTTGTTAGAGTTATTTGTTTATCTTATTGCATCCACACGAAATGGAGCGATTGGGAATTACTCAAGATTTTATTAATGGGTCGGCGGCGTTTTGTAATTCATTGAGTAAACTTTTTTGGATTATATTGGTGACGTGTGATTTTATTGCGTAAAGAATTGACGGAGCAGTGGTGGCCGAGTGGTAACGGCCCCGACTTACGAGTTGTAAGTCGCGAGTTCAAATCCAGCCAGGCGCATTACTTTGTGTAATTTATTTCATCACCACTGCTCTCAAAACGGTGAAGAAAAACATCGTAAGGAAACCGGCATGTCCTAGAACCAAAAATTCGAAGACATGTGACATCCACCAATCCGCACTGGGCCCGCGTGGTGGATTATAGCCCATTCCCTCTCCTAGAGAGGAGGCCTGTGTCCCAGCAGTGGGAACATTAAAAGGCCGATGATGTGAATTGACTGGTCACGTCACACGAATGCAACCGGACAGATGGGCGAGGATTGTCACTCACTGGACGCCTGAGGGAGGTCGACGCCGTCGAAGTCGACCGCGGCGAAGGTGGTGTGATAATCTAATCACGTTCGCGTGGCAAACTTGGCCGGAGATCGCCCAAGATAGAGAAGTTTGGAAGGAGAAAGGGGAGGCATTTGCTTTTGATATAGAGTAGGCCATAAAAAAAAAACATTTTTTTTTTTAAACTAAGTGACAAAACCACATAGACAATTGACTATGTGGTTTCTTCTCGGGGTAGTCAGCTGGGAAACACCGGACTAATTTAGATCAAACAGACAAAAAAAAATACGTGTAAAAGTTTTATGGAAAACTTATTTGCTAAAAATAAATTTTATTTGTCATTTATAGCATTTTTAGCTAGCTTTTTTTTTCAATGACTTTTCTCTACTAGCATTCTTAGCTAATTTTCTCAACTGGCTTTGTCAATTAACTTTCTCAATTAGCTTTTTCTTTGAACCGCGAGTTGGCTGGGTATTCCAAGAATTTGTACCACTCTGTGTTGTTTGTTAGCTTTTTTTTTCAATACTCGTAAAATGCCTCTTGTCGCATTGTGATTAGGTTCAACATGGCATGCAAATCAACCGCTTGCTTTTTTTAAATTTATTATTACTAGGGCTTTATTCATTCCTATTTCGTCACGGTTTATCCAGTTTGTCATTGGCATGAATTCGCACGAGCTGAAGGCAGTAACCACGTGAATGTACAAAATGTACTATTTACAACTCAAGCTCACTCAGATAGCTTTCTTAAATAGCCTTAACAACTAGCTTTTTCAAAAAGAAATCTGATTAATCCTACTTTGGTCCAAGACAGTTTTATTAATTCTGTAAGGTTTGATTAACTTTCTACGCGTTTGCTGGATGTCACCAGTACCGATTATAACTTTTAAAAAATAAAGTTTAAAAACTAACACCCGACTACTTAAAAACACGCTCTAAAAAGTACGAAACAAGAAAACAAGAAAGCCGTGGTCGTATACCACTTTTTTTAATTTATTATTCTTATGGCATACGACCACGGCTTTCTTGTTTTCTTGTTTCGTACTTTTTAGAGCGTGTTTTTAAGTAGTCGGGTGTTAGTTTTTAAACTTTATTTTTATTTAACATATTTTGGAGTTCTAAATAGGTTAATCTTGGGTTCATTGATTTCTCAGCCCATGAATACAGGTAAAGTCACAAGCAAATGCTAGTAATATATATATATTCAAAATGTAGAAGTAAATCGCTTTCAAATGATACCAAACACGGCATATTTATCTTAACTTTATTTTTTTACTTCGTATGTTTTGTCCGCTAGAGGGCGCCACATTAGATTTTGTGAAATCCCATATAGCCTATAACCAGCGGACAATTAAGACGCTTCTAATGATATGTCATTTGTCGAATTCTGATAAGTAGTTTAGAAGTTACGAGGGAACAGATGAACATCCATACCCACATACATACATACATACATACATACATACATACATACATACATACATACAGGTCAAAATCATAACCCTCCTTTTGCTTCGCCGTAGTCGGGTAAAAATGTATGTTGACGAGTTCATTTAAAAATAAAGACTCTTTCCGGTAATTCATACAATTATCTAACTTTCCGATAAGAAATGATTTCATGGAAGTGAACATGACTGTAACCCATTGGGGTTCAAGGGTCAAAGCCAACTAGGGCCAAGGCAAAGTCCGTGTCTAAAAGTAAGGATTTGGCCCTAGTAAGTAGGGTAACGTAGGCACGGGGTGGGTTGTTTAATCAGTAAGAATCTGACACTGTTTCCCTCTTCGTCCAAGACCGGGATTCATCATTGGATGATTTTTACAAACTGTAAAAAACACACAAACTTTCTCTAGTTTTCTTCTAAAATCCCGAAAAACATGTTTTATAGCTTTTAACCAAAACCTCAAATGCCAACTTTTTACAACTATCCAAAAATTTCTTAAAATACTTTCAAGACTGAGTAACTGGCAACTTCAAACAGAAGCATTTAATTTTATTTTAATATAAAATCTTCGAACTTTTATTTCGTTCTTTCACTCACTGCACTGTTACCGTGGATCGAGAGTAAAAGCTGCAAAAAGTTATGTCAAGCCCATTCTAGTGGAAACCTTAACAATACATTGAATAGTATACAGGTTAAAGCTCAAAGACATACCAGTAAAGCAATGAATGCAAGAAATCTAAATATTTCGTTCGATGTGAAAAATAAATTAAATTTGAGGAGGTAAGTGGTTTTTTGTATTATTTATAACGCACTTGAGTATTTACCTGATGGTAAGGGATGATTTCAGGAGTTTTTTTTAATAGTATCATTAATTTTTCAACCAACTCTAATGCTATAGGTCAGCTGGAAGACATTTCGTTTTAAATAAACAACACTAATTACACACATAATATTCACACAAAATAATATTTTCAACAAAAGACAATACTATACAACAAGTAATCGTTTAGTTATTTTATTTTATTAGACACCAAGATAATTAAAGCAATGATACAATTTGATTTTAAAGCATTCAATGGGCGGCCTTATTGCATTCTGCGATCTCTTCCAGCAAACAGAAATGTACACAAAAAACAGAAAAAAACAAAAAAAAACAAAACAAACAAAAAACAAAACAAAAAAAAACATAAAATAGGATTAAACTTGATGCATGACAAAACATCTACCCATTGCATATTTAATACGAAAACAGTCACACACAAAATCAACATTTCCATATCCCAATCAATATTCCAAAATATCCATCTGAGCAGAAAAACAACAAACCAATTAACGAAACAATTAAAACCAGTATTAATAATTCAATTACTATTTTATAGAAAACTTAAAATGGCGTACGGTACGAGTATACACCGCTTTTACCGCATTTTAATCAATATGATTGGGCTTAATTGCGCCAAAATTATATACTTGCATGATAGCGTTTGTACCAGCCATTCAGGGACCAGAGAAAGAATTACGACATTCAACCTCAATTTAGAGTGAATTGTTTAATTATTATATCGTGTTCAGTGTAATTGGGGTTGGTAGCTGTTGAGTGTTTGGGCCCGTTGAGTTATTAATGAGCCCTTCATATGGTCTGGCTGCTTTTCCGTGTTGTGTATTATGGTTACGGTTTGACTACCGCTCGATGCTTGTTGTAATGAAATCATATAGTCAATGATACATTCGAGGCGCATTTTTTGACTGCGATCCCATCTAATCATTACTACTATTGAAAAAGTTACCATGGCCCTGGACCGCATTGAACTGATGAAGACACATAGGGGGGTTTTAATAAATAAAAGTCTGATACCCCCTCTGGCGTCATCCAGAGCGGAAGTTTTGATAATTTCCCACGTAAAAAATAGTACATTTGGATACAAGTGGAGAAAGTTTGTCATTGCGATTGAGGCGGAATTTACCCAAACTGTAGACGAGAGATAGATAGAGCTGAATGTTGCACTAACAAAAATAAGTCTCAATACACTTATAAAGATACAAATAACGAAGGATGATGCGTGACTCGTGAGGATCACAAAACGCCCAGCCTGATACGATAAATACAATAAATTGTGGCAAAACCAAGCTTGTGCACTATTGCGCGCTAGTGTGAAAAACAGTAAATTGCGTGCCTAAAAGCGATAAGGACCACAGGTTGCTTTTTGTTTTTTTTGAGCAGTGGTGGCCGAGTGGTAACGGCCCTGACTTACGAGTTTGGATGGTCGTGGGTTCAAACCCAGCCAGCCAAGCGCATTACTTTGTGTAATTTATTTCATCACCACTGCTCTCAAAATGGTGAAGGAAAACATCGTGGAGTAAAATTCGAAGACACGTGATATCCACCTACCCGCACTGGGCCTGCATGGCGGATTACGGCTCATTCCCTCTCCTAGAGAGGAGGCCTGCGTCCAAGCAGAGAAAACATTAAAAATAGCTGATGATGAACTTAAAAAAAATTATAATCCTTAAATCGCATCACGCGATAGACGCGTAAAAAAAATAACGGAATCTGATTTCTGTTCTAATACAAGTTATCTTTTCAGAGAATTTTTGAAAAAAAATAAGCAGCTACTTGCGTGAATAAGGAAGGGACATTTCCGAAAACCTGACAAGATTGAATATAATGCCGTCTTGTATAGGATACTTTGTAAAGGAGACGTCGCGACGGTTAAAGTTAGAACTTGCTTTATATTATTTAATACAAGATCAAGGGTTATTTGTTTATTGTCCTTTTAAATTTTTTTGTTAAGTAATAATAATAGAGACGAACTATAATAACGATAAAATTGCTTATTTATATGTATGTATTTATAATTGTATTTGTTTTTTTTTTGTTTGTTTTTTTCTTTAAGTTGCACCTACCGTGTTTGTTTCTGTATCACCCCAAGGTCGTCTGGTAGAAAATGCTTATGACATTAAGTCCGCCTTTGTAATTATTATGTGCATAAAGTTTTTATAAATAAATAAATAATAAATGTTTATTAGCAAAAAAGTGTTAGATAGATTTACTTACAACTTTATTGTACAGCAAAAAGTAACAGAACTTATACAAAAACCTAAATCTATGGTTACAATGGCTGTCAGTATTACAATAGTTTGTTCATAACGTTGGTAAATGTAGCAACTATTTTTAATCAATAAAATTGTAACAATACTGGTAGGTGGCCCTGTCTCTCAAACTAGAGCCACCTGTATTCTAAGAGACAGTTTTTGGCTAAGATATTGGTATATTATATACTAATGAGCAAAACGTTCTCGTCTTTTATCTATTAAACGCTTAATTGGAAAAGAAAATAAATTATGTAAATTAAATTAATGACAATAATATTACTATTTATTATTGTTATTCATAAAATAAATAAAAATAGTTTTGTCCTGCATTGTCGGTTTTATAAACTAGGAAGACATCCCCAGTGTGGACATCATCGCATCAACCTTTGGCCAATCTAAATAAATAATAAATTTCTCTTACCTTGTATTTGGTTTGTAGTGTTGCTGTGTGGTTAATTTACCCCGTCCATACTAATTACTTCAAACTGGTAATTATACGCGTCGCCGATATATTTCCATCGGCTAACGATACTCCGACTATGTCTGGTTCGTTTTGTAATTAAATTAATTGTAGGGTTGGTAGCAAATTATTAAATAAAGGTACTTATTAGGTCTTATTTAATAAAAGGCTCCGCATAAAGTCATAATATGTAAATGGAAAACATTGTGAGGAAATTCAAAAACCAAAAATTCGACGACATGTAACGTGCACCAATTCGCACTGGACCTGCGCGGTTTTTTTTTATGTTAGGTGAAAATCATCGAATGACAAAACCCGCTCTTGGGCGGAGCGGGAGACCAGTGTCAGACTCTTACTGACTAAAAAACCTACCCCGTACCTTCCTTGCCAGAGCCGCGGTAACAGTTTCACACAAACCGGCAGCTCCGGCTTCGACCCTGAAGGGCCCCTACAGTTCGCTGACAACTCCTTGAGGCGCGTGGGAACGGTGCGCGCCGTTGACACTGGACCCGCGTGATGGATTATGGCCTATGCCATCTCTTAGAGAGGAGGCCTGTGTCCCAGCAGTGGAAACATTAATAAAGCTGATGATGGTGTTTTGGGAATAAATTCATTGTACGTACTGCTAAAGAGTGGAAATTACTGCCAGAGTCTGTGTTTTCTTTCAGAAGAGACGTTTGTTTTTTTTCACTGACTTTTCCATCGCTTCTACGCCATCATACATATAGTTCAATGACGTATACCTAACAGGTCTTCTTTATAAAAATAATAATATAATAATAATAATATTCGACAACAATCACACAACGCTGTCTAGTCTCAAGCTAAGCAGAGCATGTATTATGAGTACTAGACAACTGATAAACATACTTATATATTTCTAAATAAATACATATAAATTACACCCAGACACAGAACAAATGATAGTGCTTATCACAAAAACATTTGTCCTGGGTGGGAATCGAACCCACGACCTCCGGCATAGCAGTCAGGGTCACTAACTACTAGGCTGACAGGCCAGTCAATAAATAGAACTTGTAATACATAAAATAATGACACTTCATCAGATTGACGATCAAGCGGCAGCTTTGAATAATGGCCGATTGTATTAACATAATACACTATTCGATTAACGATTGAACAAATTAACATTTATATTATAACCGCAATAATGGTAATTATAATATTTCTTTATGGATGAAGTTACAAGACTATTAACAAGGATGTACAATGGAGTACTATAATATAAATCCTTCATAATAGAGACTAGAATTTTTTGACCACATTGCCAGGAAAAATGGCCATGACCTTGAAAAGGTCATCGTAACTGGTATAATTGAGGCAAGGAATTTCGACGGTACGGATTCAATGTCATACATTGTTAAAATTGCTCCACATTTCGAAAGTGACCCGAAAATAAGTTATAATCCTCGTCACAAAACTTGAACCATCATGACTGCCTTAAATGCGCAGTAACCGATTTTCGGGTCTCAGTCAAAGTGGAAGGCCGCGTGTTAACATAGCAACTCAAAATCACCATCATCATTTCAGCCGAAAGACGTCCACTGCTGGACATAGGCCACCCCCAAGCGCGGCCACAAAGATCGGTTCTGTGAGTCGTGAATCCAAAGACGCACAGAAAGGTAAATTTCAAATAGACCATTTCCAATAATTTTTGGAGTATAGTCAAAAAGTCATCATCATCGGTACATGGTGGATATCCCACATATACGTACAAAACGTTTTGGGAACACATTCATTATGCGTACAGCCAAAGAGTGGAATTCCTTGCCGGAGTCTGTGTTTCCTGATGGCTACAATCCTGGAATCTTTAAGTTAAGAGTGAATAGGTTACTTCTAGGTAAGCGCGCTCCATCGTCGACCGCATCGTCGCTTTCCATCAGGTGAGATAGCGGTCAAGCGCAAACCTATTACCAATAAAAAAAAAATCATCAGCCTTTTTAATGTTCCCACTGCTGGGACACCGGCCTCCTCTCTAGGAGAGGGAATGGGCCATAATCCACCAAGCGGGCCATGTGTGGATTGGTGGATGTCCATTTCTTCGAATTTTTGGTTCTAGGACATGCTGGTTTCCACACGATGTTTTCTTTCACCGTTTTGAGAGCAGTGGTGATGAAATAAATTACGACCAAGACCAACAACACTTAAGTCGGGGTCTGTACCACTGGGCCACCACTCCTCTCAGTCAGGGCCTGTACCTCTGGGCCACCACTGCTCTAAGTAAGTCAGTCAAAAAGCAAGTCAGTGAAAAAAAAATGGAGCTAATTTGCATGTTCCAAAGCGCAGATAAGTTACAACTATTTGAATTAAGTGTATCCTAGAGAGTTCTGGTTCAATTAATTTACACCAACAAACCTGTTTAATTAATTGGGTCTATCTTACTCGATGACTAACAACTTATGTATTGCTCATAAAACAACAAAAATAAATTGAACTATTTCATAATTTTATTGCAAAATCTAATTTAATTTAGAGCCACAGAGCGGTGATTTAACGATGTCCATAAATATAAAAGATTTAATTGAGTTATTATTATGGGGATGTTATAATCCTCAGTTTAATGTCTCTATGTCATTCGTGATTATTTTGTAGTGACGGGACATATTGTTGTCGATGTTTTGGCGGATGAGTGGAAAGCATTAAACTGAAGTGAAAGTTTACAGGCCATGTCAACAAACTGTATAGCTTAAATATAAGCCAGAGACGTAACAGAATAGGATCCTAGAAAAAAACACAAAGAGATAAAGATCTAAAACACGGGTATATGACTATAAAGGGGTGAGCTATTACCTGAGAAAGATAATAATACAAAGTGATTTGAGTTTCCAGTGCAAGTCGCAGGGCGGTCCACGGCGCACAGCATCCCGCAGGTGGGCGCTTGTAGACGACTAGCAGTGGGTTGCCGTCCAACCGTCTGCTAAGGTCCGAGCACAATTCTTCGATGACGCGTGGTGTTGCTGTGCCTCAACGAGACGTCAGCAGATCCTTTGAAGACCAGTAGCGCCGATGCTAACTATAAGCACTACGGAATTTTGTTAGGGATTCTGATGTGGTCTTGGAACACCAAGAGCTACTGAAAGACAGAGATGGGATTTAGTCAGTAAAAGTTTGACACACCTCGCATCATCTTACAGCGGGAGAAGTCATCACATAATTTTCCACTTTTTAAAAAACTCTTGATAATCTAAAAAAGACAATTCAATCGCTGCAATAAACCTGGTCAACAGATGTTTCAAATATCATATTAACCAATATTCGCTACAAGATACGCCAAACACGACACCAATAAAACATTTCATCTATCGAATCTTCATCGATATTCTACCGATGCACCTCCCTATGCATCGTATTTCGGTCGACGGCGCAGCTGTTACAATTTGTCCGTACTGACATCACGACGCGTGTCTCGGGCGCCGACCAGAGATGTTAACAACCTTGTTTTGACGTTGCCTCTGTTTTCAGAATAGAGCTTGTAGGAAAGACTTGAGGATTAAATTGGGAGTATTATTTTCTTGGAGAATGAGCAAAAGTTTGTGACACCTGTCTGTTGGAACGGATTTGGTTATTGATTAAAATGTTTTGCATGTCTGTCAACGGGGTATCTTAAAACAGACCATTTTTTTAACAAGTCGAAAATCCAAATCTTTTTTTATTTATTTTTTTTCGAGTTGCTGATGACTTGGACACAGTGTCCAAATCAAGAAATTTCATACAAGATTTGGACAAGATAGAACAAATTGCCTGCTTCGATCTTCCCTTCCGATTATAATTTGGGTATCTTCAAGGCCAGAGTGAATAGACTTGTATTAAATTAATGCGCCTTACCAGCAACTATTGCATCGCTACTTACTATCAGGTGGAATCACAGTCAAGCTTTAGTTTACAGCAAATAAAAAAAAAAAACTGTTTTAAAATACAGATACATTACACTTAGACAAAAAGCGTTACCAAACATATTTTGCTTTGGGTTATAGAATAAAATAGAATAAACTTTATTGAACACCAAAATAGTTACAAACACTTTTATCAAACACAGTTGTTACAAACTTAAATCGATAGGTACAAAAATATACCAAAAAATGTAACCAAACAGCTTAGCTTATTGGGCTTCGACAATATTATATTGATAACTAGATAACTTTTGCCCGCGGCTTCGCTCCCGGCAACAGAAAAATGACCGATTTTTTGCAAACTTCACATAAACCATCTACTAAATAGTCCGAACAAAACCTAAATATTTGGTTTGGATAAGTGAGCTCGTTCTTGAGTTATAAAATAACAAAGAAAAGTGGCATTAATTTATACATATACTAGCGACCCGCCCCAGCTTAGCACGGGTGCAATGTTGATATTATGCATGTATTATACATATAAACCTTCCTCTTGAATCATTCTATATATTAAAAAAAGCCGCATCAAAATCCGTTGCGTACCTAGTTTTAAAGATTTAAGGATACATAGGGAGGAAGCGATTTTGTTTTATACTATGTAATGATGATATATATGTATTTTATATTACATATTAAAAGTTTTTTTTTACTTGAGTGTACTAAACAGCTTAAATTTTGGTAGGGTGTACAAACCGTCTGAAAGGAAGGCTCTGGCTATGTATGGCGATGTAGGAACGGGGTAGGTTGTTTAGTCAGTAAGAGTCTGACAGTGTTTTCCGCTCCGCCCAAGAGCGGGACTCGTCATTGGATGATTTTTACCTACCATTAAAAAAAAAAATATTGAAAATAAAAAGTGTCGATTCAGATAGTATGTTCGGATAGTTTGTCCAGCTTTTTGTTTCTTTAATCCAACTGAACACGCATTTTCAAGTTTTATTTTTATTTAAAAAAAAGAGACATGAAAACTGAATTAACAGAACAAAACCATTCTCTTGCACACATCGTAAGTACACTTAAACCATAATCAGTATTGAAAACCAATACTTATCTCCCTTATCAAATTAACTAAACTAAACACCCTAATCTGAAGGCTCGACGAGATAAAGGAAAACGGGGAAAATGGCAGAATTTTCCATTGTTACAGGGAAAAATCTTCATTGTCCGAATTACGTGAGGGGCATGTCTGTTCAAGATGGCTCCACGGAATTATTATTTCTCAAGATTTCTTTATTCAGCACATTACTGTGACGATAAATTGTTTGAACGGTTCAATGGAAGTGGCTTCCAGTAGGGATTTTTTTTTGTTATCCGTGAGTATGATTTTGGCAAAGAATGCGGCCCCACTTTACCTCCTTTTTCGCCTATTTTTTTTTGCACGCTGTTAAATACGACTAAGGGATAATGGTGATTTTAAGGAGCTGAAATTATGAGAAAGCTGTAGTGAAAAATGTTAAAGAAAATTGTGGAAAATTGAAAATTGTGCATTTTAAAAACATTTTATTAGCTGTTCCCTTGAGTGATGTTAAATCAACCTGGAGTGTTAAGTATCGTAATTCAGATTGTAAAGATTTAAATATTAAATTTAATAAAAAAACACTTGCTGAAGCGTTAGTATAAATAGAATTAAAAATTTTGGGGTAGGAAGACATTTTAAGACCTACCAAATTAAATCATTCACACACAAATTCTTCTTAGATATCAATATAAAATTATCAGTGTATTTTCAAGAAGCAACAATAATAGATAAGCATAAATGGTTAGTTTTAATTATTTCTAATCAATAACCAAACTATTAATTAAATCTCTTTAAAAACAAACGCACATTATGGTTTGTATTAAAACGACATGAAACGACTATGTCGAGGATAACAACCACACATTATATCTTGTATTAAAACGACTATGTTGAGGATACTGACAATTAATGTCCCATCTAGACCAAACACTACACATCCAACCTCAACGTCCACTCTAGTAATACCCTCATTAGTACCTATCACCATTATCATTTATTTGTGAGAAAATCATCATTTTTTATCACAAGCAACCTTGTACCATAAGTTACGGGAATAACGACTTTATTTCCAAAGTTACGATCATTATATTAGGCTGTTTTAATTTGAAATACTGCTATAAAATCTAAGTGGTCTTCATAATGCAATTAGGAAATTGATGTTGTAATTTCAGAAGTTATTTTTTATTTTACGTGACTTAAAAACGAGAAGTTATGTAATTTTAATGCTTTAGGGTGGGTGTTCCAAGTTTATTGTGCTCATAATTCTGTCATGTTTTTGCATTACCAACTTTTAATTAAACGTTAAAAATATCTTTTACAAAATTCTTTAGATAATATTACAAACACATTTTAATTTCTGCATTGTCAGTGTAGGTGCTTTGAAGGAAGGAAGGATTTTGGCAATGGGAGACTTATAATAAAATGTATTACAATAATTCATGTTACATAAACAGGATTTCGTGAAATCAAAGAAAGAGAAACAAATGTGTGTATTATTTCATGCATGTCTCTAAAAGAAGTCAATAAAAAGGCTTCTCTTTGGGCGCAATAAAATTTTGATACGCCCCCTTACTTTACGTAAGAGCGAAATGTATGGTTACTCGCGGTAGGTGTGTGTATTTGATATTCATTCAAATGGCTTATCTGGTTCGAATAAAATATTATGGGTCATAAAGCTCGAGATCTTCATCATTTCAACGATGATGAAAGATGTCCACTGTTGGACATAAACCTCCCTTATATTTCACCATAACGAACAATCCTATGCACCTCGCATGCGCATCCCACGCATTCCTGCAACTCTTACTAGGTCATCAGGCCTTCCTACGCTGCGTCTTTTGGTGCGCTGCCGCCATTCCAATAACCAAAAAAGTATATTATTATTATTATAAACATCATCATTTTAGACAGTAGACGTTGACCGTTGGACATAGACCTCCAAAATGTCACCATAATGCCCGGTCCTTTAAGTCTTGTAACTATCGGATGTCTGAGATCGTCACAAGGCCATTGGTCCATCATCTAGTCGAAGGCCGTCCAACGCTGCGTCTGCCGATACGTGGTCGCTACTCCAGAACCTTAATTCTCTATCGACCATCTGTTCTGCGAGCAAATGAGATTATACCTTGGAATAATTTTCTAGTTTCGCCGTTAGCAGAAACTAGTTCAGCCGTAAATTGAACACAATAGCACGTCATATACAACATATATTCCTGTACATAATACATATTTACATAATACTCACCTACGTGTCGATTCAGCGCTTAATTAAGCCCATCAGAGCGTCAAAGCTAAAACAATGTACTATTATGTGTATAATGTTTAATAACTCAATTAGCTTCCAGTTTGTGTTGTGTAGTACTTGTGAGGACTTGAAATGAACTGTTTGTTGTTGTTGTTGTTGTTGTTGTTGTGATTATGTAATTATAGGTTCGTGGTTCAGAAGTCTAGTTCTTGGACATGTGCTAGTGGATTTCGTGTTTCAGACTTCTGAGACTCCGGGAAAAATGCGTTAACGTGCCAAGAGTCCATACTTTTAGTGCTAATCAATGAGGATTGATTAGCACTAAAAGTATCGTGATGTAAATTTTTAGTCCTTTACTATTTATCTACATCTACACTAATATAATAAAAAGGTAAAGTTTGTTTTTTTTGTTTGTAGGAGGTTTAAGAGATTACCTCCTAGTAATCTCTGGAACTACTGGTCCGATTGGAAAAAAATTAGCAACAATAGAAAGCTGCTTTACTCCTGAGTGACATAGGCTATATTTTATGTACGCGGGCGAAGCCTTTTTAGATGATTCTATTTAGATTTTTCATCATTAAATAAGTTATTACTTATACATATAACCATTTATTCCCGCTTTTGTAAAAAAAATTCATTGTGGATCAAGAATGATAAATTGTATTTCCTTTGTCTTTCGTAAAATAGCACTAAATACAATTAACCATTGTAATAAGAATGGTAAATAGCACTAAATACAATGAACCATTCTAATAACAACGAAAGCGGGAATAAATGGTTTCCCACCCAAAAAACAAAAGATATCAAAGTCTCTTTTAACTGTCCTCACAGAAACGAAACCATGCTGCATGGTAAATACCAGGTGACAATGCACCAACATACTAACTCATGATACCTTTTCAAACATATAGGTTAATGATCATACGTAAGAGCATCCGCCACACTCTAAGCAGTCACTCAGGAGCATTAGATAGCCTAGCTAATCTGACTGTTAAGCTTGGTGAACGGATAATCAATTTACGTTCAGCTCTTGCAGAATACCATTATTATGAAGTTAGGCACTTGGCCAGATCATAATATGATCAAGATCCAGACCACAACCATTTGCAGAACTCGTAAATGTAGTAGATATGGGCTGCACGGTTGTTTGAAAGAGTTGCTATGGTAATAGAAAGGAACAAGATTTTAGACGGTAAACGTCTGACACAAGGTGTGTCATTCCACTATATTTATTTGATCATTTAAATTATGCTCCATTTTTGGTCAATTCGTCGCTTACCATCAGGTGATATTGTGGTCTAACGAGAGCGAAAATTATTTAAAAATAAAGATTTATGCTTTAGTATTACATTATTATTCACAGAACTTGTAGTTGTGTATTGGATCACATTTTTTTTTTTATAATTTTTTACTTCTTCTTCTTCTTTTTTCGTCTATTTATGATCTTTCAAAAAACCAAATATATAAACTATATTGTCATAATTTCAGCCGAAAGACATCCTGTGCGTCTCGCATCAATCGGATTCCAGCAACCCTGACCAGGTGATCAATATATATGAATGATCAATATGTCAATATAAAAGCGAGATAACACTCACTGATTAATCACGAAATCTCAGAAACTATAACATCTACAAGCTTCAAATTCTTCAAGCAGGTTGCTTAGGTTCCTTATAGAATGTAGACATATTTTACGAAACTTTAAGGGGTAAAACGGGGATTGGAAGTTTGTATGGAGAAACCGACTTTCACGCGGGCAAATCTGGCAAAAGCTAGTCTACACTAATATAATAATCTACACTAATATAATAAAGAGGTAAAGTTTGTTTTTTTGTTTTTTTTTTTTTGTTTGTAGGAAGTAATCTCTGGAACTAATGGTTCGATTGGAAAAATTGAAGCTATAATAGAAAGCTGCTTTACTCCTGAGTGACATAGGCTATAAATTATTTATATAACATGGATATAAACCGAGCTATCACAATTTTTGTCTCACAAATTTTCCGGGGACGAAGTCGCGGGCAGAAGCTAGTAATTAATAAAAAAAATATCTTTCCTGATAGGTACTGAACAACCAAGATGCATTAACATAAAACGCATTTTACTGCTTTTGCCATAAAGTCCTACATTAAAAGCTCATCCTGGACAGCATATTATTGATTTAAACTCAATCTACAGGTAGCCTATCACACTCCATGTCTACTCATGAACTCGTTTACCAAGTAAGTGGTTCCGAAGTGGGATATTCGAAAATTTCATGTCAAACTAATTCGCATGATATAAGTTCCGTTCAAACTACCGGTAAACTTGCAGAAGATAATATTCGTAGTTTTGACTACTGCTCCAAGGCACTTGATGCGTAGTGATGGGGAGAATACAATGTCTAGTTCCGGAAATTCTCAAATGGAATTTAAGTTAACCATCGAACATCCCGGCGTACGGCAAATACGTTACATTGTTGAGACATCTACGGCCCGGACTAAGCGTTTTGCCTCGTAGTTTATACCGCGTACATCGAGAGACTGGAACAGTTTGCCAGCTGCAGTCTTTCCGTTCGATGATAATTTAGGTGTCTTCAAGGCTAGAGTGAATAGGCTCTCTATAAACTAGCGCGCCTCACCATCTACGAGTGCGTCACTGCTTACGATGGTAAGCAAGCAGGTGGGATTGCAGTCAATCTCTGTTTTATTGCAATTAAAAAAAAACAGGTTCTCTTGTTCAACTTGTTATAACAAGAAAACAAAACTTTAAGCGAAGACACTTTGTAGATGATGATCAGCAACCACTTCATTTCTGCTGAAAGACGTCCATTGCTAGCTTCCTTTAAGTATCACAAAACAACTGACATAGTTTGTTTTTTAGTAGGTAAAAATCATCCTGCAAATCAAATCGAATACGGCCATTGGGCAGAGTGTGAAAGGGTCAGACTCTTACTGACTAAACAACCTACCCGGATCCTACATTGCCATACATACTAGGGCCAGAACCTTTCTTTCAGACACGAACTCTTGGCCCCAGTTGGCTTCGACCCTTCTGCGGGGTCCCTACAGTTGCTGACAACTCCTTTAGGGCACAGAACAGTGCGCGCCGTCGATGACTGGGCTTGGTCCGAACGGTTACCAGACGATGAATGAGATAGGTTGCCCCTTTGACTAATCTTAGTGATATCCTAGATATAATTTCTTTAGTTTCAACAAAAACACTTTAAATAAACATCACCTCTTAACATCACCATTCTCCACTGGCTCGAGAACGGTGAGCAATGGGTAACTCGCCGTCCGGTCGTCTGGTAACAGTCCAGATCGAGCCCAAGTCGTTGACGGCGCGCACTGTTCCCGCGCGCCTCAAGGAGTTATCAGCAAACTGTACCCTTCAGGGCCGAAGCCTCCTGGAGCCGAGGGTTGGTGCGAAAACGTTATACCGGGGTTCTGGGAATAAGGCAAGGGAGGAACGGGGTAGGTTCTTTAGTCAGTAAGAGTCTGACACTGATTTCCGCTCCGCCCAAGAGCGGGATTCGTCATTGGATGATTTTTACCTACCATAAAAAAAAACATCACCATTCCCAGTGTACCACTACATCATACTTGCATGCAAATATTCTCAAATATGCTCCCCAGAACTTGATAGAACTTGTTATAAAAGCACTATGTAGGCACTAAAATAGTTAAAGCATGTACCTGAAGTTTGGAGCGATTTAAACTTTCACAGTTTTTGATTGGGGTATCATGTTTTATTAAGAACTTCGCTGAACGTTAATGTAAACTGAAGTGTAACCATGCTGTACTGCTATAATAACTGTGGTTTCATGTTATGATTTTAGATTTGTTTTGTTGTGTATGCTTTTTGAATGGCATAAAAAAAATATACATATTTCGTGTTCAAACATTGGTGAGACTGTTTTGCACATTGAAAATTCTGTTTAACTTTTAAAAAAGCATGTTGAGTTGAGTAAAGGTTTTTAGCAACAATGTACCTACGTTACTTTATTATATTGCATATAGGAGGATACAGAGGAAGAGGGAAATCAAAGAAAAGATGGGTGATGTCGATGAAGGTTTTATTTTATTAAGTTTGTTGCTGAACTACAGGGGTACTTTGGCGGTCTATTCTCTTGCCTTAAGAAAAATGGTATATAAGATATAACGCAAATATTCGCTGACAAAAGATGAAAATTGTACCACTGGGTGAAGACATCAGCTAAAAAAATATTTCATGATGCAAATCCGACAACATCTTAGATTTTATAGTTTGGAACTCCGCAAAGAAAGCCTCCGCAGGTCTCTGTCCCTCCATCGAATGCAGCGCTCTGCTTCACCTTTGAGGGGGAGACCCCCCCCAGTGCTTCAAGTCAAGCATCTAGTGTGAGGCGAAGCATTGGTGAGTGGGAGTATGGGAAGATAGCAGAATAAAACAGATTGCTGAATAGTGAAAAAAAAAGCTTTACCGAGAATCTTAATTAGATACCTACTAGATATATTTTGTATTTATCTTAAACAAATCTAAACTAACAAACAAAAACAAAACCCGATCCCAATCAAAACATAATTTTTGTTTGTTTCTTCAGTCTTAAAATGTTTATCGACAGTAAGTATTTAAGTAAGAAGCTTTTAAAGGATTTTCGTTCGAATAACAATTACTTATTCTGTTTCCTTAACATCCATTAATAAGTCAATGTTGTTTATATTTTGACTTCCTTGTTTCCTGGGGTTTCCTGACGGTATAATGGACCGTACATATCGGGTATTGGAAAGTTGTTAAAAGTTCTTGGGTAGTCTCAAGGGACTTATTTCGCGTGTATGTAAATTTTTGGTGAAGGTCTGTAGGCAGCTTTATGTTTGGGCTGTAAGTGTTATTCAATGAGGCTGGAAAGTGGAATCCGAAGGCCACAATGAAAATGGAAATTTGGAATTAACTTCTCGACCGCTGATCCTACATACGTTTGTAGAACTTGTATGACCTTGAAGAACGTTAATTTTCATACTGTATACCCACACGGGTGTAGAAAATGTCCTGAAAAAAACATGATTTATTTTCTAAAAAACGCGTAGCACATGAGACTTCAATAAATAAAAGACATAAGGCTTTTCTAGTTTTATTAAGAAATTAACAAATTGTTATCGCGATTCGCGACTGCCGCAGCTCGGCTGTAGCATGGCACGTTGCGGTTAATTTGAAGACGCCGTAAGTTGTGTTGTATTTGCGACCGCGTAGCGGAAAACTAGACGCAGCCTTAAAATCCTCCTAAAAGGTGGACCAATGACCTGGTAAAGGTTGCAGGATCCCGATGAATGTAAGACATACAGGAACATTCGTAGTGGCAGCACCTATGGCCACGTTTGACTTACATTATAATAATGGTGCAAACTATAATCTGGTTTCGCGTATATCTACTAAAAATAATGTATGCAAAATATAAATTGTTATCTCTTTATTAATGTTTATTATGGTATATGGTATAAGCATGGTGGAAAAGTTGTTTGACGACATACTTTAGTTTTGTTTTTAATTATTTTTAGTTTTAAAACATAAATGTGATTGGTAGTAGTAGTAACTGGAACTTTTAAATAAGTAAGTACTGTGTCTTTAGTGTGGGACGCAACTTGTGTCGATACTCTTGCGCAATCTCATCTTCCTAGCTCATCATGCTGTTCCGGTGCTGCCGCTGCGTCTGCTATACTAATCTTGTTGGTAGTTATATTTTCGAGCCGTTTGGGGTTAAAACTCTCGGATCGTGGGGTTCGAGTGCCCACAAGTTGTTTAATGAACTTTCTAAACGACTTGTTGATACTTCGCGTGAGCCAAGGGCTGGCTTTTACCTTGAGCAAAGAATAAGCATTGCCATAATGCGTGGCAATGCGGCCAGCCTTTTGGGCACTTTACCGGTCGACAGCGATGCGGAAGAGTTTTTTGACGCTTTATTAGATTAGGTATTTTTTAAGTTAATTAGGGTTATGTAGATTTAAGGTTATCTAGGTAAAAGGTGTATTAAAGTTTTAAGGTATATCTAATTAATTATTAAATAAAAACTTTATTCTTCCCTTAGTAATGTGAGAGTTACCAAATAATCTTGATTTTGTGATTTCTCTAAGATTCACAAAATAAAATCCTACAATTTATCATTTTTAAGTCAAAAATCTTGATAGCACCCTATCAAGAAATCTTTTTTATTTACAGAATCATTTATCCAACAAAAAGAAAGTCACAATTGAACGAAAAAATACGGTTCGAAAAAATAAAAAAATACGTAAAACTCCATTGAGTAAGAAAAAAGCAAAGATTGAAAAGTGTGTTTTTAACATGGCTTCGATTTTAGACACTCTTTTGTTTTTCCGTTTTAAGTATCTTCGTTCTTTGTTTTTCCAACCTGTTGCTAGAAAAAAGGCATTTTTGCTTAAATGATGTAGTTTTTATTCAATTGGTGGTGGAGTCTCTTTTACAGTATTAAATGTTAACTTTTATTAACTATAATTGTAATGCAGATGGGTCGAAGCCAATTAGGGCCAAGGGTTTGTGTCTGAAAGGAAGGCTCTGGCCCTGGTATGTATGGCGATGTAGGAACGGGGTAGGTTGTTTAGTCAGTAAGAGTCTGACACTTGTTTCCCGCTCCGCCCAAGAGCGGGACTCGTCATTGGGTGATTTTCACCAACCATAAAAAAAATATAATTGTAATTTGCTCACGATGTAAAATATTATTAAAACATTTTTTCCAATTGTATGGTAAATTAAAAAAAAACAAAATACGAATAAAAACTAACAACATCTAGCCGTCAACCAGCGATCAATCGGTAAGCGCGGCGTCGCCTAGCTGTAGCCGAGTCGATGTGGCGGAGCTTCTGGGGGCTTAGACAAAGTCACATTCTCACTAACGATAACGAAATTCGAAACTCCGAAATGTATGGAACTGACATATGCCTTCGAAAAGTCACGTGGTCAAACGTTTTCGATTCGCTAACAGTTAGTAGTTGTTTATACGTCAAATTTGACGTTTTAATTCGATAACCATAGCCAAGAAGTTGTTATTTTATCGAACCAACACTTCGACTTATCGATATGTTAGTCGATGTCACTCTGTCTACCATTTCGTGGTCGACATCGTTAAGGCGAAATCGAACTTAGAAATGGATTCGACACGGAGCGATTGCCACTTGTCTAGGGCCCCTGATCCGCTTACGTTACGTGGTTACGTACAGTGGACGACTGTTTAATGCCGAGGAGAAAGGCGAGGCGGTGACCATCCCTTTTCGTTTTGATATGTGTGATACGACCCATATTCAACTGTAACATGCGTAAATTTGCATTTTAATTTAACTTTTACTAACCCTACCTGGGGTACGCCAGTGCCCCAGTTAAGTTTCGAGCAAAGCGGGCACGGCTGTACCATCCTTTTCTCGAAGCATTTTTACCTTATGCCTAACTCCATACATACTGTTACCAACACCCATTGCGAATATAACTATATTTATTTATAAAAACTGTGGCCCACAACATTGTACAAAGACTGAATTAATGCTTAAACATAAGTCTATTTTTATGTGTACTTAACTGCATACATATACTGTTATCAAAAACCTGTGTAATTTGCACACCAAAAAATGGACCATTTGTGTGTGTAACTGCATATATACTCGTATACTATTACTGACACTCTTAGCGATTATAATTTTATTAATTGATAAAAAACTTGCATATAGCACTGTACAAAGGCTGAATTAATGTTTAAAGTCTAAGTCTATTTTTTTTTTGTATACTTTTGGGCAATGTTGTAAGCTGCATTCATGCCAAAATTTACGTCTTAAAAATTAGTCGTACGACGTTAAAATGTGACTGTTACAGTGTTACTTACTCTTTTTTTACAATGTAATAAAAAAAAACCTCTAATAGTCTTGCCTGGTGCAGACTAATGGACGAGGTCGTCAGAGAAAAGTTGCCAATAGAAAATATTATCATAACATAGTTGATTTTAATCACACAAGCATAGACAAATTCAGTTGGATAAAAGTACGTGCTTAGTATGGTCATACCAAATCATTGGTCACGTTTTACCTAAATGTAGATGTAGCTACAACGAAAGAGGATGTTACTAATAAAGATACTTTGTAACTAGAAAAGCAAGGTTATAACTTTCCCTCAATCACGCACAACAACTACCACGAAACCCATAAACCGTTCAGCGATAAATATCAACCAATCGCTAAACACCTTACTGCCCACACAAATACTGCCAGATGCCTGCTGCAAATATCATTAGGGCCCTGATTTGGCATGAATAAATAACGAGGATCGATGGCCACTGGCCAATGGCCATCAGTTGGCGATTAGTGTCCAAATCACTAATGATATGGAGGTGCAAATTGCTGGATTCCAGATGCGGAGTTTAGGGTGTGTGGTACCTGGTGGGGGATGAAGCGGCTAAAATATATATAAACCTATCTTCTGTGTCCAAGTAAACAATGTTTTTAGAGTTCCGTACCTTAAAAGGAAAAAATGGAACCTCTAAAAGATCATTTTGTGTGTTTTTTGTTTTGTTTTTGTTGTTTTTGTATTTTGTTTTTTTTTGTTTGTTGTATCTGCCATGACGTGTCTGTCTGTCAAAGACTATAGAAAATGGTTAAGACCCATTATCTCGAGAACGCAGTATCAGGAGGTATCGAGTAGAAATTAAAACCATATACTCAAATTTGTGGTCCTTTACAACTGTGAAAAAAAAGTTCTAAGTAAACGAATAATCACAGGGCATTTCCGCTGACCTGAAATTTGCCATGAAGCAAGGTATTGCGTAGGTCAAATGGAAAACATATTTATCTACCTTTAATATTATGTCACAATAAAACTGTTTTCGATACGAAAAAGTCGATTAAATTATTTCTATAAGTTAGTTTGCACCGAACCCTCAATATGCGAGTCCGACCTGCATTTGCCCAGTTTTTAAAGTTAGTAATACTTTAAAAAAATCAAAGAATTTTTTTCTTGTTTTAACTATTTTATACTCAAAGATAGAAATGATCAAAATTATTAATTAGTTCGCTGTTTGAAAGAGTTATATTTGTCTTTGTGTTATCTGTTTTTGTTGTTGTGTGTTCTGTTCACACTTGACTGACTAATTGTTGTATTTTGTGTGGTTGATTTATGTGTGTATGTATGTGCGTCTAGTTTGGGCCGAATAAAAATTGTTTTTCTTTCTTTTTCTTATGCTTTTCAATATCATGGCTTATTCTTGTTACATGCGTTGCTGCTGCTAGACCATCATCCTCTTCTTAATCATCATTTCAACCGAAAGTCATCCACTGATGGACAGAGAACTCTCCCAAGAGTGCCACAACAGTTGATCCTATGTATATCACAAGGTAACTTCACTCCACTATGTGGGAAGCCTACCAACGCTACGATTTCTAGAACGCGGTCACCATTGCAAAACCTTTTAGTGCCTTACCATCTGTTCTATGACTATCCTCTTACTTGATTACATATTCTTCTGACCAGTCTGCATTCAATACCTTAGTACCATAAAACAATTACGGTTACCCATTTTTACCTACGATTTTTGTTTAAATCTGCATTCGCTTCCAACTTACTCCATTCCAACGTCGTCATGAGAGCGCGTGTCCAGAATTTTATGAAGGAACAAAATTAACAGAAACTGTTATTCCGCGGAACATCTGTTTAATTATTCTGAAAGACCTTAGATATCGTTTTTACATGGAAATTGTTTTCCGCATTCTTAGAACGTGTGGTGTTTTTACAAAAGAAGGCTTTCAAAGATTATTGAAAGCTACCATTTTCCCGGTAGCTTTAAACCTGTTTTTCATCTAATCTTTTTATACTCGATTATTTGATGGTTTTATTACTTGGAATTATTTCAGGCTAAAAATGTTGGACAATTATTGGGAATAAACTTTAGCTATAAATTAAGCATGACCATTAATTCTTAATCAGTCTCATGTGTAAAATTCAACTTGTGAGAGAACTGATAAAAACCGTCTACAGAAAAAATATAACGAATCCAATTACAACCAAAAATATAGGTATTAGCTTTATAATTTGAAGGCGCAGCTTAAGACCGCTATGATGCTTCTAATACTGCCCACTGAATCTCTGTAAAAAAAAACAATGGCAAAATAAACAAATCACAACTCAATATCGACACTCATCTAAACTCAAAGTCTTGTATTACACTTTTACACTTCATTCATCAACAAATTACGTAGTCCAGTAATATCCAGCTAAGTTTTAATTAGGCATTCATTAAGGCTAGACTGCAGTGCTGTTTTATTTGCAAATGGTTTTTGTAACGTCTGCATTTTATGTCTTAGAAGTTGGTTGTATGCTTTTAAGATTTGCCTGGGTTAAGTCAAGATTAAATGGATCTTTTTCGCGTGATATTTAAGTTCGTCTTATTTTGTTCATTAGTCTTAATGCATTTGGATTTTTTAAGAAAATGTCGTAAGATTTAATGAAGGAAAGTACTATCTCGGGCGACTATTTTTGTAGGAAATGTAGAACTTGGATATAAAATTTTAGTTTTTTCTATTTAAATAGAAAGGTTACATAAATAAAATTATTATTTTCACTCATATTATTAAGTGGTTGTTTAAAGGCGCTAAACTCTGGAATTAAAAGAGTTAAAGACACCCAAAGGGCAACAGAAAGAGCTATGCCTGAAGCTTCTTGTGTGATGACATCAAAAAACAAAAAGCAGGAGTTCAGAACCAAGGTTACCGACATAGTCTGAAGAATCCAAACTAAGTGGCAGGTGAAGGTGATATTGAAGGTGGTCGATGGAGATGAAAGGTTCTAGAGTGGCGACCAAGTACCGCATAGCGCGGCATTAGAAGACACAAAGTTGACTGACGATCTAAGGAAGGACCTAAGAAAATCTATTGGATACCTACGGAAAACGTAAGTTGTCTGTCGATCATTGTAGTGACGATTGGGCGAGGAATATGTCCCGCTGTGGACGTATTTCGGCTGAAATGGTGATGATTATCATCTTTAGCAATACTTACAGAACTAAGGCAAATGATTGACGTTAGAATCACCTAGAGCGACATCAAGAAAGAAGGAAAAGATACATAAATATATTCCTACATACACAAATAGACTCTCCTGTGCGCTGCGTAGTGTAAAAAATCAAACGTATTTTATTCTCCACGAGCTATATATCAAGCCTAACATCGACCTCTAAATATCATTTTTGTCCTTCAATTCACAAACACCTCAATAAATATATTTACTTCTTCAGAAAATATAAGGACCATAAATAATTCAATATTTCGCAATGGATTGATACAATACACGTGGAGTTTATACAAGTATCTTTGCCTACTTTTTCTTATATTTCATGTATTTTGCCGCTGAATAGATTGTAACGAACTCAAATAAGAGGCTTTTATTCGAGTAAAAGGCGGTAATAGATAATACGTTATGTTTACTTCTTTTGAGGAAAAGCATAAAATAATAAAGTATGTAAGAAATCTTGGTCGAGCATACATTTATTAATTCTCTTGAAAGCGCCTTCCAAAAGAGCGCTTATCAAAAAAGCGCCTACCAAAACAGTCACTGCAAGTTGGAGTGAAGAGAATTGCGTATCGTTTAGCGTATCTTTACACGGCCCTCCTTCTTTAAAATTTTCATTTTCTGACCAGATGGTTGTTATGTCTGTTCCGGGTAACTGCCCCAAAGTTGATTTTGTGCTGTTGTATATAATTTGTATTCGTGCAAATAACTCTAATACCTCATTGTAGGACTTTGTATCTTTGGACTTTGTTCTTTGTATGTAACTGTTATAGGATTGAGGATCGACTGCACCGCCTAAGTCAGTTTGGGAAGAACAATATACATAAAAGTAATTCATCGATAATCAAAAATTACATCGATGGTTTTCGTGAGACGAGGCTATGCTCCTGTTATTGGATATGGAAGACACAGCTTTGTGTTATACTCCAGTCAGTCGAATGTGGTACAGTGCTGTAATTTTCGCCAGGGAGAATTAATGGTGTAGACGTTACCTTTACACTAGGTACGACTAGAGTTAGGATTTCTGTCTTCTAACTGTATGTAACGACTATCAAAGATCTACAAATGATAGAAGAGACCACTATCTCTTTATTTATAATTTATTTGATAAACACTCTATGCACAAAAATTACAGAGGCGGACTTAATACCTTAGGCATTTTCTACTAGTCAATCTTAGGGTGATGGAAAGACAAACACTGTTTAATGCAATAAAAGAGAAAGGAAAAGTGAATACAAGAATAGATATCAATATACCATAAATAATATATTATAATACACAAATTAATAAACTGTATAAAATACCTATATTTACACAAATAATAATAACCTATACTAAATATTAACTAGGCTCGCGAGGATGTCGACATGTGGGATGTGGATCCGGCAATCATTGTAACGATAGTCGTGTCAGCCAATGGCTTAATAGCCTAGGCTTAAGAGCGACCAACACCTTACGAGGCTCTCGTTAGGTGGCTGGATCAAGGATTGATTCAGAAATTGTGACTCCTGGACACGGCTCGTACAGTCAGGAGGCTTTCTCTGGAGCCCTAACCACAGGTAGCTTGGACCCCGTTCCTGATACCGGTGGGAGACAATTTTTTTTCAATACACTTACTCGAAAACTGCCTCTTATCGCACTCCTATTAGGTTCAAAATAACATGTATATCACCCAAGTGCTTTTTTGAGTTTATCACAACAAGGGCTTTTTTATTCCTTCCTTATCGTCACGGTCACGGGTGATTTTTTTGTTTTACTTAGTTTATCGAATCAGGCGCGAGGCGTCCCCCAGAGTCGCTGGACGACCCCACGAAATTAGAAACTGACCAGAGCAGATTTTAATGCTATACTTATATATTTCTTATATTTCTACTGTATGTTTGAGATACGATTAAATTTTTTTTCTTTCTTTCTTTATTTCACAAGTCGTAAGTGTATTGAAAAACGTCGTTTGACACACGTGCAGATTTGTCATTGCAGCCCTCGGCTCCATAACACACTCGCCTACGGCTCGTGCGAATTTCGCCTCGGTCGCAATGACAAACTTCCTGCACTTGTATCAAAATGTACTATTATGTTTTTAAATGTTTTTTTTGTTATTTTATTAAAATGTTTAAAATATAATCTATATATAATACACGGAATAATAATCAATACTAATATTATAATGCTGAAGAGATTTGTTGATCGAGCTGACCTCAGGAACTACTGGTACGATTTGAAAAATTCTGTATTAGACAGCCTAATATTGAAGGAACTATATAACATGCTGTAACCTACGTGATTTGGGCAGTAAAAATGCGGATGAAACCGCGGGAACAGCCAATAATATAATATTTTACAACGCCGTTTAGTCCCAAACTAAGCAGAGCTTGTGCTAATGAGTACTAGACAACTGATAAACATTCTTATATATTTCTAAATACTTAATTATCCAATTTATGGATAAATTACCTTCACCTAAACGTAGAACAAAATAATGATCATGCTCATCATTCAAACATTTTGTCCTGAGTGGGAATCGCACCCACGACATCCAGCATAGCAGTCATTGCCATTGACTATCAGGCCAGTAGATAATGGAAAAGACTATTCTTGTTATCCTTAACGAAAAGGTTCTTTAGAACACATTCACGGAACTATAAGATACATCTATTAGGTACAAAAACTAGAAAATTACCAGCAATGGTAAACACGAAACATTAATTCGTTTATAACATGCATTATTTTGTCTTTTAATTTATATCGCAATCAAAACCTACCTAACAAGTCATCCACGAAATAAAATTAAAACATTCATAAGCACGTACATAATTGCATTCCCAAAATTTATAACATCCGCAGAATAACATAAAAAATTCAAATGGTGAAATTAAGCGTTACAAACACCCGACCAATTACAGCTAACCTAACCATAACGAAATTAAGTCGTTGGCGATTTAGTTGCCACATTGTGGTGGCCAAATGTACACCAATTTTGTACACCACAGCAGCTTAATGGGTCGTTCTGTAATGTACAGAGGCCTGTTAATCCGTATTAAATAATTGAATGGCGTTTTAAGTTGTTCTGAGCAATCGAGGGACATTTAAACGCCTTTAAACGGAATCGGGTGAAATATGAACGCCTGATAAAAAAGTTGGAGCAATTGCATTTGCTGCGTTAAAGTATTTTATGTTTGCAGGGTCGTCAGTTTCGTCGTCCCTACGGTGTCGAGATGGGAATATCAATCTGGTGGTGGATTAGCTAATGAATAGAAGCCGATCACAAAGTAAGTTAGGTAAAGGCGAGGCAGGTAGGCCTTATATCAGTGTACCACTTTACCATTAACGTTACGGTGTACCGAACAATCATTTGTGGCTTGAGCTGACCACGTTGTTTAGTTAAACAATGGTTAGATAAACTGCATTTACTGTATAGCTGTTCTGTGGTAGATAGCTACCATAACTGTACCTATGTATTTGTTAATGATTAAGTTATCTCCAACATCCTACATAGATTTTTTTATGATGGGCATAAATCATCCAATAATGAATCTCTTGTGCGGAGCGGGAAACAGTGTCAGACTCTTACTGACTAAATACCCTACTCCGTTTCTTCTTCGGCCTCCTTCGCACTGGGGCCAAGCCTTCCTCTCAGAAAGAGACCCTGGGCCTCAATAGGCTTCGACCCTTTTGGAGAGTTCCTACGGTTTTGCTGACAACTCCTCGAGGCGAGGCGCGAGAACCGAGTGCGCCGTCAACGACTTGGGATTGGTCCGGATTGTTATCAGACGACCGGCATTGCTCGCCCGCACCCCGCGCCTACGGTGGCCGGAAATCGGAAAGATCGGAATCCCGGCGGCGTCTGAAGCATATGCGCCGTTGCTATCATATAATCCTACATAGATTCTTAATGAAAGCGATTGGTGGCAGTAAAAAGCCGGGCCCTGGTTCTGGTCAAGGTATGCAGCGAATGAACATCCACATTAAAATGGACATTTCCCAGCCGCCGTGACAGAAGACGCACCGGGTATTGGGAAAAATAGGGATCTTCTGCTGCAGTATTCGTTGAGCTCCTGAGTAGTCCTGAGTAGAGCTACACGAGTACTGACAAATGCTTGCACTGACTGGACAGGTCCACTCAGAACTGTGTAGTTCTTTCTTGAAAAGACCATCTCAGACTCCAATCTGCTTGATATGATTATGCTTTATATGATTTGACCATTACATATTTACTGTATAGACTTTAAAAGAGATCTTGACCCCTGAGTTTGTTTCGGTGTTTCTTCTCAGGTAGTCGGCTAGGAAACACCGGCTTCATCTAGTTTCAATGGACGAAAAAAATAAAAAAAAAACGTGTAAAAGAGTTTGTAAAAACATATTTAAAAAGTAAAAATCATTTATCATTTAATTTTATAGCAAATACGATAAACACAAGGTCGTAGTGATGACAAATGTCACCATGGGTTGGAACGGTTTTCCTAACATCTCTTTGAGGTATGCCTCAAAGAGATGTTAGGAAAACCGTAGAAAACTATGCGCTAACGACGATTCGGCTTTGCTATGGACTTTTACCGGAGGGCTGGTTAACGATCTAGCGCCCCAGTCATAAAGCTAGCCATAAAACAGTAATTTTCTGAAGCCGTACTTCTCGGTAACAGCTAAGTTAATGGATTTAAAAAAAAATGACTACCTATCATAAACTCATATTCAATATTATTAATATAATTATGATTTAATCGTGCAATTTATACTTTAACTAGCTTTCTGCCAGCGGCTTCGCCCGCGTGAAAGCAGCGTTCTCCATACGAATTTTAGACCCCCATTACATCCCTTTAGGAGTTGAATTTTGAAAAACCCTTTCTTAGTGTTCCCCTACATCATAAAAGGATGCCTAGTGCAAAATTTCACGCTCCTATGCTTAGTAGTTTCGGCTGTGCGTTGATATGTCAGTCAGTCAGTAATTTCTCCTTTTTTCTTCAAAGAAGATATAAAAAACATATTTAATAATTTCGCAATTTTTTCTTCTCCTTGGTCTTTGAATTTTTTTTACATAGAAAAGTTGGTTGGGTTATGTCTTCAGATATATTTATTTATTTGTTTTTCTTTACATAATTATGTAAATCAATTAATATTTCGCAGAGAAAACGGATTTAAAGGTCAACGCTGTTCTATCCGGGCTGTATTAAATACGATAGAGATATTCGTTCGCCGCCTGGGTGGCCCTGCGATTTTGTGTGCATTTTATTCCGGCCAAATGTTCAAGTACCGATGACCTGGCAATGAGAAAAAAAAGGAAATCCAATGGATGTGCGGTGCACAGGACCGTTTATCGTGATGACACTTACTGGAGGTTTATTAGATGTCCAACAATGGATGTCTTTTGGCTGAAATGATGATAATGAAAATGTTCAAGGGACTATGTAAGGCAAGGTACATATTCAGCCGATAGACGTCCACTACAGGACGTAGGCCAACCTCAATTGTCACCATAATGACCGGTCCTGGGCATATTGCCTCCATCGGATACCTGGAACCCTTGTCAGGTCATTGGTCCACCTTGTAGGAGGCCTTCCAACACTGCGTCATCTGGTACGCGGTCTTCATTCCAAAATCTTTCGACCACAACGGCCATCTATTCTACGAGCAATGTGCCCTGCCCATTGCCACTTAAGTTTGGCGATTTTTTGACCTAGCTAGTAAAAAGAAAATATAGGTACCTCTTTATAAACGAAAATAGGTTTTGCTTTTCATTTACAGCTCTTTGACAGAAGACCGACATAAGACCTGACAGCTAGTCGAACTTGCCAAACAATACTGTGTTACCCAGTATAGTATGAAGTTCTAAAAGAATTAAGCATTTCTCCGTATAATAAAAAGTATCCTATCCTTTTTATCGCTGTATGTCAATCAATTAAAGGCTACCTTTTTTCAAATATTTAACATGACATGCGGTATACCATGTCTATTTCTCTGTCAGTTTTACCATTATTTTATTCATAAGATTGAGCTCAGCCACACAAAGTTCGTGGCGCCATATACAAATATTCTATATTCTAACACGTATATCTATCCGTATTTTCCTTTTTCACACATAAATACGGGCTTACACCTAAGTTCTATAAATATTTGAGTTTTGTATTTACGTACGCGCGGTTTCTGTTGTTGCATCGTCCCTGATGTAGGGTTCTCAGAAAAAGACGAAACGTCTGTATGAAAAATTAAATTGTGTGTGTTGGAAATTTTTGGTCATGAGATGAAGGTTAAAGGATATGAGATTGTTTGAGGATGAGCTACCGCAAAGAGCTACCTTGAACCTGTAACATACCGCTGAGTTTGCTTCGGTGTTTCTTCTCAGGGTAGTCAGCTAGGAAACACCGGACTCATCCGTGACGTCAATTTCAATATGTACTTATATATTAGTGAAAAACAAACATACATGATTCTATCTATTTATATATTTATTATACATAGCTGACGGAACCACATAATTATAGCATGGAACCCTAAAGTACAACAACGACGGTGACTAACTCCGCGCAGTGCTCAGCCACCCGGTATCGTGAGATTCGCAGTCACAGCGTTCCTAAAGTCTCGCCGTGTGTGATCAGTGAGTTGAACCACCAATGACTAATAATTTCGTGTAATAATGTGCCACTTATTGTTCTCACATCGAACATTTGTCACGCCTTTAAATTTAGTAAATTACTGTATTAATTTTAATTAATTAAATATCATCATCATCATCCTAGCGGTAGTCCCGGTTGCCAACCTTGGCTTTCACCTCGGTGCCCGGGGTCCGCTTTCTTACTAAGACGCCTCCACTTTGCTCGGTCTTTCGCATCCTTTGCCGTAAGCCCATTGGCACGCATATCGTCCCTTACGACGTCGATCCAACGCCTCTTAGGTCTTCCTCGTTTTCCGGGTCCCGGCGGAGGCGGCATGGCGAGGCATCTGTTACCCACGTATTCTGCCGGTTTTCGTAAAACATGGCCATACCAACGTAAGCGACCCTCCTGCAGTTTATCCGCTATGTCACGGACCTGAAGGCTGCCCCGGATGCGGGAGTTTTTAATGCGGTCTTTCCGCGAGACTCCAGACAATTTTAATTAATTAAATAATTTAAGTAAAACATATCGGTCTTTTTGTATCCTCATCTGCAGCCGCACTTATCTTATTAGGAACATGTATATTTGTTTTAAAACACAAGAGTCTTTTCCAGCAAGCGACAAGTTATTATGTCCCACAATCTATGTAAACCAAAAAGTTAGTTCTACCAAACACAAATTTCTTATTCTTCACAAATTTCAAATTTCTTCATCAACATACCTACAGGTATGTTGATGAAGATAATGATGATGATTTTTTGTAAATGTAAAGACCTAATATATTTATAATATTGTCTTATATCTTTATGTTATCTACTTTTATTAGTTACAATAAGTGAAAATATAAATATACTATAAAGATGATTGATGACATTCAGCGTAGCGTCACTAATATCTAAAAATAATATAAACTTTAAAGTTATTACTAAAACAAAAAATAATTACAGATCAGTGTATCCTCACCTGCTAGCGGTACATATTAACCCTTCTAAATAAATAAATTCGTCGTAAATATTATATAAGTAACTCTGTCTAAAACATATATCTTCTCACTAACTCATGTAACTTCATCGTATTCACATAATTATTTTAATAATAACTAGGAAAAGAAGAATGAAAAATTATTAATAACTAACTTTTGCCTACGGTTTCGCTCTCGGCAAATTTTGACTCGCACTTGCCCAATTTTTCATCCACAGCCACGGCAACTCTTTCAAACAATCCCACAGCACAAATGAAAACAACCAGACAAAACAAAATAAATATAATACATTTAAATATTCTACTTAGCACAAATTGCATATTCCTAACTACCTCATAACATTTTGATTACCAAAATCATCCCCTGCCCTATCTCATCTAAAGTCATAAAATCCAACATGGCTCCCCTTTCTACCCAATAATATGCCTTGGAGGGGAAGTTGGGGTAAATGCAACCGATTTAAATGCATGCATCTTGCCTACCAGTCGTAATTAGGCGTTCCTGAATTCGACGAGGAACCGTTAGTAAAATGTAACTGTTCCAATTATTGTTATTTTCAGAACGTTGGTAGGTACTGTGTTGGTATTTGAATATTAGCGGAATAGGAAATGTTCATGAGGACAGTTATTATTAATAATATTGAATGTATTATTAAGAAGACTTTTGGCTGCAGGGCGTTGTGTTCCGTCGGCTTCGCTTCTGTGGACAAGTCCCATAGAACAACACTTAGTGAATATACTACAACGTGTAGTGTTACTAACGTGGCTATTAAGCTTATTTACTAACAACAATCTATTTACTTTATTTATATCACTGCTTTTCATCAGGTGAGTTTTTTTATGTCCGTAAGGCAATCCTTACGGACATAAAAATAAAAAATAAAAATCTGATGTGGCTCCTCAATAGAAGCCACATCAGATTTTTAAAATCTGATCTCACCATTATTTAGCAGCAATGTAGCTTATTTTGCAGCATTCGTGCTGCAAAATAAGCTATTGCTACTAAATGATACAACATTTTCATAAATATTCATCTATTACTTAACGAGTTCCAGGAGGGTCCTCAATTCAGACGTTTAGATTGAGGAGCCACTTTTGCATTAAAATAACTAGTTGCTGCTAAATCTAGAATTCGTGCTGCAAAATAAGCTACATTGCTGCTAAATAATGGTGAGATCAGATTTTAAAAATCTGATGTGGCTCCTCAATCCTTACGGACATGTTTATTTATGGTGGGAAAAATCATCTAATGACGAATCCTGCCCTTGGGCGTCGATAGCAAAACGGTGTCAAACTCTTACTGACTAAACGACCCACCAAATTTCTGCTTAACCTTAATTCTAAGGTCGGACATTCCTTTCAGGCGTAGGCGACCGGCGACTGCAAACCCGCCTAAGTGGGTTTGCAGTCAACACTTCAGTCAACACTAGTCTATATCAATAAAAAAAAATATTAGACTGTATGGTCTATCTATGTGCCAAGATGACAGTAAATTATCTACATCTACACTAATATAATAAAGAGGTAAAGTTTGTTTCTTTGTTTTTTTGTTTGTAGGAGGTAATCTCTGGAACTACTGGTCCGATTGGAAAAATTTTAGCAACAATAGAAAGCTGCTTTACTCCTGAGTGACATAGGCTATATTTTATGCACGCGGGCGAAGCCGCTGACAAAAGCTAGTTTATAATAATTATTATTCTATTTTTAAATTTTTCTATGAGAAAAACATGTGAAAATATAAAAAACTAGTTTTTATATATTTTTCTATGCATGACGATGATCCACTTTTTTTGTTTGGAAATCATCAAATATGTTTCTGCTCCAAGGGGAGATGAAGGGAGTATCAGACTAATACTGACTAAAATCCATAATCCTTCAGTTATCCTTACTACGGTAACTCTTTGAAACAATCTACAGCTTCGGTACGTAAAGATTGATTTCTTAGAAACCAATATTTTACGTTGCTCTCCACCGGCCGAATGAAACAAAAACGAGTCAATAAAAAATAGAAACATCCGAATTGATAACCTCCTCCTTTTTTAGAAGTCGGTTAAAAAAATCAGCAGCCAGTTAAAAGCTGAAAAAAAAAAACACGAAAATGCTTTTCCAAACATCGACAAACGTTGACACACTACTAGAAAGCTCTCTCTCACATAAAAATGCAACATTTTATCGAAAAACTGTTCTCGAGTACAAATCGATCGATCTTTGCCTCTCCAACAGGCGTTTCGAGTATATTTGCCTCCTCACTATGGAGGTCAAAAATGTGTGCTTTGGGATAGTTTGAACAGAGCTCAGCACAGGAAACTGATTAAGTCGAAGACTTCTTAAAAGTTGGAGTGGAAAAGCTCATGGTTTTAGTGTGAAAATCCACGGTTTAAAAGTCTAACGCCATTTTCTATTGCACTGTGTCCACACCTGTTTTTTTATTGGTGCATAAGTTCGTGTTACTATCCCACCTAATGGAAAATGAAAGTGTGGTGTGGAACTCTTATCCAGGCCTCTCATCACGCCCAGGTCGCAGCTATCAATACTGGAGTCTCCCAGCAAGGCATTCTATTCCTTAGCTGTATACACAAAAACTGTGTTCCTAAGGGCCGAAACACACAACCGCGTTGCGGCGTCATTTTCAGCATTTACTGTCATGTTTTATAGGGATAACCAGTTTCTAGACATTTTTGAATGTGGATAGACTTCTCTCTGCCATGCATTGCAATAAACTTATGTTTATTTGTCACTAGCTTCTGCCAGCGGTTTCGCTCGCTTGAAAGTCGTTAATTCCCTTTTTATGGTAGGTAAAAATCATCCAGTGACGAATCCCGAAGTTGGGCGGAGTGGAAAACAGTGACAGAATCTTACTGAATAAACAACCTATCCCATTCTTTCGTTGTCTTGATCCCAGGGCCTCGGTAATAAGTTTTTGCCATATATACCAGAGCCAAAGCCTTCCTTTCAGACGCTAACCCCTAACCCCAGTTGTCCTCGACCCATCTGCGGTGTTCCTGGGGTTTGCTAAAAACTCCTTAAAGCGCGATGGAGCAATGCGCTCCGTTGATGATTGGGCTCGGTTTGGACGGTTACCAAACGATTGGACGGCGAGCTACCTATTGCTCGCAATCCACAAGCATCGCCTGAATTTGGGATCCGAATCCCGGCGGCGTCTGGAGCGTGAGCGCCGTTGCCTTATTAAGGATGAAGTTCGGTAAAATCCATTCTTAGTGGACGTCTACACGTTATAAACTAACTACCTACCAAATTTTAAGTTTGTAGTTGTTATAGTTTTTGATATTTCGTGATTAATCAGAGAGTGGTATTTCGCTCTTATATACAAACTAGCCTTCTGCCATCGACTTCGCCCGCGTGAAAGTGGGATTCTCCATACAAACTTTAGACCCCATTACAATCCTTTTGGACCTGAATTTTGAAAAACCCTTTCTTAGAGTTCGCCTACGTCAGGAAGGGAAACCTTGTGCAAAATTTCACGCTCATAGGCCCAATAGTTTTGGCTATGCGTTGATATGTCCGTCAGTCAGTTTCTCCTTTTATATACATAGATAACAGATACAAACAAAGAAGTACGCGCGATATTCAAACAACTGACAAAATACATATAATTTACTTTATGTAAGCGATTGTATTTCGTACGTGGTATTTTTCCATTTCCGGCCGTTTGATAACGAAATTACAATTCGTTTATTTATTTTTTATGTGGTTCTGCAAACAGAGACATTACGTTTTTCCATTTATTTCAGCATCTTCTATCAAAATGGGTACTGGTAAAACTCATGAGACAACGATTAAGGCATACATCGCGTAAAAAATTACATTTTCTGGAGCGAAAAATTTTAACATCAGGTCACCAAGTTGCACTGGAGCCACGTCAAAGTGAACACCAAGACCTTGGAACGAGGCTAGAAAGGAACAGGGGGGATTTTAGTCAGTAAAAGTCTGACAATATCTCTCGCCCCAGGAATTTTCCCCATCAAAAATAAAAACCACTATACGTACACAATAAAAATACAAGTTTCTATCTGAAAGCCACAATGACATGCTGAAAATCTAACCATCTTGACCGAAATACGCTCTGAATTGGCTGGTCAAGGGTGAACGTTACAAGAGACAAATATTGGCTCACGTTTGCGCAGATACTTGAGTGCAATGTGCTCGAAAGCTTCTTAATTTCTTGACACACATACATGATACAATGAGGTCACGGCTGGAAGAAGCTTTCTTACATGATGTTGTTTTTAGGGTTTCTTTAATTCTTTATCGTACATTAAAACTTAACATAGATACAATGATTTCACAATTCATGTATAAAAGCGAACTTAACTCAAAAATGAGTTTCCTAAAGATCAAATTAAAAATCAAATGGTTTTATTTCTAGTAAATCATTTAAAAGCACTTTTGAAACGAAAAGAAGTCTGTCTATCCGAAAAAAAATATGGTGCTAAGGCACATTTCAACGCGTAGATTTTGGAGAAGAATGTACAAGAATGGACACTCTTTTCAGTCATGTTAAGATACTTGAGTGCAATGTGCTCGAAAACTTCTTAATTTCTTGACACACATACACGATACAATGAGGTTCATGGCTGGAAGAAGCTTTCTTACATTATGTTGTTCTAAGGGTTTCTTTAATTCTTTATTGTACAGAAAAACTTAACATGAACCTACAATGATTTTTTTATGGTGGCAAAAATAATCCAATGACGAATCCCACTCTTGGGCGGAGCGGGAAACTATGTCAGACTCTTACTGACTAAACACCCCACCTAGTTCCTTCTGCCTGCCTGTCCCTTGCCTTTTGCACTGGGGTCAAGCCTTCTTTTCAGAAAGACTCTGGTCCCCAGTAGGCTTCGACCCTTTTGTAGAGTCCCTGCGGTTTTGCAGACAAGTCCTTGTGCGGGAACAGAGCGCGCTGTTGACGGCTTAGATACAAAGATTTGATAATTCATGTATAAAGGCGAGCTTAATTCAACAATTAATTTTCTAAAGGGTAAAAACGGGATCAAATTTAAAATGAAGTAAGTTATTTAGAAGCCCTTTTTGATAGGTCAAGAAGTCTGTTTGTCCGAAAAAAAAGACGCTAATTGCACATTCCAACGCGTAGATTTTGGAGAAGAATATGCAAGGACTTTTTCAATCATGTTATATATTAAAAATATAACGGTTACATGTTCTTTTTATGGTGGGAAAAATCATCGAATGACGAATCCCGCCCTTGGGCGGAGCGGGAGAAAGTCTCAGACTTCTACTGACTAAACGGCCCACCGTTCTTTTTTGCTTTACTACTTCCAGGGGCCTGGTGTTCCGCTTTCGCATCAACCCTTGGCGCCAGAAAGCTTTGACTCTACTTAGCGCCTAGCGCCTCAGGGAGTTGCTGGCAACTCCCTGAGGCGCGTGGGAACAATGCGCATCGTCGACGACTTGGGCGACTTTAGGCAGACAGCGAGCTAGCCATTGCTCGCCGTCGGCAAGCCCACGCCTACGGTGGCCGGAAATCGGAATTGGAGACACGGCGGTGGCTGCGGCGGTCCTTGCCTTTGCCTGATGCGGTCGGCCTCCTCCTTTGAGCGGTTACATGTTGTTTGTAGATTCTATTATGTGAGAACAATGAAAATAAATTTTAAAAAAATAATAATAAGTTAATAGCTAATACTTGTGTATAAAGTTCAATCAATGCATTTCCATTCGTTTAGTTACTGTAACAGTTGTGTCTCAATTTTAAAATACAAGTAAACTCCAACACGACAGCATCTTATAATAAATCATTACAAAATGGAGGTTCTGAAGGAACAAAATGGCGATGCGACGGTGTCATTGAGCTATACTCGTCAATTTCTTCGAGGAAATTCGATTTCCTCTCACATCTACCGATTGTTTCTACAACGCTCGCGATCCTTCGTGTTCACTCGTTCAGTCATTCGGTCTTCATTCGATTCGCTTTCCTCAAGATATTAAGCTGAGATTGGAGGAATTCATAATTTTAAACATCGAAAAATCTTGCTCTTTCATGTTCGAAACCTTGTCGGGAAATTCAAAGGTTTTGACACGTGATTGATTTTGATTTCCGCGGTGGAAAAGCTTCTTTAGATTTTTATCTTTTTGTGCACACCTGATCTTATAGCTCTGGTTTATTGATTTGGTTCGAGGAAATGCGATTATAGGAAGAGTTACCTACTGTGTCTTTCAGTAAGAAATGTATTTGACACCGATGTTATGGTCAATTTTTAGGGTTCCGTAGTGAACAAGAATCCTTTATAGTTTCTCTAAGTCTTACTGTCTGTGCGTCAGCGATATTCTCAGCGACCGTTAGCAGTAGAAAGCTGAAATTTGGTACCAATATGTTTATCAATCACGCAGGCAAAGTGCTTCGTCGCTTCATCGCCGACAGTCCAATGTCTCGGGAAATTGAGTTACTAATTTAAGTACTACTTTGCACTGAAGTCGTTGTTTAAGGGTTCCCTTAAACTACGACTGGACAGGAAACTACGGAACCCTTTTGCCCGGTCGTCCAGCAAACGTCCTTGACAAAGCCCAAGTTGTTGACCTGCGGAGCCATAATGCTAGCAAAGGAGGAGGCCGACCGCATAAGGCAACGGCGCACACGCCCCAGACGCTGCCGGGATTCTGATCCCGATTTCCAGCTAGGGTTCGCGAATAGCAACAATGGTAAGCTCGCCGTCTGGTCATCTGGTAATCGTCCGGACCAAGCCCAGTCGTCCACGATGCGAACTGTTCCTTCGCGCCTCAAGGAGGTGTCAGCAAATGTAGAAGGCCAACTGTAGGGCCGAAGGCTACTGGGGCCCCGGTTTGGTTTCTGAAAGCAAGTTCAGACACCGGTATGGGGACTAAGAAGGAACGGGTTGGGTCGTTTTGTCAGTAAGAGTCTGACACTGTTCCCCGCTCTGCCCAAGGACGGAATTCGTCATTAGATAATTCTTCCCATCATTAAAAAAAGTCCTAGTTGTTGACTTCGCGTTGTTTTCTACGAGCGCCTTAAAGTGATGTCAGCCCTTTAGCAGGGCCGAAGTCTACTAGGACCATGAGTTAAATGACTTTTAAAAGGGAAACTTTGAATACTGAAACACTTGTGTTTCAGTATTCAAATAATAACACATATGCAAATAAGGAACACACCAATTTGCTATTAATCAGTAAAATTCTGACACGCTTTTCTACTCCGATCGTGTCATTGGATGATTTTCTACCACAAAAAAGTATGAATGTCGCATTGTCCCATAGAATCTGTCTGCAGAATCTTTAAGTCTCTAGCTATAAAAACCGCAATATCGTAGAGATCACGTCCATTTTTTGGAACAGAAACCCTCATTATTATACATTTGGGAAACAGCGGGGGCCATTTCTGACTCCTATCGAATGTAACTATACAGTGACCGTTTCACAGACGTTCCCTATTCGTAATTTTAACCTAGAGACCAATAGGCCATCAATGTGATCTTTAATTTTTTACGGACTACTGCTATTGTTTAAAAAAAACCGGTCAAGCGCGACTCGGTCTCGCCTTCTGAAGTTTCCGTATATACCACCTAAGAAAACTGTTCAATTCCCGAATTGAGTTACGCAGATTTTTCCAAATCCCAAAAATGATTTTTATTTTAATTTACAGTTTCCAGATTTTTTTCTTAACCTTTATCACCAGCCTTTTTAATTTTCCCACTGCTAGGACACAAGCCTCCTCTCTAGGAGAGAGAATCGGCCATAATCCACCACGCAGCCCAGTGCGAACTGATGGATGTCACATGTCTTCGAATTTTTGGTTCTAGTACATGCCGGTTTCCTCACGATGTTTTCCTTTAACGTTTTGGGATCAGTGGTGATAAAATAATTTTTTTAGATTCTAGTATGCTAATTTCAGTGCGACTCACTATCAACGATTGTATCATTACTTACCATCAGGTGGGATTGCAATCAAACACTACATTTTCTTCATCATCATCATCATCAGCCTTTTTAATGTTCCCACTGCAGGGACACAGGCCTCCTCTCTCTAGGAGAGGGAATGGGCCATGATCCACCACGCATATCTACATTTTCTTATGCATAAGATTTGGTTAGGTTAGGTTATAAATGAATAGTCTCGCTAAAACTCGAAAATTCGTCTAGATTTAGTCAATTTGGGTCTTGAAATATTTGTATATAGTAGCTCAGGGAAGAACAAAAAAAACGACGGTACGAACTATGCCGGCGGACAGATAGTCATTAAATAAAATACGATTCTCAATTACCAGACACAAACTGATTAACTTACACAACAAAACTTATATTTAAACCTTTATATAAATGAAGTACCCACCCTTTACCGTTTTATGAATTTAGCGTAACCCAAGCAGATGGCACCACTGGTTTGGCTTATTAAATTCTACCGTTGTTTGTTTAACTTGGGCCTGTATTTAATAGCCCATATTTTCCTATGTAATTTCATACTGAGTTTTGTATTAGTTCGCTTTCAAACGACTTTGGTTTAGGGTCAAGTCTGGGCACCAGTTTAGGCGTGTGTAGTTTTCTTACTTATTAATGTTATTGCTGAAGTCTTGGGACGTAAGGAGTTGATGTTGCTTGCTTTCGTATTATTATAGACCCTAATAATAATGTTTGTTTATGTGCTTGGAAGAAGGATGTTTAATCCTGTAAGGTGCTTGTAGGGATCTTGATCGTACTTCCGGGATTGTTCTGATAGCCGTTACTCCTCACCACTCCTCAAGCACCTCAGGATATGTTGCCCTCTTGTTGCTACGTCACATCGTGCAAGCGGCCGTTTTTGAGGGCCATTTTATTGAGTGTGCAAGTCACCCTCTACCTTTTTATTGATGAATCTTAATAATATTGTTCAAGTAGGGGCCATAGCCTTAACATAGTTCTTAGTAACCCAGTCCACTTAAGATTCCAAAAACTATAGCCCTGTATTTTAGTTTTCTACATGTTGCAATAGTTTTTCATCAATCAGGGTTTCTCCTTGGGTGCACTATACATAGCACATACAGGGATAATCACCCGTTAGCAGCACGTTCCATTAAGAGCGTCTAAAAGGGCCTCTACGAGTTATTTTCGATCCCTCGTACGCCTGCCAAAGGTCCAGGACCTCAGGTTCCTGAAATAAATAAATGTTTGAAAGTTTATTTCTTTAGTATATGGTTTTTGTATGTAGGATATATGCCAGTTTTTACACCAATATTTGTTTTACCGTTTCGTAAAAAATAAAATCTCATGAAATTAATTAATTTTAAGGCAATTTGGGGCCGTTACCACTGAACCAATATCACTGCTTTTATTTACGATTCCAAAAAAATCACTTGATATCTTGGCATAAATTTACAAATTTTTTGCATGATTAGAAAAAAAGAAAGAAAGAGAAATATTTTATTTGACACATAGACACAAACAATACAGAAACCACATGTAGAGATAAATAATTTAAAAAAAAATTGTGTCGCTGCGCCAAATAGGTTATTTTTAGCTGACAATATTGTTTTGGTATTCCAATTAATTATTGCAACTTGAAACAGATATTCATTATCCAAATTAAAATAAAACCAGCTAAATCATGTTTCATCAACATAGTGATTTTCATTAATTAATTCCTACTGTTACATTTACTTGATTAAAAATTTTTCACTTCAAATGCAAACGTGTCCCCAAATCAAGCATTTAGATACCAAAAAATGTGATGTGTTTCCAGCTAAGATTTCCACATCCATATTATTAAATTTCATAACCATATTAGTTAGTAATGGCAAAAAAATGTCCAGCATTTTCCTCATTAATGACCAGGTTATTGGAAATCATTGGATGTATTTTTTTGTGAGGAATCCTTCAAAAGACGCTCGGATTTTGGGAATTAGCCCGCGGTGGGTGGAACTTCACTAAAACCACCCAGTGATTACCATCCACACGTAGATGGCGCCGTTACCTCTTAAAAGACCATTCCTGGAATCACTAGGGCACCGTAACATTTTAAAAGACTCCTGGAATCAGTCGATAGGTGGCCAGAGTCTCCACTTTGAGTGCTTGTGGTTCCAAAGTCTCACCTGCATTAAATGATACACGTGGGGTAGGTTTCAATATGTTAGGCATCGAGGAGGTGACTTCCCAACGCCTTCTTGTTCTTCTTCTCCAAGTGTCATTAGTTTTCTCACGTTCCCGCTTAGCCTCCTTCTGCTTGACCTACCTACCTCAACATTTATCTTGATATGCAAGCAGCTGCATTAATACTCTGCACTGAGTCGCAGAGATCATGTTGTTGTTGTCTCTTAAAAATCTCCAACTACCGTTGTATTCTGTGGGTATAGTAGAGCGAAAACCATTGCAGGTAAAGTAAAAAAGTTTTAGTTATAATAATAATAATTGATTTAGAAAGCGGTACTCCTGGACACGGCTCGTACAGTCAGGAGGTTCCTTTCTCTGGAGCCCTAACCGCCGGTAGCTTAGACCATGTTCCCGATACCGGCGGGACACAATTTTTTGATATTTTTAAATGATTTTATTTTTATTTTGTATTGAAATATTTAAAAATGTAATTTATACGTTATGTAATTAATAAACGGAATAATAATAATATATTCGACAACTACTAATATTGCGAGCAGTGGTGGCCGAGTGGTAACGGCCCTGACTTACGTGTTGTAGGTCGCGGGTTCAAACCCAGCCAGGCGCATTACTTTGTGTAATTTATTTCATCACCACTGCTCTCAAAACGGTGAAGGAAAACATCGTGAGGAAACCGGCATGTCCTAGAACAAAAAATTCGAAGACTTGTGACATCCACCAACACGCACTGGGCCCGTGTGGTGGATTACGGCCCATTCCCCTCTCTTAGAGAGGAGGCCTGTGTCCTTGCAGTGGGAACATTAAAAAGGCTGATGATGATGATGATGATTTGACAACTATAACACAACGCCGTCTGGTGTAAGAGACTTTGAAAAGTTTGACTTGACGCTAATGGTTGATACAATTTTACCGCTTTGTATAAATTAGGGTGAACATGTCAGGCCAAATTAATGCATAACACATTTTTCAGGTTTATGTTAGCGTATTATTTTTTGGTGTATAAGTTTGGCAATTGAGGTTGCCTTGTCCATATATGTTAAGCTTAATACCATTACCATAAGCATTGCAAACAAGGGGCATGCAAAAAACCAAGCTATATATTTTTACGGTGCCCCTATAAAAATATATACGGACATTCTACATAACCTTTCGGGTTTGTTGTAAAGATACGCGAACCAAGATGTTATTAGGCATAAGTGGATGGCTTCTGCCTTTTAATCAGGTAGGCGGTTCTTTTGTTGAGAATATTTGGTGGTATAGACTTGTCACTACTTGCGCTCTTGTAGTAAAAAGTTACTACTAATTCATGGTTAGTGCGTAGAATTTCGCCATCGTAATAGGTGGATGGACTAGAAATTGTCTATAAGTACATTATGCTACGTTCTTAAGAGATATTCTTAAGCATAGATACTTCGTTACTTTTACTACTTCCTTCGGCTTTGGTCGAAAATTACCTTATGGAATGCTTATTTGAAATGATTTTGACTATCTTTATATTTATTTATGAACAAATGGAAGGCCTTCTACAATGTGGATCGATGTCTT
This sequence comes from Mythimna loreyi, assembly GCA_029852875.1. Taxonomy (NCBI): domain Eukaryota; kingdom Metazoa; phylum Arthropoda; class Insecta; order Lepidoptera; family Noctuidae; genus Mythimna; species Mythimna loreyi. Next base: position 17,148,653 of record CM056796.1, on the reverse strand, counting down.
TGTGAAGTATGTGGGAATGCAAAGGAAGTGAGATTGGGTATTGCTGCTCTTGTATCGTTTTATTTGGGGCCATTAAAACACGATGTTTTTCTCCCATTCTGTCACGTCATTCATCACGCTATTCCCTATTCTTTCATATCACATACATAATCAATCCATCTTTTTTTGGCCTCCCTCTCCATTCATTTACATGTATGCTTATAACTCTTTTAGTAACACACATTTCATCCCATCTCTTCACATGACCATACCAAGATAAACGAATCTCTTTTAACTTTTCAGTCACTGTCACCATTTTCATACTTGCTCTAAGATACTTGTATTTTTTTTATGGTGTATAAAATAATCTAATGACAAATCCCGCCCTTGCGCGGAGTAGGAGACAGTTTCAGACTCTTACTGACTAAACGACCCACCCCTTTCCTTCTTAGCCTTCATACCAGGGTCGGACCTTCCTTTTAGAAACCGGACCGGGGCCCAGTAGGCATTGGCCCTGCAGTTGAGCTACAACATTTGCTGGCCACTCCTAAACGCACGCGGGAACAGAGCGCGCCGTCGACGACTTGGCTTAGTCCGAACTGTTACCCGACAACCGGACGGCGAGCTACCCATTGCTCGCCGTTCGCAAGCCAGCGTCTACGGTGACTGGAAATCGGGATCATGTCTGCTGCGTCTGGGGCGTGAGCGCTGCTGCCTTATGCCTATGTTATATTATGTCGGCCTCCTCCTTTGCTAGCATAACTGCTTCGCAAAAGAAAACTCTCTGCCACTCCTCCTCGCTCCGAACCATGGCCTCTATCAAGGCTCGGCGCGAGAGATTGTCGCCGCCGAACATTTCATTCAATAACAACAAAGTATCAGAAAAATAACAATATTCCATACCTGAACTATATTATATAGAAACCACCGTATTACCATGATCAGGCCCTTATAATTTGATTACATTTCAGCTAGAACGCATCTGCACAAAGCAACAATAGAATATAGTACATCATATTATATTGTATTACACATATTTCGTCTTATAAACGTTATTCATCGATTTATAGGAACCAACCACAATACCAATTACTTAGCCGCAACCAATTCACATAATAATGGAAATGGTTGGGTTGGACCGTGTGTGTAAAATTGTATTGAAAATATTATTTGAGTTAAGCTATGAATACATATTTTTTTCATATTAATAAACGTTTATTTTGGACGTTTTTGTCCATAATGCTTACCTAGAACATTTTTAAAACACACAAATACACACAGGCAATATATAAATACTAATAACACAACATCAGGGAAAAAAAAATTTACACACCAAATACAAAAAAACTACACACATTTTTGCGGTGAGGTGGAACTGTCCAGTGGTCATCGTGCAGCGTGCAAGCATATCCAGTGGTGCAGAAATAGAGTCCGAAGTCCGCTAGGGCCACTGGTAATGTCTGAAAGAACAAAGTGCAACTGAAAGGCATAGGTTTGGATTTAGATGGTAAGTTTAACATGTCTTCTCGATCCTTCCTATAGCTGGAGATATAATTGATGAAGTCCCACTTCAAAAAAGTCCATCACTTGTATTCCTGACTTTACACTGTGTTAATGAATGAGCTGTTGGTTGGAAGTATTAATAATAAAATCCAAATGCTATTCACATTAATGTGGTCAGCTGTCAATTTATAAAATTATTCAGTACATACGAGTCATACAATGATTGTCCATAATAAAAGTATTAACAGTTAGACATCCTCTAGACAACAATATAAATACATAAATAAATGGTAAAAGAGTATTAAGTACTAAACTTTTCTTCTTCCATTTTTTCTCAAGTCTCTGAGACTCGAAGTAGTAGACGACTACGTTTACCTTGGACAGACGGTCCAGTTGGGTAGGTCTAACTTCGAGAAAGAGGTCAATCGTCGAATCCGACTCGGCTGGGCAGCGTTAGGGACGCTACGCGATGTCTTCTCGTCCAAAAGTCTATGACCAGTGTGTGTTGCTAGTGATGACATATGGCTCCAAAACATGCTCGCTTACAATGGGCATAAAAAGACTCAAAGTAACCCAAAGGGCAATGGAAAGAGCTATTATCGGAGTTTCCTAGCATGATCGAATCAGAAATGAAGACATCCGCAGGAGAACCAAGGTTGGTGACATAGCGAAAACAATAGCCAAACTTAAGGGGCAATCCTCCTCGCTGCGGACCATGGCCTGAACCAAGGCCCGGCGCGAGAGGTCGCCGCCGCCTGAGATAGTTTTGAGGAAAAAATCACACAGAAATGGACTTGTCCACCGCGCAAGCGTATATATGTTTAATTTTTATAATATTTTATTCCAGCAATATTAAAACGAATAGTAAATTTAAAATAAAACCCAAACGATTCCATTTTGTCATACAAACGAGTGTCGTTAACTACTAAAACAAATACTTAAAATTCCACATTTTATCCCACATTGCAACCCTCGAAAGCTAATATTATTGATCTATCCCAACCCTTATCACACCACTTACCGTTGGCATGCTAGGGTTGACTTTATGAGTACACATCCCGCGTCCCGTTACCAAAGCGCGAGTCCAATAGACCCCGATGCTAATTGTGAGGGTTGACTGAAATTAGAAGCGGCAGACGACGGGTTAAATTGACAATTTCTATCGATGTTGCTTGTTTGTGTTTGTACCCATTGTTTATTCTTAGATGTGGTGTAGACTCACGTCTGTTATGTGTAGAGTTTGTACGTGAAAATTAGGCACTATAAATACTGCAATGTATCTGTATTGTATGCCTATGCCTGTATTGTATTGTATATGTATTGGTATCTATACACGCACGGCCAGTGACGTATAATACGAATAATAAGAATCGCCAAACTTAAGTGGCATTGGGCACGGCACATCGCAGAACAGGTGACCGTTTGGGTCGAAAGGTTCTAAAGTGGCGACCGCGTACCGAAAGAGGCAGTGTTGGAAGGCCTCCTTCATGATCAAGAGGCAAGAGTTGCGGGCATCCGATGAATGCGAGATGCACAGGACCGTTAATTATGGCGACAATTGGGGGAGGCTTATGTCCAGCAGAGGATGTCTATCGGCTGAAATTATGATAATGCCTAAGGCATTAAGTCCGTCCTTTGTACAGTCGTACAGTGTTATGTGCATAAAGTTTTAATAAATAAATAATGATGATGATATAAGTATAATACACATCTGCTTGACAAGAAAAACATTTTTAGTTTGATTGTCGACGGAGACGGACGTGTTTCGTATTTAGTAAAACTATTGCGTGTGACTTTTATTTGTACACCTAGCAGCAAAAAAGACACCACATACCTACTAATAATAAGAGTAATTTACTAAAGATCAAACTGAGGCAATTCGAAACTAAATCAACAGTGACAGCTTGTAGTCGGTTCGGGTGTAACACAGTAGTGATCATACTAACACAGTGACTACATAACTTGGGATCCTGTTTACTTGGCTCGGATCGAGTGCAATGCATATACATTCTGAGAAGATAACTATACGATTAAAGATAACTTGGTTGTGTTAGTTACTAAATCGCATATTCAATTTTATATCCGCTCGAGACTAGTGATACACCTAATTAAAAATTTATTTTCACGTCATCTCTCGGAATTCGTTAAAACTTTTTGTACGATATTTTGCAAAGCTTTCTTTTATATTTAGAATTACATCAATGGCAGTCTGTTTAAAATCGATCATTTTGCCGCTACCGACTTAAAAGTATTTTTTTTATATTAGAGGTTTGGTGTTTTAAGATTTGTGTTAAGATGTACATAACTTATACTTTCAACAACATGTTTTAAAATTTTGTATTGGTTTTTTTTTTAATAACTTGTTTTAACACTATTTTTGGAACCCAAGGTATTACTGGTGATGAACTACACTCCCCTTTCGCATCAGAAATTAAAATAACAACATTAGAACAAATATTTCTAACATAGTCCGAAGAATTGCCAAATATGTGTTAATCGTCATCGTCCTAAACACATAAGAGTATTTGCATTATATTGAGTTTTAAAATGTCAAAAAGGTGGGGGAAAGCTAAAAACAAAGCACCCACTATAACTTTTGAACACAGCTAAGAAACTTTTGTATAAATGGTTAAACAATATCAAAAAAGTTTCGACCCAATTTTATAGTAAAAAAAATCTGCACGCAAAATATAGTGCATAAAAAATAAAAATGAAGTGAGTTCCATTTTTAAATCTATAAAAGTGCAGGTCATGATGGCGCTAACCAATTAGAGTTTCAAGTAACAAACTAATTGATATCGTTTTCCCAGAAAAAAAATGGCTTTCCAATTAATCTATTCTCTGAAAACTAGACGTTTTTCAATTGACTAATTGATTCAGATGGTTTTTCCAGTTATTGCAACTTTATGAAGGAGGTTGGTTGTAGTTTCCAATAAAATTATGTTGTGCTTTTCAAAGGGTAAATGTAGAGCATTTATTTATGATTAATGTTCTTTATTCAAAGTCTGAAATATGAACGATATTCTGAAGTCTTCTGTCAATTAAATAATTACTTCAATCTGTGGTTTTACTCGTAATGGGATACTTAGATATCTTGATCTTTCAAAGGCTTTATCATTAATTTATAAGTAAACTAAATTAGTGTTTTAGTCAAATAGTGTCTAAAGTCTTAAAATACGCTTTTGATTGCTGCTGAAATTTCTCTTTTAATATTAGGACCTAATATAAACTTATATATCTAAACTAATAGATGTATGTAATGAACTGTGATAAGTTTTTTTTTTGTTGTGTGAAAAATCATCGAATGACGAATCCCTCCCTTGGGCAGAGCGGAAGACAATGTCAGACTTTTATTGACTAAATGACCCACCCCATTCCTTCTTGCCTTAGTTCCAGGTTTCAACCCTAGTAGGCACATCATCATCATCAGCCTTTTAATGTTCCCACTGCAGGGACACAGGCCTCCTCTCTCTAGAAGAGGGAATGGGCCATAATCCACCACGCGGGCCCAGTGCGGATTGGTGGATGTCACATGTCTTCGAATTTTTGGTTCTAGAACATGCCGGTTTCCTCACGATGTTTTCCTTCACCGTTTTGAGAGCAGTGGTGATGAAATAAATTACACAAAGTAATGCGCCGGGCTGGGTTTGAACCTGCGACCTACGACTCGTAAGTCGGGGCCGTTACCACTGGGCTACCACTGCTCTCAACAAAAGTAGGCACATAATACAGTCGAACCGAAATAAAACATACAAGGTTACTGAAAAAACAAGAACAAACCAAAAAAACAAAAAAAACCGTAGTCACACGTTATTAATGTGTTACTGTTAGCACCCATAGGTATAAAATGTGACTACTCATTACTACATTCTTTGCCCTAGTCGGGTAAAAAGTCGATCATCAGAAAGTAATTCAGACGTGTACCAATAAAATCTTTAAAACTCTAATTCCTCAGTCTGTGCGCTCATGTCGATGTCAAATTAAAATGACAGAGGATCTTTCGTTCAACTCCTGTTAATGTCAACGTATTAGACACAAATTTAGAAACGTGACGATTTATAATTGGCTGAATGTCATCTTTTATTGTTTTTTCTTTTTAATGTTTTTTTTTATATATAGCTGTAAGTTCTACAAGCTGTAATAAATAAATAAAAGTAAATAGGCATCAGAGTAGTTAAAAGCTTTTATTCAAAAGTATGACAGATCGTTAGGATGAGTAGAACTACGATCCAATACTAGGCGGGTCTATGAATGTGCAATAAACAACACTATCTTCCTCGTTATACAAGTTGAACTATCATGGCGGTTTCAGGTATCAATCGAAGTCGGGGGGCTGCACGTAACCATAGCAAATGGTTTAATTTATATAGCCGTATACTATACTTCCCTCTCTAAGAGTGGAGGCTTGAGTTTCAGCAGCGGAAACATTATAGGAACCTACGTATCTTTCTTTCCTTCTTTGTAAAATCCATCCAAAGGTTGTCTTTAAAAAATCGCTTTTAGTGATAAGACCGCCCATTGTGACACTCTTTTAATTTTAAGTTCCTATTGTTAATTTTATTTTTGGTCTGCAATAAAGAATATATCTATCTATCTATCTATAGGGCTAATGCTATGCTATGCGATACTACGAGTAAACATGTCAGTACGATTTGAAAATGTGAACTATTATTACTTAAAAAAGACTCTGCCAAAAGCGTGCCAATTCTAATTCTTTTGGTGGTCACTAGATGGCGTACCTTGTTTTTAATCATCTGTCATTAATACATTTTCAAATTCAAATTCAAAGCATTTATTTCAAATAAACCTATACAGGCACTTTTGAAATGTCATAAAGTCGGTCTGTCAGGAAAAAAAATGACGCTAATTGCACATTCCAAAAAGTAGGTCTCAATGGAGAAGAATGTGCAAGAAACTCCATGGACACTCTTTTTAATCATGTTGTATTTTACAGATATATAGGTTACATATTTTTGTCGCTACTATGATGTGAGAACAATGTAACTAAAATACTAAAAAAAAGTACATAATCTAAACAAATTAAAATAAACCACTGGCAGCTAAGAGATGACCAGTCCCAACTGACAGCGCCCGTTCACGGACATGACGCGTATATCAGCACCACTCAGCTCAACCATTATGAAGGGAACCGAATGTTCCAACACACGCGCCACCATCAGCGAGACATTTGAGTGAGCATGACAAACTCTCTACTGCCATGGTCATTACCGTCAAACAAAGTTAAATATTAATTTTAAACCATAAATTACTCCATGGTACTCACATTTACAAACAATGAAAAAAAAAGCTTCTACATTATACAACACTATAATAATGTCAAAATTTTGGATAAAAACAAATAATAATAATAACAATCAATTCGTAGGTACTAGTGATAGTGGAGCTGGACCAGCAATGAGCCAAGCATTTTTATCTTGTATATAATCCTCTAACTTATAATATGCTTGTCTACATAGTGTGCGTTTAACACAAGATTTAAATTTCATTTCATTGAGTTCTAATATGTTGGGAGGTATTTTATTATAAGATTTTAAACAGAACCCCATAAAAGAAGAGGCCACTTTAGCCAGTCTGAAGCCTGGTTGAACTAACTGATCCCTATTTCTAGTAATATAATTTTGTCTATCGCCTCTTTTGCTAAAAAGATGAAGATTTTTCCTAACGTACATGATGTTTTCATAAATATATTGACAAGGCACCGTCATGATGTTAATATCTTTAAACAGTTCCCTTAGAGAATCGCACCGGCGGAGATTGTAAATGGCTCTGATTGCTCTTTTCTGCAGTATAAAAATTGAGTCTATGTTTGCAGCCCGGCCCCACAGTAAGATACCGTATGACCGATACCGTATGACATGACATATTGATTATGTACTACCTACGCTCTAGATTAGGCACACCGTACAGTCACTTAACTTGACTTAGGTGATCTGCAGGCCATACACCTTTACATTGATGACATTAGTGAAGTTTTGACGTTCACGCAGTGTCAGAGCGCTGTAAGTTTTTAAAGTTTTGCTTGACACTTGGTGCTTATTTGGCATTATGTGCCAATGAAGCACTGCAGCGGACTTTTGTATTAACTTTTCAGTATTTTGTTTCTGTAAACCAGCTTGTCAATCGCTAGAATCTAAGTTGATATCAACTACCGATCAATTAACGAAGTTTAATTAATTTTAGTGGGAATTGAAGAAGAAGATTGAATCACATAACATCAACGAGAGTCTCATTTTCTATACTCGTATTCGCGGCCACCAGTTTTTTCTTACTTTTTTTCGGATAAAAACTAATTTTGTGCTTTGTTGACTTTTGTTATGTTATATTTTCATTTCGATCCGCGACCGGCTGTGGCCGACCGATAAGGCTCTTTTCGAACGAAATTCATTTTGCGATTTTCATTAGATTTTTTTTTTGTTTTGGTTTCTGGTTCTGACTCGGAAGGGCTCGTTGAATTTATCGTTTGTATTTATTTGGGATGTGAACTTGTAAGTGTGTGGTTAGCCTTATGAGGTAGGTGATAAAGAGGCTGAGTCGTATTTTTAGTACGGTAATATGTTAATAGTGTTTGATTAGTTGTTGGTATAAACAAGTCTAATCTATCATATAGTTCGTATTTTAGTCTTGGTGTGTAAGAAAGTGTAATAAATAAATAATCTTCAAAGGCCATTTTGTTTTTGGCATAAGTCATAGACGTCTTACGAAATGTATATTTTTTTAAGTTTTTACAAGCTTTTTTTCAACATCCGTAAGTACAGTTAAAAATGCCTTAAAATGCTTAGAATCTTTTCTTGTTCCTATAACGGTTAAGGTGTTGCCTTTAGTGACTCTTTTAAAAAATCCAGCCTGTAAATTCCGTTAATCGTGACCAACGTGCAAAAATGAATCTTTTTCATCTTCCTGCACCTGTTCCATAATACTTGGAGTATAACATAATAATGTTATAAGATTTATATCGTTTACACTATTGAGACTTAGGACAGGGAATTTGCCATAAGTTACCATGCGGGCATAGTCTGGATTGGCGCGACACCCTCTCTTTCCCTTTCTCAATCCATCCATTTTTTCTATGGCCTCTTTTTTTGTGGTGGGAAAAATCATACAATGACGAATCTCGCCCTTGGGTGGGGTGGGAAATAGTGTCAAACTCCTACTGACTAAACAACCCACTCCATTCCTTCTTAGTCCTCATGGCCTCTTTCATTCTCTTCCTCCACCTTAAGAGAGTTGTGAGCATGTGTTCACAACTCTCTCAGTACGAGTAACATGTGTCTCATTCTTCTATATTGCGACAAAAAGTTCCCTTTCAACTTTTCTATTACTGACGCCATTTTCAATCTCACTTTTTTTCCATTCATGAACATCCATTATCAAACATGAATTAAAAGAAGGATCTAAATTTCGAATCAAGTGCAGTTCCATAATTTCATGAAACATTCAGCCACTAAAATTCATATCTTTAATCAATAGATACCTAGACGGTACTGCAGACTTTACTATTTACTTTGAAAACTTGTCGAGAGCAGAATTCCTACGTCATAACAGTAATAAGTATCCAGTGAGTCCGGGCTTCAAAGGTATCGTTAACATTCTATATTTACTTTATCTTGAAAAGGTCAGTCCTGTGACGCTTGATATCAGACATACCTATTGGAAGTCCTGGTTCGATTCCCATCCAGGACAAATGTTTGTGTGATGAGCACGATCATTTGTTCTGTGTCAGTCTGTGTGTAATTTATCTGTAATATGTATGTATTTAGAAATATATGAGTATGTTTATCAGTTGTTTAGTAGTAGCTCTGCTTAGCTTGAGATTAGACGGTGTTGTGTGATAGTTATCGAACATTCCTAGACTACTAATAAACAATGTCTAACCTGCTGTAAGGTTTGACTGTAGGGACCCTGTAGAAGGGTCGAAGTTTACTAGGGCTAAGGGTTCACGTCTGAAGGGAAGGCTCTGGCCCTGGTATTTAGGAACGGAGTAGGTTGTTTAGTCACAAAGAGTCTGACACTGTTTTCCGCTCCGCCCAAGGGTGGGATTCGTCATTGGATGATTTTTACCTACCATGAAAAAAAAACGACTACCACAGAACACTCACAGTAAATCCACGTTCGAAACACTACACTGCACTTCAAAACAAAAACTTGTCGAGAGCAGAATTCCTACGTCATAACAGTAATACGAGTACGTATCCTGTGAGTCCGGACTTCAAAGGTATCGGTACCGTTCTATATTTACTTTATCTTGAAAAGGTCAGTCCTGTGACGCTTGGTCTCGGACATATTAGAAATTTTACTCTTCGATTTTACTGTTGCTTCGGTCATAAAACATAACACGATGCCAGTACACCGGAATGGAGAATGGAAGGTATATGATACAACAATGTTATCATCAGTGTTATTAAACATTATTAACACAAAATTCCACTTCATCTTATGACTGGCTTGTTGGTGTGGTGTTTAGTGGATCTGTCTACAATACTGGATGTTGATAGATTCTCACCTAAGATAAATGTTTGTGTAATGCTCATCACACAAACATTTACGATCACAAATTTTTTTTTCATTTGTTTATTACATTTTTTTTTGACATTTTAATATATTGACCATTTTATTTTATTTTATTGTTTTTTTATTGGTTACAGATTCACGCTTGACCGCTATCTCACCTGAGGGAAAGCGATGATGCAGTCGACGATGGAATAACCTATTCATTCTTGACTTAAAGATTCCCGGTTTGTAGCCATCAGGAAATACTGACTTTGGCAAGGTATTCGACTCTTTGGCTGTACGCATAATGAATGTGAAAAGATAAAGTTTCTATTGATCACTGTGGCAAATATAGGAAATTCTACACAGGAGTTTCCTTTCAGACGCGAACCTTTGGCCCCAGTCAGACTTCGACCCTTCTGCAGGGATTCATGAACAATGTCTAATATGACCTATAAGGTCCGACTACTATAAGGTAAATCCGACTACTAAAAGGTGAATCAAAGGTTTGGGTGCATATGGGGCCCCACCACGATCTTCGGGACCCAAGTCAACCTCCCCTCCAAGTTGGGGCACCTGCCAAACAGCGGACGAGGCTCTGGCGCGGGCTTTCCCTCTTAGGGTTGGGAGGTCAGACGGCAGTCGCTCCCGTGTAGGCCACAAAAGCCAAAATATATGTACAGGACAAAGAAGATATTTGCCACGGATAGGGTGCCGCCGCAAAACGGCGCGCAGGAGATTCGCCCGACTCCTGTGGCAAGTGGGCGAGGGCTACCGTGTCAGGGGCGAACACGGCTAAAGACGCGAGCCCCAACCCGTAAACTCCGCTTCGCCAGCCTAAACATTGGCACGCTGACCGGACGCGCGAGAGAGTTAGCCGATGTACTGCTTAGGCGAAGGGTGGCCGTGGCAATCCTGCAGGAGACTCGGTGGAAAGGCCGCAGATCCCGGCTCATCGGGAATGGCTACAAATTGATTTACACGGGTGCAGCCGGTGGGGAGGAGTTTCATGACGCAGTCCTGTAGGTGAAACGCTACAGTGATCGGCTTATGGTCGTAGGCGTGCTTATTGACGGGGTTATCACCCACTTGATAAGTGTCTACGCGCCTCAGGTCGGTTGCAGCGACACTGAAAAGGCTGCGTTCTGGGATCAACTCGGTGGGGTGCTTCGTGGCATCCCGTTGTCACAGGGAATCGTTTTGGGTGGTGATCTGAACGGTCATGTTGGTGACAGGTGCAAGGAGTTTGAGCATGTTCATGGTGGCTTTGGATACGGTAGCCGTAACGCTGAAGGGGAGACTATCCTCCAAACGTATGCGGCTGCCGGCCTTGCCATCGTGAACACGTATTTCAAAAATAAACGAACACCTGATTACCTACAAGAGCGGGTGGTACGCTACCCAAATCGATTTCTTACCCACACGGAGGCACCATATCAGTAGGGTGGCCAACTGCAAGGTCATACCCGGTGAGAGTCTCACTGCACAACACCGTCTCATTGTCATGGACTTGCGCGTCAAGCCTAGGGTCAAGGTTGTTGAGCGCCAACAACGCCGAATACGGTGGTGGCGATTGAATGAAGCCACGTCTCAGTCGTTTGCGTCGGCCATCGGCGATAAGTGCGATGGTACCGATGGCGAACCTGTGCAAAGCCACTGGGACAGGATTCAGGTTGCCATCACTGGAGCGGCAAAATCGGTGCTCGGCTTGTCCAGGGGCAGCCGCAAGTGTGACAAGGAGACTTGGTGATGGGATGACACAGTCCAGAGGGAGATCAGAGAGAAGAAAACTCTCTTCAAAACGTGGCAAGCTTCCAAATCTCCCGAAGACTGCGACGCATACAGAACTCCAAAACGTGCCGCTAAGAAGGCCGTAGCCAGAGCCAGACGAGACCACTTACAGCCACTTTATGATAATTTGGAATCGTCTGAGGGGCAAAAGCTCATTTATAAGTTGGCACGTTCCAGGGTCAATGCGGCACTGGATATCACTAAGTGCCGCTGTGTAAAAGACCCTGACGGCAATCTGTTATGCGAGGACCTCGCGGTGAAGGAAAGATGGCGCTCGTACTTCCACGAGCTGCTGAACAAGCAGCCCAAAGAGATGCTGTCTCCGGTTCTCCCTCCAAATCAGGGACTTGTGCCCCCGGTTACGCCTGAAGAAGTGCATGTGGCTCTTCGCCGCATGAAGAACCGGAAAGCTGTCGGTGCCGATGGAGTCCCCATTGAAGCCTGGAAGGCGATGGGTCCTCATTGTGTGGGCATCTTGACCCACCTGTTTAACCGCATTCTCCTCACCGGAAAGATCCCGAGTCAATGGAGACTGAGTATTATTACTCCAGTCTTCAAAGGCAAGGGATCGGTGCAGGAGTGTGGCGACTACCGTGGGATTAAGGTTATGTCCCACACCATGAAGCTCTTCGAGCGGATGATTGACTCTCGGATCCGACAGAAGTGTACCGTCTCGGGGTGTCAATATGGGTTTCGACCATGCCATGGCGCCATGGATCCCATCTTTGCCCTAAGGGTTACCATGGAGGGATTCAGATCGAAGAATGCGCCTCTGCACCTTTTGTTTCTAGACATGCAGAAGGCCTTCGACTGTGTCCCCCGTGATGTGATCTGGTGGGCGCTGAGATCCAAAGGAGTGCCCGAGACCTATGTTGACATCATCCGAGATATGTACCGAGACTCCGGTTCTGTGGTTCGGACCGCTGTTGGCGATACGAAACCCTTCCCCATTACCGTCGGAGTTCACCAGGGCTCTGTCCTTAGTCCATTTCTGTTCAGCGTGGTGCTGGACTTGCTGTCATCCAACACCAGGGACTTACATGAGCAGCCACCATGGCTGCTCATGTATGCAAACGACATCGCGCTGACGGACTCGGACAGTGGGCGCTTGGTTCGACGTGTAGCAGCGTGGAAGGAATCGCTGGAAAACGGCGGTCTGAAAATTAATGCGGCGAAGACCGAGTACTTGGCCTGTAACACAACAAACGCCGCTCCTGTTCGCATTGGCGAAGACACAGTCGAGCGCACGGAACAGGTCAGGTACTTGGGATCGGTGCTCCACGAGTCCGGGGACGTCGATTGCGACGTCGAGTCGCGTATCTCGGCGGCCTGGGCGAAATGGCGTGAGGTGGCGGGGGTTATCTGTGACCCCAAAATGCCGGTTAGGCTCAAAGGACAGGTCTATAGGACCATCATTAGGCCTGTTCTTTTGTATGGCAGTGAAGCGTGGCCTGTGCTTGAGCGGCGTAAGCAAAGCCTGCGTGTCACGGAAATGAATATGCTGCGCTGGATGTCTGGAGTTTCGCGGAAAGACCGCATTAAAAACTCCCGCATCCGGGGCAGCCTTCAGGCCGCTTACGCTGGTATGGCCACGTTTTACGAAAACCGGACAAACAGATGCCTCGCCATGCCGCCTCCACCGGGACCCGGAAAACGAGGTAGGCCCAAGAGGCGTTGGATCGACGTCGTAAGGGACGATATGCGTGCTAATGGGCTTAAGGCAGAGGACGCAAAAGACCGAGCGAAGTGGAGGCGTCTAGGCAGGAAAGCGGACCCCGGGCACCGAGGTGAAAACCAAGGTAGCAACCGGGACTAGGTTGATGATGATGATAAGGTGAATCAAAGATATAAACAGGATTCTCCGTTACTCATAACATAAAATTGCTAAGCATCATAAACTAAATGTAAAACCAACCTGAAATTTTACCTGTCAAACAAGCAAAATAGTACACCAATAAGTGGTAAATCGCTCTTGTGAATATATTAGTTGGGGCAAAACGGCATAAGTCTTAAGTTCCAATGCGGACGCTGACTTATGAACGCTAGGGTTTTCGCTAACTTTTCTTGAGAGTTAACTCGTAACTGGGTTCCGTGGAGTTATGAAGAATGTACTCTTCAAAGGAGGTATTTTTAATTAGCTAAGATAGCTGTCGATTCAGCTTTTTGAGAGAAACTTTTTTGAAACTATCTGTTTACAATGATCTTATCGTTTATTTTTGCCTGTAACTGTAGCCCAGCCAGCCCAGCAGGGTCGAAGCCATCTGAGGTCAAGGGTTGACGCGAAAGCAGAACACCGGGGCCCTGGAACTTAGGCAGGAAGGAACGGTGGGTTAGTTTAGTAAGTAGAAGTCTGACACTGTCTCCGTTCGATGAATTTTCCCACCATAAAAAAATAAAATTTTAAATTAATCCTTTTTAATGGAAAAAATCATTAAATGTCTTCTCCCGCTATTGGTTGAGAAAGCAGGGATGGCTGAGTAGTAAACACGGCCCCGACTTATGAGTTGTAGGTCGCGGGTTCAAAGCCACCAGGGGCAATTATTTTTGTAATTTATTTCAATAGCACTCTTCTCAAAACAGTGAAGCAAAACATCATGAGGAAACCGTCATGTTCTAGAACCAAAATTCGAAGACATGAGATATTCACCAATCCGCACTGGGCCCGCGTGGTGTATTACGGCCTATTTTCTCTCCTTGAGAAGAGGCCTAAGTACAAGCAGTGGGAACATTAAATAACCATTGGTAAGTCTGACGTCTTATCATAACGACACCTCCGTCGTCTTAATATGCAAATTAATAATCTACAATACGTTTACCTCGTCGCCGCCGCAATCCTGCCGATATCAGGCCACCGTAGACACTGGCTTGCGGACGGTGAGCAATGGGTAGCTCGCCGTCCGGTCGTCAGTCCAGACCGAGCCCAAGCCCAAGCCTCAAGGAGTTGTCAGCAAACCGTAGGGACCCTGCAGGGTCGAAGCCTCCCGGAGCTGAGGGTTGATGCGAAAGCGTTACACCGGGGCTCTGGGAATAAGGCAAGGAAGGTACGGGGTAGGTTCTTTAGTCAGTAAGAGTCTGACACTGTTTCCCGCTCCGCCCAAGAGTGGGATTCGTCATTCGATGATTTTTACCTACCATAAAAAAAAAACAATACGTTTACCTAATTTATTAATGTACTTAATTCAATGATTTTATGAATGTTTCAATAATTTATAATTTAAAAAATATTTTTTATATTCTAATGTATTTAATTCAATCCATTTACTTTATGTAATTAAATAATGTTGCAATGGGCTATTAATGTCTGAAATAAACGATAAATAATTATAATAATTACTAGCTTAGAAGTCTAAGAGAGGTGTTTTTTTTAGGTGACGTTGGAAGTACAGCAACTCAGTTCGCGCATCCAAAACATTCGTAGCTCCATAATACCCGGAGCAGGAACAGCAGTGACGTGCAAGATTTATGTGGAAATTCACTTAATGTACCGACTCCAATTTTATTAGTTTATACTTTTCAATCACACTTCGCGAGATTAAAGTTGCTCCTTCACATAGCTAACTGCATTCGTGCAATATTCTGTTTATTGTGATGATAATAACTTGTTTGGAAAAGCATTAGAAATGTCTCTAGAGATAAGTCTCCTGAGATGTTTAACCAAAATTAAATAGTTGGCCCGAAAAACAACTTAAAATGCAGGTTGTCGAGACTCTGCAAAAGGCGTAGGGACTCTGCAAAAGGCATAGGAACTCTGCAAAAGGCATAGGGACTCTGCAAAAGGCATAGGGACTCTGCAAAAGGCATGGGGACTCTGCAAAAAAGTAGAAGCCTAGTGGGGCCCAGGATCTCTTTCTGAAAGGAAGGCTTGGTCCCAGTGCGAAGGGCAAAGAAGGAACGGGGTGGGGTGTTTAGTCAGTAAGAGTCTAATACTATTTCCAGCTCCACCTAAGAGAGGGATTCGTCACTGGATGATTTTTGCCCACCATAAAAAAACCTAATATGCAGGTGAGAGAAATTTTTTGCGGCCTAAGTTGTTTCCTAGCTGACTACCCTGAGAAGAAACACCGAAACAAACTCAATGAGAACCATGCAGATCGGAGTCTGAGATGATCTTTTAAAGAAAGAACTACACAGTTCTGAATGAACATGTCCAGTTAGTGTATAAAGGTTTAGAATGTCAGAAGTAAATCCAAGCGTTCATCAAAGAAATAGTAAAAACTTTCTAATCAGAATGAGACAGCGCACACGAGCAAATTCTTTGTCTCTGTCGCTATCTCATTATTAAGAAGATGCACACACGGTAGAGACGGTGATACAATTTTTTAGAGGCAATAGCCGCATCGCCTGCCTATCGCTAAATATGAATGGTTATATTGTATTTAAGCTTCCCGTCATTATGTGCCTGCTTACATGTAATATTTCTATAAACTTGAGTTGATTTCGATTTTTTGATTCACTTATTGAAGAACAATTACCTACATACGAATATTTAACTTAAAAACTAGGATTACACATATGCTACAAAAAAAAAATTGGACAGTAACAATTAATAACAATTAAATGTCAAAAAAAGTTACAAAAAAATGTCAATAATAATAATGACACTGTCAACAATAATAAGAAATAAAAAAAAAAAAGATAATAACAATGCCGATTCAAAAATGAAGAGAGAGTCAAATCGGTTGCGGAGACTAAGTTGCTCGCGTGCACTATCCTTAAATGCCTTACCAAAGCTTCAGTGAATTAATTTGTTGTTAAATGTCAAAGAGCTATTATTTGATTGATTTGCGTAAAATAATGAAAACAGCCAACCAAATTACGAAACACGAAGCTCTTAATTGAAAGAAAGCGATTATTATTCTCAGATTTTTGACGCACTTTCATTATTACGTCTTTAAAAAGTAATTTTCGTAGCCTTTTTCATGGGCACGCCATAATAAAGACGGTAAGTCTCCTCGTTGAGAAGTGTCTGAAACAGCAATACGGCGTTCTCACCTTTTGTATGAGACAGGTCCTCACGAGAAATGGCAAGTTCGGGAGATTCCTGCAACAAATTCAGTAAAAACCTCGTTTCACAATTATGATGACCGCCCGGAGGACACAATGGAGCATACGATAGAGGTGTGCCTCGCTCAGCCGGAGTACCGCCGTGTTCTCGTAGAGGTAATCGACAGCAGCGATCTCACGCGGCGGAATCTGGTTCAGGCAAATGGTCCCAAGCGAGGAAGAATGGCAGGTGGTCGCCTCCTTCTGCGAAGTAATTATGCTAGCGAAGGAGAAAGCCGCAAAGTTTCAACTGTTTATCATTATTTTTATCTGTCCATCTTTCAAATAATAATTGACGTAGGTAGTAAAAATATTTTATTTTGCTCACAACTTATATTAATTGGGTATAAAGTAACCAATAACAGCCATTGTGTGAACGCCATTACGAGATGAAGCTATAATTTATATTTTATCAATAAAAGGTGAAATACACGTTCTGCTATAATGTGTCGATAGAAAATATGTGTAGTATTATTATTAGTTACGTGACCAGCTTTACTTTAATGCCCACTAGAGATTTATTGTTGTTTTATTTTATGGTTGGAAAAATCAATGAATGACGAATCCCGCCTTTGGGCGGAGTGAGAGATAGTTCTACTGACTAAATGACCCACCATTCCTTTTTGCCTTAGTTCCAGGGTCCTGGTGTATCGTTTTCGCATCAACTCTTGGCTTCAGGAGGCTTCGTCGTTTGCTAACAACTCCGTGAGTCGTGCGGGAACAGTGTTCGCCGCCGACGACTTGGGCTCGGTCCGGACGGTCATCGGCTTGAAAAGTCCCATTATATGGGAGTTTTCGAAGCTAAAAATCGGTACATTGTTTGACATATCTATTCGGTACATAGATTCTTTGTTACCAGCGCAAAATACCTGCCTTATTTTATTTTTTTTTAAATCTTCTCCCAACTCCTTAAATAGGGGGCAGAAATTTGTGTGAGATTAAGATATTATTCTGTTCCGCCAGTTCCCTTCCATGTTCTAAAGGGGAACTATGCTACCCCGGATTTAACGTGAGCGAAGCCACGGGCAAAACCTAGTTATATTATAATGCGGTACAACATTCACTTCACAAACAATATTTCCAACCAAGGTCACTTGTACGCAGAACAAAGAAACAAAAAATAAATCTAACTCACAATTAAAGCATAAACAAGCTTTCTTTCCCCTCCTATCAACTAAAAACAATAACAAATAAACAATAGCCTAATCCCTACAGGTTTCCAGGGGAAATACGTTTACAAGTAAACACAAATAAGGCAAGTTTATTCGGCACTTAAATAAAAAGAGCGTCTAGAAGCCCAGGGATTTCCTTTGACGAAACGTTTCTGTTCAAACTACAGGGCCATGTACCGACGGTTTAATCAAACCAGCAACTTACGTAAACTTAGGTACATTGATGTTCTAAATGGTAACTGGAAGGGAAAGTCTTAGTTTTGATTTTCAGTTTATAATTGTTTAAATGTCTAACGATAAGTGTTTGACACTAACTAAGGACGGAATTTATCATAAGATAACTTTTCCAATCTTAAAATAAATATCAGTAGTTAATTAGTTTCCAGGATGCTGGCATGTTAGGACCGCACATGTTTTTTATGGTAAATAAAAATCATTCAAAGACGAATCCCGCCCTTGGAAAAAGCGGGAAACAGTGTCAGACTCTTACTGACTAAACAACCTACCCCATTCCTTCCTTGCCTTAATCCTAAAGTCCTGCTGTTATGCCCTCGCATCAACCCTTGGCCCCAGGAGGCTTCGGCCCTGCAGGGCCCCTTCACCCTGCATATGATAGAAGCGCAATAACACTATCTTTCTACCCTAGTTCCGTGTTATTTAGATATGGCGCTATTTATTTTCTTTTTTCATTTTCCCTTGTCAGTCGTCACGCTATCATTCATTTTCTGTTTCTTTCACGTCATTCAGTTCATCTCATTTATTCCAACCCTTTTTCTAATTTTGTAGATATAAGCATAATCTATGAATGCATTTATTAATCCGTATTTCTGTGAGAATCAACGCTTTTACCAGCCTGAAAGTAGAAAATTATCTTTGAATGGGGTTTAGTCAGTAAAAGTTTGACAAGACCTCTTTTGCGCTCTGCCCAAGGGCGGAATTCGTCATTGAAAGATTTTTAACTACCATAAAAAAACCTGGATCTGGAGAAATCACTGGATTTTACATAAAAAAATGGTTGTACTCGGACAAAATTAATATTGTGTGCCATTCCAGGACAAAGTTTACGCGTGTGTCGATGAGATAACAAATAAATATATATAATTACTATCTTTTGCCCGCGGCTTCGCTCCCATCAATCGCTTACTCTATTCTACTCTACTCCACTCTATCCTACTTTAGACCAAAAAAAATCGCCTCCTGATGATAACAAACAACAAAAAAGAATTAGGCAGCGGAATCGGTTAAGCTGTTCTCGAGATTTACGCTTAGCAACACATTCAGCGGTTCATTCTTATATTATACAAACATATTTTTAAACTCTCACCTTAACAGTGTACACCACGGTTATTGGTTCTAAATATTTCGAGAAAATTCTATGAAGCCGTTTTCTGTTCAATCCTCAATACCACTTCCAGTCCCTCTAACTAGTTCTAGTAGTTCTTGCCTGAACGTTAATGCCTCTTATCTAGAGATAAGCTCAATTACACCAGTAATAAGCGGTTTGTTACCGGTTCAAACCGGTTTTGGTGCAATATTTTAGTGCAAACTAACACTAGAATTCGTACTTTAGAACATAATTTAGCTCAACGTTTGCATAATGCAGCGATTCACGAGTAATAAATGAAAATGAATATATTACTGATCGACTTCAAAAAAAGTATAGGAACGATTGGAAGGAAAAATCTTTTATGAACTAGGAGTTCAACTTGTCTGTACAAGCACTAACAAAATTGATTATTTTGTGTATCTAGAGAGTATTGGTGGTCGAGTGGTAAGGGCCCCGACTTACAAGCTGTAGGTCACGGGTTCACAACCAGTCAAGCACATTACTTTGTGTAATTTTATTTCATCACCACTGCTTTCAAAACGGTGAAGGAAAACCGGCATATCCTAGAACCAAAAATCATGTCAATCACCATCCACCAATCCGCACCGGGCCCGCGTTGTGGATTATGGGTTATTCCCTCTTCTAGAGAAGAGGCCTGTGTCCCAGCAGTGGGAACATTAAAAAGGCTTATGATGATGATGAATATTAGCTTAATTCACAAATTAGTTAACTGAAACCAGTCAACGTAATAATTTACTAACTAGGTGTCAAATCTCTTGTCAAGTGTCAATTAACGTAATTTTTTGACATGACCTTGAAAGAGGGCTACTGTTTCCTATAATATTGCAGCTTTAATAGGCTTCAGGAAAAGGGCTCCATCCTCTTTGCTGACATCGCTTTGAAGTACACGTGGTCTTAACTTTGAGCTACACGAGTACTGACAAATGCTTGCACTGACTGGACAGGGTCACCCAAATCTGTGTGGTTCCTACTTCAAAAGATCATCTGAGATACTAATCTGCATGGTTTTCACAAGATAGGAAAAGGAAAACGGACCCCGGGCACCGAGGTGAAAGCCAAGGTAGCAACCGGGACGGGCGCTAGGTTGATGATGATGGTTTTCACAAGATCTAACCATTGCATGTTTACTGTATGGACTTTAAAAGAGACTTTGACCCTTGAGTTTGTTTGTTTTTCTTTTCAGGGTAGTCAGCTAGGAAACACCTAGTTCACCTAGTTTCAACTGAAGAAAAAAAAAATGACGGGTAAAAGTGTTCTTTTGAAGCCTATTTACAAAATAAATATCATTTATCACAATTGCTGTAAAATTAAGTTGGCTGCAACATAGTCATTCAGTTGACATTGCTTACTATTTTCATTTTAACTCGCTTATTAAAAGAAGTTTCACACAAAATTTCAATAATCCAAAAAACTTATCCAATAAATTTGTTTGCTTAAACCAAATAGTTTTTCACTGAAATCCCAAGAGAAACTGGCTTTCATTTATTTAAAGTGCTAAGAAATCCATTCCATATTATAATAAAAATATCATAAAAATCGACGGGTCACATAAAAAGTTATGCTTAAAGTTAGAAAATAAATCGGTAACATCATTTGTTGAAATCGAAAGAACATGTAATATATTTTAGGGTTCCGTACTTAAAAAAGCAACATAATGTAACCAACGATAATGCAACAAAATTAACCATGACCACTCTATCAAAAATGAATAACTAAGGAGGAGGATCACAAAAAAACAAAAACGGAACAGAACTCTTATAGGGTCTTATAGGTTCAGTCTGTCTATCTGTCAAGATTCTTTATCTCGGGACCTCGAAGAGGTATCAAGATGAAATTTAAACCATATAACTAGGTCTGCGGTCTCTTGAAGTTGTCAAAAAATTAAACGTTTAAATTAACGGGAAATCATTTGTGTCTCAATAAACTTATTTTTCGACACACTCAAATGAATCAAAATTCACTGATACTTCCCGTTGATCTAGAACTCTGAAATTTGGAAAAAAACGTCTTACAACACAACTACAGCTATTAATAAAAAAACTGAAAATCTGTGATAACATTTCAATAAAAAAACTTTTTTCGATTCGGTAAAATCTTTAAAACTCGATTCTGCAATTGAATTATTTACATAAGTTGATTGACACGGAACCCTTAGTTTGCGGGTCCGACACGCATTTGTCCAATATTTTTTTCACAATAAAACTGTACCTAAAAGTTTAAGAACAAAGCCTAAAACTTTTAGATGAAAGGATGTAAAACTAAGTGGTTTTTGGGTCGTAAAAGAAGTTGGATGGCTAGAAATTGTAGTAGCGTGCTATGTGCAAATAAATAACAAGAAACTTCTAATTTCTTAGTCCAATATGGCAGCTCTAAGTGAAACTGCGTGTTGCGTGTGTGATATATATATTTTTTTATTATACATTGCTTTATCGTTTTCACTGATCAATAATATTTACCACTTTTTTAGGTGGAGTGAGAAACAATGTCAGACTTTTAATGGCTAAAAAACCTACCTTTTCTTCCTTGCCTTTTGTCCCAGAGTCCTGGTGTTGCGCTTTCGCATCAACCTTTGGCGCCAGGAGGCTTCGACCCTTTAGGGCTCCTACAGGTTTCGCATCAACCCTTGACCCAATGAGGCTTCGACCCTGTAGGGCCCCTCGCCACTCGCGAGCGTCTGGATAACTAATTTGACTAATATTGTATGCGGCACGACATTACCAGTTTTAGTGCCGTAGACACTCGCTACAGTCACCGTGACCGGCAGCGCCAATATGGCGAATATCAAAAAGCACTTTGACTACAGCAGCCAGTCTTGTGAGATAAATAATAGAGGTAAGTGATCATTTTTAATAAAAAAACTAAATATTATATATTCAAAACTGCAAATCAAGTGCAATTACATGAAGCAAAACTGTGGAAAAAAAACTAGCTGTTAAGCTGAATAAAAAAATATGTATATTATGCTGACTATTACTGCTATTATAAAACATAAACCCGGACTAATTTAGAAAACATTGTATTATATTAACCGCTTTAAGACCTGTAAATATTCGCTGGTTTATTAGACTGTAACGATCTAAATTACTTACGAACCAAAATTAAGCTAACACATCTCTTCCTTCGCGTAAATTAACTTCATCAAAAATTAACATTCCGAAATCCAACAAGAGAGACCAAAAAGTACAATCGTCCACAAAAGTGTTTCAGAAATAATTAATTTCTCTTACCCACTAGGTCCGGCGAACTGGGTCAGTTTTGGCCGTTATTAATGCTAAAACTGTCACCGTCACTCGCACTGGCAATTTGCACCAATTAAAATTCCGTACGTGTCGCCTGCCATACATTTTGTTTGAACATCCGCCGAGAAATACAGCGGCAGTATTGTCCTGTGTACTTAAACGGACGTGTTTAACGTTTACACACGCGTTATGGGTTAAGTTACAGGTGGTGAGCAAAAACTAGCACTTCTCGGCCTTGAGAAAGTTCAACACTATTATTGAGAATTCGAACTACTTCCTAAATGACAAACTAGGCACTTCATACGGTTTGTTCGCCAAAAAACTAATAATATTAACAGGTATTGTTTTGTGAAAGAATTACGTGTAATTATTGCTATAGTTTTCGTTTGTTGTTAGTTTTCATCTTTTTATTCAATTACAGATTGTCCTTTCCTACACATTCCACTTTTCAGCCAACCCAAACATATTTCATAATAATCATTATTAGTAACTTATCTTTGTTCATTTAAACTTTAGTACTAAATATATTTGAGATACATAAATTAAAACAAAAAATAATATATCTCTAGCTCATAGTCACGAGACTTACAACTTAATTTAAAGTTTAAAACTTATTAAAAAACCACAAAATTAATAAAAGTAACTTCCTGAAAAGAAAAAAAAAAAGAAAGAAAAAACGTTTATTTGCGCGAGAGTATGGCGCATACAATAAAAACAAAAACAACTAAATTGGTAATAAAAAAAAAATAATGCGACACAGCCGCACAAAACGGCCGGTGCTCAGCAAAAGCTGGGGCTCATGTGTAAAACAGAGCCACAGCGCTGATTTTCAGCACCAGCCGAATTCGACGGTAGACGCTGCCCGGCTACATAACTTATATAAATAAACTAATAAACAAAATAAATTATTTGACATACATAAAATTAAAAAAATAAAAATACAAAATCACAAAAAATCACATTTAAAAACTTAAAACATCAAATAGTCGATTTAAATCGACTATTTGATGTTTTATCGATCGATTCCTATATAACCTAGAAACAAGATTGCCGACATAGCGAAAAGAATGGCCAAACTTAAGTGGCAATGGGCAGGGCACATTGCACGCAGAACAGATGGCCGCTGGGGCCGAAAAGTTCTGGATTGGCGACCCGTACCGGAAGACCTAGCGTTGGAAGGCCTCCCGCAAGTTGACTGATGACCTGCTCAAGGTTGCTGGAATTCGATAGATGTGGGACGCACAGGACCGGTCGTTATGGCGACGCTTGGGGGGGAGCTATGTCCAACAGTGGACGTCTTTCGGCTGAAATGATGATGATGATGAACTTTCTATGCTGTTTCGTCTACATTCTCATTATTAAAACTATCTTCATATAATATTCCCCATTTCTCTTACAAAGGAAAAATAACGTCGTCGCCTCCGCTACCTCCTCCAACTTTGACCACAAACAAAAGAGCAGAACAGCCAACATAATTAAAGGATATTTTGTGTAGACAATAGGTAAGTGCCGCGCACACAGAATTTTAATTCTAAGCTTATGCCCATTTAGATTTGTTGTCACAACTGTACCTACGTGGTCGGAATAAGCCCTCGTAGGCCATTATAACCGTTTTTTTTCAGTATTTTGTGTAATTTTTTCAGATGAATATTGTGATGGGTTGTAGGTATTAGGTGGGGATAAAAGTAATGTTAATACATGATTTTTTTACGATGAGAAAAATCATGTAACGACCAATCCCGCTCTTGGGCGTAGCGGGAAAGAGTTTCGGAGTCTTTAACTAAACGATCCACACCGAAAAAAAAACCTGGATGAATTTGTGTCTAAGAAATAATCTTTTTTTTTGTATTTGTATTATGTAATGATTTCTTAGACACAAAGTTGCAAAATAAAGTTTCTTGCCGCTGCACCTATGTATGCTTAGATCTTAAAAAGTACGCAACGGATTTTGATGCGATTTTTTTTAATAGATAGAGTGATTTAAGAGGAAGGTTTATGTACATAATAATGCATAATATATTCCATATCAGTACCCGTGCGAAGCTGGGGCGGGTCGCTAGTATTTTAAAGAAAATATTTTTTTTAATATTTTATTTATTTATAATTTATGAAATGTCATATTTATCTACACACTATAATATAATAAAGAGGGAAAGTTTGTTTTTTTGTTTTTTTTGTTTGTAGGAGGTAATCTCTGGAACTACTGGTCCAATTGGAAAAAAATTTAGCAACAATAGAAAGCTGCTTTAGTCCTGAGAGACATAGGCTATATTTTATGTACGCAGGCGAAGCCGCGGGCAAAAGCTAGTTATACTATAAAAGACAAATTGTTAATCTAACTTAATTGCCATTTTAGTATACATTTTTCATCAACTTGTACTAGAAATCAAACATTTTGCCGGTCAAATATATTGGTGCTACGCCGTCGTTGCTACGAGATTCGGTCTACGGTCTACGAACTACGTGCTACGCGGCTATTGCTACAACGCAACATCAACTGAAAACCGCAGACTGTCTGGCATGAGTTTGATCGCAAAACAACATAGGAAGCCTAAAGTTTATGCTTTGCATAGCCTTTAATCTTCGTCTAGACATTATCATTCGGATTAAAAACTAAACTTTGTAGCTGAATCTAAATCTATTAACATACATAACCAGCCCTTACAATGTGCCCACTTCTGAGACTCAGGTCTCCTCTCTTGTAGACGGAATGAGTCATGCCAGTAATTCACCACGCAGGCCCAGTACGGGTAGATAGATCTCACATATCTTTGAATTTTTGGTTCTAGAAATTGGGTAACTATTGCTCACTGTGAAACTATGTCAATATACAATTTTTTTTAGGTAGAAAAATTATTCAGTGTCATCTCCCGCCTTTGGGTAGAGGATAGCGGGGGATAGTGATAAATGAGAAATCTACATATAAACTAATCTACATCTACACTTATATAATAAAGAGGTAAAGTTTGTTTTTTTGTTTGTAGGATGTAATCTCTGGAACTACTGTTTCGATTGGAGAAATTTTAGCACCAATAGAAAGCTGCTTTACTCCTGAGTGACATAGGCTATATTTTATGTACGCGGGCAAAGCCGCTAACAAGAGCTAGTGATCTTTATTTTGCAAGTAGGTTTAAAATAAATCATTTTTTTGTTTTCGAAACTAGATGAGTCCGGTGTTTCCTAGCTGATTACCCTGAGAAGAAACACCGACAGTCAGGGGTCAAAACAGCAAATATGTATTGGACAAATCACGCTTTATTTTTGAGTGGAATTGGCTCTATATTTCATTTATGGTGACTGGTAATTATTAATCGATACTTAAACGAGTGATTGCAATTATGATCATCATGTCAGCCGAGCGACGCCCACTGCTGGGCATAGGCCTCCCCCAAGGATCTCCACAACGATCGGTCCTGTGCTGTCCGCATCCAGCGGCTTCCCGCGACCTACACCAGATCGTCGGTCCACCTTGTAGGGGGCCTAAACTGCAGGGGCCCTTCAGGGTCGAAGCCTCCTGGAGCCTAGAGGGTGGTGGAAAACTGTTACCTCGACTCCAGGAATAAGGCAAGGAAGGTACGGGGTAGGTTTTTTATTCAGTAAGAGTCTGACACTGGTCTTCCGCTCCGCCCAAGAGCGGGTTTCGCCATTGGATGATTTTCACCTACCATAAAAAAAAAAAAAAAAAAACCTTGTAGGGGGCCTGCCCACGGAGCGTCGTCCGTCGAATTAGGAATGATGAGATCCGCAGGAGAACGAAATCAACCGACATCGCTCGAAGGATTGCATCGCTGAAGTGGCAGTGGGCGGGACACATAGCGCGGAGAACCGATGGCCGTTGGGGTGGAAAGGTTCTCGAATGGCGACCGCGTACCGGACGACGCAGTTATGACAACAAACTACTTTTACTAAAAAAGAAAAATCGCTGGTCAGTATATTTGTGTTCGCTTAACTATACACCGTTAAATTTTAGTCGTTTTAATCCCGAAGAGGGTCGATCCAGTACATGAAACACTATCGATTTGTGTAGATAAAATAAAAAAATAAAGTACTTTTTTTCTAAATTTGTTATTGATATACGCATTTACGAAATTAATTTCTTTAAGTAAACGAGTCATTGACCTTGTAGGTAGTTGTCGATCGTTGCGTACTAACTACCTACAGGTCATTGAACTCGCCCAGCTGACGTTTCCTTAAAGAAATCGATTTAGAACATGCGTAAATTAATTCGAGTTTTTAAAAAGAGTACTTTGTTTTCTCATTCTAACTTTACCAATCGATAGTATTTAATGTACTGAATCGATCCTCCAAGGGATTAAAACGACTAAAATTTAACGGTGTATAATAATAATTACAATTTCTGTTTTTTTTCGCGATTTCTCGTCTGGTCCCATACTAAAAGTTCTTTGTTATTATGATTAAAATCACGTGTTTAAGTATCGGTCACTAATTATTATCAGTAAATTTTCCTTGACAGGCCTGTTGATGCAGTGGTTAGTGGCCCTGACAGCTTCGCCGGAAGTCGTGGGTTCGATTATCACCCAGGACAAAATGTTTGTGTGTGATGAACTCAATCATTTGTTCTGTGTCTGGGTGAAATAAGCTTTACTTAGCTTGGGACTAGACGACGTTGTGTGACAGTTATGGAATACACCCTATATAGACAAAAGAACCTGTAGGAAAAATTAGCGTGTATTATAAAAGCTAAATGCCCTCTACAAGTTATTTCATTAATTCAAATAAAACCCCTTGTAACAATATTCCAAAAACCGACATATTCATTTAATAGCAGTAATAAGACTAATAAAATGCCTATTAAAATGATTAGTCTTAAAAGATAACAGTAATGGTCGCATTAGCCTCCATTCTGGTTAATCCCACACATTTATGTTAAATTAATAGTTATAAGTGCTGTTTAATTGGTTCAGCCATTATCCCTTAACCGACGTCGGGTGTTATAATAGTGGTAGGTACATGTTTTTCGCAGTGAGAATCGTGTTTGCTTATTTAATTGCTTCGTCCCTCAGTATTTTTGGTTTATCTACACACTTAGTCATGTAAATAGTTCGATTCCCGAATTGAGACCCAAAGATTTTCCGAATTTGTTTTTTTTATGTGTTTTTTTGTGAAGTAAGTACAAAATTACTGTTTTTAGATTTATTTTTATACTTTTTGTTTGATTAATAAAACAAGAAAGACATAAAAACTCCACTAATAAAAACTATATACAAAGTTGATACGACAAATGGGCTTTCCTCAAAAAAGATCATTGTACATTAGGGTGGAGTAAAAATTTTTTTTAAACTTTGTTACTTTTGTATCACCAATGGATGACCGACATTCTTAGACACATTAAAATAAAATTTCAAGTTCCAACGTTTACATCTTAAGGTGGCGCATCAAATTTAAAAGTTAAAGAAAATAACAAAATTTGCTTTTTATAAAAAAATATTTTAGACAAACTATTTATCAGAATTAATATATTGGAGCTTGAAATTAAATATTGTACTTCTAAATATACAAAATATATTAAATAAAAGCATTTTAACATTCGAAAACTGAAGCTGCAGACTCTTCTTTTTGCTTAAATAATTGTGATTTTGTGTCAAACACTGGTATGACTTGCCTTGGCTTTATCCTCATGCGAATGAATCCATCTCTTACCTCGGGCTTACAAACAGATGAAGAAACCTCAGTAATGAGTTTAACCTTTTTACTAACCTTTTTAGTTTTTCGATTTCATGTTACTTGCCACCTGAAGAAACCACGCTTGAAATTTCTGCGTCACTATATTTCATGGTCATCTGAGGTTCTGGTTTTTGTTCATTTGACCAGTCAATGAAATCATAATAATTCGATGCATCGATTTTAAGGTTTGGGAGTTGAAATTCTCTCACTTTCTTTCCTTTAAACTCTTTTCTTGCCACTAAAAGTCAACAAAGTCCTAGTTCCGTTATGTGAGACTCAACGTCTTGTAATATTGCTAATAGTATGTTTTCTGGAGGTTCATTATTATAAAAACTATTCTCCGAATAGTTTTTATAATAACGCTTTTTTGGTCATCCGGTAGATACAAACATCTTTGAACCATGTCAAAGATATGAATTGGACCATATTTGCAAGGTTTTGTTTCAATGTAAAAACAAGTTAGTGAATAGACTTTCATTATGAAAGTTGCAAGATCTTTTAAGATTTAGAAGGTTTCGTTGTTGCAACATATAAACTAAGAGGTAGTTGACTTGCGCTTTCATTAGCGCAAGTCACGTTCACGTGAACATGCAAGTTTACCATACCTATTGAAATGGCAGAGAATATTTCATATAGATATTTTTGGTCAGTGCTGAGGGTATTAGTGTTCAAATCCGGTAATTCTATGGCAATGCGTTCGAAGTAATATTTTATAATATCACAATAACTAACACATTATCACTCAATTTACGATGCCCCCATCTTTTCGAGTTTTTGGCATTTTATTGACGAATAATCAGACTTTATTTACACTTTACTTTACTACTTAAATGAGAAAGTTTAAGAAAATTATGCAAAGACGAATAAATTAACCCATTAAAGTACATGAAATATAAGTTTTATTACATACTAGCTTTTGCCAGCGGCTTCACCCGCGTACATAAAATGTAGCCTATGTCACTCAGGAGTAAAGCAGCTTTCTATTGTTGCTAAAATTTTTCGAATCGGACCAGTAGTTC
The DNA here is from genome assembly GCA_029852875.1 of Mythimna loreyi. Taxonomy (NCBI): domain Eukaryota; kingdom Metazoa; phylum Arthropoda; class Insecta; order Lepidoptera; family Noctuidae; genus Mythimna; species Mythimna loreyi. Next base: position 17,119,366 of record CM056796.1, on the reverse strand, counting down.
CAGATATTACCTCCTACAAACAAAAAAACAAAGAAACAAAAAAACAAACTTTACCTCTTTATTATATTAGTGTAGATAGATACATATACATTGACGTGCAGGTACGCGATAGAAGTAAAAATTGATTTTCTTTTCTCATAGCGCGCCACCTCAAAATAAAGTCGTAGAGTTTTAATTTTTAGCACGAATAAAGCTTTTATGTACGGTCATTGGTTGATGACACAGGAAAAGTGAATTTCACAAAAAAAAATCATTTTTTTTTCTTTTTTTTTTGTTTCACTCCACCCTATTGTACACACCAATATGTACAACTTTTGCTATGAGACTAACCCAAAAATCACGAAAAAAATCCTGCTGCTCCATAGATTTATATTCATACAACTCGACAAAATGTATGGAAAGAAAGAAAACAGTGTTTATTAGTGTTTTTTTTGTTTATGGAGCAGCGGGTTTTTTTCGTGGTTTTTGGGTTGGTCTCATAGTGAAAGTTGTTCATATTGGTGTCTAGTCGAAGCCTACACACCAATTTGAACATACTATTTCCCGCTCTGCCCAATTGCAAAGTGTCTTTTGACCACTGTGACTGTCATTGGATGATTTTTAACCACCATAAAAGCCAGGGTGCCATTTTTCTCTTTTGAGTTATGGAACTTCAGGAAGTAAATAATTTATTATTTCCCTCTGTTACCAGATTTGCAATATCAAAGTAGAAAATTACCCCAAGGAAATACCGACTTCTGGAATAATAAATATCCAATGTCATGTTTCAAGACATATTAATCCTACGGATCAAGTTTCACTCAAGTGCATTCAACTACAATAATAGTGAGATTTAATTCAAAGAATTATCATTTTAGGGTTAGACAGATTAAACTTTATTGTACACTAAAAAGTAACAGAACTTATACTAAAACTTAAATCTATGGGTACAATGGCGGTCTTATCGCTGACAGCGATATCTACCAGACAACCTTAGGATAAGATAAGATAAGATAATCATTTATTTGCTCAAACATGAGTGCAGTACATACGTTACAAAATAGAAATGTCACCATGCATCAGATGTTATAATTAAAAATTGTTCGTCATGTTTGCCTTTGACAATGGCATGCAAATATTCAAATTAATTTAAAACAAAAAGCGTTCTGAATTCAATACATTAAAATAATAATAACACTAAAACAAATGAATTATAAACAAAAAAAAAATATTAAATAACATTAAAACAAATGAAATATAAACAAAATTGACGATATAAATAATGTCATATAGTAATGTCAAAATCTACAAGAGTAATGTCAAAGGTACAGGGAGGATACTAAATTAAAATATTGATGTTTAAATTTAAAAGTTCATGTCAAGACTAATTTATAATTACAAAATGAATGTCGAAATTACAAGTTGATTGTCAAAATTACAAGTTGAATTTCATAACACAAGTTGAATGTCAAAGTTATAGTTACAAATGTCAAAATCACAAAGTTAAATGTCAAAATTATAGTTACAAGATAAATGTCAAAATCACAAAGTTAAATGTCAAAATTATAGTTACAAGATAAATGTCAAAATCACAAAGTTAAATGTCAAAATCATAAGTTAAATGTCAAACTGAACAAATTCAAATGTCAAAATGACAAGACACATGTTAAAATTATACCAGAATCAAGTCAAAATCACACAATTAATTTAAACCACATTATGTCAAAAATTAGTCAAAATCTTTTTCAGACAAAAATTCAGATACACTATAATATGCCTTTTGCAAAAGGAATATTTTTAATTTATGCTTGAATGCATTACTATTTAGCTCTTTCCAACTCTTAGGTAATTTATTAAATATAGTAGGAGCCATGCAGACGATACTCTTGCGCATGAGAGCAGTTTTTGCCGGATAGATGCGCAAAATTGTCATGTCCCGTCTGTTACGCGGTACAGCGTCCTGTAGACGTGGAAACAGTTTAGGATTAGTTTTAACAAACATTGCAGTTTCGAGTATGTACATGCAAGGAAGAGTTAATATTTTGTACCTTATAAAGTATGGTTTACATGTATCAATGGTTTTTAACCCAAACATAGATCGAATACATCTCTTTTGGGCCTTGAATGCCATGTTAGCATCGGTGGAATTTCCCCAAAATATTATTCCGTACCTTAGATGAGAAGCAGCTAAGCCGTGGTATGCCACAATCAACGTATTTACATTAACAATTGCAGCTAGAGTGTGCAACGCAAATGCAGAACTACATATTTTTTTGCAAAGGTTCTCCATTTGCGATTTCCAATCCAGTCTCTTGTCAATTGTTAATCCAAGAAACTTAGTATTATTTACGTTTTCAATATTTTTGTTATCAATATCTATGACAATATTTTCCATAATGAAACGTTGGCTGAAATGTACAATTTTAGTTTTGTCTAAATTAATTTTTAAATTATTATTATTTAACCACTTTATTATCGATGTCAAGGTATTGTAGATGTCAAGTTTATATTGGATCATGTCATTATTTTTTGAAATTGTCACTGTGCTATCATCTGCAAACAAAGTCATAGGGTGTGAAATAGATTTTGGCAAGTCATTAATATACAGCGTAAAAAGCGGAGGGCCCAGCACGCTTCCTTGTGGAACACCAAAAGTAGTGAGTCGGTCCTCTGATAGGTAAATCTCTTCTTTTTTAGAGTCTGTATTAATTCTAGTAATTTCTGTTCTTTGCTTTCTATTGCTTAAATAAGATTTAAATAAATTATGTACATTACCTCTAATACCATAAATGTCAAGTTTTTTCAAAAAAAAAGCCTGAGTCATATCGCAGAAAATAGCACATACCGGTGTTTTTTTATCCATATTTGTCAATATAGTATACAAAAAGTCATAGATCGCCATATTTATAGTTTTATTTTCGCGAAATCCTTTTAGCTCCTCACATAATATATTATTTTTTTCTACATAATTGTTTAGTTCCTTTTGTATAAATTTCTCAAATATTTATTATATATAAATATTTGAGAAATTTAATATTATAGAGAAGATAGGAATCAGAGAAATTGGTCTATAATATTCCATAAGCTCTCTATCTTCTTTTTTAAACAGTGGCTTCACGATCGCTATCTTTAATGCGTCAGGAAAAGTTCCAGCAGCAATGCACAGGTTTATAATATGAGACAGATGGCGACATATTTCTGGTGCTACCATTTTTATGATTTTGGTTGAGATACCATCATACTCTACGCTATTAGTTTTTTTTAAACCCATTATAATTTTATGTGCCTGTTGTGGTGTACATGGTGCCATAAACATCGAGTTTTTCATGTTTTCATATTTCATCATTTTCATACTTGATGAAATGGGTTGTATTTTATCAACAAAATAATCGTTAAATTGATTTGCAATTTGTTTCGCGTCCGTAATTATGTTGTTATTAATTTTAATTTTCGAAATATAATTTCTAGGTACATTGAATTTAACACGGTTTATTATGTTCCAGGCAGTTTTACATTTATTGTCTGAGGTTTTGATCCTGTAGTTGTTTTGTGATTGCGTTAAAGTCATAATTTTCCTAAACAACTTGGAGTAGTTTTTATAGCAAGTTCTATTTGTTACAGTAGGTTTTAATCTGTAAGTCCACAGTAGTTGTCGTTTTTTCTTACTACAGGATTTAATACCTTTAGATATCAACCTTGGCTTGTTTATTACATTTATTGTTATCTTATTCTCTGGAAAACAAAGGTAGTAGAATAAAGAAAATATTTCATAAAATTTGTTGTAGGCAATGTTAGGGTCATCAGTTTCGTAAATTTCGGAAAAATTAATTTTATTCATACAATGTCTGAATTTTGATATATTTTCCTTGTGGTAATTACGTCTAACAATACTGTACTTTTCAATAGTACATGTTTTATTTACCGGACATTTTAAAAGCTGGGCTGTGTGGTTTGAGAGGGCAAATTCTAAGACTTCCGATTCACATCTTTTGTTATAATTATGCGCAAAATTATCAATACATGTCCCACTTTCCAACCGAGTAGGTTGTTTTATAACTAGTTTTAGGTTGAAGCTAAGTAGTAGACATTCAAGCTCCGTCGATTGATAATTCTTTTTTAACATGTCTATGTTAAAATCATCGGCTATGACAATATTTTTATAGGAATTTTTAGATAATTCGTTTAAAACTGTTTCAAACTGGTTAAAGAAAACATTGAGATTATTCACATTTGGGATTCGGTACACACATACAATGACAGTATTATACTTAGTCAGTTCAACGGCACAACACTCAAAAATTCTTGTTATAGACATTTTAGAAATATTTGGTAACTCTTTCCACTCGTATCCATTTCTAATAAGGATACAAGATCCACCTCTCTTAACTTGCATCCTACTGTAGTGAGCGGCTAGGCAGTAGTTTGGTATGCTCAGCTGGTTTTCGTAGCCTTCCATCATAAAATGCTCAGTAACGCATATTACGTCCACTTCTTTGTTTTTTTCAGCAAGTTCATTTAAACAAACTGTGAGTGCATCCGACTTGTTCAATAAGCCTGCTATATTCTGGTGCATTATAAAGAGATTTTTAGTGACGAAAAAGTTCACCGTTTGACAGATTATAATCATCCTTAATGTTCATTTCAGTCAATAACATTTGGTTATTATATTGTATGTCATCCATTAATTTTATTATGTCGTTAAAAATTATTCGTAGTCCCGTATTATTTATTGCGCCAGTCTGTCTGTTATATTCTTTGTAGTCATAGGTTAGATTTTTATTGCTGTCAATTAAATATGCATATTCATGGGTCAGTATGTCCAGAAACAGAAGGTTGTTAAATGTCTCCACTCTTGAATTGTACAAGTTAGTGTAAGTCTCGCATTTAAATGTTGGAGCGCATAAAATAAAATTTGTATGATTCATTTCCTGAAGTACTTACTCGTCTGATATGTAAAATAATGTCAAAATAACTATTTGTGCTTCTAAAGTCTTCTTCACCTAATATGATTATACAGTAGTCTTCTAGCGTAAAGTCGGTTACTTAGTCTTTTAATCCTTTTAGTAATAAATTTGCATTTCCATGAGGCGTAATGTAGTGACATATTTGAAATCTGGGAAAAGAGTCTTCTGCAATGTTCAGGATATTATTTATGTTATCTGTACTTAAAATACATATTTTGCATCTTTTTTTATTGTTATGGTTTGGACTTGCGGATTTGACATTACTCGATGGATGGAGATGGATCGCAAGAACTAAAACTAATACAGGGGTTTTTTTATGGTAAGTAAAAATCATCGAATGACGAATCCCGCTCTTGGGCGGAGCGGGAAACAGTGTCAGACTCTTACTGACTATAGAACCTACCCCGTGCCTTCCTTGCCTTATTCCCAGAGCCCCGGTGTAACGCTTTCGCACCAACCCTCGGCTCCGGGAGGCGGGAAGAGGAAGAGGAGGAGGGAAGAAACCGCTGAACTTGTTTCAGTGTTACTTGTCAGGGTAGTGACCTAGGAAACGCCAGACTCATCTGGATTCGAAACAAAAATGACGTATAGAAGTGTTTTTTTTTAATCTTACAAAATAAAGACCGTTTATTATTTAGCAGTATCAAGGATAACAGAAGTACCTAACCAAAATAACATAAGTAAAAATATATCCCGCCAAAAAATTAGGATAGAAGCTCAATATAATCCTATTTGGTATGATAACAGTCTTTATCTTAAACAAAATACGGCGTTTAGGCAAAAATAATATAATTTAGCCCAACCGTTTGGCTACAAAGGGACGCAGCCCTCTTCAAGGCTAATTTAGGCTGGTTCGAGCGACCCCAGTTAGTTATTAATTTACGACAAATCGTATAAAGTTTGTGCGGGCGGCAGGAGTTGTGTTTCTAAGCGGCATTGCGTAATAGAGTTATATTGAAGATTATATTTGGGACTGAATGTAACAGTGTAGAAGAAAGTTGTTGTAAAGAGCGTTTATATGTCTATAATTTTACTGGTGCGTGATAATATAGATTACTAGCTTCTGCTGCGGCTTCGCTTGCGTCAAAGTTGATTAACCTCCTTAGGAGTTTCGTAAAATACGCCCTATATTCGTCGATACCCGTCGATCAAAACGATCCATAGAGAAAGGTTATGTATTAACTTTCTTATGTCAATGTGTAATTATGACAGATGCCATAGACAAAATATGTCATTTAACTGAGACCAAGGCTACTGTATTCTGCTTAGTGTCTATGGTGCTATTTAATGATACCCGGTTCACACTTGACTGTTAATTATGTGCGTCTATTTTGGGCAAAATAAACATTTTTTTCTTTTTTATAAGGAACCTTCTGATATTTCGTGATTGATCAGTGAGTGTTATTTTGCTTATATTTATGTATAAAGATTTATAGATTATATCGAATTTAGTACGCAATATACGTGCTTTAGTCATAAAATTGCGTATAACAGCCACAACATACAACACAATACGATTTATAAATAAAAAAACGGCGATCATACATACCGTAAAGTTTTTCCATAACCTGCAGTGAGCCTACATCTTTAGACGTTTTAAAAATGCTTCTGTGATGCCTATAGAAAATAAAATTGAAGATAAGCAGATTGCAGCCTAGTACTGCTATGCATACAAATTTTTTACACTTGTTTTTCCGGCTTACCAGAGATTAAGCGACTCGCGGATAAAGACAAGAAATAGAATAGAATGGATGAAACTTTTATTCAGGACAGAAAACACAACGGTAGCAAACACAAAGAAATAAAGGGAACAAAAGTATAGAATGCGTCGAGCGTGTCCGTAGCGAAAGAGTTCTTTTTACTACACCTCAGCACTTGCTGGGCATGAGAGTCGGACACACAGTACTCTTTTTTTTATTTTTTTTTAAGTGGTAGGTAAAAATCATCAAATGACGAATCCCCCATCGAAAAACAGTGTACTGACTAAACAAGCTACCCCGTTCCTTCCTTGCCTTAGTCCCAGATCCCCGATGTAATGCTTTCGCATCAACCCCCGGCCCCAAGAGGCTTCGACCCTGTAGGGTCCCTACAGTTCGCTGACAACTCCTTGAGGCGCGCGGGAACAGTGCGCGCTGTGCTAGTTTTTAGTTAGCACCCCCTGACACACGAACTAAGGTACAAATAAAATATATACTTAAACTAAATACTGATGTGTATATCTACTTGATAATAATAAACGAGAGAAACCAGTTTTTCAATATTTTCATTAATTAATGATATAGCTTAGTAGGTCTATAAAGAAAATTCGTTTGTACGTAAATGTTAAGTTTCTCCGGGGGCCAAGGGTTGATGCGAAAGCGGAACACCGGGGCTTTGGAACTAAAGCAAAAAGGAACGGTGGGTAGTTTCATCAGTAGAAGTCTGACACTGTCTCCAACTCTGCCCATTCGTCATTCGATGGTTTTTTTATATTTTTTTTTATAAATTTATGTTTTTAATTATAAAAATAACATAATTATTACGTTTGTGTAGACAGAGAACTTATTGGGCCCTGAAAAACTCATCAGGCTTACAATGTTCCCACTACTGGGACACAGGCCTCCTCTCTATGAGAGGAAATGGGCTATAATCCACCACACGGGCCCAGTGCGGATTGGTGGATGTCACATGTCTGCACATTTTTGATTGTAGGACATGCCGGTTTCACAATGTTTTCCTACACCGTTTTGAGAGCACGCGCTTGGTGGGTTTGAACCCGCGACCTATAACTCGTAAGTCGGGGCAGTTACCACTCGGCCACCATTGATCCCACACACTATAGGATAAGTTGTATGGATAAATATATATTTATCCATTCATTTATATACAGATCTCTTATATTCTACCTCTTAACCATCTATCTTTTTAGATAAGTTTAAGAATTTCGCTTTATTTTTTACGTCTTGGTTATTTATATCGGCCCCAGAATCTACGGTTTTTAAGATTGAGAGAACATCATTACATAGTATAAAACAAAGTCGCTTCTCCCTATGTATGCTTAAATCTTTAAAACTAAGCAACGGATTTTGATGGGTTTTTTTTTTAATAGATAAAGTGATTCAAGAGAAAGGTTTATAAGTAAAATACATGCGTAATATATAAGTATTGCACCCGTGCGAAGCCGGGGCGGGTCGCTAGTCTGTTATATATGTTCTGTTGTTGTACATCTGTACAACAGACTTTTATCGATTTAATCTGTGGATTTAATGATCAAAAATAATTGCATCTCAAAAGAAAAAACCGTAGCAACAAGATACTCATATCAAAACACTAGACGAAAAACAAATAATCTCCAATAACCATTAAAATTTAAAGAATTCATCTCTCAAATTATTTTGAGGACGATTTTGTAACATTAATAAAATTGTAAGGACATTTTTGATTGTCAAGCAATTTGTGTGATTTATTCGTCAAAATGGACACGGTCGGGGTCTCTTGGGTTTGTCCATTTTTCACCATTCACTTCCGTAAAGGGCCCTTTTTCTGAATCATTATATTGAATACGACGATTTGTATAATTCAAAACGTTATTAATGTAAACAATGAATTGTTGAAGTGGTTTTATTTTTAGAATCATTTTGGAGTTTGTTTTGATTGTTTTGTTTGTTACAAAATATAATTGCTATATTAAAGAAAATATAAACAGAATATAATTGCTCAATTTTGGCTTAAAAATGATTTCTTTGAATTTTAACAAAAATCACACCTTTGATGCTTGAGTCGAAGCCTACTGGAGCCCAGGATCTTTCTGAAAGGAAGGCTTGGCCCTAGTGCGGAGAGCAAAGAAGGAACGTTGTGGTCTGTTTAGTCAGTAAGAGTCTGACACTGTTTCCCGCTCCACCCAAGAGCGGGATTCGTCATTGCATAATTTTGCCCACCATAAAAAAGCCATAAAAAAGTCACCGTCAGTTACCTTTTGCGTTTCATCCTTAATTAATGACCGATATTTAAACACGTGATTGTAGTCATGATAACAATCAACTTAAACTGTGGGACAAATCTGAAATCACGAAAAAAAATCTGCTTGTTCAAATGTATTTAACAATACGCAGAGCGCACGTGCAATGAAACGTTACGAACTACTCACGCGGCGCGCCCCGCCTACGGCGCCCCTCCAGTCAAAAGTGAAAGGCATGCGTCATTCGTTCGTCGACAGCGGAGTTGATCAGACGTTCTTGAAGTTAATTTTATTGTTATATTATAATATTATTTTTGAAATTATTGTGATTACATAAGTGTCATATAATTATTAAATTTATTCATATAAAAAGTGTAAGTGATTTAATAAAGCATAATGAGCAATAAAGATGCTTTTAGTCATGAAGACATCCCTCTTCTTACAAACATAATAATAATAAAAAAATAATATTGTCCAGTTATGCAAATATAAATGTACTGACCAGCAGTTTTTTTTTTTGCGTTTTTTGGTTTGGTCCTATATATATTACACAACTAGACCTACTTAATTGCACAATATGTAATTGTTATAAGGTTAATATAAATTTACATACAAACATGTTTATTTTCTTAAAAGAATTGCATTGAGACGTATAATGTAAAAGCCATTCCTAGTTATCACTACTTTCATTAATGGCCGACTGCCCAAACGTGTCCTTTTTCCTTTTATATAAGTTCATTACTTTGGTCGTAATAAAATTATTCGCAGTACTTTTTGATCACGATAGTGTGTACTATTTGGTTACTTAGTACATGTACTAAGTGCTAAAGTAGTTTTCTTCCTGCTAACGACGATCCCAGTACCGAAACCCTGCTGGGCTACTAAATATGCTAAGGTAGCAACTATACCTTATCCTTTAGAGCTGCCTCTCAAGGAGTTGTCAGCAAACTATAGGGGCCCTTCAGGGTCAAAGCCTCACGGGGCCGGGTTGATGCGAAAGCGTTACACTGGGCTCTGGGATTAAGGCAAGGAAGGGGGTAGGTTGTTCAGTCAGTAAGAGTCTGACAATTTTTTCCGCTTCGCCCAAGAGCGGGATTCGACATTCGATGATTTTTACCTACCAAAAAAAACCCTAAGTAGTTGCCTACCCTAACTTAGTAGTCAGGTGACTGGAGGGAAGCCACCAGTAAAAGTTAGTGAAATATAAAAACGCCGAAACGTCAAAATATTTTACAACACTCAAAATTACTACAAAATAAAGTTTCTGTTATTACTTACACTCACTGATTTCCATCATAATCCACCTGTCAGATATATTACAAAAGTTTCGGAAAATTTTGCGTTACAAAAGCCTGAAATATGAAGTAACCTGAAAAACATAAATAATCGAGAAATAAGTACAGACACGTACCTTAGGGATAAAAATATTTGGGCTGTTACGTAGTATGAGTAGCAAGAGATAGCGGATTACGAGATTTTTTTTTCATATGAATATACATTCAAAAGAAATTATCTCGAAAACATATTATATTATCAATCCTTATATACGTGTCATCGTGAGTTTTTATCAAAATTTAAATAAAATGGAACAAGTCACTGGCTAGAAGCACTAACCTAACTCAGTGGTGAGGGTTTTTCTTATTGGCAAACCAATTTTATTTGCTTTCTATATTTAAATATTTCCTAAAACATATTATAAAAAAAATGTGTTTATTATTCCATTAATTTACATTTCAATCATATTCAATATATTTTTAAATATTTCCTTAAAAAATAATTAAAAAAAAAAACATTTAAAAATATAAAAAATATTATATTATTAAAATACCATGGTTTTTTTACGATAGGAAAAATCATCTAAAGACGAATCCCTTGGCCGAATGAGAAACAGTGTCAGACTCTTACTGACTAAACGACCCACCCCATTCCTTTTTAGCCTTTAAAAAGGGGTCGGATCATTCTTTCAGAAGTCGGACCAGGCCTTAGCTTACGGCAGTAGGCTTCGGCCCTGCAGTTGGGCCTCTATATTTGCTGACAAGTCCTTGAGGCGCGTGTTTTTTTGTAAATATCACTAATTACGCGTATATCTATCGGTGTAGGTACTTAATTACAAGTAAACAACCTTGCTATGTCTTTTTATTTATAAAAAAGTCGTATAAAAGATATACAAAAAATATTTAAATTTAGTTATTTATCTAACATCGGTTTAGGTAAAAAGCTAATAACAACTTGCCCAGAAACACACACACTCAAACCCTTTACAATACTAATATGATCGCGGTAATAACATCGCTACCTCGTCTCACTAAGCTACTACCCTTACGCAGTTCCATTCATTATTTAAACGTTCTCGATATCTTAAATTTAGTTTTGTTTATGCTCCCTTAGTAAAGACTACGTGAGGTGTGGCCACGATAAAAATGTCAGGAGTATGTTTTTTGGGGTTCTGAAAATTCTGTCTGTTCATCCATCTATCACAGGGCTATATCTTTTTAACTGTTTGATTTTGAGTGAGATAAAAAGAAATTAAATATATATAATATTTTTCATTCAAGAAACGTGTTTTTCAACAACTTTATCATTTGTCATTATTTCTGCCGAAAGGCATTCTTTGTTGACCATAGGCCTCCCCCAAGTGCCAACAAACGGTCTCTAACTCGCATCTATTATAATCCCTTGTAAGAGGTCTTCTAACGCAGCGTCTTCCCGTATGAAGTCGCCACTATAAAACCTTTTGGCTCCAGCGACCATATTATGTTCTGCGGGCAATATGACCTGCCCATTGCCAATAAAAAAGCACTAATCTGTAACGCCATCTATGGCAATCCTGCATCGCGCAATCAAAGTTTTCCGCGCGATTTGAACATATACGACAGCTCGAAATCAACTTTAAGGCAGTAGCCCACCAGACGATAACAACTGTCTGGTCGGAGGATCCTCCCTTTTTACCTAGAATGACCGACTTGAAGTCATTCGTAAGATAAAAGCTTCTTCAATAGGTACACAGCCTTTCATACGAATCCAACTCGCACTTGCCAGCTTTTTTCTATACGCATGCCCTGGAGTTATGTGTTGTACGTTTCTTATTTTTTTTGAGGAAAAAGTGTGTATGTTTTGTGTGTTATGAAAGGCATTATAAAGTATGTATACATTCTTGTAACGTTTTATATTTATATTGGTTTACCAAATAACCACACAATACACAGTTTTGTTTTAAAAAAAAAAACATTATTACCCCACCCTCTTCTGTTTTGAAAATGTTCTTGCCGATTTGTTTGATGCCCATGTGTATATTTGAATCACTGTTTAATTTCAGCATCATTTTTTTTATGTACAGTCAGTATATAAGCCAGGAAATGTAACACTTGTACTAAGAGACTACCTATAGTGTTTGTCAATTGCTGGGTTGTGGAGGTCATATAAACTGCTTTTTGAGTTTCTCCAAGTAAAATATTGGCATCCAGATGCATTTGATTAGATCGTAAGATTGTTATTTGATTTCAATTTGTTTTGATTAATACGATTTAATTTCATATAATTTTAAATTTTAGAGACAATCGCACGCACGTGAATTTTAATTTTATTTACTGTTTTATATTATGTGGAAAATATTGTTGGTTGTACATTTATTTCTATAAAATTAATAACATTATAATGTATCACCGTTTGTTTTCCCAAATAAATAAAATAAATAAGAAGACAACCCCGACGTAGTCAAAAAATGGTAGGTAGATACATTGTAGCCTCTTCATAAAACGTTTCTACTCTTTAAGCTCTGCAATAAAATTAATAATCCAAGACGAGTCGTTTACAAAAAAAAAAATCCATTTAAAAAGTTCATCATCTCACGTCACACCACATAAGCAAACAACATACATAATTGCATTGACGAGAACCCAAAACGGGACTAAGTGGACTTAAATGAAAGCCCATAATAAAGGTCGCTGTATATACAAGTATACAGCCTTTGATCGATGCGTGACCCGTATTTAGGTGGCTGTGGTGTACACCGAACTGTAATATGTGTGCTGTTCGACTATCAGAGTGGGAACCCTGATACTCGTACAGCACAAAATAGTATAGGAACTCAAATGACAATAATAGTTGTTTTACAGGCAACCAAAGGGTTCAAATTACCAAATTCGAGTGTTTACTTTGATTAGGAAATTGAAAAGTAACCTCTTCTTTTAAATTATTCAATCATTAAATCATACTTTTTTTGACTAGCCTGTTGGTCTAGTGGTTAGTAGCCCTGACTGATATGCCGGAGGTCGTGGACTCGATTCTCACCCAGGATAAATGTTTGTGTGATAAGCTCAATCATTTTTTTCTGTGTCTGTGTGTAATTTATATCTATAATAAATATTTTATTATATTTAGGAATATATAAGTATGTTTATCAGTGTTCTAGTACCAATAATAAAAGCTCTGCTTAGTTTGGGACTAGACGATGATAGTTGTGGAATAAAAAATAAATAAAAAAACATCGAATCTGCTCACAGTGTGATTCATATAATCATTTCATTTCTATCTATCAATTGTAAAAAGAAATGATATGGTCAATGAAAAAGATCAGGGGTAGCCTCGGGATAACGGCATCGACTTTAAAACTGTGAAGGAAAAAAATGCAAGGAAACCATTATACTCTATATCTAACCACGCTACACAGTGTCCCGTGGAAACGGATTCGAAAGGAAGACGAAAGGTCTATTTCATATGCTACACTAGATTACATGCTATAAAAATGCTTTAATAATAGAAAAGCGGTAGGTAATTCCATAACTGGTGCATTCTAATTGCGGTTTTCATAAATTATACTAATCTAAATCTTTTGGTAACTTATGTCTCTCATGACCTTTTGGTTCAACAAAATAATTCATTACTAAGTCCCAAAAATAATATAATTCTTCTTTCTTGGTCTACGTGTTAGAATTTTAAATCAAGTAAAGTTGCATACATAGTTTGAAAATGTGTAGAGTCGCAATTTAACACAAAAATGCAGATAAAATTATTTTTTCGTCACATGAGAAAACCCAATTTTGGGTTAAGCTCGCCTATGTACATCACCTGTTTTGTAAATTTGTATTTTGAAAAATTAAAGTGTACAATAAAGAATATATATATATATATATAAGAGCAGTGGTGGCCGAGTGGTAACGGCCCCGACTTGCGTGTAGTAGGTCGCGGGTTCAAACCCAGCCAGGCGCATTACTTTGTGTAATTTATTTAATCACCACTGCTCTCAAAACGGTGAAGGAAAACATCGTGAGGAAACCGGCATGTCCTAGAACCAAAAATTCGAAGACATGTGACTTCCATGTGAAGAGTGTGATCGCGCTAATGCGCTTAAACACGAAGCATACCGGGCCTGGGCCGACGCTCGCATGCACAAGGCGAGTGACGTAAGTCAGAAGAAGAGAGCCTTCAACAGTGCTGCCAAGTCTTGCAAGAAGGCAATGCGGAGGTCTCGATTCGACCACATCAGCCGCATCGGGAACAAACTCGCTTCATACCCCGCTGGTAGCAAAGCGTTTTGGTCCCTGGCTAAGTCGGTTGAATCGAACTTCTGCCGCCCCTCACTACCGCCATTGCTGAGGCCCGACGGTTCGCTGGCCCACACCGCTGAGGAGAAAGCAAATCTGTTTGCCTCCCTCTTCGCGGAATCTTCGCGTCTAGATCCCGGTGACGCGCGGCCCCCTGCATATCCTGATGGATGTGGGACGAGTATGTCAGATATTCGCATCCATCAGAAGGACGTCCGTAGGGAGCTACGTAACCTAGACGTGAACAAGGCTAGCGGTCCTGACGGGATACCGGCAATCATGCTGAAAACGTGTGCGCCAGAATTGACTCCAATCCTGACACGCCTGTTTAGACTTTCATTTGAGGCTGGAAAAGTGCCGAATGCATGGAAGCAAGCTAACGTACAGCCCGTGCCCAAAAAGGGTAGTCGGGCTGACCCAGCTAACTACAGGCCCATTTCAGTAACGTCCATTCTCTGTAAGACAATGGAACGTGTACTGAATACTAAACTCCTGGCATACCTAGAAGCTAATGACATCTTGAGTGACCGACAATACGGGTTTCGCCGAAATCGGTCAACAGGTGATCTTCTAGCGTATGCCATCCACATCTGGAGCGAGGCCATCGAGAAACACGGGGAAGCACTTGCCGTCTCCCTTGACATCTCGAAGGCTTTCGATAGGGTCTGGCACGAAAGCCTTATTAGTAAGCTTCCTTCATTCGGTTTACCTACTGGATTGTGTGTTTGGATTGCAGACTTTCTGAGGGACCGGTCCATCCGTGTGGTCATCGATGGTTGCTCGTCGAGCCAAATGACCATCAATGCCGGGGTCCCTCAGGGGTCAGTGCTCTCGGCAACATTGTTCTTGTTGCACATAAACGACCTGCTTAAGCCCGGTACCTTTGGGTATGCAGACGACAGCACTGTTGCTGAAAGTTACACATCCGGCGCACGAGCTAGTGGGTCACAGGTCCAGTCTCTTCGTGAGGCTATGGTTGGGCGCTTGAACTTGTCCTTGGAGGCTGTCTCTGAATGGGGCGATGCCAACATGGTCAGGTTCAATGCTGCTAAAACTCAGGCGTGTCTATTTTCCGCTAAAAGGAGTCAATTTAGCCCTGCTCCAACTTTCCGGGGTGTATCCGTGCCGATAACTGACCATCTTGATCTTCTTGGTATAACGCTGACATCTACTCTCAATTTTGGGCCATACATCGAAGCAAAGGCTCAACTGGCTGCAAAAAAGTTGGGAATCCTCGCAAAGGTTAGACAGTACTTCACGCCGGAACAGCTGCTTAAACTTTATCAGGCGCAAGTTCGATCGGTTATGGAGTACTGCTCTCATCTTTGGGACGGATCTGCCCGATACCAACTTGATGCGCTTGAGTCTATTGAGAGGCGAGCCAAGAGGATCATTGGCGATGATGCACTTGTCGAGTCGAGACTTCAAAGTCTTGAGCATCGACGCCGAGTTGCTAGCCTGTCGGTTTTCTACCGGTTGCATTACGGGGAGTGTGCGACGGAATTACATAATTTAATTCCGCCTAGCCCGTTCCATCATCGGACCACCAGACGTACGGCATTGCGCCACCGGTACATGGTGGATATCCCACATATACGTACAAAACGTTTTGGGAACACATTCATTATGCGTACAGCCAAGGAGTGGAATTCCTTGCCGGAGTCGGTGTTTCCTGATAGCTACAATCCGGGTATCTTTAAGTCAAGAGTGAATAGGTTACTTCTAGGTAAGCGCGTTCCATCGTCGACTGCATCGTCGCTTTCCATCAGGTGAGATAGTGGTCAAGCGCGAACCTATAATCAATAAAAAAAAAAAAAAAAAAAATCCACCAACCCGCACTGGGCCCGCGTGGTGGATTACGGCCCATTCCCTCTCTTAGAGAGGAGGCCTGTGTCCCTGCAGTGGGAACATTAAAAAGGCTGATGATGATGATGATGATATATATATGTATATGAAATACTATTCGTTAGGATCCTAAAAACGGCGCGACAGTAGCCAGTTTAGAATTCAATATTTGCAACGTTACGCATCGGTGTAAATGTATCACGGATTTGGGCATTTGCCTACGGAAAATAGACTTTATTATGTGACCGTATTTATGCTTAATAGAATCACAATTTAATGTAAAACACGCACGCCCTCTATGGAAATACATTTACTTTTGTGAAAAAACATTATGTCGTTCGTCCATTTTTCTTCATTTTTTCTTTTTTGGGGCGTTCTGCTTTCTGTTATGCTTTATTTAATAAAAATGAAAAGGTTGCATTGAAAAGATTTTATATGGAAAGACTTTTATAGATTATTATCGTCAATTGTAGATTTTCTTTTATATTAAAAAGTGGATCATGGTCAAGATAAAACTGTAATATTCTTTCTAAAATATTTGCTGTTAACGCCACTTTATTCTTTTGTAGTGCTTCCTATTCAAAGCCAAATGGTTTCCTACCCTATGTCCAGCAGATGACACACAGGAAGATAATTTAAATGAAAAGATGACCGTCCTATTTTCAACCTAGCCCTACGGGTGTCCTAAGTTCAGACCGCTTTTGTCCGAGTTTTTCGGGCAGCCTTATCAAAAATTCAAAAAGGGAATACATAACGAGATACCGGATGGTCGCGGTCGGCTAAATCTTTCATAAACTACCCTACTTTAGAACAAAACCGTCGCACATACTAAAGCCGGGATTAAACCCAGTAATTTCTAAGTACCCACAATCTAATTGCCCCATGTCTAGTTGTCAGTTGGAGGTACGCCTTTTGCTCATTCTGACTTAAGTGCCTGAAGACTGTGACGGGGCTTAATTAACTGCGGCACAAGTTTGTCGCGGCGACAAATGCGACAAACACGACGCGACTGGTGCGACAAATGCGTTACCTGGGTGTGACGAGAATAGAGCGCCTATCGCGGGAATCTTAATTATGTGAAAACGGAGCTATAAACAAATACTGTTCGGAGAGGTAACACCAACGTTATTTCAGAAGATATTGCAAGTTATCGAACTGATTTGCATTTGGTTGAGAGCGATTTTTAGTTAATGTGTTATTTAATTTTTAGTACTATGATATTAGTTTTAGTTGAAAGCATTTTTTTTCGCTTACCGGGTGGTAAGCAATGATACTGCGTTGTCATTGCTTTTAAAATAACAGTTACTTTAACCGGGTGGCTAGCCATGACTCCAGCTAGTTATGAAATTTAATTCTCAGCGTTTTGTGTGCAGGAGTGGAATGTGTACGGCACATCACATCTGGTAGTAGTCGATGATAGAACAGGCTTGGTCAAACTAAATCTCCAAATTTAACTATTAAAAAATATAAATTATAATATAAAATATTTTATTAGTTTGTCAATAGTTTGTAGTTGATCATATGGTCATATCATATGGTCTGTTCCATCCATTATACTTTGTATATAAATCTGAACTATTTTCCACCCTAAAAACAATTCCATACTTCTATATGTGACTTTGCTCGGATGAAAGTAGAAATTAAATAGTCCTATGTTACTTCCTAAAAATGAACTTTTGAAATAGTAAAAAAAAATCTGTCAAGTAGTATTAATAAATAGCAACATACAAACAAACAAAAAATGGAATCTTTTCTCTTCTCTGTTTTGGTTTAGATTCAACCCACGTCCATATAAATTGTAGCAAACGGTGATACGTTTGGTAGAAGTTTTGATAAACTTAAAAGCATTGATCTAAAGGAAGAGAACTTGTGAAAGATTTACGGAAACCTCTTTGCATGCATTTGATATCATTACATAGTATAAAACAAAGTCGATTCCCGCTGTCTGTCCCTATGTATGCTTAAATCTTTAAAACTACGCCACAGATTTCTATAGAGTGATTCAAGAGGAAGGTTTATGTGTATGTCGGTTCGTGTCCTGGATGGTTTTCGAGCTCTGATCTATCACGTGGTTCTATGCGGGTATCGCACAATGAATAACAACGGCTAGGAGTTTAATCGGTTTTCTTCTTAATACATTTCGGTACAGTGCACTGTCTTGACTCTACGACAGCTTGGCTGAGAGTCCCCGCTGCCAGGACGGGTTGGTTCTCCCCTCCACAAGCTCGTAGCAGAGCGGAAACGTCACTGAATGTGTCAAGCGCGCCATCTTTATTTAGTTCTTCTAGTTGCCGCTAGATGGCGTGCCTTGTCTTGTTTTCAACAAATTGAAGCCATTTCCGACATGCGTAATTTTTATTTAATAATATCGTTGCACCTCTGCAAAGCTGGAATGTGTAACTAGTACTATATATTATACTAGCTTTTGCCCGCGGCTTCGCCCGCGTACATAAAATATAGCCTATGTCACTCAGGAGTCAAGAAGCTTTCTATTGTTGCTAAAATTTTTCCAATCGGACCAGTAGTTCCAGAGATTACCTCCTACAAACAAAAAAACAAAAAAATAAACTTTATCTCTTTATTATATTAGTGTAGATAATATGAGTGATATAAAGAATTGTGATTATATACGTAATACTCATACTAATGGCTGGCGCTGTTGAACAAATTATTGTTGGCCCTTTGAATATGCTAAGAGTTTAAATTTGAACATAAATAATACACAGGAATGCCACTTGTGGGAACGTTTGGAAATATTTAGTGTGGGCATTTTTTTTTTGTAATGGAGTCATAGATTAGTAAAAACTCACACATACATTTTTAATACAAATGGAAAGAGCGGCAAAAGAAATCACGGATTGATTATGTGATGTCACTGATACCGGTTGACAGGACAGAATGAAAGAAAAAACATATTGCGAAGACAGGCAAATGATTGTATAACTTCACATCAATGATATTCTGAAAAAAGATTTGTTGTAAATACACAAAATGTTTTTCGTACAGCAGTGACAGCATGGACACATTTTTATTCATTATACGTCATCATCATCATCAGCCTTTTTAATTTTTTCACTATTTAAACCCACGTCTCCTCTCTAAGAGAGGCAGTGGACCATAATCCACCAAGCGAGCCTATTGCGGATTGGTGGATGTCACATATCTTCGAATTTATGGTTCTAGGACATGACGGTTTCCTCAAGGTGTTTTCCTTTACCATTTTGAGAGCAGGTTTGAATGTTTGTTTGTTGAATGTAAACAAAATGTATTCTGGGCATCACTTATCTTAAAACATGTGATTAGGGCTTTTTCGAAGCTTCAATTTTGCGCGCTCATAACATATCTATTTAATACAATATCTTGTCTTCACATGTAAAAATAATGATATAACACAAAATCAAAAAGAATAATGCTGTTATTGTTCACTGTATGATAATATAATATTATATCATCATTTCATAGTATAAAACAAAGTTGCTTACCGCTGTCCCTATGTGTGCTTAGATCTTTAAAAGTACGCAATAGATTTTGATTTGGTTTATTTGAATAGATAGAGTGATTCAAGAGGAACGTTTATGTGTATAATACATGCATATATTAAATATCAGTACCCGTATGAAGCTGGGGTGGGTCGCTAGTTATCTATATATATAAAAGGAGAAACTGACTGACTGACATATCAACGCACAGCCGAAACTACTGGGACTAAAAGCGTAAAATTTTGCAGAACGTTTCCATTTATAGCGTAAGCGAATACTAAGAAACGATTTCCTAAAATTCACCCCAAAAGAATTGAAATGGGGGTCAAAAGTTTGTATGGAAAAACCTTCATACACGCGAGTAAAGCCGCTTTCACAAAGCTAGTTTGATAATATGATAATATATTATCATGTAGATAGCTTAAACAAAAGAGTTAGTTTAACAAAACAAAAGAAAACAACGTAAACAGGCGTGCAGTTGAACATAAAGCAATTTCATAAAAATAAGCTTTGCTAACAAGCGCTTTTCATTAAGCGGTTAGCTAGAAAATTCTGCTTTGCATGTGCCAGATGTTTAGAAAACCCGAGTTTTAAGATCGAAACGAGTTAATGAGTAATAAATAGCCGTTTTATATCAAAAGCTTTAAGGGCTTAATATAGGGCGCTTAAGCTGCTGAGTTGTGGCCTATTTTAAAATGGGGTAAACATTTTTTTGGATTTTGCAATTTGTTTGCATGAAATTAGATGAACGAGCGTTTTTCATACGGAATTTGTTTTTAGAAGTATATTACAAATAAAAAAGGAAACGAGCATGCGATATGCAGATTTTTTATTAATCATTCATTAACCTTTAACCTTTTTTTGAATTGTGTGACTGTCTGAATAACTTCTCTCGCTGTAAGATAAACCGAGAGAGCGGTCCAGACTTTTACTGGTTAAAATCCTGCGTTTCAAGGACTGTAAAAACAATTGGAAAGTCACCAAAGAACGTTTCCCATTCTGAGTAGAGCCAAAGAAATTGTTAATTTTTTGTTGATTAAAACTCATCCGTATTTCTTGACTTGCCTTTTACATCCAGCGTTAAACGATCGTAACTTGGCTAGAGGGATAGCCCCCTTAGCCAAGTTACAATCGTATCACACTCCCAATTCCATTGTTCGGACGTCATTTCAACAAAGGAATTGGGAGCGTGGTTATCTACAAGTGCTAACTCTAAACGAAACGATTGTAACTTGGCTAAGAGGGCGGGTGTTGACGCTTAGCAAGCGAGGTGGGAGCACTCTCTCACACATACGGCGGCACGGCGGGCGCGAGCGAGAGGGACGAGCGGCGAGCGAGAACGCGCGAACGCGGGGTACCTGCGCGCACGCGGGGTGTGTGCGGGAAGAGCGCCAGCGCGGCAGGCATGCGAACCATACGATCGGCGGACGGCACCGCTTGCATCATTACGCGTGTCAATTTATTTATATTTTTTTTATTGTAAACCTAAAGTAAAGGATTAAACTCAATAATTAGTATCATTGAAGACAAGTCCACCCCTTCGTGAGTAGTAAGATAGAAGTTCTACAGCGAGTCTGTGACTCTTTCATTGCGCAGTCCTAGAACTAAATACATCGTTCCAATAACTATTAACTCTGAACTATGTTAGCATATTATGTAGGCAACTATTTCTTAGCATATCCCTACAAACATTAACCCTAGCTAAACTCAACTCAGACCTCAGTAAACCCAACATAGACCTTATGGCAATTCCCAGTACAAGATACGCCAATCAACCCTGCACATACAGCCGATAGCTTGTGTACTGAACAACTTAGCATATTGCAATTAATCTATCCCATGTAATTTACATCACCTATGCAGTCAGCTACCATACTCTGAGCGTTAGCGAAAACAAGCGGTTCTTGATTGGATTCACTATATCTGTGTTATTTTGAAGTAAATAGAAATAGTCGTTTAGAAAAACATCCTTAAGAAACCGAAATGTCTAAATCCAAAAATTCCAAGACATTATGTTCCATCCATCAATCCGCACCGGACAGGTGTGGTGAATTTTCTCCTAGTGGAAACATTATAAGGCTAATGCAACGTAATGCAAATAGGAACCGGAAATTTTCTTAGAAAGGCAAAAAATACCCTTTGTAGTCTTTAGGTTAGCCTCCCACTTCGATTAAGACCCAAAAATATATAATATGAATGTATTTATTATTGTATTTGCTTTTTTTTTTTTGTTTGTCTATTTTTCTTTAAGTTGCACCTACCGTGTTTTGTTTCTGCACCACCCCAAAGTCGACTGGTAGAAAATGCCTATGGCATTAAGTCCGCCTTTGTAATTATTATGTGCATAAAGTTTTTATAAACAAATAAAATTACTGCTCAATCAAGGTTGACCACCGTGATGGTTCAATTTGTACGGTTGTCTGTTTTTCTACTTTATACAATTAAGTGCTTGACCTATTTCTAAGAACCTATGTTCATCAATAAGGAATTCAAGAAAAGTCCATTAGTTAATGATATCGCTTTCCTACACATTCTAAATGAATGGTGCAAGTCCTTTGTCCATACCAGTCTGCTCCGACTGTACCTCGAGGCCTTTGTCTAAAGGGATGACCAGATAACCAAAAATGGAGCCAGGCCCCTAGAAAAATTTCTGGTCCAACAATGTCTTTCAAAGTTAACCTTTTGAATAAATTAAGTTAAGTAATTAGGAGAATTGGAGACATAATAGAGAGACAATTAAATATATGTGCGAACGCCAGTGTTCGCTTGGGGTTCAAGAGCCTACAAGTCCGTGATAAGACCTATAACACTATGTAAATCAGATTGGATGTTGAGATATTGGGCTGTGAAAAAGATAGATGAAAAAAATTGCATGTTGCACAGATGAAAATGAAGAGATGAGTGTGTGAAGAAATGTTTAAAAGTGGCACCAGTGACAGAAATGTTGAAAAGGGTTCGATATTACCCATATTAATGGTCAAACTTTATTGTACACCAAAAAAAAACAGAATCTTATAGGATCACTTTGTTGTCAGTTTGTCTGTCTGTCTGTCCCTTATCTCTAGAATTCGTGAAGGTATTGAAAAAGTATCTACGCACTACGTATATATTGAAATGCAATAGAATATCATTACATAGTATAAAACAAAGTTGCTTACCGCTGTCCCTATGTATGCTTAGATCTTTAAAAGTATGCAACGGATTTTGATGCGGTTTGTTTTTAATAGATAGAGTGATTCAAGATAAAGGTTTGTGTGATGTGTATAATGCATGCATAATATATTCAATATCAATACTCGTGCGAAGCTGGGGCGGGTTGGTTATACATAAATAGCATTGTTTGGTTCATCTCTTTATCTTCGTCTTGATCTGCCGCGATATTTTGATATATACCTATATTTTTTTTTATTGTGCCAAAAATCATCGAATGACGAATCCCGCCCTTGTGCGGAATGGGTTTAGTCTAAGTACACTACTACTAAACGACCCACCGTTCCTTCTTGTCTTAGTTCCAGGGCCCCGGTGTTCCTCTTTCGCATCAACCCTTGCGGAAGGAGGCGAACGCCTGCCACTCTTCCTCGCTCCGGATCATGTCCTTTACCAAGAACCGCCATGAGACATCGCCGCCTCCCACCATGTATTGAATGGAACCATAATAATAATTATTTATCTATCTACATTTTTATCCCAAAAGAAATCCTTACCTTATATAAACTTTAACACAGACACAAATATACGTAAAATTTCTGTGTAACCTTTCAACTATCCCATTACAGTTGGGCCCACCTTGTTTCAAGTATCTATTTAGGGGAAAAATGCCCAAGCTCTTCCAAATGAACAAGGTAACATTTACCATGTCGAACAAGATACTCGTGTACATCGTTTAGCAGTCACCCCATGTCTCCTCGTTACAACTATCGCTCTGTGTAATTACTGAATCGTAGGTGTGTAGGCATGTACTATGTTACGCTCGGTATGTTTTCCTGTGTCTTAGGTTAACTTTGGAAGTTTGTTACACCGAAATGTAACATATAATGTTGGGTGAAAGAATTCGTGTAATCGCAGAAACAAAAAACGTTCTAGCATTTTGAACACATATTTCAAATTTATGAATCGTGTTTTTTCGATGTTATTTCTTTTTTTTTTTGTTCAGAAATATTGCAGAAACGTTGTTGAACACGAAATGCAATCAACTAAAGTTAAATATTAGTTATTATTACAAAATAGCACACATAATGCTTGGTCGGTCTGCGGGATTCTTCGAAAGAATCATCACGGCCATGACAAGTAAACGTCAAATGAACTATAATAATAAATTTAGGCAGTAATGAAGCGTTAATACTTCACTTCCGAGAGTAAGAAAATTTATTCGTAGATTTATCACCTAAAAAGGTGTACTTAAAACCATTTTGATAAGTTTCAAATTAGTTTTTTTTTTTGAATAAAATAGTTTTTATTAATTTATGTTTATATGTAGTTTCGAGCAGTGGTGGCCGAGTGGTAACGGCCCCGACTTACGAGTCGTAGGTTGCGGGTTCAAACCCAGCCAGGCGCATTACTTTGTGTAATTTATTTCATCACCACTGCTCTCTAAACGGTGAAGGAAAACATCGTGAGGAAACCGGCATGTCCTAGAACCAAAAATTCGAAGACGTGTGACATCCACCAACACGCACTGGGCCCGCGTGGTGGATTACGGCCCATTCCCCTCTCTTAGAGAGGAGGCCTGTGTCCCTGTAGTGGGAACATTGAAAAGGCTGATGATGATGATGATGATGATGTAGTTTTAAGGTTACTTCATTTTTTTTTTTTTTTTTTTTTTTTTTTTTTTTACGATTTTAATTAATTTATTTAGTAAACTGTACAAATAATTAGATTAGGTTACTTCATTATATCATCAGTTAATTTTTCAGATGTAATGTTTCAGAATGTTTACTTTATTCAACCATTTTTTTTTTTGCAGCGTTATTAGTATTTTTTTGTAAAAAAATTTTTTGAAGAATAAGACAAGATAACACTATTAAAATCGCGATTATGTTGGAGGTTTCCGGATATATTCTGAATAACGTTTTCTGAGAAATTTTAAAAACAACGCTGATTTAATTATTTTAGTCCTTGTGTTGCAAAACTGGACGTGGGAAGAAAAGTACAAGGAGATTTATTCTGTCAGCTTCGTGTGCAATGCCATTCACTTCGTATAGGCTACAAGACCATAAATTGGATCTACAGATGACAAAAGTTACAAAATGTAAGAAATTGCTACGGCTGCTACGAACGCTACGGATTCGTAGTAGATTATTGGCTACGGCCTACGCCGTAGTCGCATGATGTACCGAAGTAAATTTATAGAAAGATATATATTTCCTTGCTACTTTTATTATGTGGACAAGTAATTTTATTACATTTAAATGTGATAGATAAAAAAATACTGGTCGTGTCCTTGATGATATTTGAACCCTAAGTCTTTGAAGATGAAAAAATAGACGATCATTCAGACAATAATTTTATGTTTGAGTAACTATCCAATATTACGTAGGATCGCATCATGAGTTTTTTTCCAGTATTATATTAATCCATTAATTTTACTCATTATTCATTGATTTTTATACAAGGTGTCATTGACTTGCTAACGCAAACGAATACCATGGATCCAGTACATGATTCTGGACCCCCCAGTGGTAGAATATTTCGTCGGTTTTTTTCCAAATTTTAGAAAAAAAAGTTTTGTTTTTTTTTTATTTTTTACCTGTATAAAATAGTTATTGTGACCAATCCCAATGATATTTTTAGTAAAAAAAAAAAAAATAAAAAAAAATAATAAAAAAAAATCATCGAGGCAAATAAAGTCGTTATTCTAATTAACCACGATGACATTTTTAATTTGGAATGTAATGCACTCATTTTTTTCGCAAAAAATATTAAATTGACGTTTTTATAGAGTTTAATTAAAAAAACGTTAAAAAATAATAAATAAATTGAGTAAATAAGGGTCGCAATGTCAGGCACTTTGGTTTACCGTGCATGAGCGCAGCAACGTTATCGCAGAAAGCTGTTTGCCTACCTTTCCCTGGGTTCAGCCACAAAATAAAAAGGTACAGAAGTCAATCTCATGTATGTACTTCACTTTTCATACCTACGCACGGCGGTCGCGCGCGCTAGGGATGTCAACTGTATTATGCACAACAAATTATCGTTGTAGTCGTAATGATCCTCGTTGAGCCCGGTTTTCGTGTCGGTGAACGGTGTCTAAGTGTGCGTTGCTCGAGCGCGCTTTGTACGTAGATTGACATCTGTACCTATATAATTTGTGGTTCAGCGCACTGCACCACTGCTGCCGACCGCCGATGCTCACGCGGTGCCGATTAACCTTGACACTTTCATCGCGAACCCTCGCAGTTTGTCTCCTAACTTCTACTCTTTAACCCGTAGCGACATCATTAAAATTACCGAATCCTATATCGCATAATTTAAATTCTCTGTGCAAATGGCTCTGGAGCATGATATCATCTATCGTACAGTTGTCCATCATCATCATCATCATCATTTCAGCCGAAAGACGTCCACTGCTGGACATAGGCCTCCCCCAAGCGCCGCCACAAAGACCGGTCCTGTGCGTTTCGCATCCATCGACTTCCAGCAACCCTGACCAGGTCATCGGTCCACCTTGTGGGAGGCCTTCCAACGCTACGTCTTCCGGTACGCGGTCGCCACTCCAGACCCTTTCGGCCCCAGCGGCCATCCGTTCTGCGTGCAATGTGCCCTGCCCATTGCCACTTAAGTTTGGCGATTCTTTTCGCTATGTCGGCAACCTTGGTTCTCTTGCGGATATCCTCATTTCTGATTCTATCACGCAAGGATACTCCGAGCATAGCCCTTTCCATTGCCCTTTGAGTGACCTTGAGTCTTTTTATAAGGCCCATTGTAAGCGACCACGTTTCAGAGCCATACGTCATCACTGGCAACACGCACTGATTATAGACTTTCGTCTTGAGGCATTGTGGTATATGTCAGTTGCAGCAGTTGTCCATACAAGACATAAATTGTCCATACCTCCCTTTTGAACAGAGGTTTTACACTCTGTTCCGCATATCTCTAAAACTTGATCTACCACCTTATGCTGTTATAACGATACTTCTAGTTGTAACAGATTAAAGAATTTCCTGTTCTATTTAACACTCCGACGCGTCTGCAAGTAACTAGGTACTGTATATTGTGACAAAAAATGCTCAAAAAAAACAAAAAATGCATCAAAACAAAATAAAAAATTCGCTTGAAGTTCTAAAAGATAATAATCACCTAAAAGTAACTTAAAGAGGAGCCATTACCCTAATGAATACTCATATTTCTATAGAAGAACGTTATTCTGTTTAAGCACTAGCTAAGTACTTAGCAAAAGCTGAATCCTAGTATTTAAGCAGCCAAGTTTGTACTCAGTAATCCTTATTTAATATTA
This sequence comes from Mythimna loreyi, assembly GCA_029852875.1. Lineage (NCBI taxonomy): Eukaryota > Metazoa > Arthropoda > Insecta > Lepidoptera > Noctuidae > Mythimna > Mythimna loreyi. Next base: position 17,092,166 of record CM056796.1, on the reverse strand, counting down.
TAAATCTGAAAGTGTGTATGTACCGTTTTCATGCCTCAAGTATTAGGCTTAACTCTGTACCTACTATAACAACATACTGTACATCAATAAGTTTTTCTGCAGTCGTTTTTTTTTTAAAAACACTTATAAAAACGATTTTTTTTTCACAATCGGGTAATATTAACAGAGCAGAGCAGCAGCAGCAGTGGAGCAGTGGTGGCTGAGTGGTTACGGCCCCGACTTACGAGTTTGTAGGTCGCGCAAACCCAGCCAGGCGCATTACTTTGTGTAATTTATTTCATCACCACTGCTCTCAAAATGGTGAAGGAAAACATTGTGAGGAAACCGGCATGTTCTAGAACCAAAAATTCGAAGACATGTGATATCCACCAAGCCGCACTGTTGTGGGTATATATATAATTTTAATTATAATCATTTTTAAATACCTATTCAACAATATATCACATGTTATGGTAGAAATGAAAAACAAAATCACTTTTCCCTTTACGTGTAGGGGAGGTACCCTAATTAAACATTTTTTACCACTTTTTGTTTGTGCACTTTGTCGGCATGGTTGATATACATATTGATACCAAATTTCAGCTTTCCAGTGCTAACGGTCGCTGAGATTATCCGCGGAAGGACAGACTGACAGACAGACAGAGCGAAACTATAAGGGTTCCTTGTTGACTACGGAACCCCAAAAAATGGGTTGAAAAATAAGTAGATGACAGCATATAAACTTAGACTTTTAATTATATTATTTATTACTAGATTTATTTTATCAATACATTACTGATCATTGTCTCTATTGCTACCTACATGGCTCATTGATTGATATTATTGACAAATATTCAAATTATTATTTAAAATAAGTGCCCACTATCTTATTCCTTTTTTAAAATTCAATATTCTTTTCAAGCTTAAATTTAAATTTCTTTCATTTCCTCATTTTTTTCTGTCTTTATCAACCTCAATTACCTCAAAAAATGCAGTCTGAGAATCAACAGGTTTACAATTAATTCTATTTCCATGCGTGCTGATGTCTTGTTTCCTAAATTTTGATGAAGATCTCTGTTTTGATTTATGTACATAAAATTTATACCATATTTCTCGATTGCTTTTTACTACAAGAAAAAATACGCATAATACGTATCCATTAAAGTTTTCTAAAAATATTTCTATAATACGGTTTGTTTTGGACTCTAAACTAATTATGTTAAAAAAATGAACAATATAATTAAATATTATAATGACGTCACTCAATATAAATATAAGAGTAGTGATATATAAGCGACGGCAAGTATGAGAAGTTGTATGTAAGCTTGTGTTAAAACTACGATAAACGGAATGAACGATTATAATATATAAACAGCAATTTGCTGCTAACGCTAGAACTGAACTACCTCTACCACATATATCAATAAAACTATAAATACGACTTAGTGATAACAAATCAGGTGCAAATTGCTTGGCCCAATAATACATGAAGACAAAAATGCTTGTTGTCCCGAAAGACACACCCCAAGCAAAAAGAGTACTTTTTAAATATCCCCTTTGGATATGTCCATCGAATATTTTTACAAAGTTCACATAAAACAAATGACATATTACTATTAACCAGTGGGTCTTTACAGACATCAAATACATATTTAGAACACAAAAAAACTCTATAACCCTTGCAGAAGATCTTTCCAAAATATAATTAATAATAATTTTCAATACTGCAATCTGAAGAAAGTTTACTAAGATTGCGTTTAAGAACACATAATTTCTGTATTTGCGGAACTTCTTAATGATGCACCAGGATATCACTCCGTATATGAATGTAACCAATGAAAGCACCAATAGAGTATATTGTACAGTCTCACGATATGTTGTAACTATTGACCATTCGTCCCACCAGACGTATTTATTTTTAGATTCATTATCACTATCACTGTTTTTTGGTTGTAAGTCTGTATCGTTATTAGACATCGCGAATTTAACAATCACAAATTTAGTTGCCACACTGTTGATTTGCTAAATATAAGATATTTTATGAACAACTTGGCGAAATGCCACAAATTACACATTAAACTAAACTAGTGTTGCTACAAATACAGTCGTACTGATGACTATACAAAATGGTACAAATCTACTAAACTTACGAAACTAAACGCTCCATTCGTTTAGTTTAACAAGTCGATTGTGATTGCGCTCGGAATATACCGGAACGCACAATAATATACAAAAAAAGAATCTGCTCTTTTCCTGTATTATTCGCGGTCGGCGTGAAAACCCGTAAACGGCGTGTAAGGCGCGTAAACGCTACTTTAGAAAGATTAATCCAGAAAATGGCAGCTTTCGGCCAATGGATGAGAACTAGGTCAGTGTTGCATGCTTCTGTCTTGACTTTCCGTTTTGACCCAAAACCTAATTTAATTAATTGGTTTTGGGTGACGAAATGTGCTTAAGTGCACGTAAACTAGCATTGGCTAGTTTACGTGCACTTAAAGCACGTAAACTAGCATTGGCTAGTTTACGTGCACTTAAGCACATTTCGTCCGCTATCAGTACAGTCTATCTTTTATTTTTAGGACCAGTTCTTGTCTTGGGATAAACACATATTTAACTTTATATTTCCCAAAGTAGTTGGTGTGACGGTGCTACCAACACCTATTCAAGCATACTTAAAAATACACGTAGATGCTACTAAGTAAATGGAAATGTGATATTCTTATTTAGTCGATAATGAATGGGAATAAAATAACGTGGCAATGCTGGTAGCTATATTGTATTCATAAATAAAGTGCTTCAGCGTGGCAATACCGTTGGCAGAATTTTTTGTATGAAAATCTGACCAGCCCATTTTAAACTCGTCTTTACTTTAAAGTTCAGTAGGTTACTATTATGCTATATTTTATAAGTTTTAACAGTAATAAATCAACAAAGTATTAACCGTCATATGCTCGACAAAGTGAACGAATTTTACGAAAGAATAATTGCAGACCGCCGCATCGGGGCTGTTGGTTTCCTCTTCATAGTGGACAGCATCATGCGCATGCGAGTCTCCACGACAAAGGATACAGAATCACAGCGTAGGGTTGTTTTGAAGGTACCTATCATTCTCTCGACATCCCCAATGGGAGGTTTATAGGAATTGGGTAGGAGGGTCTACCCGATTCCTATAAACCTGCCCTTTTTTGAGATAGTAAATTATCAAATAAGTTCTTTTAACGCAAAGAGCAACAAAAAAAGAACACAGTCAATTTTTTAGGCAGTAAATTCTTGGATACTTCATTTCACTTAACCATGTGTGAGAGAATTTTATTGATAATTTCTTTAAATTATAAGTTTTTTCTATAGATGTTATAAAAAAAGGACTTATAATTTTGTGTTATTATCAAGTAAATTCTAACCTTTATTTTATCATTATGTACTAAAATCTATACATGTACTTAAAAATATTTTTTCTCACAGGCCAGAACTTTCTTTTGCAAAACCAAAATACAACTACAGGACAAATAGATCTGTTTATTGTATTTTTTAAAGCCAACATGACCGGACATGTCCAAAAAGCAATCAAAACTTCATGGGCCATACCGCACAGAATGTTCCACACACGACTCCTTTGTGTGGGGATGAGAAATAATAGCATCCACTCTGATTGAGTGGACCTGATATAGTGGTAATTTGTGTAGATCTAAAGCAGATAGTTTGTTTGTTAGCATTCTCGCCATACATTTAATACGATATGTATGGTAATGATTTAAGAGGTATACGGCAAAAAGCGTAAAGTCTCACATACCTCCGTTTTAAAGGAAGAATCCTCCGCCAAAACGAGGGTTTTCCTGATCGGGTATCTGCTCAAAAGAATATTTTGGGCTGCTGTATGTTTATGTCGTGGCCATATCTAAGAATTGATCATTTCTTGATATGTCCTTATTTGGCCATAACATTGAGGTAGGATTTTTATAACCATAAAACGTCTAATGTAAGTACATTCACACGAAGTTTTAAATATATGATATTTAAAACTTTATAGTTTTAAACATTAACATTTAAAACGATCTGGTCAGTTTTACTTGGTTATATCATGAAGTGATCGATTTCTAAGATCTGTCCACGTCATATATTCCAATTGCGCGAAGAACTCTAATTGCACGATACATGATTTCGTAGTTTAGTTCCAATGTGGCGTTATAGGTGTCGCTACAATCATATTACAAGACTTGCAGAGAAGACACGTGAGATGTGTATTGTGACTAGCATTTTAAGGTTTTGTGGAGTCACAAATCCACCCTGGGTTGACAACAAACAACTGTCAATATGTCATGCCAGTATTGTTCAGTACTTACCGTCCTCAGAAACGCAAACAATTTAGAGTATTCGTGAAACAATTAAAAATACTCAAAAATTCAAATAGTTTTTATTTTACATGAGCCCTTATAAAATGTCAAAAGATAGTGCATGGCTCCAATTTTAGTCGTTTCCTATAAAAAAGAACCGGCAAGAAACTCCATGTTTACTCTTTTTAATATTATTGCTTTTACACCATTTCCATGGTAGGTATATATATTTTAATAAAGACAGTGTCTACACTAACAATGCTTGGTCTGCCAAGCGTACTTTATATTGTACAAACGTACTTTGTACTTTTGGGTTCAATAGTTGAATCCAAAAGTACGTTATTGTATTTTTGGATTCAAATATTGAACCCAAAAGTACAATAACATAAATTCATTTTGAAAACACATAGTTGTTTATATTAAATGGACAATAAAAAGTGGGTCAAAATAGATCTTCATAGATCTCGGATTTCTATCCACGCAGTCTAAAACCAATAACCGCAAATAAGTTAACAACAATATTTTTTTCGAATACAACAATAATGGTGTTTATAAATTATAATATAATATGTATGGTGATTTTTTTTTTAACAATGCCATTCCATGTATGTTTCACGTGCGCCTTTATGAAATTTAAGAGATTTCACAAACTTTTCTTCTCCTCTTAAAAAAAAATATAAGAAAAATGGAACAGTTAAAAGGAAGACACTTAACATTACATATAATTATATCGTCTACAATTGTGAAATCACAGATCGTTACGAACTTAATGGTACACCAAAATCACCAAGCTATACAAACAGAAGAAGGTAGAACATATCGTTCATAAATGGGAATTAAGAAACTAATAATCAGAAAATTATTCAATAATCGAGTAAACTGAGTATGTGTAAGCTTAGACATAATTAGACATTAATACATTTATTTTATCAATATGCTACCTGATCTGGCAGACTTCGTAGCGCCGATTTTTCTTTTCTTTCACATCGTTAAATATTTCAAGACCAAAATTTACCAAAGAACAGATATTTATTTATTTTAGATAACATACTAAATAATGTATAAATATAAGATTTATATGTAAGATAATAAACAGTATATAAATATTGTGATTAATGCTAATTAATCTTCTTAAGCTTCTTTAAATGAGTACCTATTAACCCTAATTTGGATAAATAACAGGCTGATATTATAAATATATATTCAAATTATATTCAATACTCAATATTTTTTTACAATCCATATGTGTACATAGATCCATATTATAAATAAACCAATGGGAGCGCACTACTGTATACTTTTTTAACAATAATCTTTACAACCTGTAGTATCCCGCTTCAAGCAAAGCTTAAGTCTTCCTTACATTTCTCATTTGTCTCGGTTTTTGGGAATCTCAACCAAACTTATTATTTTTATACCTCAAAAACTTATTGTCTGGGAATCAACAGGTTTACAATTAATTCTATTTCCATACATGCTCATATCGTGTTTTCTAAATCTTGAAGAAGATCTTTGTTTTGATTTATGTACATAAAATTCGTACCATATGTCTCGGTTACTCTTAACAATAAAAAAAAATATGCACAATACATATCCATTGAAGTTAGTGACTATTATTTCAAATATACGCATATCGGTCATACTGGCGAAGTTAACAAAAATAAAAAAATAATCAGATATCGTAATAACATCACTTAATAAAAATATCAAAGTGGAGATATATAAGCGACGCCAAGTGTAAGTACTTGCATGTAAACCTGTATTGAAACTTCGATAAATTGAATGCACGATTACAAAATATAAACAAAAGTTTACTATCAAAGCTAAAGCTGAACTAACTCTAGAAAATACTATGATAAAACTGCAATAACCAGTTCGTCCTATGAAATCAAGTGAAGTTTGCGAGATCCATAAATACCCAAAAACAAAAATGCTGGTTGTTACAAAAGACACACCAAACGCAAAGAGAGCACTTTTTAAATATCTCCTTTGGATATTATTTCCATGGAATACTTTTACAAACTTTACATAAAACAAATGACATATAACTACTAACCAATGGGTCTTTACAGACCATAAGTAAATATTTAAATAAGTAAAAAACCCTGCAACCCAAACACCAAAATGTCCCTCCAAAATATAACCAATAAAAATTTTCAAGACTACGATCTGAAGAAAATTTGCTAAAATTGCGTTTAAAAACACATAGTTTCTATATTTGCGGAACTTCTTTATGATGCACCAGGATATCACTCCGTATATCAATGTTACCAATAATAGCACCAACAGACTATATTGTACAATCTCCTGAAACGTTGTAACTGGTGACACTTCATCCAAGGTGGTGTTGTTATTGTTAAACTCATTATCACTGTCACTATTTTCAGGTTTAAAGATTGAATCGTTATTAAACATAGTGAATTTGTCACACACAAAGTTTGCCACACTGTTGATTTTCTAAATATAAAATATTTCAGTATCACTTGGCGCCACGCCACAAATTATATTTGATTATTAAATTAGTGTTGCGACAGCTGGTTCAGTTGTAGCAATCAAAGAAAAAAAATGATATGAATCTACTAAACTAAAAAATATACAATCGCTCAAACCGCTCAAATAGGCTACAAGACCATAAATTGGATCTACAGATGACAAAAGTTACAAAATGTAAGAAATTGCTACGGCTGCTACGAACGCTACGGATTCGTAGTAGATTATTGGCTACGGCCTACGCCGTAGTCGCATGATGTACCGAAGTAAATTTATAGAAAGATATTTATATATTTCCTTGCTAAATTTATTACATTTAAATGTGATAGATAAAAAAATACTGGTCGTGTCCTTGATGATATTTGAACCCTAAGTCTTTGAAGATGAAAAAATAGACGATCATTCAGACAATAATTTTATGTTTGAGTAACTATCCAAGATTACGTAGGATCGCATCATGAGTTTTTTTCCCAGTATTATATTAATCCATTAATTTTACTCATTATTCATTGATTTTTATACAAGGTGTCATTGACTTGCTAACGCAAACGAATACCATGGATCCAGTACATGATTCTGGACCCCCCAGTGATGGAATATTTCGTCGGTTTTTTTCCAAATTTTTGAAAAAAAAAATGTTTGTTTTTTTATTTTTTACCTGTATAAAATAGTTATTGTGACCAATCCTAATGATATTTTTAGAAAAAAAAAAATTTACAAAAAAAAAATATAAAAAAATCATCGAGGCAAATAAAGTCGTTATTCTAATTAACTACGATGACATTTTTAATTTGGAATGTAATGCACTCATTTTTTTCGTAAAAAATGTTAAATTGACGTTTTTATAGAGTTTAATTAAAAAAACGTTAAAAATTCATTAAAAAAAAAATAAGAAAAAACCGACAAAAAATTCCATCACTGGGGGTTCTAGAATCATGTACTGGATCTATGGTATTCGTTTGCGTTAACATGTCAATGACACCCTGTATGTTATAGCGCAATAATACGTACTGCTTATTATTCTTTAGTCTATAATGGAGTACATTGCAGTCAAAATAAAATAAATTGAATAAATAAGGGTCGCAATGTCAGGCACTTTGGTCTACCGTGCATGAGCGCAGCAACGTTATCGCAGAAAGCTGTTTGCCTACCTTTCCCTGGGTTCAGTCACAGAATAAAAAGGTACAGAAGTCAATCTCATATACCTATGTACTTCACTTTTCATACCTACGCACGGCGGTCGCGCGCGCTAGGGATGTCAACTGGATTATGCACAACAAAATATCGTGGTAGTTGCAAAATTTCACAGACGCGCGACTCAAACATGACTCCCTCGCGGTCGTAATGATCCTCGTTGAGCCCGGTTTTCGTGTCGGTGAACGGTGTCTATGTGTGCGTTGCTCGAGCGCGCTTTGTACGTAGATTGACATCTGGACGTATATAATTTGTGGCTCAGCGCACTGCACTGCTGCTGCCGACCGCCGATGCTCACACGGCGCAGATTAACCTTGACGCTTTCATCGCGAACGCTTGCTGTTTTCACTCACTACTGCGCTACTTATATATTTCGTTAATTTCTGCTTTAAATTCAAATTTATCTTATTATCTTTGTCTCCTAGCTTCTACTCTTAAACCCTTAGCGACATCATTAAAATTACGGAATCCTGTATCGCATAATTTAAATTCTCTGTGCAAATATACTACAGCATGATATCATCTATCGTACAGTTGTCCATACAAGACATAACACCTCCCTTTTGAGCAAAGGTTTTACACTCTGTTTCGCATATCTCTAAAACTTGATCTACCACCTTATGCTGTTATAACGATACTTCTAGTTGTAACAGATTAAAGAATTTCCTGTTCTATTTAACACTCCGACGCGTCTGCAAGTAACTAGGTACTGTATATTGTGACAAAAAATGCTCAAAAAAATCATCAAAACAAAATAAAAAATTCGCTTGAAGTTCTAAAAGATAATAATCACCTAAAAGTAACTTAAAGAGGAGCCATTACCCTAATGAATACTCATATTTCTATAGAAGAACGTTATTCTGTTTAAGCACTAGCTAAGTACTTAGCAAAAGCTGAATCCTAGTATTTAAGCAGCCAAGTTTGTACTCAGTAATCCTTATTTAATATTATAAATCTGAAAGTGTGTATGTACCGTTTTCATGCCTCAAGTATTAGGCTTAACTCTGTACACATACTCTACATGAATAAGTTTTTCTGCAGTCGTTTTTTGTTAAAACACTTATAAAAACGATTTTTTCTCACAATTGGGTAATCATCATCAACTTAGCGTCAGTCCCGGTTGCTACCCTTGGCTTTCACCTCGGTGCCCGGGGTCCGCTTTCCAACAAACACGCCTCCACTTCGCTCGGTCTTTTGCGTCCTCTGCCTTAAGCCCATTAGCACGCATATCGTCCCTTACGACGTCGATCCACCGCCTCTTAGGCCTTCCTCGTTTTCTGAGTCCCGGCGGAGGCGGCATGGCGAGGTAACTGTTACCCACGTAGTCTGCCGGTTTTCGTAAAACGTGGCCATATCAGCGTAAGCGACCCTCCTGCAGTTTATCCGCTATGTCACGGACCTGAAGGCTGCCCCGGATGCGGGAGTTTTTAATGCGGTCTTTCCGTGACACTCCAGACATCCAGCGCAGCATATTCATTTCCGTGACACGCAGGCTTTGCTTATGACGCTCAAGTACAGGCCACGCTTCACTGCCATACAAAAGGACAGGCCCAATGATGGTCTTATAGACCTGTCCTTTCATAGGTATGCTTGAAAAGGTTTCTTCATTACTTTTGTATCTATTTTTTGGTCAACAGTAGATCTCTCATCTACTGTTGAACATAGGCCGCCATGTGTCACCAGAATGAACGGTCTTATATGCGTCTTGCAGCCATCGAATTCCCACAATCCTTACCAGGTCATCGACCCACTTTGTAGGAGACCTTCCAACGCTGCATTTTCTGTAACGTGGTCACCACTCCATAATCTTTCGGCCTCAACAGCCATCTCTTCTGCCAGCAATGTGCCCTGCCCATTACCACTTAAGTTTGCCGATTTTTCGTGCTATATGGGCAAGTTTTCATTGCTGATTCGATCACGCAAGGAAATCCTAAACATAGTCCTTTGAAAGTTAGTTGTAGTAGTGCAACAAAGGCAGCAGGTAATACACACAGCAGAACGTTGCATATTTCTTTAATAAATTGGAATTGGAAGAACTGCTAACTAAAATAAATCGGCCAAGAGCGTGTCGGGCCACGCTCAGTATAGGGTTCCGTAGTTTCCCGTCCGCCACAAATTTCTCACAATGTAACAGAACCCAGTAGCCCATGTAAAAATTAGTCACCGAATTTCCCGAGATGGCGCTGTACCCGCTGGTAATTTTAATTGGCGTGAACCGATTTTTTTCTTTCTGTATTTTTATTTGAAAGAAGATACGCTCAGGATAATGAAATATATAAAAAAGTTTTAAAAAATGCTTGCATGTACGGTTAAATTAGAAAATTAGTTCAGGACGTTTTTTTTTTTTTATTTTTAAAAAACTGTTCATCCTATCGAGTTCAAAATAATTTTCCTAGAAAGTTTACTTAAAGTTCTACTTTTCAGATTTTTTCAAATTTTTTAAACTTATGGTTCAAAAGTTAGAGGGGGGGACGCCTCATTTTTTACTTTCGGAGCGATTATTTCCGAAAATATTTATATTATCAAAAAAATATTTTACGGTACTCTTAATCATTTTTAAATACCTATTCAACAATACATCACATGTTATGGTAAAAATGAAAAAAAAATCACTTTTCACTTTACGTGTAGGGGAGGTACCCTAATTAAACATTTTTTACCACTTTTTGTTTGTGCACTTTGTCGGCATAGTTGATATACATATTGATACCAAATTTCAGCTTTCTAGTGCTAACGGTCGCTGAGATTATCCGCGGACGGACAGACTGACAGACAGACAGACATTTTTTTTTTTTTATGGTTGGTGAAAATCATCGAATGACGAAACCCGCTCTTGGGCGGAGCGGGAGACCAGTGTCAGACTCTTACTGACTAAAAAACTACCCCGTACCTTCCTTGCCTTATTCCTAGAGTCGAGGTAACAGTTTGCACCACCCTAGGCTCCAGGAGGCTTCGACCCTGAAGGGCCCCTGCAGAGACAGACAGACATGGCGAAACTATAAAGCCGCTGCCTCGAAACTTGCGGGCAGCGGGGCGGCGGCGGTGGCGACGCGGGCGCGGCCGGATCTTATGCGTATAATCAAATGGAGCCACCCTCGAAACCAGCGGAGCGGGCGCGGGCAGCGAGCGGTGTACTTTAGTAGAGCGGCGACCGCCCGCGCCCACAATAAATCGAGCATTAGGAATAAATTTGAATTAAAAAGATGTTGCCGATATTGTTCAGACATTTCTTTAGCGAATAAAACAAATATCTCGACGACACCATAATGAAAACAATACTACGGGGCTAAAATGACGCGTGATCTGCCCGTTAGTTTCGAGAACGGGTCTGCGATGCCCTCGCCGCTCCCGCGCCGCCGGCCCCGCCGCCCCGCAGCCCGCAAGATTCGAAGCAGCGGCCTTAGGGTTCCTTGTTGACTACGGAACCCTAAAAAATGGATTGAAAAATAAGTAGACGACATCATATAAACTTAGACTTTTAATTATATTATTTATTACTAGATTTATTTTATCAATATATTACTGATCATTGTCTCTATTGCTATCTACATGGCTCTTTGATTGATATTATTGAGATTGATATTACTGACAAATATTCCAATTATTATTGTAAACAAATGAGCGCCCACTAACTTATTCCTTTTTTAAATTCAATATTCTTTTTAAGCTCTAGTATTCCGTTGCACGCAAGGCAAACCTTAAATTTCTTTCATTTCCTCATTTTTTTCCTTCTTTATCAACCTCAATTACCTCAAAAAATGCAGTCTGAAAATCAACAGGTTTACAATTAATTATATTTCCATGCGTGCTGATATCGTGTTTCCTAAATTTTGATGAAGATCTCTGTTTTGATTTATGTACATAAAATTTATACCATTTTTCTCGATTGCTTTTTACAAGAAGAAAAAATACGCATAATACGTATCCATTAAAGTTTTCTAAAAATATTTCTATAATACGGCTTGTTTTGGACTCTAAACTAATTATGTTAAAAAAATGAACAATATAATTAAATATTATAATGACGTCACTCAATATAAATATAAGAGTAGTGATATATAAGCGACGGCAAGTATGAGCAGTTGTATGTAAGCTTGTGTTAAAACTACGATAAACTGAATGAACGATTATAATATATAAACAGCAATTTGCTGCTAACGCTAGAACTGAACTACCTCTACCACATATATCAATAAAACTATAAATACGACTTAGTGATAACAAATCAGGTGCAAATTGCTTGGCCCAATAATACATGAAGACAAAAATGCTTGTTGTCACGAAATACACACCCCAAGCAAAAAGAGTACTTTTTAAATATCCCCTTTGGATATGTCCATCGAATATTTTTACAAAGTTCACATAAAACAAATGACATATTACTATTAACCAGTGGGTCTTTACAGACATCAAATACATATTTAGAACACAAAAAAACTCTATAACCCTTGCAGAAGATCTTTCCAAAATATAATTAATAATAATTTTCAATACTGCAATCTGAAGAAAGTTTACTAAGATTGCGTTTAAGAACACATAATTTCTGTATTTGCGGAACTTCTTAATGATGCACCAGGATATCACTCCGTATATGAATGTAACCAATGAAAGCACCAATAGAGTATATTGTACAGTCTCATGATATGTTGTAACTATTGACCATTCGTCCCACCAGACGTATTTATTTTTAGATTCATTATCACTATCACTGTTTTTTGGTTGTAAGTCTGTATCGTTATTAGACATCGCGAATTTAACAATCACAAAATTAGTTGCCACACTGTTGATTTGCTAAATATAAAATATTTTATGAACAACTTGGCGAAATGCCACAAATTACACATGAAACTAAACTAGTGTTGCTACAAATACAGTCGTAGTGATGACTGTACAAAATGGTAAAAATCTACTAAACTTCAGAAACTAAACGCTCCATTCGTTTAGTTTAACAAGTCGATTGTGATTGCGCTCGGAATATACCGGTACGTACAATAATATACAAAAAAAAAGAATCTGCTCTTTTCCTGTATTATTCGCGGTCGGCGTGTAAACCCGTAAACGGCGTGTAAGGCGCGTAAACGCTGCTTTAGAAAGATTAATCCAGAAAATGGCAGCTTTCGGCCAATGGATGAGAACTAGGTTAGTGTTGCATCTTCTATCTTGACTTTCCGTTTTGACCCAAAACCTAATTTCGTCATCCTATTGTATTTGTATTTACGTGCACTTAAGCACATTTCGTCCGCTATCAGTACAGTCTATCTTTTATTTTTAGGACCAGTTCCTGTCTTGGGATAAACACATATTTAACTTTATATTTCCCAAAGTAGTCGGTGTAACGGTGCTACCAACACCTATTCAAGCATACTAAAAAGGGCACGTAGATGCTACTAAGAAAATGGAAATATGATATTCTTATTTAGTCGATAATGAATGGGAATAAAATAACGTGGCAATGCTGGTAGCTATATTGTATACATAAATAGCAGTGCTTCAGCGTGAAAAAATTCTGCCTTTTTGTATGAAAATCGATAAGTTTTTTCTCAGCAAACCTTTAAGTAATAGAGATAGATTACATAAGAGGGTAGAAACCAGCATCAGTTTGTGTCTAAACATACATAAATACGTCTAATATATACATAAACATAAATACATATATAGATATAATATACATACTAATATTATCTCAATTGAGAAAAGTAGCGCTCTTTAATTTTCCTCTTAAAGATATCTAGAGAAGGGCTGTCGCGAAGGGAATGTGGAAAAGAGTTCCAAAGATGAACTGCAGTTACAGAGAAGGAGCCGCCATATGGCTGGAAGTGTGATGCGAAATTCGAAGGCGAAGAGACTTGGTAGTGCGACAGAGTTTACCCTTCGGAACGAGGTTTCATTTCTTTATAAATTTTTAGATTTTTTTTTACAATCATAATCTTCCAGGGTTAGAGAAGAAACCGTTACAATCAACATCAATGTTACGAATTCGGAAAGAATGAGTCACAATGGTGCGGATCGTTCGGAGCTTATTGTGGAGGTCTGCCACACTTAGGCTTAGCATTTCCAGCGATGGTCTCTCACAGACTTGGTCTCTTCCAGCTTTGATGTGGAGCAAGATGAAATGAGAAGCTGTCGCCTTCTAGTACGAAGCAGTTGTTCTGTGTCTAGGTGTAATGCAAGCAAAGCAGGCTCACTCTCCAGCCACTGCCAGTGCTTGCTTGCAGGTGGTGAGCAGAATTAGAATAGTAGATAAGTAATATGGAGTCGACCTCCAAATTACCAACACTGGGCAGACCCAGTGTTGGTAATTTGGAGGACGACTCCGCCTGCTTTGCTAGCACTACACGCCACAGATGGCGTGTAGTGTTCCATGCTCGCCTCAAAAAAATGCCATCATGATTAATGAGCTTCACTAGGTATGACATTAGCAAAAGAGTTAGTTTAGGACTGCAAAACGCAACTTGCAAAAAAAAACAGTAAATTTTTTATGCAGTAGGTAAATGTATAATACTCCTTTTCACTCAACCCTGTGTGAGAGAATTTTCTTGATAATTTCTCAAAATTATCATTCCTTTTTTGTTATATTTACCATCTTTTATTTAATAATTATTTACTAAAATCGAAACTTGTGCTAAACTTCAAAATATTGTTTCCTACAGGCTCGAACTTTCTCTTGCAAAACCAAATTACAACGACAGCACAAATAGATCTGTTTATTATATTTTTTAAAGCCAACATGACCGGACATGTCCAAAAAGCAATCAAAACTTCATGGGCAATATACCGCACAGAATGTTCCACACACGACTCCTTTGTGTGGGGATGAGAAATAATAGCATCCACTCTGATTGAGTGGACCTGATATAGTGGTAATTTGTGTAGATCTAAAGCAGATAGTTTGTTTGTTAGCATTCTCGCCATACATTTAATACGATATGTATGGTAATGATTTAAGAGGTATACGGCAAAAAGCGTAAAGTCTCACATACCTCCGTTTTAAAGGAAGAATCCTCCGCCAAAACGAGGGTTTGCCTGATCGGGTATATGCTCAAAAGAATATTTTGGGCTGTTGTATGTTTATGTCGTGGCCATATCTAAGAATTGATCATTTCTTGATATGTCCTTATTTGGCCATAACATTGAGGTAGGATTTTTATAATCATAAAACGTCTAATGTAAGTACATTCACATGAAGTTTTAAATATATGATATTTAAAACTTTATAGTTTTAAACATTAACATTTAAAACGATCTGGTCAGTTTTACTTGGTTATATCATGAAGTGATCGATTTCTAAGATCTGTCCACGTCATATATTCCAATTGCGCGAAGAACTCTAATTGCACGATACATGATTTCGTAGTTTAGTTCCAATGTGGCGTTATAGGTGTCGCTACAATCATATTACAAGACTTGCAGAGAAGACACGTGAGATGTGTATTGTGACTAGTATTTTAAGGTTTGGTGGAGTCACAAATCCACCCTGGGTTGACAACAAATAACTGTCAATATGTCATGCCAGTATTGTTCAGTACTTACCGACCTTAGAAACATAAACAATTTAGAGTATTCGTGAAACAATTAAAATACTCAAAAATTCATATAGTTTTTATTTTACACTAGCTTCTGCCCGCGACTTCGTCCGCGGAAAATCTCTTGTAGTGATAGCTCGGTTAACATCCATGTTATATAAATAATTTATAGCCTATGTCACTCAGGAGTAAAGCAGCTTTCTATTGTTGCTAAAATTTTTCCAATCGAACCATTAGTTCCAGAGATTACCTTCTACAAACAAAAAAATAAAAAAACAAAAAAACAAACTTTACCTCTTTATTATATTAGTGTAGATGAGCCCTTATAAAATGTCAAAAGATAGTGCACGGCTCCAATTTTAGTCGTTTCCTATGGGGAAGAACCGGCAAGAAACTTCATTTTTACTCTTTTTAATATTATTGCTTTTACACCATTTCCATGGTAGGTATATATATTTTAATAAAGACAGTGTCTACACTAATAATGCTTGGTCTACCAAGCGTACTTTATACAAACGTACTTTTGGGTTCAATAGTTGAACCCAAAAGTACAATAACGTAAATTCATTTTGAAAACACATAGTTGATTATACCTATTAAATTGACAATAAAAAGTGTGTCAAAATAGATCTTCATAGATCTCGGATTTCTATTCACACAGTCTAAAACCAATAACCGCAAAGTTATTATACAACAATATTGGTGTGTTTATAATATAATATGTATGGTGAATTTTTTTTCCAATGCCATTCCATGCATGTTTCACGTGCCCCTTTATGAAATTTAAGAGATTTCACAAACTGTTCTTCTCCTCTTAAAAAAAATTATAAGAAAAATGGAACAGTTAAAAGGAAGATACTTAACATTACATATAATTATATCGTCTACAATTGTGAAATCACAGATCATTACGAACTTAATGGTACACCAAAATCACCAAGCTATACAAACAGAAGAAGGTAGGATATATCGTTCATAAATGGGAATTAAGATACTAATAAATCAGAAAATTATTAAAAAATCGAGTAAACTCAGTATGTGGAAGCTTAGACATAATTAGACATTAATACATTTATTTTATCAATATGCTACCTGATCTGGCAGACTTCGTAGCGCCGATTTTTCTTTTCTTTCTCATCGTTAAATATTTCAAGACCAAAATTTACCAAAGAACAGCTATTCATTTATTTTAGATAACATACTAAATAATGTATAAATATAAGATTTATATGTAAGATAATAAACAGTATATAAATATTGTGATTAATGCTAATTAATCTTCTTAAAACTTCTTTAAATGAGTACCTATTAACCCTAATTTGGATAAATAACAGGCTGATATTATAAATATATATTCAAATTATATTCAATACTCAATATTTTTTTACAATCCATATGTGTACATAGATCCATATTATAAATAAACCAATGGGAGCGCACTACTGTATACTTTTTTAACAATAATCTTTACAACCTGTAGTATCCCGCTTCAAGCAAAGCTTAAGTCTTCCTTACATTTCTCATTTGTCTCGGTTTTTGGGAATCTCAACCAAACTTATTATTTTTATACCTCAAAAACTTATTGTCTGGGAATCAACAGGTTTACAATTAATTCTATTTCCATACATGCTCATATCGTGTTTTCTAAATCTTGAAGAAGATCTTTGTTTTGATTTATGTACATAAAATTCGTACCATATGTCTCGGTTACTCTTAACAATAAAAAAAAATATGCACAATACATATCCATTGAAGTTAGTGACTATTATTTCAAATATACGCATATCGGTCATACTGGCGAAGTTAACAAAAATAAAAAAATAATCAGATATCGTAATAACATCACTTAATAAAAATATCAAAGTGGAGATATATAAGCGACGCCAAGTGTAAGTACTTGCATGTAAACCTGTATTGAAACTTCGATAAATTGAATGCACGATTACAAAATATAAACAGAAGTTTACTATCAAAGCTAAAGCTGAACTTACTCTAGAAAATACTATGATAAAACTACAATAACCAGTTCGTCCTATGAAATCAAGTGAAGTTTGCGAGATCCATAAATACCCAAAAACAAAAATGCTGGTTGTTACAAAAGACACACCAAAAGCAAAGAGAGCACTTTTTAAATATCTCCTTTGAATATTATTTCCATGGAATACTTTTACAAACTTTACATAAAACAAATGACATATAACTACTAACCAATGGGTCTTTACAGACCATAAGTAAATATTTAAATAAGTAAAAAACCCTGCAACCCAAACACCAAAATGTCCCTCCAAAATATAACCAATAAAAATTTTCAAGACTACGATCTGAAGAAAATTTGCTAAAATTGCGTTTAAAAACACATAATTTCTGTATTTGCGGAACTTCTTTATGATGCACCAAGATATCACTCCGTATATCAATGTTACCAATAATAGCACCAACAGACTATATTGTACAATCTCCTGAAACGTTGTAACTGGTGACACTTCATCCAAGGTGGTGTTGTTATTGTTAAATTCATTATTACTGTCACTATTTTCAGGTTGTAAGATTGAATCGTTATTAAACATAGTGAATTTGTCACACTGTTGATTCTCTAAATATAAAATATTTGTGTATCACTTGGCGCCACGCCACAAATTACATATTAAATTAAACTAGTGTTGCTACAGATACAGTCGTAGTTATGAAAGTAAAAAATGATATAAATCTACTAAACTAAATGATTAGAGCAATCGGAAATGCACTCTGAAATGATAGTTCAAAATTATAAATTTGGATTTAATTAGACACGGCACCGTATATTCCACTTTATCATATTTTAACTATTACTTCAACACTCTATAATCCCATAAATTTTCGCATTAAATAGTGAACTAATTACCATCAGAATGGATATAGGTACTAGAAAGGGTTAATGCAGATACTACAACGGAAATGGAGCTTTTTTTAATCTGTTAATCATGGTGGCATATTTATTGGCAATTTTATAAGCATATCTGGTCAAACCTTTGTTATTTTTTAGTTAACTCGACTAAACTGCACATCCCTATATTTGAAACTTCTATAACTGACTTCGTCATCAGCTGATTGCCGTTATAATTTATACGCATGAGTTTAATTGTAATTAATTAGCAAGTTACTATTCATCATCTGCTCCACATGGTAAACAAATTCATTGTCAGGCAATTAGTGTGGGTAAGTTCGGGTCTGACGGTTTTTTCATTTCATGGTGGCAACACGCGCGTGCAAATCTTCTGGGGTCTTGACGGTATCTCTTGTTATCAGCAAAATCTAATAACTTGCCTTTTTGTAGTGGAAAATTTTCAAACTGACCTACCTCTGTTGAGTCTGACACTGTCTCCCTGTCCGCCCAAGGGCGGGATTCATCATTCGATGATTTGTCCTACCAAAAAAAAACCTCTGTTGCGTAATCGAGACTAATTTGACGGGAGTATTATCTGTTACACACACTAAGGAGAATGGAACCGGGAAGAAATGTTATTCGGTGTCCCACAGGGGTTGGCATTGGGACCACTCTTATTTGACCATTGGTTATGTCACGGTGATTCACGTTGAAATCTCAAGTGGCATCAACGTGCTTCGCTACGCCAACGATGCCTTGGTCTGGAGGTAGTGACAAGTGAGGTTGCCTCTGTCGTTGAGAGGATCTGGCAATTAACATTCGATATTTATTTATTTATTTATTTTGATTAATATATTCTGTCGAATGTTAATTTTGGATTTTTTATATATTATTTAATTATTAATAATTATTTGAATTTGTTTAATAATTAATTTTATAATTATTTAATTCAATTAGGTTTTCGATTACCTACTTATAATTTTATTTCGTCCTCAACTGTGTCTCTGCCTGTGATTTTATGTTTTATTTCAATTTTTAGTTTTAATTTGGCCTGAGGGGCCTAATTGTTCTGTGTGTTTTAAATTTTAAGTTTATATACATTTATTCAATATTTAGTGCATGATGTGCTTACCTGTAAGAGATTGATACACTAGAACCGATTTGTTCCAATGTTACACAGAATTGTATGAGTGTACTCGATTGTTGGTGAGCCAAATAAATAAAATAAAAATAAATAAAATAGATATGGCTCTGCACATGCATGAGATTGCGTGTTCTAAGAATCATGAGGGAGAGCCTCACAGCCTTTGATAACACGCCAACATCCAAAGAACGGTAAGTACGCACCTAAGAGATGGTCCTGCACAAACACGAGGTTCCGTGTTCCAAAAAACATGAGATAGGGTTTCATTGTCTTCGAAAACACGCCAATATCCAAATGGGTGCCTGCCTGATCACATGTTCGCAATCATATATAATCCCTTACGTATCGGTGTGATAGGCTCCCTACTAATGTTTAAGCCATTGTTTTTAATGTGCCTACCAGAGTTTGGTTCGGGCCGCTACATTCATTCTAATTGGCTCTCCACCCCTGTTTAATGCACGCTCAGACATCGATTGTGATAAAAAGGGTGTCTATGGTCTGGTCTATCTTTGTGTTTATTGTAATGATGAGATGTTTTTTTGGATTTCTGTTAAAAATCGTTTTGAGAACAGATGTATAATAATGAATAACATCTTTCAAGTCAGCACCCTCTGTATGAAGGCTAAGAAGGAACTGGGTTGATCGTTTAGTCAGTAAGAGTCTGACACTATTTTCCGCTCCGAACAAGGGCAGTGTTTGTCATTAGATGATTTTTCCCACCATAAAAATTCCTCCACCTCTATTTAGACCTAAAAAGCGAACACTGCGCATTCAAAGTCAAACACATGATGGTTCAACTTATGGGTCGAGGATTATACTTATTTGTATATTCTTTATTCAGAGAAATCGATCCAATATTTACAAGTATTTCAAAGCAGACCCGTATCCGCAAACAAATTAATTGATTCCAACTCATCTATTGTAAATAATTGAAAATAAAGAATGTTCATTTACGTCTGATTTCTATCATGTGGGTTTGCTTTGCTTTTTTATTTCAGCCTTTGATGAATTTACGGTTGAGTGATTATAGGATTGCGTTCCGTTTCCCAGTATATTGATGTTATTGGTTGAATACCAATAGGATTTCGTTTACGTAATCAAATACTAATATTGTTGCGGTTTTAATTAAGTATTTTTGTTTATTTTGCAGATATTTTCACAATAACTTTAAAATAGATTATTCATTACGTTATAAATAGAAGATAGCCATATAAGAATGAGAAAATAATTGTTGCGACTTTAAGACCTCTTATGTGTCACTTTCAAAATCACTTTTTTACTCCAACTTTATTTCGGCGATTAAGTAAGTCTAGCAACGAGGAATTATTGTGTAAATATCAGTACTTTTAAGAATTTTTTTTAACTACTACTAAATACCCATTAATCATTATTACATAGTATAAAACAAAGTCGCTTCCTCCCTATGTATGCTTAAATCTTTAAAACTACGCAACAGATTTTGATGCGGCTTTTTTAATAGATAGAGTGATTCAAGAGGAAGGTTTATATGCATAATATCAACATTGCACCCGTTGGTAGCTAGGGCGGGTCGCTAGTCTTTCAATAAAATGTAATGAGAAAGTTCAATTGTTTTACGAATTTACTCATTGAAAGAAATTGAGTTAACAGTAAAAAGCCAAAAACATTATCCTATTCACCAAAAAATAGATAATCCATAAGCTAAATTAAATATAAACTCAACCCAAATATTAAAATAAAAGCTTTTAAAACAATAAAAGTGTCAGAGATAACAATAACAAAATCGTTTTCCATTGAAATTGCGCCATTTTCAATTTGGTAACAGTACAGAAACGAATGATTGGAAAAGATTACCGTATACAGGGTGTAGTTTATTTTTTATACCGGATTTTGAATAGGTCGGAATGTGTTGATGACGATGATTTTTTTTTAGACAGAATGGCTTATGAATGATTAAAATTAGTTATTAAAAAAAAAATAATCAAGTTATTTTAGGTAACAAAACCAACCCAAATATCTTGAAAAACTAAAATAAATATTTGTGTCATGCTACGATGCATCAGCCTTATAACGTTCCCACTGCTGGGACACAGGCCCCCTCTCTAAGAGATTATATGGGCAATAATCCACCACATGGGCCCAGTGCGGATTGATGGATCTCACATGTCTCATGTTCAAAATTCGAAGACATGTGAGATCCACCAATTCGCACTAACCGGCATGTTCTAACATGCCGCTAAATTAGTGCGAATTCACCTTCGGTCACCATCGGTTTGGTTCACCATCGGTCCACCTTGTAGGCTACTAAATTTTTATTATTTTAATCATCATCATCATTTCCACTGCTTGACATAGACCTATCCCAAGCGCCGCCACAAAGACCAGTCATGTGCATCTTGCATCCATCGGATTCCAGCAACCCTGACCAGATCATCGGTCCAAGGTGGGAGGCCTTCCAAAGCTGCGTCTTCCGGTACGCGGTCGAACCGTTACATATTATTTAGATTTAATTCACCAGAATAAATAAATAATATTCCTGCACCTCCCTGTGTATAAACGTATAGATTCTAATAATATCTTTATCTAAAGTAAATACGTCTCAAAGTCCTTTGTAGCGGCTGCTTCGTTACCAACTTAGATTGATTAAGTTTGTTCTGTTCTTGATAATCACTTTCGATTTCGTGAGGCCCAGTTGGATGCTGTTGTCTTGGGGAGTTCACTTGGCTTTAGTACCCACGCGTTATATCTATATCTAAATATAGATGTAGACTTTGGAAATTGATTTGTGGTATGATGTAAGTAATAGATGAGTTACTAGCAAAGTTATCATATTTTAGTTATCACCAGCCTTTTTAATGTTCCCACTGCTGGGACACAGGCCTCCCCTCAAGGAGAGGCCTGTGTCCCTTCACCTTTTTGAGGGCAGTTGTGATGAAAAAAATTCCAATATATATACGAAATAACAAATAAACCACTCGGCCACCACTCTAGATAGGTACATTACTTTATATTTTAGTGTTATTATTAAAATTAAAAATATAATAGTCTTCAAGATGACCCGATAACCTGGTAAAGGTTCTCAAGGTGTTGTCAGCAAACCTTAGGGACCCTGCAGAAGGATCGAAACCAACTGGGGCCAAACGGTCGCGAAAGGAAGACTCTGGCCCTGGTATAAAAGGCAACGTAGGATTGGGGTGGGACCTGATTGTATTATACGTACAAACTTAGGTTTAATATAAATGCATAATTTACTGAAGTCACTAAAGATAACACAATTCCTCGATAGCTTGTATTTTTGTAGCCTTGTATAAAAAAAATTCGTATTATGTCTATATTATATCAAAACTGTAATAATAAAATTTAGTTTTTTAGAAAGCGATGCTTGGTATTTCCCTGCTTGATCGAATCACGATTAATGAGATCCGCAGGAGAACCAAAACAACTGACATCGCTCGAAGGATTGCATCGTTGAAGTGGCAGTGGGCGGGACACATAGCGCGGAGAACCGATGGCTGTCGGGGTGGAAAAGTTCTCGAATAACGACCGCTTACCGGACGACGTTCCATGGGCAAGCCCCCTACAAGGTGGACCGACGATCTGGTAAAGGTCGCGGGTCGGGGTCGCGGACAGCACAGGACTGATCGTTGGGGGAGGCCTATATCCAGCAGTGGGCGTCGGTGGCGATGAAGTTTTTTTGTTATATTAAAATTGATTAAGTATTCGTCATAATAATTGTTATATTTTAATTTCTGTTATAAAAAACCCGACGATCGGGTGCTCGCGCATTTTGTCAAGTAGCGGGTATTTTTCGTGTTTTTTGTATAGTTCTCATAATAAAAGTTGTATCCATGCTCATAATAAAGCCCATCTGTCGTATCAACTTTGTATAACCTTTGGTGCAGGTTTCGATAAGGGAACAAAGCACTAATACGTTCCGTTCCGTAAAGTAACTGATCCTCCCCAGTAGACTGAACCTATAAATACCTAGCGATTTTAGGACAAAACACTACTCTACACGCCAGTATCTACACAAAATGTACCGTTACACAAAACTTCTACAAAAACGTTAATCGTTTCAGATAATCCTACCAGGAAAAATCCTCAAACTGATAAAAAAAACTAGGAAAGGTGTTCTGAAGAAGCCATTTCTCTCGTCGACCACTATTCATTGGCGTCAATTCCTAATGCTGCTATTTAATACCTAATATTGGTTTAGAACCCTCATACGTCACCAATAGGGCTGGCGATTTGTTTAACTGTAAATTTTTTTAGTAAAAAATTATACCGATTTTATTTTAAACGAAAACGTTTGTAGTTATATATTAGTTATTTTGAAATAAAATAAAGAATGTTTTTTTATTATTTGCATCACGCTCGGCAATGTAACGGTTATTGCGCAAAGATCGATTCGATTCGGCTTATGGAACGAAAAAAATTTGTCAACGCGTCAGTCTTATACTTACTTGTTGTATTTAATTATTTTTTTTTGTTTCTTTATCTACACTAATATAATAAAGAGGTAAAGTTTGTTTTTTTGTTTTTTTGTTTTTTTGTTTGTAGGGGGTAATCTCTGGAACTACTGGTCCGATTGGAAAAATTTAAGCAACAATAGAAAGCTGCTTTACTCCTGAGTGACATAGGCTATATTTTATGTACGCGGGCGAAGCTGCGGGCAAAAGCTAGTATCCAATAAAGATAAAAAGAAGCGTGGAGTCACAAAAAATTAGAAGAAAGTTGATGAAGAAAGTTGTTGTTGTTGTTGTTCATATATATTTCAGTCTATTGATAATTGAAAAAAAAAAACAAAGTTCTTAGACATGTAATGACATTTATGCCGCCATAACCCACACGGGCCTACATAGTGGATAACGCCCCATTGCCTCTTTTAGAGAGGAGGCCCGAATCCCAGCAGTGAGGGCAATCTAAGACTGACACTATGCTATGCTGCACCTCGTACCATACATTTCTAAAGAAGGTAGAGAATTTTAAGCTTTTTACTATGTAATCGCCCAACACAAAACTGCAGAACTGCATGGCGTCGCATCGCGAGAGAGACAGTGACGCAGGACTGGACCGACACATGACTACGACCACTCTGTCAAGAGTCTATGACTACAAAAGGGTCGAAGCCTACTGGGGTCCAGGGTCTCTTTCTGAAAGGAAGGCTTGGCCCCAGTGCGAAAGGCAAAGAAGGTAACGGGGTGGGATGTTTAGTCAGTATGAGTCTGACTCTGTTTCCGCTACGCCTAAGAGCGGGATTCGTCATTGGATGATTTTTGCCCACCATAAAAAAAGAGTGTACGTCTAAGAAGAAGAAGACCATGTTATTGGATCAGCCCGTTTGGCAATAAAGACTAAAACCCACCAAAATGTCACTAAACGGCACTCAAGTCTAAGGACGGTAGATATTCTCCGATATTAGATTTTATATCTTTGCCTAACAAAGACAAACCAAACATGAAACAACACTGTACTTCCGTGGTATCTTTTGAATACATCTATTGCCAGCCCTACAGGGACCCTCAAAAGATAAAGAAACCCTCTATAACGCAATATCGACAGCGGCCATTTGTATTATCAAGCAAGTAATGGGCCATTGACTACAGTTTATCAATCAATTTAGTTGATTATTTACAATTTAGAGGTTGAAGTGGCCGTGATAAAATAAATCGTAGTTTTCGGCAGAACTCCTAAGCAAATAAAAAGCAACACTTTTTTGTATTGATAGGTTTGCGTTTGTAGATTAACTCATCTGATGGAAAGCGATGATATTGTGGTCTATGATGAAGCACTCTAGTCTCAAAGTAATTCACTTTTAAGTTAAAGATTCTCAGGCTGTACATATCAGGAAACACAGACTTGGGCAAGTAGCTCCACTCTTACATCCGTATTTATAAGTCAGTAAAACTTACTTGAGTAAAAATAACTGCTTACTTAATTACGGTATGTGAAAAGTTAAGTTGTAACAATTTGTATTCTATAGTTAAGAAAAATTGTTTTTTTTTTTTAAGAAATTACTTAGCAACGAATAATTAATTCTATAAAAATATGGTTGTTAACTTTATATACATCATCACCAGCCTTTTAATGTTCCCACTGCTGGGACACATGCCTCCTCTCTAGGAGAGGGAATGAGCCATAATCCACCACACGGGCCCAGTGCGGATTGGTGGATGTCACATGTCTTCGAATTTTTGGTCCAGGACATGCCGGTTTCCTCACGATGTTTTCCTTCAACGTTTTGAGAGCAGTGGTGATGAAATAAATTACACAAAGTAATGCGCCTGGCTGGGTTTGAACCCGTGACCTACAACTCGTAAATCGGGGCCGATACCAATCGGCCACCGCTACTCACCTACTGCTCTCAGGCTGTACCTATCAGGAAACACAGACTTGGGCAAGTAATTCCACCCTTACACCCGTTCTTGGAGCTGAGGGTTGGTGCGAAAGCGTTACACC
This sequence comes from Mythimna loreyi, assembly GCA_029852875.1. Lineage (NCBI taxonomy): Eukaryota > Metazoa > Arthropoda > Insecta > Lepidoptera > Noctuidae > Mythimna > Mythimna loreyi. The sequence continues at coordinate 17,066,204 of CM056796.1, read as the reverse complement.
GGGGCTCTGGGAATAAGGCAAGGAAGACACGGGGTAGGTTGTTTAGTCAGTAAGAGTCTGACACTGTTTCCCGCTCCGCCCAAGAGTGGGATACGTCATTGGATGATTCTTACCTACCATAAAAAAACCCTTACACCCGTATTTACAAGCCTATAAAACTTACTTGAGTAAAAATAACTGCTTACTTCATTACCCTGTTGTTTTTTAATTATATCTGTAATTACGGTATGCGAAAGATTAAGTAACGATTTGTATTCTTTAGTTATGAAAAGTTTTTTTTTTTTAAGAAGTTACTGCAACAAATAATTACTTCTATAAAATTCGTTGTAAACTTTATATACCTTTATATGGGCTTTATATATACATACCTACATTAAATATGTAAAAAACTAAGGAGCGTTTTGTGCCTATGGATTTATTTGGATAGAATATAAGACATTGAAACACAAAAGGTAACTGAAGGTTACATACGGGTTTTAGCCAGTAAGTCTGATTGATCCTTCGAGCGGTTTGTTGATATTCCATTCCATCACCACCTTTTCAGCGGAAAGACATCCACTCGTGGACATAGGCTTTTGCCAAGTATTGTAATAACGATGACTGGTCTAGTGCATCTAGCGCATTCCCACAGCCCTTACCATATCATCAGTCCAATTTGTGGAAGGCCTTCCAAAGCCGCGTCTTCCCGTACGTAGTCGCTATTAAACTTCAGTACCTTTCATTCCAGTCGACCAACTACGTTTAATGTAACCCGCCCACTGCCACTTAAGTTTTAAGATTCTTAGGGGCTATGTCAGTAAGCTTGTTTCTCCTTAGGATACCTTCAATTATAATGTGATCAGGAAACTCCAAACCCTTTCTTTTACCCCTTCCTAAATGCCTCCTAGTTAAATGATATCCCAATTCAAAAACTGGGTAAGTGCGAGTCGGACTCACGCCCCGAAGGTTCCGTACAACCTCATCTATGGAAATAGTTCAATTCCCAAACAGAGTTTCAAATATTTTCCGAATCTCAATTTTTTTGTGACTTACTCGTAACTCAATTTTACAGTTTTTCCTGAATTTGTGCTATAAGATTTTGCTTCCTGCAAAATTTCAGAATTCTAGGTCAGCGGGAAGTAAGCTATGATTTGATTCCTGAGAAGGCTCGGGACGTTTTTGTGACATAAACGGCTGTATCTTTTTTGTTCGTTAACTTAGAAGTTTGTTTTTTTTACAGCTTCCAAGAACCGTAAAATTTAAGTATATAGTTTAAATTTCAACTCGATACCTTTACGTATTTCTGGACGGACAGACAGAAAACAAAGTGATTCTACAAGAGTTTCGTTTTTTTCCTTTTGACGTGCGGTACCCTAAAAAGAAAAATTAAATACTAGCGAGTCTATGTGAAATAGAAGAACAGCAATAATTAATAAAAAAATCATCTAATAAAAATAAAACCGCAACTCAACCGAGGAAGAACAATAACTAAATTAACCATATCATCGACACCGCACAAATTAAAATAAAAGAGAATCAGTAAAAAATTGCTACTAATGAAACGTAACACGGCGCTCTCAAGTACTGGGAACAAAATAAGAAACTTTTCTATTCGTGCTACTCGGAGCGAATTCAGTTTCAAACTGCAGCCAGGAAATTGGCGGTGGTGACGATTATAAAGGTTCTGAAGAAGTGTCAGCCGAAAAACGTCCACTGTTGGACATAGGCCTCCCCCAATTGTCGCTATAATGAACGGTTCTGTGCATCTCGCATCCATTCCGATACCAAGCCTGCTAAGCCTGGCAAGGGTTGCGGGTATCCGTACCCGCAACCCTTGCCAGGTCATCTGTCCATCGAGGCCTTCCAACACTGCGTCTTCCGGTACGCGGTAGCCACTCCAGATCCTTTCGATCCCAACGGCCATCCTTCTACGAGTTAAGAGCAATGTGCCCTCCCCATTGCCCTTTGGGTGATTTTAAGCTTTCTGATGAGGCCCATTGTGAGCGATCTTTCGGCTGAAATGTTGAAGAAGTGTAGATACAGTGCCACACTTGCTGAATGTCATCTTTCTAGACCCCAGAAATGGTTCCAGAGATGACCTGGGGCTCAGGTCTCCTCTTTAGAGGAGGAGAATCGTATTCTACCGCGTGGGACCAGTGCAAGTTTATCCTGTTAGTGAGGCGTGGTGTATTAAAGCTCTAGAAAGATTTACTTACACCTATAGACAAATTTTACAGCCACCATCCTTGCATCAACATCATCCTCATCATCATCTTTCATCCTTTCATCTTTCCAGGCAACAATCCTTGCATGGATTTACGGCGGGATATCATGGTCGAATGGCGATAATGACTGCCAACATTTGACAACCCAGTGTAGAGCAAGTCATAATTACAGCGTTAAGTCCCCTCTTTGGGGAGTGGCTGGAAAGACGTCACGGTGTCTTCATCATATGCATGACGTTTTATGTTCGGGAGGTTCCTGCACTGGATTCGTGGAAAAAACCCCCGAGTGTCACCATTGTGCCTGCACCAGATTCGTAGAAAAAATGCCTGGGCGTGGTCATCATGTGGATTCTTCTGGACAAAACGATAATCTTCGGAAAGAAAGATGGTCAGGACTACCTATAATGACTGGAACAGGATAAATATCAATCTTCTCTTTGCTCTGTTCCTCGCTGGTTTCGTGTCCACAGTTTCAGACGCTTTGTTTCAATGACTTTACCGACTCTTGTTTACACTCAAACCTAAATTAGTTCGTGGAAAAACAACTTGCTTTATTTGCTTTGATTTCAATACGATGTTTTTGGTTGATAGTAGCTTTTATTTACAATTTGACTGAATAAAAGCAAGGAGCTGTTACGAATATTTGAATATAAAGGAGCTTGGAGCCATTTCCTCGGAATTTTCTAAGAGTAACTCTGGGAAATTCTAATGAACACACAGTTTAGCGGTTTCTGAGAATATTATAATTATACCGGAACACACAATTTTTTAATTCAATGTTTTAAAAATAAATAATATTCAAAAGAACCGCCAACTACTAACATAGTAAAAAATAGAACAACGTGAAATTCTGTGACCAACGAACGAAATGAGATTTTATTGAGTCACTGAACAAAGAGTTATTACGTAGTTTTTTTTATTATTTATGCATCACTAGATGCTGCTAGTAATTACTATAAACTTGTATTTTGATATTTTCAACACATCGACCTTGCAATGTTTCCACTGCTGGGGCCTCATCTCTAATAGGACGAAATCCACCACGCGAGCCCAGCAGGGTTTATGTCTACTGGAGTCTTGGAATAAGTGAATATGAACCCCTGGCTCCCGTAGCCAAGTTACAATCGATTCGTGTCGACTCTCTTTCTACAATCGAAACACCTTGACGTAAGTATTAATCATATTGTAAAATTGCAGGATGTAGCTATAATCATTGTAGGAACGATTACATTTCATTCAATCATTTTGAAAAATGTGAACTTGGCTACTAATTTAGTTGAAATGAAGTCATTCCATTTGATTATTTGTTAACTAGTTTTTAACTAGCGTTAACGATTGTAAATTATCAACTTGGCTAGAGGGGCAGAGCCCTGGAACGTAACACACAAAACAACCATAAGAGTGGGTGGTTGTGGTTGTTGAATGCCATGTCTCTCCTCTCCGCTTCTGTTAAATGCAGTTGTACTTAATACGTAAAAAAATAAAGCACATTTCACGACCCTTTACGCCTGCAGTGTGCGCGGTTGTTCGTGGTTCCCGTAACATCGGCGAGCCGTCTTGCAACCGCATGTCTTATGATAATCACCCACCAGGTTTTTGAGCGCAAATCTCAACCACGACGGCTTCAGAACTGCACAAATCTGCGGTCTCGTGAAAACCGCTTCGTGAGTCCTTAGTCTAATTAGGGCCTGACCTAATTTCACCAAGCCTTATCCTGGAAGCGGCAAACAAGTTGAACCATTTGCTATGATTACGCACCACTTCGCACAAACAAATATTACTTTTATAAACGTAAGCAACATCATGATAAAAATATGCTCCTCCCCATCTATATTCCCCAAATCGTTCAATAATTTATCAGTTTTCGGTTTGTTTGCATACACTGTCTGCCGTGTAGTGCACCACTTAGGATGTCTAAATTATTCACTGGCAGTAAACTCAGAATCAGTGATATTGCACTTGTGACATGTACACAGAAGTAATAGTCGATGGAAAGCTCAATGTTTGGCAAGTATTGTTCATTGAAGGGAGAGCTGTGATAGTGGGTTCAAACCCACCCAGGCGTATTACTATTATTTGTAATTTGTTTCATCACCACTGCTCTGAAAAAACAGTAGTCAAAAACAGTAGTCCGCCGGTGTCGCGAGTAGGATCCAAGCTACCTGTGGTTAGTGCTTCAGAGACAGGAACCTCCTCGCGATGCGAGCCATATCGAGGAGTACTGTCTACCAAGCCCTTGATGCAACCACGCAACGACAGCTTCGATAGTAATAATAATTATTATTTGTAGGCAAACTATTAATAAAGTATTGACACGTTCAGAAAAAATTACAAAAACTTTCAGTCCAAGTCTAGATCCAAAAAAGTATTAAGTATGACCAAAAATTTAAGTAAGCCTTATGCAGAGAGTTTAAGTGTCACACCAAGGATTTGGTTAATCACTCAATGGTTTCTTCCAATGTGGTCGGGGCAAGAAAGAGTGTCAGATTTTTACTTAGAAATTCATTTAATCTTCTTTAGTCGCGGATATTTTTTCCGTGTTTTCAAACCATCTTTATCAGACTTAATACTCCATTCTCTTTATCCTCCGTCTACAATACTCAGCTACCACTGTGGTATTGTTCGCTTGTTTCTCCTTTTTGAGATTACCGTGGCTTTTTATAAAGCTTATCTGTTTTTAGTTTTGTTTTGGAAAGTTGTCTGCGAACGGAGTTTTGTACTGTGAATTAGTTTGGTTGGGAATTTTATTTAACTATATTATATTATTTTGTGGGGTTTGCTACTAATTAATTGTTTTATACTACTTGAATTTATTATTAGTTATTTTGATGTTATATTTTGATAGGTTTACCTGCACATTTGAACACGATAACGCCGTTGGGTCCGTAGACTTCTAGAGCTTTCTGCCCCTCTAGCTAAGTTACGATCGTTTAGTTAACGTCGAACGCTTTGAAATGGTTGCACCTGCAATTCCTTCGTTCTGAAATAACCAGAAATCGAAGAAAGTGCTCTTATAGAGAGTCCTACTTCAGAAGTGGTCAATGAGCTCTATAAATTTTGTATTCAATAGATCCATAGGAGCCTTAGTTTAGTATCTAGTATAAGACATAAGTGTAAGTTATAATGAAGCTATCATAGTCGAGTTACGACTAAAGCTTCTAAAAACATATAAGGCAATAAAAAAGAGGATTCTCTTTGATACTTCGGAACAGTTATATACTTGTATCGGTGGTAACTTCGATATTGCACATGCTTATAAAACGCAATGAACCTTACATCAGGTGGACTACCAGCTAGTTTGTCATTCTTAGTCAATTGTCATTCTATAGCACAAGTTGACCATATTTTGGAATACCTACATAGCAATAATAGGTATAGCCAACCCGCATTGAGCCCGCGTGATGGATTATGGCCCATTCCCCTTGAGAGGATGGCCTGAATCCCAGCAATGGGAACATTAGAAGGGTAATATTATGCAATGTTACAAAGATAGATTTAGTTTGTACGAAAGTACGAGTCGTAACAAAGAATTTTAATTGAAATCAGTTTGGACTACTGAACTGACCGATGAAGTTAGAAATATTTTTAACAAATACATTTCAAAAAAAGTTGTTAAAAAACAACTAAATAGATTGCTTGTGTTTCTGACAGGTTTTTAAACCCGTTTATAATAACACTCAATTATAACAGACGGTTCTTGCACTGCATTTTTTTTACATTACAACAAGTCTTGCATTCGAAAGCACACTTTCCAAAAAGAGTTGATAAAATTAATTCAGCAGCAGGGACCGAGTGAGCAGTGGTGGCCGAGTGATAACAGCCCAGACTTGCGAGTTGTCGGTCGCGGGTTCAAACCTAGTTAGGCGCATTACTTTGTGTAATTTATTTCGTCACCACTGCTCTTAAAAACGGCGAAGGAAAACATCGTGAGGAATCGAATTTTTAGCTCTTTTGGCATGTTCAAGAACAAAAAATTCAAAGATATGTGGCATCCATCAATCCGCACTCGGCCCGCGTCGGGGATTACGCCCATTCCCTCTCCTAGAGTGGAGGCCTGTGTCCCAGCAGTGGGAATATTAAAAAGGCTGATGATGATGATGAAATAAATTCATCATTATCAAATTCATAGAACTTATTTTATTATGCAAATACAAACTTTTTTGGGTCGACAAATACAAAAAATAAATTTTGGTTAAACAATACAGGGTATATAAAACAAAGAGTATGAAAATTCACTGTGAAACGGGACTGCGAAGCGTAATAAATAATTTAGAGGAAAAAGTTTAGTACGGTACATTTTAGTTTTAGCGTTGGCCTCAGCGTGTGAACGAGGAAGTTTCTTTATATAGAGGATTAACTCGAAATGAGTTTTTTCACGGATACACTGCGTATAAAACCTTAAATGAAGTTTTTGCGAAAGGATTGCTTCGAGCATGTTTTCCTGGTGTTTTTTTAAAGCATTTATTGGTGCTTGAGGTTACTTTTCTCCAGTCAGATTTTGTTTTCCACAGAATTTTGTACAGGTAAAAGTTTCGGTTGGAGAGAATTGGGTGAGATAGGTATCTCTATTTCCTTTGGTAACCAGAATGTCATCTAAACTATAGGGGTCCAACAGAGCTAAAGCCTACTGAGGTCATGTGTTGACTTCCGAAAGGTAAATATGTGGTTTCAGACGGTAAATGTCTAACACACTCTTTAGAACAGGATAAGTTATTTGATGACCTTAAAAAAAAAAAAAACATAAAAAACCCACTTGAGTTGAATCGAATTACATTTAGGCAACATTTCTTCAAGCGAGTCTCTCGCGGTGACATTGTCGTCTGACAATAACAATGGATGCTGGAATCCGATAGATGGGAGACGCACGTGGCCGGTCGATGTGGCGGCGCTTGGGGAGAACCTATGTCCAACAGTGGACGTCTTACGGCTGAAATGATGATGAATGACAATGGAACGTCAGACTTTTACTGATTAAAAAACGCCTGTGTTCTTTGAATTATCCTTTGTGTTAACCAGATAACTGATTTAAACAATGCCAGAAGACATCAAAAACATATTTTTTTATTACTATGATTTTTTGTATTTCAAAGTATCACAGTTCATTTTCTGGATCAATTCTATAGCAACTCTATAAACGGCGCAGCGATTCAATTTGCTATTAAAAATAGCACTTTGATCTACATCAAAAAATAAAAACCCGACTATGGATTAAGCTCGCCTGTGTACATATATCAAATGTTCTGATGTGTTTGTTTTACTGTAATTTATGTTAAATAAAGAATATAAGAATTAGAAAAAATACTGCCAATTTCAATTAAAAAAATACAGTAAAATATATTTTAAAATAGCTTTAATTTCTGAAATTATTGTTTAAACTTATTTTATAATTTTGTTAAGTATTTAACTGAAAGTAATACTTTGTAAAAGTCTTTTTATTTTTGTTTGCGGTATCTTTCAGGTAAATGTAAGTGGTTTGCAGATTCTATAAGTTAGATACTTATAAAATATAACTATTACAAGCGTGCAACATCGTCGACCACATCATCCATTGCCATCAGGTAAGATTGTGGTCAAACAAGAGCCCATGTAAAAAAGATAATCGACAGATGGAAGAGATTCCCATCCTGCCTTTTTAGAGTCGGTTAAAAAATAAATCACTAATAAAGCGAGATATAATTTAATGATAGTTGGTACCTAAAGTCGTATTACTTTTGCCCAAACTGACTGAATGACTTGCCTGTTAGTCTAGTAGTTAGTGGCCCTGACCGCTACGCCGGAGGTCGTGGGTTCGATTCCCACCCAAGACAAATGTTTGTGTGATGAGCACAATCATTTGTTCTGTGTCTGGGTGTAATTTATCTATAATATGTACTTGTATGTATTTAGAAATATAATTGTATATTTATCAGTTGTCTTGTACTCATAACACAAGCTCTGCTTAGCTTGGGACTAGATGGCGTTGTGTGATAGTTGTGGAATATAATTAGATAGGTATATTAAAAAAGAAACTCGTCAACCAATAGATACATAGTGAACAGTTCTAAACAGGTCAATCCTGTGTTCCTATTGGTTAATAAGCTTTGGCCAAAGTTATACCTGTGGGCCAAAATAATACGACATTACCTAGTTGCTAATATTTTGTCCTTAATCGTAGAAGGAAAATCTTTCTCAACTTTCCTTAAACCATAAACCTTCCACCATTCCAGAAGAACCATTAACGTGAACTAGGAAATATATTAAATAATTGATGGTACACTTTATATTACCAGAATTATGATGCCGTCATCCTAAACTACGGTTTACTGCCACTAAAGAGCAAGACACGTGACGTCAGGTAAGATGGCTATATTCCTTTAACGAGCCGGACTTTTCTTGAACAACACACCTGCCCCCGTAGTCAAGTTGATATCGTTTCATAAACGTCGAACGCTTTAAGTTGGTGCACGCCCCCAATTCCTTTATTCCGACGTCATTTCTACGCTCAGTCCCATACATAGACAGAGCAAATATATTTTAGGCGTGGCGTGGTATATTATCTGAAAACTTTTTTATTTGCCAGTTTTAACCAGTTTCATATTTATTTTTGATTGCGTTCGAATTGTCAGTTTAAAAAAAAAACTTTTTACAAATAAAATACAACTGACTCGGCGATTTCAATGTAAAAGTACAAAATCACTTTATTTTCGGAAATCGGTGTTTCTTTAATAGTTTGGTTCTATAATTATCTTCGAAGTTCACCATCAGATCGAAACAATCTTTATTTGAGACCAATACGGGATTGTAATCTTTCAATCAAAGAAAAATTCAGAAAATCGGTCCACAACTGACCAAGATATTGAAACTGCATAAAAAATAATACTTTTCGAAATCTAGATATATATTATATATATGTAAAAGGAGAAATTGACTGACTGACATATCAACGCACAGCCAAAACTACTGGGGCTAGGAACATAAAATTTTGCACAAGGTTTCCTTTTATGACGTAGGTGAGCACTAAGAAAGGATTTTCCAAAATTCACCCCCTAAAGGCAGGAAACGACGGTTCAAAGTTTGTAAGGAGAAACCTAGCTTCACGCGGACGAAGCCGCTGGCAGAAGCTAGTTAAAAATAAAATGTGTCAATTCAAACACTGTGTCTAAATCGTCATCAACTCGAGATATCATACCGGCTAAAACCAGTTTAAAAAATTTAAACTGCTCAACGAACCACACAAACCTACGTATCATTCCTAATTTTTCTTACTCAACAAACCATTACTTAACAAAATCCACCAACTCCACGTCTCCTGGTCCCTCCATTTATATCACTAATATAATTTTATGGGTCATACTTCACCTGTTACGTCGCAAGGTGGGTGGGGGTCCAATTTGGCGGTATATTAACCATTCCCTTCGTTACTTGGACGGCTGTCGTTGTGATGGGATCAATGGGCTTCGCTGCACCTATTATGGGAAGGGACTTATGATGGGAAATTGTATTTAGATGGCAGATTATGAGGGTACATTTGAAATTAAAGGTTAAAAGTTAGTTTATTAAGGGTTATGTTGTGTTGTCTGCTTGATCAACTTTTTCTTGTACCTTCGTTTATAGCATCGTCTATTAGTGGTTTCATTTTTGCTTTATTATTTAATTTATTTGTTTTTATATTTTGAAGAGAAACATTTGTTTACATCATCATTATTACTATTATTATTTTAAATCATTCAACTACTTAAGCTACAACAACAGCTTTTTTTTATTTCTAGGGTTTTATTTTATCTACTGTGTGTAGTGATTATTATGCGTTGGTTTTTTTAATATGTGAAGTGTTAGTTTATTATTACTAAATAAATAATAGCATGTAAGGAGAAACTACTGAACAATAGCGTTTTTCTTTTAAATAGAAAATTACCATCTTAACTAACCCAAAACAAATTTAAGTCTAATTAAACCGCACTTATGGTCCCACTACCTCACGTGATGTTAGTTTAGGCGCCATCTTGTATACGAGTATTACAGCAGTAGCTGATAAGAAGTACCTACAAGGTACCTTCATAAAGTACCTTGTAGGTACTAACGATTATAGTGTTTATAACCGGTTTAAAGTTAATTTAATAATAATACAATTATAATAACCTATTACGAAAGCTTAAGTAGCTTGGGCATCCAAATGGGATTTCTTTGACCTATAGCAAGTACAGTGCCAGTGTAAAGCCCCTTCCCAGGATATGCATCACCTCCTTTCCTGCTCAGCGTGTACTACCATCTGTACCTTTAATGACTTGTACGAGGCCAACGAAAGAGTCCAGATGGCTAAATATTGGCAAAACAAAATTTGATTCAAATCGACACGAAAAGAAAAAGAAGAATAGTAGCTTGGTTCTGGAGTACGAGTGAACAGGTACCGTATAAGGAAAGCCTGCGCATAAATAGGACAATGATCTGATGAGGCAGTCCACTGGATCCAAGAAACACTAAATTAATAGATTTCTTTTAGATGAGAAATCATACAATGACTTGGCACTCTTGGTTGGATAGCGAGGGTGTGTCAGATTTTTAAGGACCACTCTTGCCCACTCTTGTTCTTTTTTGGCCATCATTCTATGTCCCCGGGTACTGAATTGATAGAGGTGGCAACTCTTGAAGAGGGTCTTTTTCCTCTCACACACGGGTCTGTTCACCCACACAAGGAATTTATGATAGGCTACGAACACTATCTAAAGGCCGATTTTTATCGCTACTGCATGGCCCGCCCAGAGGACATGGTGGAACACACAATAGAGGTATGTGTCAATGGAGTAGCTCGCCGTCCGGTTGTCTGGTAACAGTCCGGGCCAAGCCCAAGTCGTTGACGGCGCGTTCTGTTCCCGTATACCTCAAGGAGTTGTCAGCAAAACCGTAGTGACTATGCAGAATAGTTGAAGCCTACTGGGGCGAAAAGTAAAGAAGGGACGAGGTGGGGTGTTAAGTCAGTAAGAGTCAAGAACGGGATTCGTCATGAGATGATTTTTGCCCACTATACAAAAAGAAAATCGGAAGGCCATTAGAGTTTGTTTTGTGCGCGAATCGAACCCAAAACGCTTAGTACAGCAGCCAATTCCTCAACCACAAGCCCACGCATTGACAAAAATTAAGTTATTTTCTTACCAAACATTTATTTCAGGGGAATATGAAGAGCTCTTTCGTGTAAATTTCGCTCACTCGTATTGTGAATGTACCAATACATACAGAGAAGTTGATAGATGTGATGTGGCCGTGACATACTCAGCTTACTTCAAGTAATTCGTAGAACGAATCTTCGTTGCAGGGTAACCATGCTTCCAGCAAAGATTTTTTTCTTTTTTATGACATAATTTCTGATATTTAAGGCTGTGTAAGACTGTTAATTGTGCCAATAAAAAAATGAACAATGCACAAAGAATAGCTAACTTAAATAGGCAGAACTGATAAAGATTGCGGATACCGATAGATGCGAGATAGAGAGGACAGATCGTTGTGGTGACTCTTGTGTAAGACCTATAATTATTTGGAAATTAAACTTTTACCTACTAATATTTTAACTAAATGTGGAAGCCTGAATCTAGACAAGCAGTCGGCGATGCCACATAGAGGATAATCATAAGGAAGCGACAACGCAGCAGGTCCAGAATAAGATGGCAGGATAAGCGTCTGGCTTTTCCAAAATGATTGGGAACTGTAAGAAGTAAATGCAGGAACGGCCTTTGCCACAAGATCATCAATTAAACAAAAATAAAATGTTTTTTTTTTTACTCTGGGTTTGACAACTTCACGGATTAGAATGGTTTGCGTAATAAATCGTACCTATTTTAGAACAATGTTTTATAATAGTAAAACATAGTCCTAAAATACGATTCTATTGCTGGGTTTTATTGAAACCACTTACATTGCAGTCTACCCTTGAAAGGCATGAAATAATTTCTCACCACAAAACTCAAACTTTGCAATTATTACTATACAAAAAAAAAAGAAAAAAAAACTACATTGCATAAAATACCTTCCTCTAACAATACAGCACAGTCACAGTACTCCAAACACATCCATATCGCGGGACATTGAGTAACTCATGCAATGTACCACTCGCTCGAAGCCACCTTCATAACGCGAGTACGTGACCGTCCCACTGTACCTACCTCACGGGCGTGGACGCAGACGCCATTACACGATATTTTTGTCACCCTATCCTTAGTAGCTGTTCCCATTTGCGTTACATTTCCAAAGTCATTCGGGGATTTTTGTCCCGAAATTTGTTCGTGAATTATGGTGTGCCTATTTGTGGTTTTGTTGTTTCTAGATTTTGCTGGCTTTGTATTTCATTAGGGTTTTAGTGCGTGATTGTCTAGGAATTTATTTAGTAGGATTTCCTTTGGTTACATTGTTGTGGGCTCTTTTTTTCTCAACTAATTGATAAATTAAATTTTGTATATAATTATATTTTGTTCGCTAATTGAATAAATATACCTACCTACAAAAGTGGTTTGATGTGTAAACTATTTTTTTTTATTATTTATTTGTCGGTGACGTAATACTTTGCGTGATCGCATCAGAACCAACTGTAGAACCAAGATTGCTGTCAAATTTTAGTAGCAGTAGCATATTTTTCACGGAAACGATAACCCATTGAGCCTGGTTGTATGGTACTGGAGCGGCAACCGCGTACAAAAAAATGCAGCGTTGGTGAACTACTCACAATCTCGAGGAGATAAGAAGGTTTAAAGGTGGATCACACGATTGCAATCTAGCTGCAGCGTGGTTTGTGTTGCGGCTACATGAATAAAAACGATGCGTCAACATGTTCTAAATTAGGATGGGAAAACGCACCTCCCAGCCAAGGGCGTTGAAAGTCATGGTTTACAACCAACCCTCATATTAACCAACACTTTACCATCATCCCTTTAAGTCCAACAATAGTCCTTGATGATGTTTTTTTCTGGTAGGAAAAATCATCCAATAACGAATCCCGCCCTGAGTGAAGGGAGAGACAGTGTCAGAATTCTACTGACTAAACGACCCACCGTTCCTTAGTTCCAGGGCCCCGGTGTTCCATTTTCGCATCAACCCTTGACCCTAGAAGGCTTCGACCCTGTTGGGCCTCTACTGTTGCTGACAACTCCTTGAGATGCGCGGGAACAGTGAACACCGTCGGCGACTTGGGCTCGGTCCGGACGGTTACCGGATGGGCGGACAGCGAGTTTCCCATTGTCCGCAAGCCTACGCTTACGATGTGAAATGATAATAACACTTAAACAATCATTAACACCATCCATTACTTTTCTTAACGGCCAAATCGCCTATTCGCAGCCGTTAAACACCTTCCTTTAAGTAAAGTTTCCACAGCACAAAATAAACTCAACAAACGTCTCCAATACCCTCTTCACAAAGTTTGTTAAGGAAAAATCCCGAAAATCCTTGATTACGTAAAGGGACGATACATTTTGTAAATCTATTCACGCATTAAAAAGTTTGTTGCCGTTTTTTCCCTTCAACAATTCACTAACAAAGGACGTGACTGCCTGTTGCTGATACACAGGCCTGAAAGATGGCGATCAGCTTTCGAATTTGTTATAAAGATGAGAGATAAGGAGACTACAGATACAGTTGGCTAAATGTTGTTTTAGTCCCTTGGAGAGGCGATCCGGTACAGAAACACTAACGATTTGTATAAGAAAAAATATAAATTTAAATACTTTTTTCTCAAAACTTGAATTGCTGTAAGCAATGTACGAAATTAATTTCATTAAGTAAACAACAGCTATGCAAGACAATGACCTGTAGGTAGATTTCACTTGTTGCATACTAACTATCTACTGATTGGAGTCGCTCAGCTGAAGTACCTATATGAAGAAATGGATACGAAGCCGCGGGCAAAAACTAGTATATAATTAATAAAATCCATAAGATTCACCTTGGCACGAGTAAAAAATACCAAAAATAAACAAAATCATGAGACCACAAACAAAAGGGTTGAAACCTACAGGGGCCCAGGGTCTCTTTCTGAAAGGAAGGCTAAGTCCCAGTGCGAAAGGCAAAGATGTAACGGGTTGGGCTGTTTAATCAGTAAGAGTCTGACACTGTTTCCCGCTCCGCACAAGAGCGGGATTTGTCATTGGATGATTTTCACCCTCCACAAATAAAGACCAACAACAAAAAACCTTTTTTTTTAATAAATAAAATAGTAGAAGCAAGTAAGTTGGTCTCACTACCCATCCGTATGTAACAGCGGTTTCTCATCGGCCACAAACAACAGGCAAGTTCAGGGAAGGTTAGGTCAAGTTAGCATTCTACCGGCGAACGAGAGTTAATGCGAGTCTAGGCCGCTGGAACCAAATAAGTGCTTAGCAGAGTTTATTCTTAACCTTCGTTTCAACAAAGTTTTTAATCCACGTTACTCTTCAAACACCTGACGAATGAGATCAAGGCTAAAAAAGTGTAAAACTTTGACTGTCACTATATTTTAGATAGTAATTACTTTACAGCTGTACTTGCAGTGTTATAGCCTGGACATTTTAAGGGTTCCTTATGTAAATCGGCCAAAAAGGCACCCGTATACAACACAGCATACACAACATACAATTATTAGGCACGTCATAATCATGGCTGTGTCTTTTTAAGGAGTGTCTGGAGGAGCCTCACGGTGCCCTTGCCTTTAATATGAAGGTTCTCACTTGACATGGCAAGTTATGGAGGTTAAATTACCAAGTCTGGGTGAGAGAGAGGAGAACCTGGTCGAATTTACGGTAAAGAACTTATTTTTATTTAAAACAATTTTGCTGCGTCATGTGAAAGGTGAGGACGCTGTGAGGCATTTCCAGCCATTCTTCAAAAAGGATACTTACTGCCGTAATTATGGCATGATCAGCATTGGTTTGCGACAGTCGCTTTCGCCGTTGCACCATGAAGTTTCACTGGAGCTCTGTCCGCCTTGGCTCGACTTGTCGCGGCAGAAGAGTTTCACCCCGGCTTTGCATCTCCACGCGCAAATCATGCATGTTTGCAAGGACTGTTGTCTCCATGATATCAGCCAGGTCCTCATGAGGGCGATCGGTGGAGACGTCTTCTTACACTGGGCCCTAGTACAGCTCATGGTCAGGATTCAATGAGAATGGGCAGTGGTCGTTGTTTTCTGCGAAGAATATTCTTCGTTCTTCGCAGGCAGGTGCACATGTGAGGAAGCGATCTTTCTCCCGCCATAGTCTTCAAAAATCGACAACGACTACCAGCCCTGTAGCTACGGGTTTGTGGATGACGAGCAATAGACAGCTTGTCCTCCGTCCATTCAGTAGGGGATAGTGTGTATGAAAGAGCCAAGCTTTGAAAGAGCCGATGCGATTATCTCCTACTTAACAAAATCCTACCATAATTCAATTTTATTCTTTGTATGGCGACACTAGGCAGCTGCCATCCACAGAAATTTGACAGTTCTAGAATATCAAATTGCGTCGTAGGACTGAATTGAAAATTTTGAAGGCAAAATGTAAGTATTTTTGGGTTTACTTAAGTTTTTTTGACAAGAGGTGTAAAGCATAGGTTGACAAAATGAATATGTTGTATTGATAAGCCTATAGTTGGCATTATTTTACGCTAATGTTATTGTTATGATGATATGATTAACTAGCTGTAATTTGAAGTTATATTTTTTAATACAAAATGTTTTGAAAGAGCCAGCTGTCGAGTCCTTGAAAGAGCCGAAGAAGAGTGGTACCAGTGCAAAATATGTGAAGGGTGGACAACATGAGTCTTGTGGTAACAAAGGAGTGTTTAATTTCTTTTGCCAAAAATGTTTTTAATTGTTCTATCAGAGTTTTATATAACACTTTATAATAAAAAACACTAAACGGCTACAAATAAAAAAAACTTTTTACAAAAAAAAAAACCGCCTTCAAAAAAAGCCAAACGACAAAAGTTCCTACACTAAAAAGTTAAAAATAAAAATTTGAATTGCTGTAAAGAAACTTAATTTATAGGTAAACTTATTTGACATTCATATTTTGCAAATATTCAAAATTTATTACTTCTTTTTGGAGTCGGTGCCAGCCAAGGCAAGGAATTACGAATGGGCAACAATTCTTAAAACAAACAATTACTTAAAAAACCACTGTTGGACATAGACCTCCCCCAAGCGTCGCTACAACGACCGTTTCTGTGCGACTCGCATCCATCGCGTTCCCGTGATTCTCACCAGGTCATCGGTCCACCTTGTGGGAGGCCTTCCAAAGCTGCGTCTGTTGGTGCGCGATCGCCACTCTAGAACCTTTCGGCCCCATCAGCCATCTGTTCTACGAGCAATGTGCCCTGCCCACTGCCACTTAAGTTTGGCAATTCTTCGGGCTATGTCGGTGACCTTGGTTCTCCTGCGCATTTCTTCATTTCTAATTCGAACACGCAAGGAAATTCCGAGCATAGCCCTTTCCATTGCCCTTGACAGTATTGCCCATGACAGCTCTAATAAGCTCAAACCATGCTAGGATACATTATTTTATTTTGAAGTTCCCATGCCGACCTTCCACCTTCTAGCTTCATCATCACATCAGGTCAATAGTATCTTACAGCCAAAGTGCATCTTATGACAATTCTAACAAGCCCAAACACGGCTAGGATATATTAATTAGTTACGCAGTTCCAGTGCCTACCTTCCAGCTCCATCATCATCAGATCAGTTCGATGATAACATTTTCAACATAATTATTTAAGATCATTGGTTTATAGTACATTTTCATAGTTGCTTAAGTACCTTAATTGTGATATCTATGCGAGTGTCAAGTTTCGTTAGCCATTTTCTGATCTTCTTTACCAGTTCCACCTGATCAAATGTTACTTTTTGACTGTAAATGCTTGAGTTCTCGATAAAAATATAAAAAAAACTATATAGTTGCCTATAATATTTGAGGAGTTCCCTCGATTTCTCATGGATCCCATCATCAAAACTCAATTTTGAAAAAAATGGGACCAATCTGAAAGCATATCCTTTCAAGTACAAAAAAAATTTTGCAAATCCATCCATAAACAACGGAGTTCTGAGGTAACAAACATAAAAAAAAAAAAAAAAAAAAAAAAAAAAAAAAAAAAATACAATCGAATTGAGAACCTCCTCCTTTTTTTGAAGTCGGTTAAAAAGTATTATTAATGAATTAAAATTATTGTAAGATGATTATTTGAGACTGATCAAAAGCTGTGATTTTTACTTACTAGGACTTAATAATGTAAACGTTATTATTATGTAAAAGATTCAATAGTATAAAAGAGATATTAAAATTGTTGAGAAACTGGTTTGTTTATACAAAGTGGAATCTGGCTCTTTCATGGCACATGGTAGCTCTTTCATTGACAGGTTGTTTTGAAAGAGCCAATTTCCCATTTTTTGTTTAAGTAGCTATATTTCAGATTTCTTTCATTGTTACCTATTTTTTTTCATTTCAGTACCATAATTATTAAACTTATTAATGAAAAAAAGGATTTTCATTTAAAAACAATCAGCCTAAAATGTTTTTTTTCAATACTTTTTAAAACTGGCTCTTTCAACCACACTCTCCCCTAACATTTCGGACCGAGCGTGGAACACAACGCGTGGAACACTACGCGTTTTTAACGACTTAACTCAACAACGCGTAGTGTTCTACGCGCACCTCTAAGATATGTCAGCAAAACCGTAAGGGTGACCCCTTACGGCAGAGCCGATGACTATGCCTATACCCGAGGGTTTACTATTGAAGAAATTATCTATAGTCCTATAACGTGAAGGGTCACTGAAGGAATATAGATGTGGGTTGGGGCACTGAAAAATGGATACGCCCTTTTGCTATGCCCTAAAGCAGTAGAAGATATTCCATAGATGGAATTAGAATAAGTAGTCGGGATATCATAAATATTATACCACCTCAACAAAAGTACAACTTCCTGTGAACTAAAAAAGTAATCTTTTAAGATAATTAATAAAAAACAAGAATATATTCAACTCTACTACAATCATTAGTCAATATGTGAACTTTTCTATTAGATTGAGTTAATTTATTATGTAGCAGTGACCGCTATAGCAACGTAGACCAAAAATAATGCGGAACAAGTCGAAACGTCCATTTAAAATATTACTAAATAACAGACTTGACAAAGACATTGAAAGAATAATTCAACCTTTTAACTTGATGCTCACTATATTTTTGTCTTCTAAATACAAAATCAGGGACCATTACATCTCTCCAAGTGATAAAACCTATCCCATAATAATGTTTGTCATTATTACTGTGTGCGATTTTATTTGTATTCACAATATTATCATCGATTACTTCAGTGTTCTTGCTACCTCCCTTAATATTGCTATTTTACTTGGTTTCATCGTTCATTGGGTCAGTTACATAACTTTGGTCACTTGTAACATTTTGCTAAGCCGCAGCAACATTTCCTTAATTTTAAAGATCCAAGAAATTCATCGAAGCATAGGCAGCAAAAATTTTCAAAGTTATGTTATTTGGAACTGGATCACGTTTTTCGCAGAATACTGTACTTTTATTTTCATAATTGCCCTTTTCTACTCGTTTAAACCGGTATTCGTTTTCATAGATTTTAGTTATAATATATTGCATCTTGCATATGATTTTAATTTAATTTATTATATTAGACTCATGATTTTGTTAAAAAAATACCTGGAAGAATGGATCTTGCTTGTAGTAAATGAAGAACCACATGACGAATACTGTGATAAATTCTTTAAAATATATCAAAATATTTTAGAGGCTTACGAATTGTATAAAATTTGTTTACGAATATTGGTAAGTTGACTTCTTTTATTTTACAAAAAATAACATACACACCTGTATAGTGTGTCAAAATTATAATCCTTCTTTAGCTTTGCGGTATTCTGATAAACAATAAAATATTGGGTTTTCTTCATTTTCATAGATACGGATATAAGACTTTTCTATTCCTTTATAGATTTTATGCCGAACCATAGAGTCATTTCTTCGTGATTTAACAATATTGGGACATCAAATATTTAGCTTGCAAAATGATGTGAGTAGTTACAATCTGCTTTTAAATAGTATAGTGTTACCCTCGCCTCTAAAAATGCGGAATATCTGCAAAAATTTGGCCCTATACACTTGCAAATATTTATTAAGAACTTGGTCCAAATAGAAAACCTCATCAAATCATCATCATCAATTCAGCCAAAAGACGTCCACTGCTGGACATAGGCGTCCCCCAAACGTCGCCACAACGACCGGTCCCGTGCGTTTCGCATCCATCGAATTCCAGCAACCTTGACCAGGTCGTCGGTCCACCTTGTGGGAGGCCTACCAACACTACGTCTTCCAGTACGCGGTCGCCACTCCAGAACCTTTCGGCCCCAGCGGCCATCTATCGCATCTGTGCGGCATCTCAATGGGCCTTATTAGACGACTTAAAGTCACCCAAAGGGCAATGGAAAGAGCTATGATCGGAGTTTCCTTGCGTGATCGAATCAGAAATGAAGAGATCCGCAAGAGAACCAAGGTTGCTGACATAGCAAAAAGAATCACCAAACTTGAGTGGCAACGGGCAGGGCACATCGCACGCAGAACAGATAGAAAACCTAGTTCCAAATAAATACATTTAATATCATAAATTAAAATTTCATCTTTATGCCAAGTTAACTCCATTTCCACAAAGATTACATTCAGCACCTCCGTCTTAACCTTTGCTATAACGATTTCAGTTATAAACTGTATTTTTAAAATTTGCTAAACTTATGCAATTCATTACTTTCAGCCTAAAACATTGTCTACGTATGTAGGTTTAGCTATGGCAGTGGCCGTTTTAAAGGATTTGATATTGATCATTGTCACTAGCTTGCAATGTGAAAAGTTTTATATAACCGTGGAAAAAGCTAGATCAGCATGTATACAGCGTGTGATGGATTCGAAACGTTCAGGTACGAACAATATTTGAAGAAATTAAGTATAAGTTTACCGCAGGCGCATTGTGCATACCTGGGGGCAGATATGCCAGCGACTTTGAGCAATCAAAAGAGGAACTAGCGTCATGTCCTGTGAATAGAGTTTATTCGAATAACATTTTCGTACTTCATTTATAGATATAATGTAAATAAAAACCTATATGTATATCAAAATATTGGTAATTAAAATATCTTTTAGTTTATAAAAACTTCATAAAAATATACCCAATGGCTTTTGCCTGATCTTCGTTTTTTTGTCTGAGTAAGACATGCCTTTTAAAATAAATCACACCAAGTTTTATGGAAAAAAAGGAATTTTTATTATATCAAATTATTGAGTCTAGTTTAACATACATTTTTTTCATAACATACGGACTAGCCGATTAGAAGTGATCTTCGATTTAAAATCATCAAGAATCGTATATCTGACTCTTAAGTTTTGTGAAAATTCTGAGAAATTTATTTATTATATTATGTGTGTCAAGAAAAAAAAACACATCTAAATTTTAATGAATTGTACTTTATAATCATGTTACCAGGTAATCTTGGTAACATGATTATTTACACATTTAAAACACAAGTTAAATCTTTCCTTGGGTATCAGAATTCATTACAAATACTACAAACATTCTATTTGTATTCACTATTGTATGTCTTTGTTTTTGAGTTGTTTGTGTTTTCTTGTACAATATGATGCAGTCCAATAAATTATTTTTATTTATTGTTACAGGCAGTGTCAAACATCTCTGCAAGCGTGTACTACAAGCTAATCGAACCTTTAACAAAATGACGGGATGTGGTCTAGTTACTATTGACGCCTCTTTACCGATACCTTTGATGAGAATCTTTACTGAGTATAGTATAATACTGCTTCAATTTGCTTTTTTGTAGAAATGACTCGTAGTATTTACAAAAAAAATATTTATATTGGAATAGTGCTATAAAAATTATGTTATGTCATAGAAATATTAACGTTTAAACTAAATAATTAAAGCATAATATGAATGAGTTAAATGTGTGTATTCTGGGAATAAAAATAATTGTTTATGATTGAATGTCACCAATAAACCTACTATTCGTAATACCTTCAGAAATTTTAATCTTCTCCAACAATTACCTCTAGCTAACATACAATTCAAAAGACATATTTACTAAGTTTGAAAGCAGCAGCTGTTTAGATTTGAAAATTAAAATTTGATACTTTTCATAGCGTGTATACTCAGCAAATCAAGCGACTACTTTCATCGGTAAATTGTCAAATTATTATTTTTTCCAACTTGGTGCTTTCTTCTTCAATATTTTCTGATGCAGGTGTCATCCAGCTCACAGCATTTTTTCTTGTAATAAAACCGGTGTTGGACTTGAAAAATAGAAATCTGGTAGTTTTTTTTTTGACTTCAACAAAGTTTTATTAAGCTTTCTGAATAGGTTTCTCAGAACAATTGATGGGTTTCTCAATTACCTGTGTGTCTACCGTCAATGTATTCGAGCATATAGAACTCAAAACAAAACTGACACTATTCCTCAGCCCTCAAGCGAACGCCACCGGCGTTCGCGGGTATTAACGGAAAGTTATTTATCTATAAAAACTTTTTTTTTACGTTCTTGGATAAATATCAAAATACCCTACAAAAAAAAAATGAAAAAAAAAATTATTTTTTTGAAAATTTGACAACGATAACGCGTTTCGCGAAATCATGAGCGCGAGCGCCGGCGCTCGCTTGGGTGTATAGTCACAGTGATGCTGTCAGTATGCCCTGCTCTTAAAGGGCCTACCACAAAAACTTCTAAAGCTACTTGGTCGTTTGCCTTCCCGAGTTCCATCAATATCATGTGCATGATTTTATGTGGTTTTCTGTATTTCTTACATAGTTGGCGTATAGCAAAAATGGCATGTGTTTCACCCTATTGAGGCAAAAGACTTGATTGGGTCCGCGAATTTTAAACTCGTGCTTCAGCCAAAAAAAAAGTGTACAACAGCTTACAGAAGCGTCTTCATAGAAAAAGTTTAGAGCAGATTAAAACAAAAAAAAAAAAATCAGCCTGCTTTGAATCTAGACATGATCAAATTATTACAGAGTCAAATTCTTTTTTTTTGAGAAATATTTACGGAAGTGCCAAGGCGTCCTCATTTTCGTTAATAAAATTTATTACCAAACATGATTAATTCGAACTTTGATATAATCATTGATCAACTAATAAAATAACCATAGAATGAATATGAATGTCACGTGGTCAGTTATCATAACGTAAAACAAAAATAATGTGGAAGAACTCAAACCATCCGTTTAAAATATTACAAAATAACAGACTCGATAAAGACGTTCAAGCAATAATTCAACCTTTTAACATCATGCTCACTATATTTTTGTCTTCTAAATACAAAATAAGAAACAGTTACATCACTCCATGTGACAAGACATATCCCATAGTAATGTTTTGCATTATTACAATGTGTGATTTTATTTGTATTTACAATATTATCAGCAATTACTTTAGTTTTCTCGCTATCATGCAGAAAATTGCTGTTTTACTTGGTTTCCTCGTTCATTGGATGACCTATATAACGTTGGTCCTTTGTAACATTGTACTAAGCCGTAGCAATATTTCCTTAATTTTAAAGATTCAAGAAATTCATCGAAGCTTCGGTAGCACCACTTGCTCTTTCCAAAGTTATGTTATTTGGAACTGGATCACTTTTTTCGCAGAGTACTGTGTTTTTGTTTTCATAATGTCAGTTTTTTACTCGTTTCATCATTCAATCTTTTTCATTGATTTAAGCTATAATTTCATTCATATTACATATGATTTCAATTTAATCTATTACATTAGACTTTTGGTTTTGTTAACAAAATACGTGGAAGAATGGATAATACTTGCAGTAAATGAGGAACTAAGCGATGTGTATTGTGAAAAGTTATTTAAAATGTATCAAAATATTTTAAAAGCTTACAAACTGTACAAAATTTGTTTCCGAGTATTGGTAAGTGGTTTTTTTTTCTATTGTAAGATTAATACCTGATACCAAAATAACATTTTTTGATATTTTTTTTATAGATTTTATGCCGAACCATAGAGTCATTTTTTCGTAATTTAACAAATTTGGGACAACAAATATTAGACTTCCAAAAAGATGTGAGTACTGTTATTCTTAATAGTATTATGATATATTCTCGTTATGTGTAATAACATATACATATACCTGGAAGAATAGAAAAGTAACAATTTCACAGAAACTTATATGATTTTTGTCATTAATTAATTTATTTAGTAAACTGTACAAATAATTAGATATCTAACCTTAAAACTACATAACCCTAATTAACTTAACTAAAAATACCTAATCTAATAAAGCGTCAAAAAACTCTTCCGCATCGCTGTCGACCGGTAAAGTGCCCAAAAGGCTGGCCGCATTGCCACGCTGTATGGCAATGCTTATTCTTTGCCCAATTTACTTATATGATTGGGTACAAAGGCGGTCTTATCGCTGACAGCGATATCTACCAGACAACTTTAGGATGGAGTATAAGAGCTTGAACTAAAACAAAGGGGGTTTGGTAATGGGAACATCTGCAAAAAATATTTGTAGTAACTTAGTTCAAATAGTTTTTCTATGTCAACTTAACTCGTAAAAAAAAACTCGTTTTGACTGCATATTTATATTTACTGTTTTCTAGTTTCCACAAAGATTGTATTCTGCACCTTTTTTTCAATGTGTTTTTTTATTTGAAAACATTTATATCATTAATTATTTTCAGCCTAAAAACACTTCCCTCTCTTTAGGTTTACCTTTAGCATTATCAATTTTAAAGGATTTGTCACTTTTAATTATAACTAGTTTGCAATGTGAGAAGTTTTATAAAACTGTGGAAGAAGCTGGATCAACGTGTATACAACATATGATGAATTCGAACTGTTCTGGTAAGAAACATTTAAAAGAGTAAAAGGAGTAAAAGAGTAAGCTTAAGATTTTAAATCTTAAATAAAACAATATATATTTATTTTGATTCCAAAAAGTCACATCCAAATTCATTACTTTACTATATGTGTCTTATTAACAAATATCGTCGGGAGGTATTTGGGACAGAGTAAAGTCCTACTTACCTCCATTGAACACCTCCTCCTATTTCTTCTAATCCTTCTCGGTTCCTCCGATTAGACGGGTGTTATTGCCTAGTGGGCTAATTTTCATTGCGCGATATAAGATTCCTGTAGTTCTTATGTGACGCCATAGATGGCGCTACAATTGTTTCAAAGTCAAAGTCAAAAATTTTTGATTTTTTTTTTTTGATGATGTTAATGATGATTATTTATTTTTTTGACCTCACGGGATGTTTGTAATAAGTTGTTATAGCGAGGTTTGGGACAGCTATGTTAAATTTATAGTGGACATTTTTTGGCTGAATGATAATAAAAATAAAACTATTGTTACAGAGAGTGTCAATCATCTCTGCAAACACGTGCTACGAACGAACCGCACCTTCAATAAGATGACAGGGTGTGGTCTATTTATTGTTGATGCCTCTTTACCGATACCTTTGATAGGAATCTTCACTGAATATATTGTAGTATTGCTGCAATTTGCTTTTTTGTAGAAATATTGTGTAATATTTAAAATGTTTTTGACAAAAATATTTATATTTTAAGAGAGATGAAAAAGAGATTTTGTTGTAAAAAATATTGAGCTAGTTATTTTAAATCTTTTAATATATAAGTATACGTGTAAATGAGTAAAATATATGTATTCTGGAACTAAATATAATTGTTTATCATTTAATGTCATGGTAACATCCTTCATAATATTTTCACATGTTTTATTTTAGTATAATAATTATATAGTAATTAATTTTTTTAAGCAGTGAGACAATTTTTAATAAATCTGCAGAATTTTCATCTTTATGTATTATTTCAATTATCTATCTCTTTTCAACAACCTTCTAGGTTTCAATATTATAAACCTTCTTTTTTTTATTGATGATAAACTCGTCAAACTGTCGGAGACCAGTAGGTGGCTAATTAACTGGAGCACCGGTGGCAATCATAAAATCCTCCAATAGTGCAGGTATCATCATCAGCCTACTTAATGTTCCCACTGCTGGGACACAGGCCTCCTCTCTAGGAGATGGAATAGACCATAATCCACAACGCGGGGCCACTACGAATTGGTGAATGTCACATGTCTTCGAATTTTTGGTTCTAGGATATGCCGGTTTCCTCACGATGTTGTCCTTCATCGTTTTGAGAGCAGTGGTGATGAAATAAATTACACAAAGTAATGCGCCAGATCACATTGAAATTGCCAGAACATCATTCTCTTTAAGGGCCCACCACAAATACTTACGGAGCCACTTGTTCATTTATGCCGAGTTTCATGAATAGCATGTGGATGATTTCCTGTATGTGTGACACAGCTGGCATAGGAATAACGGATATGGCTTGATTCGTTCCATGAGTTACATTGCAATTCAGTCGTCTAAAAAAACTGTAAAACAGCTTACAGCGGTGTTATCACAAAATAAGATATATTCTTTAGCAGAGTAAAAGACATTTTTAAAATTGAAAGCTTCTTTTAGTCTCGGCTTGCCTAAATTATTCCAGTTATAAATTCCCTTTTTGAGGGATGGTTAGAAAACACCCTTACTTTCGTTAATGATAACAATTTGATTCAAAACATGATTAATTCTAACTTTGATACAATCATTGATCAACTAATGTAATAATCAATGGTAAGATTGAGTCCATTTGTCACGTGGCCAGTTACCGTAACGTGAAAAAGAAATGATGCGGCATAACTTAAATCGTCCTTTTAAATTATTATTAAATAACAGACTAGACAAAGATATCCAAATAATTGTTAAACCTTTTAACATTGTGCTGTCTATAGTCTTGTCTTCTAAATACAAAATAAGAGACAACTATATCACTCCATGTTGCAAGACATATCCCATAATTATGTTTTTAATTATTACATTTTATATCTCGATTTGTATTTATGATATGTTTGTGAATGAATTTAGTGAATATGTGACGCAAGGCAGTGCTACCGCCATCACTTACATTATCATGTGTTTGTTTACTTGTTTTGTTTTTTGGGTGAGCTACATAACTCTGATCACTTGTAACATTGCGCTCAGCCGCAGCCACATTTCCTTAATTTTGAAGATCCAAGAAATTCATCGGAGCATCAACATCAGTTCTCGTTATGTTCAAAGCTATGCTATTTGGAATTGGATTTCATTTTTCTCTGAATTCTGTGTTCATATGTCCCTGACGTTGTTTTTTTTCTTATTGTACCAGACTTTCTATTTGCTAGACTTAAGCTATCATATAATTTTAATTGCTTATGATTTTAATTTAATTCACTGTATCCGCCTAATGGTTTTGTTGACAAAATATCTGGAGGAATGGATCTTACTTACAACAAATATAACACAACATGATGAATATTGTGATAAATTATTTAAGATATACCAAAATATTTTAGAGACCTCTGAACTGTATGAAATTTGTTTCCGAGTATTGGTGAGTTTATGTTTGTTACTACGAGTTTCATTTGGAAAACGAGTTCTATGAATATAATCTGTTTTTTTTTTACAGATATTATGCCGAATCATTGAGTCATTTCTTCGTGGATTAGCAATTTTTATATTGCAATTATTAGACTCTCAAAATGAAGTGAGTTGATACTTTTTCATCTTTTATGCGTCGATGTGCAATGCGGTAACACAGTGTAAACCTACATATTAAAATTTATAACAGTTGACAGGAAAATACTTCTATTTATCTGACTTCCGAAGAGTGAAATCGAGTCAAATCTCGAATTCTATGTGGAAATGAGTTTCACAATCTTACGTTATGAACAAAAATAGAATTTGTCTGTTGTACATAATAAGTCGGCTCTAATTAAATACTGTTCAACCTGTGTTACTACTTCATTATTTTTCATAGGGATTAGGCTCTCTGCAATTTCACGTTCGCTTTTAGTCTTAGTCATAGTCATAGTTTTTTATTGGTAAGGGTATTATGGTCTCTAGTACAACATTCACAAAGGTTTGCTTAATGTTAATGATATTTTTTATTCCAGCCTGAAAATTTATCTTCGCTTATTACTTTAGCAGTAATAGGAATGACTGTAAAGGACTTATCACTGATCATTATGACTAGCTTACAATGTGAAAAGTTCTCTTTAGCTGTGGAAGAAGCTGGATCAGCGTGTATACAGCATATCATGGATAGGAACTGTTCCGGTAAGAAAAAAATAAGTAGGTATATTAATTAATGATTATATATATTTTGAGAGATTGTTAGTACCCAACATAAAGTGGTAAGAAATTTTCATATGCAAAAAGTTAAGTCTAAATTAGTTACATATGTTTCTCATTGGGAAAAATAATGTACATACATATTTATGTCATCGAGATACAAACTGAATATTTATAACAGATTTTTTCGTTCTCGATGTAATCAAGCAAGCAGTTTATTTTAAATACAAAATTACAAGGCCGAAAATACGAGTAAAGAAAATTAATTTAACTCATAATTATTATCATCATCTTCCTAGCCTTCTCCCTAGTTGTCTTGTAGTTAGCCGTTTGCGTTTGAATACCTGTGTTTTTTATAAAATTATTACCTATCAGAACTAAGCCAACACGATGCTCTTGGATGGACAGATGGTCAAATTTTCTACCTATGGATTACTTACCCATAAAGATAGTCAAAGATGACAACAATAACAACCAAAACTAATGGTTTTACGTTCATTTTGATGTCAGTAATGTACTTGAAATTGTTGTTATTTTTGACTCATTGATGTTTATAAATATAAAGATATAAATTTATTTACAGATAGTGTTAGACATCTCTGCAAGCGTGTGCTACAAGTTAACCGGACCATCCATAAGATGAGTGCTTGCAATCTGTTTAATATAGATGCTTCGCTACCGGTACCTTTGGTAGGAATCTTCACTCAATATATTGTAGTGTTGCTGCAATTTGCTTTATTGTAATAATATTGGCAAACAATTTGCGATGGAAAAAAATTATGTTGGAAAATAAATAAATAAATGCATACAATAATATAAAGAAAACAAACGTCAAAATAAACGTTTTTCTTTTTTTCTTTTCATATCATGTAAGTTCTGAACCTGTTGATGTACAATCAAGTCAAAGCGGTTGTATCGAAATGTATCTAGTGTTGGCCGTTTGGACTATTCAATATTTTTCTCTTCAAAATACAAAATAAGAGACAATTACATATCTCCGTGTGACAAAACATATCCCACAAAATTATGATTTTCATTAGTATAGTGCGTAATTGCATTTTTATTTGCATGTATGGAAATAAATGGCCGCTCTTTACATTTTGAATTTGTTTATGATGTAATAAATAAAAAGCGATTTGTAATAATTAATTCGTTTATTGAGAGTATTGAAACAGAATGAGACAAAGAAAAAATCGGTATCAAGCATACGTAATTACAGTATCTCTTATTTCTAAACTAAACCAAATTAAAGTCATTGCCTTCGAACGGCAAAGAAGACTATATTTTTCTCAGTCACAGTACAAGGAAAATACGTACGATTTGGATCAGACCTCTTCAGAAACATAACACAACACACAGTATTTTGTAAGATTATTTCAAAAATATCTAGAACACTCCTAGTTCCGATTATATTGTCCACATGCTTTGCCAACAATCAAACCCCTTAGATTTACAATGAAATGCTCGATGATTAAGGTAATGAATTCAATTCTTTAATGACACGTGTCAAGTCTTCGTGTGCCTCTTGCTATGATAGGTTAATAATGATTAGATTGTACTTGAGAAAACTCCTAATCAAGTAAGACCGACTATCTACGAATGCCTTACTTCATAGACGCATATTGGTCATTATAAGATCGGTATACGCCTGCGTGATGCTTACGCATAAAACTATGAAACTGTAGACGTAGCTATAACAATACGACATCATAACACAATCAACCGAATTTCAAAATTTTGTTTATACTGTATTTTACAGATAAGATGCAAGGTTTCTGTAAAATGCCTCCACGAGTATTACCCAATGTTCTGAGAATCTTTGTGTCAGTAGGTCAAGTCTTAAGGCCTCAATCTTGATTAATTTAAATTTTTAATCAGATTTGGAATGACATTGTGTTTGGTGTGGTCGGATTATAATTAAATTACTCCTTTTTAGGGTTATTTAGTGAAACAGCAAGTAACCCGTGCTTAGCTCGTACGTGTTTACGTGACTGCTCTTAAAGGGATGCTACTGAACGGGACGTTCTTGTGTAGAATTTGGTCAGATTTGATAGATATACCCGTGTTACCATTAAAAACTACAAATTTTATTGTAATTTATTAATATTTTAATTTCAAGCTTTTTAACTAATTAAAATTAATATTATAATCCTTTATACAGTAATATTTTCAATAATAGATTAAAAAACTACAACCAATGAGTCGATGATAATGCAAGATAAAATAGCAATCATTTCATACAACTTGTCAATTAATAAGATAAATGATACGTTGATGTAAGTGTATTCAGGAGTAAAAATAAATTAAATTAGGAAAGAAAAACTTTCAGTTTCAATATAACTTCAGAAATGACGACATCAACAAAAGTAATTATGTCTAATAAGCGCCTATATCAATCAATACTCAATAATAGACTGGACAAAGACATCCAAAGAATCGTTACACCTTTTAACATTGTTCTCTCTATATGTTTGACTACCAAATACAAAATTAAAGACGGTTGTATCACTCCATGTAAAAAGATTTACCACTTTTTACTTCTTTTCATAGTTACGTTTTATAATGTGGTTTGCATATGTGACGTGATATACAAATTCAGTGGAGAGTTTGTGAAAAAGTTCCAAAACAATACTGGGTTTATGATGTTTGGCGTCACTTTTACCCTAAACTATATTAGCTACATAGTAGTCATGTCTAGTAACATCATTCATAGCCATAGCAATATTTCCATTATTTTGAAATTTCAAGATATTCATAGGAATATTGACTTGAGCAAACAAATTAGACGTTATATTATTTGGAATTGGGTGTCCATCTCAATCGTTATAGGTATTTTATTTTTATCAGCTACTTTATATTACAAATCACTAGCAGCATTTAATTTTGTAGACTTGACCTTTTCTATAACTAAAGCGGCAGTTGAAGTTAATTTTGTTTATTATTTTCGCCTTATGGCATTGTTGACCAAATATCTCAAAGAATGGGTTAACATTATACTAATATTAAATGATGAAGAAGAAAATTTAGAAAAATGTGATAAACTGTATGAAATTTATCAAAATATTTTGGAGACTTTCAGACTATATAAAATTAGTTTTCGAGTATTGGTAAGTGACTTGTTCTGAATAAATTTTAAATAACCAATTTTGTAGATTGATTTTGAATGTTAATTAAAAAACTTTCTCTTTACTTTAAAAATCTACGGTCAATTTAATAATTATTTGCTAGCGGAGTTTTATTGTTTGAAATACAAATATGCCAATTATTGATATAGGTAACAAAACATTTTAAGAAATTTCATTATTTTTTTTCAGTTTTTATGGCGAACAATTGATTCATTTTTTCGCAGTTTATCAATGGTAGAGGTTACCATATTGGCAGCATCAGAAAAAAAAGTGATTATGGCTGTTTTTTTTTAAATATATATATTAAATATATAAAAAGTATTATTGCAAATATAATAGTTAAAACTTTTGCAATATTTTCAGAGCATTGTTGGCTTGCATAATGTATTATTGATATGGATTATAAAGGACATGTTACTCGTCATCATAATAAGCGTACAATGCGAGTTATTCTACATATCTAAGGAAGAAGCTGAGTCAGTCTGCATACAACTTATGATGAATAGAAACTGCCAAAGTAAGAAAATATTTAAAAACAGATTAAAAAAATATATCAAATTCATTCATTGAGTAATAGTGAGTGTTATATATTGCTCGTAGAACGTGTGATCAATGGAGTTAAATGGTTTTTGAACGGTGAGCGTGCACCAGAAGATAAAGACAGAACATTTACCACAAGCAGAATCGATATCAATCTTACACCATTGGAAAGGCTTACAGCACAACCCAAGTCTTAATTGAATCAAACGCTTTCTCGTAGTCCACAAAGCACTAAGCAAAGAGTCAAATTATAGATCTCCGTCTTTTTTGTATAACTTGCCGTAACGTATGTTTATGGTTCACGGTGCTGAAGCCTTTTCGGAAATCAGTGAAAGGCAAATGCATTAATTTTAACGTTTCCTAAATTATAGTTTCTCTTTACAGAAAGTCATAAGCATCTTTTCAAGCGCGTGTTACAACTTAACCGGACCTTCAATAAGATGACAGCATGCGGTTTGTTTACAGTCGATGCCTCGCTACCAGCACCGTTAACGCAAATTTTTGCTAAGTATATTATTGTACTGTTGCAGTTTACTTTTCTGTGAAGAAACATTTGTCACACGTTGTACTCATAGTTTGTAGAGTAAAATTTATTTGTGAAATATGGTTATTGAATTAGTTTGAATGTTAAATTAATACATTAGTTTGTCAAAAATACTAGTCAATTTACAGTATTTGTAAAAATATTTATCATTCTTGTAATTTGTAGAATAAAATAATATTTGTGAAATATGAGATTGAATTACCTTGAATGTTAAATGAAGATATTAGTATGAAGCTTGACAAATATACTAGTCAATTTACGTTATGCATAGTTACGGCATCACTACGATCTTAAGATTTAAAAAAATCATAACCTTTTTAAGAGTAATTGTGTCTAATAACATCAAACGTATGACTCGGAGAATGTTGATTGACATTCAGATGAGAATAATTAGTAACAAAAAATTAGCCATCATCATCACAAGCCTTGTAAAGTTCCCACTGCTAGGACACAAGCCTTCTCTCTAGTTATGGGAATGGGTATAACTTTAATTCCAATTCGCACAGGGCCCACGTGTGGGATCTATGTGGACCTGTGACCCAGCAGTGGGAACATTAAAAAAGGCTGATGATGGTGATGATAACTTTAATGATTTAACTTTTTTATTGTTAAGTTCATAATTAATTTTATTTAATTATTATTTGTTTAATATTATGTGTAAAATAAATGATTTATGCAGGTACTACTACTATTACTTTACCTGAAATAAATTAATTAAAGTTTATTGAATTTACATAATTTTTATGTACATACAAAAATATATGTCCTGAAATTACTGTATCAAATTCATTTCATTGTACATTCCCCTTCAGTAAATCTACCAACAGCATCACAGTTAATCTTCCTTCATGAAACCTTATACTCCGTTTGGAGTGGATGTGGTTCACAAACTCATTGGTGCGTCCCTCTGACAACACATTTACTCCCTCTCCTCGAAGATCAAGTTTACTAGAATCTTTTCTTGAAAGGTATTTGTGTTGTTTGGAATACGATCTTGTTTTATGAGCGAGAAGATATAATGTGATAGGTTTTTGGGTAGCCATTTTGGTTTATGTGACGTGTTTTCCACAGTGTACACTAGGACTACCGATATACTTGGTCGGGTGGGCAGTAAATTTATACACGTACTATCTAGCTTGAAGTGTATTCGCTTCTTATCGCAGTCATTTATTTGATTAATGATCGATATTTTTAAAGTACTGTATGCCCATAATACTAAAAAATCAACCAAAGTATATACTAACATCAAACTTATACTGTACCCATTGCTGAGAGTCAGGCTTTCTCTCTAAGACATTGAATGGGACATAATCTACCATGAGGGCTCAGTGTGGCTTGATGAGCGTCACGTGTCTTCGAATTTTTGATTCTAGGACATGCCAGTTTCCTTTACCGTTTTGAGAGAAGTGGTAATAAAATAAATTACACAAAGTACCTAATGTGTCTAACTGGGTAGGAACCCTTGACCTATAACTCAAAAGTCGCTTCACTGATGTCAATTTAAAAAAAAAAATAACATTCATTTATAATTTTGGTAGAGTTAGATCTTGATGTATAGAAACTAATAACAAAAGTATAGAGGTACTTTCATCAGCCTAATTACTAAATATTTGACTCGTATCTCTATTCCTTCCGCTTCAGAAATCCGCCAAATAAAGATTGCCTAAGGAATTCTAGCGGACACTCGATCGGTCTGGCTTCAACCGCCTATAACCGGTTCAGATCGGTTTACGGCGCCCCATCGTATCAATTATTACCTGAAAACTGTAAAAGTTAAACTCGAGGTAAACTTTATAGGCTTCCTTGTGAAATTCTAACGAGTTCAGGGTTTGAAGTTATTTAATTATTTAAGGTTCGAACGGTCGAATAAAATTGTTCTCGATACCAGATCAGATCTATTGTTTACGAAAAAAGCCGTAAACAGTAAAGGGTTATTTTTATATACAGAAGTTTCAGTCTTATTTGTTTATGTGTAAAGTTGAAATTAGTTTACACAATTATTGGCAAACGCCTTTGATTTAGGCGTTTGAAAATCACTCTTACTACGTAAGTAATAAAATTGAAAATTGTTTGTTCAGGAATCCGTTAATGAATCTTGTAGGTTCTTTGTCGAATTCTGATTAAAATATGGCCGGAAGGTTTAAATGACTGATTCTTTTAAACGATTTCCGTTTAAAGGCCTGTCTTTGCAATATTTTTTTTTCAAAGGTTTTTTTAATTCACTTTGAATAAATGATGTTAAGGGTTACTAGAATGATACCATATAACTATGTTAATAATGGTAAAAAAAATATTTTATAATTATTAACAGTGTAGTGCAGTCACATAAACCTTTTAAGGTTTCAGACAAGAACTGAAATGAATTTCGTATACGCGTAAATTAATTTCAGTTTTAGGGAAAAAAGTACTTTATTTTTTAATTTTGTCTTACAGTAATACAATGCTATGTAAATATTAGTAAAATCGTTTCATTTTGTTGATTTTTTTTTATTTATAACTTTTATTACGTTTTATGTTTTGGTGCATTGATAAATTAATGAGATTTTATCAAAATACACAGAAATAATTTTAATTAATTACATATACGACATGACTCATGTCACATTCATGATGTGACTTGATATAATCATGATTAATGTAAACAAGAAATAGACTTCCTACACAATATAGATTGACAACAAAGAAATGTTAGTCATTGTTAATCTTACAACGTTAAATTCATCATGTGGGATACAACGAATTGTCCAGATAAGCTATTACTCAATAATATATTGGACAATGATTTCTGTAAAATAGTACAACCTTTTAATATCATACTCTCCGTATTCTTGTCTTCTAAATACAAAATAAGTGACGGATATATCTATCCTCGTGAAAAAAAGTATCACATTTTGATATTTATCATGGTTTTAGTATTTAATATATTTTGTATTTCTCGTTTACTATTCAAACAATTCAGTCATACTGCAACGGCACCTAGGAATGCATCATTTATTAATTTTTTGATTATTTATACTATCTATTGCCTTAACTGCATTTTTTTATCTGTTTGTAACATATGTCATAGACACAGAAACGTTTTTCTTATTTTAACGATCCAAAAAATTTATAAAAGCATTGATGTTAGCAAGAACATTCGAAATTTTATTCTCTTAAATTTGATATTTGTTTCAACAGTTATCTGTTTTTCAATATTGGTAACCGCAATTCATTTCGCATTAGTAGATTTAAATTATGATATGTATATGGGGTTTTTTGTAATAAACCTTGCATTTGATTTAAATTTAGTATATGGTATTCGTCTGTTGGCATTATTAACAAAATATATTGATGAATGGATGAACAACATACTGATACAACGAATCGAAGTAGATGATCAATACTGTGATAATCTGTTAATGGTTTATCAAAATATTTTGGCAGCTTTCAAATTATATGTCAAATGTTTTCGTGAATTGGTAA
Organism: Mythimna loreyi; assembly: GCA_029852875.1. Taxonomy (NCBI): domain Eukaryota; kingdom Metazoa; phylum Arthropoda; class Insecta; order Lepidoptera; family Noctuidae; genus Mythimna; species Mythimna loreyi. The sequence goes on along the minus strand of CM056796.1, from coordinate 17,031,141 downwards.
GTCGTAATCATACTTTATACATAACTTTGATAATCATGTATATCATCTTTGATAGTCATGTTAGAACATTGATACAAGTGTTCAAAAATTGTCACTGCATCCGAGGCAAGATTCTCTCTTAGACCAAAAGCAAATATCATTATGAATGCAATGACATAATTATGTTCATATGTTTTGATACATGATATGAATGATTTTTTCAAAATACTAGTGGAGAAAAATCTGAAAATACAGTTTTACGAGTGAGTAATATCAAATAGTATTACCCACTCGTAAGATAATATTTTTATGAAATGGCGGTTATCATTATTAACTGGAATAATATTAAAATTTGAAACTGCAACTAATTGTGCCTTGTCTAAATTTGACAAAATACAAAATTGTATCAAAGTTTCAACAATCATAAAATTATATATTGGCATGAGAACAATATTCTTTTCTAAGATTCAAATAATATATAAGGTAATACAGTATAATTGTATTTTTCTTTTGGTGGCCAAAAATCATTAAAAAAAAATTCCGGCCTTGAACAGAGAGGGAGCTAGTGTCATACAATTACTGACTAAAATTGAACCATGGTCTCAGTACGCTTCGACCCTGCAGGGTCCTTACAGTTTGCTGGCAAATAGTAGTTGTATAGAAAAAAAAAATGTTTCAATAATATTTTTTACATTTTAGATATTATTGGGATTATTTGGCGTATTTTTTAATAGTTTGACTGTAGTGGAATCGTATTTACTACACTTGAAAAATCCAGTAGTGGTCAAAAATAAAGTAAGATTACCATTTTATTTAATAAATATAACTCTTTAAAATATCTACCTTAACAATTGGGTGACCCTTTTCTTTAAATTTTTTCACACCATTTATTTATGGCGATTTTTGAAAATGATTTGTTTTTTCAGGTTGTCAGCTGGTCTTTATTCACTGTAGGTTTAGCATGGATTTTAAAGAATATGGCAATAATTATGATTACTTGTTGGCGATGTGAGAAGTTTTACATATCACTTGAGGAAGTAGAGTCTGCATGTATACAATGTTTGATGAACACAAATTTTCCAGGTAGGTTTTTTTAAAAGAAATGAAGTAGTACCTACTTGACTGCGATCCTATTTGATGGTTAACAGCCCCTTTACCAAGTTACTCTCGTTTCCTTAACGATAAACGCTTGGAATAGGTCACGCTTCAAATTCTTTTGTTTTTACTACGATACTGAGCGTTGGCATGGCGTCAGAATAAAGGATATGGGGGCAAGCACATTCCAAGCATTCGGCAGTGATACAATCGTTAATATGAAGCGCACTAGTTTGATAAGGGCCTATTTGCTCTAGCTTTTTAAGACAATACATTCTGAATCATTTTGCTTCAAACTTTCTTAATTATATTTTCAAAAACATCTAACCGTTTATCGTTACAGAGAAGATAAAACATCTTTGCAAGCGAGTACTAAAAATTAACCGAAACTTCAACAAGATGACTGCATGTGGAATGTTTACTATAGACGCTTCTCTGCCGATACCTTTGACTGGATTTATAACTAATTATATAATTGTTTTACTTCAGTTTGCTTTTCTGTAAAGATTTTAAGCTTGAAATGATTTTTTTTTTATAACATTGCTGTAATTGGTTTTTTTTATAATGTTTGTTTCATTTTGAATAAAAAGTGTTTTTTTTTTTCGAATTACGTTTTACTTACACCCGTATTCACAAACGTTACTATGCGGTCTCACAGTGCTCGCGAGCGCACAGGGCAGGGTTTGTGAACTACGCAACACAAACGAACCAATCACAGAGCTCTATTTCAACGCTGTGCGTTTGCTTAGTCAAGGGTCGTTTGAGTATTGTTTGTGAATACGGGTGTTAGAGTTTTTGGAGGAGGAGAGGTTTTGATGGATAACTGAAACAAGTCTTACAGTACGGCCGTCGGATCTTGGCATCTCTGAAGTTAGACTCTGTGAATTTTAGCACCTGAAAACTCGTAAAAAAAAAAATGGTTGCCTGTAAAGTCGGTTTTACGGGCGAAGATTTTACGTGACAACCAACCGCCTAATTCTCTAGTGCTGCGCGCGCGGCAGACCGATCATAGTTGAGTGGGAGAGAGACGCAAGGCATTCGGCGGGCCTCTCTCTCGTTCGGTGACTCATCGTAACGTTACCGAGCGTTACACTTTTTCATAAGTGACTCCCAGCCGCAACCTAATTTAAGACGTTGTCACGTCAAAATTAATGGTTTAAACAAATACCTGCAATTTGCGGTTGTTATTGCTCTTAAAAACTATTTTTGGCATTTTTATTAACCTTTTTAAAAATCAGACGTCATTGCCACTTTTTTGCTGTCAAAAGTCACTGCCTGGTAATAAAACCGTATAAATTAACTTTTTTATGCCGTAATTAGAGACACAATTAAAAAGCGATTGTGTCTTGCGTAGGTTTGCGCATCGAGCATACGAGAGATTAAATAAATAAATTCACAATATTGTTTGAGGAGTTCTGTCATCTGTATTTGACTCTGTATTTAATACCTTCGATTTAACCGCACAACAATAGACTCGACAGGTGGTCTTCGAGGTTTTTGACTAGCCAGCCGTTTATGGTAACGACAAAGTTACAGTTGAATGGATACCTATATGTATATATATATATATATATATCATAGTTGTTCACGCCAGTCGATTTGTGGTCAAAGTTACGTATGGACTTCCCGTTCATCGTAGACATTACGTAGCATTTCGTAGCAAGTGCTACGTCAAGTCTACGCCTGTATTGACAAGTATTATGTATTTGGATATCAATTTGTTTGTAACAGGGTATTTTATTCCCTAAATTTATGAGAATGGGGTGTACTGATTAAAGGATTCAAATAGAAAAACTCATCTCCTGACGACGATTAAATAAGGAATGAACATTCATGCTAATTTTGGAATGCCTACTTACTAACATAATTTTCCGTGTAGCATTATTTACGATGCCACATAAGAACTACAAGAAAAAATCGAAATCTCGCATCAATCAAATGCGATGTACGACACCTCGAAATCATCTATGGCACATTTGTTGCAGTCCAACCAGACATAACATCTTTCTGGTTGATGGATCCCCCATTTTCAACGGAGGTTTGACAGAATTTAAATAGTACATACAGAATTTAATAATGTTTTCTAATTTAATATTAATGGTAATCTACAAAACAAAAACACAAATTCGTAAACTAAAACAAGTATTATGAAAATAAAAAACCAATTAAAATCTATAAATACCACTCACTGATTAATCGCGAAATCTCAGAAACTATAACACCTACAAACTGCTTTCGATGAGATTTGATTTTTCGAAACTCCAAGGGGGTTAAACGACTTTCATGTGGGTGAATCCGCTGGCAAAACTTAGTGCTACCATAACAAATATTCAAATTATAGAATTAAAGATTTTGATTACTTATTCATATCCAAGAGATATTCTTGTTTACGTAAATTTATGATAACTAATTTTTTGTCCATCTTTACCGTCCGGAAAAGATTTTTGTAGTATAAATTATACGCCCCTCTTTCCCCCTTACATTTGTTTCAGAATTTCCGTTTGCAATTTAAATTTTGATAAATTAATGATAATTTAGGCGAATCCTTGATACCGCAAAGTGTTCGTCACTGAACAAAATAATGTACTTAATCTTATTTTTTATTTAGCTTTTGCCAGCAGCTTTGCCCGCGTTCATAAAATATAGCCTATGTCACTCAGGAGTAAAGCAACTTTCTATTTAATTGTTGCTAAATTTTTTCCAATCGGACCAGTAGTTCCAGAGATTACTTCCTACAAACAAAAAAACAAACATTACCTCTTTATTATATTAGTGTAGATTTTGAGGGTAGGTGCTACAATTGGCCAATAGTGAATATGCAAAAAAAATACCGGCTATCTGTACTATTCATAAAAAACTTAAATAAAACTTTTAGATCAAATCTCACTATGTAACATAACTACTACTATTAATTTGAAAAAAAAAAAAACTGGACAAGTGCGAGTCGGACTCGTGTAATTATGTTTCGTTAACTTAGATGGAGGGTAGTTCAGCACATATCTGCCGAATGCTAAATATGAAATTAATGATAACGATATTATCTGTGAAAGCCATTCTCTGACATGACATAAGGCTCCGAAACATGGTACAATCAGCCTCATAAGAAGACTATGTTCAGCTATGATCGGAGTTTCCTTGCGTGTTTGATTTAGAAATGAAGATATCCGCAAGAGAACCAAGGTTGCCGTCGTAGTGAAAAGTGTCGCCAAACTTGCACGCAGAATAGATGGCCGCTGGGGCCGAAAAGTTCTGGAGTAGTGACCGCGTACCGGAAGATTTAACGTTGGAAGGCCTTCTAGAAGGTGGACCGATGAGCTAGTCAGAGTTGCTGGAATTCGATGGATGCGAGAAGCACGGGACCGGTCGTTGTGGTGACGCTTGGGGGAGGCCTATGTCAAACAGTCGACATCTTTCGGCTGAAATGATGATGATGATATTATCTACGGAAAATCCACGTGTAAAATCATTACCATACATTTTAATACAAGTAGAGAAAGTTTTTCAGCCTCATACGATAAATACAATCAATGTGACGAAGGTGAGCACTTTTCCAGACTAGTGTGGAAAACAGTAAATTGTACGTATAACAGTAATTTTTGTAGTAACTAGACGTATTGGAAAACCATTTGTCTAAGGGTGCTGATCGACCATACTTGGACAAACAGCCTCTCCAGCTTGCAAACTTTTCAAGCTAGAATAATAATTTATCACAAACTCCAAACACAAAATAAATGTGTATTCACACACAAATCTGTCCTTAATAGAATTTCTAATCTAACTTAGCAAATACATGCGTGATTACTTAGTATAATAGGCTCATTGAAGCAGACTGACCTATGCGTCGTAGTTATACCAGTGTACAACTATTATATTGGAGGGGTCGCTCAATTGTAGATTATACATGTATGTAGATGTGACAAATTGTGTAATCTAATCTAACCTAATTAGTTTTATATCTATAGGTATATATAAAAACTAGGCCAGGAGCTTTGCCCTCGTGAAAGTAATGTTCTCCATACAAACTTTAGACCCCATTACATTCTTTTAGGAGCTGAATTTTGAAATACCCTTTCTTAGTGTTCGCCTACATCATAAAAGGTAGCCTTGAGCAAAATTTAGAAATAGGTACGGAGGTAACGCTTATTTAACAACAAAAAAATCAAAATTATATAAAAAAAAAAAACGTAATTTCATTCATTGATTAATCACGAAATATTAGAAACTATAACACCTACAAACTATTTTGCTATCCCTAAATTTATCATTATCTTGATTTGATAAAACATTGTCAAGTATTGCGTTGGTATGTATCATGGTAACTTATGTATATGTCGCAACCATCTGGTTAAATTAGCCACCCAATTGGACGCCTAGGGCGTTCGTAAACGCCAGCATCCAATCAAATGGCTGAAGAACAACTAACTATGTTATTGACCGCAACGTTAAAGGTAGCCTTTCAAACTAAGAGGCACTGACGCAGCGTTTGTAACGTCTATGTATAAGTAACATATAAGGCACCGTTATAAAATGCTATCGTCATACAATGCCGGCTATTTACTAGTTACTCTTCAACGGTCGGCATTATATAATGACAGCATTTTATGACAGACCCCTAAATGTTATCAAAATTATTTTGTTCATAGATGCTATAGACGCTGCGTCAGTGACGCTTGGTTCGAAAGGCTACCTTTAACCAGATGGCTGAACGTTATGTATTCATTTAAGTAAATAGGGTAAATTAAAATTACTGAGTTGAGTCTTGATTAGTCATTCCGAAAGGGCTAACTTTCAATAGAGCAGTGGTGGCCGAGTGGTAACGGCCCTGACTTGCGTGTTGCAGGTCGCTGGTTCAAACCCAGCCAGGCGCATTACTTTGTGTAATTTATTTCATCACCACTGCTCTCAAAACGGTGAAGGAAAATATCGTGAGGAAACCGGCATTTCCTAGAACCAAAAATTCGAAGACATGTGACATCCACCAACCCGCACTGGGCCCGCGTGGCGGATTACGGCCCATTCCCCTTTCTTAGAGAGGAGGCCTGTGTCCCTGCAGTGGGAACATTAAAAAGGCTGATGATGATGATGTTGAACTCTCAATACGCCAAGCTGTTAAATGTTAAGTGGTTTTAGTTCAAACAACTATCGGCCTAGGCATCCAATTGGATGCCGACGTTTAACGAATACCCTAAGCGTCTAATTGATGGCGTATTCAACCAGATTTTTTGATGATGAATGGCTGATTTATTTAGTTTTTTTTTTTTATTTGATTAGCTTCAAATATTTTGAGTTGGTCACATCCCCAATTCCTTTGTTCTGACGTTATCCCAACGCACAGTCACGTGATCAGAACAAGGGAATTGAACCCGTCTCCAATTCCAAGCAAGGGGTCTGTTTGAGTACAAATCCGCGATTACAACTCGTAAAGCAAGGTCGTTACCGCTGCAGGGACTGTTTAGAACAGTCCCATCTACATCTATTTATTTGCTAATCTGTGGCCCAGCACTGGCGGTCGTGCGATAGGCTGAAAGGACAAAAGACGCCACTGGACTGTGAACTAGATAGCCTTTAAATTAATTAATGGTTGGCAGATAATCTTTTGTGCCATTAGAAGTAAAGGGCCAGCTATATATGTGTCTCTGTACAATGTATGGTGTTTGCCATTGTGAATGTTAAAAGGGTTTATGCAAGGTATTTCGGTAAAGGGCGGTTTTAGACTGTGGTTTTTGTTGTGACTTTGATATTTGGTCATTTATTTAAATGTTGTGAACTAGCTTTTATGTTAAATATTGAGGTGATACGAGAAAAAAAATCCCATTAAGATATTTTCTCCAGGATATATTTATTTTAATTTAGCCTGCACTTTCCCACAACTGGAAAAAAGGTTTTTCCTACAGAAATTACACAATAGGTTGATTCAACCTCAAGTTTTGAAGTAATTTTATTGGGATATGATTTTTAATAGTATCTTTTTTAAAAGCATAATTTGTGTGGGCTTTAAAAATAATAGCAACCTTTTGAACCTCTGCTCACAAAATTTTTAAAATTATCCAATAACATACGCGCCGCCGATGATTTGGGAACGGTCCGGACGGTTGGGCAGCGAGCTACTCGTTGCGCGTCGTCCGCAACACCAACGGTATTCAATAGGGTTAGCTTTAGAAAATCTCAATTTTGCAACTATCCTGGAGCGTTCTGATTATCCAAAGACCCAACAGAATGAGGAATACCACGCTGCACTTGAAAACGTAGATCATATAGAAGTAGAAAAAATGGCTGCCAGGCAAAAATGGGATTGGGTGGGTCACATCAGCTGCCTTCACACTTATCGCTGGGTTAGTATCCATAAAGTGATCCTTAGGATGGACGACGCCGAAGAGATCAAGGAAGAGAAGGCAAGAGGTGGCGGGATGATCTAGATGCTTACCATAAGGACTGGTTCAAGCCTGGAAGATTCCGGGTACTCTTTTTTCGAGCCAGCTAAACCCTTAGACCTTTCAAAAAGTTGCTACTATTACTAAAGCCCACACAATTATGCCTATAAGAAAGTAATAAAGTGATACTATTTAAAATCACAAAACGGTGCTCTTAATACGGTGAAGGAAAACATCGTGAGGAAAAATGTCCTAGAACCAAAAATTCGAAGACATGTGACATCCACCAATCCGCACTGGGCCGGCGTGGTGGATTGTGGCTCTTTTCCTCTCTTAGAGAGGAGGTCTGGGTCCCTGCAATGGAATATTAAAAAGGCCGATGATGATGTTCAAAAATCATGCTCGCAATAAAATTACCTCCAAACCCTAAGGCTGGATCAACCTAAAGTGTAATATCCTGCAACTGTTATTTCTACTACAAAAAATACTTGACAGCCTTTTACGATCACAAAACGTTATTTACCATAACTTTTAACCAATGGCCAACAAACCGCGAACCGCAAACTAAAAAAAAGTAAAAGAATATTGCGAAAAAAGAACTAACGCACAGGTATTTTTTCAGTTGACTGAGCACTTTGACCATTCGATAGAACAACAAAGCGACAAGTTGTTCCAACTAAATGAAAGTATGGTATTATAAGAACAGTTTCAATACAGGAGTGTTTTTTTGGTGTACAATAAAACTTTATTGTATTCTATACAAGGTATTCACTCGATGCCAGTGTTTAAAAAACTCGTTAGGTCTGGTTCTCACTAATTGGTCGTGAAGAAAGATAATCGTGTAGTTATAAGAGTCATGGCTTATATATTTAAATAGAATATAATATTCGCTTATAATCGGAATTACATAATTTAATTCCGCCTAGCCCGTTCCATCATCGGACCACCAGACGTACGGCATTGCGCCACCGTACATAGTGGTTATCCCACATATACGTACAAAACGTTTTGGGAACACATTCATTATGCGTACTGCCAAGGAGTGGAATTCCTTGCCGGAGTCAGTATATCCTGATAGCTACAATCCGGGTATCTTTAAGTCAAGAGTGAATAGGTTACTTCTGGGTAAGCGCACTCCATCGTCGACTGCTTCGTCGCTTTCCTTCAAGTGAGATAGCGGTCAAGCGCGAACCTATAACCAAAAAAAAATCGTTGCAATTATCTGTCATAGCTACGACAAACAGTTGTTTTAATGGAAAAAACTACAGACAATACTTTTATTTATTCATCGCTAAATTAATGTTTTGGGGGCGGCCTAAGTCCAACAGTGGACGTCTCTGGGTTGAAATGATGATGATGATGAAATTAATCGTTACAAAGTGAATGCGGCCTTACGGAACACGACCTGTCGCTGTGATATTATCTATTGTAACATTTTTTTTATATATGTGCTTGCGTATTTGTGTTATACAAATTTGATACGTCAGGCTCATTTCTTAAAAAGAGACATTTTATACGCCAATCTATCAACTACTACTTATTATGAGATTATGAGACCAATCCAAAAATCACAAAAGAAAACCCGCTGCTCCGTGAACAAAATGTATAGACAAAAAATGTGTGGAGCAGTGAGTTTTCTTTTCGTGATTTTTTGTTGGTCTCATAGTAAAAGTTGTTCCGAGTTGGTTTTGAGTTGGTTTGTACCTACAATGATCCTTTTTAAGGAAAGTCCATCTGTCTTATCAACTTTGTATAGCATATGTATCGGTGTATATCACACTTTATATTACAACTAGCTTTTGCCCGCGGCTTCGCCTGCGTACATAAAATATAGCCTATGTCACTCAGGAGTAAAGCAGCTTTCTATTGATGCTAAAATTTTTCCAATCGGACCAGTAGTTCCAGAGATTACCCCTTATAAACAAAAAAACATAAAAACAAAAACACAAACTTTACCTCTTTATTATATTAGTGTAGATGACTGACATAGATAAAACAAAGTTGCTTGCTTCCTATGTATGCTTAGATCTTAAAAAGTACGCAACCGATTTTGATGCAGTTTTTTTTAATAAATAGAGTGATTCAAGAGGAACGTTTATGTGCATAATATATTCATTATTAGTACCCGTGCGAAGCTGGGGCGGGTCGCTAGTAAAAGACAAAACTTTCTTTTACAATCCAAAACTACACACCAAAATCGTACAAAATGTGTTCGTTTTATCATAACAGCCAACATTTGTAAGTGAAACCACCTAAATCACTCCACAATAAACTTCCCAGAACGCATATTGGATCGGAATTAGGAACCCATTAGTACTGAAAACCGGTTCGAAACGGTTATTTCGGTATAAATCCGGATTCTCTCCATTTCCGTATAAGCTTTTCCGGGAACTATGTGTGGTAGAAAGCGTTGTCAACTACCTATATATTATTTTGGCTCAATGAATAGGATTTATTTCGGTGATCTGTTTTGTTCTAAGTTCTGGTTTTGTTTAGATGCGTCTGTATTTGCTGTTGCGCTTTGAAGTTTGAGTCTGTGTGTAAACTATGTATAAACTACGAAAAAACCGTAGTAAAATTTTACCCGTGTAGTTTATTTTTTTTGGGATATGAAAGAAAGAGGAGTTAGTGATAGCGAGACGGGTGACAGGATAGAGTGGAAGAAAAAGACATATTGCGCCGACCCCAAATGAAACGGGACAAGGGCAGGAAGATGATGTAGTTTCTTTTTTTTAAGATGGCAAATAAATATCCAATGACGAATTTCGCCCTTGGCTGCACCAGGAAACTGTTCAAGACCCTTATTGAATACAGTACCCACCCTGTTCCTTCCTTACTTTGATCCCAGGACTCTGGTGGACTGGACTGGACTCTTTTGGCCCCAGGAAGCTTCAACCCCAAATGTGTAGTAGGTATGTTTTTTTTATTATTGATAGGAACGCGTCTGTTCTGTCTTTCTTGATGGTAAGCAATGATGTGTTCGACAATGTAAAAGGTTCAACTTGAAGTAACCTATTCACTCTTAACTTTAAGACCCTTAGGTTGTAGTCTATTAGACTCCGGGAAGGAATTCCAAGAGTTGGCTAATGTCAAAATGAACACCAAGGCCCTGGAACAAAGGCAAAACAGGATTGGGATTGGTTTTAAGTCAGTACCTAAAAGTCAGTGGAGCAGTGGTGGCCGAGTGGTAAACGCCCCGACTTACGAGTTGTAGGTCGCAGGTTCAAACCCAGCCAGGCGCATTACTTTGTGTAATTTATTTCATCACCACTGCTCTCAAAACGGTGAAGGAAAACATCGTGAGGAAACCGGCATGTCCTAGAACCAAAAATTTGAAGACATGTGACATCCACCAATCCGCACTGGGCCCGCGTGGTGGATTATGGCCCATTCCCTCTCCTAGAGAGAGGAGGCCTGTGTCCCTGCAGTGGCAACATTAAAAGGCTGATGATGACCTAAAAGTCTGACACTATCTCCCGCTCCGCCCAGGGGCTGGAGTTGTATTGGATGATTTTTGCCCACCATAAAATCTGATCCCTCAGATCTCTCTGCATGCTCTTCACTATAATGAACGATCCTTGTGCTCCTGAATATTTAAAACGATATTTTAAAGTGTTGGGCAGTTCTCATAGTCTCAACCTTCGAGCGTCCAAAAATATGCTCCTTCATATCCCTGCTCACCATACTGGGTTTATGGCTAATTCTTACGCTGTCTCTTCCATAAAACTCTGGAATATGCTTCCCCTTGACATTAAAAAAGCTGAAAGTAAATTATCCTTTAAGCATAAAATTCGGAACTTCTACTTGAAGCCCTCTCAACCTTAATCAGTATTTGTCATAATTGTCATATTTTAAATTCTCTTAATTGTACTGATTTGATATTTATCATAGTATGTATTAGTTTATAATATTTGTTTATATACGTATTTTATTATTAGTCCAGTGCAAATAGCACAGTTAACGATAAAAAGTGGACTTAAATAGTAGTAGAATGAAACCCATTGGAAAAGGAAGATAATATAGCAAAAATTTAAGGAAAAATAAATTACGGTCGATCTGAGGTCGGGAAGTGGATGGGTGTGCGCTTTTAAGGGGAAAATATGGTTTATCTCTAATTCCGGCAAAACTACTGGTTCTAGGGGAAACATTCAAAAGGCAAACTTGTAGATCATAAAAAGATCTACCACTTTTGTATTTACACTTTTTTGACATAACCTCAAAATCTATGGTAAAAGTCCAAAAAACTGTGTTTCTAGTTTTTATTTTTTATCTTCTTTAAAAATCACTTTTTTTTCACAAATCTTTGTGAAAAGTTACCTTTGAATGTCCCAAACTTACCCTAATTTTTTTGATTTAAAATATTCACTGTAGCTCTTTATTTTGACTGAACATCTAAAAAATAGACTATTTTTCAATCGAAAAATCTCACGTAAAAATATGTGATTTTTTTAAAAAAAATGTTGGCTTCTTATTCGTCGAAATTTTTACTTTTTGATGGTGTGAAAAAATATATACATTACTATAGTAAATTTTCTCAGAAAATGCGAAAAACTAAAAAAACTCGAATTAGAAATTACTTTTGTTTAATCATTATTAGCGACCCGCTCCAGCTTCGCGCGGGTGCAAAGGTGATATATTATACCTATAAACCTTTCCCTGGAATCATTCTATCTATTTAAAAAAACCGCACCAAAATCCGTTGCGAACTTTTAAAGATCTAAGCATACACAGGGATAAGCAACTTTGTTTTATACTATGTAATAATGTACTGAGGTGTTTATTATTTTTTTATAAGATTTAAAGGCTGCTGCAATTGCGTATGCTTACATAATGCTCCAATGTGGAAGAACAAACCTACGAGGAAGTTAATGATTCAGATGATGAATTTCATCATCTGAATCATAAGTAAGTAAGTTTTTCGAATTTAACCATGAAGAAATGCTATCAGAGAGACAAAAACTAATGGTAAAAACTAATAAATGATTAGAATGTAAGATAAAATATATGAGGCAAGATTATATTATTTAAACATATGTAATGAATATAAATAACGTTGACTGATTAAACGGAGCTAAAATTTAATAAGACAACGTTTTTACTGCATAAAATTGCAGCAATCACATTTCCTACATGAAATCCCCTTTAAATCTTTTATAAAAAAATTAATAAATACCTCAGTACATCATTGCATAGTATAAAACAAAGTTGCTTATCCATATGTATGCTTAGATCTTTAAAAGCAAAAAAATTCGCAACGGATTTTGATGCGGTTTTTTTTAATAGATAGAATGATCCCAGGGGAAGGTTTATAGGTATAATATATCACCTGTGCACCCGCGCGAAGCTGGAGCGGGTCGCTAATAATGATTAAACAAAAGTAATTTCTAATTTGAGTTTTTTTAGTTTTTCGCATTTTCTAAGAAAATTTACTATAGTAATGTATATATTTTTTTACACCATCAAAAAGTAAAAATTTCGACGAATAAGAAGCCAACAAATTTAAAAAAAAAATCACATATTTTTACGTGAGATTTTTCGATTGAAAAATAGTCTATTTTTTCGATGTTCAGTCAAAGTAAAGAGCAACTGTGAATATTTTTAATAAAAAAAATTATAGCAAGTTTGGGACATGAAAAGGAAACTTCTCACCAAAGTTTGTGAAAAAAAAGTAATTTTTAAAGGAGATAAAAATTAAATTAAAAAACTCGGTTTTTTGGACTTTTCACATAGATTTTGAGGCTATGTGAAAAAGTGTAAATACAAAAGTGGTAGATCTATCTATGACCTACAAGTTTGCTATTAGACATTTTTCCATAAAACCAGTAGTTTTGCTGGAATTAGAGATAAACCATTTTTTCCCCTTAAAAGCGCACACCCATCCACTTCCCGACCTCAGATCGACCGTAATTTATTTTTCCTTAAATTTTTGCTATATATATTATCTTCCTTTTCCAATGGGTTTCATTCTACTACTGGTACTGGACTGGTAGAGAATGCCTTGTTGCATTAAGTCCGCCTATGTACCACTACTGTACATGAAGATTAAATAAATAAAATAAAAATAAGCTGTTAGTATAATAAAAGTGTTTAATTTTTTTTTATTGTTTATGGGTTTTTTATGATGGGAAAAATCATCAAATGACGAATCCCGCCATTGAGCCAAGCGGGATTTAGAGTCAGATTTTTACTGACTAAACCTCACCATTCCTTATTTGCCTTTCATACCAGAAAACCGTAGGGACCCTGCACAAGGGTCGAAGTCAACTGGGGTCAAGGGTTCTCGTCGGAAAGGAAGGCACTAGCCCTAGTATATATGGCAACGTAGGAATGGGGTAGTTTGTTTAGTCAGTAAGATTCTGACACTGTTTGCCCAAGGGCGGGATTCGTCATGAGATGATTTTTACCGACCATAAAAAAACGTTCATCTCAAAAGCAGCCTTTGAATTTACTGTTTATTTAAATTAACCTTCCATCTACCTGTATCTACGAAAAAGTACGTATTACATCCGGGGCAAAGCGCTGCGGACACGGAAAGGCGCATCCGAGAAAAGAAAGTAATGCTATTACCGTCGGCCATTTTGTTAATGCAGATGCATACGCTACCTTATGAAAGTGTGGGTACTCGAGCTGCGTGTTGCGGTGCAAGTTGAAATACATGTTTTTTTTGTTTTTTTTTTTATATGGTTTTATTTGAAATAAAGTGATGTTTTGGGCTTTTGTTGCGGTTGGACTGAGGCATCTTAGTAATGTGATAATAAATGAGCTTTGAAGACGTGTGACATCCACCAATCCGCACTGGGCCCGCGTGGTGGATTATGGTCCATTTCTTTTCCTGGAGAGGAGGTCTGTGTCCCAGCAGAGGGAACATAAAAAGGCTGATGATGAAATGAGCTTGCGATTCATTTAATACACAAGCGTTTAAAAATAAATAAAAAGTTAAGGTTCTTATGGTGGGGAATAATCATTTAATGACGAAACCCGCCCTTGGGTGGAGCGGAAAACTCCCCATTCCTTCTTAGCCTTCATACCAGGGTCAGGCCTTCTTTTCAGAAACCGGATCGGAGCCCCAGTAGGCTTCAGCCCTCCATTTGCTGACAACTCCTTGAGGCGCGCGGGAACAGAGCATGTTGTCGACACCTGGCATGGTTCGGACTGTTACCAGACAACCAGACGGCGAGCTACACATTGCTCACCGCCCGCAAGCCCGCGCCTACGGTAGCTGGCAATCGGGATCGGTGTGTTTTTTAAAAGTTAAGGTTTGCCAACGTGCTATAGAGCGCAGTATACTAGGTGTTAAAATAACGGATCGTGTTCAAAACACTGTAATGCGCCCCAAAACGCTGATCACTGCGGTGACTTCGAAGGCTGCTCAGCTTAAGTGGGAATGGGCTGGACATGTCTACTGTAAGCCGATCGAGCGGTAGGTCAGTAATCACAAAGTGAGTGTCCTGATATCGCACAAAGGGGTCGCGGCAGGCTGAGAAGAAGGTAGGACCACTTAGATGCCTTCCTTGGGAATTGGAAAGAAGTGGCTCCCGAGAAACACTGGAAGGAATGAAGGAAAGTCTTTGCCAACAAATTCAACATAATTATTATACTTTAATTTTTTTTACTACAATCCGAGATTTACCATCTACAATTTTTCATTTTAAAACCTACAAAAGCGAATGTAACTATGTAAGTACATTTTGAGATTGTGAAAAGCTATCTCATACGTTTTTTAATTCTTGTCTGCTACTAATGTTAATATAGTAAGCCATTTTATTAATGCTGAGTTATTGCGACTGACTTCGTGGTAATAGTACTCGAGGTGATACTGAAATGAGAATTAGATGTACGTAGCAGTATGTAGGTAGCTGTCAGTTTCGTTTAGAGTTTTAATGAGACTTGTAGTTAAAAGCATTTTGGATAACTATTTTGAGTGCGTTGAGTATTTTTTTTTTATCCTCCTTAGTCGTTCACTCTTGACAGAGTAGTCGAGACAATAATTACCAATATTTTTTCGAGATAAAAGTAACAAAAATGACGAAGTTTATTAAGATATTAAATTAATAATAATAAGTTATTTATTTATTTTCTCATTACAATCCTATTTGTATATCAATTTAAAGAGTAATAAAAAAAAATAAAAAAAAAATATTTTAACAATTCGAGAAAAAAATTACTTGACTTTGTTGTGGGAAAGGATGCAGGAACTCATTTTCATCAAAAGCACCTATGGTCCTTAACAGGCATCAGCTCTGCAGGATTACAGTAACTGATATTTCTTTGAAGACTACAACTGGAGCTTAGTCCTTACCGGACGGTCGGACGGCGAGCTACCTATTAACTTAGTAATTTTAAACTCCTGATGTAAAACATTGTAATTATGGTATACCTACAATAAAGAGTATACCTATCTATCTATCTATAGCTCGCCGTCCGTAAGCCCGCGCCTACGGTGACCGGAGATCGCTGTACGACTTTTAATGTCTGGGGCATTTCCTGTCATGGCGGGCGGGGTATAAGCTCTTAAGCTATTATTTACGAAATTAAAAAAAAAACTAAAAAAAAAACCGTTTTATTTTTGCCAAAGAAATTCGCCAGTCAATCCAAAAATTCTACAATTTTCTTAAGTTTTTGAGGTACAACAACACGGAGGATGAAATAAAAAGCTCTCGAATTAATTCCTATGGTTTCCTTGAATTATGTATGACGGATTACATTATCGCACAGCTGTTTATCCAGGGTTCGCCCGGGTGCGTTGCACTCAGGGATTGTCAACCTTTGATAGTGCACATGGGCCTTTAATGAAATCTCCTTTTCATTTTGTTGAAAGCCCCAGTGAGTGTTGAAAACGTTGTGGGATTGTCGGTTTAGTAAATTTTTAATTTGTGAACAGGGTGGAAGGATTTTTGTGGTTTTTTTTAAGTGTTTGCAAAAAGATGAGATATGAAGCTAATGTTATCATTTTACACGTATTAAGAGGACGTTTTGCAAGTTTATGTAAATAGGAGCGCTCAAACCGTGGTACTTTTTCATACAACTGCCATTAAGAGATTATGATGTTTTTATTTTAATCGATAATGAAAATCATCCAGCAACTTTTTGTGCTCTTTGGCGGAGCGGAAGGAAGTGTGAGATTTTTGCTGACTACACCTGAGTCCTGCAGTAGCCTTTTCGTTCTAGGACCAAGGGCTTTTCAGAAACTCTTTGTGGTCCAAGTAGAAACACACTGCGTTATGATGATGAGTGTTGTTCGGTGAGTTAGAAAGGCAATAAGCCTGAACAAATTTTTGGGGGTACGGAACCCCAAAACAGCTAGTCATGGCTTATTAAGTAAAATACGGAACCCTCACTTTGTTATCCATCTGTTTATCAAGATGTTTTATCTGAGGAACATATGGAGGTAGGTATTGAAAATATCAGGTTTGGTCGTCACGGGAATATGTCAACATAATTATCAAAATTCTAAGTTAGCGGAAAAAAGATACGTTCTATAAAGTATGTCGGCTCGTGTCCAGGATGGTGTTCGAGCTCTGGTCTATCAGATCTATCTTGTGGGCGTATGTGGGTATCGTGCAATGAATAACAACGGGTAGGAGTTGAATCGGTTTACTTCTCAATACATTTCGGTACAGTGCACTGTTATCACTTTACAAATTACAACAGAACGGACAGTTTCAGAACGTCTTGACTCTGCGACGGGCTGGCTGAGAGTGTCCGTCCGCTCCCCGGGCGGGTTCCCTCCTCCGCAAGCTCGCAGCAAAGCGGAAACGTCACAGACTCTGTCAAGCGCGCCATCTTTATTTAGTTCTTCTAGTTGCCACTAGATGGCGTGCCTTGTCTTGTTGTCAACAAATCGACGCCGTCTCCGACAAGTATATATTTTGGGTTATTGCTATGTATATAATTATCTTTTCACAAACCTTATCCCCTCCTCCTAGAGAGGAGGTCTGTGTCCCAGCAGTGGAAACATGGAAAAGGCTGATGATGATGATGAAACATTAACCTTTCGACATTGGTATTTACAGATCTAAGTTAATTAAACACAAAAGATAAATATGAAACTAAAATACGAAATATAGTCCAACACAATAATGCTTGAAAAACAAACATTTCAACCCGGTCACAATGAATAAGCTGTGTTTTGATAAAACAGTAATGTTTATTTAATTCTTGCATAGAGAGGTTTCTGCACACATTACCTTTGCATAATCTAGGTAATGGTGTATCATTATGTCTATAATTATTATTTACCCAGGGCAAGCATAATTTAATTATGTACACACAGACAGATACAAAGGTGCTGCTTATTTTAAATTAAATTTCTTCTAGTGGACTTGCGGCAGGAGAATAGATATGAATGATGTTTAAAAATAAGTCAGAAAAGTTAAAATATACTATATTATCTAAATTTAAGGGGGGTAAGGGGAGAACGACGCAAACCATCCAGTCGGCCCAACTGTCAACCTCACCTGCCCGCGTCGGTGGTTCGTACGAATAGCCGACGACGGCAGTTCTAGTTCTCTAGTAGCTGCCGTGGTGCTCCCTGCTAGATAACGGACGAGGCTCTGGCGACCGAGACATGGCGGTATAACCAAACACCTGTCCGGGCGACCGGACGGAAGAGGCTGCAGCGGCCTTGAGGTCTAAATAACTTCAAAAATGTCTGGTGCAGAAAGCAAGGGGAAACTACTGCACTAAATTCCCATAGATAGTCATCATGAAAGTTTCACAAGAGGATAAGAGATTGCCATGTGACCCGCCTAGCAACCGGCGCCGTACTGCGTCCGGGGCATACGGTGGGAAATGTGTTACTGGCCATGCGGCTGTGGTAGACCAGGCATCGCATGGAAATTCTGTTACTGGCAAAACTTTTAAATTGCGAGAAGACAAGAGGATAGGTACGTGGAATGTGCGCGGTTTACTCATGGCTGGAAAGCTTGACATCCTGGAAAAGGAGATACTTAGATGTGGTGTCGAAATCTGCGGTCTAAGTGAGACTCATTGGAAAGGTCATGGCCACTTCCTCACTGAAAAAAATGCCATATATTTCTCTGGAAATGACAAAGAAAGCATAAACGGGGTCGCTTTTTTGCTACCGAAACCATTAAGGCATTGCGTTCTGGGTTATGAACCCGTGAGTGACCGAATACTGAGCATAAAATTAAAGGCAACGCCCATAAATCTAAACATCATACAGGTTTATGCACCAACGAGCTCTTCTAGCAATGATGTATTAGAAAACTTCTATTCACACTTAGAAAAAACCATCCTAAAAGTCCCAAACAGAGAAATGCTCATGATAATTGGAGATCTAAATGCCAAAATTGGTGCAAATGCTCATGCTCTTGGCCATGTCGTGGGTCCATACGGATTAGGTGTGCGTAATGAGAGAGGGGAACGCCTCATACAATTTGCAGCCGAAAATAACTTGATAATCGCAAACAGTTTCTTCCAACATCATCCTCGAAGACTGTACACCTGGACATCACCTGACGGTAATTACAAAAATCAAATAGATTACATCCTTGTCAGAGAAAGGTGGAAGACTTCAATTAAAAACGCCCACACTCTTCCCGGGGCTGACTGCGGATCAGATCACCAGCTATTGATTTCAAGGATGCAGCTTAAACTTAAAGCTGCCAGAAAAGTAAGTAAGCAAAGAAGGATTGAGGTGAAGGATACCACTAAGTTTATAGCCGCGCTGGAGAAAAATTGGGATCAATGGATTGATGGGTCAGCTGGACACAGTTCAGATCAACTGTGGATCAAATCAAAAATCCTTTTAGAAAACGCAGCTAAGGAGTGTAATACACCTTCAATACCTTTAAAGCGGCAACACTGGATGAGTGATGAGACTCTGGCGCTAGTTGAGAAGAGACGAGAACTCAAAGCGATTGGCGCTAACATCAAAAAAATAAACAGCCTCTCTGCTAAAATCCAGGCTGGGTGCAGGCGAGATCTGAACAATAACCTGCGAGGCATTTGTGCAGAAATTGAAGTCCATGCAGACAAATACGAGACCAGAGACTTACATCGGAAGATCCGGTCGCTAACAAGGACTCTTTCATCAAAGACCTGGGCTATAGAGGATCTTAATGGTGAGCTCATTACAGAATTAGATAAGATATCTGACGCATGGAGGGGTTACTGTATGGCTTTGTTTCAAGATCCAAATTCACATGAATTTCCATCATCAGAACCAGGGAAGGATCAAGAACCAGACATCCTTAAAGAAGAGATACGTGCCGCCATCAAACACCTGAAAACTGGCAAAGCTACTGGTATAGATGACATCCCGATAGAAGTCATTAAGGCTGCGGGAGATTACGGAGTCCAAATATTTTATACCATATGCAATAAAATCTGGCGGACCGGCACATGGCCAAAAGAATGGGTCCATACAGTCTTCATTCCCCTTCATAAAAAAGGATCCACAAAAAAGTGCAGCAATTATAGACTCATTGCTTTAATATCTCACGCAAGTAAAATCTTGCTTCACATTCTGAATGAGCGCCTTAAAACCTTCCTCTCAAAGGAAATTGCTCCTGAGCAGGCGGGCTTTGTAAAAGGAAAAGGCACCCGCGAACAAATTTTTAATGTGCGCCAGATCATCGAGAAAGCGCGAGAGTTCAACAAGCCCACGTACATTTGCTTTGTTGATTTCTCGAAGGCATTCGACTCGGTGAAGTGGCCAGTGTTATGGAAATCCTTACTGGACATGGGCACGCCAAAACATCTAGTCCACTTACTCAGGCGTCTATACGAGAGCGGATCAGCATCGGTCAGAACAGATGAAACACTTTCGAGTCATTTCCATCCTAGTGCGGGAGTTCGCCAGGGTTGCATAGTCTCACCTCTACTCTTCAACATTTATACAGAGATGATAATGAGAATTGCTTTGGAAGATTGGACGGATGGGGTCGTGGTTGGCGGTAGACGAATCTCCAATCTACGATATGCGGATGACACGACCTTATTTGCAACCAGTGCTCGTCATATGGAGGATCTGCTACATAGGATGGAAACTATAAGCTCTGAATTTGGACTGAGAATAAATCGCACAAAAACCAAGGTAATGATTGTCGACCGCGCTAATAACAACTTACCAGGGATCACACACATTGGGAATTGCGAGGTCGTGCAATCATATGTTTACCTTGGAGCGCTAATATCCAATGAAGGCGGATGCATAGACGAAATCAAGCGACGTATGGCAATCACTAGATCTGCTATGGATAAAATGCAGAAGATCTGGCGTAATAGGAACATTACCAAGTCCACGAAAACCAGACTCGTCTACTGTCTGATATTCCCCATTTTCCTCTATGCATCGGAAACATGGACACTGCGTGAATCCGAGAGGAAGAAAGTTGACGCGTTGGAGATGTGGTGCTGGAGACGGATGCTAGGAGTATCATGGACAGAGTTTCGTACGAACGACTCCATATTGAAAGAACTCTGCATCAGACGGCGCCTATCGTCCACAGTGCAATCGCGCATTTTGACTTTCTTCGGCCATGTATCGCGGCGTGGTAATGACTCCATAGAGCGTCTCGTAGTGCAGGGCAAGGTTGAGGGCACCAGGCCACGTGGTAGATCACCAATGAGATGGACAGACCAGATCAAGGCCGCAACTAAGTGCTCGGTCTACGAATGCACCCGGAAAGCTGCAGTCCGCAATGAATGGCGCCGCATGACCAAGAAAATAACTCATCGTGATCCAGAGTGATGACCACGACCACTCTGACAAGAGTGTACCGACTGAGAAGAAGAATCTAAATTTAATCATTTATTTATATATACTTTATTGTACGCCAAGAATACAATGTATATGAAAGGAAACCTTTTAATAAACATAAAATCGGCCGCCCTTATCACACTCGGCACTTACAGAATAAATTATTCTATTTCATATAGAATTTATATAACCATTTCATATAATCTTTTCCATAAATCGCTCTATCTAATAAAAACACCGAATCAAATCTGTTGCGTAATTTTAAAGATCAAAGCATACATAGAGACAGACAGTGGGAATTAATTATCAGATAAGTTCGTTTAAAAATGATCGATTTTACGAAGTCTATCTCTTTTTGTCTTGAAGGTGAATCTTTTAAAAAATATTATTTCGACTAATTAGAAGTTTAAATTATCATTTTTAAAATATTGCAAAATTATTGATTTCCCGAAATACTACTTTATTTGCTGTTCTTTTCTGTATTGGATATGTCGCTGCCTGGCAAACATCCGATTTATAACCCGACTTGTAAAGACCATCAAGAAATCTTCAAAGCATTGATTTATATACAATAAATAAAACATCGAGCTCAAAACAAGTGACTTTATTTATAATAATCAAAATATTATAATAAATACTCTTTAGATCTCGATTTCGCAGAAGAGAATATACAATACTGTCTATCATATTGGCAAACAAAATATACCCTACCATCTATTGCGACAAAGCATATTGAATACAACAAAATATTTGTGAGTGTTCAAAAAAATCGCAATACTTTGTATTTAGACCTAGACTTTAATTTAATAAAACACTTTCATCACATTTATCATGAAATTGGATTGCAATAATTTTTTCAAGCATTGCTCCACACTACGAATTAATTCTTTATCGTGGGTCGTGCGTTCACAAACATGTAAACTCACACGCAAGACACCCAAACCCAAAACATCTATCTGCAGGCCTGGGTACAAATATTATTTCGTGCGGGAACTGTGGCAGACATGTCGTAGATAAAGAATGATAATTTTACAGAATAGCAAACTGAAGCAACACAATAATGTAACTAGTTAATTGTTCTGTCAAAGGTATCGGTAGAGAGGCATCTATAGTAAACAAACCATACGCATTCATCTTTGTGAAGGTCCGGTTAATTTGTAGCACGCGCTTGCAAAGATGTTTGAGGTTCTCTGAAACGTAAATTTGATGTTTAGGGAGATTTAATTCATCATCATCCATCATCATGTCAGCCGAGCGACGCCCACTGCTGGGCACAGGCCTCCCTCAAGGATCTCCTAAACAATCGGTCCTGTGCTGTCCGCTGACGTCGCGGGAAGCCGCTGGATGCCCAGCGGCTTCCCGCGACCTTCACCAGATCGTCGGTCCACCTTGTAGGGGGCCTGCCCACGGAGCGTCGTCCGGTACGCGGTCGCCATTCGAGAACCTTTCCACCCCAACGGCCATCGGTTCTCCGCGCTATGTGTCCCGCCCACTGCCTCTTCAGCGATGCAATCCTTCAAGCGACGTCGGTTAATTTGGTTCCCCTACGGATCTCATCATTCCTGATTCGATCAAGCAGGGAAATACCAAGCATTGCTCGCTGGGTGACCTGGAGCCTTCTTATGAGACCCATACTATTTAACTCTAACATGAATTAAAGATTTAATTCATGTTAGAGCTAACGTTGAAAGAAAATCTATACCTGAACAATTTGAATTCATCAAGCACTGCAAACATGATGACCCGGCTTCCTCTACCGACAAATAGAACTTTTCACATTGATAACAGATTATTATAAGTAGTATCATATTTTTCATGATCCATGCCAATGCTGCAGCTCCTAAAACCCATGTTATAACCTGAAAGGATTGAATAAAAACTTACTTGATACAAAGGAATAATATGACTACCAAATGGCTGATATATTTTCTCAAATAGATTCCGTACTACTGGTGCTTAGAGCATTACTTTAATTGACCTGTCAGTCTAGTAGTTAGTGACCCCGACTGCTATCCCGGAGGTCATGGGTTCGATTCCCAACCAGGACAAATGTTTGTGGGATGAGTACGATCATTTGTTCTGTGTCTGCGTGTAATTTATCTATCGTTCATATATATGTATATAGAAATATTAGAAATAAAGTTTATTAGTTGTCTAGTACTCATACCAACCCGCATTGGGCCCTCGTGATGGATTACGGCCCATTCCCCTCTCTTAGAGAAGAGGCCTATGTCCCTGCAGTGGTAACATTAAAAAGGCTGATGATGATGATGACTCATAACACAAGCTTTGCTTAGCATCAGACTAGACGGCGTTGTATTTGTCTAATATAGTATATTTGTTTCTATATATTATTATTAATAATAATAATAATAATCTTTATTGGAACATAAACACTTTTACAAATATTTTGAGTACGTAAATAGCTACATTAGTTGAATAACTGCGTTGCAGCTATTAACGCCCACCTCCAGTAAAGTCACAGCGTTCCAAATTCCAGATAACATGAGATAGCAATTTAGAGCAATTAACTACATATCATACAGGATATTTGCTAGGAAATCTAAATAAATCAAACATAATATAAACAAAATTGAAATTAAAAATTAAATTAAATTAAATTAAAAATTAGACTATTTATGGTAGTGTGTGTGGAAGTGTTGTGTGTGAGTGTAGTGCGTGTCTGTAGGGTGTAAGCGTGGGGTGTGCTTGAGGGAACTCCCCACGAGCACACTCCACGCTACCGTGTGTGAGGTGTGCATGTTTGCGGAAGAAATATTTTTACCGTTTGATTAGCATTTCCAATTCCTCATATGTTAGAGTGTGGAGATATTCATCAATATTTTTTTTGCAAATTCGGTAAGTACATGGGTAGATGGTAAGCTCTTTATTTATTTTATTATAAAGCACAGGACTAAGGAAAACGAACTGCCGGCGGACCGTTTCGAGTTTAACATTTGATGTAGGACAGACTCTGTCAGTTCTTCGCTTTCGCCCTTTAAGATCAGGTTTAAAGGATATGTTCAAGTGTTTCCGCAACACTGCGCTTAGCACAAAAGAGTGCCTTACCGTAGGTAGTTTCCACAGCACGTACAGTTCGTGGGTAGGGAAGCAGTAGGGTTTAAAGGCCATCACCTTGAGGACAGCCCTCTGTGCCCTCTCCAAACGCAACATAAGGCACTTACCAGCACCACCCCAGACCGAAATACAGTATGTTAAAATGGAGTGAGCAAGAGCAAAGTACACAGTTCTCAAGATAGAAAAATCGGCAGAAGTTCTTAAGTTTTTGAAAACGAAAATTAATTTCCTAACCCTTGACACCAGTGAATTGATTTGCTCACTCCATGTCAGCGTGCTGTCAACCCAGACTCCAAGATATTTGATTGAGTCCGTACGCGTAATTACAGGACAGCCGCAAGTGGCAATTCCAACAGTACGGCATACGTGAGCAGTTAGGCGGAATGCCGGTGCTGGTTGTGACACTTTCCTTGGACTGAAAGTGATAAACTTGGTTTTGTCAAGGTTTAGGGTGAGCAAGTTCTGCGTGAGCCATTGCATAGTAGCTTGCAAGGCTGACTCTGCGTGAGTCCGCACCTTGTTCCAGTCACGGCCATGAACCAGGATAACAGTGTCATCAGCGTAAGCTAGCACTTTGGAGTTTTTTGGTTCAAGTTTACACAGATCATTAATGTACACTAGAAAAAGGGTGGGTCCCAAAACACTACCCTGCGGAACTCCGTAGCTGATGGATGCTTCCTTACTGATGCTATTGTTTATGCTGACAATTTGAGAGCGTCCACTTAAATAACTCTCAAATAAATGAAGTGGTAGGCCTCTTACACCAATCATTTCTAATTTACTGAGCAAGAGGGGGACAGAGACAGTGTCAAAAGCTTTAGAAAGATCTAGAAAGATAGCTAAGGATTTATCCTTGTTGTTCAAGTTATGAGATACTGTACCTATTAATTCTAGTATCGCATCCTCTGTACTTCTGCCTGATCTGAATCCGTATTGGTTGGCAGCAAGTATATTTTGTGAGTTAATGTAATCTAACAGACGCTTGTTTATTATCTTTTCGAGGAGCTTGGCTAGAATAGTTAGTACTGATATGGGTCTGTAGTTGTTGACACTGTCTCTGGCTCCACTTTTGTAAATAGGGTGCACAACAGCCTTTTTGAAGACCTTAGGGAATATTCCAGTTGTGAGGGCAAGGTTAAAGACGTGGCAGATAACCGGCACCAGAGTGTTTCGAGCACTGTAGATTACAGTTGCGGGAATACCGTCCCAACCCGTGGCACTGGATAATCGTAAACCACGGATAAGATTGTCAATCTCTTCGTTATCCGTGCTCAAAATAGCCATTGAGTTAGGCAGGATATTCGATGTGCCAGAGTCTAAGGTCCTGGTAGGATGATAGTTTGGAGAGTTAAGGATTTTGGACGCCAGTTGTGTGCCCACGTTTGCGAAAAAGTGATTGACAGAGTCAAGTGATTGGGTCGGATCTGGAGTTAAGGATAACAATTCACCTGCAGAGGCCTTATTCTTATGGAGATTTGAGATAGTTTTTATGAGATTCCACGTAGCTTTCGGGTTTTTACGATTTTTTTCAAATTCATGTCGTTCGTATTCTCGTTTTACTTTCTTTAATAGATTGTTGCAAAAATTTTTATATCGTTTATATGTAATTTTCAGAATATTATTATTAGCATCTTTTTTCAATTTACGATACATGTTATCCCGATTCCGAATACACTTAAGGAGCCCAGGTGTGATCCATGGCTTAATTATGCGCTTTCGGTTTGGGACAACAGAACCACGACTATTTCTATCAACTACTGAGGAAACAAGTTTGACCAAAATAGAAGCAGCAGTTTCAGAATCTTGACATTTCAGAACGGGGGCAAAATCAAGTTTCTCAATATCCAAAACGCAAGCATTAATGTCTACACGACGATGGAGGGAACGTGGTTTAGGGATATCTAATTTTATATTACAAAAGACTACGACAGGAGCGTGGTCAGTAATTAGAGAGTCAAGAACTAACGTTATCGCTGGTTTATTTGACTTTAGGATCACGTGGTCAATGCAACTGTCGTTCCGTGTTGGGAGAACATGAGCAGGCAGCATGGCGTGCGATGCAAGAGCATTGAGGTACATGTCCGAGTTCGACTCAATCACATTACGAGATATATTTATATTGATATCACCAACCAAGATGACAGTTCCGAAAGAATTAAGGGAGTTGAGAATTTTGTCTAGACCTGTAATAAAATTCTGAATATTTCTAGTTGAAGGTGACCGATAGATAGCCATGAGTGCCACCTCATTTTTAAACTTAAATACCAAACAATTCGCATCTGTCAGTACAGGTTTTTCTAATAGGAACTGTAACTCTACTCTAGTGTATACCACAACCCCATCATTCTGGTTAGAGTGGTCAGAGTAATTAGACACAAAACCCGGTGTGGAGGGGAGATGTGGACATTTACTTAGCCAACACTCCGATAATACCACTACGTCAAATTGTATGTTTATTCGATGCAGCAAAATTAAGAGGTTGTTAAAATTTGCCGTGTTACCGATGCTTCTGATGTTTACGTGGAAGATTTTTAGGCCTTGACTAATATTACGTAGGTATGAGTTAACTTGTTCCGGACAACATTGGTGTGATGCTGAAGTTGACAGGTGTTCTATGTCATCTATTATATTTTCATTGTCATTCATAATGGTTAAAGCTAAGAATAAACAGGTGAATTTCTTTATTGAGCGTAATATAGTATATTACGAGGGGACCAGACATAATACTATAAACATCAAAGTATTCCTTTTGCACAGAAAACTTCTTCCGCAGTGTGTATTTTGAGTGTAGGTAGTTATGTGTGTGTGTAGTAATATATAAAAGGTAGCATAAGATACGAGGCATATTTACTAATTTTAGAACATGCATATGCGACATGCAGATGAGAAATATTAAACAATAGAAAAACTTGACCCCAAAAACGAAACAAGTTAAAAATATTGTACAATAATGCTTTAGATGATGAGGTATAAACAGCAACAACAAACAAAATACAGTAAGAGCTAGTCATATTATAGTTTTCGCAAGTAATGAGAGGTCCGCTTCGGTCTTCACGTGGATATGCTTGCTTCCCTCTTTTTCACGGACGAATATCTTGCCGTGTTTGACCCAGCAGAACTTGTAATTATTGGTATTGGCCACACCCCGAGCCAAGAAAAACAGTCTTTTGTTGCGTGATGATAGGTTCTCTGAAATGAAAATTGGTTTCGCTGGGCCACCAATTTTAAGGTGCTCAGTAGTTAGTTTGAAGCTATTCATATTGTGCTTTCGGTACTTCTCTAGGAATTCTTCTTTTCGAAGAACGGTGGTGAAGTTAACTATCATAGTTTTATGGGCCGGATCTTTAGATTTTATACGGAAGATGTCCTTTATGTCGTAGGAATTCATTTCACATTTAATTATCTTGCTAGTATCTAAGACAGTTTTCAATAAAGTAGTCTTGTTTTCAGTTTTTTCGACCGGAATGTTGCGAATTTCCAAGCATGTTGATCTGGATCCTTGTTCCATATTTTCTATCTTGGTTTCTAAAGTAGCTATGTAGGACATACTTTCACCCCGCTCCGACTCCAAATGCTCAACTCGTGAAGTCAGATTATTTAGTTTCTCACTCATCATGTCAAATGTAACTCGCAGTTCATCCATTTTAGAAAATAACATGTTGTATTTGTCTTCTTGCTGCTGTTTAAGGTCGTTAAACATTACCCTCAAGTCTGTCATAAAAGTAGATAGGCAGTTCTCCTCGTCATCACTGCGTTTTCTTTTGATATTGATATTGCGGAAGGTAATGGCAGGTGACATGTTACTGGGAGGAGAAATCATGTTGGCATTTAAATTAGGTTCCGAAGAACAGTGAGGTGTATATAGTGGTTGCGGGGTACTGAAGAGAGTTGTAGGTGTCAACGGCGTGGTCAGCGGGGGGGGCGGCGAGCGTTCGAGGGGCATATTGAATTGTATGTTTATATTGCTAACGTTGAATACAGAGCGCCTGTATGGCTGTGGGTGATAGTTGCTGTCTATGTATCAAATGTTGCTATCACTATTTCGACAGGCACTTCAAGTTTATTTTCAGGTTGCAGGGTTTGAAGTCGAGACTATATAGTGTCGAGCGAATCGCAAAATGCAAGTACAAAAAGTCCAGAAAAAATAAAATACAAAAAGAATATTAGACCAGCTGGGTCTCGAACTTGAGCCTCGTGATCGGGACGACACGGCTTATCCGAATGGACCACTGGTACTTTTAATAACAGTGTTGTAAATGGTCTTCCAATATTACAGTTTCAATAACATGTATCTTCTAACGTCTATGCGATCCTAGTACTTTTGGTCGGAGGAAACGCAATTTTGTTTGCGTTTTTTCTTTTTGTCAACACTCACTGCTCGCTCTCAGTTCCCACAGTTTTAGGAAATTGTCTCGACATATGCAACCCTGGTAGTAGCTGGTGATAATTCTTCTTGTTGACTGACATGTGACTGGGTTAGTTTGGCTGTTTCGCAGGTGAGATGACAGATTAGAAGCACGTACCCTGGTGTGACGTCGTCAGTGGGCGGAGTGCCGCACAGGTGGGATGGCAAGGTGCTCGTAGGCAGGGGGCGGAGCTTCTGCTGCCGAGGTGGTCCCAACGATGGATTGATGATACGCGGATGTCTCTTTTAGTTTATGCACTCCTATTATTTAGTTATTATTTAAATGGTAAAAAGTCGACTTTAATTTAAAAATAAAAGCTGTACGGTAACTTAAAACACGTCTGCTCGTATTCGAGATCCAGAGGGAAGGGGAATATTCTCTTTTTTTCTGGTATACTTTCTCGAGAACGAGTTTAAACTAGAGGATGTCTTTGAAATGGTTAGATGAAATTTAACCATTAGAGAGCACGAGATATGTGGCATCTCCATACGGAGAAGAAAAAAATAATCTAAGCTAATATTAGCTTTGATTTTTTTATGCTTTTTATAAAGAACTTATAATTTACCTCGAACAAGGAGATTAATATTTTTTACTTCACGCAAACTGCAGCTAGTAATTAATATGATGATAATGGATATAATTTTACGTTAAAATCACAGTATTGTACAAAGTAATAAACTTACAGATCCGGGCCCCGTTGAATTTTTCAAGTTCGTTATATGTGTTTCCACCTCACATAAACTACGAAGGAATTCTTCAATTATTCGCCATAATATCTACAAAATAATATAAAATATAAGTAACTAGAAGACAATATTTTTTCAGATTAGATTTAGAACGAAGTTATTTAACTAGAAATTATTTTCTGAATAATTAAATAGTCCCAAGGCCTTACTGTTCCGCTTTCGCATCATTTCTTTGCCTCAGGAGGTTTCGACCCTGCTAGGCCCCTACGATTTGCTACAACTCCTTGAGGCGTCAACGACTCGGCGACTTAAGATGAGTGTTTTAATAGGTATTTAAAAAAATGCAAAAAACGAGCAATGCATTTTAATGTGTATAATTGTATGTCTTCTAAAATATTCTACAGTGTCACGAAAGCATTTTATGTAAAAGTGTTTTAAAATCAAGTTTTAAAATCAAATCAATTCAATCAACTTTTAGAGTATTACTATAAACAAGGTATATAAATGGTAATTTTAAATTTATAAATCGACATTGTTGATGTATAAAATAAATAGAAGAGGTCCCAAAATGGAACCTTGCAGCACTACCGAAGGTATGTCTAAAGTGACAGGGTAAAAACAATTTAATACAATCCTTTGTGTTCTTTAGCAAATATCAAAATACAATAAACTTAAAGCCCCCCATGTATCACCCTAAAAGCAATACCATTTGATGAAACTGTTCGTGATCACCTTTGTTAAAGGCTTTCTTGAAATCAGATCAATACATAAAAGGAGATTAAAGAGAACTATGTTATAATATATATATATATATTATTTCAAAAATCACTTTTTTCTCAGCTGACCTGTAAAGGGAAATCAGAATACACATGAAGTGTTCAACGTCGACAATATTGTTATTGGTAGATAGTTCTCGATCTGCCCCTCTCAAACTAGTGAGTTTGGCACGGTCCTACACCGGGTTATGGATTAAGAAATATGGTGATATTCCTTGAGGAGCTGTATCATGCGGAAAGTGAGGTCTTTGCGGCTTCTTTCCAACCACTCCCAAAAAAAATGATTTACCACTATAATTATGGCGTGCCTACTACTAGGATGAGATAGTCTCTGTCGTCACTCGACCATGATATCCCGCCGGAACTCAGTCCATCATACCGCGACTTATTTAGTGGCAGTGGAGTTTCACCCCGGCGACGCAGCTCTCGGTTGCAGTAGCAATATTATTTTGTTCACTTATATTAAAATGATCTATCTAAAAAACTGTAAAGTGTTTTTTTCTTCGTCCAAAATTATGTGTCAAATGTAATCAAGCATCAACTTACCAATTCTTGATAACATTTTGTGTACTGTTTGAATGCCTCCAAAATATTTTGATAAATTACAATTTGTTTATGATAATATTCTTTATCTTCTTCATTTTGTTGTATCAGTGTTTTGTTTACCCATTCATTAAGATATTTTACTAACAATGCCATAATACGTGCACAATAAATTAAATTTATATCAAATACAAGGGTTATAATAAAAAAGCCTATATCTACACAGTAATTTAAAAATGATAATGAGTAATAAAGTGAAGCTACCACTATTGCCATAATAGTAACAGCGGAAAGCGATATCAAATTGTGAATAATATAATTTCGGAGACTTTTGTTGAAGTAGATACTCCTATGAATTCCTTGTATTTTCAAAATAAGAAGAATATCATTGCGAGTGTGAACGATTGTGCATATTGCAATGACAATATGACTGCTACAGTAAAGTAAAAAAGTAATCGAAAAAACGACACAAGCGGACGAATTGATTTTTATTCCTAAATAAACAAATTTAGCCAATCCATAAAACCAAAACGCATTAAATACTGAAATTACTGAATATAACAAAAAGTGATACTTTTTTTCACAAGGCGTTATAAAGCTTCCTTTTATTTTGTATTTTGGAGATAATAACAAGGTGAGCAATATATTGAAGGGTTTGACTATTTTTTGGATGTCTTTATCCAATACATTGAGTGGCAGTTTATCTGGACGATTTAAAGTATTCATGATGTTTATTGACGTTGGAGTAACTTCCACTGTTGAAGGATTAGTAACAGTATTTTTTTTTTCGAGTAGGTATTATGTTTGTTCTCTTTACGTGTTACATTAATCATGATTACATCTAATATGGATATTAATCACGTGAAATTAATGTCAAATTTCAATGAAAAATTATTGTGTGGAAAAACAACAATATAGGTTTTATTGAACTCTGAACAAGTTTTATCTTACATCTTTATTTTACTTTACATCTGTTTTAGCCAGTAATTTATTTTTTAATGGAAATTCCGTTGGTTTCTCCCACTCTAGGGCAGAGCATGAGGGCGTGTCAGACTTTTACTAAATAAAACAAACTCTTCCTCCGTCCTTCTTCCGTGACCCCGGGTTTTCCTTTAAGAAGTAAAACCATGGTCTCAGCCTGGGTAAACTGCAGGAGGCTTTAGCCGCACGTAAATTACTACTTGCCACGCCTTCAGTGACTGGAAATCAGGATCTGGATCCCAGTGGAAGATCATCAAGATCAGAAGAAAATCCGTACCATCACGCGTGTACCGGTGTCCTTCGCTGATATTACTCAGACAAAGCTCAGAGTCCTTGAAACGTGACCTCTGTCTCTTCAATACCAAATTCATTAAAGATACGATCGAGTGAAATATGGGCTCTTGACGTGACACGGAGATAGTAAAATTGAAGAACTGAATTCTGATTAAATTGTTTTCGTTCACGATTCTTTTTTTTTAAACTGTCTTGTTTTTTCTACCCTACCCAATTTCTTGATTTGACAATATGACGTGACGTCACAACATGGCAATCGATCCTATTTGTATTTGGAACGCATTGTATGTAAATTTAGGCCACACACAATTATTTTTGTTCTGTGTAGGAATCAAATCTGAAATACGCAGTACAACTATTGCACCAGTCGTGCCCTGTATTAACAGTTTGTACGTATAAATTGACATGCGTTACAGTATTAAATATTTTATGGAATAGATCATCATCATCGTATCCTTATCCCATACTAGCTTTTGTCAGCGGCTTCGCCCGCGTACATAAAATATAGCCTATGTCACTCAGGAGTGAAGCAGCTATCTATTGTTGCTAAAATTTTTCCAATCGGACCAGTAGTTCCCGAGATTATCTCCTACAAACAAAAAAATTAAAAAACAAACTTTACCTCTTTATTATTTTAGTGTAGATTACTTGGTATCGGCGCAATATGTCTTTTTTCTTTAACTCTGTCCTATCACTTGTCACACTCTCTTTTCTTTAATATCTCTCCTGCCGGTCTCCCTCTTCATTTCCATCTCTCTACGTGTAATCCCAGAACTCTATTTGTTACAGGCGTTTCATCTCATCTGCATAAATAATTTTATGCAATACCTAAAAAAACATATTTTTCCTTGTATCCCTATTTATGGTTTTTTTTTCTAGTGAGAAAATTATTCGCTCTCTTGAGCGGGGTGTATCTCCCGGCTCGTGTCAGACTTTTATTAACTAAAAACACACTCCTGTTCCATCTATGCCTTTCATACTTGGGTTGGATCTTCCTTTCAGAAGTCGGTCAGGCAAGACACATTTGAAACTTGATTCTTAACATTAAATTAAGTATGTAGTATAAACGGAAAAATAGTGACCGTTGATTTTAGAAAAAAAAAATATTTTTATTTAAAATATTTTAATAGTATTGTGAGCAGAAAACTGTACAAGCATTGGTTTAAAGAAATGTAAACTGTAACAGCACTATGATGTAGTTAGTCATAAGTCCAGCCAAAGGTAACGGGAGAGAGGCATCCATTGTGAACAGCCCGCACACGGACATGTTAGTTAATGTTCTGTTGACTCGGACAACGCCCATGCAAAGACGTATGTGACTCTCTGTAAAGAAAAAAAAATGTATATTGCATATATTTTTTTAGAAAGTTTACCTCTGTTCCAATCCGTGCAGAAGAGACGCCCGGGTGTCGCCACTGTGTGGCCAGCCCGGAGGACACGGTGGAGCACACGGTAGAAGTGTGCCCCTCTTGGAAAGAGCAACGCCGTGCCTTCGTGGGGGTGATCGGCGGCGGCGACCTCTCGCGCCGGGCCTTGGTTCAGGCCATGGTCCGCAGCGAGGAGGAGTGGCAGGCGGTCGCCTCCTTCTGCGAGCCAGTAATGTTCGTAAAGGAGGCTGACCGCATAAGGCAAAGGCAACGGCGCACTCGCCGTAGCCGTCGCCGCCGCGATCTTGCCTATATCCGGCCACCGTAGACACTGGCTTGCGGACGGTGAGCAATGGGTAGCTCGCCGTCCGGTCGTCTAGTAGCAGTCCAGACCGAACCCAAGTCGTCGACGGCGCGCTCCGTTCCCGCGCGCCTCAAGGAGTTGTCAGCAAACCGTAGGGGCACTACAGGGTCGAAGCCTCCCGGAGCTGAGGGTTGGTGCGAAATCGTTACACCAGGGCTCTGGGAATAAAGCAAGGAAGGCACGGGGTAGGTTCTTTAGTCAATAAGAGTCTGACACTGTTTCCCGCTCCGCCCAAGAGTGGGATTCATCATTCGATGATTTTTACCTACCATAAAAAAACCTCTGTTCCAAATCGTAAAATTAGACATGGTTAACAATATTTATATATATGTTTCTTTGTTTTTCGATGTTCTTTATACACATAAAACTGATTACTTAAAACAATAACCTTCCACTTTCTTATTGTACGAATGTACCTAGTTCCTTATAAAGCTTACTGCGATCCCAAATTGTAAAATTGAAATGTCATGGCATCGTCTGGTCACCTCATCGATATTTAAATATACAAGTTTTTTTTTATATGTGCTTTATACACATAAGATACAGAAAAACAATTACTATAGTGTAAAAAACCTAGCTAATATTTTAAAACTAAACCTATATAGTAAATACAAGAACCTGTGCTGTATTATTAAATTAGATTCCATTTAAACTACAGTACCTAATGAACAATGTATGTACAGTCCATTATTCTCAGAAACCTATTGCCATGAATCGTATTGCCAGTCCATACCGCGAGATTGCTCATTATATACTACTAGCTTTTGCCTGCGGCTTCGCCCGCGTACATAAAATATAGCCTATGTCACTCAGGAGTAAAGCAGCTTTCTATTGTTGCTAAAATTTTTCCAATCGGACCAGTAGTTCCAGAGATTACCTCCTACAAACAAAAAAACAAACTTTACCTCTTTATTATATTAGTGTAGATATAAATATGATAAAAACAGTCTACATGCGAAGCCGCAAACGCAACTGCAGACCCATTAATTTACTAAACGCAGTATTGGATGAATACAAAGGATCTATACGATGCCTCCAAATACTTCTCTCAAAAGCTACACGTGGTCAAAATGCTCTAACGTGAGTCAGCTTTACATCGACAGTATACGTGCAAACCTATAAAGCTCTCCACTTTCTTTCAATATCAGCAATCTTCATAAAATCGGTGGTCAAAGGCCAAAATTGCCCCACTCGCTTAAGAGGAACGCCATTAAGTATAAGTAGTATAGGAGGCACGACCAGTTGGTATTAGTACATTGTTCAAAAGTACAATGTACTCTCTCTGATCTTACACAGCAATCTGCATTTTACTGCGTAATTTTTGTAGTTAGTAACAACTAAATACCTTGATTAAGGAATTTAAATAAAGATTAAAAAAATAAAATCGGCCAAGAGCGTGTCGGGCCACGCTCAGTGTAGGGTTCCGTAGTTTCCCGTCCGTCACAAAATTCTCACAATGTAACAGAACCCAGTAGTTGTAAAAATTAGTAACCCAATTTCCCGAGAGATGGCGCTGTACCCGGTGGTAATATTAATTTGCGTGACCTGATTTTATTCTTTTTGTAATTTGACAGAGAAGAGATTTTCTTATTTGAAAGAAGATGTAAAAAAGTAAAAAAATGCTTGCATGTACGGTTAAATTACAAAATTAGTTGAGAACGTTTTTTTATTAATTTGTCAAAAACTGTTCACCCTATCAAGTTCAATATAATTTTCCTAGAAAGTTTACTCAAAGTTGTACTTTTGAGATTTTTTCAAATTTTTTTTTTTCAAAAGTTATAGGGGGGGGAGCGCCTCATTTTTTACTTTTGGAGCGATTATGTCCGAAAATATTTACATTATCAAAAAATTATTTTACGAGACTCCTAATCATTTTTAAATACCTATCCGACGATATATCACATGTTATGGTAGAAATGAAAAAAAAAACACTTTCGTGTACGTGTTACGTGTAGGGGAGGTACCCCTCCCCTACACGTAATTGATTATTACACTTAATTAAACATTTTTTACCACTTTTTATTTATGCACTTTGTCGGCATGGTTGATATACCAAATTTCAGCTTTCTACTAACTACTACTACTAGCTTTCTGCTAACGGTCAATGAGATTATCCGCGGACGGACAGACAGACAGACATGGCGAAACTATAAGGGTTCCTTGTTGACTACGGAACCCCAAAAAGGCAGGTTATAAAACATTTAGACAAGAAATAGAAAAAAATCTTCTCTACTTCTGAAGCGTTTTCATGGACGTTAGAGATCAATAGATCCACGAAGGTGCAAATAATATTATTGTTAAAAAGTGATTTTCTCATATCGTTACTTTCTGATAATAAAATAATCTTAATTTCCTTATGCGTCAGCAAATGTGAATTATATCTGTGACACTCATAATGCATGGGATAATGATGAGATTACAATACATCGTTACTTCCGTAAAAGCTCATCACGGTACTTAATACTGATTGTTTGACTCTGCACTGGTCTAATTATCGTCCAGATCCGAGAACTTCACTCATAAAAGTTTGTCACTCACCAACCCCAGCTTATCTATGTCAACTATACTTCACGAATGATCCTCATAAAAGCTATGCTAATTTGTTTAGCTATAAAAACAATGTACATAATATTTATTTTAATACTAAATGCTATGAAACTGATATTATTTACGAAATCAATATGTGTCTTACTTGGATAGTGCGAATTCATCACACGGAGTATACACGCTGTCTCAGCTTCCTCCATATACAAGCGAAACTTCTCACATTGTAAGCTGGTTATAATTATTAACGATAAATCTTTCATTATCCATAAAACTATTATTAAGATCACAAACACAGTGTTTAAATATCGCTGAAAATATGATTGAAATTTAATTGACATTATCACTGTCACAAAAAGAACAATTGTTTTTAACACTAATAAAACATTATTATTAAAATTTACCTCATGCTGTGATAATTGAGGTTTCTGAAGTTCTAATAAATATAAAAACAAATAACATAAAGCACGTGTGAATGAATCTATCATACGGCATAAAATCTGTAAAAAAAATAATATCATTATAAATAAATAGTAATTTTATGAATTTGAAGAGGAGTAGTTTTTGCCTATTTTAATCAAGAAAGACTTTTAATCGATACCAAACATCATGGAAGTGCACACAAATAAGTAGACCACCATTGTCAAAAGATCACCATGTTGAATTTGCAATGACGTCAATATGGTTTAATTATTCAAGTAGTATTTTATTGCGACACAATCCAAGCTCAAAGACTCTAAAAGGCTAAAATCTACGAACTTACAGATAAAAAAGTATGGATAAACCAGTTAATCTGATTTGATCTTCGTAGAACAATAATCACTGTGTTTGATAAGCCCCCTAATTTCAGTATAAAATTATGACAGTTCAAAAAATTTACGAAGACTTTAAAGCTTAGCAATGTCTCCATACATAAAAATTAGTGATGGCAAGTAATATAAGTAGCGACCAACTCACCAATATTTGAAAAATTCTATTGTGGAGTGCGTAAGCTTCTAAAACTCTTTTATACAGCTCAAACAAATTTTGACAATCTTCGTTATTTAGTACCTGTACTTTGTTAATCCATTTTTCCAAATATTTTGACAATAATGTCAAAAGACGAAGACAATACAATAAATTAATATCAAAAGCAACAATCAATAAATCACCACTAATGTCAACAAAATAAATTGATACCATGTTCAAATAAAAATATGTATTTAACAAAATATATAGAAATATTATAGTCGCAAATGAGATCCAATTCCAGATAGTATAATTTTTGATACTCTTACTAATATCAATACTCCTGTGAATATCTTGGATCTTAACAATAAGCCAAATGTTGCTACGGCTATGGACAATGTTACAAATAACCAACAATATGTAACCAAGGCAATAGAAAATAAAGGAAAACACAGTGCCATTAAGATACTTCGCACCAGAATCATTGGACACTTCTTTTAACATGCAATGGATACTAAGGACATTAAAAAATGTAACAAATACGAAAACCAAAATGTGATATTTCTTGTCACACGGAGTGACATAACCGTCTCTGATTTTGTATTTCGAAGAGAAAAATGCTGTCAGCATAAAATTGAAAGGTTGAATGATATTT
This sequence comes from Mythimna loreyi, assembly GCA_029852875.1. Lineage (NCBI taxonomy): Eukaryota > Metazoa > Arthropoda > Insecta > Lepidoptera > Noctuidae > Mythimna > Mythimna loreyi. Next base: position 16,993,328 of record CM056796.1, on the reverse strand, counting down.
AATATGTTTTTGTCCAGTTTATAGAAAAGTAAATGTACTCGAGGGCTTGAATAATTCCACATAATGTCAACTTTTATTTTTATAAGTTTGATATAGTAACCGTGTTCGAGTACAAAATGAACAATATTTTCAGTCTTTGGTGACTTATTTAGGACATAATTTTTTAATCTGATCGTATCAATGTTGAGCATCCATCATGTCGTCTGTCCATCTATTTTTATATATCTAATTAGGTAAATAATTTACTATCTCTATTTCACCTTCAGTTTTATTCTAGTTCTAGCTAGGTTTGTTGAAATAGTTGATTGATATAAGTAACAAATGTGTTTTATCAGAATAATACAATTGTTAATATTAAGGTCATAATATGACGTTTTTTGTTTGGATTCCATCAATCATCAACTCAAGGGACTGAAATAATATTCTATTGGTTAAAACATTAAGAGACAAAATATGTATTAATGATGACATAATAAAAAAATGTTATATTCATTATTGTGTGTTACTACAAAAATCTTTTATTTTGTTTAGCCTGTTTGAAAATTAATGATAGCATATTAATATTATAGCTCGCTTGTGAACTATATTTGTATATGCAAACACGTTAGCTGTATTTATTTTGCAAATTAAATCAAACCTAATATTCCCTTAATTTTTTTTTTAATTAACTTTCAGAACTTCAAAAGTACTTGTAGAATAAAGAAACAAAACAAAGAAAAATATAAACGGAGATACTTAGCGAAATATTTATAGGTATAACTCATTCATTTTGTTTCCTAGGTAATTAAGAAAGTAAAATTAATATCAAATTATTAAGAAATTTATAGGAAAATAGAATTACTATTAATTGTGTTTCCTTACCTGGACAGATTGTATTAATATAAGTTGTATACAGATTGATTAAACTTTCTCCACAGACGTATGGAACTTCTCATATTCCAAGCTGGTAATAATTATCAAGGAAATATCCTTTATAAGCTATCTGAAAATAACTAAAGCCACGAACAATATGTTTATTGCAATCGAATTTATTTATGAAAATGAAGATTACGTTGATGGTAACATATGCACTGTAAATGCAAAAGAAAAACAATGATAATACAATTATTCATATGAATATAAAATCTGAGCAGGAGATTTAAATTATTTATCTACAATATTCAAAGATATAAAATAAAATGTATTATTTAAAAGTCCAAAAACGATAGCAAAATAATACTTACTGAAGTAAGTATTATTTTGCTATCATTTTTGGACTTTTTAAATAATACTTACTGAAGTAAGTATTATTTTGCAGACAACAAGACGACTTCAATATGAATATTGAAGTCGTCTTGTTGTCTTCATATTTTGCTATCGTGTTTGTGTTGCTGCTTGAACTTACAATTATATTAAAAATGCTGACAAAATATAACCGAATTAAAAGAAACTATAACCAGCTATTTTAGCATTATTATGCTTTTCATCAGAATCACTCACTCGATTGTTGAGCATATGATAAATACTCAAAACTTTGATTAAAAAAGCAATAATAAACAGCAAAATGTAATATATTTCTTTTTTAATAACGTGATGTAACTTTTCCTAATATTATAATTAGAAGAAAAAACATTTTGGTCATTTTTGTCCAGTCATTTAACAGTTAGTAACAAAAGTATCTCGCGTTTTGTATTGTTCCACGTGTTTTGTGTTTATATTTCGTATGCGTTCGGTTATTTCATGGCTAGGAAACAATGTCTCGTTAATCGTATGATGACTGGTTCAGTTTGGAAATTCTATTAGTTGTGCACCTACTTGATACACATAAATCATGTTTCCTATCAAATTACGCAAAGTAATAAATAAAAAGTACTATTTCATTAAATTATATTCCTTATTTATAACTGGTCATAATAAATGCAATAAGGAATAGATTTTTTCTTATCATTGCAGTCCTATGACGCGGGAGGAAAGATGTTTTAGACTTTGCCTGATTAAAACCCACTTCTATATTCTTTCTTTGTCTTCGTTCCAGGAACCTATGGTTCTCTGGTCAGAAAGCCTCTCATCGGTCCACCTTGTGGGAGATCTTCCTTTGCTGTCTTCCAGTGTGTATTAACTACTCCAGAACTTTTAAGTCGCGTTGTTAGTTTCTTTGTGTTTTATATTATCATCTTCTTCTTCTTCATCTTCTCTCTTAAAAAGTGTTAATTTGATTCTTAATCCCATTTCAAATTTTTCAACAACTCTAATTAAATTTCATTCAAATCATTATAATTTGAAACGCTAAGTTATCAATCTAGCATAGATTCATTCGCAGAACTCGGTAACTAGTTCCAAGGTAACTCGTTACGTCAAACTTGTTAGTTACCAAGTTTTGTCGCTTACCCGTTAGAATTAAACTGTTCACGCGAACTAGCTGCTAGAGACTTTGTTACGTGGGAACTCGGAATATGTTCACGACTGGTGCCTTAAGGGTTTAGTGGCATATATAAAGTTATACACATATATTTAAAAGTATAAGTGTGAGTGTTGGAAAGGGCTATATTTGGAGTTTATTTGCGTAATCGAATCAGAAATGAAGATATCCGCAGAAGAACTAGGGTTGCCGATATAGCACAAAAAATCGTCAAACTTATGTGGCAATGGGCAGGGCACATTGCTCGCTGAACAGATCTAGTCGTAGGGGTCGAAAATTCCTTTCTGGAGTGGTAACCCTATACTGGAACTCCACAAAAAATACCTTCAACTAGGTGAATCGATTACCTTTCAAAGGTTCTAGGAATCCGATTGATGCGAGACACAAAATACCATTAATTATGTTGACACTTAGAGCCCCCTATATCCTATAACTGTGGACGTGTTTCGGTTCAAATAATGATGTGCAAGTGTAAAAGGGTACGGAATTGCGTAAATTGCAATTACAATGTAATTCAAACGTCTCGCCAAATAACTAAATATACAAAATGTTGTCGGATCCCCGTATAGAACAATATTCATGTAACCAGCTAATAAATTATTCCAGATCTAATTCTGTCTGGTCTAGTGTATGTAAGCTTACATGTTTATGAATGCAACTACTACTAAGCAGTCATTTTTTATTAAATTATGCAAGCCTCCTCAAATGACGATCTGACTTAATTTTTTTATGTTTTTTTAGTTTTATGGACAGTATTATTAGGGATTACCTAACACTTTGATTTAAATCCTAGATTTGAAAAACTTAAAATATAATAGATTTATCAAACAACTAAATAGGTCATATTTTATTCTGTATGGTTCTTTTAGAAGTCCTAAAACCCCACTCCATTTGAATATCTGATTAATCGAAGCCCAGGTACAACCCGACTGACTTGCATACTTAGATGTACATGTGGATACATTTGTAGTTATAGAGACGATAAATCAAAAGGCATTAGAAACGCAGTCTATTACACACTGCTACTGTAGATAGGTTTTACCATAGAGTATAGCAACTAATAGACTAGTCAATATTGTTGATGAATACAACGCCATCAACACACAGCAACTACGTGACAGCGGCGCGATGACATCAGCAGCGTGAGAAAGCGGGAACCAACAAAAAAAAAAAAATGTCATCGAGGTCAATAAAGTCGTTATTCTAAACAAACCCGATGACATTTTTAATTTTCAATGTTATTCGTTAATTTTTTTCGCAAAAAACTTTAAAATGACGTTTTTATACAATTAAATTAAAAAAAACCGTAAAAATTAAAAAAAAAACAAGAGAAAACCGACAAAAATTCCATCACTGGGTGGTCTAGAATCATGTACTGGATCTATGGTATTCGTTTGCGTTACGATATCAATGACACCCTGTACATTGCAATATACCTATTTTATTTTGCAATATGAATAGATTCATAGGAAGATAGTGTCAACAAAGTATTAAATATATAAGTACAATAAATTTTTTTTTATCAAAATATTCAGAAAACAATTTATTTATTTAACGTTCATATACAATAGTGGTACATAGGCGGGTAATTTTTTTTTATATACGTATTTTTTTCCACTGTCAAATAATTTGACATTCACGTTTAGAAAAGAAACCTATGTAAATATTTAGCTTTTAAAAAAAGATAAGGTTAGCTTAAATATATATATCATAAATAACAAAGGGTGATAATAAAAATTTGTAAGTGTCACCTACGGCAGTGTTTCAATGTTCAGTGATCGTCTATCACTTCGGGGTTCTGTGGCCAACGCATTGCACCGTGTCCACCTATGATTTACAGTATCGCCGCTGAAAATAACGTGCACGTGTTTTATTTATGACCCGTACCTAGTCATATATGGGGCAGGTTTTAACGAGGCTCTATGGTAAACTTCATCCACAAACACAGCAGGTGAGCACTAGCAATTTATATGTAAGCTTTTACTAGAACATAGTTCTTCATAGTTGTTCCATGTTTAAACTCTTGAGCGCCAATGCCAGTGTTCGCACACCTATTATCTTTCTATTATGTTTCTTATTACGGTATTTGAAAGGTTAAGCTGCCCTGGCGGTGTAGTGCGACTGGCGGGTCCGTCCAGACCAGTCTTACTGATTTTCGTTTACTGACGTAGTGAAAAAATAATTATAGTGTCTGAAGTGTTTTATGCTGTGTGCCTGTTTAGAATTTGTTAATATATATGTCGTCTCGTGTCCAGGATGATTTTCTAGCTCTCATCTATCATGTGGATCTATGTGGGTATCGTGCAATGAATAACAACGGCTAGGAGTTGAATCAGTTTACTTCTCAATACATTTCGGTACAGTGCACTGTTATCACTTTACAAATTACAACGAAACGTACAGTTTCAGAACGTCTTGACTCTGCGATGGCTTGGCTAAGTGAGCGTCAGCTTCCCGGGCGGGTTCCCTCCTGCGCAAACTCGCATCACAGCGGAAACGTCACTGACTCTGTCAAGCGCGCAATCTTTGTTTAGTTCTTCTAGTTGCCACTAGATGGCGTGTCTTGTCTTGTTGTCAACAAATCGATCTCGTTTTCGACATATATATTTTTTATTATTTCTATCTTTTTTTAATTTTATCAATTTATTAATGTGCAATTCTATAATTTATCAATATTTTTATATATTCCAATGTAACTCATCTAATTTATTTATTATGCTATATCTATTTTATGTAATAAAACAATTTTACTATTTATTTATAAATACCTGAAATAAAACATGACTTATTAATCATTCAAAATTCTGCTTCGTTTAAATATTATCGAAGACGTACAGACCTCTACAGGATTGGAACAGAAAGATGATATACTAGACAAAACCACTTTTTTAATCCCAAAGGACAAAAGAAGTGAACAAGAATGTTTCTATGTCACTACAATTATTTTAGGAAACGCGTTTTCTTTCATTTTGATGTCTCGTGGGAAGTTCGGTTTACACATAGATGGTTTACGCCTAGTGTTCGTAATATTATATGTTGAGTTTTGATATAATAGCATATTTTTGAATATACAATAGACAAGACGCGAAGGCCCATCATTGTGGCGGCGCGGCCTATTTCGAGCAATGGACATCTTTCGGTTAAAATAATGATGATTATGAATAGACAAAACCCCTTGAATATAAATCTCTTTAGCTTTCTTCCAATGATATTTGATCGGCTTCTAATTTAACCTTATACAGCTAAGTAACAGCATTTTTTTTATTGAAGACTAGCGATTGACCGCTTAACCGCTGCCAAGCGCGAGCCCAGGTTCGGGAGTAAACTACTAATATTAATTGTTTGAATTTGTGTATTTGTTATCAGCCTTATTATGTTCCCTCAAGCCCACTCACTATTGGAAGTCTCTGGCTTGACTTCCAACAGTGGGAACATAAAGGAGTGGGAATAGGCCGTATAAAACAAAGTCGCTTCAATATGTATGCTTAAATCTTTAAAACTACGCAACGGATTAAACAAGACGCACAGGACCGATCTTTGTGGCGGCGCTTGGGGGAGGCCTATGTCCAGCAGTGGACGTCTTTCGGCTGAAATGATGATGATGATGATGAACGGATTTTGATGGAGCTTTTTTAATAGATAGAGTGATTCAAGAGGAAGGTTTATATTTATATAATACATCCATAATAGCTTTTGTCAGCGGCTTCGCCCGCGTACATAAAATATAGCCTATGTCACTCAGTGGTAAAGCAGCTTTCTATTGTTGCTAAAATTTTTCCTATCGGACCCGTAGTTCCAGAGATTACCTCCTACAAACAAAAAAAACAAAAAAACAAACTTTACCTCTTTATTATATTAGTGTAGATATCAGCATTGCATCCGTGCGAAGCTGGGGCGGGTCGCTAGTACAAAATAAAACATCTACCTGGGTTTCCACGCACAATATACATATAAATCTAATATCGTATATCACCGAATTGATTCTAAAATAAGTTCCTAACAAGAAGTTATTTGATATACTCAAATATATACCACCGGTTCCTGGAAATGAATAATTGATGAGTCGCTAATTAAACAAATCACAAGTGATGCGATTGGATGTCGAAATTTAATTATTGATCAGAACAGCTAACGAACATCTGATATTGGTAACATAATAATTTAGTAATTTTAGCTCTAGAAGCTAGGTTTTCTTACTAATATTATAAATGCGAAAGTTACAATGTTTGGATGTTTGGATGTTTGTTACTCAATCACGCCAACACGGTTGGACGGATCTGGATCCAATTTTGCACAGGCATAGGATACACTCCGGAATAGGACATAGGCTACTTTTTATCCCGAAAACCCCAATACCACGCGGGCGAAGTCGTGGGCAAAAGCTAGTATACCTACAAATAAATCTAATATGCAATATCACCGAATTGATTCTAATATAAGTTCCTAAAAAGAAGTTATTTGATGTACTAAAATATATACCACCGGTTCCTGGAAATGAATAATTGATGATTCGCTAATTAAACAAATCACAAGCGATGCGATTGGATGTCGAAATTTAATTATTGATCGGAACAGCTAACGAACATCTGATATTGATAACATAATAATTTAGTAATAAATTTAACTCTAGAAACTAGGTTTTAGATAATAATTAAATTATTATTCATTTCGTGCTAACAACCGATAACTTTAATTTCAAAAGTTGGTGGTAAATAAGAAACAAGCTATTTAAACTAAAATTATTTTGATTCTCTTACTATTTTTTAGTAAAACTACTTTTCGTTTTTTTTTTATTATTTATTTATTAACGCGATACGATTTAATTGTGCATTTTTAAGACATAAAAATATACATTTAATTACACTAAAAATAACCTAAATAAACTAAAAATACTCTAATATTTAAATTTTTTTTATTGGGCATCAAAAACTTCATCCACATTGATATCAATGGGAAAAGTGCCCAGAACGCTGGCAGCATTGCCACGCTAGATGGCAATGCTGATTGTGTGACAAGGAGACTTGGTGGTGGGATGACACAGTCCAGAGGGAGATCAGAGAGAAGAAAGCCCTCTTCAAAGCGTGGCAAGCTTCCAAATCTCCCGAAGACCGCGACGCATACAGAACCGCAAAACGTGCCGCCAAGAGGGCCGTAGCCAGAGCCAGACGAGACCACTTACAGCCACTTTACGATAAGTTGGAATCGTCTGAGGGGCAAAAGCTCATTTATAAGTTGGCACGTTCCAGGGTCAAAGCGGCACTGGATATCTCTAAGTGCCGCTGTGTAAGAGACCCTGACGGCAATCTGTTATGCGAGGACCTCGCGGTGAAGGAGAGATGGCGCTCGTACTTCCACGAGCTGCTGAACAAGCAGCACAAAGAGGTGCTGTCTCCGGTTCTCCCTCCAAATCAGGGACTTGTGCCCACGGTTACGCCTGAAGAAGTGCATGTGGCTCTTCGCCGCATGAAGAACCGGAAAGCTGTCGGTGCCGATGGAGTCCCCATTGAAGCCTGGAAGGCGATGGGTCCTCATGGTGTGGGCATCTTAACCCACCTATTTAACCGCATGCTCCTCACCGGAAAGATCCCTAGTCAATGGAGACTGAGTATTATCACTCCAGTCTTCAAAGGCAAGGGATCGGTGCAGGAGTGTGGCGACTACCGGGGGATTAAGGTTATGTCCCACACCATGAAGCTCTTCGAGCGGGTGATTGACTCTCGGATCCGACAGGAGTGCACCGTCTCGGGATGTCAATATGGGTTTCGACCAGGCCATGGCGCCATGGATTCCATCTTTGCCCTAAGGGTTACCATGGAGGGATACAGATCGAAGAATACGCCTCTGCACCTCTTGTTCCTAGACATGCAGAAGGCCTTCGACTGTGTCCCCCGTGATGTGATCTGGTGGGCGCTGAGATCCAAACGAGTGCCCGAGACCTATGTTGACATCATCCGAGATATGTACCGAGACTCCGGTTCTGTGGTTCGGACCGCTGTTGGCGATACGAAACCCTTCCCCATCACCGTCGGAGTTCACCAGGGCTCTGTCCTTAGTCCGTTTCTGTTCAGCGTGGTGCTGGACGTGCTGTCCTCCACCATCAGGGACTTACATGAGCAGCCGCCATGGCTGCTCATGTATGCAGACGACATCGCGCTGGCGGACTCGGACAGTGGGCGCTTGGTTCGACGTGTGGCAGCGTGGAAGGAATCGCTGGAAAACGGCGGTCTGAAAATTAATGCGGCGAAGACCGAGTACTTGGCCTGTAACACAATTAACGCTGCTCCTGTTCGCATTGGCGAAGACACAGTTGAGCGCACGGAACAGGTCAGGTACTTGGGATCGGTGCTCCACGAGTCCGGGGACGTCGATTGCGACGTCGAGTCACGTATCTCGGCGGCCTGGGCGAAATGGCGTGAGGTGGCGGGGGTTATCTGTGACCCCAAAATGCCGGTTAGGCTCAAAGGACAGGTCTATAAGACCATCATTAGGCCTGTCCTTTTGTATGGCAGTGAAGCGTGGCCTGTACTTGAGCGACATAAGCAAAGCCTGCGTGTCACGGAAATGAATATGCTGCGCTGGATGTCTGGAGTTTCGCGGAAAGACCGCATTAAGAACTCCCGCATCCGGGGCAGCCTTCAGGTCCGTGACATAGCAGATAAACTGCAGGAGGGTCGCTTACGCTGGTATGGCCACGTTTTACGAAAACCGGCAGACTACGTGGGTAACAGATGCCTCGCCATGCCGCCTCCGCCGGGACCCGGAAAACGAGGTAGGCCTAAGAGGCGTTGGATCGACGTCGTAAGGGAAGATATGCGTGCTAATGGGCTTAAGGCAGAGGACGCAAAAGACCGAGCGAAGTGGAGACGACTAGCCAGGAAAGCGGACCCCGGGCACCGAGGTGAAAGCCAAGGTAGCAACCGGGACTTACGCTAGGCTGATGATGATGATGATGGCAATGCTGATTCGCTGACAAAAATAAAGCCCAGCCCTCTGGTCACGCGAAGAGTCGACAAGCTGTTTGCTGATGTCGCGTACAACTCGATGAGCGCTCGGACCCCATGGCCCTAGTGTTTCAACCCCAAACGGCTCAAACATATAACTCAATAAGGTTGCCTACAACCTGCCGTACTCAGAAGATGGGGTGGCGCAAGGGTGTCGACACATGTTGCATCCCACACTAGAGGCCTACCCAACTTCCAGGGCATTATGGTCATCCCGTCTGGCCTCTTCCCATCGTCACGTGCCAAACCTTTGGGTTCTAAAACAGCTGGCACCCTGGTGACAAGGGCTCGACGGATGATGTCATTAATGCTGGCGTGCCTAGCTATCTGACCAGCGCTTCTGCTGCAGGATAGGCCATGGTGGCCGAGGCGGTCGACTATTTCACCGCACTGACATCGATGTGGAGCTCCGCTAGGAGCACCCAGTCGCAGGCATGTAGCGATCCGGAAGGTGGTGTCACTTAGCATAGTGCCTATGTTGGGTGACGGTAATGTCTGTAGCCAAAGGCCCGACTCCCATTCACCCACAGCCAGTAGGTGGGCACGCTCAGCAGTGTTGGTGGACGTATTAATAAGGTTATTCCGTTTCAACCTGCAGAGCGGCTCATCCCACCGTCCGGACAAGCCAATTTCCAGGCGTTCAAGGCATCGGTCAAACACGGCACCTCACTGTCAACCAGTGCTTGAGTCAAAATTCCACTGGTCATTTATTTCCTTTATTTATTTTTAAACATATTATTTACATTTTTAAATATTAACTTAAAAAAACACATACAAAAAAAAAAACATAGATTTGCCTTTTGACCATTATATTTTCACTAACGGTAATTGATACGCTTGACCAGAAACAACCTACACCCACAGGCTATAGCTATCAAGATACATACTTCCGGCAAAGAATTTAACTACCTACTTAATAAATTAGCTAAACAAGACGAAGTTAGGCATTGTTCATACCAAACATATTGTCCACCGCCGACTTTTTTAGGGTTCCGTAGTCAACAAGGAACTCTTATGGTTTCGCCAAGTCTGTCTATTTATCTGTCTGTCCGCGGATAATCTCAACAACCTTTAGTACTACAAAGCTGAAATTTCAATATTGCCGATGCCTTTGCCTTATGCGTCGGCTTCCTTCTTAGCTAGCATTACTGCCTCACAAACGGAGACCGCCTGTCACTCCTTCTCACTGCGGATCATGGCTTGAACCAAGGCCCGGCGCGAGTGGTCGCCGCCGCCGATCTCCCCCAAGACGACACGGCGATGCTCTTCCCAAGTGGGGCACACCTCTACCGTGTGCTCCACCGTGTGCTCTGGTCTGGCCGACCGGTGGCGACGACCAGGCGTCTCTTCCACAAGAATCCGATGCAGAAACCTGCTGAACTTGCCATGGTCAGTGAGAATCTGCGTCATACGGAAGGTGAGGACGCCGTGAGGTCTATCCAGTCACGCCACAAAGAGGGGACTTATGGCGTGCCCAGCGCTGGGTTGCAACAATCGCTGTCGCCGCAGCTCCGTCCGCCATGCCTCGACTTATCGAGGCAGCGGAGTTTCACTTCGGTAGTTGGTACGGTGTGAATAAGAAGTTTATATTATACATAGAAAAGTGATATATTGTGTAACGCCTGCTCATAATCAGCGGCTAACAATGTCACTTCATTAAAATCTAAAATTCAGATACATGATTGATAAACTCGAACTAAAATAATTGTAAAAATCATATTCATCAAATTATCTTTAAGTAGAAACATTTCTCAATCAGTTTCCGTTATTCATGAATTTGACTGATCCGTGGACAATAGTGTGGGTTATATGTTTACCTATTTATCTGATAATTCTATCTTTGCCTTACCATAACATGTAACTGCTTTTTTGTTCCTAATAAATAAAATAAAAAAAACAATACGTTTGGTCTGAACAAAGCCTTACACACGGTAATAATAAGTTATCGAGCAACAAACCTTTAAAGCCAATACACGAACCCTCCACACATTCCTCTTGTAACCTTCAAAATACCATTTCCAAAGTTATTTTTAACCCTCAAATATTAACCCTAATCCAGCACCACACAAACTTCATAGCTACACGCCTAATAATATAATTATTTGAAACTGTTATTTGGCCCACTTTAAACTAGCACAAACTATCTCAGGCTTGGATTATTGGCACTATATTAATATCAACTGTCTCTCGGTGTTGCCAACTTTGCCAATCATAGTGTTATTATGCTAGAAATATTATGTAGCTTGGATTGGAAGCTTAAGGATCCAGTGGGAGGTAAAGTTGTGTTTGAGAAGATGCATGTATGAAGTATCAGCCTGTAATAAAAGAAAGAAAAATGTTTTAATACAGGCTAACCTCTCTGTTATCTGCCGTTTACATTTCGGGAAGTGTTCGTTGGAATTGCACAATTTAATTCAACCAAGTCCTTTCCATCATCATAACATTAAAAGTATGGCGTTGCGCCATCGGTACTTGGTGGATATCCCATCCGAACGTTTTGGGAACACATTCATTATACGTACAGCTAAGCAATAATTTGTTTAATATGATCCGAATTATTATTTAACTTAATTTGGTGATTGTAATTAGTTGTATTTTGGACATGACTGTATTTTATTTTGGACATGACTGTATTTTTTAAAATTGTAATGGGTGTATTTAACCTGATAATAAATGATTATTATTATAATCAGAGGAATTCCCTACGGGAGTCTCGTTGCAACACAACTGAGCAGTTGGTCTGAGTTGAGCAGTTGGTTGGTCTGAGCAGTTGTGTTGGCTTCACCAGACATCACGCCGGAACACGATGAATCGCTTGGCGACATGGCTTTATCTGGTGGGTGGTAACTTTAAGCCGGCAGCCGATACTATGGCCTACCAGCGCATTTACTGCTCGTTTAGCACTATGGGACAAGTATAGGGCGGTCAAAGATAAGTAAATCCTATGGACGCAAGCAGTTCTTCCCCCAAAAACTTTTTTGGTAGGTATATAGGAGTTTTAAATAGGCCAAACCCGCGATGGAATCAAATAATACTTATACTATTTCCTTTGAATATTTGCACTGAAAACAAATAGATGCAAAGATCCAAATAGTTTTGCTACACAACACAATAATAACCAACAATCTCAAACTTTTAATAACTTACTTAGCGTTTGTACAACAGTCTGCTTTTTTTCCCGAGAAAATTCATATTATTTCCAGTTTCGCCCTTTGAGAGATTTCTTTTGAAGTGGATGGTACTTGGAATATCCCGAGTACCCCCGACTTCCCCCGACTCCCCCCGACTACCGGGTAAAGGCTTCCTTTTGACCGCGTAGTAATAGCTTAAAAATAGATTAAACCGAAACGCGCTAAGCGGTATCGGCTGGGAAATTGCTTTAAGAATACCCCCCTTTGTGGTTGTTTGTGTCGTAACTAGCTTTTGTTGAGATACGATATTAGATATTATATTCGTTTTCGGGAGATTGGGTGCACAAGAATACGCGCATTTTTCTGGTATTTTTTTTTATAATAAAAGCGTTCAACAGTATTTTTACAGTTTTTTTTATTGCATTTAGAGTTTTACCTTTTACTCTCAGTTCGACTTTTAAACATAGGTAGTTTTTTCTTCAATATCCTATTTTATGCCTCAAATCAAAATTTTTCTTTCCAAAATTCAAAATCGTCGAAGCCATTTAATAATAATAATAAATAATTTTATTGTAATTAAATTTATTAGGTTTAACAATGGCCGTATAAAGTTAACGGGACCCAAACTAGACGTAACCTGTGTCTTGGGGACCCAAACATTTCACTAAGTGCATTTCAGTTATGATATAGCTAGTTAGCGCTACGTGGCATTTATAAATTGGCATGCAAAATATATAAAATAAAATAAATCAGTCCAGTAAAAATAATAATATTCGTTTATTTCTGTACTAATTAATATTGTGACTGAAAAGTTGAAAGGAAATCGTTTGTCATGGTGTGATCATGTGAAAAGGAGAGATGAAACACATGGATAGAGAAGAAGAGAAGGATGGATTATGAAAGGAGTGATATTAAAGAAAAAGGAGTTAGTGATAGTGTGACTTGTGACAGGACAGAGTCGAAGAAAGAAACATGTTGCACCGACCCCAAGTAATACGGGATAAGAGTAGGATAATGGTATCCCTGTATTGAATCATCTTTCGCTGAATAGATCCAAAGCACCAGAATTGAATGTCACAAACCATTTCGCAACACTAAACCCAGTTTAAGATTCCTACATACTCGAGTGCATACACCACCCACTCAGTTCTCAATCACTCATGTACGGACTCCCACACTCAATATTACGATGCCCAAGATATGATTCAGGCTACCATAGACAGACATAATTCAAAGCCGAGGCACTCGACTGTACCGATACGCTGTAACTCGATTAGTTGTCGTATCTGAAGGGAATCGATACGATACTACATATTCCGGACACGGAATCTTAGTAGCGCATCACTTATGCTAGAACGAGTATCATAAAGTGATATTTAATTTTGTGTTTTTTTAAAGGCTTTTAATTGTGTAAAATTTTGTACAGTTTTGAATATTTTTAGCTTTTTATATTTTAATATTGGCATGCCTATTTATGGTGAAGAATCATCAAACTCAAGTGACACTGGACATAGAAAAAACAACATTTATTCAATATAGACACAGAACAACAGTTACAAAACACACATTAACAAATAACAAAAATAAAGTGTACGCTGAGCGTGCCCGAACCGAAAAGGTGACCACCTCAGCATTTGCTGGGCGTTAGACACCCAGCGCTGGTTACCAATAGCAGGGCCGAAAGGTTCTAGTATGGCGAACGAGCTCCGGAAAACGCAGTGACGAGCATAACTCGGCATAACTTTGGTCGGTCGTATTAAGTTCAAGTACGAGTTAATACTAATTACGCTGAGCGAAGCTCGACTTTGGTACGAACGGACCAAATCCGTGGTACCAAGTTCGAGCATATATTAATACTATTACGCAGTCAAAGCTTTAATGCAATCTATTCTATAACCAAAGCCTGCTTTTCACCCAAAGTTCAAATATCGAATCCTCTTAAAAGATATTTGATGAACTTTATAACAAATCCCTTTTCTATTCAGTTTGGAGCGGCTAAAAGCTTGGCTCTAGCCTAATGACCTAGCCTGACCTAACGTCCAGAGCAACTTTATCTGAGTTCAGGCCATCCAGAACAGTAAAGGTCAGGTCATTATTTTAAATCTATAAGATACTGGAGAGTCAGTTGGCGTCTGTCTGTATTATTATGAATAGAAAAACTTTTTCTTATTTATAAATAGCGATCTGCCTCAGCTTCGCACGGGTGCAAACGTAATATAAACCTTCCTCTTGAATCACTCTATCTATTAAAAAAAAAAAACGCGTCGAAATTCGTTGCTTAGTTTTAACGATCTAAGACTACATAGGCAGACAGCGAGAAGCGACTTTGTTTTATACTATGTAATGATGATAATAGTGTAGTTAAGTATATCTTCTCTGACTTAGTCGACATAGCAGCTTCAAAGACATCTATATAAAGTCTTAGCGTTAAAAATCATCTCAACAGTTTCACCTAAGTCATTCATAGAAAAAGGAAAAACTCAATTTACTGTTATATATACTACTTTCTGCCAGTGGCTTCGCCGGCGTGATAATAGGTTCCTTCCTAAAAACTTTGAAACCCCGTTTCCTTCCTTTACGGGGTGATTTTTTGAAAATCCTCTCTTAGTGCTCTCCTATATCATAAAAGGAAACAATGTGCAAAATTTCGCGCTCCTAGACCCTGTAGTTCCGGCTGTGCGTTGATATGTCAGTCAGTCAGTATCTCCTTTTATGTACGATATATAATATTTACAGAAATAAAATGCACCTCATATCCCAAATATATGCCAATATATCCGTCAAATTTGATCCATGCCAACGCATACCCATCCGCGCAACTTGAAATTTGATTTGAAGGTACCTACGTATTTACTATTGAGAGTCAATATTGAGTTCCAAACTCAATAAGACAAAGCAGATGTTACTTGTTTATGTCATAAACTTGCACAGCGAGACTTTAGTTTGCTGTTGTACACTGCAGGCGAGGCGATATCGAAGCGATTTGACAGCGGCCTGGCTAGATAGATATTATCAAAACGTCTACTGTTGGACCCAGGATTCCTCCAAGTGACGCTATAACGAACAGTCCTGTGCTTAAAATTCAACTAGAACTAAGGTCTGTTTATCAGAGCTACGAGTAGGTTTCCATTGTACGCAATGCCATAACAAAGGAATCAATCAGAAGTAATAAGATTACGTAAAATGATTTCTGCGTTTATTGGAGGTAATCTCTACCAATGGTATTCTATTATGAATATTTACACGCATCGTAACCAATTGAATGCACAGTATAATATATGCATGGTTCTTCTGGAACTTATAGAAACAAAACCGTTAGTTTAAGCAGATGTAAAGCTTAAGTACTTGCTAGTAACTACCACGCACCGGAAGACGAAGCGTTGAAAGGCTTTTCAAAAATGTAAAATAAAAATAAATATATCCCGATGGATGCAAGTACAGGACCAGTCGTTATGACGACTCGAATGACTATAGACGTCTTTTGGATGAAATGATGACGATAGAGTAATTATATCTTGAAGAAAATTGTATGGCCAAAAACTGGTTTATCTCCAGCTTTAAACCAATATATTTTCTTCCAGTTCCTTATTATTTATTTATTCTTCATGCAACACAAGGTACAAAGACCAGAAAAAATATCAAGTGATTCCTCCCGCTGTGGGTACAACGAGAGCAATTGCCAAATATTTATTGATTGCCACCTGTGTGTGTGCATTATTGTATGCAGTTGCCTTTTGCAGTCTAGAGACACGGTAAATCTCTTAAACAATCCCTTATCTCTTTCAAAAAGTATTTTCAGCTTGTCTATAGCTTATCACCACCTACACCCGAGCCTAACTACCAATATTTCACATAAACCCTACAGCATTATTCAAATGGATGTTCAGTGCAGCGCACAGCGCAATGCTGAGCGCAGCTCAAATTATATTCCAATACTGCACACTAGCACAGTTGTTCGGTGGCAGTCATCGGGGAATGGCAGTGTGGCAGCAAGGCAGCTTGCAAGCTGATTATCTGCTCGTTAGATAATGTGGGTGGGAACGAACGAGTATGACATATTTCGCAAATTAGGTAGGATGATTTTGGTGGAATATTCAGTCGATGCTAGAGGCGGAATTTTGTGTGAGCCTGTCCGTTTTGCTGCTTGATTTTTAATTTTAACTAGCTTTTGCCCGTGGCTTTGCCATGTACAAAAATATGTAACTATGTCACTCAGAAATGGTGCTTTCTATCGGCGAAAAATGTGTACCAAGCGAAACAGTACTTTCGAAAATTAAAAACAAACTTGACCTCTTTACAAAATTACTGTAGAATATTTGCGTAATTTTTAATAAATAATAATTTATTTATTTCAAGTATCACAGACTCATATAAAGAAAAAAACAAAATTCAAAACACAGTCACATTTAAAATCATAATTTGCAAAAGGAAATAAATACAATTAAAAAAATAATAATAATTGGTAAAATTTTATATTTATATATTTTTTTAATCTTTAAGTTTTGTCTTGTTTATAAATCCAATAAAGAGAATTATTTTTTTGAATATTTATACATATTGTGTTATTGGATAATAATTAGATTAAGATTTCTTATACTTTTTATGTTCCCTACACACTATCTTTTGATCTCTGAAGATATTTCTATAGAAATCTTAGTCATTATGTATTATCTTTTTCTGTGTTTTCTACGTGGGAGAGATAAAAAAATCAATAAAAGTGAAAAATAAAAGTATGTAGTATCCTTCCTTTTAAATATTTATAAGACGTCTGTCACTTCCAAGTCACCCTTATTCCTTTGTTGAATAATACAATAAGTCTAAGATTACCTCAAAAGAATCCTTACAGATTCGCGTTTGAAAAGATTAACATCATTCTAAGCCTCTTAGAATGGCTACTGTTTTAAAAAAACTGCCATTACAGAGATAGGAACGTACGAACGGACGAAATCAAGATGTCCTCCTAATTACGTCATTTTTCTCTCCCCTCCCCTCTGGTTTTCCATTTGCTGTAATACGCACTAATTTTTAGAAAGAATCATTATGCAAAATAGGGGTGAGTAGGGGTGAGAGGCAATTGGTTATGTTTAAGTAGAGCTTATGTCCATGAACGGTAGAACGAGATGGTAGCAGCCCTATTTATTGTCTTGTTAAAAGAAAAAACTAAATATTTTTTAAGATAAGTAGATTACTAATACTTTGTGCAATTTGAGACGTATTTCTTTGTTAATTTTGGTTTGGATGCATTTCTGAAGATATTGAAAGATAGACGTCATGTCATGTCAAAATTTCTAACCGACTTTTAGTAGGCAATTTTTATAATTCCTAAACTTAGCCTTTTATCCGCGTAACGTAACCTAATTTTTAAAACAGGCAAAACTTTGATCGTTTTAGTCCCATGGAGGGATGATCGACTACATGAAATATTTATTTAATTGTAAAGGTAAACTTAAAAAATAAAATTTTAAAACTCAAAGTGATTCACGCGTGAACGAAATTAATTTCTTTAAAAAAACGTCAGCTGAGCGGGTCAATGACCTGTATGTAGATCGTTGTCGGTCGTTGCGTGTATTCATTAACTAACTTTTGTGAGCGATATCGCCCGTGTTAAAGTAATTTTACCGTACAAACTTTCTCTCCATTAGGGGAAGAATTTTTGTAAATTCTTTTTCATTATTTATATCCCTTAGCTCTTACTAAGGGATAAAAAAGAGCATCGACTATCTTAAAGCCAAAAATAAATTCAGTGTATTTTTTTTGCGGAAAAAAACAAACCCCTAAGCGATATGCACCTTCATTGACACTCGGGTTCACTCGTAAACCCAAAGATAGATTAGGTTTTTCGAGACTTATCTACAAAAACAAAGAGAAGAGAGAAACAATTACTTACGTCCTAACTAAAATAAAAGTCAACTTCAGCAGTAAAATGATACAGCTTTGTCAAAATAAAGAGTTTTGCAGAAGACCCACTATATGCTACAGCCTTCAAAATATGCTACATGATATGCTACTGTCTTCAAAATATGCTACACGATATGCTACAACCTTCAAAATATGCTACATAATATGCCACAGCCTTTAAAATATGCTACACGATATGCTCCAGCCTTCTAAATGTGCTACACGATATGCTACAGCCTTCAAAATATGCTACATAATACACAGCCTATACTACAGCCTTTAAAATACAATCTGACCATAGAGATTGGAAAACTAATTGACAGGGCTTAAGTCCGTGATTTGCGCACGGAGATTGTCTAAATTTTATTATTATTCCATTATAACTTCCACTATACTGAGTGATATAAATAATTATTTGAAAAGTAATTTTCTACATCCATACACAAAAACGATAATATTTAGTGAAATTAAATGTTAAAACTCAGAGTTTTATTCAGAAGAAAATTAAAATTAAATTATAACCGTACGTAAATTAATACGTGTCCAGTAGTATGTACAAAGTTTCTTTACTATATCATGAAAATTTACAAAGATAGAATTTGTTACCTGATTGTCCGCACAAAAACATGGTCACCGGGCCACTCGGATGACACAGTGGTGGTTTTGTTCCCGCACCCAGCTTCTAATACTGTGACCTGTGTTGTACTTAGTGTTAGTCTACAACTTGCGACCTCTTTTAAATATATTTAAGGAAAAATATAACACGGTGTTAAATAATTAAATCGATTGAGTTTCTGAATAAACTTTATTCAAGTTTCGCAAATAATAAAAATTATGTTGTGTAACAGTAAAGGTACCATTTAACAAAAACACTTAAACTATCACACACACATTTTTCATCACAGACATTTTTCTATAACTTAGATATTAGTTAGATACTTTTCCACCTTACCTTTCCGTTGCAGCAAGACCGGTTTTTCCATTCCTCGATTGACCTTCTAAACATTTTTTTCCCTACTTCTTAAAGGTGGCCATCCCTGTGCAATAGCCATAGATTACAGTAACAACCACCGTACAGATTGCACGGGTCATAACAGATAAACGCTGGTTGTATTTCAAGTTCCCTTCTCAAAAGTACACGAGGACGTCCCTTGTGTAATGGGCAAAGAGTAGTTTGTATTGCAGAATAGACAAAGTGTTTTCAGTAGCAGTAACGTGCGTGTTTTTTTTTTAATACCATCAAACCGCAGCAGTTTCATAATTATAATAATGTCATAATTTTGATAAAATCATAATTATGATAAAATTATAATTTTTACTGCGATTTAATTGTAAATTATTATTTTAAAATTATATAAAGGCTCTACAACCATCATGATTGTTTTTTTTTTTGCGTTAACATCAAATATACACGGCTAATTTTTGATCGTTTTAATTCCGTGGGGGTCAATCTGGTACATGAAATTCTATGGATTTGTAAAGATTAAATTAAATATTAAAGAACTTTAAAAGTCGAATAAATTAGAAATCAATTTTTCTAAGTAAATATCAGATGAGCGAGTCAATGAGGTCATTGACTCCAGGTCCTCCAGGTGAAGGTAGTTGTAGATCGTACCTATGATAGCAACTATCTATCCTACTAAAACCTCATGTGTTTCTTCAATCACTCTTTATGTTCTAAAGCTATGGCAACTTTTTCAAATATTTCTTCTGCCCTAGGAGGTAATAGTAATAGTAGGTAATAATAAGAGAGAGAAGTAGGCTGGCCGAGCCGAAAAATAGGCGAAGCCAATTCAAATAGAGCCTATTATTTTTCGATTCTCTTCCTCAGACAGTCGGATAACAAGCTGTTCGTTGCTCGCCGTCCATAACCCTATGCTTGCGGTCGCCAGAAAACTTCCTGCGTCTTCCAACGCCCAGACGTTTTAGTCATTTATGTACTCTTGACAGAGTGGTCGTGGTTGATAATGTTACATTTTCCTTGGCGAGTGAGGCTCCCGCGATGCGTATGCGTATTATTCAGTCAAGGAGTATCTGGATGACAAATTTTGACATATTATATTCATAATTTATTGTTAATTTAAGTTTATTTTTTAATCTATTTCTTTTTTTAGTGTATTATTATTATATTATTTTTTCAATATTCATAACATTCTCCCTAGTTCATTGCAATTTAAAATTAATTTAGAATTTTATAATTTGACATGCATGCAATCTTTGACATTTCACTTATATCGACTTCACTATCTTTATAATACCGCTTTTGTATGCCTATCGGCGGGACATGGTCTGTACAACAAAATATTGAAAAACATCTGTAATCACCTATGTTCACAAAATGAATAAATGAATTTGAATTTGCGTCTCCACTTGTCCCAATTTACAGCATCTCGGGTACTCTGGACTACGGAGGTTTGTGTTGCAGCTCTGATGTGACCGCTTCCCCTTTACTTGTCCTTGGACAACGAGTCAGTCCATTGCGAACAACGTGACCAAAATATTCGAGGAATTTATATAATAATAGTCATCAACATAATCTTCTCTTCAAATTTAAAAGCCATTTAAAAACGTGTAGCAAAAAATAAATCGCTCATCGAGTTTACTCGAAAGATGGTGAACGGCTTCAATGTCGAAGAATATTAGCTTTGAAGTTTCCGCCTGGGGCTAAGTGATCGGGAGAGTTTTACGTGCTTCTTGAAGCGCGAAAGGGTCTTGAGTGTGAACACTGTGCACACAGAAAAATATTCGCATGTCTATGGGAAACCAGGTTAACCATTTCATTGTGGTGATCCGTAACACAGGCATCCCATGCCTTTCACGGACACCAGCTCCTCACATATATTATGTAATAACAAACTAGACTGAGTAATTGTACCGTTTTAGCTATAAACAAAACATTGTGAGGAGAAATAAATAAATTATTATTATTAAATTATTATTATTGTCATCTCAGTCAAAAGACTAATTGATGGACAAAGGCTTCCCCTAAGTGTTGCCATAACGACCGGTCCTATGAGTCCTACATTCATCGGATTCCTGCGACCCTCACCGGTGGGCTGGTCACCAGTCACCCACAAGGTGAGCTGTTAAGTTAATGGCCCACCTTGTGGGTGACCACCCCGTAGTTCGCCTTCTAACCTAAGTCTAATGAAATATATTATTCGGTTAATCTGATAACCTTGTCATAGGGCCTTTAGGGGCTTTAGGGTTTTTAACTCTGCGTTTGAAAGTTCATAAAGGAATTAGTGACTTGTTGTACCCCAAGTAAAATTTTAATATTCAGTTTTATCCGAAAAGTGGTGCACCATCGTAGGTCTGGTGATCTGATGATGGAATAGGTTAAATTAGCAACTTCTCAAAATGCAGCTGGTAGAAGACTGATAGAGTTGCCACCCGGCTTTTATACTCCAATCTTTGCTTTAAACTTCATAGTTACCTCAAAATCTTGACACAAAAGTAGAAAATGTCATCGGACAAAAGTTATTCTCGTACGTCGATCGCCGACTTCAGATATATCTGTCGTATCTGTTTAAATCTACTCTACTAGTAGTAAGGGTGGGTCCCGGTAGTGAAATTGCGGTTATTGTATACCTATCTGTTATGGGCTCCGGCCTATACATCGCGATATCGCGCAACTTCGGGAAACCGCTTTCATGTATCATCTTTCATAATACGACAGAAAAAGCAGTGGTTTATCTTTGATGCGAGAATCTACTTGGCTTGTTATCTGTTTGTCGATGAAAAGATAATTCATAAGGTTTCATTTTTTAAGTCAAATAAGACTAAGTTATTGTTTATTCTTTATTGTATACAATTCATGTACATACAAAGGCGAGCAGAGCTTTGCTCAACAATGAGTTTTCTCCCAGCTTACCTTTGAGTAACAGAGAGAAAACAATCAAGGATAGAAACAAGTGTACAATATAAACCTATATATACCTCAGTAAACGTACATAAATAAGTCTAATATATAAAAATATACGTACATACCAGTTAATACAAATAAATACAAATATTATGTCAGCTGTGAAAGGAAAAAATGTGCTTTAATTAAGTAAGTTGTTTTTTTAATGATATAAACTTCAGTGTGATCCTATTTGATGGCAGTGATGGCAATCGTTGAGGCACTTCAGCTAAGCGTTGATAATGTTAGGAAAAACACTCAGCTAACATCGAATTAGCTTCTTCATAGAAGGGGTTTCAGAGAAGTCATCAAAGAGGAAACGAGGTCCTTTCCTTGTGATGAGGCAATCATCAAAGTTAATTCTACACTATCTGCGTTTTTACCTAAAAGTCCAGGCATCTTTTGAGGGTTTTTCCCATACCCAAAAAAAAATATTATAAGTACACCTCTACCAAAACTTTCAACCAAAAAATAAACTGGAAGACACACAAAACAAATAAAGCACGACTCATAAGGTCCTTAACCGTTTACACAAAATAATAACAATAAAGAAAATACCTGTTTGCTGTGCCAAGGAAGTTTTTTTATTACGTTTTATTGATCAGTGTCCATGGCTGAAAACTCGCTGAAAACTGGCCAAAAGCTCAATGGATTTGCATTAAAAATGAGACTAGAGGTAAAACGCTTTATAAAATGTGCTAATACCTTCCCCCTGGCCGGCTTAATACTTTAAAATCGTTAAAAGTGAACATTGTTTAGAGTCTACTTTAAAGTAAAGAGGGGCGGAATATTTGCTTATAAAGGATGTATTTAGAATTCATATAGTTTCTACTCGACAAAGAAGTTTTTACTAAAAAAAAAAAGCAAAATCATCATTTCCCTAGCCTGGTTCAACTGGTATTTTATTTTTTATTTTAAATGTTTATTGGTAGTTAAAATAGATTACAAAGTTTTTATTAGATACATGTCTGTAGTTTATATAGTTTGTTTTAAAAAGTAATTTTTATTTTTGCAATTGAATAATTTTCAGAAAAGTCAGCATTACTTGCGCTGTTTTCTTTCTATGATGATGATGATGCCATCAAACTTCTGATAGAGACTGTGAACTCCAATGTTCTGCTCTGTTTTTCTTTTTTTCTATATGGATATTTTTAACTAGTAAAAATTAAAAATATTATTCTGCACTAAAAATATTGATTGTGGGCCTTATAAAAATTATGAAGGGATTTGAAGCATCCTGGCTCGGATTGGTTAGTTTAAAAGGCTAAACTATCAGTATAGTGGAGCAAAGTTTCCACTTTAGTCTTCATGGTTATTTTTTTCATGACAGCTAACATACGTTTATTCCTCATATCGTACAAATACTAGAGTTATATCGACCATCAGTGTATCATGCAAACATGCATTACAACTCTGGTGAAACGCAGTACATTTTTATCATTCAAGCGTTAATCGCCAATACATTTCTCGAACTCATCTTCTGGAGACTTTTATGGGTATTATGTATCGACCGTTTCGCGGAAGACTAGATAACATCAGCACTTAACGTAATTTAAAGAATAAAAAGGGCAGGATAATAAAAACTACATTACACATTTATACATTTGTGACATCCACCAACCCGCACCCTGCTTGCGTGGTGAATTTCATCCCATTCCCTTTCCTAGAGAGTCCTGAGTGCCAGGAATGGGAACATTATAAGAACGATGCTATGCTATGCTTATGCATAGCTATGATTTTTAAGATTGCTTTATATAAAACTAGCGACCCGCCCCAGCTTCGCATGGGTACTGATATTGAACATATTATGCATGTATTATACTCATAAATCTTCCTCTTGAATCACTCTATCCATAAAAAAAACCGCATCAAAACCCGTTGCGTACTTTTAAAGATCTAAGCATACATAGGGACTTACAAATTTGTTTTATACTATGTAATGATGATGATAATGATGATGTCTATTGGCCTCAGTAGCCTGGAAATAAATAATAATTATTACAATAATCAGCAGTACACAAGATAGCAAACTATAGTAGAATGACCGATACGAAAGCTTCCCCTAGGTATTGAACAAGTTGTATAAATTGAAGACAAGCCAGTTCCCATTGCAGTCACGTGCAGCGATATGTTCGGACGTAAGTAATGACAGGGAGCTCTTCACTTATGAGTAGCTGGTTCATGCCCGTTGACCTGGAGTCCGTTTGGTGCAAATATGGCGGAGGTATATTGATAAAACGCCAATCTCCTCTTAACCTATCGTCTGCCGTAATTACAGACACAAGAGTTTAAGAGGTAGAATACAAACTCTTGATGATTTTAAACGGCTAATTCATATGTTAAAAAAATATACGTTAAACTAGACTAATTAATCAAAACTGTAACTCTATTGTACCATATTCTGACAAATAAACATTTTTGATTTATTTTTTTTAAGAATATTTTCACGGTTTGTTCATAGAACTTGTTTTTTTTATTGTAGGTAAAAATCATCCAATGACGAATCCCGCTCTTGGGCGGAGCGGAAAACAGTGTCAAACTCTTATTGACTAAACAACCTACCCCATTCCTACATCGCCATACATACTAGGGCCAGAGCCTTCCTTTTCAAACACAAACCCGTGGCCCTAATTGGCTTCGACCCTTCTGCAGGGTCCCTACGGTAACTTTGTAACACTTGCATTTGTTAATCAAATTCATATTCTTACAAAAAGATACACCATAAACTATTAAAAAAAATTACGTCAGCTTTAAAATTAAAAAAAATGTCATCATATTTCCTTCCACAAACACTACCATATCACTCCCACCCATCAGGGTAACCTATATCCCGTAGTAAACTCAATATACAAGTCAGAATTTATCTCAACATCTAAAATATTACACATGGAGGGTAAAAGCACCCCCTAGCTAAAATCTGAGTTAAAAGGGACCCTCTAACTAAAGCCCCGTAACCTTTAACATTTCCTTGTATGTCTAATAAAAAGGCAAGTACAGATTTGAATATGCATTAACGTTATTTTGTTTGCGCCCCTCGGGAGAATCGTCCCTAAGGCAGGGTTGGCCCACTCTGCACCTTGGATTGGCATATTTTATTTTATGTTTATAGTTTAAAATTTAAAAAAAGACAAAAATATAATCTAGCTAGTCCGAGTTGGAGTCGTGAACTGGGGTTTCCGAACAAACTTACCATTGAAAACCGAGACCACAAATTGAGTTTCGAAGATTTTCAAGTGTTTGACTTAACTACAAATTTACGGTTTACAGACGATTTTCTATACTTGTGTTTTAAGAATTTGCTTTAAGCCAAATTTCAAAATTTTAGGTTAAGGCGAAGTACCATATGAATTTTGATTTCCTTGAGAGTGTCGAAATACACGTTTTTTTGCGACATAAACGGCCATATCTTTTTTCCGTTAACTTGGAAGCGATGTGATGAGACAAGAGATGGCCACTGACTAATATATAAATTTCAAATTCAACTCGATACCATGTCCTGTCCAGGTACTCGCTATGTCTGATGAGAACCGGCGTCATGCGGAAAGTGAGGAAGCCGTAATGTCTTTCCAGCCACGCCTCAAAGAGGCGACTTTCCATCATAATTATGGCTTGCTCAATCCTATAATGGTTCTGTTTTTTTTCCTTTTAAGATACAAAAAAAAGTCTTCTAAGAACAACTAAACTCTTCTCAGTTTTATTATTTTAAGTTTGTACGGCAGCCCTATTAGAAAGACCCATTAGGTGGAGTGTTATTTTAACGCCTACAAGTTCTGAAAGTGAAGTTTTGTACTTGGCCGTGTCATTAAGTGGCTCGAGACGGTTAATTATTACTGTTTTTAGATGTTCCCCCTTTTCAACTAAGAGTTTACGAACGTATGCTGGTATTGTAGAGGCTATTTTCTCTTATGCGAGGTTTACTTTACGGCTTTCTGTTGTATCTACTTGAAATACACGTTTGTTATCTACACTAATACACCGTTAAATTTTAGTCGTTTTAATCCCTTGGAGGATCGATTCAGTACATGAAACACTATCGATTGGTAAAGTTAGAATGAAAAAACAAAGTACTTTTTTTTTAAACTCGAATTAATTTACGCATGTTCTAAATTGATTTCTTTAAGTAAACGTCAGCTGGGCGAGTTCAATGACCTGTAAGTAGTTAGTACGCAACGATCGACAACTACCTACAAGGTCAATGACTCGTTTACTTAAAGAAATTAATTTCGTAAATGCGTATATCAATAAGAGATTTAGAAAAAAAGTACTTAATTTTTTTATTTTATCTACACAAATCGATAGTGTTTCATGTACTGGATCGACCCCCTTCGGGATTAAAACGACTAAAATTTAACGGTGTATAATAAAGAGGTAAAGTTTGTTTTTTTGTTGTTTGTAGGGGGTAATCTGTGGAACTACTGGTCCGATTGGAAAAAAATTAGCAACAATAGAAAGCTGCTTTCCTCCTGAGTGACATAGGCTATATTTTATGTACGCGGGCGAAGCCGCGGGCAAAAGCTAGTGTTTGATTAAACTGATAGCCCCAAGTGAACGCTGGCATGTAATACCTATTGTTTTTCTATTATGTCTCTATTTACGATATTCGAAAGATTAATTCAATCTCATTTGACAAGATGACCAATATGTGTTTTGTTTTATATCTGTCACTAGCTGTGCCCGCGACTATTTTTGCAAACAACCTCCTCAGCTTTATAAATTATAGCTGTTACCCATGACTTTGCCCGTGTCGATTTCTGTTATTATTTTAGACAATTTAGTTTTTTAAAGAATATAATTATCTAAATGTTCTTCACAGAGCTACACCCCACCTTGGGCACGCCATAATCTCGGCGGTAAGTCCCCTCTTTGAGACGTGGTTGGGTAGACATCACGTCGCCTCACCTTCCGCATGACGAAGGTTCTCACTGGACATGGGAAGTTCAGGTGATTCCTGCGCCGGATTCGTGCGGAAGAGACGCCCGGGTGCCCGCCACTGTGTGGCCAGCCCGGAGGACACGGTTGAGCACACTGTAGAAGTGTACCCCGCTTGGGAAGAGCAACGCCGTGCCCTCGTGGGGGTGATCAGCGGCGGCGACGGCTCGCGCCGGGCCTTGGTTCAGGCCATAGTTCGCAGCGAAGAAGAATGGCAAGCGGTCGCCTCCTTCTGCAAAGCAGTAATGCTCGTAAAGGAGGAGGCTGACCGCATAAGGCAAAGGCAACAGCGCCTTCGCCGTACCGCCGCGATCCCGCCGATATCCGGTCTCCGTAGACGCTGGCTTGTGGACGGTGAGCAATGGGTAGCTCGCCGTCCGGTTGTCTGGTAACAGTCCAGACCGAGACCAAGTCGTCGACGGCGTGCACTGCTCCCGCGCGCCTCAAGGTGTTGTCAGCAAACTGTGGGGCCCTTCAGGGACGAAGCCTCCTGCAACTGAGGGTTGGTGCGAAAGCGTTATACCGGGGCTCTGGGAATAAGGCAAGGGAGGAACGTGGTAGGTTGTTTAGTCAGTAAGAATCTGACACTGTTTCCCGCACCGCCCAAGAGCGGGATTCCTCATTGGATGATTTTTAACTACCATAAAAAAAACCCATCCGCGCCGCCCGCAAGCAACCAGAGGGGTTGCTTGCGGGCGGCGCGGATGGGTTTTTCTCGCCTGCCGGCCAGGCGCAGCGTCAAGTTTTGCACATCACGCATCGCGTGTGAATTTTATATCGGAGTTATTTTAAAATTGTAATATCTTCTAAGATGTTTATTGAAATTAAATGATGTCAAAGACAATTTTCTTCACAATTACATACTCTTAATCAACAACACATTTATTTGGATAAAGATTATATTATTATGTTGATACAACTCTAACAAATAATCGGTAAAAATTGGCTAAATTTGATTCGCATAAAAACGGTTCTAGTAAGTTAATCTTAAAAGATAGACATATACTGTTGCGGACATTTTTTTAGATCATTTTAAGAGGAATAATTCTTTCCTACATATTTTTTTGGTATCTTAAACCGTTTTGGGAGCGCACGCAACGGAAGCCCTCAAAGATGAATAATTTTTCCCTTTTTTTCACATTTTCCTTTGTTTCTTCGCTTCTATTAGTCGCAGTGTGATGTTATATAGCCTAAAGCCTTCCTCAATAAATGATCTATTCAACACAAAAATAATTTTTCAATTCGAACCAGTAGTTCCTGAGATTTGCGCGTTCAAACAAACAAACTCTTCAGCTTTATAATATTAAGTATAGATAAGCTTTCTTTGCACGCCATGTTATGGCAGGATATTCTGAATCACCGTAACACCTTATGTACTAACAATACTATAAAAATCGGTTCAATCCTGCAGCGTGATGAAAAACTAAACCTTTTAAGATTTGATTTTAAGTGCCAGCAATAATAAGCTTGCGGTAGTAAAGCGGAAGTGACTTCAAAGGTGTGTCATATTCTAGCAAATAAATACTGTGATTTGATTTCTACGTATCAAAGAAATTTTTCAACAGAATAATAGTCTAGGGGTCTTTAAGTCAAGAGTGAATAGGTTACTTCTAGGCATGCATGCTCCATTGCTAACCACATCAACGCTTACCATCAGGTGAGATTGTGGTCAAACGCGAGCCTATTTAGAATAAATAAAAATAGTGAAGTACGCGGTATGTACGCGGTATATAACTTAAATCATTTTCTATGGTTACGCACAGCCCTTACTTTGATTCAGACTCGAAAATCGGTTACTGTGCATTCAAGGTCAACCGTCATTGTGGTTCAACTTGTGTGACGACGAAAAAAATAGATTTTTAGTTCTCAATCATAATAAACTAATACATAGTAAACTAATTCTACTTATTTGCCGCTTAAATGGGAAATTAGTTCAAGAAAATATTTAATTTAGGTTTAAGATTTTAATTAAAAACATGTGTGTTTTGTTCTTGAAGCATAGTTTTTTATTGACATAATTAAGTTGAACCCAGCTTGACCAACCACAAAATATTTGGTAAAAATCAAATGTGGAATCCCATATTTAGGCGGGGCGGAAAATAGTGTCAGACTCTTACTGACTAAACAACCCACCCCGTTCCTTCTAGCCCTCATACCGCGGTTGGATCTTATTGCCTCTATATTTGCTGACAACTCCTTGAGGCGCACGAGATCCCACCTGATGTTAAGCAAAGGTTTAATCGATGTTGGTGATATACACTAGTTTATAAAGAGCTTATACACTAGCCTTGAAGACACCTAAATTACAATCGGACGAGAAACAATCTGCTTATCAATCGTCATATTTTAATGCCATAACCACGTAATCTAACCCAACGTAAAGTCAAGCGCTCTAAACCGTCCGATCATTAAGCCGACATACGTTTAAGATACCGCAGTAAAAACTGGAACGAAATTTAACTGCTGTTACCATTTTGTTGAACGACCGTTTCGAAGTACTCAAAGCAATGTGGAAGACATTATCCACACGTTCGTGGCGTAATGACCCTTCAAGGATGGGGGATGAGACCGGGGATGAAATGAATTGCATTCTCTTTTTTTAAATTATCTTTTTAAACGGTCTGTTACACTGATTTTATTATTACCGCGCTTTTGTTGAGTTTTATGGGCTGGCAACTTTATTTTTTATAATAATATGTGTGAATGTTTCTGAACGTTTAGGGCTTTTGGATTCTTTTTTTTTGTCTTAGTGAAATAGCGTAAATGCGATCTAAGCGTTTCGTTTATACCGCGTGCAGTAGGCAAATTCTACTAGTGCCTTCAAGGACTAGTACAACTAGCCTACAGCGGTCTTCCCATCCGATTGTAATTTAAGTTTCTTCAAGGCCAGTGTGAATAGGCTATTAGTAAACTACTACCAACAGGTGGGATCGCAGTCAAATTCAATACAAAAGATATTTTGATGCAAAACAATAAACAGTAATAAGTTGCTAATGTTTAAAAATCATTTAACTGTTATTACTGAAATTAACTTGTCTCGTCGGCAATTTATCATAATTAATTAATGACACAATAATTAAACTATAATAGCCGACTCAAAAACACACCCTGCTTTAATAATAAATCACCAAAAAGTGTTTTAATTGCAATCAATTTCAAAAACATAAATTCAATTTAACAGGCGCGTTTCCGAACTTTACCACGAATGTCAAATCGGAACATGTCAGTGTCAGCGAGGGAATTAATTTTAAATATTCAAACATGGAATGCGGCCATTAATCATTTTAATAAATCGAAAACATTCAATATCATCATCGCTATTTATTTGGTTAATCTTATTCGTGTTTTGGTATTATATTGTTTAATTATTAAGTTTATATAGTTACCGATAGTGTTTGGATAATATTTAAGTAATATCTAATGTGAATCGCTTATACATATACTTGGCACACAATAATGTCCAATAATTTCACATTGTAGGAATGGGCGGCTAAATTATTTTGAAGATTTGGGCTCTCCTGTCATAGTGATTGACGCAGGAAATTAAGAACATGCATATCTGAAACGCTGATGCTTGTTCTTTGAAAAGTATAATTATTAGTAAAAAAAAAAAACAAATTAAAATTTATTTTTTATGAGTAGCGAGATGACTTTATAAAACAAACATTTGAAATTTCACAAGAACGATAATGAATTAAATTGTGTGAATTGAAAGCAGTGGTAGCCAAGTGGTAGCGGCCCGACTTAGCGAACCTCGTCACGGGGTTCAAACCCAACCAGATGCATAACTTTGTGTATTTTATTTCATCACCACTGCTCACAAAACGGTGAAGGAAAACATCGTGAGAAAACCGGCATGTCCTAGAACCAAAAGTTCGAAGACATGTGACATATACCATTCCGCATTGGGCCCGCTTGGTGGATTACGGCCTATGCCCACTCTTGGAGAGGAGGCCTGATTCCCAGCAGTAGGAACACTATAAAGCTGATAGCATAGCTTTATATCGCTATGATAATTAATTGAATCAATTAACCATTCCTTTAATCTAAAATCCATTACCCACTTAAAAATATTATGCATAGAAGCAAATAAAATTCTCCATTCACACCTAACTGGGAATCGATTTTCTGATAATGAGTACAAAATGTCGGGGACTGAAAGTGCACTTAGCTGCATTACGCATGCAAATCGGAATCGTTCAGCGTCATCTGTGAGCTGGTAATCTGATTATGCGGAACCTGGCGGCTATTGGGAGCTTCGGCAGAAGTTTCACTTTGATATGTTGAGCGTATAGAAGTGCTTTTGGCATACGTAAGAGTACATAATCGTATGTATGTTAAGCGTAGCGTAGCACAGCATCAGCTTTATCACTGCTGGGTCTCAGGCCTCTTCTCTAGGAGAGGAAATGGGCCGTAATCCACCACAAGGGATCAGTGCGGGTTGGTGGATGCCGTCTTCAAAATTCTCGTTCTAAAATATGCCGGTTTCCTAACGATATTTTCGTTCACCGTTTTTTGAGCAGTGGTTAACTAAGACACGCAAAGTGTTGCAACTGGCTGGGGTTAAATCCGCGACCTACCGACCACCCTTTGAACACATATGGTAACTGAAGAAACTGTAAACGTCTGATGCTTCCTCTCGCTCTCTACCCTCGCTCGATCTCACGCACCAGGCCCTGGTACATGCCATAATCTAGAGGAAAACCATCGAATCTTAAGCACAACTTTGCCATTTTGTGGGGTGGGGTCCCCACGTTCACCATCCTGATCATGTCTGAATGATTATGAAGACACTTTCCGAAGGCGGATCCACCCCACAAATTGCCGTCCAAAGTTGGTACCGCGGTCCCAGTTCATAAAACCCTCCCGGTTTTAAGTAAGTTTTTTTTTGTAGGTATGTTCAAAACTTCTGTAAATTTCTCTGTACATAATAATGTCACCAATATCGATGCTTTATGTATAACACATAGATACACATCACGGAACAGAGCATTATCTGATTATGTTAATGAGGATGATTTTAAACTTAATTGTACACGTTTGTGTTTTACGCGTTGATCAACCGTGCGGTAACACTGACAACTGGCAATTTGAAGTGTTTTCAATTTGTTTGTGTGATTTTCAACTATGGAGCCAGTGATGAAATATCAGTCGTTCATGAGCTGTGTGGTTTATGGAATTTTCATCTGGAAATTTTAGGTAGCTCGCCATCCGGTCGTCTGGTAACAGTCCAGATCGAGTCCAAGTCGTCAACGGCGCGCACTGTTCCCGCGCGCCTCAAGGATTTGTCAGCAAACTGTAGGGGCCATGTAGGGTTGAAGCCTTCTGGAGCCGAGGGTTGGTGCGAAACTATTACCGGGGCTCTGGGTATAAGGCAAGGGAGGATCGGGGTAGGTTCTTTAGTCAGTGAGAGTCTGACACTGTTTCCCGCTCCACCATAAAAAAAAAACATGTTTGTGTTTTACGCGTTGATCAACCGTGCGGTAACATTGACAACCGGCAATTTGAAGTGTTTTCAATTTGTTTGTGTGATTTTCAACTGTGGGTTCAGTGATGAAATATCGGTCGTTCATGAGCTGTGTGGTTTATGTATTTTTTAATATAAATAATTTACTAAATCAGTCGATGCCTGTTGTAACTTCCATCATCGGCTCTGCTAGGTACATGAGATGATGATTTTCATGCGCAAGTACTTAATTTACTTCATAAGATTTGTGAATAACGATGTCTGGGCTCATTTAATTTGAGGGTATCCCTCGATTTCTCCAGGATTCAATCACCAGACATGGACTCTGGGACCACTTCAGAAGTACCACCTGAAGTGGTCCCAGAGTCACAAAGTTTGAAAAAAAAAAAATTATAAATCAATAGTGTTTTATGTACCGGATCGACCCACCATGGGATTAAAACGATCAAAGTTTTTCGGTGTAGGTATATCATGTATTCAATTGTTGATGAACTAAATAAATTAATAAAAAAAATATATTGTTGAACTTTGATGACTTAAAATTATCATAATGGCGTAATGTCTAAAAATCTATACAGATTAGACGAAATTGGGTCTGTCAGATGACAATAATTACTTGCAGAAAGAATGATATCTCAAGATAACGAAAATCAACCCACAAGCCAAGGAAAGGTAGCGAAGAAAATAAATTACCTCAATGTCCTTCAGGAAGGTTACAAATAATTAAAGCATAAACTAGATTATTAGTCTAGACTTAAGGTCCTTGACTATGTAGTCAAGGAATCTATTAGCCATCAATCCATCAATCATTGTGTAGTTATCAATATTGATACCTACTCGTACATTATGATTGATGGCTTGTTAAGTTCGTTACTCCTGGATAAGTATTTTGTTTCATATATTTAATTTATAGGTAGTAACAATACGAGAGCAGTGGTGGCCGAGTGGTAAAAGCTCCGACCTACGACTTATAGGTCGCGGGTTCAAACCCAGCCAGGTGCATTACTTTGTGTAATTATTTCATCACCACTGCTCTCAAAACGGTGAAGGAAAACATCGTGAGGAAACCGGCATGTCCTAGAACCACAATTTCGAAGACATGTGACATCCACCAATCCACACTGGGCCCGCGTGGTGGATTATTCCCTCTCCTAGAGAGGAGGCCTGTGTCCCAACAGTGGGAACATTAATAAGGCTGATGATGATGATGAACAATGCTATTCTTAAGATTATTCATTTAGTTACTTATGCAATTCTTCTGAGCACTTTTGGTAACACTTGGAGCTGGCCTACGTTAGTATAAAATGTCAAAGGAATACGAAGTAATGTGTTTGACTCACTAGTCCGGGAGGTACCGTTGCAAATGAAAAAGTCATAGTATGCCGGTTGAAACTTTATTCATAAAAATATTTTACATCATACTGAGCTAGAAAAAAATGTCAGCTGCATGGTAGACGGGGATTTCGCCTCCCTCAACCCAATCCCACAGTCAATCCCTCAGATGTCTGTCCACCTCCTTCACTAGCATTATTGCTTCGCAGAAGGAGGCGGCCACTAAAATACAAGGGTTCTTGTCAGTTGTACTAATATTATCGTTACGATTAATTTGACTCCGATTAGAGTCAAATTAATAACTTGTTACGAAATTTTCTAAACTAAAAATCTAAGAATAAAAAAATTGTAGGCGTCCAATACACGTACACGGGCCACGCTAATATTAACTCACACACGCACCTGAAATAGGAAAGTAGGTGCATCACAAATTGGATGTGTCCAAACGAAATCATTCTTCAAGTGAATTCAAAATTCGAATCACGATCGGGCACGTTCGTCCCATACATGTTCATCAACCGAAGCCTCCCGAACGCACTCGGGACGCACTCGGGCGGTAGTTTATTGGATGACTTGACAGTTGACAGTTCACACCCTCGTTAGATACGGAAAGGTGTCGTGTTGGAAAATCAATTTAAAATTGGAATAAACTGGAAATTGGTTGCGATTTACATTATTATATTTTATTAGTATTTTTTTTTTTTTTTTTTTTTTTTTTTTATGGTAGGTGAAAATCATCCAATGACGAAACCCGCTCTTGGGCGGAGCGGGAGACCAGTGTCAGACTCTTACTGACTAAAAAACCTACCCCGTACCTTCCTTGCCTTATTTCTGGAGTCGAGGTTACAATTTTCATTTACCCTCTAGATATTTTATTAGTATGAAACCAAGAAAATGTAGTTAATAAGAACAACATGAAGAACAAAAATTCTCATCATTTCATTGGTTTCAATAAAGTTTCCAAATGCGAACCAATTACTTTATGATTCCTGATGTGATTTTGCAAGCCAAGAGTTATTTGCATAGGGTGTTTTTAAATAGAAAATCTAAATTAAAAATGTTGTCAACAAAACAACACATAGAAATAGTACATGGTTTATATCATTGAAAGAATTTACAACACACTAAATTATTTACACTGGAAGCTTTATTAAGGCGCTACACATACCGGGCACCTTAAAAACGTCCTCTTTTTCGTTGCAAAGTTAGCCGTATTGCTACACAGTACAAACACCAAAAAAATACAGTGTATAGTCTAATATATGAATAAAAGACTTATGCAAAAACATTTTCTAAAAATAATTCAGAATTTTGAGAAAAAAAATCGCAAGAAAGTACACGAAAAAATTTTTTCGTCTCGAAATACTCAGTGTTTTGAGTAATAACTATTATTTTATTTGTAACTATCAAAATTAAAATTTAACCAACTAAAGAGAAATGTAAACATATTTTAACAAATCGTTGTACTTTTTTTTTAATAATAAAAAACTGCGAAAAATCCTTCATATTAAAGGACACGAGATACTAAAATCAAACGCATAGCCATTTTCAACCTTATTTGTTTGCAGCGACACACCACCCAAAAATACCTAAAGATTCGCTGCTTACAGCGCCTTAATAACAGAAATCTCAAATGATGGGTTCTGTTCAATTTATGTCAAAATTAAAACAATAATCGATTTAGATAACAAAGCCGCTGCCAACATAGATGTTCTACTTATTTTAATTCTATTAGTAATTTAAAAAATAAAACCCATTTATCTTATCAATCTTATGATTGACATGATGAAAATTTTTCTTAATATGTATATTTTACGGAACATTTTTCAATTATTTCACATCGAACAACGAAGTAAAGAAGACGTAATGTGGATCAACTCAAATCGCCCGTTTGATGAATTGTCACTCAATAATAATAGATTAGACAAAGACATCCAAAAAATAGTCCAACCTTTCAACTTTATACTCTCCATAATGTTTACTTCGAAATACAAAATACGGGATAACTTTATCTATCCGTGTGAAAAAAAATATCCCATATTTATATTAATTATAGTTTTCATTTTTAACTTTTTGAGTATTTATCTTATGATATCGGAAAAAGAAAGTGTTTATGTGACATTATCTCAAAATGCCATTTCACTCGCCATTTTTTGGATTTATAATATTGTGTATTTCACCGGTTTCATTCTTTTAGTCAGTTGTAACATAGCTCACAGCTGTAACCACATTTCACTTATTTTAAAAATTCAAGAAGTTCATAGAAGCATTGACGTCAGTAAAAAAGTCCGCGGTTACATAATTTGGAATTGGATCTCCCTCGTTGCTGTTTTATATTTTTGTATTTTGATCTTTACAACATTTTACACAACAAAAAATTCTACCAGTTTTAATGAAATTTGCGCCAGCTTTTTGGTTATGCAATATGATTTAGATTTATTGTATGGGATTCGTCTTATAAAATTATTAACAATTTATCTCAAAGAATGGATTAAGAAGGTGTTGATTTTAAATAATCAAGAACGAACTGATGAATATAATGAAAAATTGTTTTTGATGTTTCAAAATATTTTAGAAGCATACAAACTATATAAAGTTTGTTTCCAAATATTGGTAAGTCGGATAGTGGTTTTTTAATACAAAAACTCAATTATTGTACAGGGTTTTGCCTGACTATAACGAAGTGTTGACCGTCCAAGAATAATAGCAAGTCAGTATTCTTCATCATCAACCAAGCGCCAGTCCCGGTTGCTACCCTTGGCTTTCACCTCGGTGCCCGGGGTCCCATAATCCCATAATAATATTGCTCTTATAATTTTACTCAAAGTAAATCAATCATGTTATTGTTTTTACATTATTTTTGAATTCTCAAATAAAAAGGTAAAACTCAAGTTTTATAGTTTTTTATTATATCCTCAGTGAATAAGTCAGGTAACTAATTTTAGAGTTTGGTACTATATGTATCGGCGCAAATATCTTTAAAAACACGCAAAGCGCACGTGCAACGAAACGTTGAGAACTACACACGCGGCGCGCCCTGCCTTTGGCGCCCCTCCAGTCAAAAGTGAAAGGCAAGAAGTTACTAAAAGACTTGCGCGGCGCGTGAGCGGTCATTAGTTCGTCGCCATCGGAGCTGATCGGACGTTCTTGAAGTTTATTTTATTATTTTCCAAATTATTGTGATTACATAAGTGTCATATAATTATTAAATTTAATTATATAAAAAGTGTAAGTGATTTAATAAAGCATAATGAGCAATGAAGATGCTTTTATTCATGAAGACACCCTTCCTCTTACATACGAGTATGTATGCAGTCAGATAAGGTATTCTAATATTACAAGCTCTCGATAGAAGGCTTAAAAGTAAGCCATTTATCTTAACGATTTGAGTAGAATAAGGAAAAATTATGAATTGGCCCTATGTCTAGGACCAATTGACCAAGTTACTTGTTGTTTTTAGTAGATGTTATTGTGATAAACCATAATTATTTAATATTGTAAAAATATCCTTATATATAGCTTTTGTAAATGAGTTGCCGTAGGCTTTTTTTTCATTCTTGTTTTCTAAAGGCGTAGTTAACGAATGGCTCACTAGATTTTTGATGAATTAGGAAATTAGTTCAAGCCTATTACAATCACTTTTGTTCTTAAGTTACTATTTATTTTTAAACTAGAGAATTTCGATGTTTTAGAATTAATTTCATGCTTTTTTAAATTGAGCATTATCTTGTCAAAATTTTAAGATTTAAAAAAAATAAGGTATTCTTGAAGATCTGCAAGTTACTTCTGTAACAAATTCTTCAGTTTAAATATTACCTTTCTATGTCTTACTTTATCAAACGCTTGCGCTAAATCTACGGTGTCATTAAAATATACGCGATTATTCTAGTGCGCTTTCCATTCTTTCACTTCACTACAAATGTAATGAAAACTGTCAGGACCATCAAATATAATCGTTCTGATGTTTTTTAATTAAAATATTGTACTATTGAAACAAAATATAGTTATTGGTTCAGAACAAACTTGTGGATGATGTAAATGAAAAAGTGTTGACCATTAATTAAATTTTTTGTTTTATATTTTGTATCGTAAATTTGATTCCATTTTTCGATTTTTAAGTTCTGTGAAGATGGCTTTAATTTATTTTCAACAACCGATGCTGTCAACAAATGTTCTTTCAGTAAGTTGTATTTGTGGAAATCCCTTTTTCTTTCACTATTTTGAATATAATCGGAAGTTTACTATAGTAACTTTATTTAAACCAGCTTCAATTCTTAACAGGGCCTTTTAAAGGTTAGTCTGTTTATCTTTATTAACCAGATCTGAAACAATACATTTTTTTGGGTCATCTTACGACTCCTAATAATAATCAGCTTATTCCAATTACATTACGTTAGTTGTACAAATTGTTAAATTTTTGGCAATTATAATTATAACTTGCTGGCAATGTGAGAAATTTTATATATCTATGGAAAAAGCTGAATCAGCGTGTATACAGCACGTGACGGATAGGAACGGTTCAGGTATTAAATAAGTTCTGTGAAGTCTTTTACCTCTGAATCAAACTTGTTGCTTATTTCGCTTCCCTTGCAGAAAGTGTCAGAAATCTTTGCAAACGCGTGCTAAGAGTAAATCGGAATTCCTACAAGTTGACTGCATGAAGTCTGTTTACTATAGACGCTTCTCTACCAATACCTTTGACAGGACTCTTAACTAATTACATTGTGATGCAGGGGCCCTTCAGGGTCGAAGCCTCCCGGAGTCTAGAGGGAAGTGGGAAACTGTTACCTCGACTCCAGGAATAGGGCAAGGAAGGTACGGGGTAGGTTTTTTAGTCAGTAAGAGTCTGACACTAGTCTCCCGCTCCACCCAAGAGCGGGTTTCGTCATTGGATGATTTTCACCTACCATAAAAAAAAAAAAAAAAAACTAATTACATTGTTTTACTGCTTCAATTTGCTTTCTTATAATAAAATATTTTTTATAAGTATTTACAGTAAAACAAAAAAACGTAAAGCCGTAGGCATTAATAAATTTATTTATATATATTGCTCGTGGTATCTTTACATATTTCCAAATAAACGCTAAAATTTAAATGTGATGGAATAGGGTAAATTGAAAGTCATATCACAAAGAATATTCCAAGTTAATTATCATTTTCATATATTATTATTTTTATTCATCATCTTTATTAAGTTTTTGTATAAAGGCAAAAATCTTTGCATTTAAGCATCTGATGTACCACTGCTGTACATTAAAATGAGCACTTAGGTATATAACTCTTGTAGGTAAAATAAGTGCCTGTGTAAATAATGGATCAGTAATTTAATTATATACTTAATTTGGGAGCAATTAGCGATGTTCTATTTTGATAGGTCCACAAAAGAACCTACTCAAATCTGAATTTACTATGTAATATTTTTTTATAGATTTTACATAATAATAATTAGAATGAAGGTAATTATGTACGCACTATTGTATGTCAAGTACCTGTTTTAATTCTGTAATAAAGATTAAGCAATAATGTAATTTAACAAAGTGGTGTTCTACTGTGGTACGGTGAGTAATGTGAAAAACTACTGAATATTTTTTAAATTATTTCATATCGAACAAAGAAATGGAATTAGAAACATGTGGAACAACTCAAATCGTCCAGTTCTATTACTCAATGGAAAATTGGATGAAGAAGTCCAAAGAATAATTCAACCTTTTAACATCATATTTTCTATATTCTTCACTTCAAAATACAAGATACGAAATAAATTTATGACCCCATGTGTAAAAAAATATCCCATAATGATTTTCTTTACATCCTCAGTGTTCTACATTTTGAGTCTTTATCATATCGTAACGGATGAAAGCAATGATTACGCCAAATACTCTAAAAATTTCACGTCATTTGCCATTTACTGGCTTTTTGTAATTGTTTATTTCTTCAGTTACAAATTGTTGGTCTTTTGTGACTTATATTACAGCGGCAGCCATATTGCTCTTATTTTGAGGATTCAAGAAATTCATAGGTGCACCGACATCAATCAAAGTGTCCGTGGCTACGTCATTTGGAATTGGATCACGTTTCTAGCTCTTTTGTGTTTTTACGTTTTGGTATTTATAAAATTTTACCCAGCGAATCAAAGCTTATCTTTTGCTGATATCTGCGGTTTTGTATTGGTTTTTCAATACGATTTAAATTTAATTTATGGAATCTTTCTTATGACGCTTTTAATAAGTTATCTCAAGGAATGGGTTAAGAAAATGCTAATATTAAGTAACGAACAACGAAGTGATGAATATATTAAAAAAATGTTTGGTACATTTCAAAATATTTTAGAAGCATACAAACTGTATAAAAGATGTTTTCGAATATTAGTAAGTCGATTTGCTTTTAATTTTCAAAAGGAAGGCTAGGCTATGTCCTTTTTAAAAGAAGTCATATTTTCGGATTTGATACGCACGAAATTCAATAAAGGGTTTCGTACAAACAAACTTATGTAAATAGTTCAATTTACGAATTTTCTGCATGCCGAAATTAGACGATCAATTTTTTGTTTTTATATCTCAGGAAATTGACTCTCCTCCTTTTTATTCAAAATTCACGAAGAACGCACATTGGATTCTGATGAGAGACCAATATTTTGAAGTTTCAAAAATAAAGGTCTTTGAGTTTTTCTGGTAAAGTACAATTCAGAGACGGGCCGTAGACTGCAACCGAAGTCGACATTGCGGATAACTACCGTAGTGCTGCCTGCAGTCGCAGTTGGTTCTGTTCCAAGTGCAGCTGCTTGTCACAACTGCACAATAAATGATGAACCATGTTTCATTCACTACAGTATCTTCGTGTGAGACAGAATAATTATCTTAAACTAGTATCGATGCTTTAGGTACTTTTGTTAGAAGTGGAAGATTATGACGACTTGTATGGATGACTAGAAACATTTTTTTTTTAAGCTGCGTGCCACAGCGGCAGGCTAGTGTCACCATGTTCAGAATCTATTTCAAGAGAGTCAATAGAAAATAGAGGTGTAGCTTGCAATTAGCGATCTGCAGCCCCTTTCGGAACTTTTAAATACAAATATAATTTTACTGTAAACATAACAACATAGACGTGTACTTATTTATAGTTAGGTTATTCAAATTTTACCCTTTCTCATAAAACAAATAATTATTAATTCGAAACATACTTGTAGGTAATGAAAACTCAAATTATTGATAGTTTTAATTTGCAATGTAAAAAAATGAACAAAAAAGAAAAACCACAGAATTCACTAAATACAACCTTTTATAGTGATAACGATATTTCTTTTTTTTTTCTCATAGCCTCCTAGTAACTTACTCTTATGTT
Source organism: Mythimna loreyi (assembly GCA_029852875.1). Classification (NCBI taxonomy): domain Eukaryota; kingdom Metazoa; phylum Arthropoda; class Insecta; order Lepidoptera; family Noctuidae; genus Mythimna; species Mythimna loreyi. Next base: position 16,951,927 of record CM056796.1, on the reverse strand, counting down.
TTAGATAATGTTCCGAACATTTGAATCAATTTTTCGGATCTTATGTGCTATGAAGGTGAACTTAATGTACATGCAACAGGCACTATCATCATCATCATCATCACGTCACGTTGTAAGTAGTTTATTTCGAATATAATTTATAACTCGACTATCTTTTACATTTTTTGCCGCCATGTGGCGGTAAAAAAGCTTTGTCTATTTTAATATAAAGCACTTTTTTGTTTACTTAATATTTGTACCAAGTGCAACTCCATTTTGTGTCCTGGCAAATTCTATTCATGCCAAGTGGCCTAGAAGAAATCGCCTAGGTGTGATAAGGCCGCAAATTGTATATTTTATTTTTTATAAGGGCTTTCATTATGTATATTGTAGTCTTGGTGTACAATAAAAGTATAAATAAATTATTTAAAAATTATTATATAAATTAAGTAAATTTAATAATATTTCGTTCGTATTTTAAAAATATTTTTTTAAACAGTGCAAATTAAATAACTTTAGAATATTTTTATGATGGTTTTTTCGTTTTGTTGGCCATAATGCATCTGGTTTTTACTATTTACAGACTGTTCTAGTTATGAGTATCTTATTAGCTGCACGAATTGTTAAGTTTATGGCTCTAATAATTATAACTTGCTGGAAATGTGAGCAGTTTTATATATCTGTGGAGGAAACAAAGTCAGCGTGTATACAGCGTATTATGGATAAGAACTGTTCAGGTATGAGAAAAAAATTAAACTGCTGATATTGTCCATGTTGGTGATTTTCTTAATTCCCTGTTGCTTCTTCCCTTGCAGAAAGTGTCAGACATCTTTGCAAGCGTGTACTACATGTAAATCGGACCTTTCGTAAGATGACTGCATGTGGTCTATTCACTATAGACTCTTCTCTACCAATACCTTTAACAGGACTTCTGATTGACCAGATTATTATAATGCTGCAGTTTGCTTTTTTATAAAAATACTTTTTATTTTCAATGCTAAACTGTTTCGGATTATAATTTTGGATAGTTTCGGTTACGAGAGTAAGAATTTCAAAATTACAAAGTACTTGAAGCGAGATTTGACTTTCATTTTGATCTATAAATATTTCTTAAAAGACAGTAAAATACTACATACAAATTAAATTGGTTGACAAAAGCAATACGAGCCTTATTGGAGAGTACCGAAAACTCCCGCTTATCTTAAAGAAAGTTTCAAGTTCCTTCATGACACACATTCAAGATATGTTAGATCATCAGAAAACTTAAGGCTAGAGATGCCAAGCCACTCCACTAATTATTACGACAAGTCGTTTACAGTTCAAGCGGTGCGGCTGTGGAGTGCTTTGCCCGTGTCGGTAAGGCAAGCACAAACATTACCAATTTTTAAAAATATGGTTAATGATCACTACCTGTCATCGTAAACATTAGGTGCATTGTTTTCTGACTTCATATATTCTATATATATATACCTATTTATTGTTTGTATTTTTTTAGTTTTTTTTCTGTTTTATTAGTAATGTATATATTATATTACATGTATTGTATATATGTAAATAGTACACCATGAACCTACGTATCTTTCTTTACCTTCTTTGTGAAATCCATCCAGAGGTTGTCTTTAAAAAATCGCTTTTAGTAATAAGACCGCCCATTGTGACACTCTTTTAATTTTAAGTTCCTATTGTTAATTTTATTTTTGGTGTGCAATAAAAAATATATCCATCTATCTACCACTTTCTGCATCAAGCCCTTGATCCAACCACGCAACGTTACTACCTTTTGGTAGTAATGTTGCGTGGTTGGATTAAGGGCACCAAAAATGACGTCTGATGATGTCTGATTTTTGGGGCTCAAGACTTTAAGTACTTTTGGCTACGCTTTTTATTTATTACTGATGAAGTTTAAGTCAATACGCGTCTTAATATTTTTTACTATGAATCCTATTTAGTTAAGATTTTATTTTTACCAAGTTTAGTTAAATTCGTCTTCCTTATTACTGGGTGGCACAGCATTGCATCAGTCTTATAATGTCCCCACTACAGGGCCGAGATGATAATTAATTATGTATACTCCTACTGCTTCAAAATTTTTCCACTCAACATATACAATAAAGATAAAACAGTAATGTAATTATATAAATTACGTTGCTCAGAAATTCTTGATTTTGAAAATTACAGAATATTTTTCCATTAGTTCATATCGAACCAAGCAATGAATTAAGAAACATGTGGAACAACTTAAATCGTTCATTTATATTACTCAATGAAAGATTGGACGAAGACGTCCAAAGAATGGTTCAACCTTTCAACATTATACTCTCTGTATTCAATACTTCAAAATATAAAATAAAAGATAATTTAATCACTCCGTGTGAAAAGAAGTGTCCTATATTAATTTTCTTGACAGTTTCAGTGGTCGATATAATCTGGCTCTATATTATTGCAAACGACGAAAACAGCGATTACACGAAATACTTCAAAAATTCCGTTACACTCAAAATTTTTTGGCTGTTTGTTACTGCGCATTTCTTCAGTTACATACTGTTGATCATTTGTAACATAACTCAAAGCCGCAGCCATATCTCTCTTATTTTGAAAATTCAAGAAATTCATAGGAGCATCGACATCAGTCAGAGTGTCCGTGGTTACATCATTTGGAATTGGATCTCTCTTCTAGGTGTTTTGGGTTTTTATATTTTGACATCTACGACATATTACTCAATACGTGGATCAATTACTTTTACTGATGTTTCCAGTATCGTATTGATTATCCAATATGATTTAAATTCAATATATGGGATCCGTCTTATAATGTTGTTAACAAATTATCTCAATAAATGGATTAAGAACATGCTTACATTGCGTAACGTAAATAATAATGATGAATATAGCAAAAAAATGTTCGTGATATTTCATAATATTTTAGAAACTTACAACCTCTATAAAAGTTGTTTCCGGATATTGGTAAGTGAATTTGCTTATTAGTTTGAACCAAAAACTGGTGAGTAAAAGAGTAACATTTTATCTCAAAATGCTACTTTAAAAAAAAAAATTAGTATCGAAATTTTATTTTTTTACAACGTTTCCATGCGATAGCTACTTATCAATCAGCTTTTTGTATGTTTCAAGTTGTAAACTAACTCATGTTTTGTTTGGGGAACCAGTTAATTAAGTACTAGGTACGTCAGCAACTAATTGTTGACAATAACTAATTTCTAAGGAAATCTTGACATGATCTTCTAGAACTTTTTTAGTGTTTTATAATATGTTTTCTAATTATATTTTAAACGTCCGTTATTAAAAACCGTTTCTTGTCATTAAAATAAAATGTAACAATAAAATTTATATGGTCGCCTCGATATTATTGGTGTGCCAAAATTCAGAGATCTATTTTCAGTTATACCTCAGAGGCTCTGCTCATACCTATTCTTATCTTTTCATACATGTAGCGAACGCCCTTTTATTTTAGTGAGACTCCTGTCCTGTATTTTGAAGTTTCTAAAATATAAGCTGTTTGAGTGATTCTGATTTGATATACATCAATATTAATATTATCATGAATTAAGAATAAATATCGTAGGTAATGCAATCTCACAGTTGTTGATATATTCAACGTGATATTGCAATATTGATATTGATATTGTAATTCAAGAACAAAGATAATTATCACAACTTGTTTCATTATTGTAAGGTTTTGAGTATATTTGATAAGAGAGATTTAGCAATTGTAACCCAGTACAGTAGTGATATCGGGAAATTGAATAGGACAAAAAGATTAAACACATTACGTAAACTAGACTATCTCCCGACCTTTGAAATACCAAAATGTCATAACGATTATGGTGAGAGAGTATGGAATGTCAGTCTTGCCCGAATACTAAACAAGTTACCAAAACACATAGTTTGTAAAATGCAAAACAAAAATAAAAGGCAGACCTACAACATATTGAAGCGACATTTATTGAATTGTAAGGAAATAGCAACTCCTTAACTGTAAAATCTTTTCTTTTTAATTTTAAGATTAAGTTAAGAATTGTGTTAAACTGTATTTTATTGGAAATAAACAGCTTTTTTTATTTTTTTTATTGATTTATTTTTTAATAAATGTAAACGAGTATAGGCCGAGTCTTTGGAGTTAAAAAAAAACAATTCTTGATCATAATTACATACTTCTCTGTTTTAGATTTTGTACCGGACATTTGACTCGATTTTTCGTTGCTTATGTTATTTGAAGGTTTACTTAACAATTACGTCTTCGCCACGTCAGGGAGTAAGTTATTTTTGCGTAGTATTTTCTTTTCCTCCCACTCTCTTTTTAAATAACGTTAGAAAAAGACCTATGTAACTAACGCAGTTTTGCTATTTTCAGTTTAGTTGGATTATGACTATCATATTAGTCGTACGGATTTTTAAGTTCATGTCAGTAATCATTATATTTTGCTGGCAATGTGAGAAGTTTTATATGTCTATGGAGGAATCTAAGTCAGCGTGTATACTACGCATGGTGAATAAAAACTGTTCCGGTAAGAAAAAAAAATAGCTACAATTGATTCAGTTGCCTATGAGTTACAACTTTTTAAATTCTCTGTTGGTCTTTTTCTTTGATTTTTATTTAGATTATTTAGTTTTATAGTAATTTATTATACTTACTTACTTACTACTTATATTATTTATTGTACACAAATTAAAATTACAAATAAAAGAACAGGTGATGTACATAAGAGCTTATATACAAACATAAAGAAATTTAAAACATGAGGATAATCCATCCATGTGCACAACTGAACTTAATACTACACAACATAAATAATAATAATTTATTGATTTTGGTTTTAATGTTAATTTAGTTTTTTTTTATATAATTGTTTATTGTGATTATAATTTAAGTTTCAGATTTAATTATTTAATTTATTCTGATTTTAATTCATGGCCTTTCTGTTTTAATTTTGGTTTTTCTCTGATGTTTTTTATATATTTATTTACTTGCAGCTAGCATTAGACATCTTTGCAAGCGCGTGCTACAAGTTAATCGGAGCTTCCATAAGATGACTGCGTGTGGATTGTTCACTATAGACGCTTCTCTCGCAATATCTTTGACAGGGCTCTTGATTAGCCAGATTGTTATAATGCTGCAGTTTGCTTTATTGTAAAAGTTTTACTTTCTAATACTTGTTGTTTGAAATATTAAACTTATAAATTTATTCAAACTAGGTGCTATTTTTGTTAGCAAAGTAGTAAACTTAATTGATTATAATTAAACTGACATTATTATACTTCTAGTAATTTCTGTTTTGGTTCCCAAAAAACGGTTAACATGAAGTTCATTGGTTTAACACTTTTCTCGGAAATGTATCTGGTCAGTTATGTTGCCTGTGATGTGTCTCATAATATACAGATTGAGAAAGTTTTTTTTATAAAATTAATACTTTTCATCAAAAGATGACGAGTCGAGATCATCATTGTCTTTTCGGCTAAAAGACGTCTACTATTAGACAAACGCCTCCCCAATTGAACTCACATCACTCACAAGTCTCATGTCATTGACATTTATGTTTGAATTTTAGATAGTTCCTTCATAAACTTCAATAACTTCCCCACTACGTTATCAAATTTGACACTATGTTTAATATGTAAAGGTCCTTAGCCGTTACAACTTTCAAGTATTGAAACTCCAGTGATATCTATTATCAATTTGTTGACAACATGTCCTGTGTTATCGTGTCAAACGCCTTGCTTAAATCGAAAAATTATGATTACAATGACGGATTGAAACATAAATTTCGACAACAGCTGTGTCGTAGGTGTATTGGATTGAATACGTATTGTGTACTGGACGTGACACCCAACTTTTTATAAAGTCTTGAATATCAAACATTATAATATGTATTTTGTACAAAAGTGATAGTGTGCCTTTAATTATAATTGTTTTAAATACTTCCGAATATTCTATTTTTTTTTCAAGGTATTTCATTAATTTTGAATTCAATGTTACTGATGAAAAGACAATAAATTATGTACACCCTTACTATATGAAATTATTTTTACTCTACCTTCATAATAAAGATAAAACAGTAATATAATTAATTATTTTAATAACATTACCGAGTAAGTCGAAAAAAATCGCCAAAAATACATTTGAACTTGAAATATTTTTCAATTATTTCATATTGAATAATGAAATGAAACAGGAAGCATGTGGAAAAACTCAAATCGTTCAGTTATATTACTCAATGAAAGACTGGACGAAGATGTCCAAAGAATGATTCAACCTTTCAACGTTATACTCTCTGTATTCTTCACTTCAAAATACAAAATAAGAGATAATTTTATCATTCCATGTGAAAAAAAGTTTCCCATATTGATTTTCTTGATAGTTTCTGTTACCAGTATTATATGTGTGTATCTTATGGTAAACGAAGAAAACAGCAATTATACGAAATACTATAAAAATCCCGTTACACTCGTCATTTTTTGGATGTCTGTTATACTATATTTCTTCAGTTACATAATGTTGATCATTTGTAATATAACCAACAGCCGTAGCCATATCTCTCTTATTTTGAAGATACAAGAAATTCATAGGAGCATCAAATTTAGTCAAAGCGTCCGTGGTTACGTCATTTGGAATTGGATCTGTCTTCTGGCGTTTTCGGGTTTTTATATTTTGATATGTATAATATATTACTCAATACGTGGATCAATTGCTTTTACTGATGTTTCCAGTATCGTATTAATTATCCAATATGATTTAAATTCAATATATGGGATCCGTCTTATGATGTTGTTAAAAAAATATCTCAACGAATGGGTTAAGACCATACTTACATTTCGTAATCTCAATGATGAATGCAGTACAAAATTGTTCGTGATATTTCAAAATATCTTAGAAGCTTATAAACTGTATCAAAGTTGTTTCCGGGCATTGGTAAGTTTATTTTTAGTAAATATACTTATATTTTATTTATTTATTTATTATTTATATATTTTGCACCAGAAAAGTTTACAAGAATTTTGTTTTGAGTAAAAAGTAAAATTTTGAGATAAGTTTGGACAGAAATTCCAAAAACTTTTACAGTATTATTTCTAATTTTATTATTTATTAGTATTCAGATCCTATTTCTGTCCGCGCAGTTTAAAGTAAGACTTTAATTTGTAAGTGGTTATAAAAAAATAACTACGAAGGTTAACCATCACAAGTTTTGTACACAAATTGATTTGAACTAAAACTGAGGATAACTTTGATAAATAAAGACCAAAATCTATTTTAATATTTTACTCATTACCGGTGAATCAGCAGGTACTCTGTATAATCCGTAAGTATTGTATACATCACTTAGTTAAAATATGAAATAGACTGTAATAGGTATTTGTTACAGTTCATGTTGCTCGGACGCTCCAGGTATTGTTAAGGTGAGCGCAGACCTGGTCGCAACGCACGCACCGCAATCGCCGCATTCGAATTCTTTATATGAAGTTCTATGCACCTTCACACACCCACCCGCGCCGCAGTCACCGCGTGCGGTGCGGCCAAGTTTGCGTTCACCTCTATAGTACCTAGGTATTGTACAGAATACCTGAATTACTCGCTTTTTTGTTTTAGATTCTGTTCCGGACATTTGACTCGATTTTCCGTTGCTTATGTTATTTGAAGGTGTACTTAATTTACTATCAACAGCAATCGAATTCATCGTCCGGTCATGGAGTAAGTTATCTTGCTAGTAAGCAGTGATAATATTTTTGATGGTGAATTATTACACTAGTTTATTAAGAGCCTTTTCATTTAAATATTGATGGCACTTAAATTATAATCGGATGGGAAGACCGCTGTAGGCAAATTGGTTCAATCTTTCGATGTTCGCGATATAAATGACGAGATGTAACGCTTAGTCTGGACCGTAGAGGTAACAACATTCGCCTTACGTCGAGTTCTCCAATGATAGATGGTAAATTAAAGTCATGTAATTCTCTCAAATACTCTCCAAAATGCATTCTGTAAAACACCGAAAAAATTTTAATTGTATTTTAATCAGTTAGTTTCAGTATATATATTATTAGATATTATTTTATTATTATTGTATATTTTTATAACAATAATAATAAAATAATATCCAAGTTACAAGTATATTTTTTCATCGGACATCATAAACTGTGTTTTTGCTATTTTCAGTTCAGTACGATTATGACTATTATATTAGCCATACGGATCTTTAAGTTTATGTTACTAGAAATTATAACTTGCTGGCAAATTGAGAAGTTTTATATGTCTATGGAGGAATGTAATTCACTTTGTATTGTGCACATGGTGGATCGAAACTGTTCAGGTAAGAAAAACGTTTTGAAAAATTTCCCATGAGCTGAATTTTTTTAGGATTACGTAGTCAACAAGGAATTCTTAAAACAATCACAACATTCAATCTAAAATTACCGCCGGGTACAGCGCCATCTCTTGGGAAATTGGGTTACTAAGAAATTTATACATGGGCTACTTCACGCTGTTAATTTGCAGTTTAAGGGCTTCGTTACATTGTGAGATATTTGTGATGGAATTGAAACTATATTACCCTACTCTGAGCGTGGCCTGACACGCTCTTGGCCGGTTTATTTTAATTATTGTTTCTGTTCTTTATTTATTTATTATTATTTTTAGTATTAACTTTTTTTTTATTGTGCCCTACTTTTTCTGATAATAAAGAATGTTTATTTTTTATTTATTTTCTTGCAGCTAGTGTTAGACATCTTTGCAAGCGCGTGCTACAAGTTAATCGGAACTTTCATAAGATGACTGCGTGTGGATTGTTCACTATAGATGCTTCTCTCGCAATATCTTTGACAGGGCTCTTGATTAGCCACATTGTTATAATGCTGCAGTTTGCTTTGTTATAAAAAAACATTTTTCTTTGCAGTACTTACAATTTCTGACATTAAACCTGTAACCTATTTCAAACTAGGTGCTATTTTTCTTAGCATTATAATAAACACATCAATTATATTTCTGGTTTGCTGGTATAAACGTATCTTTCATAACGTCAGTCAAAATATTTTAGAGTACGCTTTTTGTATTTAAAGAATATAATGTTTTATACACGTTTCTATGTTTTATTAATAATTGGATAAAGTATCATCATTATTATATTATATAAATCTCTGCCAACTTTCAGTGGCCTGAGTCTATAATCATGATACCATAATGATGATACATACCATAAAAGCCAACTCCAAAAATCCTGAGTCACCACCACTTCTAGTCACTAAAGGCAATCCAAGAAATCCCGAGCCACCATCGCTCATAGACATTGAAAGCAATCCAACTAAATTCTGAGTTACCACCGTTGCTAGCCATAGAAGTCAACCTGGAAAATTTTAAGCCACCACAGCTTCTGGATATAGAAGACAACTCTAAAAACTCCGAGTCCCTGCCCCTTTAAGAAACAGACAGAAATTCCGACAACCTAACAGATTCCTGAGTCATCATTGCCTTCAAATATATAGATCCTGTAACGTTCTCCTGATCCACTTAAAGTATTGTAGGGAGTAATTCTGCTACTCCTGTCTTAAATCCACCTTTTGCTATAGAGACTATGTATCCTAATTTATATTGAAGTTAATAAATTTAATAATATACCCACCCACAGTATATGACCCTAGTACTTCTTTTAACCCTTATAGACGAAACAAAAATTTAATTTGACAAAGTGATGTTCCAATAAGGTACGTTGAGTAATTTAAGGAACTACATAACATTTTTCAATCTTTTCATATCAAACAAGGAAATAGAATAAGAAACATGTGGAGCAACCCAAAACATTCAGTTACATTACTAATTGAAAGTCTGGACAAGGATATCCAGAGAATAGTTCAACCATTCAACATTATATTCTCTATATTTTTCACATCAAAATACAAAATAAGAAATAGTTTTATCACTCCATGTAAAAAAAAGTATCCCATACTGCTTTTTTTGACAATTTCAATTTTCAATATTTTGTGTCCTTATTATACTGAAAAAGGCAATGATTTTGATAAACCCTCTAAAAATGCTGCTTTACTCGTCATTTTCTCGCTTTTTTCTATTTTGTGTTTTTTCAGTTACTTACTGTTGGTAATATGTAACATAACTCAAAGCCGCAGCCATATTTCTCTTATTTTGAGGATTCAAGAAATTCATAGAAGCATCAACATCAGTCAGAGTATCCGTAGTTATGTCATATGGAATTGGATCTCTCTTATTGCTGTTTTATGTTTTTATATTTTGAATTCCATATTACTCAATACGTGGATCAATCGGCTTTACTGATGTTACCAGTGTCTTATTGATTATCCAATATGATCTAAATTCAATATATGGAATCCGTCTTATAATTTTGTTAACAAATTATCTCAATGAATGGATTAAGAACGTGCTTACATCACACACCATAAATGATGAAAATTACCAAAAATTGTTTGTGATATTTCTAAATATTTTAGAAGCTTACAAAATTTATAAAAAATGTTTCCGGATTTTGGTAAGTAAATTAGCTTATATTTTGAACCAGAAATATTAGTTTATAGCTGTATTGTGTTCATATTGATAACAATTGCGTAATATCACAATAATAATAATTACAATATCATTTCAGTTCAATTTATGGGATCAGTCTTAAAATGTTATGATTCCAAGGCCACCTAAACCATTATTTTTGAGATTGGATAGAGATCATTTTGATTAGTGATATTGTCATAAAAAAATAATCACTTTGACTGAGTTAATCTTTCGTATGCAATTAGTAACAATATAGTATAAGCTGATAAACAATATATTTATTCATATTTATTTATATTTATTTCTTTTATTGCACCTACCACTGTTTGTCTCTCCATCACCCTAAGGCGGTTCACACACTGCCCCGCATCATGCTGCATGTTACGTTTCAACGTATTTACGCGCGTTCTTGCGGGAGTGCAAATTTGCATCATCGTGCTTGTTTTATACGCACACACGATTGTAGATTCACGCACGGCGGCTCTCATTTCATTCAAAATCACGCGCGGCACTACGGGATTCGGTGTGCCATACCTTGCGTCTCGCCCCGCACCTACGCGCGGGGGTGCATGTTTCTCTGCGTATATGCGCGTGATCCGCATGAACGCGCGTGGATGCATTTTCAGTGTGTTGGACTGTGCGTGTTTCCCATACAAACGGAGATACTTACAAGCAACGGAAGAACACGCATCCACGCGCCACGCTGCATCATGCGGGGCAGTGTGAGAATCGCCTAAGGTTGACTGGTAGAAAATGCCTAAGGCATTAAGTCCGGCTCTGTACATTTGTGCATGAAGTTTTAAATAAATAAATAAATATTTTTCTAAGATAATAATCATAGTTTCATAGTTATGGAAATTTTTGTTTTAGATATTATTCCGAACATTTGACTCGATTTTTCGTAGCTTATGTGCTGTGAAGATTTATATAATTAATATCCAACAACCACTTTTGTCATCGCCGCATTATGCAGTAAGTTGCAATAATATCGTGAAAAGCCCTATTCTTCTTCAACATTCTTTGCCTTACTTTTTTATTGGGTAGCCTGACTTAAAATTTAAAGAAACATTAAGTCTTGAATTATCCTCATCAGTCTGATTTTAAAGATAGTTTTTTTTTAATATTATCTTGTGTTTTTCCGTTTGTTACGATTATGAGTATCATATTAGCTGTACGGGTCGTTAATTCCTTCATTAATAAGTTTTCAAGCATTTTGAATTGATTTTTTTTATTTTTGCTATTTTCAGTTCATTCCGATGGCTCACCATCGGAATGAACTGAAAATAGCAAAAATAAACGGTACACGGTACTCATACCGTTTTAGTAGTAGGGATTATTAAGTTCATGGCACTAATAATCATAACTTGCTGGCAATGTGAGATGTTATATAAGTGCATGGAGGAAGCTAAGTCAACGTGTACACAGCGTGTAAAAGATAGATACGAACGGGTCAGGTATAATAAACGTTTTGGCTATTGCTTTTAATAAAATTGCTCCAACCGTGGGATATTTTAAATTACCTGTTGCTTTTTTCTTTGCAGCAAGTGTCAGACATCTCTAAAAGCAAGTTCTACAAGCAAGTCGGACTTTTCATAAGATGACTTCTTTTGGCTTATTCACTGTAGACGCCTCTCTGCCAATACCTTTGACAGGACTCTTGATCAACCAAATTATTATTCTTCTACAGTTTGTTCTCTTGTAATACTAAAGCCTAGCAGACACGATTTCAACCATGACACTCTCTTTTTCGATAAACTGAAATCAAAAAGACATATTTTAAAAATATCTAATGTATGTGGTACATTAGATATTTTTAAAATATGTCTTTTTGAAAAAAGTTTCTTTGATATGGCATCAAAAATCTACAATAAAATACCTTTTGACATCTTGAGCACTGGGGAGCTTATCCTATTTAAAAATAAATTACTCAATTTCTTAATCGATAAGGCTTACTACATGATCCGAGATTTCTTAAATTATTGAATAATTATATATTTTTGACATTTATAATTCTAACTCAATTTTGACATTTATAAATCAAACTAAGTTTTGACTTATTTTTTTTTTTGTATAATCTATTATTTATTATTGTAGGCCTAATTGGCAGGACATAACGGAACTATAATTTATTAAGTTTTAACATCTGTATGTAACCTATGCCCATAATAAAGACATTCTGATTCTAATTCTGAATCGTACGTTTGTCTAAAAGTTGGTGTAATTTGTGTTATCGTAACAGTCATTCATATCATTACCAATTTAGTCGTTTTTTTTTAATACTGAGTTACAGAAACTGTTGTTCCAAGTCATAACATTCTTATAGTGTTGGATAGCCAATGTGGTAAATGAATGTAATACAGTATCAAGCTACTGCGTACCACCAGAGAAGTAACCAAAAGACGCGGATGTATCCATGAAGGTTTTCAATAAAAATGTAACGGTCAAACAGTAGTTAAGGATTGTAAAAGGTTGTATAACACCAAATATAAAACTGTATGCAAAACTTTCGATGATGTAAAGGCAACAGAACCAGAAACACTGACCTTGACATTTTAAGCTAAGTGTAATTTAAATAATATGTCAATATTTTAAAGCAATCCTCATAAAATGAGAAAGAGGCTATCCTCTTTCCTGGGGCCTACACCCCAAAATGCTGCCTTGCGAACATCATACCTCATGGAACGGGCTTTCAATTTCATGTGATTCGATTTGTTCACTATTTGTCAACAATAACTGCTAAGCCTAGGCATGTGGAACGCCTAGCTGAAGTCGATTCATTACAAATTTAGGTACATTATTTCTAATGAGATTCTTTGTCCTCGTTCATTTGACTATAGTTATGAAGTTGATTTATCAACACCCTACACAAAAATACATTTAATCTTCTTACAAATTACAGAACATTTTCCAATTATTTCACATCAAACATTGAAATGAAACAGAAAACATGTGGAACAACTCAAATCGTTCAGTTATATTCCTTAACAATAAACTGGACAAAAATATCCAAAGAATAGTTCAACCTTACAATATTATCTTCTCGGCATTCTTCACTTCAAAATACAAAATAAGAGATAATTTTATCACTCCATGTGAAAAGAAGTATCCTATATTGATTATTTTGATAGTTTCAGTATTCAATGTTTTGTTTGTCTATCTTATGGTAACCGAAAAAGGCGGAGATTTTACGAAATATTCTGAAAATGCCGCTACACTCACCATTGCCTGGCTTTTTATTATTGAATATGTTATCGGTTACATACTCTTGACTATTTGTGATATAACTCTCAGCTGCAGTCATGTTTCACTTATTTTAAGGATACAACACATTCATAGGAGTATCAAAATTAGTAAATCTATTCGCGGTTACGTCATTTGCAATTGGATCTCTCTTGTAGCAATTTTGTCTTTGTGTATTTGGTCATTTACAGTATTTTGCCAGATAAAAGGATCTATTTATTTAAGTGAAGTTAGCGGTGTCATATTGATTATTCGATTTGATTTGAACTTAATTTATGGGATTAGTCTTACTACGCTATTAACAAATTATCTCAAAGAATGGGTTAAAAACGTACTAATACTAAATAAGGATGAAGAAAATGATGAATGCAATGCAAAATTGTTTGTGATATTTCAAAATATTATCGAAGCGTATGAAATGTACAAAAGCTGTTTCCAAGTATTGGTAAGTCTAGTACATAATTAATATTGACATACACAAAAAAAACACTAGCGCACAAGGTTTTTGTCTTATTTAAGAAATTGATGTTTTTATAACATTACAAGATCTGAGATGCTGCAAGCTAAAAAATATGTGTTACCATATCGTAGAAGATCGTTTTGCATACACAAATTTCTTATACACTGAAGACTCAAACTCAAAATCATTTATTTCAAATAGACCATTTACAGGCACTTTTGAAATGTCAAAATTGAAGATAATTTTCTCAGTCAGAATCATCTTTACGAAGTCGGAATATATTCACAATAATCCAATACCAGAATATAATATTTACCAGAGCCTAAGTCCACTGTTGAACATAGTTCTTCATCAAGTCTCACCAATATGACTGGTCCTAAGCGTTTACCTGCGGTTTGTGACCCTCACCTTGTGGGAAGAATTCCAATGCTGCATCTTCATAATACGCGGTCGCCACTCCAGAACCTTTCAGCTTTATAGACCATTGTTTTGCGAGGAATGTGTCCCGCCTTCTACCACTGAAGTAGTGGTGATGATTTTCTTGTTTTAGATATTGTACCGAACATATGACTCGATACTTCGTTGTTTATGTTATGTGAAGATGACCATAACTTACTTCCAATCACCACTTTCGGAATTGCCGCATGCTGCAGTAAGTTGTACTCTTTACGTTAAAATGAGAAAAATTACGTCTTGATATTAAGTCTTACACGGTAGCAGAAACTTTTGCTTTTATACTTTTATGACCAGATTTTTTTTTTTTATTATCTTCCTTTAGTAGTCTAGCAGTAGTTTTCAAGTATGTTGTTCTTGCGACTGTGTTTTTGCTGTTTTCAGGGCAATCCAATGATGAGTGTCATATTAGTTGTGTGGATTATTAAGTTCATGTCTCTAATAATTATAACTTGTTTGCAATGTGAGAAGTTTTATATATTATTGGAGGAAGCTAAATCAGCGTGTATACTGCGTGTGATGGATAAAAACTGTTCAGGTACGAGAAATATTTTGATCGCTTCTTTTGATGAGAGTGCTTCTAATTTTGGTTTTTTAATTCTTTGTTGCTTCTTTCTTTGCAGAAAGTATCAGGCATCTGTGCAAGCGCGTATTACAAGTTAATCGAACATTTTGTAAGATGACTGCGTGTGGTCTGTTCACCGTAGATGCTTCTCTACCAATTCCTTTAACCATACTCTTAATTAACCAGATCATTGTAATGCTGCAATTCGCTTTATTGTAAAAGACTTTTTCTACCCAATAGCTTACAGTTTTAAAAATTGCAGTGACAACTTTTTTAGTGTTACAGTAAATTCGTCAATAATATTTCTCGTAGTTTTTTTTCAAATGGTTAAACAATGGTTGATTCAAGTTTGGTCTAAACAAAACAATCAAAGTACAGAAAAAAACGCATAATAAAATAGTAACAATGCATACTAAAGTAATAACATGTTTCGAATAACGCGACGAGCTCTCAGAGCCCAAGACCCTAGT
This sequence comes from Mythimna loreyi, assembly GCA_029852875.1. NCBI lineage: Eukaryota > Metazoa > Arthropoda > Insecta > Lepidoptera > Noctuidae > Mythimna > Mythimna loreyi. The sequence goes on along the minus strand of CM056796.1, from coordinate 16,936,238 downwards.
GTTTCAACTTACAAACCCTAACGGCTCAAATAATTTACTTCCGATAAGTAAATTCTCTCACTCTAAGTAAAGCAAGAGGGAGTGTAAGAGTTTTACTGACTAAAACCTCAGGTAGTTTCTTCAGATGACCTTTGGATCCTGATAATTCTTTCAAATAATTTAGCAGCCCAGATAAACTTTTACATAAAACTGATGAAATAAAAACAAGGGCGATTATATTACTTTAAACTATGTATTTAAAGCGTAAGTTATTACAACAATACGACAGTGCACAATGTATGTAGACGAGAGAAGGAGCCTTGCTAGTTGACAAGTACAAGCTCGGTAGATACACAATTTGCTATGTTATTTTGCATAGGCGTCCATACTCCTAACAAAAACCAAAATCTAACAACATTGTATACAACAATACTGACATTATACACAAACAACCGAACACAAAAATACAAAATCAACACTACATTGCAACGTTTACATACAATCTAAACTTTTGGGACAGAATGTAAATTTGGGTGATTTTTTTCGTGAAGCGAAGGACCCCATACATCCGTGATACGAGGGTATCGTACGTGGGTTAGTCCGGGTGCTAAGCAGTAAATTGTCGAATGGGAGACCCCGTACGTGTTTGCATAGCCCTCGCTAAAAAGGATTATGCGAAGAATAAAAATGGAAATTACTTGACACGTGTTTAACTCAGATTATTGTGTAATTAGCAACAATTTTTCGCTTCGAATAACAAAATTCATAAAAGGGTGGTACAGTAATGTTTTTTTTTTAATGTTTTACACACATGTTCTCCCTAAGCGGGCTGTTAAATTGTTCGCGTTTTGAGTTTGCAAATGAGATAAAATGTACAAATTTTATTTTTAAAACCGCAAAAGGATGATCAATTTTTTATTCGACTGGACGATGCAGAGAGTGCTTGTAATATTAATCCTCCTGGCCGTATTTTGATCACAGAGGCCACTTGTAGCAAATATTACGTAGGAAATTATTGACTGGCCTATTGGTATAGTGGTTAGTGCTGCTTTGCCGGAAGTCGTGAGTTCGATTCCCACCTGTTTCTCACCCAAATGTTTGTGTAATGAGGTCAACCATTTGTTCTGTGTCTGGGTGTAATTTATTTATATTTAGAAATATATAAGTATGTTTATCAGTTGTACTGGAACTAGATGACGTTGTGTGACAGTTGTGGAATACATTATATTATAGTTCACAACTTGTGCGTGCGCAAACACAGGTGCACACACTATTCCTTTACTCTCATTGTTAGACGGGACGGCAATTTGACACGACTGTAAAAAGATCAGGTACAGGACCAAAGGCTTTTCGTGCTTTTCGAACCATGAGAGTATGATAACATCAACTTCTTAATTATAAATCTGTTTGACACAGTAAAAGTTTGATGTTATGAATAAAGATTCTGTTATTACCATTACTACCTCCGGTTGGATCGATTTTGAAGGTTCTTACAACAATTAATTATTTGTCTTTATCTTTGTTTTATGTCAAGACATGACAATAATCAATTCAATATGGTAACAACGTAACAACCAAATGTAAATTGATCACAGTCATTAATCTTAAGTGAAGAATCACTGAATAGGTATTTTTTATGGTAGGGAAAATCATCTAATGACAAATCCCGCCGATGGGCGGAGCGGGAAACAGTGTCAGACTCTTACTGACTAAACAACCTACTCCGTTCCTTCCTAGCCTTGATTCCAGGGCCACTGTAACACGCTTTCGCATCAACCCTTGTTCCCAGGAGGTTTCGATCCTGCTGGGCCCCCACAGTTTGCTGATAACTCCATGAGGCGCGCGGGAACAGTGTTCGCCGACTTGGGTTCGGTCCGGATTGTTACCAGACGACCAGATGGTGGGCTATCCATTGCTCGCCTTCCGCAAGCCCGCGCCTACGGTGGCCGAAAATCGGGATCGGGGTTATAAAGTGGGGTGGAACTTGTTACATAACAAAATAAGTTAAACAAATTGGTAGATGATCTAAGTACCTACTTATGTACTAGACACTAGATAGATACACAAATACATACATACTAAAATATAGACAAGAAAACAAATTAATACATGTAGCACAAGCGATATTACATATGTATATTAAACTCTTGAGCCCCAATGGAACGCCGGCATTCGCACACCTATTGTAGTTTTATTATATCTCTAATTACAGTATTCAAAAAATAAAACCACACTCTTATATTAAAACCTTGAAGCCACGAGCTCATAGACATCTGCAGTTGGCAGCCACTAACTACACTCTAACTACTTTTAATTAGTTAGTTCTCGAAAATAGCTAAGTACCTATCACCGGATATTGCCTGTGTTTCGCACACATTCAGTAAACTTATGAGGAGTACGCTTCAAGCGCAAGCTCGCTTGCAAGCGTTGAGAAAATTGAAAACATGTTAGGTATAGCAATTCTTAGAATTTTAGTTATTCTACTGAATTTTGCCACGGGCTTTACCGTGTGTTTATCATAAATTGACACACTGGAATGTATTATATTACACCCTGCAATTGAAGTCATGAGTATTAGTTTTAACCTATGTCCTAAGATACTAATTGCATTAAGTCTACTATTACGCAAATCAAAAATGTTATTAATGCAGGTATGGAAAAGCTTAGAAATGTCGTACAACGCATCAAATAGTTGCGAGATGATGAACAGTTTTCAGAAAAAAAATTAAAATAATATCTGAACCAAGGTTGTAATTTAACCGCATATGCAAGCATTTTTTTACTTAGTTTTCATATTTTATTATCATGAACATATCTTCTTTCAAATAAAAAAAGAATTATTAAAATCGATTTACGCAATCCGAAATTACCACCAAAAACCCAGAATACATAACCCGTCTAGTTTGTATAAATTAGTAATTCACTTTCCCAAGATAATATGGCGCTGTACTTTAGGCTACTTCACATTGTGAGAAATTTGTAACAGTTGGAAAACTACGCAACCCTATACTGAGCGTGGACCGACACAGTCCAGTTTTTTTATAATGTTAAACCAGTGAAGGACTCGTTGCTGTGTTGATTTAAATAAATAAATAAATACCGGCTTTTGACTAGTGAGTGACAACCAAAATTCGCGTTATCAGCAACAGATTTTATATTTCATTCAAAATTCGTTTCACTTTTTAGATAGATATACTCTACTATCGTCAATTTTTATCTAAACAAAACAGTTACCTATCATGTTCAGTTCAGTTTTTCTATCAACAAAACTAATTTACGTAAAACCATTGAAAGCTAAAATCTAAGCGTGAAATAGAAATATGAAACATGTTCAGAAATCTCTATTGAGTCTGAAATTGAATCGCTAGTGAACCATTACTAGCGCTCGAGCGTCGCCGGGCGTCTCACCATGTTTTTCTTTTTACCTTTTTTGACATATGGCGGAGGCATGTGTGAGGCTGTAATAGATTCACATACATATACCACAATAGTTGTGGCATTATGTTTACGGATGATATTATAAATGTGTCAATATAAATGACTCCCACAATTAACGGTTTAGTAGAGACGTTGAGACATACGCGCCACGATAAGTAACCAGCCGCCCTGGTATCTCGAATATATATACATTGCTATCTGTCTGGAATAACGTGTAAATTGCTCATACTCCACGCATCGCCAACAAAGATCTCTGGAAAACATTTTCATGCTGATCCGTATTCTGAGGATCGACATCTAGGACGCTGAAAAGTATATTGATAAAGAAACATTCTATTGGTGAAAGAATTTTTAAAATACAGTTTACTTTAACTTTCAAACAGCTTTTGAGTTTCACGCTCAAATATTTTCTCATTATATTTTTTTTTAAGGTGGGAAATCATTAGTATAGATGCACCAGCCCCCCTGGCCAAGTTACAATAATTGGTTTTATTCTCTTGTGACAAACGCCTCGAGTCTGCAATGCCTCCAATTCCTTTGTTCTGAGGAGGTCAAAATTATGTGGTCAAAACAAAAAAATCAGAAACAGGGCTTACTCGAGGCATTAATGCGATCAAAAACGAAACGATTACAACTTGACTAGTCGAAGGGCAGAACTAAATCCTATAAAACCAGTTCCTACATACTTATCCTAATAAGTATGGCTTCGACGACCCTTATTGATATTCCACTCATCTGAACCACGAAAAAATCTTCAGAAACTAACACTAAACAAAAAACAAAGTCCTCAAAATAAGCCAGTGTGTCGCTATCCGCTCCATACTTTAGGTAGTTGAGAAGTCGCCGGCTTTCGCGAACAAACCGTGTAGCAAACTTTGTTCCTTTGGAGTTCAGTTTTACACTTCAGTACCTGTTTAATTTGCGAAATAGCCCGCTGGTTTTATAACTGCTTTTTAAGTGCTAAGTACAAGTTGCTGCTGCTCTAAATACCAATTAAACCTAGGAGTAGTTCCGTAACTACATTTAGATCGCGTTTAATTAGTATTAAACATATAATAGTCCCGGAATGACATATAATCGCGTTTAACTAATATTAAATTTAGTAGTAGTCCCGTAACTACATTTAGGTCTCATTTAACTAGAATTTAACCTAATAAAAGTCCTGGAACTACATTTAGAAAGCGTTTAATTAGTATTAAAACCTAGTAATAATCCCGGAACTACATTTAAATTACATTTTGGAATAAGACAGTCGATATTTCTACAATTGTTCCCCCTGAATCAGTTACATGAACCTTCAGAACGACCGTATATTCTAATATACAGTCAAAATCTGCGTCATGCAGAAAGTGACGACGCCGTGACGTTTCTCCAGCCACTCCTCAAAGAAGAGATTTGTCGCCATAATTATGGCAATATTCTCTACTGTTCTACGGACAAAGCCTCTGGCTGAAATACGTAAGTAAGCTTAATATTAAACTGCATATCTTTATACAAATAGCAAAATCATGTCGATCGCGACCAGCATTTATCGCTACCCGCTTTATAAAACAAGTTTACACGGTAAACTAGGTTTACCCGGGCCCGGTTTATCACGGGAAACTTGTCATTACCTCGGTCCGAAGCGACGCGTGGGGAATACAACTTTTAATAACTTGTCCCGGAAAAATCTTGTGTATTGGAAATATAGTACAGGCGCAATATTTCGTTGGGCAACATGAAAACTCGACGATATCGAAATGACAAAGGCATCGCGTTTGAAACAGAATGAAAGTTTTTTTCTTAAATCAGGATTTTTTGTTGACGTTGAGAATTGGTCGATTTAGTGTAATTTTTTGTATACTCGCACAAGACTAAAAGTTTGCTAAAATTTGCAGAGAACTAAATTTTGTAATCAGGCTTTTTGGTTCAAGAAGCCTGGTTATAGGCCTTACAGACTAACAATTACAGTAAAATCAAAAACTAACCATTTTTTCTTTAATTTATTACAAATGACTAAAAGCAAATTAAATTCAAAAGAAAATAGTATTTGAATTAATTTCATTTAATTATTGAATTCTTTTTCTACATTTAATTTAATTTACGAGTATTAGTTATTCGTTTGTTTGTTTAATGTACTTGTGGTTGTTTGTTTTTACTCTGTTTACAAGTTTTTGTTCCTACGAGTATATTGGTGTGTTCTGTTTGTGGTTCAGTTTCATTAAATGTAATGACTTGATATGTGTTATGATTATTTACTTGCACGTAAAGTCAAAGTTTTCATTGTCATCGAAGTATAGGTATGTGATTAAATGATCTTTATTTTTTTGCAAGTAGGTTTTTTTAAAAACACTTTTACACGTCAATTTGTTTTTTTTTTATGCTAGATGAGTCCGGTGTTTCCTAGCGGACTACCCTGAGAAGAAACACCGAAACAAACTCAGGGGTCAAAGTCTCTTTTAAAGTCCATACAGAAAATATGTATTGGCCAAATTACATAAGAACCATGCACATTAAAAGAAACTACTATAATTATACACCTTGTGAAATAGTCATTCACAAGTGTACCCATAAATTGTTCACTATAGGAAAAAAAACCTCACGAATACGATTACAATATCAGACCTATATTAGAATAGAATAGAATAGAAATACACATATCTGAATATTCTCCGCAGCATACTAATAAATCATAAAAAAACTAAATCCATTTCAAATTTCGAACATCGCAGTTCCGTACGCAGACTTGTTCACATCGCGCCACCAAAAAAAATGGTTCTTCAAACAAAAGGATTTTCGCGCAAAAAAAAGGCCTGCTTTTTATTTTTCCTGTAGTTTCTGGGTGGCCACTGGTTCGCTGCACTTCGTTTGAAAGCGTGCACAGAATCAGTATGGAAGCAGTCACGTGTTGTGGTGAACAAAGGACTGTGCACATACGTAGGTACCCAGACCATGGGCAATAGTTTTTGGGTGCCAACTTCTACAATGCGTTCCAAATAAGAATATGATCGATTGCCATGTTGTGACGTCACGTCATACTGTCAAATTGAAAAAAAAAATCTCTAATTTTTTTTTCAATTTAATTTATAAACGAATCCTGAACGAAAAAAGTTTAACAAAATCCAGTTTTTTAATTTTGATTTTTTCTAAGCTACTGCGTGAAGTATCTGAGTACTGGAAAGTGAAAGAATAAGGTAAATTGTTCCTAACAATGAAAATAATAAAGAAAATAGGTTTTTGTTTAGGAATTATGACTTAACCAGTCTATTTAGCTAATTTATATTAAAAAATAACGTTTTTACTTCACGTAGATTTAACGAAGACTTCGTAATACGAGTACAAAGCAAAAAAACTGTAATACAAAGTAAAAAACCCTTTCTTAAAACGCAAATAAGTTTTCTTTGCAAATGTTACTTTTCACTCAAGATCGTCAAATCGAGGTTATTGTCTTTCCTATTCTTATTTGGAACGTGTAGTAGATAATATAATTAAATCAGAGGACGATTTTTAGTTTTTAGTTTATATAAACTAGTGCTCGACTGCGATCCCACGCGATGGTAAGCAGTAAAACAATCGTTGATAGTGAAGCATACTAATTTATTGAGAGCCTGTTTACTGTACCCTTGTAGACACTTTGTCAGCGGCCCTGGAACGAAGATAAATAAAAAAAAGCTTTTTTTTTTATTAAAAACACAGTTGGATCAGAACTGTGTTTTTAATAAAAAAAAAAGCTTTTTTTTATCTATTTATCTCTCTACAGCAATCATAAAAATACAGAACACATCATATTAAAGGCCACCATAGGCGCGGGCTTGGGACGGCGAGCAATGGGTAGCCCGCCGTCCGGATGGTTACACTCTGGACCGAGCCCAAGTCGTCGACGTCGCACTGTTCCCGGGCACCTCAAGGAGTTGTCAGCAAACTATAGGAGCTCTACAGAGTCGAAGCCTCCTGGGCCAAGGGTTGATGCAAAAGCGTAACATCAGGGCTCTGGGATTAAGGCAAGAAAGGAACGGGGTAGGTTGTTTAGTCAGTAAGTGCCTGACACTGTTTTCCGCTCCTCCCAAGGGCAGGATTCGTTATTGGATGATTTTTAACTACCATAAAAAAATCATATGAAAAACGTTAAACTTTCGGACAAAGGCAGCAACATGTCTGCTACAGCAATGTTCGATATAAGGTCAATTTAATAATTGATGTCTGACACTATCTCTTGCTCTTCTTTTAGGTAACATCAACATTGTTTTACAGTGGATCCCGTCACATATTGGCCTGAAGGGAAATGAGGAGGCAGATAGATTAGCGAAAATCGCATCAGTTTCAGGTTTTGAAATTTACATTTTCCCCGTTAGTTCGGAAATACTATTAAAATTTAAGACTTATTGTTTCAACAAATGGAAAGATTACTTTAATGAGCAATCTAAATTAAAAGGAATTTGGTACAAAATTATACAAAACGAGCCTCCTCGCCTATCTCATGGTTTGATAGTAATGACATTGGCCGTAGTACTGTTGTAACTGCTCATCGGGTTCGTTCCGGACACATGCCACTGAGAGCTTTTGCGTATCTTATGCAAAAAGTTAGTTCTCCCAACTGCGAGGTTTGCGATAAAAGAGAGGATGTCCAGCATCTTTTGGTGGAGTGCGTCAGAAACAAATCTGAGAGAAACAGAATTATTAGAGAACTAAATATAAATAGGTTAGACTTAGGCATATTTTATTACTTTCTGGCTCGACCACTGTCCCGTGAGGCAAAAATGATATACTCATTAGTTAATATTTAAGCACTGTTTTTGTTTTGTTTGTTTATTTTGTTAGTTAACTTAAGATTAGTTTATGATGGGGCTGACGTGAACTGTGTTCAAAAGACCCATAAAAAAGAGATAAAAAAGAAATCACTTGATGCGCCCAAGGGCGGGTGATGTCACCGGAGGATTAAAAGAAAATTTGCATCACAATTTTATCTTAGTGACAAAACTAAACCGCATCATTTGATAACGATATTGATAGATAAGCATAAGGATAGTAAGCCTTTTAATATTCCAACTGCTAGAACCCGGGTTTCCCCTCTAAGATAAAGAATGGACTGTAGGTAATCCACCACGCGTGTCCAGTGTGGGTTGGTGGAAGTCACATGTCTTCAATTCTGCCGTACGCAACACTGCTCTCAATCGGGCCTTGGTTCAATAGGAGCGAGAAGGGGTGGCAGTCGGTCATGTGTGAGAAAACGAACTTCCTCAAAGCCCAGCCGCCGATATTCCAACCCCAACTTCCAGGGCACGTCACAATTATGGCGACAAGTCCCCTCTTTGAGGTGTGGCTGGAAAAACCTCATGGCACATGGTAAGTTCAGGAGGTACCTGCTCCGGATTCATGCTGAAGAGACGCCCGGGTGTTGCCATTGTGTGGACCGCCCGAAGAACAAGGGGCTCGCGGGAACGCGGGACACACGGTCGGCAAAAAAAAACGACTACCAACAACGGTAGTCGCGACATGCGCCGGTCAATGGGTAGCTTGCCGTCTAGCCACCCGGGAATTGACTGAACCCATCCCAAGTCGGCGACAGGGCTTAGTGACTCATGCACTCCTCAAAGAGCTGTCAGCAAACAGTAGGGGTCCTGCAGGGCCGAAATCTGCATGCTAGGACCACTGAGATTTTTCGAAAACGAAACCTGGCGAAGACACATATGTGGTTGCAATCAGTAAAAGTTTGACAGTAAAAAGGAGAAGTCATCGGGTGATTTCCCACCTTAAAAAAGCCACTGCTCTCAATAATGTCCATACAAATGACTACAGTTTATCAAAACCATAAAAATGACCACTAGCATTTAAAAAAATTGTAGATCAAATAGCGAAAACATTCGCTTGATTGTGTTCAAAACTCGCCATTTCCAAAATTGACTATCAAAAAATCCGCACCAAACAAAGTATCAACGAATTGGATCGATTTAATCCTTGTTCAGTGCAGCCAGTGTTTGTACTGAGCTGGAACATGCCGATGAATAAAAAAAGCACTAGTGCAAAGACTTTTACCTGTATTTGTTTATATTACGCTTTATAGTTAAAGATTGAATGTGAATGGATTGTGGTTGTTGGAAATATAGTATTGTTTTCATTGCTTAGGTTTATTTTCGATATAGGATTCCGTACATTAAACAGTAATAAAGGAAGACTTATAAAATAAGTTTGTAGTCTGATTAGGTATCTGTTTGTCAAGACCCTTTCACTCATGGTTGCGAGGCGGTATCAAGATAAAATTAGCAAAAGACGCTAAAATTTTTTCATCATCATCATCATTTCGGCCGAAAGACGTCCACCGTTTAACACAGGCCTCCCCTAAGCGCTTCCATAAAGACCGGTCCTATGCGTCCTGCATCCTTCGAATTCCAGCAACCCTGCCCAGGTCATCGGTTTACCTCGTGGGAGGCCTTCCAGCGCTAAACTCTCTTAGTGAAATTAATTAAAGTTCCAAAGGTAGAAAACAATATTAGGCACCACGTATGCCGATCTGGATTTTAAAAAGGCAACTAGATTGTGGAACAACCCTTAGCCCCAGAAGGCTTCGACTTTGCTGGGTCAAAAGGTAAAGTTGCTAACAACTCCTTGAGACGCGCGGGAACAGTGCGCGCCGTCGACGACTTGGGCTCGGTCTGGACGCCTACCGGATAGGCGAACACCGGTCTTCAAGTCCATCTATCTCAAAGGTTAGTACAGTATTCGATACACGAAACTAATATATAGATATGCATTCCATTCATTCATTGATCATTCATCAACCGAATACTACCCAATTAGCAGCTTTACAGACTACGCAGAACATACAGAAATTATATGTAATTCCTAGATCAAAACGGCAGTGGAGCCCGAACACAAACACCGAAGCAAACACATTGTATGTAGGACAAAGCAAATTACTTAGAAACCGTAGTGAGACGTTTATATATTAGATACTTAGTGCTGGACCAACAGATAGTCAAATAGAATAGGATATAGCTCACTGTATGAAGGTACAATGGAATGCTACTGAACAATTGTTTGCTGTTCTGCTTATAGAGCTTATAACCAAATCATTTACACCTAACTCCTACCAGTGGTTTTGCTGAAAATGGAAAATATATTATCTACTAGCTCTTAGCCTTCTGGTGGGTTGATGCGATAGCGGAACACCGGAACCCTGGAACTAAGGCAAGAAAGAACGGTGGGTCGTTTAGTCAGTAGAAGTCTGACACAGTCTCCCGCTCTGCCCAAGGGCGGGATTCGTCATTCGATGATTTTTCACACAATAAAAATAAAAATAAAACTGTAGTGAGGTAGTAGTAGCAGATGAACAGCCACTACTCCCTTGCTTTGGTTTCTATCATAAATAAAAGCCGTGGTTTCCGCTTATACCGCTATTAAGAAATTAAATACTTAGGTAATAATATCACGTTCAATCAAATTAAAGAGCTAAAAGTCCTGCTGGCATTACTTGAGGAACAAATTGATCGATGTTCAAAACGTAGGAACTCGATCAGTCTATTGAATGATTGCTAGCCAATTTACTGGTACGACAGAAGCACATTTTCGTTAAATTAAATCTAGCAGAGAATTATATAATAATGTAGCTCCTGTTTGTGACTTTTCTTGCGTTAAAAGAGTAAAACTCTTTATTTTCCACAACTATCACACAACGTTGTGTAATCCCAAGCTAAGCAGAGCTAGTGTTGTGGATACTAGACAACTGAAAAATATACCTACATGTTTTTAAATACATACATAATATAGATAAAAATTATAGTGTAGGTATATTTTTACACAGCACAAATGATCGTGCTCATCACACAAACATTTGTCCTGGGTGGGAATCGAAGTCAAGACCTCCGGCATAGCAGTTAGGGCCTCCAACCACTAGACCAACAGGCCAGTCAAAAAAAAACTCATCTACGATTATTATAAAGTTGAGAGAAGTTTTGAAAACTATATTTTGCAACGTATTGAAAATACCAGAGTACGCCTCACCATTAACGTTTGCATCACTGCTTACAGTAAAGTCGCAGTCAAGCACTATTTTTTATCAAATAAAAAACACAACACTTTTAGAAGTCACAAAAAAATATTCCATTCAAACGATACAACCTAGGAATGCTCTAAATAACTTGAAATGATGCCTTCTAAAGAATTCTGTGGTACAATAGCTTAAATGCCTTTTTTGGCCTCGGCAGGCCTCCATTACATGACAATGGTCTCCATTTTTCTTTTGAGACAAAGAAAAATCTCGACAATGAGTCAGAATAATAGAATTATCGGCCTCACTCATTTGAGGGCGGAAATTAGGTTATTTAGTTCTTTGAAGGGAATTACTTTATCGACGAAATCTAGTTGTTACTGACACAATGCTCAACGTGCTTGCGATCTGATAAGGATTCTTCAAACAGGGAAACAAAAAGAGACAGAACCAACGGAACTAAGACCTGCTTGCATTTTTGTAGCTAGATTATTCAGCTACACATTTAATTAAGAAGCTACTATTAAAAAGTTTTAAGAACGAATATCTAATGAGATTCTAACGGCTGAACTATATCAATCTCATGATGCAGTACTTCTCTGTATTCTGAAAAGACAAAAACATTGCCCATGGCTACGCTTGTGTGTAATTAGACAATTATTCCAAAGTAATGCACGGCCCAATTTTGATCGTTATAATCTCGTGAAGGTCCTGTCCAAAGACTGGTAGTTAGTACAACGACTGACAACTGCCTACAGGTCATTTATTCGCTCAGCTGAATAAATTATTTTAGTTTTAGTAAACATCAGATTACTAAAACTATAATAATTTTGAACTTGCGTATTAAATTAAGTTTTACAAAAAAGCACTACATTTTTTTATTTTACATTATTCACATAAAATATTATCGATTTTTTACAAATCGATAATATTTTATGTACCGGATCGACCTTCCACGGGATTAAAACAATCAAAATTTAGCTGTGTCTGGATAAATAAATATATCCTTTGTGATATCCCAGGACATCAGTCTGCCCATGTATAAAATTTGTATACAAACCCTTTCAGCTGCACACAGCAATTACCAGTAAAGACCGAGTCTCTTTTATACCTCCAATTTTATAGAGATAATCAGTGCACGTGATGCACTAATTATCTCCTAAAAAATCAGGAGTACATCTACCAAATTGTATATACCGAAGTATAGCCGTGGTATATTATATATAGGTAATGTACTACACCAGGGCTATCGATTGGCGAATTTAATTTCAGCAACACAGCACGTTCAGCCGATAGGAGGTCCCTCGGGGGCGATTTGGACCCCGGAACATGCTCATCGCAATCGAACCCCGAGTTATGGGTTCCTTGCTCTTTTATTATGATTTGTAGGTAACGGACTCGTTCATACTACTGATGGTGTGAAATGAGAGTTTTATACAATGTAAGACCTATGTGACTCGTGTCTCTGATGTTCTTTTTTGCTGACTTTAAATAAAGTTTCGTGATCTCTTGTACTAGCGAATGCCCGCGGCTTCACCTGCGTGGTATTGGGGTTGGGGTTGGAGTTTCCGGGATAAATAGCCTATGTCCTATTCCGGAGTGTATCCTATGCCTGTGCCAAATTTCATCCAGATCCGTCCAGCCGTTTTGGCGTGATTGAGTAACAAACATCCAAACATCGTAACTTTCGCATTTATAATATTAGTAAGATTTAGTCCATGGACGTGTAGCTACATTAACTAGTATTTGTTTCCGTCGTCTGCTCACACAAATACATACTATAAACCTCTATTCATGAAACTGGAAGTGTATTGACGGTTACTGGACGGTTGGAAGGATTGTTTGATACACGTGGAAACTTCTCACTACGGCTCCATAACAACCTCGCTTGTAGCTTAGGCAAATTTTCGCAATGGCAGACGTTCTCCACTTGTATCAAAAATACTCTATTACTCGTCGCCGTCTGGTAATAATCGGTTCAATGCTTACGTGATGTGCTTATCATCACGCAACCTTGATTATAATTGAAATTAGCACGTATGCTTTTCAAATTTACATTTATTCCATGTCATAAACTTATTAAGTTTATATCATCAATCACATAAAACTATTTGAATGTGTCACCATTACTAAGGTGATGCCACTTTTATTGATTTCAAGATATCGAACGATGTCAAACACTACTTACGCTATAAAACATCTTGATAGAGAAACTAGTGCAAAAATACTATTTTTGGTGACATAAACTATGCTTAATTGCGATCCCACCTGATGGTAAGCAGTGATATAATCGTTGATTGTGAGACACACTAGTTTATTAAGAGCTTTCTCTAGCCATGAAAATACCTAAATTAAACGTCGACAGCTCGTTCCACGGGCGCCTCAAAGACATGTTAGCAAAACTGGCCTAGCATGAACCGCAGGGCCAAGGCAGAAGAAAAACTAAAATTTATATAAAAGCAGCTTCAACAGCGTAAAAACATGGTTGGTATACAAACTTTGGGAACCGGTTTCATCCTTTTCATCATACTTTAATGCTCCCACTGCTGGGACACAGGCCTCCTCTTCTCCTCCTCCCCCCTTAGGGGGTGAATTTCAGAAAATCCTGTCTCAGTATTCGCCTATGTCATAGAAAGCTCTGTGTAAAATTTTAGGCTATAGTAAATTAGTCAGTAGAGATTTTATTGGAAATCCTCCTGGGCAATCTTGAGGTTTATTTAGTACCTCTTGCTTTAGCCTACCTTATTCGAACACTTACGCTGGCTTATGAAAGCTATTCTGATGCCTGCGGATAGTTGACGATTACAAACAACTTTTTTAATGCATGTTTGATCTGAATCAAGTTAGGCAAGCCGTTTGGAATCGTGTCGAGTCGGCTAACGTAATCGAAAGATGTTGAAATCAGAGACCAAGTGATTTTTTGAATTTGTTGCATAGTGTTATTTATACATTTAAAAGTTTTATACAACGTGTAACAAAATAACCATATACATCAAAAAGCGCTGAAGAATACAGGTTGAATAGAATCTCTACACGAAGTTTCAGCTCAAAATATTTTATACCAAATTCTTGGTATCGCATGATTCTTGATTTCAAATCATAACAAACGTGTCACGACACTACGGGGGTAAATTACATTCCACAACACTCACTAATATTAAAAACTTTAAACATTCTGTAAATCTGAGCGCCTAGTATCTGTCTAACTAATTTAGCGCTTCTTGATGTATATGGTTATTTTGTTACACGTTGTTTACACAGGAAAGAGAAACATTTTGTCACATTTTTGTATTATTTGATTGTTATTCGTAGGTTGATGACAATATCGCCTGGGTACGCCGACTGCCATATAATTCTATTTTCGGGCTGGCAACTAATATGATTAATAAATTGTATACCTATATACTCCAGTCCTTTCCGTCAGTCACGTCACTGTAGACACACCATAGAGAGAACGAAAATTAAATAAAAACACAATACCCGTGGTACACGCGTTGCCTGAATTTTTGATGGATCTTGTTTGCGTTCGGTTTTTTCATCATTTTATGGAGAAGGATTTTTAGTTTTGGGTCTAAATAAAATTGATGCTATTTCACGCTACAAGGCTATATTGCACTGAATCTGATATTGGAACAGTGGATATACCGTGTCTAAATTATAGAAATTAATCACATCGTGATATGGTTTGCTAAACTTTGCCGGATCGTTTAAACGTTACAGTTTTTATTGATGTAGAATTTTTATGGTAATAAAACGCCTTAATAAAGAAGGCCAAACAGGGAATAAAATGACATTTAAGATCCCAGACCAGATCATCAGTCCACCTTGGGGGAGGCCTTCCAACGCTGTGTCTTCCGGTACGCGGTCGCCACTCCAGTACCTTTCGGCCATTCTATGTTCTAGTATCATAATTTAAGACCTTCATACTAATAAAACCGCTGAAAAGAGCCAGTTAGTCATAACAATCCTAAGGTCTTTATCACGTTATTCTCATCATTTTACTGCACTTGGAGGGATAAAAAAGCTGTATAATCACACAAAATGACACTAAACTGACACCCACTTAAGTTCTCCGCCACTAAAAGTACCAGCTCAGTGAAGGAAGGAAGGAAGAATACCTACCAATCCTTAACGTTCCACGGTCTTACCTTCAGGCATTACGGTAATCAACCCCTGAACACAACAAAATACAGCTGAAAAACTAACTTTTTCCTAAAATAAACCTTAACACGTTGAGATAAAGATGCGGACTAGGGAATATGGGTTTAAGAGCTACATGATGTATCTTTGTTGCCAATTTGTAAAGGTGTGTATATACTTACGTTGTTAGTGCTTAGGAGACGGTTTGTAAGAGGAGATTATTTTATTTTTATAGTAGTACTAAAATATCTGGACCTCAGATATTAAGAAGTCGTCAAGTTTTGAACCTAGTTTTCCTCGCATCTCTAGTAACTGTTACATACGAGCCTGACAAATGGGTATTTTCCTGACTTTTCGGTCAACAGAAAAATATAAAAAGAAAATAAAAATAAACCTTTTAGTTTCAATTGTATTTTCAAACCATCCAGGGACTTACTCAAATGTTACACAAAAAAAACTTCCAAACCGATTAAACTTTTTAAGAGGATTTAGGTATCAAACCCACATAAAGATAAATTGTAATACGTACAGATAATTAATAGGTACATGAGTCTGATTATCCACTACAGAAAAATATTTTTCTGTAGTGGATAGTTAATACCTTTACAAATAGAATAAATCATCTAGTTGTCATCATTTTTATTTTGATATTTCTTCTATACGAGTGTTTGTTACCTAATTCCTTCTAAACGGCTTGACCAATTTGTCCCTGAATGGTTTGAAATACAACTAGACCCGGTAGATGGCGCTAATTGGATTTTCATTTTTTTTCTAACGCAATGCCAGTTTTAGAACCGGCAACTTCTGTTGGAACCACTACTATTAGAGTAGATAGTAAACTATCTCCAAGTTGAGCTAGTTTCAAAACCTATACTTATATTGAAGTACTATGCCACACATCTTTAAACACAAAACAAATAACAACAAAGAAACACATTCCCAATATTTACACAACCATCTTTACTTTAGCAATAGACCGTATTATCCTGCAGCTCAACGCTAATACCCACAAAACTCACCCCAAAGACTTTTAAAGATAAGAAAAATGTACACATCGAGAAACCAAATCGAATCTGCAAGCTCCCTAACCAATCGCATCGGTGGTTGTGTAAAAACTGCTATAAAACTCAACGAGCCCCTAACTCTGAACTTTGAGAGTAATAAAGTTGAACCAAAACGTTTGAAGCCAAGAATTTACTTAGATTATGTTGGTAGCTCTTTAGTCGAAAGATTGCGTTTGGAGAAATGAGTTCGGGTGTTTGTTTGGGATCGTTCCAGCTTACAGCTTTAGTGTCTAAACGCGGCTATTAGGTACTTTGTGTCTACGAATATTTACGAAATATATTAGTCTTCAATGGTTACTTAAAACGTCTATCTGTCCTAAGTAACCAATGACAGCCTTGAGTCTCTTCGTGTAATCATCATCACCATTATCCACTGACCTCTTTACCACATTGAACTGGCTGCTGTCAAAATGCTTTTGTCCTCGTTTGATATTCGCCATATTGGCGCTGTCGGCCACGGTGACTGTAGCGAGTGTCTACGGTACTAAAACTGGTGAGGTCGCACCGCATACAATATTAGTCAAATTAGTTCTCTGGACGCTCGCAAGTGACGCTTCAAATAGGTACAAAAAATGTGCTGTCAAACATACGGAACAGCCTGTCTAATGGTAATTAGTAGAAGTCAGTGTCATTATCACATCACTTCGGAAAGATGGTGGGAGAAGTTCAAAGCTCCTGATGATTCAAGAAGTCCACGTCGGAAAGCCTCTCTTTTGGATATGTTGCCATACTCAACCTGGAAAACTCTAAACAGACTTCGCACCCAAGTTGAGCGCAGCAAAGACAAACACATGAGGGTCCTCGGAAGGTTCTGATCTTCAGTATTTGTGCGATGTCTCTCCGCAGACCTTGTCCCACCTTCCATCCTGCGTCACGTGCTCTATTACTAGTTCACGTAGGGACATAATGACAGCAGCAGAGTACGGCAATGCCGCTTACTTATAAGGGCATTGCTGGCTTTAAAGCCAGGTTTTTTGAAATACCTACTGCATTGGAAAAGTTCGTTTCTTTTTTTCTCATTCAAAACTGTAAAAACTGAAGTGGTACAGGTACACTTTCTCCGCAAAGTTATTCGTCTTTGGTTTCTTATAATAAAAAATATTTTTCAACGAAAATGGAATTCTGCAACGCTTTCAGAATATTACTATATAGGTTTGTTATCTGAGGCAAAAAACAGATAAAAAAGTTATATTATAAAGTCCTGAATAAAATATTGCCAGTAAACAACGAAAACCTGAAAAAGCATATAAGTACCTATGTAATTATATGCTTATTAATTAATATTTCTATGTATTAATCTATCTATCACGTGAAAATATTTTTTTAAATAGCACGGTAATTACAATTGACCTACAGTAGGTACGGCCAACGTAACTTGGCGAGTCTAAACATAGGCTTTCTTACCGTTGGCAGTTAATGGCGTAAATAAATAAAAAAAATGGTTAAAAAAAATAAATGCAATATTCAATTGTAATTGTTGTTAACAATTGTTAATTTTTTTTACGAAATTTCGCAGAACGTATGTTTTGTTTATAATCAGATCTATATTTTGTTAACTGCACTTATTTAGAGACCTAAGATATCAATTGAAGGTATCAAATAAATCCATTAAAACAAAAAAAAAATATAATAACAAAAATTTATAAGAGAGTTACAAATTTTTGTATCCAATTTTCTTTTGATTACAGCGCCCTCTAGTTCGTTATACTCGTACCAATACTCTGACAATGTAACTGCAATAGATAGATAACAAGTGCTGTGGCACTTGTAGTACTGAAAATACATAATGAAGTCACCTTCATTGTGGTACATAGAATTTTAGATAGATGGCAGCACAGGTATTGTATTTTTGAAACACTTAAATCTAGACTACCTATTTATCCATGCTTACAACACAATCCATACTTACATAAAATAAAACACTGTTCACATTTTTTTGACCGTATTTTTAAGTAGATATAACTAAAGTAACTGCGTGCCACATTTTGAGGTTTTACGTTAGGTACTAGGGGGAATCGATGATGATATTTATTTTTGGAAATAGGTTTTTTAAAACATTTTTACACGTCTCTTTATTATTTCGTCAGTTTTAACTAGATGAGGCCGGTATTCCCTAGTTAATTTCTTTGAGAAGAAACACCGAAACAAACTCAGTGGTCAAAGTCTCTTTTCAAGTCCATACAGCAAACTTATAAGGGTCATATCATATGAGAACAATGCAGATTATTGTCTGAGATTATTTTCCGAGGAAAGAACCATACAGATTTAAGTGGACCTATCAGTGCAATCATCTGTCAGTATTCGTATAGCTCAACTTAAGACTAATAAGGAGCTCAACGAGGGCGTGTCATCATTTTATTGTCATAGCTACTTACCCTTTGCATTCCAGGACCGCGGATTCCCCTTTCAGAAACCAACCCATGGCACCAATAGGCTTGGACCCTGGTAGGCCCTAAGTTTTTTTTTAATGCAATAAACCAGTATTTGACTGCGATCCCACCTGATGGTAAGCAGTGCTGCAATCGTTGATGGTGAGGCGCACTAGTTTATTATGACCCTATTCACTCTAGCCTTAAAGACACCTAAATTTATAATCTGACGGAAAGACTGCAGCCGGCAAACTGTTTAATAATGAGATTTTACTAATTGTACAGTGTCTGGATCTGATATTCAATATAAACTGGTTGAGTTTTAGGAAACAATAACTAAAACGCAGCAAATAATTTATTCAGAGACACCTACTGCAACCAAATGATAATAAAAATTGCACAATTATTTCCAACAAAATATTTTAATTCTTAAAATTAAAATAAATTAATACCTTAACAGTTTTACTTAAGTACATACATTGAAGATAATGCAGGAAACATCACAAGCCAAAAAAAAATTGTCATAATGCCATTTTCACGGAATTATCTTCAAAATAATTAACTTTTACCAGGAAACAAACGATTGGCTTGTATTAGTCCAACCATTTGATTGCAGATCAAAGTTAATTTTCATTCACGACTAAGGGCGCTTGTAAACGCTAAAAAATATCACCGCATCTGCGACAGATAGGACCTTATTCATCATGTGCTCTATCTGATCTAAGGTAGGCGTAGGCACCAGAAAAACCTGGAATAACGGTAATTAACCTTTTCAACATTGGTTGACATTCTTAATTTAAAAATCGGTAGGTAATATAGACAAAGCTATCTTGAATCGATGTATAACGCGAATCGCGATCCTTTACATTTACTTAAAGTAATAATAAACTCTTTCTTTTTCGGATACTTTCGCAAAGATACTAGGAAAGGTCAATTAACTATATTTCAAGTTTATCTGGCACCTTGTATAGGCACGAAAATTGATCCTGGTACTCCATCACCCACCCCAGCCCTTTACCACATCATAGCAACTTCCGGGGCTAATGCAGACAAGACTTTTCTCTTGGTTAGCGCCAAAGTGTGTCGTTACGAAATCTTGCATAGTCCTGGACCTTTTTTTAACGTGTACAAGCAGCCTAAATGTTAGCCTGATATTCCTTTTTTCAAATTTTCAAACCAACTTATTTACACAGCCAAGGCAACACCGACACCAAGAAACCAAAAAGGAAGACATACACAAAGAAAAAAAATGCGTAAGAAGTACACTGAACTAATTTCATCAGAAACACGATCTAAAAAGAAAAGCATATACAGGTACACGTTTTTAAAATCAATCGTTATCACAAAATAATCACATCTTTAAGTTATAAAGTATCAAAACTATTTACTTTAATTCGTTTAATAAAACCGCCTGAACAACGCCAGTGCAGCCGCTGACGTCATCACGAGGGTAGAGGTGTCGAGCTGGTGGCCACTGTTAATCCTACACGTGTCTTCAGTGTTGTTGAAAGTGAAGAATCGGGTGTCCTGGAGACTATAGTTAGCGATGGCCTGATCTAATTTTGCAGCGTCGGTGTCTTTCAGATGCGGTGTGCGAGTTAGTTTCCATATTTCATCTGGAAATAGATCATGACAAATTTTATTTATTTGATCTTCTTGTACAGTTGTGGCAGACTTAATGCAACAAGGCATTCTGTACCAGTCAACCTTTGGGTTAAAAAAGACAACAATGTGGTAGGTAATCGATAAAATCGATATAAAACAAAAAAAAACAACAAAAATTATAACTGAAGCACAATAAATCACACATCATTAAAATAAGTTACTTATACTATTAAAATACGTATATTATATAAACTAATAAATAGGTACTATGATAAATATCCAATCAGTATAATTAAGAGAACTTCAAATATGACAATTATGACCAAGAACGAACTGAGGTTGAGAGGACTTCAAGTAGAAGTTCCGAATTTTATGCTTGCAGAAATTTTTCTTTCAGCTTTTTTGACGTCAAGGGGAAGCATATTC
Source organism: Mythimna loreyi (assembly GCA_029852875.1). NCBI lineage: Eukaryota > Metazoa > Arthropoda > Insecta > Lepidoptera > Noctuidae > Mythimna > Mythimna loreyi. The sequence continues at coordinate 16,915,254 of CM056796.1, read as the reverse complement.
CAGTGTTTTAGCTTTAGGGTTAAAAGAAAATATTAACACAACAGTAAATAATTACTATGTCAAAAAGACAGCAATTATTAACTGGGCTATGAAGGTCTATTTAGAATGGAGGCAGACCTCAAAAAAGTCGGGAAAACGGAATCTAAAGAGATGATAATGACAATCACTTGTTCGTTGATTTCTACAGATATCGCTGACGCACATTAACACGTGAAAATTTTATGGACAGTTGTCAGCTTCAGCAGTCTAGACTAGTAAGTACATAAACGTTTTATACTTGCTAATGTACTTACAAATAAAAAGAGTGCTAATTTTGACGTCAAAAATTACAATGACAAACTAGCGCTGGTTTAATTGTCTTGTAGCTCTCATCTTTGGGACAGATCTACCAAAAATCATATGCTTGCGAAACAAGCCAAAAGAGGCATAATTAATAATGTATCATCGCAGTCATTTCTGCCTGATTTCTTTAAAAAAATTCCGCTTGAATCTTGCGGTGTGGCTTCAAACTTCAAATTTTGAAGTTTTTGTTTCGACTTCGATATCACTTGTCGTCTCAAAGCTCTTAAGAGCATCGACGCCAAGTTGCTAGCTTGTCAGTTCTCTATCAGTTGCATCAGATTGGCATAACTTAATTCTGCCAATCCTGTTTCATCATAGGCTCACTAGCTGTACAGCGATCTCCTCCTCTTCTTAGACGTGCACTCTTGACAGAGTGGTCGTGGTGGTGTCGGTCGAGTTTTGCGCCCTTCTCTTACAATACGATACGATGCATTTCTGTTTCGTACAGCGATACTACAACTTTAATAAAATATTTTTTCATGGTGTTCTCTTTTATATTTGTGGATTTCTAGAGGTATAAAAAAGTTTAAAATGAGTCAAACTTGGCCTTAAGCCATATCATTGGTTACCATCACGTGAGATTAAAATCAAATGTGAGCCTATCAATACATTAAAAAAACCTAAGTGATAGTATCAAAATCATGTATAGTTCGCAAATTTTTACACTTAGAATTCTTATCTCTTACCATGTTTTATACTAAACAGCGTTTTAAGTAATAGCTACCAACACACGGCGGCAAAACGAATTGATGAACGATTAGATTTAATTGATTAAGATATTAAGTTTTTCTTGAAAATAAAATCTATCTAGACCATCTGATTCTAAGAAATAAACTACGGATGTCGGAAACTAATCAAAGAAGGTAACGGCAGTCACACGTTAAATTAAAATGTATAATCAGTCGTCCAAATAAAAGTAATCATTTAGATAATGAAGCTCGATTAAATTCGAGTGGAAGTGAAAAAAAAATTGATTGAATGTTGGCTATCCCCGTGCATTAACAGGGTTCCGTGACTTTATAAACAAAATAATAAGTTATGTAGTACAGCAGTGGTCACCGAGTCGTAATGGCCCCGATGAGTTAGGTACGGGCCGTGGTCCGAAGCGAAGAGTGGCAGGGCAGGTGGTTGCCTCTTTCTCCGAAGCAATCTCTTCTTCTTAATCCCAACAAACAAAGCGGACGCACGTGTAATGCGATTTGGTTTGATCTGATTATCGGCCACCATAAGCACGTGCCAACCGTCCAGTAACCAATCTGGACCGATCCCAAATCGTCGACGGCGCGTATTGTTCCACACGCACCTCAAGGAGATTTTAGCAAACTGTTAGGGCCCAGCAAAGTCGAAGCCTACTGGAGCCAAGGTTGCTTATGAAAGACAACGAAGGAACAGTAATGAGTTTTTAGCCAGTAAAATACCAACATGTAAAGATGGGAGCTAACATTACATAATTTTCTCACCAAAAAAATAATTGGAAATGTAGTAATGTTCGCCTAACTAGGCAAAATAGTGAAAGTTTGTTAAGCAGTCTAGCATTACTGCTTAGAAGGCGGACATCCGCGCGAGGAAATGGCTCTCAAGCTCCCATCACCACGATCCTGATTGCGATCTCCAGCCACCGTAAGCGTGGGCTAGCGGACGGCGAGCAGTGGGTAGCTTGCTGTCCGACTGTCCAGTAACTGTCCAGACCGAGCCCAAGCTATCTACGACACGCAGTGTTCCACACGTGCCTTACTATATTTATCTGGTTTTTATTTTTTTCTTTTCATCAAATATCTATGTATAAGTGCGTTATCAAAATTGTAATACTTGCAACTGGGTGAAGACACTGGCTCCTGTAACACAGGTTGCTACCTAGCTCAGGAGACAGGGCCTCAAATGTTTGTTACCTGTATAATTTTGTTATTTTATGTTTTATGTTATATTGTATACTAGCTACCCGCCTCAGCTTCGGGTACTGATGTTGAATATATTATGCATGTATTATACACATAAACCTTTCTCTTAAATCACTCTATACCTATACACTTCTCATCAAAAAAATCGAAACACCTTGCAAGTTTACGTTTTGTCAGGATTATCAGAAAAATGTGTACATTTAGGAATAAATGTTAAATGTCGTTTAATAGTGAGTAATATGAGCTTATCAAATCTTAATGTTAATGTTCTAAATTTAAATGAATTTTTCATAGGTTTCGTATTTTGTTAAATGAGTCATTTTTATTCCGTATGGAGTATAAAGGAAATGGATAAAACAACACACGTAAATGAAAAAAAAAGCTAAAAAACGTTTATTTAATAACTTGTATTCCCTCCCCGAGCTCTAATTACTGCTTCCATACGGTTCTTCATCGATCGGATGAGAGTCACGATCACATGCTGTGGTATATTGTCCCATTCCTCTTGGATTGCATCTTGCAGCTGGCTAAGTGTTTCTGGGGCAGGATCTCTTGCTCGAATTCGTCTCTTTAATTCATCCCATAGATGTTCAATGGGATTCATGTCCGGGCTTCTTGCTGGCCATTCCATAATAGAGATATCGACTTCGTTAAGATAATCTCGTACGACGCCCGCGGTGTGAGCCCTAGCATTGTCGTGCATGAATATGAAGCCGTTGCCAATAAAATGTGCATAGGGCATCACATGAGGCTCGAGACACTCTTCGACGTACCGATGACAGTTTAGTGCAGGCAGACGTGGCCCAGACACGAAAGCAAGCTCTGTCTTACCGTCGGCGCTGATTCCTCCCCAAACCGTCCACGAACCGCCACCATAGCTGACCTTTTCTTCAATGCAGCATTGTGCATAGCGTTCTCCGTCTCTTCTGTAGACCTTGTTCCTTCCGTCGTTACCATACAGCATAATTTTACACTCATCAGAAAAGAGAACTTTGCTCCACTGTAGGTATGACCAATTTAGGTGCTCACGTGCAAAGTTAAGGCGCGCTCTTCGATGGTCTGCAGTTAATTTCGGCCCATTTGCTGGCTTATGCGGTACCAGTCCACGATCCTTCAACCTTCTTCTAATTGTAGAGTCACTTACAGCCACCCTTCGTACAACACGAAGCCGCTGTTGCAGTTGAAAAGCGTTAAGGCGTCGATTTCTTAAAGAAGTTGTTACAATAAATCGATCATCTCGCTCAGAAGTGACCCGATTCCTGCCAGATCCTGAACGGCGCGTGAACAAACCAGTCTCCCGATAACGTTTATAGACTCTATGAACAGATGACAGGCTTAGATGCAGTCTTGCAGCCACAACACGCTGACTAAGGCCAGAATCCAGCAATGCCACAACTTGGGCGGCTTCTGTGGGCGAAGTATCCATACGTTTTAGAAAAAAAACCTTTTTTCAGACGTCCCAAAGTCACAGTATTGAAATAAAAAACAAAAAGTTTAAGGATAGGCGCCAATTTTTAGTTTTTAAACGCTAAATGTACTCCAACCCTAAACACACCAGTGTGGGCGCCGACGCTACGTAAACGCCCGGCGGCCCAGCTGAACGCCTGCCAGAGGGTCATGGCCATCCGGATGGTGCGGGGATACCGCACGGTGTCCCGCGAGGCGGCGAGCCTCCTTGCTGGCCTACCACCATGGGATTTGGAGGCAACAGTCCTTGCACACATGCACGACCAGCGCGTGGAGATGCAACGCCGGGGCGAAGATCCGCTTCCCGAACATGTCGAGGCGTGGCGGAAGGAGCTCCGGCGAGATCTCATGGTGAAGTGGAAACAGCGACTGTCGCAACCCAGCGCTGGGCACACCGTAATCTCAGCGGTAGTGCCCCTCTTTGAGGCGTGGCTGGATAGACCTCACGGCGTCCTCACTTTCCGCATGACGCAGGTTCTCACCGGACATGGGAAGTTCGGGAGATTCCTGCACCGGATTCGTGCGGAAGAGACGTCCGGGTGTCGCCACTGTGAGGCGAGCCCGGAGGACACGGTGGAGCACACGGTGGAGGTGTGCCCTGCTTGGGAAGAGCATCGCCGTGTCCTCGTGGGGGTGATCGGCGGCGGCGACCTCTCGCGCCGGGCCCTGGTTCAGGCCATGGTCCGCAGCGAAGAGGAATGGCAGGCGGTCGCCTCCTTCTGCGAAGCAGTAATGCTCGTAAAGGAGGAGGCCGACCGCATAAGGCAAAGGCAACGGCGTACTCGCCGTAGCCGTCGCCGCCGCGATCCTGCCGATATCCGGCCACCGTAGACACTGGCTCGCGGACGGTGAGCAATGGGTAGCTCGCCGTCCGATCGTCTGGTAAGACCGAGTCCAGGTCGTCAACGGCGCGCACCGTTCCCGCGCGCCTCAAGGAGTTGTCAGCAAACTGCAGGGGCCCTTCAGGGTCGAAGCCTCCTGGAGCCTAGAGGGTAAGTGAAAATTGTAACCTCGACTCCAGAAATAAGGCAAGGAAGGTACGGGGTAGGTTTTTTAGTCAGTAAGAGTCTGACACTGGTCTCCCGCTCCGCCCAAGAGCGGGTTTCGTCATTGGATGATTTTCACCTACCATAAAAAAAAAAAAAAAAAAAACCCTAAACACACATTTGTCTCAAAACAGTGATTCATTTCGTTTATAAGATAAACAAATGAAATTCTAATTTTGAATTTAGAATTTTCGCTTATTACTGTAATGGCCAAACTGCCAGCTATAATATATGTATTTTTTTTCATCGTATGAATTCTTTTTTGTGTTAAATTCGGACAGAAACAATGAAAACGGAAGTGTTTCGATTTTTTTGATGAGAAGTGTATTAAAAAAACCACATCAAAATCCGTTGCGTACTTTTAAAGATCTATGCATATGGGACAGCGGTAAGCAACTTTGTTTTATACTATGCAATGATTACTTAAAAAAAATGAGTTTTATTCAGTTCCTCCCTTTCACTCCACATAGTATGGAAGAAGTTATCTGACCACCGATAGAAAAAACAATATTACAGTACAAACGCTATCTACAGAACCTCGTAGATCATTCTCGTAAATAAGCATCTAATTGAAAGTTATTCGGATCGGTCAAGTTTCCGTGCGACCGCGCGCGGCCTCCACTTGACCGGTAAATTGCCATCACTACCGTTTGTCGCAAAAACTTAATGTAATTGACATTTTCCAGTTTCAACTAGACTGTGTTAGCCTGCGGTTTTCCCTGTTTTCATGGTTGTTTGACCTTTTTACTACGATTATACTGAATGATCCTCCCGTTAAGACATCTATAAAGCTTATTAGTCACTAATATTTTTACAAAAAAAAAGTTATAACCAAGAACAAAAGCATGATTTTCTTAATGTTTGTTGTTGGTCTTTTATATTTAACAACACCGTAATCATATCTTCGGAAGCTGTAAATTAAGCCGTTATGAGTCGTTAGGTGATATACACAGAAGACCTTGCAAATTTACGTGACCTAGGAAAACGCAGTGTTTGAATTAAACGATTTACTAGCAAGTCTAACTGTAGAGTGATATTTTATTTTATTTATTTTATATAAGGGAATAAAAAACAATAAATCCATTCATTGCACCAGCCCGTTCGAGCCATGGAGACACATCTTTGTACAGTTCCAACACAACGCAATATTTATTTCCCAACGAATAAATTTCTCAATATTATGGCCAATCCTAATTCAGTTCTCAATGCAAAAGAGGATGTAGGTAAAGACAATAAACAGCGAAAAATTTATTCGTCGAAAAGGATAGACATTAAATTCGTCAATCTTTTTTTTATAGGCTCTTTGCCTGCCAGGTAACTCTTTCAAACCAATCCATAACTTTCATTTCCCTCACAACTCCTTGAGGCATATGAGAAACACAATACACCGATGACCTGCACTTGATCCTTGTCATAGGGCATTTCTTATTATTTCTATGGATACATAAGTTGCTCTTATTTAGAAATTAGTTTAAGTATTACCGATGTAGACATCTAGTCTATCATGGTCAATTTAGTAAAAGGCACGATAGATATTTTTCTTTTTAGAATAACAGTGTACCTCACAACCGCTAAGTGAGTAATCAGCACTTGGCTGGTCAACACCTTGAAACAGAGTTAGCCGTAATCACGTGTATTTATGCGTGCTACATACTAACAGCGTACAATCCCTGTGTAACTGTGTAATCCAATTTTATCACGCGTCTAGGAACAACTAATCGTGGTAGACGATGTATAGATAGGTACAAGATATAGAAACTATTCATAAACACGTTCATAGAAACTATTTGTCAAAATACTGAAAATTTAATACAAAAATGCCGCAGTGCTTCATTGGCATAATGTCGTCTCACATCATCATCATCATCCTACCCTTATCCCATTTTACTTGGGGTCAGTGCAACATGTTTTTTTCTTCCACTCTGTCCTGTCACCCGTCACACTATCACTAACTCCCTTTTCTTTCATATCACTCTTCACACATCCATCCATCTCTTCTTCGGCCTCCCTCTTCCTCTCCATCCATCCACGTGTAAACTCAGAACTCTTTTTGTGACATGCGTTGTGTTATGCGTTGGCGTAATGTCGTCTCACAAAACTTTTAAAACTGACAGCGCTCTCACTCAGCGTGAACGTCAAAAGTACAATTATCTCATCAATGTCAAGATCAGCTAAGTCAAGTAATGTGACTATACGGTACGCCTAATCTAGTGCGTAGTACACATGTAATACATGCAAAGTGGATACGACAGATGGGTGTGTGTATAGTGTACAATGGTCCTAATAAAGGAAAGCCTTTATTAGGACCATTGTACACTCCAACATGAACAACTTTTATTATAGGACCAACCCAAAAATCACAAAAAGAAAAACCCACTTCTTCATAGATTTATATTCACTGCGCATAGACTATTCAAAGGTGGACTTAATCAACAAACTACATGTCACAGTTCATCGATTTTTTAAATGTTTGGCTATGCTTATTGGCGAGGCCCAAGCGCATGAAAGTCCTGTGCAATGATGCTATAAGCTGTGTTCGTCAGTGTGTTCAAAAGTAATTAAAATGAAACTCACAAGTACTGCTGTTTCCATCATCGTTGTTGTAGCAAGCGAAGATAACTGCGTAGTGTTCATAGTTCACATCCAGGAACGAGTAGGTCTCAGTCTTTTCATCTGTAAGGTGAAGACAGAATTTTAATTGGTAAGCAGGTTTTGAGACAACTAGCGAACGAGGTACGAACATCGAGAGAGAAAGAGAGAGTTTTCAAAATTGCGAATGACGAGCAAGGGCTAGCTTGCCGTCCGGCCATTGGGAAAAGACCTGAATCATCGAGGGTATGTAATGTTCCGCGCGCGCCTTATAGAGATGCCAGCAAAAATTTAGGGCTCCAGGAAAGCTGATGAATGCTAAATGCCACGGAAACTTCTGAAAGAATTACCGTGGTAATAATTAAGGTAACTTGAAATCCTTCCCTTTTGTGTTTTTTTTTTAGGCGGAAGTCTAATCTCGCTCTAGGGCACCCACCCTAGTCACCATTTACATTTCATGAAACTTAAGTACGAAAAGGGACTCTGGTCTGTAGCCTTTTCAGAAATTCCCCGTGGTCCTGTTGGCCTGTCTAAACCTCTATGGTTTTACTGATATCCCTTTATACTGCACGTAGAATACTACACGCTATCCTAGTAATAACATGGGACAAGGTCAAGAAGATCATAAAGATTAAGACTATTTCACCAATGTACTAAAGTATTCCAATATTTTAAAAATGTATACCTCTTTATTGAATGAATAGGATTTGCTACCACTGCCAAACCTAGGAAATACAATAGGCCTGATTAACGTTGCCAAAACCAATTTTGACGTGTCACCGAAGTAAACCAATTTGGTAGATCCAATTTAAATTCATCCTATTAATTGGCCATTCACACTATTTTGGATTTGTGGTTGAGATTATTATGATTATTGTGATAATAAAGCAAAAATTAAGCTAATATAATAATAGATAATAATAATAAAGTCTATTGCTAGATGGCGGAGTGGTTGAGTGATTAACAGCTGCATTGCGTATTGCAGCTTTGATTAACGTCCAATGATTATTATAATTTTTTTTTATCCATGACTGAGTGTTTAAAGAAATATCATTTGAGAATTCCCCACCTCAACAAAAAATAGTGCAATTGAGGAGCCCCTTCACAAAAATCCGTCACCTTCTTTCCTGCTCAGAATGCATGACCACCTGAACAATACTCGACTAAAACGAAACTAGTTAACACAACTATCCTGCCCCCGTCGCCGTTTCCATTGTTTCGTTAACGTCGAACGCATGGAATTGGCCCGCCGCCAATTCCTGACCACGTGACTGAGCGTTGAAATGACGTCAGAATAAACGAATTATAATAATAATAATAATAATATTCTTTATTGATATAAAAGAGGTACATCAAATTTGTAGGATCCCCTAACACCTGTACTAGTAAATACTGTGTTACAGGTGTTAGTGTCTTCCCCTGTGTATATTGGCATTATTGTAAATCTATATCAAAACAGAATAATTCAGGAAAAAAAAAGATTAAATATAAATTAAAAATTAGGACACCATAAAACAAGATTTTATAACAACAATTTTGCTTGCATGCTAGTGTGTGTGTGTGTGTGAATGGGTGTGTGTGTGTGTGTGTGTGTGTGTGTGGGTATATCTATGAGTGGACAAGATTTAATTAATTATCAATAGCTTTTCTACTGCTTCATAACTCATCGATTTCAACCAAGTAGTTAGAACCATTTTAAATTTGTTATTACTTAGTTTTTTTACTTTGTAAATTTTATCGCATTGGTTGTATATATGGGGAGCTAGAAAATTGATGTGTCTTTTAGCAAATGACGATTTAACACGAGGTACAGGGCAGCGTACTACACGCTTTTGTGATGGAGGTAAGTATGGTACTATTTTTCTGTGATATCTACGTAACGTTTCGTATACGTATATCTTTCTCACAGATAGTACTCCTGCCAATTCATAAACGCTAGTAGTGGGATGCCGGTACGGTAAGTATAGAAGCACTTTTAGCACCATACGCTGAGCCCTTTCAACTCCAATCATATGAGTTTTTGCAGCTCCTCCCCATGCACAGATACAATATCTAATTATGCATTCGCACAGTGCTCGATATGTCTGTAAAATCAGTACGCGATTGGCTACTGTGCGTAGGTTTTTAAATATATATATTAATTTCCTAACTCTAGCTATAGTTGACTGGAGGTGCGCAGTCCAGGTTTGGGGGCGTTTGGGGGCGAGGCTAACTTAAAGCGTTGGATGTTAACGATTATTAGTCAAAACTTGGGTAGAATCAGCATGAAAAGAATTCACGATGATTACAAATATTTTCAGAGAGCTTATCAAAAAGATAGTTCCCGAACGTGGACCTAGCTTGTGAGTCAGCTCACTTGAGAATTCAGCTACTGGCATATTATTGGCTCTCGTATTATTTTCATTTAATTTCTAGCATTCTCATGGTTGGGTCGGTTTTCAGTCGATGAATACTAGTATATTCTTAGGAGGCACGCTCCCTATCAATGTGACTTAATCAATTCAATGGAGCAAATCTGTTTATTCCAAATCCTAAATGAAAAGCATTTCCAAAAGATAGAAAAGTAACCATAAGAGAAAATTTTACTGTATTGACTGGTAATCTTGTCTTCGGTTCCAGGTCTACAGTCAATTAGCATACATCGTCTTACTAGTTTTTTTCAAACCAGCTTGGGGTTGACTTCAAGCTTAACCAGATGCGGCTGGATACCCGTATATCACATGAAGCTACTGCCTATCAGACCTCCACAGGCGAACTACTGGACAACACATTACCCCCTAGATAAACGGTCAGACGTCTGGTGTCTTATTACCTATACTGATTGTTAAAGATATACCAATACAGTCTATTAGGGTTATGACCAGTGGCGTTGCAAAGTGGGGGCGGCGGGGGCGGGGCGCACCGGATGTAACCTTTTTTGGGGTGACACCCACCCGGTCTCACAACTTTAAGAACAATATACAAACAAAAAAAATCACTGACACAAAATTGTATTTTTCGGGGATTCCTCCACTAGCACTAGCTCAGCTCTATGTATAAATCGAGGATACCCGCAAAAGAGCCTGACGCTGTTCTTGTCCTTCTCCTCCTGATCCATGTCTTTATCATATAAACTTCATTACTTTTCACTTTCGATGGGGTGACACCACCAATTTCCGCACCAGGTGCCACCCGAAGAAACCACTGGTGATGATATCACAGAAAGTTTTATAGATACCTTACCATCATAAGTAACCAGCAACAGATCCCCGGAGCTGTTACTGTTCGGATCCGGTATGAGAGCCACAGATCCGTTGTAGAATGTCACGGTGTTGTTAGTGATCCAGCTGATGGAGACATCTGTCGTGTTCTGATGGTCGAAGTTCACGATGGCACAGTCGCCTTGTACCGCCATGTCTTCGGTGGCTACGGCTGTTAGGTACCAGACCCCGTCGAGCTGTGGATGTGAAGGGAAAGAAAAGCTTTTTAAGTTCTTTAGTAGATCCGGAGGAGACATTTTAGGGGATATTTGATTTAGATTAATAATGCTATTTTAAAAACATAACTGTTCTAACGGCTGCCTAAAATCTTCTTCAAATAGGAGCTAAACTAGCATACAGGGATTTGTTCATTGATCACCACAGCAGGTTGGTTAGATATTTATCTTTTCGATTACTTGATTCTAAATAGATTAGCACTGCCAGAGATAGTCGCTCTTCCTCGATTTCTACGACTTTCGACTCGATTCCTATTTCAGACAATTTTTTGTGTAAAGATCATGATCATGAAATATGTATACTGTACTTAATTTAGGACTAGATAGCACTATGTTAAATATTGTCCATATTAAGTCCGCTTATGTTTGGGTCACTACTGTTAACTGTACATGATGTTTTTTTAAATAAATAACTATTTACTAGGGTACTGGGGTCCGAGTCCGTCTCCGTTTTAAACTCTTGATCTTCAAGCGAACGCCGGCGATCGCACACCTTTTTTTTCTATTATGTCTCTAATTAAGGTATTCGAAAGTTTAAGGAAAATTGAACTGATCGACACTGCGTGACTATAAGACTGGCTCGTTCTTCTCCCAAAGAATTAGCATTGCCATCCAACGTGGCAATGCTGCCAGTGTTCTGGGTACATTTCCGGAAGACAGCAATGTGTTGAAGTACTTCAACGCTTGAGTGTATAGTATTTTTGTATTATATGTACATATTTAGTTTTTAGTATAATTGTTATTATTATCTTATAAGGTTATGTACATTGTATTTTAAGAACTGCTAATAACATATTTTTAATCCCTTCAAAATAAAAGTCAAAATGAAGTTTAACTGAGGTAAATTTTAAATATTACCAATTGTTCCCATGGCTGCCCAATTTTGTTTTTCTTTATGAGTAGAGAGATTGGTCCGTAATATTCCACGCGGATTAGTTGCATTTCTCTTCGACTATGTGAATCCAAATAGTTTTGTGAAGCCACATAGACACGTTGATAGTTTTTTTTTTTTATGTTATAACCACTTATTTTTTTATTTTCTAAACTCTTTTCTATCCACGTAAACAAATATGATTTGCCAAAATTTATTTACGCGCATAACTTCCGGAAGATCAGAAATTTTGATAACTCATTTTTTTTACTACTACTACTACCTAGTAGTAATATTTTCAGTAATGATCAATCCTATCACAATTAAGAACATTCGCTGCGGAAAGTAATGACCTTATTTGGCATTACAACAAACGTTGGCGATGTAACGGTTAACTAAACAGCAAAACAGATACCGGAAATACACTAACAAAACCAACTAACAAGAACTATCTAGGTTTCCATTCACTTCAAAAACTTCCGAAAAGATTCCACAAGACTTACCGCTTTCCAGTCCAACTCCCGAGGGGTGACAACAGGACAACTCATATTCATCATAGCACCATCCACATTTAGGGCCAAGATGGCCAACACAAAACTTTGGACCAACATTGTGACAAACACTGGCTGCCGATGCTGGCATGCAACTGAAACCTAACACAAAAAGTTGCCTCTTATAAAGAGAGTAGTTTTTGTTGGCTTCTGTTTGGAGTTCCGGGGAGGTTTGTAGTGTAAACGCGAGGGTTTTCTTACAACATGGTTTATATTTTTCCTTACTGTGTTATAACATTAAAATAATAATACTCTCTTTATTTATTATGACATATACACATATAATCTACATTTTTTATAAATAAAAATATGAATAATAGTACCCCACCGGCATCAGGAACAAGGTCCAAGCTATTGGTTGTCAGGGCTCCTGAGAGAGGAACATCCGGACAATACGTGACGTGTCCAGGAGTACTGACTTCTGGATCAGGCCCTTGATCCAGCTGCCTAACGAGAGCCTCCTCAGATGTTGGTCGAGGCTCTTGTTTATTACGCCATTGGCCATCACGATTATCGGCACAACGACTGCTGTGTCCACTTCCCACATGTCGACAACCTCGCGAGCCAAGTCAAGATCTTATAGTATTATTATTTCTCATTTCTTTTTTAACAAATGATAAAACTTCCAATATTTTTGCAACATTATCATCGTCAGTGTCGGTTAGAAAACTCCCCCAGGTGTCGCCATAACGATCGATCCTATGCATCCCGCATCCATCGGATCTCCGCGACCCTCCCTGAGTGGAAGGATACTAGAAGACATTGTTTTCGAAAATTTTTGGGGAGGTTTACTGTAATCGCCACGATTGACCAGAAGATTGACGATCGCACTGTATTTTTTGCAATACACACAGAATGGTGCTGCCCATTCTCACCAGAGAATGGGCTAGACATCAGCCTTACTGGCAGACTTACGATACCCACAGGACGAAATGGAATGGTACTATTATTTACGACCGAACTGAGGTACAATTTTTTCCAATTCTCGAATTGAAACTCAAAGATTTTTTCCGAGTAGCAAAAAAGTGCGAGGTAACAGAAAAATTGGTATTCTCAGATATATTCCTATATCTGTGATAAAATACCTTGCTTTATGCCTACAGGATCCTGGGTCAACGAGAAGTATCCTATGAATTTTGATTCCTTGAGAGTGTCGAAATATACGTTTTTTTGCGACTTTAACAGCCATATCATTTTTTTTTCGTTAACTTAGAAGTTTTATTTCTCATAGCTTCAAGGAACTGCAGACCTGAATATATGGTTTATATATATTTTTTATAGAACTTCAACTTGATATGTCCACGCTTTCTAGAGAAAAAGAGCCTTGACTGACAGATAAACAGACGGTATCCTAAAATCGATTGAAGAATTCTAAATCAAAAGACTAGGTACAAGGACATTGCTTAGTAAACAGGACTTAGTACTTAATATCCTGACTTAAACATCAAAAAAATCTTAATAAAAAAAGAGTTTCAATTACTGGGCGAGCTCTAGTTTCTAAACAAATAATCACGTCGTGCCTGTCTGCTGAGCCTTAAAACTTCAAAGGTATTGTTAATTCTGTACCACAAACGGTAACATTTTTTATACTACGATGTCTATTATAAATAAAATAGGAAACTAACTTCCTCTTTTTTCAATGGACTAGTTTTTGTAACCACGTGCTATTAAACTGTAAAAAAAAATCTATAAGGTCTTCTTTTGTTGCGTATTTGTCTATGTATAGATTGTTTTTGCTCTGTCGTGTTTATTTATTTATTAAAATTTTACGCACTAGTAATAAACACTGTTAAATTTTCTACCAGTCGACCTTAGTATGGGTGGTGCGAGGAAGAGTGGCAGGCGGTCGCCTCCTTCTGCAAAGCAGGGATTCGTCATTAGATGATTTTTCCCACCATAAAAAAGGAAAAAAAAATGTAAAAGGGGGGGGGGTTGTTATAAAGGGTGTTTTTTTTTGATAGGTGAAAGTCATCGAATGACGAAACCCGCTCTTGGGCGGAGTGGGAGACCAGACTCTTACTGACTAAAAAACCTACCCCATTCCTTCCTTGCCTTATTCATAGAGCCGCGGTAACAGTTTTACACAAACCGCCGGGCTCCAGAAGGCTTCGACCCTGAAGGGCCCCTACAGTTTGCTGACAACTGATTTTTTTTACTGTGGATATGCTCGCGTTTGACCACTATCTCACCAGATGGTGATAAATATGTATTTCATAAAAAAAAAACATTTGGATAATATTTTGATGTTGAGTGGGAGCTTATTCCAAACAGATTTCGTTATTTCTTTAAGCAGTACTTGTATAAGGAATATAACGGAAGTAGTTATTTAAATTGGTTAGAGTTTTTACATTTAATTTGCCGAAATCAGAACCGGAATCGGAGGTAGAGGTAGAAACGTCAAATGAAAAACTACCTATCGACTGGGATAAATATAAACGAAGAGCAAAAAAAAGGTTAAAGGTATGCTGGGTGAAAACTCATTGTTGAGTTAAGCTCACCTTTGTACATGAATTGTCAAATCATTGTAATTATGTTTAAGTTTTTGTGTACAATAAAGAATTAATGACTCTTTAATTCTTCTATTAAAGAATAAACTTACAATATTATGTGCTAAGAGATTATTCTTCATTTAAACTAGGACCAAAACAATAAGATATTTACTTTTTGTTTTGGTTAAGAGAAAGAGTTAATTGACAGAAGGTACTACGGTTTCCGCGATTAGTAGGTGTAAACTTGTTTATACGTCTGATACAGTATGCAGTAGGTTCCATTTAAAATGTATCGGAACCGAAATCGTACATCCGATAAAGTTTCCATTTAAAATGTATCGTTAAGAATTTTTTTTTTTTTCATATATACTGAATAAAATTTATTAAAAAAAAAATTTTATGGTGGGCAAAAATCATCCAAAGACGAATCCCGCTCTTGGCCGGAACGGGTAATAGTATCAGACTCTTACTGACTGAACAGCCCACCCCGTTCCTTCTTTGCCCTTCGCACTGGGGCCTTCCTTTCAGAACGAGACCCTGGGCCCCAGTAGGCTTCTAGGGCGTGCGCACCTTACCTTATGTGGTAAGGTGCCTTATGTGATCCGCCACCTGCTTAACTAGCATTACTGCTTCGCAGAAGGATGCGACCTCCTCCCACCCCTCCTCACTCCGGACCATGGCTTCCACCAAGGCCATGCGCAAGAGATCGCCGCCGCCGATAGCCCCCACGAGGACGCAGCTATACTCCTCTTAAGTTTAAAGACATAGTGACAAAACAGTTTTCAGACTCTTTCCTATACTTGTGCTGTATAAGAATTTCCTTCAAGGCAAATTTCAGGATTCTAGGTCAACAGGGAGTAGCCTACAGGTTTGGATTTCCTAGAGCGGGAAGCCCAAATATGCCTTTAAGCGGAGCATAAAAGGCCTTATCTTTATGATTACGACGACTTAATTTTTTTTTTCACAAAACACACTTTCACGCATTTTTAAGATAATAAAAACTGGTCAAGTGAAAGACGAAGGAACACAAACGATTCCGTACTATAGAGCAGTTACACAAAATCGTGCAGAAATTGGCGTTTTCTTTTTGTACCTACGGGACCCCCCCTTAAAAGTTTATTTTATTTTAATTTCATAATTTATTATTACAATAAAAATATAACCGAATTTTGTGAATAATTCAAGTGTCTACCTGTTGCTATTACGGATATCAAGCAAAAAGGACAAAAAAAATTTTCGATCCCCCCTTTATTTTATTGACATGATTTGAGAAAATTTCAACTGTCGAACTATAGCAGTTCTAGAGATACAGCCTGGTGAAAAACAGACAGAAGGACAGACAGCAAAGTCTTAGTAAAAGGGTCCGTTTTTATTGTTTGGATACGGAACACCCCTAACAAAGGGTCTTGATTTTTCCCCGACGAAGGTAAGAAACCCTAAAAACCAGTAGAACTATGTCATAATCGAAGATAACTAACTCGCCACCATTTTCGGTATCAGCAGCGTCCCGGCTATTCGAGATAAAGATAGCAACAATCTAATCTGACCTAGTGAGATCAGTTCACGACATCAGTCAGAACAAACTAAGTAAACATGTGGAGGCAATTGTTTTTAGTTAATTTCTTAGTGGTTTTGTGCGGGATGATGTGTGGCGGTCAGGTATTACAGTTCGGTCAATGTGTGGATGTAAAGACTATGCAATATTTTGATTTAGAAGAGGTGAGATTACTTTTCTTACAGTGTGTTTACTTATTTATTTATTTACTTTATTTTTATACCTTACATTTTAGTGTTTGTGTCGCATTATATATTTGTTAGTAGCGTTAGTTTTGTACTTAAATAAGGTTAGTATTGTTAGGTGTAAAGGCCGCCTTTCGCGGTGAAAGGTTCCTCCAAACAGTAGCCTAATTCTCGTAATGAAAACCGTAGCGCTATCGTAGCGACTTTGACATTTTCGTATTCCCATCCATCAATCGAGTTTGAACGACACCGATTTTGAACTCGTTCGATCGAAGAGAGGTTTTATTTTATTTATTAATCATTTATTTTTTATTTATTAATCATGAACAATATACATTGTGGTTGTTTAGAAGTCGTTCGATTGTCGTTCTATCGAATCCCCATCAAAGAACACGTGAATACCGATTTTGGATAGGACTACGATCGAACAATGGAACGACAATGGAATTGGGATTTTTTGATTTTACGTGAATTAGGGCACTGTTCAAGTTGTCTCTGTCCTTTGCCCGTCTGACTCATAAGGCGCCGGCTATCTGTACGATATCGTCACTCCATCTTTTAGAAGGTCTACCCTTCCTTCTCTTTTTACATATTGGGTACCAATTTGAACTATTATTGTGTGTTTACTTACGTGCTCAATATGTTTTGTTAGGACACTCCTTCGAATATAGCTTGCTTTGAGGTGGGAAATCATCAAATATCTTTCCTGCTCTTAGCAGAACAGAGTGCTCTGACACTACTGCTTTTATTGATTGTAACCCACCTGTGTTTTCAGTTGATTTTGCGTTCTAGGGCCACTGTAACTCTATCAGACAGCCCCACAGCCTTAGCAAGTATCGGCTCTACTAGATCCTGACCTGGCTCTATAATAACCTTTTTGAAACATAGAAAAATATCAGCAAGATTGATGATTGATTATTCCCTTCACTTAAACTCAGGCCATCTGTCTGATAGATTTCTCCATAGATTTCTCTAACAGAATACTCAACACAAGCTACCATAGGAAAATGTCGGTGGGTTGAAATGAAAAGTTTTTGGCTCCTTGCGTCGTTTATCCTCAACTCTGAACGTCAACAAATAATTATTTTGTGGACTATATTTCGTCATGTTCTCCTATCTTTGATGATGTAAATGGCACCGCAGACTGCAGTCTCCAGTATAACACGAATTTGATTTGGTCTAGCCAACGTATCGGGATTCTAACTCTGGGTCTTTTCCCATCAACTTTTCTTGTCAGCAGCTGTATTTTTCAAGGTTATCTATCACTTCACTTTCTTCAATGTGGCTAAAGAATTCAAGATTTTCTTTCAGTTTCAATATAATCTTCTATAGATTGACCCAGTTTTTCAGGTTTGTAGAATGCAAGAAATTCAGAACTGGTCTACAAGACGAATACACGGCTTTTTGGCTGAAATAACCATGAAGAAAGAGTAATAACTTTGTCGTCTCCTTTAATTCTGTCTCATATTTAATTAAACTTTGTTCTATTTCCAGTTTCTTGGGCAATGGTACGAAATCGAGCGTTTTCCTATCTGGTACGAGCAATCTGGAGACTGCGCTTACAAACGCATACAATACTGCGGGCGCAGAGTGGAGATCGAACATGTATATGTGAAGAATGGCATACAGTTTCTACTGCATTTAAACACGACTTATGTACCAGGGGATGAGGCCGTGTTTGTTGTAAAGGAAAGTAATATTGGTAAGTTTCTTATTTTATACCGTATATAATATTCGAGTCATGGTGTCAAGTCACAGGTCGAGTCTTTCATTTTGCACAACATCACACCTGATGTGTAGCCACTTACCTCTAGACCAACAGGAGAAAAATAAACCTATGATCTCTGGCATGGCTGCCAGAGATCATTTATTTACCTTGGGCAGAGAATAAGCATTGCCATACAACGTGGCAATGCTGCCAGCCTTTTGGGCACTTTACCAGTCGACAGCGATGCGGATGAGTTGAAATAAGGAAATAAATAAAACTATTTATTAATCAGAAAATTTGTCAATAACGAATGAAAGGCATTCTTATATACAGCATACAAACATTTGTTTAACCAATTACGACTCATTTGATATTTAATTATTATTATAAACGTGTCATATCCCACAACATAGCTTAACCTTTCCTTCCATTCTTTCACTCTCTTCCGTTCCTAGCAAAATCTAAACAATCCTTAAAAAAAACCTTGAAATATTTCAGTCGGAAAACGCTGCCCTGAAATAGCTCGTTTTTTTTTCTTCGTTTTAAAATATCATTAAACGACTTCTCTAACTCAAGAGTGGAGTGAAAGAGAGCATGACAAAAACTCCTCCTATGTTCCATAATTTGCTCTTTGCGTTCTAGTAGCTTTTTCAAAAGTTCCCACAAATTTAATATCTCTAAAGACCGCCCATAGCGTGTATCTTACGTTTCGACTTTATAAATCTCCATATAAACACCTCGTAATCACGAAAATGTTCCCACTGCTGGGACACAGACCTCCACTCTAGGAACTCAAAGAGAGGGAATGGGCCACAATCTACCACGTACGCCCAGTGCGAATTGGTGGAAGTCACATGTCTTCAAATTTTTAGTTCTAGGACATGCCGGTTCCCTCACAATGTTTTCTTTCACCGTTTTAAGAGCCATGGTGATGAAATAAATTACACAAAGTAATGTGCTTGTACTACTCTTAAGTAGGGGCCGTTACCACTCGGCCACCAGTGCCATTGGTTATTAAAAAAAAATATGGTTATTATTATTTAAAAATTGCAGCTATTATTAATTCAATCTCGTAATAAATGTATTAGCTACTACTTACGTCTGCTAAAATCAAACAACAATAAAGATAGCCATTATCGTTTTTTTATCAAAAATAGTGCATGTGTTCAGTAAATCTGAAATCACTGGTATGTGATAAATACATGCTGTGAATATCTAAATTAATGGATGAATTATTACTTTTTTATCAGCATTTAAGTATTAGTCAGACTTTGATATTTATTTATTTTATTTATTTATTTAACAATTTATGTACTTACACACTTACATTTTTAAAGAAAACACATTATAGAAGAAATAGTACAAAGGTATATGTAATATGATATATGAATAAGTAGCGGGAAATGTATATAGTATAACATGTAGTAATCATATTATTATGTGATCTTAGAGAATTGGTGACATCACATTCAAACCCACAGAACGTTTTGGGAATACATTCCTTTTGTATAATTGCTTACAGCTAAGGAGTGAGATTCCCTGCCAGGGTCTATGTTTTCTGATAGCCATGTAAATAGTAATATAAACCTAAGGATATCTAATTTAAGAGTGAATATGTATCTCCTAAGCAAGCGTGCTGTATCGTCGACCATATAATCGTCTATGAAGGCAAAAATTAGCTTTAATAATAATATTTGACCAAAAAACTGGGTCTTTTTCTGCCAAAGCATTGACGTATAGAGTACTTTCCTAATTGACAGCAATACTGATCGTTTTTTTAAATATGTAGACATTTAGACATTCCCCCTTTTACTATGTTTGATTATTTGAAAATGTCGGTGGTCTTTCAACGTGAAAGGAAGTTATATACGTATGGGCTTTAAAAATAACTTTGATCCCTGAGTTTGTTTCCGTGTTGTTATTTCAGGGTAATTAGCAAGGAAAAACCGGCCTCATCCAGTTTAAACTGACGAAAACCAAACAAAAAAAGACAGTTTTTAAATCTGAAAAAAATGTTATTTATGAAGTCCTTCTTTTCATTTTCAACAGGCGAGGGCTGTACTGACTATTCATCCGTCACTGTATCTTTTCACTAACTCTATAATAACTACTTTTGCCAATACTTTTAATATGGGCTTCTATAATAGCATTCTAGGAGGAGGCTAGAATGCTTTATCGTATTGTAATTTTGTGTGAAGTTTGCGAGTAGAATAGAGTAAATATGTACCTATGCTAAACATTTGTATATATCATCGGGGTGACTTTTCTTTTAAGAAAAAACCCTGTAAATAAAACAAGATTTAAAAAATAAAAAATAATAACTAATTTCATTTTTTTTTATGTTTGGTACGTCTACACCCAAGCGAGCGCCGCCGGCGCTTGCGGCATGATTTCGCGCAATCCGGTTGTCAAATTTTCAAAAATTTTATCCAAGAACGTAAATAAAAAGTTTTATAGACAAATAACTTTCCGTTAATACCCGCGAATGCGGGCGTTCGCTGTTAGTACCCGCGAACGCAGGCGTTCGCTGATAGCTGAATTTTTTCTGAAATTTTTCTCATGCTACAAATTATATTTTTCAGATCCAGTTGGAATCCCACTAACAGTGTTAACAACGGATTATAAGAACTACGCAATCATGTATGGTTGTAAAACGAGCGATACATTAGGACTAAAATTCAGTAAGTATTATAATCTTATTATCACTATTATCTTGGAATCAGTGTAAGTTGATTAACCGATATTACTTCTCACAGCTCGGACATAAACGGACGGCCATTAACAATAATCCTCCATTATTCAAGAAACTGAGTCCCACAGACAAACAAAATACACAACTAATCTTTCAAAATACCTAGCCCGTTCCATCATCGGACCACCAGACGTACGGCATTGCGCCACCGGTACATGGTGGACATCCCACATATACGTGCAAAACGTTTTGGGAACACATTCATTGTGCGTACAGCAAAGGTATGTAATTCCTTGCCGGAGTCTATGTTTCCTGGCGAATACAACCCGGGAATCTTTAAGTCAAGAGTGAATAAGTTACTTCTAGATAAGCACGCTCCATCGTTGACCGCATCGTCGCTTTCCATCAGGTGAGATGCGGTCAAGCGCGAACCATAATCAATAAAAAAATAAATGACTGATAGGTACATTATAAAAATTAAATCATAATAAATTATTAACTTTTGTACGCTGGTTAGTATTCTTCCACGAAATAGTCGATACACGACACCCTTTGAACAAAACTCTTTTTTAAAGAAGGTCTCCCACGATCAGCTTAAAATTTGTGTTAGGGTGTTTTTAAAATCGAACGGGTTCTTTTTATGATAGGCAAAAATCATCCAACGACGAATGCCACTCTTGGGTGGAGCGGGAAACAGTGTCAGACTCTTACTGACTAAACACCCCACCCCGTTTCTTCTTTTCCCTTTGCACTGGGACCAAGCCTTCCTTTCAGATAGAGACCCTGGGCCCCACTAGGCTTCGACCCTTTTTGCAGAGTCCCTATGGTAAAATCGAACGAGTTACATCACACATACGAGATTGTTGCACATGCGGAGCTGCAGCCCAGTATCACGGCAATACTTGAACAATACGGATCAACCATCCACGGGATTAAAACGATCAAAATTTAACGGTGTGATAACAACATTTATGAAATAATGCGTTCTTAAACAGATGCCATTACTCATGCACTTGAAACAATAAAATTGGCATTTGAACCATTTGTCAGTGTCTGTGTCGAGACAATCGTAATCTCTGAGAGCACTAACCCGATTAAGGAAATTCTTTCGCTGATAGAAAACTACACAATCACTTGACTGATATCAAACAATTTTTTATTCAGAAAAAAAGGTACGGTTACTATGTGATGTTTAGCCATAAAAAAAAGCTAGTTCTACATGCAACAAAAAAAAAAACAAAAAAACAAACTTTACCTCTTTATTATATTAGTGTAGATGTAGATTATTATATTAGTGTAGAATCTTTCGTGCGTGAGTCCGACTCGCACTTAGCCGGTTTTATTGTGTTTACTATTTAGCACTGAGCATCACAGTAAACACTAGGGACCAATAGACAGGTATAAATATATTTTTTATGCTCCATTACATTCAGTGTTTTCTTTCTAGTTACAGCTTGGATCCTGTCACGGCAGCCCATCTTACCGGAAGTGTACTTGCAGAAAGCATACCACGAGATAAACTCCTTGCCGTCAGTGAGCTCAGTGTACTTGGAGAAGGTGGACCAAAGTGCACTCCGGTGTCAGGCGCACTGGACGGCACATATCCAAGCGGTTAACTTTACTGATGATGAATAGGAATAAATTTTGGAACAAAGAGAGGTTTTATTAATGTCGAGAAGGTGATAAAAAAAACCTTAATCTTTTCGTCGCCTACGAGTATATCGGATATATCATCATAAAGCCAAATGTCATGTCATCAAAGTCACATAGTCAAAGTCAAAAATCTGTCAAACACTATCGTTTTTATTCCGACAGGTCCACGCATTTACAACCAAATACTCCATCATGTCAGTTCTTCTGTTACCTACTTAAATGGATTGTTTGTTAAAAAAACGATTTTATTTAGAAAATTACTATTTTAAATCAGTTACCGATAAAGCTATCATTAGATCGATTAAATAGTGGTTACTTATACTTTTTAGTTCATATTCGAGATAAGTACAATGAAATCACAAAGCTATGCGATGGTGATTAATCTATGTTAGATTGATATCTTATTCTAATCGTGCTACTTATCACCCTTCACTCCTAATGGCATTAATCTAACTTAAATATGTGTTTCGTCAGTCCGTGGTGTGAGGCATTATGAGATAAGCGGCGAAGGGATTCCCCTTAAGACTAAGCTATATAAATTTTGGGACAAATGGACACGAATTAAAGAGCCTGAAAATTGGCGTTGCACTCACGCCTCATTCCAAGAGGGATGGCAAAAACACGACTCCATTTTTGAAGTGGGGAAATTATCTAAGGGCGATGTGGAGGTATACTTTGACGCCTAAGTATGTTTTGTGTTTTTGTATTATATGTAGGCCCGCTGGGCAAGAGTCGCCACTCAGTGGGCACCAGACGGAAGAAAGCGTTGTCGAGGCAGGCCTAAATAGAGGTGGCGGGATGATTTAGACGCGTACCGAGACGACTGATTCGAGACGGCGTGGGATAAGAAAGTTTGGAAGGACTTGGGGGAGGCCTTTGCCCAGCAGTGGGACAGTAAAGGCTATATAAAAAAAAATGTAGGCACATGCACATAGGTTTAGTATAAAAGTATGTATAGTTTATTTTAATCTTAATCAAAAGAATATTATGTCTGATTTAATTTGCAAAATAAATATTGTAATTCGTTAATTCTATCGCTCTAGGATCCATTCGATTGCTCCAGCAAAAGGGTGTGTCAGAATTTTACTGACTAAACCGTAGCTGCAGTCAAAATTAACGCACCCAACTTGGGGATAGAGCTCTCTTATTTGTTGGGCGGCTTGATTTCCTCACTTCAATCAGGTTTCTACTTTATACCATACAGGTTACTAGATTACCTCCCTCGCTCCGTTCGGGAGTTTATAATAAGAAAATAAGAATTGCGTTTCTGGGTGCACGCACTTGATAGTATGCTGTTTGCGAATGAATCATAAAATAGGATTACGAAAGAAAAACCGTATAATTTCCAAATTCCATTTTATAAGTTTGTCCTAACGAATAATCACAGGATACCTAAAAGTGAGAGGCTCAGCCTGCTTATCTTCGAAGTACTTCGGAGAACACCTGGACCGGTCGTCTTTGACGAGCTTCTTGGGATCAACTCCGATTCGCGACAGGGATCTGGTAGCCAGCTCCTTGGATACGTCATTCAGGACTTCATTTCTTGATAAGATCCATACGTAAACTGAAAAATGTAAGATGAATATTAGTTTTCATTACAAGCGCAAAGGATTTTTGGGACTTGACTCATGCTTGAACACTGCTAAATTATATTGTGTTTTTCAGTAAAACTAGTTTTTGCCTTCAGTTTCGTCGACATAAAAGTTGTTTTCGAATACATGTGACTGGCACCAATACTCACTGAGCCCATGGGCTCCACCACGCGTGGTGGATTACGGCCCATTCCATCTTCTAGGAAACCTGAGTCCCAGTAGTAGGAACAGTATAAAGCTGCATATGGTACGAGTATGTGCTATTCCAAGACATGGCGTACCCGTGTATCTTATCCAAGTCATTTTAGCAATTTTAATGTGAAGGAGTAAAAAACATTCATATATTTCTCAAATTTCACATTAATAATAATAATGATGTTAGTGAGACGCAGTTTTGAATATAATCTCTCGTTTGTCAAGTAATGCATAAGAAAAAACCGAAATAAAATATCAGAAAAATCTTTTCAGGATTTTCAATATTTGGTTTTATTTTAGAAGAGGTTATCTGTTTGTCAAGGGCTGCGGATTGGAATGCACTAGAAGAACGTCAAACAGTAGACGTCCAACGCGAAAGCCAGCGTTCGCACACCTATTGTTCTTTAATTTTGTCTGTAATTGCGGTAGTCGAAAGGTGAAATACGTTTTCAAAGGAAAATATTTGACGGCTAAGTGGCGCCAGCTGGTAGTGTACATTTTTCTGAACACCTTTATTATCACAATACATTCCGATACTTACTAAAATGTTTGTTGATGAGCTGGCTGTATTCGCATGTGTACACAGTGGCGTAGTAGTTGTAGTTGGTGGCTAGCACGTAGAAAGGATATTTCCTGTTCATCACTGAAAAAACAATTTTTCAATTAAATTTATTTTTCATAGCAAGTTTTACGGTATATACCTGCTGGTAATTAATGCTCATAAAGACGAATCACACGAGCCCAAACTTTAAGAGGTTGTGTCATTTAATTACAGCAGAATTTCTATGAGCACCTTCCGGTTCCGTCGACATAATAATTTTGATAGTCATCTGATTAACACATGCATGCAAAATTTCTGCTCAATCAGCAACAGTAGTTTACAAGATATAGGTATCACAAACATATATCTTGTAAATTAAATGAATAGGTGAAACTAAATAATAACTTGTAAACAATCAAATTCCAATCAAAATCACAAAAAAATCAGGATATTCTATACTGCACTAAATGAAAAATAATATCCATTCTATACTCATTTATTTTTTTTATTATTATATATTAATAATAAGCTCAGATTATGCAGATATACATAATCTTCGGCATGGGTAGCGCAGTGATTGAACGATTAGCTGCTTTGCTGTGTATCATGGGTTCGATTTCCGTACAGGCTAAATATTTATAAAACCAACAAATGAACTCAGAGTCAAACTTTCAACATAAAAAAGCAGCATAAAAGCAATTTCTACAAAGAAAAAAAAGACAATCAAAAGGTACTTACACCTCCTTGGGGCATCATCGAACCTAAACGTAACATCAAGTCTCGCCGCATCCTCAATGCTGGTCGGTATGTCCAGCTTCCCAATGCTGTAACGGTGGAACAGCCCCCGGTCCACTCTGGATTGGTTCAAGTAGATGCCAGTGGGCCTAGTCTGCAGCTCTAGGACCGAGCAGTTGTTCTGGTTGCTTCCATCGCTGGAGTAGTGGTAGGCTTGGTACCATTTGTTGTAAAACTGTTGGCGAAGAAGATTTGAGGTTTATATGAGTTTTTCAAATTTATACAAAGCCGTAGTGTTGATTGGGCTCTCACAAGGGAGACCGATGACTTGGTGAGAGTCACAGGAATTTGAAGAATGAGAAGCAAGACTCACAAGACCGATAGTTATGGCAACTCTTGGAGAGATCTATGTCCAACCCCCTTCCATAGAGAGTCAGCCTGAATCCCAGCAGTGGGAACATTACAACGCTAATGCTATGCTATGTACAACAGAGGACTACTATCAGCTGTAATGATGATAATGATGACGATATGAAGTATGGAAAAAAGTTTTTTAAGATGTGAGAAAATCAACGTTGAAAGAAATATTAGCTCCGGTCAGCAGCTGACTTACGTGAATGTTGGACATTACATTAAAACTTTTCTTACATCCTTCTCCAATTTATCATACGTACCAATATTAAGAAAAAATTTCAGCAGTATAACATGTAAGCGTGAAAAGGTGTATTTTTTACACTGCAGCGTTACTTTTACCTTTTGAATGACCTCAGTTTGGATTGCCAATCAATAAGAAGATTCGTTTAAGGTCGCTGGTGTAAAAGTGTAGATGGACAAGCTGGTTTAAAAAAATAATTTAAAAAAAATATAGACTTTTTTAAGCACTTCTATGAAATAAAAATAAGTCCTAAACTGGCGGTCACTACTTGGGCAGTGAATTTTTTTTTTTTTAAATTGATTATAGGTTCGCGCTTGACCGCTATCTCACCAGGGTTATCTTATCAGACTAATTTTGATTATTCGAAAAAATTACTGCGAACCTGAAATTCAAAGGGTAATTGGCGGCACATACCCTTTTAAATATTAGTCGGTTTTTTTATGGTGGGAAAAATCATCGAATGACGAAAACCACCCTTGGGCGGGGCGGAAAACAGTGTCAGACTTCTACTGACTAAACGACCCATTGTTCCTTCCTGCCTTAGTGCCAGGTTCCGCTTTTGCATCAATCCTTGGCCCCGAAAAAGTTTTAGTCGGTAAAAGTCATTTAATGATCTTTCTCTCAAACAAGTAATATTATACATAATCTGTACAAAATTTAGCGTTACTCTATAATATAAAAAAAAAACAGTACTGTCATAAAGTCACTTACATCGGCTAGTCGAAACTCTTCTTGAAGCTGGACATTCTCAGGGCATTGTCCCGGCAAAGTGAAATACCCGTATACACTACAAACAAATAAAGATATTATTAATAATTTCAACATTATTATTTCACTAATGTTCAATCTGTTTGAAGATTCAAACAACTATGATTTAAATAACAATGTTTTTGTTTTATTAAATCAAGCCGGGGTTATCGAAAAGTTCAATTGTAAACATTTAATTTCTTGGAACTAATAAGAGAATCTTTAGAGCGATATGGTATATTTATATAATATTTTAATTCACGAGAAATCGTAAAAAAAATATTACTTAATTAATAGTGGGCTGAAAATAAAATATCCTAGAATTTTGATAATGATTGATACTATTTGTTTTATATTAAACTTAATTAAAGCTTTGTATACTTTAATTATAAAGCCTAGTATCATGAATAGGCTCTGGTAAGTCTAGGACTGGCACGATTAGCGCAGTGGCTAAAAGATGGGGCGCTGCGTGTCGCATGGTATGCGATACGATACGTTACTGGAGTAATCACTAGTTCTTTTTTTTCTATATACGTTTTTATTTTTTAAATAATAAAAAAAAAACAACAGTAGACTAAAAACTTATCTTTTCAAACACTTTTTCGAAAACTCGGTCTAGTATCCAAATATCCAGCTGAGTCAAAATAATTAAAACAGTACTTTACTAGTTTTATAATTTATTTATTTACATAGTTATAATTTCTTCAAGTGATGATACACAGGACTTGTCGTAGTAGTGACAATTGGGGGAGGCCTATGTCCAACAGTGCACGTCTATCGCTGAAACAATGATGTTCATCATTATCTTCTTCTATCCTAGTTAAGAATTCGTCTATGATAGGTCCTATCTTTGTTTTAATTTTTCCTCAAGTTTACTCGTACTTAACTCAATTCGCACTAATCAGAAGTGGTTCTGAAAAACATTTCTTAGTATCACTAAACATTGTGTTGTATCTTAACTCTCTGTTCTACGAACATGTAATCTTGTCGCATTAACACTGTTTATGTGGGTTTGACCTTATTATTGTAAAGTGGTGTGTATAATATAGCAAGAATTTGAGAAGAATATAATTATTTACTCTTCTCTCCTTTCTTTTATTTCGATGGGGCATCATCACACAATTTCTATAGAGCCAAAGAGAGTAATGACTTTTACTATCCAATGGCGGCTCCAGGTTAGAGTCGTGAATTCCTATCCGATTATAATTTGGGTGTCTTCAAGGCTTGAGTGAATAGGCTTAAACCAATGCGCCTCACCATTAACGATTGCATCTCTGCCTACCATTAGGTGGGATCGCAGTCAAGTATTACTTTTTAGCGAATAAAATACACAAACCTCGAAAACCTTCCACAATCTTGTACTCGCCTGTTTAAGGAGCTTCACGGCCGCCATAAAACCTATGTTATTTCAATTGTACTTTGCGCTGCAGGGCAGTTGTAAGCGGACTAAAGGAATAGAAAATGCACCAGCGTTTGAGCACTTACATGCATGTGGATACAACTTCTGTAAATATACAAATTTCTGATAAGATTAACCGACATGATGGAAATTTCGTCGGAAAAATTGTTATTATTTTGCAACGGCTACTACTCGGCACATCAAGGACCAACTGCTGCTAGTCTTCTGTTATTTATTACAAGGAAAGAGTCACAGGTCTGCTCCATTTTAGCAGAGCGCCACCTTGTCCTGGTATTTTTTTTTTATGGTAGGTAAAAACCGGTCGGCGTCGTCTTATACTAGCATTACTGCCTCGCAGAAGGAGACGACCGCCTGCCACTCCTCCTCGCTGCGGACCATGGTCTGAACCAAGGGCCGGCGCGAGAGGTCGCCGCCACCGATCTCCCCCACAAAGACACGGCGAACCTTGTGCTAGTGGAGGCAATTGGTAGCAGTAAGCTATCGTGGCCGGACCTTTTATTTTTCTGCGTGGGAAAAACTTTTTTGATTTTTATTCTGGTGTTCCCTCGCACACTTAGATCGAGGGTTGCAGGTGCAGTTTGACTTTAGCTGCCTTGGACTAGTGTAGGCCCGCTACTCAAGACAACAAGTTGGGGAGTACCTGCCTTATTCCTCCACGAGAAGCACTCGTAGAATCACGCATTACCATCTCAGGCTCGGATTAATGAGGCAATAGATGCCACTTAATCCGTTGAACTTGGACCTTTATACAAAGGTTGGAAAAGTATTTTGTTCGAACTTCTACGACACCCAGTGTGTCTTATACGGGGTGGAAGAAAACTCTTAATCTCCCTTACCCTTTCTACAGCCTCCTTCTGCGAGATGATATTTTACGCAGAAGGAGATCACTTCATCCCAGGCCACAGTTCCGTCTGCCATAGATTATCACGGTCATCCACATCCTGTCCCGCAACGCAAAAACTGACGTAAACCACACGAACTCATATATCAGCCCAAAGGAAGTCCACATTACGTCGCAAAACGTGGTCAATTGACGTCTATTTTAGTATAAAACGTCTATATGTCTATTTTAGTATAAAACGTCTTTATGTCTATTTTAGTATAAAACGTCTTTATGTCTGGCGTCTGGCACATTGGATAATTACCACGTAGGACGGGACACTCAGTCGTTATCTCATATTCAGACGAAACAGTGTTTTTAAAATGTTACTTTTTGTTTTTTCCCTGTGTTTAGCAGGAGTTTTTGGAGCTGAGTATACATTGTTAGGCGAATGTCCTAATGTTAAACTGCAAGAAAATTTGGATCCTACAAGAGTGAGTATAGAGTTTTGATATAATATTTAATAAATTTGCTGATCGTCAAGTTCTTTAAAGGCATTCCACGTCCGAAAAATCTTTACTGATTGGTATGGCAAGTAAAAGAAAATAATCCAAAGCTGTTTACTTATTTGTTTATACTTCATGCACAGTGGTACATAGGCGGACTTAATCCTACAAGGCATTCTCTACCGTTCTACCTTTGGGTTCAAAAAGACAACACTGTGGTAGGTGTGCACAATAAATAAATAACAGCTATTTTAAATAGATTGTAATATAAATTAAGTGAGTTATTTTCTTTACTAAGGTAATTTCATATACACATCAACTCACTTTGCCACAAAGAACAAGTCAACAAGTTGCAAACTTTAAATTTTCTCTACTGAGAAATTAGATAAGTTGTTTATTTATATTACACATTTATATACCTACATTTTTCTAGCGTTTTCATATTATTTCCATTAATTCAGTTCTTCGAAGCAATATTACTGGATTATTGCATAATTTATTTATTTTTATGTCATTTCCTGATAGTAAAATAATGATTTGTTTCATCTTTTAACTTTGTTCTATTCTATCTACAAAACTTGAAAATTAATCATGAAAAATGATTTGTTTACCTCTTGAAAATAAATTAGTATTATATTATCTATTATAAATATTATCATGTGCCTATTTGTAGACATTGATCTATTAAAAGGTTGGTTAAAATCTGCGATACTCTTTAAAACTTTCGCAGTTCCCAAAAAACATAAATATGGAAAAGGAATAGAAAGGCCTTTGCCTAGCAGAGGTACATTCTTTAAATACGTATAGGCTTACGTTTGACTTCTGTCTCACCTGTTGGTAAGCGATTATATGATCGACGTTGGAGAATGCTTGCCTAGAAGCAACCTATTCACTCTTGCCTTCTAGGCCGATCAGGTATAGCAGACAGGAAATTGCACTCTTTGGAATTCCCTGTACGCATAATGACTGTGTTCTCAAAACACTCATCGGAATTTTTATCGGTCTTTGCCCCACCAGTACTAGGTAGTATTGGTGGTGCAAAGTCCAATAATGGAAATGGACATGGTGGAATTAAATTGAGTTATTCCAAGGCATAATCCCCAAAATGTAAACGATAAAAAACCCACAGGCTAGCATCTCGGAGTCAATGCGATGGGGATGCGACTTGGGAGTTTTAACTTGACATGAAACAATTAAATTAAATTATTATCATTTCCCCTGTCTCTCTAACAAATTATCTTGTAACAGTTTTCAGGTTTATGGTACACGGTAGCCAGCTATGCCAGCGATGGTCGTGAAATCAACGATTGTTCCACTGTCGAGTTCCAAGAAGACAACCTGGGTTACACGTTTAAGGAGACCTACGTGGAAGTAAACCAGGGCAACCGGACTCAGAAGATGTACCAAGCTAGAGTAGACCCTACCTTCGATGCTGGGAAAGATGCAGTGTTTGTTTTGAGCCATGGGGATGGTGGTAGGTATTCTTTACTTTTTTATGTTATATTTTGAACATCGAAAAAACTATTTATTAGACATGAATAAGCGTTAACGTTTCTCAAGTACTTAATATACTGTTTTTTTTTTATGATGGGTATAAATCATTCGATGACAAATAGGAACTTTGTCTTGACGCGGCAGTGGACTTTCACGCAAACGTTGCATCCTCATGCGCTATGCGTAAATCGTGCATGCGTGCAAGGACTGTTGCCTCCAGATCCAGACTCAGATCCAAGTGGCAGACCAGCAAAGAGGCTTGCCGCTTCACAGGAAACCGTATGGTATCCCCGTATCTTGCATATTGCTATGACCCACTGGCATGCGTTCAACTTGGCCCTCGATTGCTTTCGCAATGATGGTGCTCACACCAGCGCCCCATAGACCGAGCGATTCCTGCGTAGAGCCTCCAACAGGGGGAGTCTGGATACCCAAGATTCGGCAGGAATCGCACAACGCACAACGTACCGCGTCTCCGTTAGTGAAAGAGGAGGCCGACCGCATAAGGCAAAGGCAACGGCGCACTCGCCGTAGCCGTCGCCGCCACGATCCCGCCGATATCCGGCCACCGTAGACACTGGCTTGCGGACGGCGAGCAATCGGTAACAGTCCAGACTGAGCCCAAGTCGTCGACGGCGCGCACCGTGCCCGCACGCTCAAGGAGCTGTCAGCAAACTGTAGGAGCCCTACAGGGTCGAAGCCTCCCGGAGCTGAGAGTTGGTGCGAAATACCGGGGCTCCGGGAATAAGGCAAAGAAGGCTAGGAGTAGGTTATTTGGTCAGTAAAAGTCTGACACTGTTTCCCGCTCCGCTCAAGAGTGGGACTTGTCATTAGATGATTTTTACCTACGATAAAAAAAACCGCGTCTCCGTAAACAAACACTAAGGCAGAATTAACCCAAGACGTGCCGATTGAGGAACCCCGTCTTTGTATAGTTACAAGGAAGCCTTGTGCAAAATTTTACCTTTATAAAAACAGTCATTGATTTGTTAGTCAATCAGTGTCTCCTTATATCCCTGTCAAGTAACCTGAAGACATTTTTGTTTTAGATAAGGTGCTTCAGTTCCCGTTCTCCATCCTGGCTACCGACTACGACGGCTATGCAATCGCCTATACTTGCAGGGTGCTTAAAAAGAGGATCAGGATGCACTACGGTACGTACGAGTGTTAACAACATAATAGAAAGACAGTAAATAGGCTTTTGCTTGGAGTTCAGGAGTTTAATATTCTACGTTCGTTACTATATCTAGTAATTTTGTCTTGTTTTTACACCACCTTATCTTGTTTTTAACACCTGGATCGAAAAATCTGTTATCATCGCAGACTAGCGTGCTCCGACAAACTACGTACCACCTAATAAGTGTAATTTTCTCATCTCTTAAATATTCCATGAACTGTTACCAATATTTTAAGACCAAAATTTTCCAAATCGGTTCAGCCGTTGTCAAGTTTTAGCGAGACTAACAAACATCTTGCATTTTTTTGACAACAAAACCAAGATTTGGGGAAAAATCTGGGTTAAAAACTAATTTTTATATTTAAACCCAAACTTAAAAGCATTTATTTCAAATATACCATTTACAGCCACTTTTGACTTTCGAAATTAAAGTTATTTTGCACTTATTGTCATTGAAGTTAGTTGTATTATTTTTTTAAGTTTTTATGTTGGTTCAAGATT
This sequence comes from Mythimna loreyi, assembly GCA_029852875.1. Taxonomy (NCBI): domain Eukaryota; kingdom Metazoa; phylum Arthropoda; class Insecta; order Lepidoptera; family Noctuidae; genus Mythimna; species Mythimna loreyi. The sequence continues at coordinate 16,882,350 of CM056796.1, read as the reverse complement.
GCTGGCATTTAGTGGCCTTAACCACTGTGTAAACAGTTTCATCAAAATTCGTTGGAGAATTTGTTAAAAATTGAAATTTTGCTGTGAAGAACTTAAATTTAATAAATAGAGTAAATAAATAATGTTTGCTTATCTACATTTTCAGTATTCACATGGGTCCTAACACGCAGCAAGGAAAAGCTTGAAGGAGAGCTGTTGAAGAAAGTGGAGGACAAATTGTCGAAATACACGGACTTGGCGGAACACAGATCATCATTCGTGTTCAAGGACTTCACCGACGCGAGCTGTGCCTACACGAACAAACTTGAAACTGACTTCTTTACCAACCATTTCTGGTGAAAATTAGCAAACATTGTATTAGACTGATTAATAAAAGCTGTTTCATTTTTTTTCAATTTCAAATATTTTATTTTACATAAGGACACTTACGAAACGTCAGAGCGCTTGTGCACGATTCTCCAAAAAATATTTACCGATGGAGACATACAAGCAAGGAACTCCACATTTTTTTAAATCTTTTTTTATACCTTGCCTCAAATTAAAATCTACAATTAATTTCTATGTAGGCATATATTATATACGGCTTATATTATATACGAAGAAGATTTCCGCATGTATTGACGGTACCATAGAGTTAATTGCGGCTGGCACCGAAGGGTTGCTTCCAACATGTAAACGAATACTTGGCGTGGCTCCTTCCATGCGCCACACTCAGCCATGATATGCCACGCCGTGTCCGCTTATAATTAAAATTTTATCCATAGTTGAGTACGCAAGGGCAAAGAAATAAAATTGTGACAGAAAACCTAAAGAAGGAGAGATCTAAAGAGCCCAACCATCTCAGGAGACGGGATCGTCGGGAGTAACATGGAATTCCTGACCGTAGTCGTAGACCTGTGGACAGTGACCAATGGATTGACAAGCTACTGGGTGTTGTACGCCTCGCGTGCCTTAAATAACTCTCAGCAACATTAATAAATAGTAGGCTTTACTAGGGTCGACTTCATCCAGGGTTGTGGATTCTTAGAAAGCGTTACCGCAAGTCTGGAACATGCACATACATACAATCCAGGAGGTGTAAACTCACTTAATATTACCTGTCTTCGCCCCAATTACCTCCAACAAGCGAACATTATCATCCACATCCTATCCCACAACGCAGAAACTTACGTAAACAACACGAAACTCATATATCAGCCCAAAGGAAGTCCACATTACGTCGCAAAACGTGGTCAATTGACGTCTATTTTAGTATAAAACGTCTTTATGTCTGGCGTCTGGCACATTGGATAATTACCACGTAGGACGGGACACTCAGTCGTTATCTCATATTCAGACGAACCAGTGCTTTTAAAATGTTACTTTTTGTTTTCTGCCTGTGTTTAGCAGGAGTTTTTGGAGCTGAGTATACCTTGCCAGGAGAATGTCCTAATGTTAAACTACAGGAAAATTTGGATCCTACAAGAGTGAGTCTACATTTTCGATATATTTAATAAATTGCTGATTGTCAAGTTCATTAAAAGTGTTCCATGTTTACATTTTACTGATTGAAATGATCAGAACGACAAGTAAAAAAAAATAATCACAGCAGTTAATCTTCTTTATTGATCACTTCAGCAATCTACATCTACACTATCTACACTAATATAATAAAGAGGTAAAGTTTGTTTTTTTGTTTGTAGGGGGTAATCTCTGGAACTACTGGTCCGATTGGAAAAATTTAAGCAACAATAGAAAGCTGCTTTACTCCTGAGTGACATAGGCTATATTTTATGTACGCGGGCGAAGCTGCGGGCAAAAGCTAGTGTGATATATATACATCAACTCACTTTGCCACAAAGGACAAGTCTACAAGTCGCAAACTATCAATTCTATCTAGTGAGGAATTTGATAAGTTGTTTATCATTTTTCTAGCATTTCCTCCAGTTCCTTGAATCAATATTGCTAGGTTATTAAGTAATACAAATAATTTATTTATCTTTATTTCATTTCCTGATTGTAAAGTGACGGTTTGTTTCATCTTCAACCTTAGTTTATTTACAAAACTTGTAAATTAATTTGCTAAAATATTTTATATACCTCTTGAAAATAGATTAATATGATATTATCTATTATAAGTACTATTATGAGCCTATTAGTAGATATTGATCTATTTAAAGGTTGATTAAAATCTGCGGTTTTTTGTAACATTTTAATTTTACAGCCTTTCTAAGTAAGTTTATTAAATTAGTAAAACAACGTTCAAGGTCAATATTGGTGCAAAAATCAAATAATTAATTTATTAAGTCATATCATGGGTATCCGAATCTTTTTTTTATGATCGTCCCAGTTCTGTAGATTTTAAATTAAAGAGTAATCTACACTAATATAATAAAGGGGTAGAGTTTGTTTTTTTTTTTGTTTCTTTATTTGTAGGAGGTAATCTCTGGAACTACTGGTCCGATTGGAAATTTTTTTGCAACAATAGAAAGCTGCTATATTTTATGTACGCGGGCAAAGCCGCTGACAAAAGCTAGTTTTTTATAAACAAATGTTTATAACTTACTTCTCTGTTATAAATATTATTTTACTTTGGTTTTAATAAATAGAATGTGCAAGGAACACAGCACTGCGCAATAAAATCAAAATCACCTGAAAATTTGCTATTTTTAAGTAAGTTCAGGCCAGAAATGCCTGTACCGTGTCAGATAAGCTGTGAGCAACGCATTTGTTTATTTACTAATTGAAACAACTTCAAATAACAAAACATCATCGAGTTTGTACTTAATTAAGTAATTCTAATTACTCATTCAATTTTTAATATTGTACACAGAAAAAACCCCTCATGATAATGTGACCGAGCTCTATGGAATGGCAAAATTTCGTATAGAAGAGACAAAGCCCTAATTACGTTTGTCTTTTTTGTACGTTCCAATTATGTTTTTGTTTTTATTCTTCCTTTTGTAGCATTTGACATATCTACATTAATAAGTACAATATTTTTTTTACGCTCACATGATTGTGGCCTCGCCACTTCCGCAGATAAATGGCATAATGTAACTTATTGCTCATGTCCAACACTACTTCGCATTAACACAACAGAGAATAGGGATTTAAGGGACAAAATGCGTATAAAAAATACAAAGACAATTTCTTGAAAATAATCCTAAACTAAACTTACGATTACCAATAAACATTATATGAAATCACTAATACGTATTTGTTTATATTATTTTAATTTAATTAAACACAAAAAAGTATTTCCTGAAAAGTTACTACTATGCAGTTACTCTACATATACCTCTATTCATAGGATACGACGACCTGATGGTAAGCGATGCTGTGGCCGATGATAGAGCACGCTTGCTCAGAAGTAACCTATTCACTCTTGACTTATAAGGCCCCTCGGTCCTAACTATCAGGAAACAGACTCCGACAGGAAAGCCTTAGCTGTACGTCTAATGAATGTGTTCCCAAACCCACACCCACACGTACAAAGCGCTTTGTACGGGTGGAATGTCCACCATGCACCGGTGTCGCAAAGTCCAATAATGGAAAGGACATGATGGAATTAAATTGTGCCATTCCAAGGCATAATCCCCAAAATGTAAACGACAGAAAACCCACAGGCTAGCATCTCGGCGTCGATGCTCAAGACTTGGGAGTTTTAACTGGACATATAAAGTGTTAGTTAAACTATTATCATTTCTCTTATAACTAATTCATATTGTAACAGTTTTCAGGTTTATGGTACACAGTAGCCAGCTATGCCAGCGATGGTCGTGAAATCAACGATTGTTCCACTGTCGAGTTCCAAGAAGACAACCTGGGTTACACGTATAAGGAGACCTACGTAGAAGTAAACCAGGGCAACCGGACCCAGAAGATGTACCAAGCTAGGGTAGACCCTACCTTCGACGCTGGGAAAGATGCAGTGTTTGTTTTGAGCCATGGGTATGATGGTGGGTATTCCTTACTTGTTACTTTTTTATGCTATAGTTTAACTATCAAACCGAAGAAGCTGTAGAATATCTAAAAGTAAACGTAAAAAATCAGTAAGAGCATCACAGAACTCATCTCTGTCCACCCTGGGATGGAGGACGTTCATAAAACGACCAAAAAAGGAAAAAGGCCAGTCAAGCTAAGGTAGTGTAGATCGACATAGAAGTGATGTGGCTGACGTATTGTTTAATCTGCTAGATTAAAAAAAATAGTTTTAGTTTAAACTTGAGTCCCAAGCGAACGCCAGCGATCACACACCTAATGTCTTTCTATTAAGTCTCTAATAACGGTACTCGCACTTTGCTCATTGAAAATGTTTTTCACAGAAACTATAATACCCTTTATATTAAAGGTAATTTTGAAAAACTAATAATGACAGTTTGTTATTCATTTTGATTAGAATATGTTGTCAAGTTTCCAGTTTACTAACCCTTTAACAATCACTGAACCTAAAAATGGAAAACCCCTTCCTAATAGAAGAGATTTTTGATGGTATTTTTTGGGGGTTAACGTGAAAATTTTGCACAAGGCCCTTCCTTCCTTTTGCTACTAAAAGGAAGCATTATACAAATTTTCACGTTCATAGACACAATAATCTCGGTTATGCATTGATATCTTATTAACTCAGTTTCTCATTATGTCCATGTGTACTAATCTCCAAACATTTTTCTTTTAGATAAGGTGCTTCAGTTCCCGTTCTTCATCCTGGCTACGGACTACGACGGCTATGCCATCGCTTACACTTGCAGGTGGCTTAAGGAGAAGATCAGGATGCACTACGGTACGTACGAGTATTAATATTCTACGTTTGTTACCAGAAAGTAAAGTTGTAACGCAGCTTCACCTCCGCTTCCGTAATTGCGGATATTCCACATGAAATCGTGTTATTTAAGTACACTATGAAAGTATAAATGCACGTATAATTACATAGTATAAAACAAAGTCGCCTGTCCCTATGTACGCTTAAATCTTTAAAACTACGCAAAGGATTTTAATGCGGTTTTTTTTAATAGATAGAGTGATTCAATATGAAGGTTTATGTGCATAATACATGCATAAATGTATTCAATATCAGTGCCCGTGCGAAGCTGGGGTGGGTCGCTAGTTTATAAATTAAAAAAAATTGATTTGCAATAAACCATAAATTCGCCATTTTTTGCCATCAGATGGCCTCCGCCTCTATATCCGTTAACATCCGCATCCGCGAAGGCGACACTCATCACCTCCACATTCTCATCGCTCCGTTACAACTCAACTAGAAAGGAAGAAAAGAAAGAAAAGTATTTTATTTGACACACACAATGCAGAAACAATATTTAGACACGTAATTTTATCGTGGTCATTCATTTTTAAATCAAAAACATTTATTTCTAGATACAACATTTACAGGCACTTTTGAATATTCAAAATATCAATAATTACAGAAAAGTGAAGCAAAATTAATTCATTGTATAGAAGAAAACTTGCACTTCTTGTACAAGACATATGACAGATTTTTGGTCAATATTCGGTCTTTAGGTTACATAGGGCACTTAACTATCTGTAGGCCATATAAATATTTTTATTCTATGCGGGAATGTTCTACCGATACAGCGATTAGCGGCTTCGCTATAGCCGCCAATCGCTCTACCACTGCGTCAATTTTTTTTTTAAGAGGTCGTTAAAATTCAAAAGTTTTGCTTTAAAACACTCAGTGTGGAATAAATTTAATAAATAGAGTAAATAATAAAATTATAATCCCATTCGATTACAATTTAGGTGTCCTCAAGCCAAGAGCGAATACGCTCTTGATAAACTAGTTAGTCTCATCATCAACGATTGCATCACTGCTTATCACCAGAGGTGACCGCAGTCAAGTTAATTAGACATATATAACAATAACTTAGCTTTTTATTTCTATAATTTCAGTATTCACATGGGTTCTAACACGCAGCAAGGAAAAGCTTGAAGGAGAACTATTGAAGAAAGTAGAGGACAAATTGTCGAAATACACGGACTTGGCGGAACACAGATCATCATTCGTGTTCAAGGACTTCACCGACGCGAGCTGTGCCTACACGAACAAACTTGAAACTGACTTCTTTACCAACAATTTCTGGTGAAAATTGGCAAAAATTGTATTAGACTGTGATTAGTAAAAGATTTTTAAAATATTTAATTACATTTGTAATATTTTATTTCACTTGAACCGATATGGGCACTTATGAAACGTCAGAAGCGAAATATTCTCTTAGTCTTCTCCTAAGGAGACAAGCTAGAAATTTTACTCTTTAAAACATTTTTTTAACGTTGCCCGAAACAAAATCTATAATAATTCATTTCTTTTAGTTTTAATTTTAGGTATTTAAATAAGGTAACGTTTGTCACTAAATCTATATATCTAAAAGCGAAATACTATACTCATTTTATTAATCACTAAATCTCAGAAACAATAAAACAGAACTAGTTATTTATAAGTCATCATCAGCAATCAAAGTTCTTCGCGCGATTTGAACACATACGACAGCCCATCAACTACTGGACAGTTGCCCACCAGATAACACCTGACTTGTCGGAGGATCCTCCCTTTTCAACGGAGGGATGTATGTGGGACTTTACTCTCTGTTCTGCATATCCCCGAACATGTAACAACTTAATAAGCTATTATTTATTTTATTGTATTCTTATTCATCTGACCTTTTTAGCTATTAAACTTTCCGAAGTAAAGATGAGTCTTGCATACTATTATGCTATATGTCTGGATACTTTATCCATTTGTGGACCGACCTCAGTAAGCACTGCCGTACAGGCTGTACAACTGTTATTATTTAACCTAAAGAAAAGAGTTTATTATTGTTGCGATAAAAGTTGTTTTTATTACTTATCTAATGCAAAAATCATATCCTGGACGAAGTTGTTTATGGATTACGTAGGTACATTGATTGCTGTGTCCGAGAGATTAAATTCTTAAGAACCGATTCACAATAATCAAGATAAACGAAGATAATAACGAATCGTGCTAGCACTACCAGACCTTTAACGTTGTACCTTCTACCACTGACTTCATTCGCGGGGAAGTACATTTCTCCATACGCTATTTGGACCCGTTTCAACCTCTTTGGAGAAAAGTTTTGTAAATCCTTTTTCAGCACTAGCCTTCATCAAAATAAGTATTTGCATGTTACATTTTGGAACAGTGGTGGTCGAGTGGTAACGGCACCGACTTACGAGTTTGTAGGTCGCGGGTTCAAACCCAGTCAGGCGCATTAATTTATGAATTTTATTTCATCACCACTACTCTCAAAATGGTGAAGGAAAACATCGTGAAGATGCATGTTCTAGAACCAAAAATTCGAAGACATGTGACATCCACCAACCCGCACTGGGCCCGCGTGGTCATGGCCAATTCCCTCTCCTAGAGAGGAGGCCTGTGTCCAAGCAGTGGGAACATTAAAAGGCTGATGGTGATGATGATGATGTTACATTTTAAGGCGTTGGTTATGTATGAATGTGAAAGGTATACGCATTAGCAAGCTTTTGAAGCATATCAATGCTACTTAGGCAATAATTTGTCAAGTAATCTTTTTATTATAAAAAAAAAAACTTTTTTGAATTATAGCAATAAATTGCAGTTTTAGAAATAGTTTTACAGACCTATAAAACTAAATATATGACCTATAAATAATAAATGGTAAATTCTGTCAGTAGCAGATTTCAGATGAAGAAGAAGAGAGGTGAGAGGTTTCATCAAATTGTTTTAAGAGGCGATTTAAAGATTTATTAATGATTTATTATTTTTTAACAAAAGACAGAGATGTGTGGAAAAGGGAGAGAGATACCCATACCCACAGGACTCGAAAAATTAACGTAATAAAATGGATTACGTAAAATTACTGTGACCAAAATTATTAGAAAGCAAAACTACCGTTTTTTTTCCAAGAAAAGTGTATAGTCCAAGTTCCCTGATACATTGTTTGCGCTTGACTACCTATAAGAATATCTATAGACTTTCGTATAAGAAATTGTTGTGCGTCTCATCAAAATGAAGCTACTCACGGAAGATTAGCTTGATAGTAATCAAGTGCAAACAATTTACCAGGGAGCCTGGGCTAGTAGTGACCATCTATGAAAGAAATTTTCACGAATTTAACTTGTTTCTATACTGTTCACAAGGCGGCTATATTGTTTTTCCTGCTTCCAAATTCAAATGCCACTATTGCATCTGTCAAGTACAAGCGCACATAAAAGGTAATACGCTTTAAAGAAACGGAATCAGTCGATTCTTAAAAAGAGGTCTACAAGTTTCTACAAGTAAAGAAAAAAAAACCAAAGAAAAAATATCGAATACAAAAGTTTATTATCCAACAAATGGTCCTAGTCTAAGACATAGCAGTGCTTAACTATTTTATCACAAACGTTAGACCGATTACAATCAGTATTATAACTAATTGTATTGAAAGTTAAAGGTCGTGCATATTAGTTGTGTTAAAATTAGGGTTTACTAACATGTGGTTTATATTGGGTTGATAGTTCTGGTACAAAAAAATAAATATTAGATATCAAAATACTATTGCCAATCTTTGTTAATATTTAAGAAATTTATTCTTTATGGATACACACTAGTCTTACTAAATATTCATATACTTAACGTTATAGAAGATTGTAGACAAATTTTCTATATACAATACTATGAACGAAAATGTTAGAAAACGTGAAGAAATAACTTAAAAATCAATTACATTTCATAACGGAGAAATTTAACATCAGATTGTAAAAAAATATACATAATCAACTTTAGCTAAAATATTATTCGAAGAAATAAATAATTCGAGAATAATTTAGTCGCTTTTTCTAATTCTCTACAGTTTGGCGTTAAAAAACTAAACAGCAATTCTCATTTTTGACACCAATGCTAAATAGCACGATAGGTTCCTCCAGCATACATATAAAACTACTATACATATTATGATCTACTACATAGAAAATAGAGTTCCAAATGCTAAAACAGAAGTGTCAAAAATAAGGTCCAGATATCACGAAGGTCTTACGTAGCTAGAATAAATCTTCTAATATTCATCATTTAGGGCTTGGCAGTCTGTTCGTTCATAACGCTGGAGCTGGTGAACTTGCAGGCTTCCTCGGAGAAGTCAGTTTGGACCAGCTTGGTGGAGTCAATGAGTTTGGAGTTCTCCTTCAAGAAGTTGTCGACGAAAGTCTTGGCTTCACCTTCCAAGGTCTTGCTGCGGGACAGGATCCAGGCTTGCTCTGTAAACAAATACTGGTTATTAGATTTTTTTGAAGATTTGACTTTTTTAGTATGTATTGGGTTTGACTACCATCACACCTCATGGTAAGCGATAATGTGACCAACGATGGATCACGCTTGCCTAGAAGTAACTTATTCACAAGATTATAGGACGACAAATCTTCAAGACCCCTATGCGTAGCTATCAAGAAAAACAGACTCCGATAGGAAATTCCATTCCTTAGCTGCACGCATAATGATACCAAAAAGCGTTTTACGTATAAATGGGATCAGGTAACGTATACAGAACTTTCCTATTTATACAAAAACCTGTAATAATAATAAAAAAAAAATCGGTAGCGAAAATTTTATTCCGCTTCACATGATAACAATTCGGATTTACCAATAATAACAAATTTAACAGATAAAGATGACGTCATTTCTATAAAATACTTGTATTCCAAACATTGCAAGTGCAAGCTCATTGCAACGTTGATATCATTTTCAAAATATTTGTACCTTTATTGTGATAAGGTAACGATACTAGTGAAGATTTAATCTGCTTCCGTGAATAAAGAAACGTAGTTATCGTCAATGCCTACTTAATAAACAAAATCGATTAATTTTGTATTTGTGGTTATGATATAGGCGATTTAACAGATTATTGTTATAAATTTTGATCTTTTTAATCATGTGGAGGATCTATTTGGTACATGAATGAAACACTATCGATTTGTTAAGATAAAATAGAAAATAACACACTTTTTTTCCTAAAACTCGTGTCAATATTACGTACGAAATTAATTTCTTTAAGTAAACGGTAAAAATGCAATGACCTTGTAGATCGTTGCGCACTAACTACCACATTCCACCTCCGCAGGTTATTGAACTCGCCCAGCTGACGTTTCTTATATCGATATATATTGTGTATACGAAATTAATTTCGTACATGCGTATAATACTAGCTTAAAAAATTGCAATCTCCAAGAAGATCTGGTACACCATGTGGTGGTAGGTATACATGGTGTACCAGATCTTCTCCACGGGATTAACACGATCAAAATTTAACGGCGTATAAAATTTTCACCCATAAGGAGTTACCTATTCTTGTTACGTGGGTGATTTCACAAACATTTCATATTCACAGTCAACTATGAAACAACTGTTCATCCATTTGTCTTATCAGGAAGATTGGCAATCTGTTAGTTCCTAGTAAATACAACCGTGAAGTATTCCCAAAATGTCCGTAAACCAAATCCCCTAGTTATCTGCGATTGTATAGCAATACTTTTAGCTGGATTAGTGCTTATCAGTTGTACGTTGTACTACTAAACAAATAAAACGTAACGTTACAATACACGTGGGGTATGTATGTCGCACGTGGCTTGTCATGCCATAGGAGTAAATCTAACTTATCTAAGAGCTGCCAATAATTATTAATTTGGGATGTTAATCTTGAATCCTCATAGTAGCAAGATATGAAAGGCAATATAAATATTATTCAGAACATGAAAAACGAGAGACAGAACTATAAAAATAAATCTTTACTGCTGCAAAGTTATAAGTAGCTAAGGCGCTGTCCTAAAAAATGGTATGTATAAAACGGGACTTAGCTACACTAGCTGGTACCCGCGACATTGTCTGCGTCTTTTTTTCGCTATAAAAGGTAGCCTATGTCCTTTCTCAGGGTCTAAATATTGTTTGTGCAAAATTTTATCAAAATCTTTTGAGAGGTTTAAGCGGGAAAACGTAACAGACAGACAGACAGAGTTACTTTCGCATATATTCCAAAGCTATAGGCGTAAAGTGAGATGATTTTTTGCTGGTGTATAAAATACGTGTTATACAAGGTTTCTGTTCGACTTAAATGAAGATACTTTCTCAAAAGATCAGTTTTACAAACTTCTTTTGACTATCCACAAAAAAACATATATGATTTTAGATTATTAAAAATAAATATATTTAAAACGATATCTCTTCTTTTCTTAGGCGACTGGTTGTCCAGTCGGCTAGTACCTCAATAAATTATAAGTACGTGCTACATAACACATTATTCAATTTTATAACTGGTTTTCTTAGATTGTAAACATGCTTAGCTTAATCATTTTCGCCTAAATGCGTGACATTGTAATCTAATCGCTAGTAATATGTTATTGCCCAGATTTATCAGGATAATTTTTTTGGAACCGATGGAATATAAATGAATATATGGCCTGTTTTGTGTCTTAATCCAATAAGCACAAATGAGTGGCTTTGATATATTACATTTAATGACCGGGAAAAACAAATATGCAACTAAAAATATAAACTTTTTAAAAACATAGGCCTTAGGAATTAATCGTATTTCCTCGGTTTCAAAGAATCACACATTATCGATTGATTAACCGTTTGTCGTTATTAATAAGAGTTAAAGTGAAATTTTAGGTCTCAAGGTCTGAAGATCTTATAATGTAGTTAAAAGTATAAACAAAAAGCATATAGCGTTCCTTCTCCTAGAGAGGAGGCCTGAGTGCCAGCACTGGGAATATTATAAGACTATGCCATGGTATAGTATGCTAAAGTGTAAAGGATGAAAAGGATTATGACTCGGGATTTTATAAAAGTCCTGAAAAATGCTTATGTTATACTAGCTGTGCCCGCGACTTCGTCCGCGTGGAATAGTTATTTTGGGCATCATATTTATTTTTGCAAACAACCTCAGCTTTATAAATTATAGCTGTTACCCACGACTTTGCCCGTGTCAATTTCTGTTATTAATTTAGATAATTTAGTTTTTAAAAGAACATAATTATCTAAAAGTACTTCATAGAGCTACACCCTCCACTTGGGCACGCCATAATCTCGGTGGTAAGTGCCCTCTTTGAGGCGTGGTTGGATAGACATCACGCAGGACATGACGCAGGTTCTCACCGGACATGGGAAGTTCAGGAGATTCCTGCGCCGGATTCGTGCGGAAGAGACGCCCGGGTGTCTCCACTGTGTGGCCAGCACGGAAGACACGGTGGAGGTGTGCCCCGCTTGAGAAAAGAATCGACGTGTCCTCGTGGGGGTGATCGGCGGCGGTGGCCTCTCGCGCCGGGCCTTGGTTCAGGCTATGGTCCGCAGCGAAGAAGAATGGCAAGCGGTCGCCTCCTTCTGCGAAGCAGTAATGCTCGTAAAGGAGGAGGCAAGGGCAAAAGCGCCCTCGCCGTAGCCGTCGCCGCCGCGATCCCGCCGATATCCGGCCACCGTAGACGCTGGCTTGCGGATGGTGAGTAATGGGTGGCTCGCCATCCGGTTGTCTGGTAACAGTCCAGACCGAGACCAAGTCGTCGATGGCCTGTACTGCTCCCGCGCGCCTCAAAGTGTTGTCAGCAAACTGTGGGGCTCTTCAGGGTCGAAGCCTCCTGCAGCCGAGGGTTGGTGCGAAAGCGTTAGACCGGGGCTCTGGGAATAAGGCAAGGGAGGAACGGGGTAGGTTGTTTAGTCAGTAAGAGTCTGACACTGTTTCCCGCTCCGCCCAAGAGCGGGATTCGTCATTGGATGATTTTTACCTACCATAAAAAAACCCCTCCGCGCCGCCCGCAAGCAACCCCTCTCCTCGCCCGCCGGCCAGGCGCAGCGTCATATTTTGCACAACATGCGGCGTGTGTGAATTTTATATCGGAGTATTTTAAAATTGTAATATCTTCTAAGGTGTTCATTGAAAATAAGTGATTACAAAGACAATTTTGTTCACAATTACATACTCTTAATCAACAACACATTTATTTGGATAAAGTTTAATATTACTATGTTGATACAACTCTAACAAATAATTGGTAATAATGCATTAATTTCGGCCAAATTTGATTCCCATAAAAACGGTTCTAGTGAGTTAATCTTAAAAGATAGACATATACTGTCGCGGACTTTTTTTTAGATCATTTTAAGAGGAATAATTCTTTTGTACATATTTTTTTGGTATCTTCTACCGTTTTCGCAGCGCACGCAACGGAAGCCCTCAAAGATGAATATTTTTCCCCGTTTTTTTTCACATTTTCCATTATTTCTTCGCTCCTATAAGTCACAGCGTGATGTTATATAGCCTAAAGCCTTCCTCGATAAATGATCTATTCAATACAAAAAGAATTTTTCAATTCGAACCAGTAGTTCCTGAGATTAGCGCGTTCAAACAAACAAACAAACAAACAAACAAACAAACAAACAAACAAACTCTTCAGCTTTATAATATTAGTATAGATGACAGGATAGATAACTTAGGATGATATTTTTGTCATCCTATATAAAATGCATTTATTCTACATTTATCTAATAAATCGCAATCTCTTTAGACAGTTCCTCTTTGTTCACATTTCTATATCAAGCACATTATGTTAGGTATTCTTAATGTTTCAATCACAATTCTCAACATATGCTTAGTACTATCATAAGGTATTCATCATCATCAGCCTTTTTTAATGTTCCCACTACTGGGACACAGGCCTCCTCTCTAGGAGAGGGAATGGGCCATAATCCACCACGCGGGCCCATGCGGGTTGGTGGATGTCACACGTCTTCGATATTTTTATTCTAGGACATGCCGGTTTCCTCACGATGTCTCCCTTCACCGTTTTGAGAGCAGTGGTGATGAAATAAATCAAACAAAGTAATGCGCCTGGCTGGGTTTGAACCCACGACCTACAACTTGTAACCGAGTGCCGAGGGCCGAGTGGTAACGGCCCCGACTGCTCTCATAACGTATTGATGTAGTTTATTACAAAACCCTTAAGTCTCGTTTTTAGCTCCATTTCCATCATTGCCTCTTTTATTTTACAGTAAAATATCCTGAATAACCAAGAAAGTCGCAAACGCACATAAGATTTTTATCCTAATAATTATCCCTATACTGCTACTTCCAATACGTGACATCATAAACCTACTGATATCATATCAATTTGTTGTTGATCGCTGATAAATACTACGAGGCTATAAATTTTATTCGTCGTCTACCAGTATTTAAAAAACCTTTTATGCATTTTGCAATTCAGTTACTTTTAACGGATGAATCAAAATCTACTAAAACCATCACACTGAAACTTGAGAACTCGACCTGAAACCCGTAGGGACTCTGCAAAAGGGTCGAAGCCAACTGGGGCCCAGGGTCTCTTTCTGAAAGGAAGGCTTTGCCCCAATGCGACGGGCAAAGAAGGAACGGGATGGGGTGTTTAGTCAGTAAGAGTCTGACACTGTTTCCCAAAGATCATTTAGTATTAAGTTTCACAACATCCATGGACAGCATCACCGTGACCGAATACTGAGCTAGACAAAAAATTAAACTAGTTTTGCCTTCGACATGTTAAAAAGAAGAGATTTAGCAGTTACATCTAGTGTTAACTTAATTATTAATCTTTCAAACAAGTTTTCTCTGACCTCTAAAAAGCTATTATCAAAATCGTCACATAAAAAATGTATGTTATCCAGAAAAGTCTGAATACATTTTAGTATAGTAGTGAATTTTTATCAACCTACTTTGAGCATATAGAGCAACGTGCGTTGATAAAGATCTGATTTTTATTTTATCTTGTGCACGATAAATTTTATAACAAGATAATATTATCAGTACCTTTCAATTTATGCGAATATTTTAGATGCTTGCTGTACAATAAAAAATGTAAAAGGCAATTCACACAAATGTTTAAAAATGGTTTAATTACTCATTCCTACCACATGTATTTTTGTTTCAGACATTTTAATTGGTGTTAAAAATTTAGCTGACAATAGGAATACGAAAACAAAAGACATCCATTATAAGCGTAATGCCACGAAGACCTACATACGTTTTGCCAAGCATAGTGACAAGATAAAAAAAATGCAATACTCTATTGAGGCAAATTTTGCTGCTGATACATTAAACCAGATTTTACTGCTAATATTGAGTTCTTAATCTGTTTAATGATGACTGATTTCAAAACTTTACATTCGAGGGAACTTTACATTCTTTACAAACAGGTGTAATAACACAATCATGAAAGATAACTTTAACTTGAAAGAATACAAAGAACATAAAATGAGTACATAAAATAGCTGCATTTTTTATAATATCATGGAAACGAAAGAGATAGTCGTAGTAAATATACATACCGTTGTGAGCCTTGGTCTTCTCGTTGTACTTGCAGTTGTAGGCAATGGAGTAGTTGTTGAAGTCGGTGGCCAGGATGATCAGGGGAGACTCAGTGACGATGTCTAAAAGAAAGAAAAAGTAATTATACAAGATATTATAGAACTGTGATAGTAACATATTGTTTAACTAGCTTTTGCCCGCGGCTTCACCAGCATAATATTGGGGTTGGGGTTTCCGGCAAAAAAAGTAGCCTATGTCCTATTCCGGAGTGTATCCTATGCCTGTACCAAATTTCATCCAGATCCGTCCAGCCGTTTTAGCGTGATTGAGTAACAAACATACAAACATCGTAACTTTCGCATTTATAATATTAGTAAGATACTTAAGTCACTGGTGCGGGTATATAAATAAAGAGGATTTTTCGTTACGACTATACATATGACGTAATACTTGTGAGTTTGTTATTCTCATAGGAATTTAAACTTACCTCCGAACTTGAAAGAGACGACAAACTTGGCAGCTTCATTGGCATCAGCAGCGTATTTGGCGGTACCCTCAATGAACTTCTTTTCACCATCGATGACATGAGAGTTCTTGACGATAACTACATCACCGTTGACAGTGTACTCAGCCTGGGCGCAGGTGCCCCTGCCTTCGGAAGCGATGGGCAGCTTGGAGATTTCGTACCATACGCCTTGGTACTGAAAAGAAGAATTGTGTTTAATTTTTTAAGTTAAAGAAGGTCAGTATTATAGGTGACTAATGAGTCACCAAGATAAAGACTAGCTGATTTGGGACAGACTAATGTTTTGAAATAATCTTAGAACTATGTTTTAGTTAACTATATGTGTAACCTGGCTAAACTGAACAATATTCCGAAGGTCGAACATGTAAATCGACTTTGCCATTGAAAAAAAAAACACAAAAAGTCTTAATAGGCACTACTTAGCTTTAACAAACGAAATCCTTATCTATACTAATATTATAAAGCTGAAGAGTTTGTTTGTTTGTTTGTTTGTTTGAACGCGCTAATCTCAGGAACTACTGGTTCGAATTGAAAAATTCTTTTTGTATTGAATAGATCATTTATCGAGGAAGGCTTTAGGCTATATAACATCACGCTGTGACTTATAGGAGCGAAGAAATAATGGAAAATGTGAAAAAAAACGGGGAAAAATATTCATCTTTGAGGGCTTCCGTTGCGTGCGCTGCGAAAACGGTAGAAGATACCAAAAAAATATGTACAAAAGAATTATTCCTCTTAAAATGATCTAAAAAAAAGTCCGCGACAGTATATGTCTATCTTTTAAGATTAACTCACTAGAACCGTTTTTATGGGAATCAAATTTGGCCGAAATTAATGCATTATTACCAACTAGCTGTGCCCGCGACTTCGTCCGCGTGGAATAGTTATTTTGGGCATCATATTTATTTTTGCAAACAACCTCAGCTTTATAAATTATAGCTGTTACCCACGACTTTGCCCGTGTCAATTTCTGTTATTAATTTAGATAATTTAGTTTTTAAAAGAACATAATTATCTAAAAGTACTTCATAGAGCTACACCCTCCACTTGGGCACGCCATAATCTCGGTGGTAAGTGCCCTCTTTGAGGCGTGGTTGGATAGACATCACGCAGGACATGACGCAGGTTCTCACCGGACATGGGAAGTTCAGGAGATTCCTGCGCCGGATTCGTGCGGAAGAGACGCCCGGGTGTCTCCACTGTGTGGCCAGCACGGAAGACACGGTGGAGGTGTGCCCCGCTTGAGAAAAGAATCGACGTGTCCTCGTGGGGGTGATCGGCGGCGGTGGCCTCTCGCGCCGGGCCTTGGTTCAGGCTATGGTCCGCAGCGAAGAAGAATGGCAAGCGGTCGCCTCCTTCTGCGAAGCAGTAATGCTCGTAAAGGAGGAGGCAAGGGCAAAAGCGCCCTCGCCGTAGCCGTCGCCGCCGCGATCCCGCCGATATCCGGCCACCGTAGACGCTGGCTTGCGGATGGTGAGTAATGGGTGGCTCGCCATCCGGTTGTCTGGTAACAGTCCAGACCGAGACCAAGTCGTCGATGGCCTGTACTGCTCCCGCGCGCCTCAAAGTGTTGTCAGCAAACTGTGGGGCTCTTCAGGGTCGAAGCCTCCTGCAGCCGAGGGTTGGTGCGAAAGCGTTAGACCGGGGCTCTGGGAATAAGGCAAGGGAGGAACGGGGTAGGTTGTTTAGTCAGTAAGAGTCTGACACTGTTTCCCGCTCCGCCCAAGAGCGGGATTCGTCATTGGATGATTTTTACCTACCATAAAAAAACCCCTCCGCGCCGCCCGCAAGCAACCCCTCTCCTCGCCCGCCGGCCAGGCGCAGCGTCATATTTTGCACAACATGCGGCGTGTGTGAATTTTATATCGGAGTATTTTAAAATTGTAATATCTTCTAAGGTGTTCATTGAAAATAAGTGATTACAAAGACAATTTTGTTCACAATTACATACTCTTAATCAACAACACATTTATTTGGATAAAGTTTAATATTACTATGTTGATACAACTCTAACAAATAATCTATACTAATATTATAAAGCTGAAGAGTTTGTTTGTTTGTTTGTTTGTTTGTTTGTTTGTTTGTTTGTTTGTTTGTTTGTTTGTTTGAACGCGCTAATCTCAGGAACTACTGGTTCGAATTGAAAAATTCTTTTTGTATTGAATAGATCATTTATCGAGGAAGGCTTTAGGCTATATAACATCACGCTGTGACTTATAGGAGCGAAGAAATAATGGAAAATGTGAAAAAAAACGGGGAAAAATATTCATCTTTGAGGGCTTCCGTTGCGTGCGCTGCGAAAACGGTAGAAGATACCAAAAAAATATGTACAAAAGAATTATTCCTCTTAAAATGATCTAAAAAAAAGTCCGCGACAGTATATGTCTATCTTTTAAGATTAACTCACTAGAACCGTTTTTATGGGAATCAAATTTGGCCGAAATTAATGCATTATTACCAACTAGCTGTGCCCGCGACTTCGTCCGCGTGGAATAGTTATTTTGGGCATCATATTTATTTTTGCAAACAACCTCAGCTTTATAAATTATAGCTGTTACCCACGACTTTGCCCGTGTCAATTTCTGTTATTAATTTAGATAATTTAGTTTTTAAAAGAACATAATTATCTAAAAGTACTTCATAGAGCTACACCCTCCACTTGGGCACGCCATAATCTCGGTGGTAAGTGCCCTCTTTGAGGCGTGGTTGGATAGACATCACGCAGGACATGACGCAGGTTCTCACCGGACATGGGAAGTTCAGGAGATTCCAGAAGAGTATGTAATTGTGAACAAAATTGTCTTTGTAATCACTTATTTTCAATGAACACCTTAGAAGATATTACAATTTTAAAATACTCCGATATAAAATTCACACACGCCGCATGTTGTGCAAAATATGACGCTGCGCCTGGCCGGCGGGCGAGGAGAGGGGTTGCTTGCGGGCGGCGCGGAGGGGTTTTTTTATGGTAGGTAAAAATCATCCAATGACGAATCCCGCTCTTGGGCGGAGCGGGAAACAGTGTCAGACTCTTACTGACTAAACAACCTACCCCGTTCCTCCCTTGCCTTATTCCCAGAGCCCCGGTCTAACGCTTTCGCACCAACCCTCGGCTGCAGGAGGCTTCGACCCTGAAGAGCCCCACAGTTTGCTGACAACACTTTGAGGCGCGCGGGAGCAGTACAGGCCATCGACGACTTGGTCTCGGTCTGGACTGTTACCAGACAACCGGATGGCGAGCCACCCATTACTCACCATCCGCAAGCCAGCGTCTACGGTGGCCGGATATCGGCGGGATCGCGGCGGCGACGGCTACGGCGAGGGCGCTTTTGCCCTTGCCTCCTCCTTTACGAGCATTACTGCTTCGCAGAAGGAGGCGACCGCTTGCCATTCTTCTTCGCTGCGGACCATAGCCTGAACCAAGGCCCGGCGCGAGAGGCCACCGCCGCCGATCACCCCCACGAGGACACGTCGATTCTTTTCTCAAGCGGGGCACACCTCCACCGTGTCTTCCGTGCTGGCCACACAGTGGAGACACCCGGGCGTCTCTTCCGCACGAATCCGGCGCAGGAATCTCCTGAACTTCCCATGTCCGGTGAGAACCTGCGTCATGTCCTGCGTGATGTCTATCCAACCACGCCTCAAAGAGGGCACTTACCACCGAGATTATGGCGTGCCCAAGTGGAGGGTGTAGCTCTATGAAGTACTTTTAGATAATTATGTTCTTTTAAAAACTAAATTATCTAAATTAATAACAGAAATTGACACGGGCAAAGTCGTGGGTAACAGCTATAATTTATAAAGCTGAGGTTGTTTGCAAAAATAAATATGATGCCCAAAATAACTATTCCACGCGGACGAAGTCGCGGGCACAGCTAGTAAGTGATACAAGACAGACAATATGTAAGGTTTTTTCCTCAATGCAGCTAACACAGACGACAAAACTCATTAGTATTGTTTTGACACACCCATTTTAAAATGTAAGTAAGTTTTATTATACTAAAACTATGACACTACATTGAATAGAAACAAACTCGATTTGTCCTTCACGGTCCGTTCATCAAGTTGGTGTCGTCAACTCAAATCATTCAATTCCGCGGTCTGACCAAACGCACCGTATCTAACTATCTAATTGATCACCGTTTATCGGCAAATTAGTTTATTGTGTGTGAATCAGCAAGGTTTAATAGTTTAATGGATTAAGGTCGAATTGGATCGGCCTTGATCTTGAATCTAGTCTGTGACGTGTTTTGTTGTTCCGCTGTTCACCTTTTGCTGTTTTAAAGTATGTGTCTACATACATACTTATATATTAAAGAAGGAACGGGGTGGGGTGTTTAGTCAGTAAAAGTCTGACACTGTTTACCGCTCCGCCCAAGAGCGGGATTCGTCATTGGATGATTTTTACCCACCATAAAAAGAAAGAAAAAGAGCCCAATAAAGGCTGTATTCTCGGAAGGAGATATACTTGGAGCGACCAAGATGTGACCAGTTATATTTTTGTTTCCGGACGCTATGAAGGGGTGAAAGAACATGATTCGTAATTTACATTAGGTCTTTTAAAATTTTCATTTTTTTTATATTTACTATAAGGACTATAAGTCGTTTATAGTATAGAGTGACACTATTGTGACTATCAATTGGGCACAGATTCAAATTAAAAAAAAAAACAGAAACCTTTGACCATCTCTCTCTTTGCCAATCTTAACTTTTACAAATACTTGTTACGTGTGGGATTCGAACCCGCAACAAGCAACGCTACAGTCTTTAATTTTAGAATGATGACGTTCATTATTTTTGTTATAAATAATAATATAAAAAATCGATTTCCAAAATGAAAATTTATTTGTATTTTTTGTAAAGATTTATATTTTCTCCCTTTAGTGTTTTTTTTAAGTAATATTTCAATCAGTGATATTTCTTTGCAAAAAAAATTGTTTTATATAACAGTTTACGTTTGTACCTACATATCTTAGTCTTTGATAGTCATTAAAAAAACATTTTTATTGTAAAACTCTGCATAATTTCAAAGTTTTTTTTGTAATGTAAACAAGTATCAATTCCACTGCTTATAATGAGGTGGGATTGCAGTCAAGAATAAATATTGCATGTCTATTAGTACTACGCAATCGCTGATAGCGAGGCGTACTCGTTTATTACTATTCAATCTAGTCTCAAAGACTCCTAAATTATAAATCGGATGGGATTACCGCAGCAGGCAAACTGTTAAGGTATCGTAAGTCATTTGCTGTATTTTTGTAGTATTGTAATTTTCAGTACTAAAACTAAATTACTTTTTCATCTTTATATCGTAAAAACCTTTTTGACTACAAAATAGAAAATGTAACATAATTATCGCACATCCTGAAATCGCAAATCCTGCGTTTCACTAAGCGTGTTTGCGTCCATTCGAATTACTGACAAAGAAAACTGAGCCTGGAACACATTTTTTTTAAATTGATTGTAGGTGTCCGCTTGACCGCTTTCTCACCTGATGGAAAGCGTCGATGCGGTCAACGATGGATCGCGCTTACCTAGAAGTAACCTATTCACTCTTGACATAATCGTAACTGAAGGACACAGGTGTGGTTTTTGTCAATAAAAGTCTGATACGCCCTCACACTCCACCTCACAGCAAAAGAAATCATTTGATGATTCATAATTTATCTAAAAAATGTGTTTGTATGCGTGCATACATACTAATACCAATGCTTCACCAATGTAGTGCCATAATTATGTCCATATTATTTGCTTAATATCTTAAAATACCATTTCATCGTTTAATTATGATTATAACTTAATTTTTTGATTGGAGTGTGTATAGGTATTTCAGTACCATGCTATTTACTATTATATCGATATTTTATTAGGCTTGCGTCTGTCAGGCACATCGCAATTTTGAATTTAGAACATTTAACAAAATGTATTTTTTTAAAAACGTACAGTACAAAAATACAGTGCTCAAAAACACTGCAGCCACAATATTAGTGAAAGTAGTTTCAGCTAGTAGTTTTCGCTTAATTATATATTTTTTCAGAAAACTTACTTCTTAGCACTAAGGAAATTTTATTAAATTAAATTATCTTCTATTATAAAGTGAACAAAAACAAGTCTTAGTTATAACGTAAAAAAACACCTGCATAAGCATTTTTTATATATGTTGAAGAATGAAAGTATATTCATACGGACAAGATAACGATAAACGCAAACATATTTTTGATTTTGTCCCAGAAAACAATACATAATATTACTATGACAGTTATGCACAAATGTGGCAATGGCTCCGTACCAACCGAAAAATATATAAAAAAACGGAACCTTTTACTCTTGGTGTATATCTGGATTGAAGGTCCATTTTTTAAATCCGAATATAATTTGGGTGTCTTCAAGGCTAGAGTGAATAGGCTCTTAATAAACTAGTGCGCCTTACCATCAACGATTGCATCACTGCTTACCATCAGGTGGGATCGCAGTCAAGCACTAGTTTATTGCAAGTTAAAAAAAAAAAATCCTCCCGAAATTAAATATGATATAAGGGATTTAGTAAAGCGTTACATAGCGCTACATAGGCAAAGCTAAGTAAGCTTAAGCTATACAATATACATTTCTTAAACATGAATTAAACTGTTATGATTAAATATCGTGGGCCCTTAATTCAAGATGCCTGCTTAAAGAAGCATAGGTAGTCAAATCTGATAAAGACTCTCTCTCTGGTCTGGTCTAGGTTGATAATTTTATTTAGTAACTAGCTGTCCCCGCGGTTTCGCCTGCATATACATAGCGTAATGTATATACCTTTCCTCAACAAATGGGCTATCAAACACACAAAGATTTTTCAAATCAGGCTAGTGGTTCCTGAGATTAGCGCGTTCAACCAAACAAACTCTTCAGCTTTATAGTATTAGTATAGAAATATAGATTTAGTTAAGAATTGACTAATTCATTTAAATGCACACGGAACGAAGATGAAGAGGAGAGAAGTAATAGGCACTAACTGATAAAGCAAACGCCGAAAATACAATCAAAATACCCGATATAAGATCATGGTCAAGTCCTTTATTATCACTTAACACATCGTGTTTAGTCAAATTTTGTTAAATAAACAAACATACAGTCATGTTAAAAATATATTTATCTGAACCACACCTCTTATTGGAACTTCAAGTTAGTAACACGTAATATTTTAGTTTTAGTTCGAAATTCTTGTTAAACCTTTATTTGCATTATGACAAATACAATACAGAAATACAAGAAATATAGAAGTGTCGCTAATTTTAAAGGCAAAGTTGTATTAGGATTTTTAGAAGCTTCTATGTATTTATGAACATATAGTGTTTAATATAAAATTAATAAAATAAGTCAATTTTGATTTTAACAATGCTACAGATGCTCATTAAAATTATACAAAAACCTTTTACTCTAATGATTTCCTGATATTTATAATTCATTGTGAAAAACAATTGTAGTCTGACCGGTAAAGGGTCGTCAATCCTGCGAAGGCTCACGAAGTAAAAGAAAGCTTCATTGTGCAAAATTAGGAATCATAATAATCTCCCTAGATTTTTTCCAACTAGCCTGAAAGTTCCGATAGATGGAAACTAGTCTATAAAACTAGTCTAACTACTAATAACTAGTAGTATATATCATAATAAATTCCTTATTAGGATAGAAAGGTTTCATACACAAATCGTAAATGAAGATTGAACAGAGATACAACTGAGAAGTTATGAATGTGATATGAGTTACGTAAAAACAACATTTTTTAACAAAATAAAAAAATGATAATTGGTTTAAACTTTGAAACACAGCTGTGTATGGTTTTAGACATCTATTAAAAATTGTAAAATGATATCTTTCAGTTTTCTTTTCAGTTATAAATATATTGCAACTTACTGATCCTGAACAATATTATTAAACGTGTATACTTACAGCTGTTAAGTTGAAGTTTTCAACCGGTTTGACCTCTGGGCAGGCTCCTTCATGAGGATGGGCCACCGCCACCGCAACAAAAGTGAGAATCAAAAATTTAAGCATTTTGGATATTACTAAAATATTTTTGGTATAAAAATTAAGTCGTCTACGCCTCTCGTACTTGGACGGTAGTCAGAGATAAACTGGCGGCTGTGGGTGCAGAGGCATCCTTATATACCCAAAGCTACAGAGGTCATGGACAGACACAATTCGTATCTCAGGATTATTTAATTGACTGAATTGCGAATGATGAGGATGAAGCGATCAAAGTTCTAGAGATCTCGGGCGCTATGCGCTTGGTGGTGCTTTCCTTAAACGTTACCATTGCCTTGTTAAGCTTCGCGGTTTTTAGGATTTACGATTGATTATTTTTTTAATTTAGGTTAGGATTATTTTTTAAATGGCATAAACAGTGACTCAAAAGATAGATACGTACTTCAAAATTCTTTCATACTCTGAGGACGACCTCAAACCCTACGTTATATAACAAATAATACAGTAAACTTTAGAGTAAAAACACAGGAGACATGTTGGGGGTCGACATTTTTGGGTTAGTAAAATTTGATTTATTTAAGGCTAATCCTTCTGATATTAAAATATCTTTCTTGTTTTTTTTTTTTTGGTCAATATGCCCAACATAAAGAAACATCAAGCTACAAACAACATAATGTTCAAATGATAGGTAAGTCATAAAATCAATTTATAAGGTTAACATATATATACTCATTTTTATACAAACAAAAAGATAATTTAAAAAATACTTGAAATTTACCGAAATTCCGAAGTAAATATTTGCTCACATGGACCAGAGGCGAAATACTCACATGTTGACAACTCAGGACGCTAGTGGCTGGATTAATATGGTAATAGTGCGCTGCTTGTTACTATTTTGCGAAGCTTAGATTTAAGACTTATACTTTTTTAAGACTTATACTTTTTTGAGCTACCTCAATCGAGAGAGACTTTCCTGGTAACTTTTAACCGCTTCTCGCCTATGTAATTTAATTTATTTATGTTTTTTTTTGCCCTCGTCCAAAATAACTTCTTTATAATATACTAGTTTTGCCCGCGACTTCGCCCGCGTACATAAAATATAGCCTATGTCACTCAGGAGTAAAGCAGCTTTCTATTGTTGCTAAAATTTTTCCAATCGGACCAGTAGTTCCAGAGATTACCTCCTACAAACAAAAAAACAAAAAAACAAACTTTACCTCTTTATTATATTAGTGTAGATAATTTTTTTTCCCCTCTTTGTTACACCAAAATTTTATGCTTGCTATTATTCTTGCCTTCCACACTCATCATTTCAGTCAAAGGACGCCCACTGCTGGACATAAGTGTCGCCACAAGAAACGGTCGTACGCGTCTCGCTTCTATAGCATGGCCGCGACTCTCGACAGGACACATACTCAGATCTATCTTCACGGCATTTTTCTTATTCATCTACAGCATATCCATCTAAATGATTGTGAATTCCAAAACGGCATAAAATCAATTAATGTGGCAAAATGGGCTGATGTCTAGACAAACACACATTTTCATATAAGATATTTCGGCAGTAACAAAACATTATTCATAGGTTAGCTAATTCTGTCGAATTCTTTTTATCGTAATGCCATATCAATCGATGTCTTAACTTTGTCACCCAACTGTCAATTTTTATCAACAAAAAATTCGAGAATCTGCGGAGATAATGTCAGTGCAGGATGTAGAATCGTGTAGGCCTATATAGCGCGTCATGTTGTGCACATATTGCATCACTTAAAAATTCTAGATTTTTCAAATATTTTGTCATGCTAACGACTCACACTTACTACACACACTATACATATATAGTATCAGAACATCACACCTGAAATCAGAAGCTATTTAAGATGTGTATGATAAATTGTATACACAATCACATGATTACGGATCTGAAGTGCATCTGTACTCTACCAATGGTAAAGTATTTAAAACTTCTTTGTCGTAGATATTCAATGGTTTACAACTAATTTATTCATCATTTTAGTTTCTATGCCGCCAATTAATCAGTCATAAACGATTAAATCTCTTCTAATTTTTTTTTTATTTTTTACATTGGTAGAGTGCTAATGCAATTTTGTCTGTCCTTTAGAGAGTTACGGAACATATTGTAAAATTCTTCCATTGAAAAGGAAGGATTCTACAAGCAGGCGGATGTTGTGTCTAGTTTGAGCAACTGTCCAACTGTTGATTTGGGGCTTACAATAACCCTAAAATGATCTAATTACACAGAGAAATCAAACGCAGCAATGCAGAATTTCACTATTTGACAAAATTACACGTAAAAGTAAAAGTTCTTCAAATATTTGAAAAATAATTATCATGTCTTATTTAATGACAACGTATGGAAAAGTCTCATGCTCCACTTAAAATATCACAATGAATCTACATAATGAGTAATAAAATAAAAAAAGTTTAACATTAAATTCTTGTGATACTCAGTTATGTATTTCTTATCAGTTACCTCCTATCGCGATTTCAGATACCTCGGAATTGGCACGTTGACACACCGAAAGATTTCCCACAAAAACATGTCATCACAAAGGGCCGCTGATCATCCATAACCAATTATGATGTTCGTGATAAATAGAGCGGAAAGGGACAATAAAGGCAAAACTAATTGCAATCTGCATTTACCATTGTAGTACTAACATAAAGGTGCATGTTGTGGACACAAATAACAAGTGAAATCAACAGAAAGAACTCGAAAATGTCAAAACGAATAAGTTCTCTAATCGATGCTTCCAAATAACAAATCGTATTGGTATTTGATAATTGAATTTTTTTAGTGTTTATCTTGTGTTATGTTTTTTTTTTTACTTTGCTTTCATTAAATTTTTATTTACATGTTCCTTTTAATGAATGTTGGTAGTGTTACATTTCTACACGCCTTTTGTTTGAATGAATTTTCCTTTGTTATATTCAATACTTTATCGTTTTAAAAACAAATATTGTGTACATGTAAAAAAAACAGTATTTTATACGTTTGTTAACTTAGTACTTAAATTTGGTTCTAGACTGGGATTTGTGAGGAATTGAGGGAACTCCTTAAATATTATAGACGCGCGTATAGCACATTTGAGTATTTTCGTCAACAAATCACGCAAATCAATCAGAAAGTATGAAACGATGATAAAAAATCACAGATAACAAACAGAACTATACAAAAACAAAAATAACTTCATTAAAATAGATAAGACTGTGACAAAACCAACTTAAGGCTGGCCAACCCGAAGAACATACAAACAAATTTTTCAAACAACTGCTCCTACATTATCTTTCTCCAGATATTTTGAATCACATATATCTTCTGGACATTATCTAGGCTTCTATAGAAAAAACTAATCCAGTAATGACTTCTGAAAATCTGCTATTTGACGTGATATTTGACCCTCCGTCAATCACATTTTATTGCGATTCTGAGTGACGATAACTTAACTCGAAAAATTGTAAGGGTTCTAAAAAAACACATATTTTCTGGAACAAGTTTTGTAAAATATAATAATAATCTCGGAATAATCAAATGACAACAGAATTTTCAGGTGTTTGCTCTCTTTTTTCGCGCCTATTCATCAAACATTACGGCGGTTCATGTTAAATAAAGCAACGAGCCATGGATGGAAGACGTTGACGATAGGCGAGTGAGGAAGGCCCTTCTTAAGATCGTCCTTCCTCACTCGCCTATCCCAAAAGTTTTAATAGAAGACTCAACTGCTAATGTTGTACCCCGTCCACGTCCCATTTGTCTCTCTATGCCGTTGCATCATTATGGAAAATATCATCGATATTCAATCAAGCAAGTCCAAGTATTGCAAGTCCTGCAAAAATTCAACTTTGTACGTACAACTAGAAAGTTACATTTTAATCAGATGCTCAGAGATAATGCGTTATCAATTTTCGTATGATTCAAATTATAATATGTTAATATTTCACAATATTTATCGTTTATTTATTCATTAATTTTACTTTTAGTTTGCTCTTTTGGAATTTGAACAAAACATTGATTACTATTTATCACAGCGTATGTTCGCTTCGAAATAAACCGAAGTATTTTTCTCAGAGTACCTAGAATTCAATTAGCATTCTTTGAATCGGTTTATTAACACTTGAAGTTTTTGTGAGTTTATTATGATTATTTTCCTTAATACAGTTCCACAAACATTGCGTGTATTAATTTCGATGTCCATTTAAATAAGCATTTTATTGACTTTTGATACATATTTAAATCGTCGACGACCTACCGACCTTCCCACTGATTGTCAAGATAAATATTATATTAAAGTTCATTGGCATAGGTCAGGTTTAGGCATGTTAACAGTTGTATCAACAACATGGTAATTATGGTTGGCTGTTGATCAAATTACAACAGCCTATAAAATCATCAATGGTTACACTGATACGTCCGAGTTACATGCGGAGTTGTGTCAATTATTTGTTCCAAATAATTACAATCGCTGTAGAAAACATAAATTATTCAACGTCCCATTTTGTCGAACCACTTCTCCTATACCGCGTATACTAACGATGCTCAACGCGCTCGTGGAGACCAACCCTGGATTGGATTTGTTTGCTGATGAATGGAAGACGATATTATTAGAAAGCCTACGATTCTGTGAGAAGACAGAGTGAAAGGGTTAATTAATTTAATTTAGTGTTAATGGCTTGTTTTTGCTGTACTAAATAATAATAAATAAATAAATATGTTATTGCTTGAATGGCTGTGCTTACTTTATGTACTTAAAAACAATTCACACAATCAGTGAAAAAATAATGTTTTTTTTAGCCAAAAAGCCTATGCTTCTGGGCGTAATGTAACAGAAGGAATTTAAATGTTAATTATATATTAAATCTGAACCGAAAACATTAAAAAAAAAGCAATAAAAGAAACAAAAACATACAAACTATAATTCGACGGGTCACAAATTAACGTTAACAAGACTCATGAATCATATTTTCCATCACAACATCAAATTACATAATTTTCGTAAGAATAGCGGATGATGGGCACATCACGTTCCAATTCATGTGCACTCAACCTCGTGGAAAGTTTAAAGGATGAGAGTGGTTACAATTTGGACGACGACGGCGAGTCCAATTGACTGGACCCAGCACCCCACGATGCTTCTAGACGGAATTAGAGGACCATTCCATTGTGATACACAATTATTTTGTGTTTCTTTTTTGTGCTATATTCTGGTTAAGCTACGTCATTAATATAATAATATAAGTATGATAAATTAGGAACTGATTTTGATTAATTTATTCATGTGATTTCAATACAAATTTTTAATCATATCCACAAAAAATATTACTTAATTTATTCGAGTTAAAACAGGACGCCATTCTCAAATTGGATAGTCAATGACTTGCTTATTGTTCATATATTTCTTCTAATAGCGGATCATCGGTACATATTTACTTTTAAATTTACACTCGACTATGAAAAGCCCCTCGCGAATTCGCAATAAACAGAACGTTGGGTTGGTAACACGGCAATGTTTATTTTCTCGAATATTATCTCATTTATATGTAAGTTCAATGCCATTGAAACCCGTCTCGTTCCTACCTACTATGATATAACAAGTTATAAAACTTGTGTGAAGTATATAAGACGTGGATTGTTTCAAGAGTTCATTTTTTTTTTTAATTTAGGGTAATATTTTTTTATTGTTGTAACAATATTTTTTACCATGTTTAATAAGTAAGAAACCATACATACCTATTACCATAGTACAACCGTGCTATTACCCCTACATATATTTATTCCATGTACATAATGTTTGTTCTCAAGCAAATAAGGAAGTACCATGGAGATATAGGGTTTATCTATGTAGGTATATAAAAGTAGAAACTGACTGACTGACATATCAACGCACAGCCGAAACTACTGGGGCTAGGAACAAGAAATTTCGCACCAGGCTTTCTTATATGACGTAGGCGAACACTAAGAAAGGATTTTAAGAATTCACCCCCCTAAAGGATGAAACGCATATGCAAAGTTTGTGCGAAAACCTATTTACACGCATATATTCATAAATGAACTTGGGTTAAATTACACTATAAAAATTTTACAGAAAAAAATATCATATCCTACACTTTTTTTGGATTTTATTTTTAGTCAATAGTTATTGCTTATTGCAAGACGTATAGAACTGCTCATTCAAGGACTGCTATATCCAAAATTGGATGTCTTTTGGAAGAAATGATGATGGTGATATGGTGATTTAGAAACAAATAAAAATCAACGTAATAGATCAAACACAAACAAAACAACACTCTACAAGAAAATAAAACTCTTATAAGATTAGGAACAACAGAGTTCGTTGCCTATTTAATTCTTTGATATCGAATCGGGCAGAGTGGTATCTTTATCTTTATCTTAAAAAAAAATGCTAGCAAAATACTTTTAGGCAGATTGAAAATATTCACATAGTTTTTTGTAAGATTGAATTTTTTTTTATAACGTAATTTGACGATGTATGTAGTTATTATGTGCTTTTCTAAGACACACAGCGTTGAGTGAAGAAGAAGCTGATGTAAACCTGCCTTAATTACTTATTTATGGTTAAAAACTTACCAAATTCTCCATGGTTTTATACCTGTCTCGCTCTTTCACCAGCGTGCTTCCTTTTTCCTCTAGAAAAGGATGCCTGACACGGAGCTGTCAATGTCATAGCGTTTGTAAATTTTGCCGCTAACGGATCGTAAAATTTTCCAAAGTGATTAAATACAATAATTTATTGTATTAGATTAGCACACAGCGTTTATTTAAGTCGTGAGAGTGTTTATTGTTAGTGATTTATGTTTTCACAATGACTCCGGATGAAATTCGGCAGGTGAGCGTCGGATGTGAAAAAAAGTTTAAATGTTGATACTCCGGACGGAATTCAGACCTGTTCAAGAATTGGTTAACCGTCAGAAATTTGATATTACTTTTTAGAAAGACATTCCATAATGTAACTACAATCTCACATTGCTAGTCCTGTGTTTGTAGATCATTAAGTTAACAAACAGTTAATCTAACAAGATTTTTAATACATACATAACAGTTGTCAGCCAGGTTGTGTAACCATATTTTGGAACAATTACAACTTTTAAAAGATTTCAGGACTTCCGTGCAGATTGCGACTGACCCGGACTGCATTTTAAAAGAAATTGGGAATCCAATTTTGGAAGCCATATTACAAAATTATCCACTACCAGGAAATAATACTAGTCAGGAATTCCTTATTGGCTTTATGCTTTGCACCTCATTACAGCTTTTTTAGGTGCAGCTCAGTTTTGGTTTAATACTCCGACTTAAAAAAAAAAAACTTTAAATTGACCTTATGTTTAAAACAAAACATGGACATATAAAAGACCCACAATATGTACACAATTACACTTAAGAAAAAATATACAACAAATAATACATCTCAGTAGTAAATATTTGTGACTATCAAACCAAAACATTCAATGGGTTATGTCTAAAGGAGTATGTACATTTATAGTAACAACCAGGATCAAATGATTATATTTCGTTTAAATTTAGCAATATGGTCATGTTCAATTTATAAAGCCTCGGTATCTAGACAACCAGGTTTTAAAACAGTTTGCAACCTGAACAACTAAGGACATGACAGTCATGATCTTTCAGTGGATTTGAGACACTGCCAATTCTTAATTGAGATTTTCCATGTTGAATGTTTATTAGTGAAAAAATCCAGGTTTATTTTCACTTGCCAATTGCAGACACACAGGAGGTTCCTCCATATGATTTACAGTGAAGATAGTGCTGTAGTTAACGGCCTTTCCATTTGGCATAATCAGCATGTTTGCCAGAGTAACAAATTGAATTGCAGAAATCCAGTGCGAAGTTCCTGCATAATTACCCTTTTGGCCAATTTGTTCCTGGTTAATCAGGATTATATGTTAGTCGGTACTGATTTCTCAGGTTGCAGAAACATTGAGAATATTGGTAACCATGGGATGGCATATAAATTATCCCAAGTCTTTTTATTTTTTGGAAGTTAAATATCTTGGCCTTCCATGGAACACTCAGTAAAACTGAGCAAAACTCCCTTCCTAACAGAATATTAAAAATAAAATTATAAATATCCAGAATGTTATTATAATATGTCCAAACTGTTTCTGTGAGAAAATTAAAGTTTATCAGGTTTGCTGAAGTTTGTAAACCTTTAGCTGCCTGCTCAACAAGACCAAAAATGGTAGTTGAGAGCCATAGATTATAGTTCAATATCAATAGTCAAGTAAAGTGTGATTCACTTCTTGACCATGGAGATGGCAGACTCAGGGTGCATAGCCCAATGAAACAAGAATTATCTAACGGGAAGGTGGACTCCATTCCAAAAACTGTGGCATTCAAATATAAAAGGAATGTATGTCGTATTTATAAAAAGTCAGCTGGCCATAATCAGCTAGCACTGGAAATCAGCACTGTTGCTCTGTCAAATACACAAGCCCGGGCATTTTGCTGAGCACCGGCCCTTTTTGCACCGACGTGTCTCTGTGTGTCATATCTATATATATCCATATACTGTTTAATAGAGACATTTCTTGTTTGATGATATGCGCAATGTTTGTTGTGAATAAACTTCCTTCAGCGGATGAAGATTGATTTAGAAGGTACACACAACTCATTCAGTCCAATTACAGGACTCTTGTTGCACACCTCAAAAATGAGGGGGAGGGTCACATACCCTTGCACTACTAAGGCTAACAACCAGGTAACTTAAACTTACAGAGTAGTTACATTTAACTCTCTCAGCCTCTCGGGGAGGTAAAACTGATTGCGAATCGCCTGTCAAGGGATCGCAAAATACCAGAGTGGCATTTTCTACCCCAAGCCTCCGTGGCGGAGGCTATGTTCGTTCTGAAGATGGGGTGTCCCAGATGTAGACCTTTTCTGCATCAAATGAAATGGCTGTCATACGAAAGTACTTATTTATTTGTACAATGTTCATTGTATTATGTATGTTGTGCATAAGGTTTGTAACATTACATTCCGAGAGCTGGTACGCAGATTTCTGCTAAGCTTGCAGCCGGAAATGGGACTATTATTAGCTGGGCTGGGCATTCCCCCACCCAGCTTAATACCAAGAGTACAAACTCTTATAAACAGTGCGAAAGGATTGTTGATCCTAATAATGCCACAAAGACCATATGCTTTTGACTACCCGGCTAGGAGGTGAGAGCCACTCACATGGCTACATTGTATACATTGTGGCTAGGAAAGCCACTTCCAATAGAGCACTTGCGGAAGGTCTCAATAGATTGGAACACAGGCAACTACCCTTAAACAGGCACAAGTTTTAGAGTTGACCCCCTTGCCTGGAAAATTGGGGGGGGGCGATCAAGTCCCTAACTGGACTGTAGAGAAACAGAACCTATTAAAAAGTAGTTGACGGACACCTACTTTAACATTACATAAGGCTCCAATTAAAAGATGGTTATAGTGTTGTAACATCAATAAGATCAATCCTAAAGTATCTGAGGATTCAGAGTTGGTGTTTGAGACAGGTTAGCTGATAGAACCTTTGTTCTTCCTTCATAAGTCAGCTATCTCAACTTACATGCGACATCAGCAGTATTTGTCTCAAAACACATTTTCATTCATTAGTTGTAAAAGCTATTTCATTTGCCAAACCAGCAGTACAAAAACAACTAATATGGGTCGCTCCTATAATATTTATCTGGCTACAGACAAGGAAACTGAGGGTTGCCATTTGGAAATGGCTGGATAGACAGCTTTAATATATACTATTGCTAGCCTCAGGGTTGTTGAAGCCATGATCTCACATTATTAGAAAATAGTTTCTGAAAATGAAAACAAATTAAGAGGGCTATTCCTTTAATCTGTAATCTTATTTCTACTGGAGATGAGATTAGCCTGTAACCAAAAGTTTTGGTTCATAAATAAATTCAAGGGTACACAGGCAGGTTGAGTCTTGCGGAAAGACCAAAACCATTGTGTGTGTCTAACAAGACATATTATTTTAGGATAGAGTGTTGCCAAAACATCTATACCACAGAGTGTTGCGGAAACAGCCAGACCACCATACGCAAGGTACGCGTTTTGATCGTGGAATTGCGGCTGCCAGCCCGAAATACAATACAATACCGAGATCATTGTGTTTGTACTATTAGACATTATTCAAGGTCACATAGAAAGTCAGGTTGAGTGTTGCGGAAACACCCAGACCGACGAAGTGTTGCGGAAACACCCAGACCATAGAATGTTGTGGAAACATCCAGACCAAAAATTGTTACAGAAGCACCCAGACCATAGTGTCTGTCCTATTACATAATATATTCCATACAAGAAACACAGACAGGGCTGTTACAAGTTTATTTATCTAAAAGAAATAATAAATTGCTTCAAGAACAATGATATTGATATATATATATATAGATATATATTGATACCCAACTCCCAAAATTGGTTGGAGAGAAATCTGTTCAAGAAAATTATTAACACATTTCTGAATTTTATTGTTGTCCGGTAAGACAAAATTGATCATAATAACTACAGTTAGATTTTTCTAACATTGGTTAGATAAAATGTGTATTATTTTTTGAAGTATAAAGGCTTTTATTAACAATTATTTTCATGTATCTCTATTGTTTAAGTAGTTGACACATGAAGAAGTTACCAACAAGAAGTGTTACCTTCTTGTGTTACAATTTTGCTTGTATGTATATAGTAAGTATAATAAAATTGATTAATCTATGTTCCAGAACAGTATTATAATTAATTCATCATAGCGTTTGCGTTTACCACCAGCAGATACCAAACAGGTCTTCACTCAACGCTGTGTGTCTTAGAAAAGCACATAATATGACTGTTTTGCACTCAAACAAAACAGGTATTATGTGTTGAATAAGACACACAGCGTTGCAGCAAGTCTCTTGCTGGTGAGTTGAAGACTCTATGACATTGACAGCTCCGTGTCAGGCATCCTTTTCTAGAGGAAAAAGGAAGCACGCTGGTGAAAGAGCGAGACAGGTATAAAACCATGGAGAATTTGGTAAGTTTTTAACCATAAATAAGTAATTAAGGCAGGTTTACATCAGCTTCTTCTTCACTCAACGCTGTGTGTCTTATTCAACACATAATACCTGTTTTGTTTGAGTGCAAAACAGTCATATTGTAAAGACGAACTAAAACAGTTGTGTGTTGGTGAGAAGGCCCTAACAAAAGAGTTAAGATGTATAAGTATGTCATGGCAGGTTCTTAGAAATTGATCACTTCAGGATATGGTTTTAAACGTTAAAGTTTGATGATATTTAAATCCTCGTTTAGCTTACTTTCTTTAGACTTTTAATACCATAGAAATTCTAGATCAATGATATGATCATGCGATTATTCTTACATCTAGTATGTTGTAACTTTTTGTATCCGTGTCGGCGCGGTTGGTGATAATAAGTTGTATTATGTATCTACCCACTATTTCTATTTTTTTTTTTATTCTCTGTACGTTTGCTATTTTGTTATTTAAACTTTTATTCTAGTTTCTCAGTAAGTGAATTATTGTTAATTCTTTTGAGAAAATAAAGTTCTTAAACCATTATTCAAATATCATCAAATGTTAGCGTTTCAACGATCTGGCCAATTTTACTTCATAATATGGCCAAGTCAGCCATATCATGAAGTGATCATTGTCTATGATCTGACCACGACATGTACGTTCTTTAGATCTACGGAGCTTACTTTATTAAAAAAAATATCATTCACTACGTAAAAACACTGTTGCCAACGCTTTCAGGCGATATTGTACACGTTAGGGGAGATAGTAATCAGCAAACAACACAACAAATCACTTAACCTCATTAATATGCTGTAAATAAACCTTTTTAAAAAGTACACAGACACACCATTATAATCGAAAACACAAAATAATATGTAAAAATATATATCATCTAATACAAATACAATTGTCAATAAATCAAATACAAATGTCAATATATTAAATTAATAAATTAAATACAAATATGTCAATATATTAAATTAAAAATGAAACATAAAAATACATTAAATATTATAATAAAGTATTTATAAAGAAATAAATAAATATACAGTACCCTAAAATGGGTATCATAAACGTTTTACTGCTAATCGTAGATACTTATAAATATATTGATAATTTAAAAATCACGTTCAGGTGAGATTATTCACATTAATCTATATACTGGCCCTCAAATAGTATTGGACAATACAAATTTCGTGATTGAACAAACGATAAATATTACTTTGATAAGATTTTATATAAATTAACAAATAAACCATTATTTGATTAGTTTTCAATTGAGATGTGCCGGCACAGAACCATGATCTCATAATGTCGAAAGAAATTGTAATAATTTTGAGTCTCGTTGGACTAATAAGTGTGTGTGTAGCCCAAGTGGTCCAAGATGGACAGTGTGCTAGTATACCTTTGTACGATAATTTTAACATTGAAAGTGTAAGTAGTTCACTCTTTATCAACTGTTGGTTCCCGAAAACAAAATAAAAACGTATTTATTTGGCGGATTAAATTAGGTTTGGCTGGTTAAATAAGTATTTTAATCTTATTTATTTGGAGACATCCACATACATTTCGATTGATTGAGAACGAATGATGAATGTTTTTCAAGATATTTTCATCACGCTATGAAAGTATAATATAATAATATTCTTTTAAAATGCCTTTTAAGGTTATGTTCTACTAATTTTATACTTTTAAACCTCTGGAAATTCACAAATCATGATATAAAAATTAGGTAGTTGGCTCGAGAAAAAAAATTGCGAATCAAACCACAAATTTACGTTTTCAAACGTCTAAGAGATTACGTCATGGAAATATTTGAATGTTACAAAAAATAATAAAACTTCAAAGGGCTTCGAAAAAACAAATATCTTAAATAATTCTTATTGTTATTTTTTTTTTATTAAAATAAAACCACTGTTAGGTACAATGCCGCGAAGTCGATATAGACTCGGGCGGAGATCACACAAAATACTGAGTGACTACAACCGGCCGGCCCATAAATAGTAAATTTTATTTATTAAAAAAAAACAAATTTTATACATACCTATAAAAAATACACTAAGTAAAAAAGCCTTAAAAACTATCTAAAAATAATTCAAAGTATGGCGTCAAAAAAGTCTTCTGCATCTCTGTCGACTGGTAATGTATCCAAAATGCTGACCGTCACGCTATGTGGCCATGCTTGTTCTTTGGCCAAGGTAAAAGATTTTCTGCGACTGAACATAGGCAACTTGCGTCTGGTAGCAGAGACCATCACCAGACACTGCTCCCTGAATAAAACACTTCTTCACAATGCATATCACGGATAGTCCTCTGTGCAGAGGAGAGGATCTCAGAGGAGTCAGAAGAAACGTATACGTGGCTAGAGCTTCGGCAGGATTGTAAGGTGAAATGGCGGCAGTGACTGTCGCAACCCAGTGCTGGGTACAAAATAATTATGGTGACTTCGCCGCTATAATAAAGGCGTGGAGTATGTGAGAGGGAAGATTATCTGGAATCTGAGGGTCAAAAGGCTAGATTCGCACCAAGACATCAACTTCAACTTTTTAGTGATGCAAGATCCAACCCACCATATATGGGCACGCCATAATCACGGCGGTATGTCCCCTTTTGAACAGTGGCTGAAAAGACTTCACGGCGTTCTCACCTTCCGCATGACACACCTTCCCCAAACACGGCCAGTTTGGTAATTTCTTGCACAGGATTTGTGCGGAAGGGACGCCCGGGTACACGGTGTATATGCCTCGTGGATCGGCGTCAGGGATCTCTCACGCCTGGTCTTGGTACAGGCCATAATCCAAAGCGAAAAGTAGTGGCTGGCGGTCGCCTACAGAATTTTATAAAGTGCCGAGATCAGAGAGCTATCCCAACATCGCCATTTGGACATGCTCAAGACCAACAGAAGTAGATTGATACATGAAGTATCTTGGCTAATCGCTGGACAGTCGGGGGAGCTTTGAAAAGTACTTTCAGTACTTAGTACTGCGAGTCGAAAAAAATTTTTAAGAAAGGAAAGAAATTTGTCACCTTTGTGCGAGCAGGTGCCTAACGCTATGAACAGTGTACAACAGCAAATGGCTATTATTATCTCATAAGATACCGAATGAGTTCCTTTGAAGTAATAACTCATCTTATGCCGCTGTTCATCCTGGCAGATATAGACACGATGGTATATGATGGATTCGAATTGTCCACCAAAGTGGCGATAGCAAAAATACTGAAAAAGAGCGAAATACATACTTTGCTTGACTACGAACATTGTGTCTAAATTAATAAATAAATAATATATCACTTTTTCAAGGATTATAATGTACTCTAGGTCTTCCATATCTTTAAAATGAATCCACTGTCGTCATTTCTATCCTAAGATACGTAGCTGACATAGCTAATTAATTGTCATTAAATCAATTAACTGCGATAACAAAGTGTAAGGTTGCAGAAACAAAATGATAACTAAAATTTATTCAAGCAACACTGAATTTGCAGGTAAATCAAAGCAAGTTGGCTTTTATTTACCTGCGCGCTAATAAACTTTAGACTCGTGAGCCCCAAACGAACGCCGGTTTAATTAAAAAATAATAGTGTTCAAAAGGTACAACAGCACCCAGAATTAAAACTAGAAAATGTTAGAATTAAAATTAATTTGTTAAAAATGAAATTCAGATGTCAAAAAATATCATTTGAATAAATAATTAATTGAAATAAAAATGTCAAAAATTGAAATGGAACTGCCAAAATAGAAATCAAAACGTCAAAAATTCACATTAGCAATGTCAAAACATAAAATCAATCAATCAATTCAATTTTAAATCACAATAATACCACAATTTAATTTGATTCAGATTCTATTCAAGTAAAATATCATTTAATTAAAGTAAAATAACACTTTGATTTTTTTTTTATTGGTTAATAGGCATACGTTTAATAATGTCGGGTATTTTATTACAAATATTTGATGCAATCCCAAAAAACTCTTTATCAGCAAAGCAGTTTTACACCACCAATCCATGATAGGCTGTTATTTGTATCTTTACTCTTTTAGATATATTCTTTTAGATATATATATTAGATATATATCTTTACTCTTATAGTTGGATTAATATATGCAGATCTACTCAGACTTTTGCAGACTTCCTCCAGATGAGGGTTCCAGGTTAATGTATCTTTAGTTACACCCAAGAATTATGCATTTATAAGTTCTTCTATTGTACAATTATTACGAGTAATTTTAGCTGGTGGATGCTTACAGCGTTGGTGGAAATTAATAATTTTATTTAAATTATTTACTAGATTATATTTTTCAAGTCAATTTACGGAACCATCTCAGTTAAAAGTCTATACACGGGAAGTTTTGTAACCCATACACGGATGTTAATCACAAATATTGTTTCGAAAATTAAAAAAAAAAAAACACATATCAAACTGTATCTTGCGGTAAATCAATGATTGGGAGTTGATTGCAAGTTGCTGACGATAGACGAGTGGGGAAAGCCCGTCTTAATGTTTTTCAATAACCGAAACGTCTGAATCATCAAAAAGCAGTCATCAGTCATATAATAATATCGTTTTCTTCTCAAACATGTCTAGCTAAGTTACGATCATTTCGTTAACGTGGAGAGCTTGGAATTGGCCACGCCTTCAATTCCTCAGTTCTGACGACGTGATTAAGCGTTGCTATGAAATCAGAACAAAGGAATTGCGGGCGTGACTAACTCGAAGCGTTCGACTTAACGAAACGATCGTAACTAGGCTAGGGAGCTAGTTTTTGTTTGACCGAACCCGTGTCTGAATACTGTTGCTCAGTTCTCTAGTCAGCTGTAAGCATTAAGCCGGTGGCGAAAGTTTACGATCAACCTTGTTCAACTAGAGCTATAAGGGCTTTAA
Source organism: Mythimna loreyi (assembly GCA_029852875.1). NCBI lineage: Eukaryota > Metazoa > Arthropoda > Insecta > Lepidoptera > Noctuidae > Mythimna > Mythimna loreyi. Next base: position 16,842,631 of record CM056796.1, on the reverse strand, counting down.
TGTTGCCGGCATTATCGCTTTATCAGTCATATCAGAAAGCAGTACTTAGTGTAAAAAAAAATTGGGCAAGTCCGAGTCGGACTCGCGCACTCTGGGGTTCATATATAAACAATTCTATTCCTGAATTAAGTTACGGAATGGTTTTAATTTCAACTCGACACCTTCACGCATTCCCAATATACACACTGACATACAGTGAGAACGCCTTCAAATTAGCCACAATGTGCCGCCGCGCAACAGCAGCAATGCTGTCGCACTGCTGACGCTCGACAACCGTACGTTTTGAAGGCGCTCTTGACAGACGGACCTCAAAGTGATCTGAGGGTTTGATTTTTCTTTTCGACATACGGAAATTAAACAACATAGGTAGTCTAAAAAACAACAGTCTTTTAGACTATGTTGTTTAATTTGCAGGAAATGTACAAAAGGTGGATATTTGAGTAATCAATAACAAACAGTTTACACAGTTAATTAGCGTCATTAGTAAAGTAATTTTAAAATAATCACCCTACGGATACACTAACGGGGGCATTGACCCTCTTTCTTAAAATAAACAAATAAAAAGAAGTTAAAAAAAACTTTCACTGATTTTGCTAGGAAAACAAAAATATAGAAACCAAAGTTTACGGCCAAATAAATTTCGTAAAAATTTGTGAAAAAAAAACGATAATTAAGAATTTTTCACGGTCATTCAAGTTGAACAGATTTGTGTACAATCGGTGCTCAATCGCTCTAAAAATTGGAATTTGAAATCTACAATTAATAACATTCTAATACAACGTTAAAGGAGGATATAAATCGTGAGCCCACCTTCCCATGGCTGTCTGTCATGTGTTACATCGTTGGATAGATATTTTTAATCTACATAAATTATAGCACCAAGTTCCAAATTTTAGTCCTTTCCGAGTTATTCTTCATTAACATGTTAATCATCATCATCATCCTACCCTTATCCCATTTTACTTGGGGTCGGTGCAACATGTTTTCTTCTTCCACTCTGTCCTGTCACCCGTCACACTATCACTAACTCCCTTTTCTTTCATATCACTCTTCACACAATCCATCCATCTCTTCTTCGGCCTCCCTCTTCCTCTCCATCCATCCACGTGTAAACTCAGAACTCTTTTTGTGACATGCGTTTCATCTCTCCTCTTCACATGTCCATACCAAGACAAACGATTTCCTTTCAACTTTTCAGTCACTGGCGCCACTTTCAGACTTCCTCTAATATACTCATTTCTCACTTTATCCATTCTCGTCACACCACGTCGTCTTCATTAACATGTTAATATTGTCTTTAAATCAAACCAATACTATTTTTAACGGATTTCGAAAAGCAAGCAAGTTCTATGTTTGGCTGTAGGTATGTATTTTTAAGTAATATATGTATTGCATTTATGTACTTTATGCATGTAGTACCTACCTATATGAATGTATGTAATGTACGTATGTGTATGTAGACACTGACCTAGAATTTTAAATTACGTCGTTTGTTAAGTTTTGCTATGCGAAAATGGTGAGAAAAATCGCATTTTTTTTTTCTTGTAAAATTAATTAACATAGAGAATAAAGTGATCATTTTTTTTTGTAAATGCGTTTATAGTTATTTATTATTAAATATTTTTACTCTCTTCTTTTTCAGTTCTCTGAAAAATGGTATGAGTATGCCCGATCGGATAACCCACACCAACAGGGCGAATGTTCGGAGTTTGAAGTGACAAATGATAATGGACTGAAAGTGAACTATTCCTCTGTCAATAATAACTTCCTTGAAGAAATCATAGGTACAGCGACCCAAGACGGCAATGCTGCAAGACTTCAGCTAACTTTACCTTCGTTGCAAGATCGTGAGTTATTTTTATATCATAACAATATGTCATTACATCGGGTGCTGGGGAAGGCGAAGTTTTTATCCATTTTCTATGTAACTTGACAACAAGCTCTGCGCGCAAAGGTAACTGCGCCTCACCATTAACGCGCGAACGTTTGTTTCTGTGCATTCAAACAAAAAACAACGGCGAGGAAATCGTGAAATTATTAAGCGTCTAAATATATTAAGTATCATGATTTATACCGGTGAAATAATTTACCCAGGTTTTTTCTAACAAGCCTTTTTTATTTGTTAAATGTAGGTAATCTCGCAAAAAAATTATTAAAATTAGAAACTGACATGAGTTTTTGTAACGATAATAAATAGTCATGGCTTAGGTTTTTTAATGCTGGTTTGAATTCATGACTATTGGCTAAACTGAACTTAATTTTTTTTTATGGTAGGTAAAAATGACGAAGACTCTTACTGACTAAACAACCTACCCCGTTCCTTCCTTGCCTTAATCCCAGAGCTCTAGTGTTACGTTTTCGCATCAACCCTTGGCCCCAGGAGGCCTCGACCCTTCAGGGCCCCTTCAAATTGCTGACAACTCCTTGTACACGGGAACAGTGATAATATAATTTCCTTGAGTGTACCTAAAACGATAATTTAACAGATATAGGCCTGTAATATTTACAATTATTTATATTTCAGCCATTGACATTTTGGTGCACGCAATGATGGAAGATTTCTTTGCCATTGCATTATCCTGTCAAGATATTTCACCAAGTCAAAGAAAGCGTGAGTATAGTTTTAATACTTATGATTATTTACATTATTTTCTACTTCGAGGAGCACTTAAAAAATCTGGCTCCAGAACCGGACTGTCCTCATATCCAAATCACGCTATAATTGCGTTGGTTTTAATGGTAGGAAATATTATTCGAACCCCGCCCTTGGGTGGAGCGGGAAACAGTTAACTTTCCTTAGTTCCAGGGCTCTGGTATTCCGCTTTCATATCAATCCATGGCCCCGGAAATAAGTCTATGCTTTAAGGAGCGCGGAGCTACATCGTTCTCCTTTTACCCTAAATGTGACCTTTGTGCAGGTCACTAGAAGGACACGGTAGAGCATTGATGGAAGTCTCCTGCACTTTCTTTAAAACCTTAATGCCAGCGAAAGGGGTGGTGGAAAGTGAGAGGGAGAAGACATCGCCCCGCCCGGACCCTAGTTACGACGCCCAAGGCCTCCTGACCTTGGGCGTTGCACGCGATTTCTGGTCATCTTAGACACTGAATTGCAGATGGCGAGCAATGGATAGCTCGCCTTTCAGCTATTCGATAAGAACCAAACCCAAGTCAACGATGTGTTATGTTACACGCGTGCTTCAAAAAGATGTTAGTAAAATGGGCGAAACCCACTAGGACGGATGAATGTTGGGGCCGCGGATTTGTTCGAAAAAGCAATTAAACATAGGTTTTAGTCAGTCAACAGTCCCTCTCGCTCAGTTCAGAGCGAGTGAAGATATTTGATGAACTGCTACCTCAAAAAAAGGGAATAAAAGATGATAGAAATGTTGGTTTCAAGTGCTTTGACTCTTACGTCTACCGGTCTTATTTTACCTCTGATGATTTTGTTCACAGTTCATATATGGATTCTTACACGTCATATAACACCTAGTGGAATGACGATTGCATTCATCAACACTGCACTTCAAGAACAATTTGGCATCGTACTTTCGTCTTTGAAATCTATTGATCATAGCAGTGCTGCCTGCTCTGTTCTACCTGTTATTGGACCTGGAGAACCTATTATTTTACCAGGAAAGTGTGATGAGAACTTAGCCGTTGTTCAAAATTTCGAAGTAGATAAAGTAAGTATTGATACAAAAAAGTCACATAATCAAACACCTACCACTAACATCAACAATACCAACTTCATCACCAACTTTTATCCCCTCAAAACAGAGTTGGAAATACTTAAAAATAGACAGAAGCCCTAATTTCTTAAGTTTTGATTTAGTTTCGTGAATCTTATAGAGGAAATCATACATAAAGCAAATTAGTAACTGAAATGAATAAAAAACACTTCGGGATGATAAACACAGGAAGAATACAGTTTACTTGAAATCTAATCCATAAATAACTTGCATAATTTACATTTGCTATTTCCAGACTCAAGTAAACATGGTCAAAGAATAGTTTGCCCAACCCCTACTTATAAAACCACCTTTGTTAGAAGACAGATGTACGTGTTGAGTTCTCTTATTTACATTAATATTAATAAGGCCATTCGAATAGCAATATTAAGCAAACATGAAGTAAAAGCTAAGGTGTCATATCTCAACATGTCATACTCCTGAACTAAGGTCAAACTAAGGAAATACTAATCACATAAAATCAGAAATACATTCACCGATATATTTATTCTGGTAGAAATCACTAAGGCACTAAGAGCTGTGGGAATCCGATGGATGTAATACGCACAGGACCGGTCGTTGTGGTGACGCTTGGAAGAGGCCTATGCCCAACAGTGGACGTCTTTCAGCTGAAAGGACGATGATGATGATGAAAGCACTAACTCGTACCAACTGAATCATAGTCTTTTGTTACCACCACAATCACACCCACAGACACTCGCACTACACAACTCTTAGTCACACACAAAGAATCAACAACATAATAATTTTTTCTTTTAATTTAATTAGCCTAAGTCGAAATTTACTTCAATTTTGTTTGATTCTTGTTTTTACTATGTACCTATATACCTAAGAAGATATTTGTAGTGTAATATCAACTTACTAGTTTTAAAAATTCTTACATCATGATCTTACAGTGTGGAACACAGAATTCCTAGTTTGAGAGTCAGCATATGCGCCTTTAATTATTGTAAACTTGACCGATATTGGCATGTTTTTAGAACTTGTATCAAATAAAGTATTATTTAGTTTTTAGGTCTCTGGCATCAAATTGCAAGCTACGAAACTCCCAACGCTAATGGTTCTTGTGCTAGAGCAGAATACACTAAAGGTGATGGAGTAGTGAACATACTTAACAGTCAAGTGGTTGATCAGAAGGTGCTCTCAATAGATGGCTATGCAACCGTCAGCGGTACAGACGCAAAGTTATCTGTGGTGTTAAATATTCCAGATGCTCGTGAGTATGCTCCATTTTTTATAGTACCATTACATCAAATTGTTTACAATTTATTTCTTTACCTAAGTTGACATTACTTACAAATTTGCATATTTCGAATTGCATTAATTACAAAATTGCATATTTAAGCAAAATTGTTACTTAAAATATAATTGTTTTTCTTCTTTATGTAGGTCATGTAATATAATAAAGTAGTTACCTATATGCAATTCATTTACCTATATATTACTTTATATTGCTTTTTTATCGAATCGACCGAAAAATTATTCTATTATTAAAAATTACATTGTTAGTGTCTCAATTTGTCTCCTCTTCAAAAAAGGATATGGTTTTGTAAACAATAAATGAAGTAACGAATTTATTTGTTATAGCTCCTACACCAAGTGACTTATGGATTCTAAGAAGTGACTATGAGAACTACGCAATCGCATATTCTTGTATAAATGAAGACGACGATCGACGACGAAGTATGGTTCATCAATTATAGGTATAATAAACTGAACCAAAATGGCCGTTATTGCTATGCTTCGGCGCAGTCCTCCGCTTTGATTGAGAACCGAAATTCTGTTAGTAGGTATACATTCAAGATCGACCCCATTTTGGTTCAACTTATATGCCGCGTATTGTACTATTGTTATTTTAATTCTGACTTTATAACACTCTTTAATACTAATTGTCTATAGTTTACAGTTGGATTCTAAGTAGATCACGACAATTGTCACCAACAGCTGAAAAAGCTGTCGACGAAGCCATACGGTCGTACATAGAACTGAACTCAGCTTTTTACAAACCGACGAACCAGAGTGATGCAGGATGCTTCTTCTATCCTGAACCTTCAGACCAACCTGTAGTGTTTAGAGGTCAATGTGAATCAGTTAATGTGCAAGCAATGCAAAACTTCGAAGCAGATAAGGTGAGACCAAATTCTACGTCACTAACACTTGAAATGAAATCATCTTAATACCAAATAATATACACAATACATATTATAACAAAAGTATGAATTACTAAAATTGCAAGCGCACCGTACGCAAAATACGCGCTTTAGTTGTGGAGTTGCGGACATCAGCCCCATATACCATACCATACCAATTGCAAGCGTAAAGCATACATGTGATTATTATTTTTTCCAGTATATGGGCATATGGCACAACATTGAAATGTACCCATCTCGCTTCCAAAATGGTACCTGCAGCAACGCTTTTTACGAAATAGTGGATGGTAGTGTCGTTGTGGTCAACTCACAAGTGAACGATCAGAAATTAGAAACTATTAAGGGTGTAGCAGTTCCGGCTTCAGATGGCTCAGCTAAGCTAGTTGTCACTTTTCCCATTCCTGGATCTGATGGTAAGTTATCATTTTTTTTTTTAATATTCGACAACCATCACACAACGCCGTCTGGTCTCAAGCTAAGCAGAGCTTGTGTTATGAGTACTAGACAACTGATAAACATACTTATATATTTCTAAATATATACATATTATAGATAAAATACACCCAGACACAGAACAAATGATCGTGCTCATCACACAAACATTTTTCCTGGGTGGGAATCGAACCCACGACCTCTGGCATAGCAGTCAGGGTCACTAACTGCTAGGCTGACAGGCCAGTCAATTATACGATGCTTTTTATTCTAACTATAAAAAAAAACTTGACTATAAGCAATGAAATTCTAATAAACATAATATAAGATACACTCACAAAATAGCCGAAAAATGTGTTCCGCGCAGCAGCTGCTCTTTTTATTCATTTTGCATTTCACTATCAGTCAATGTAATAGAAAAGTGATTGCATAATAAATCAATCAAGAAAAAAAGAATCAGGTATGATTGCCAATTAAATATAAATAAACATTATTCTGGCCACCAATTATCTACCTGACGGAGTCCTGACTCTGTCAAGCTAAAAGGGGACTGAAGTATTTCGCTTCTCTTCCGCAATTCAACAATGTACTATTCTTCCATATTCATTAATATGCAGGTTCATTAAGCCCCAAAATGACACCGGTGTCCGCACGCCTATCGTCTTTTAATTGTGTCTATAATTACGGTAGTCAAAAAGTTAATCAGATAAAGTGGATATATCTGTAAGAAAATATGAAAAACCTTACAAATTAACTAATAATTTAAAGTATGACGTCGAAAAACTCATCTGTATCACTCTCGACTGGTAGTGAACCCGAAAGAATGGTAGCTTTGTCACACCTGTATGACAACGCTTATCCTTCGTCCAAAGCAAAAGAAAAAAATACTCTTTAAACATTACATTTTCGTTTTTATTAGATGATAAATCATTTAATAACTTCTCCCGCTCAGGCGGGAGGAAGATTCAGACTTTAAATAATTAATACCTGTAATGCTTAGGTTTCCTGTTTCTTTGCATTTGAGAGCCGCAGCCTTAGCAAGTAGCGAAATCTCTTCTGGTCACATGAGGACCACAATGCGTCGTCGTTCACCCGGGCCAAGTCATAGTAAATTATTGATAAACTAACCCATACATCCTGCAAAAATCGCGGTTTTAATTTGAGCTTCTGAATAGAATGTGGCTGAAGGCCTTCACCAAGAGTCGTAACATGTTTATTTTCAATAGCATAGGCCATAGCATAGCTTCAGCCTTATAATATTCCTACTGCTGGGACTCAGGCTCTCTAGGAGGGGGATTACTTACAATGTTCAAAGATATTCATTGTGAAACTCTTTTGTTGCAGTTACTGCATCAACTGATTACTGGGTATTGGCCACCGATTACACACAATACGCCTTCGTTTACACATGCAAGAATTTGAATGACAATGAAATGCAAGGTACATTATAATATATATTCGAATACTTCCAAAATAAATAGGCCTAAAAATCACCACAAATATTTGACGTTATATCATTTTATTTGGGGTCGATGCAGCCTGAAGAAACCCTGCCGTCTTTTTTCACACTACCCTATGTATCGGCAAAAGTTAATTAAATTCGATTTTCACAGTTGGTAGTTGGAAACTAAGCAGAACAAAACAGCTGTCACCGAACTCTGAATTGGCTATTAACGCGATAATGGATGACGTACTATACCTTGACAAAAGATTCTACAAAATACAAAATCAGACTGAAGGAGGCTGTTTCTACTTCCCTGAACCTCAAGATAATGTACCCGTGGTGTTTCCTGGACAATGTGATGAAACTGTAGCTGTTATTCAAAACTTTAACTTGGCAGATGTAAGTTGCTTTTTTAAATGTTAATTAAAGCAACTCAATAAAATAAACTTAATCCAGAGAGTCGTAACAAAAGACATTAAAAAACTGAACAATCATAATAAATGTTAAAAATAGTAACTCTTTCATCAGATCATTTTTGATATGTTTGAAATGTTGACTACTGATTTCTTTCCGTTAAAAAAGAAATCTATATGAACAAAAACTTTTTTCTTTTCACCTTTTTTAGTCATGCGAAAATTGTTTTTATTTTTATTACAGTTGGAAGGCATATGGTACGAGATCGAATCGTACCCTAAAACTGAACGATCAGGACAATGCGTCAATCACCAGCTTACATCAATCGACACCACACGTCTCAATCTGGTGTCTTCTGGTGTGACTGACCAGTTTCTAGGGTCATTGAATGGAGTTGTTACTAGGTACAGCGCTTCTGAAAACAATGGAAAACTTACTATAGCCATTACTGATGCCAATGGACAAGGTACGATAAAAAATAAATACGACAAAAGTTCATCCCAACTAAGTCAAAAGAATAATTATGATTTTAATTACTGGAAAAAGTATTCCACTAAACTTTTACAAATGCTTTTATTTTATCATTTCAGCTAAAAACGTGCCATTCTGGATCTTAGACGCGAATAACGATTTTGTTTTCGCTTACGGTTGCGAAAACATCAATGATGACTTTAGAGCAGGTAACAATATTTGACTTGATTAAAAAAATTAGGTATTATTGTAATTTATTTCAAATTCGAGTATACATTATACGTAAAAAATGTTCCAGTTTGGAGTTGGAAGCTCAGCAGGACAAGAGAATTATCTCAGGCTGCACAAACGGCGATTAACAATGCTATGATAGGCAATGATGTATTGGGCGACCAATACTTCGAGAAAATTGATCATTCGAATGAAGCTTGCTTTTACTTACCAGAGCTTGATCGTGGTGAACCCGTAATCCTACCCGGTCCTTGCGATGATAACATAGAAGGAATACCGAATTTCGATATTGAAAAGGTAAGAAGATATCAATGTTAACCTAGATTAAACGAAAAGAGAAAGTATTTTTGTAGCGACATAAATCTGCCCGGCTCAAACATAATAGTAGTTACTTTTCAGATTGGAGGATTCCCTTTGCTACAGAGATATGTAGAACTTTACACTCTGTTCTGTACTTTGCAGCATATATACTTTATGGGATGAGTTTATAGTTTTTAGATATCGAAATTCATCTTTTTTTTTTCTACAGTCTCATCAGTTAATTAATTTTGACCCAGTAAGTACAGGGATGACCTGGGGGACTAGCTCAGTAGGGCTTTGGCACTGGGATTCTCGTAGCAGCAGTAAAACGAACTCTAAACATAATATATATTTACGCTTCAGAAGTCACACTTCAACTGCACTAAAACAACATACTCTTTTCCAAATTCGATTTTCAAACTTATTTTATAACTGCAAACACCCTTCGAAACATCTGACAAGCCAGTTCGTTGGTTAGGAAATTATGTGGTCTCTTTTGGAGACACCACAGAACTTATCTCATAGTTTTCCTTAATTCAATAAATCTATTTGCAGTATGCTGGCCGTTGGCGTCTCATTGAAAGCTATGGTTCTGATTTCCAAGATGGCACATGCAATGTTGCTCGATACACCCAGCAAGCCAGTAACGTGCTCGCCGTTACCAACTCTCAGGTTGTGAATGGCCAACTGGCTTCTATTTCAGGAACTGCTACTTTATCTAACACTGAAAAAGGACAACTCCGTTTCTATTTTCCTAGTAGTAAGTAACTCATATATTACTTCCTTCTACCAGTGGCTTAGTCTGCGTGAACGTAGAAAACTGTGTTCTGAACATTGTCTATTTACATAGATGTATTTTATGCAAAATTTTTGGTGAACCTTCATTTTTTATTGTCTGGTAGCGCGAATGTCTCGTTAATTTTAATTAACGTCTTATGTCATAGTTTAATGCGGTCATATATAGTAATATCTTTAGGAGCTACCAGGGACTACTGTCCACTTTCCACATATTTTTGTTTTTTATTCATAGGCTCACGCTTGATAAGCTACCGTAGTAAGCCACCAGATGGTGAGCGATGCTATAATCGACGATAGAGCAAGCTTACCTAGAACAAACCTGTACACTATTGATTTAAAGACCTTCAAGTAGTAGCTATCAGAAAACAGACTTCTGCAGAGTTATGATATTGCACAATGAATGTGAACATGTATCGATAAGGAATCGTCATATGTCTAGTATCATTTAAAATCGTAGTTAAAAACCAAAACGTTTTAGCAGAATTAAAGCTACCTTTTTTATTTCAGGAGATGAATCGTTTGACGTCACAATACTTGACACAGATTATGACTCGTACTCGCTAGGCTACGGCTGTGTTAATATTCCCAATAATCAAAGAAGAGGTAGATATTGATCGTGCACCATTATCTTAATTTATAATTAATTTGTTAAATGCTGAATTAAATTATTATGTTCCAAATTAGTTTACAGCTGGAAAATGAGCCGTGAAAATACTCTAAGTACTGACGCGACCAACAAGATGAATCAAATCATTGACACGATTCCAGTCCTAAACAACCGTTTCTACTACTTCATAAATCGAACCGATACAGGTTGTTTCTATCTCCCTACACCCGATCCAAGCACTAGTGTCAAATTTAGAGGGCAATGCGATCAAAACATACCAGTAGTTACCGATTTCCAAGCTGAAAGGGTAAGCCAACATACAATACAAAATATTTAATGTGAAAGACGGGCTCTATTTTCAACAAGTGTAAAAAAATTTACCATTTGGTTAAAATTTACTTTCACAGTACCTTGGCAGATGGTTTGATATCGAGTCATATCCTGAGGAATTCCAAAACGGTAAATGCAACACTGCCGTCTACAGTGAACACCCTGATGCAAGTATCGACGTAGATGTATTAAACACACAAGTCATCAATCAAACACTCTTTTCTGTCAGGGGTTCTGCAGTGCAGGATCCAAGTGAAGATGCAAGTGCAAAACTTACAGTAACCTTTAATGTAGGAGGTGTTGAAGGTAAGACCAAAAACATTATAGGTCGATGAAAATAATTTCTTACAACATTTACCTGTACCGACACTTTTCTTTCAGTTGTCGCAAAGTATTGGGTATTGGCCACTGATTATGACACATATTCACTTGTATACTCCTGCCGACCCGTCGATGACGAGTATGTGCAAGGTACGCAATAAGTTCACATAATTTAACCTTTGTTTAAATATAGCAAGATTATGTCATAAAAATGAATGATGTATTACTTCACAGTTACAAGCTGGAAACTGAGCAGAACGAGAGAATTAACATCCGCAGCTAAAATAGAAATAGACAAAGTGATGAGCAACATTCGCGTTTTGGAACAACAATACTTCATAGCTCGTGATCATAGCTCCGAGGGCTGTTTCTATTTCCCTGAGCCACAGCCTGGTATGCCAGTCGTGTTCCCTGGACAGTGCAATAATAGTATTGAGGCAGTCCCGAACTTTAACATGAAAAACGTAAGATGACTTCTTTAACGTATCACAATCGTTATGTCCACAATTGTATTACAGCAATATTAAACAAATGAATTTGCCTTATAGTTTGAAGGTACATGGCACGAAACCGCAGGATATCCGAAGGCTAACCAAGATGGGCAGTGTATCAGCCATCAGTTCACAGTTAATGGAACGACCTACGAAAGCATGAGGCTCGATTCATTTGAAGTACTTGACCTGACTCAATCGACAACCGAAGGTCATGTTACATTTGCAAGAGACGATGAGATTAGTGGAAAATTGGTAATAAACATTTGGGTTAACGGAGAAGGTGAGCATAATTTTAATCAACTCCTGTAAAGAAACCCACATTGATTAATACGAGATAATTGGGCAGTAAGATGATCGCGAGTTATAAAATTAAAAACGTTTATGTTTTTCCAGCTCAATCAATACCTTACTGGATATTGAGTACAAACTACAACGACTACGCGTTGGTTTACAGTTGTATCAACATCGACGAAGAGACTAGGGGAGGTCAGTTCAAGACGAGTTTGCTGTTTTTTGGTGGTGAAGATCTTTGTGTATTACTATGTTGCCTACTTAATGTAACAAACTGTTCTAGTGTGGAGTTGGAAGCTCAGTAGAACCAGACAACTGTCAGATGCGGGCAATGTAGCCATCAACGATGCCATAGCGAAGATTGATGTTCTGAGAAATGAATACTACGAGAGCATTGATCAGACGGACAAAGCCTGCTTCCATTTACCTGACATTACACCCGGAGATAATGTCATTCTTCCTGGACGTTGCGATTCTGACATTGGAGGAAAACCTCATTTCGACATAGCAAAGGTGAGAGTCTGGATTTTACCGCAATACATTCTAAGTTTTTCCCTTTTCTCTTTGAAATCTGTTTATGTTGACGTTTTAATGTACTTTAACAGTATGCTGGAGAGTGGCGCCTTATTGAGAGTTATGGCTCCCCACAACAAGTTGGCACATGCAACGTAGCTCAATACAAGCAGCAAGACAGTCACACGCTCAGCGTCACCAATTCTCAGGTTGTGAATGGACTACTGGTGTCTATTTCTGGAACTGCTACTGTGTCTAGCAACGATGGAAGTGGACGGCTTACTTTTAGTTTAGGTAAGTTAATATTGCGTTACTATTGAGTGATTTGAAGGTTCCGTACCTTTTTTTGTGGTAGGTAAAAATCATCCAATGACGAAGGTCCCTTCTTCGTCATTGGATGATTTTGTCATTGGAAACAGTTTCAGACTCTTACTGACTAAACGACCTACCCCGTTCCTTCCCTGTCTTGATCCCAGGGCTCCTGTAATATGCTTTCGCATCGACCCTTGGCCTGACAACTCCTTGAGGCACGCGGGAACGTTGCGACTGGTGTGAACCGTGAACGACTTGGGCTCGGTCCAGATTGTTACCAGGCGGCCGGATGATGGGCTACCCATTGCTCGTCATCCGCAAGCCTGCAAGAATCCGTATCTGAGTCAGCAAAAACGGAACCCTTATAGGATCATTTTGTTGTCTGTCCAAAATTATTTTTATTAGGGACGCGTTTTAAGCTTAAACTAATATTAAATATTCAGTTAAACTGAAATTATGACTCAAGTACGTCCTTTGGTGCATAGAAAAAGTCATCAACTTCGAAGCCAAAGCATTTTGTAGATAAGGTCGTTGATGCTCCGTTTGTATGCATAATTTGACACTCGCAGGGAAATCAAAACGTACAGGGTACTTCTGTTGAACCTTTAATGCGGCAACGAGCAATATTTAATATCACAACTAAAGAAAAATGTCCGACAACCGTAAATTTTAGAAACCTTCATGTGTTGACGTATATATATATATATACATGTGCTTCTGAATTTTCATGATTTTTTCAAGTGTCGAGGTGCTTAATGACTAATTTCTATTTTCATAGGAGGCAAGGAGTATAACATGTACATACTAGAAACTGATTACGACTCATTTGCATTTGCTTACGGGTGTGAGAACTTGGAAAATGATCGAAGAAGAGGTAAATATATATTCAGGTATAACTTTGCACAAATTCCCTTGTATGATTATATTGTCTCAATACACTTAATTTTTTCTGACATTGTTGCTACATCTCTTGTAATCATTACCAAGATTCACAAGCTATTCTACATTTTCATACATACTATATCTAATTTTTTTTTTATGTTTTAATTTAGTCACCAGTTGGAAATTCAGTCGTTCTAATACCTTGAGCCAAGCTGCAATGGATAGAATAAATGAGATCATAAATGACATCGAAGTCTTGCACCAACCTTACTACTATCAAGTGAATCGCTCCCCGGATGCTTGCTTCTACTTCCCTGAGCCTGATAGATACACACCCGTCAGGTTCCGTGGTCGTTGTAATGAGAGCATCCCCGTGGTTCCTGATTTCAATGTCGAAAAGGTAAATCCATCTTTAATGCCTCATCTGTAGTTGATATTTCAAAGTAAGAGTATTTTTAATACTATGCGGATTTCATCACTTATGTGGAATTGCTCTACACACAGACAACCTCACGTAGCGCGAGACACGCTAACGTACGATTTAGGTTTTTGCGGGCTTCTTTGATGCGTTAAATACACTTTTAGTGTGCTATTAGGTAGACTGCATTATAGCAACCGTGCAGTTGATATGTTCAACCACATGCAGTTATCTACAGTCGAATCTGTCTTGCTCTAAGTTAGTGATAGACCCGAATCGCTGAAAAACCGATTTCACAGTCTTGTCTGCTCTACCTTTAGAGTATAATTAAAATCGCGTAGGTGCATTGGGGTTTGGCGGCCCGCGAGTCGGCACGGCTGGCTGGTGAAGCCATGAACGAAAGCTATCTACGACGATTAGCACGCGTAGTGCCGCCAAAAGCCCGCAGCCGGAGGGAGCCGTGACTGGAACCATGCCTACCGCAAGTTGCAAAGTCGCTTGAATGCTTGTTATAAGCTAGTTTATGTATTGCATGCTTGCTGCATGCAATATGGAAACGATTGTATTGATTTGTGATTGATAGCATATACTTGTTCATAATTCTGTCAGCGAAAAAACCTACAGAGAGCTTGAGAATATTATGCTAAACAAGTTTATGCTTAAGAATGTTATCATTATTATGACTAGACAATTTCCGGATTACGGGACACACTTTCGGGATATTTTATTATTTGTAGTTTTGTTGGACCATACAACTATTCTGCGTTTCAATTTTCGGCATTTCACCCATCGGTATTTTCAAATTCAGCCTATTAAAATTCGGGATTTTGATACGTACTCCTCAAACCACGACATTATTTAGCATGGAAAAAATCATAGTTAAGCTTCGTTTGGTACAACGAATGCTACAAGAACAGAAACGCGCTCACATGGTGTAAAATTGAAGCGTGACTCATTCACTTATTTTCGCTTTTCTACGAACCAATATTCCTACTTTTCTACCTCAATGAATATCATTACGTTTATTTTGTCATTCTTTTATTAAACAACTTCAATGGAAAATTGATAAGACTGATCTGTATTTGTTTACAGTACCTGGGATTGTGGTATGATGTTGAATCATATCCCGTGGCTTTCCAAGATGGCGAATGTCCCAATGCACGGTACAGTGCAATCAATAGCAGCACTGTCTCCGTGGTCAACACCCAAGTTATTGACCAAAGTTTGCGCAGTATAAGTGGCCTCGCTGTAGCATCGACAGATGGAAGCGCAAAACTAAAAGTAACATTCGATGGACAAAGCGGTAAGGATTAGAAACTAAACAATTTTGACGAAATATGTTTTGAGATGTGTGCACCTATATTTTTTTATAATGTTGCAGGTGCTTCTGATTACTGGGTACTGGCAACCGACTATGACTCGTACGCATTTGTATATTCATGTGCAAACGATGGTGACGAGTACATGAACGGTACGATTTTTTCTAAATCATGATTTCCACAAATCTATCAACAAATTCTTACATCTTCTGAAACTATTTCAGTCGCTAGTTGGAAACTGAGTCGATCGAGGGAGTTAACAGCTGATGCTAAAACCAAAATCGACCAAGAGATGAGCAACATTCCTGTTTTGGACCAGCGATACTTCATAGAACGAGATCAAGGCCCTGAGGCCTGTTTCTACTTCCCTGAGCCGCAGCCTGGTGTGCCAGTCGTGTTCCCTGGACAGTGCAATGAGAGTATTGAGGCAGTCCCGAACTTTAGCATGAAAGATGTGAGACGACTTCTATTTAACGTATCACAATCATTATGTGCACAATTCTAATTAGATCAATATTAATGAAATGCATTGGCCTTACAGTTTGAAGGTACATGGCACGAAATCGCAGGATATCCGAAGGCTAACCAAGATGGGCAGTGCATCAGCCAACAGTTCACTGTTAATGGTACTACCTACGAAAGCATGAGGCTCGATTCATTCAGTGTACTTGACCTGACTCAATCAACAAATGAGGGGCACGTCAAATTTGCTAGAGATGATGACACTAGTGGAAAATTAGTAATCAGCATTTCGGTTAACGGAGCAGGTGAGAGCATTTTTATTAAAAGAAACCAACCGTTTTATCAACTTATACTAGTGTAGATATTGTGGATTCATTCAAATAAAGTCCATTTGTAAGTCGCAAGTTAACGAACTTTTTAAATAAACTATTATTTTCTTAGTAGTAGTAAGTTTGAAAATTATCCCAATGATCTCGTATCCGTTTCGACTGCTCGATCAGTGTCGTGGCAGAATAACGATTATGCCAGCATTAAGTACCCACATAAAAGGTACGCTCGCATACAGTGGTATAGGTATACCCTCGGTACACGCTGACCTCACATTGCAAGAATCTCTGTTCATGGGAGGCTAGTAGTGCCGAAAATGCTTTCACTTGTTTGCTGCTATTACTGCAAAGTTACTTATATGGAGTTTTTTTTTTACATTTTCCAGTTCAATCAATACCTTACTGGATATTGAGCACAAACTACATCGACTACGCGTTGGTTTACAGTTGTATCAACATCGACGAGGAGACTAGGGGAGGTCAGTTTAAGATGAATTTGCTGTTTTATTGGTGGTGAAGATCTTTGTGTATTACTATGTTACCTACTCAATGTAACAAACTGTTCTAGTATGGAGTTGGAAGCTCAGTAGAACCAGACAACTGTCAGATGCGGGCAATGTGGCCATCAACGATGCCATAGCGAAGATTGATGTTCTGAGAAACGAATACTACGAGAGCATTGATCAGACGGGCAAAGCCTGCTTCCATTTACCTGACATTACACCCGGAGATAATGTCATTCTTCCTGGACGTTGCGATTCTGACATTGGAGGAAAACCTCATTTCGACGTAGCCAAGGTGAGAGTCTGGATTTTATCGTAAGAAATTCTAAGACTTTCCCTTTTCTCTTTGAAATCTGTCGATGTTGACGTTTTAATGTACTTTAACAGTATGTTGGAGAGTGGCGCCTTATTGAGAGTTATGGCTCCCCACAACAAGTTGGCACATGCAACGTAGCTCAATACAAGCAACAAGACAGTCACACGCTCAGCGTCACCAATTCTCAGGTTGTGAATGAACTACTGGTATCTATTTCTGGAACTGCTACTGTGTCTAGCAACGATGGAAGCGGACGGCTCACTTTTAGTTTAGGTAAGTTAATATTGCGTTACTATTGAGTGATTTTAAGGTTGCGTGCCTTTTTTTGTGGTAAGTAAAAATCCTCCAATGACGAATGCCACCCTTGGGTGGAGCGAGAAACAGTTTCAGACTCTGACTGGCTAATCAACCTACCCCATTCCTTCCTTGCCTTGATCGAAGAGCCCGGTAAAACATTTTCGCATAGACCCTTGGTCCCAGGAGAATTTGAACTTGCTGGGCCCTTACAGTTTGCTGATAACTCCCTGTGGTGCGGGAGAACAGTGCTCGCCATCAACGACTTGGGCTCGGTCCGGACTGTTACCAGACGACTGGACGGCGTGCCACCCATTGCTCGCCATCCGCAAACCTGCAAGTTTACATACCTGAGTCAGCAAAAACGGAACCCTTATAGGATCACTTTGTCATCTGTCTGTCAAAAATATTTTTATCAGAAACGCGTTTTAAGCTTAAACTAATATTAAATATTGAGTTCAACTGAAATCCTGACTCACGTAAGTCCTTTGGTGCATTGAAAAAGTCATCAACTTCTAAGCCAAAGCATTTTGTAGACAAGGCTGTTGATGCTCCGTTTCGATGCATAATTTGACACTCGCAGGGAAATCAAAACATACCGGGTACACGAATAAAGAAAAAAAAAACCGAAATCTGTAAATATTATAAACGTAAAGCTGTAAAATTGACGCATGCTACTTAATTTTCATGCATTTTTTTTAATGCGTGGTACTTAATAACCAATTTCTATTTTCATAGGAGGCAAGGAATATAACGTGTACATACTAGAAACTGATTACGACTCATTTGCATTTGCTTACGGGTGTGAAAACTTGGAAAATGATCGAAGAAGAGGTAAATATATTCAAGTACAACTTTGCACAAATTCTCCTGTATGATTATGTTGTCTCAACACAATTTTATTTCAGTGACATAGTTGCTACATCTCTTGTAATCATTACCAAGGTTCACAAGCTATTCTACATTTTCATACATACTACTATCTAATTTTTTTTTATGTTTTTCATTTAGTCACCAGTTGGAAATTCAGTCGTTCTAATACCTTGAGCCAAGCTGCAATGGATAGAATAAATGAGATCATAAATGACATCGAAGTCTTGCACCAACCTTACTACTATCAAGTGAATCGCTCCCCGGATGCTTGCTTCTACTTCCCTGAGCCCGATAGATACACACCCGTCAGGTTCCGTGGTCGTTGTAATGAGAGCATCCCCGTGGTTCCTGATTTCAATGTCGAAAGGGTAAATCGACCTTTAATTCTTCAAGTAATTTATATTTCCCGGTAAGAGTGTTTTTGATACCATACGGACTTCGTCATGTGATGAAGTGGGATTGCCCTGCAAACAGACCAATTCACGTAGCGCGAGACACGCAACGTTTTAGGTTTTTGGCTGTTTTGCGTTGTTAAAAATACATTTAGGGTGTTAAACCACGACATCATTTAGCATGAAGAACAATCATAGTTAAGCTTCGCTCACATGAAGCGTGATTATAGTTCCATCAATTTCATTTTTTACGAATGAATGTTTCTTCTTTAATGCCTCAATGAGTACTATTCCGGTTCCGTCTATTTCGTTATTCTTCTCTTCAACAACTTCTTTGACGAATTAATTAAACTGATCTGTATTTGTTTATAGTACCTGGGATTGTGGTATGATATTGAATCATATCCCGTGGCTTTCCAAGATGGCGAATGTCCCAATGCACGGTACAGTGCTATCGATAGCAGCACTGTCTCTGTGGTCAACACCCAAGTTGTTGATCAAAGTTTGCGCAGTATAAGTGGTCTCGCTGTAGCATCGTCAGATGGAAGCGCAAAACTAAAAGTAACATTCGATGGACAAAGTGGTAAGGATTCGAAGCTAAACGATTTTGACGAAATATGTATTTAGATGTGTGCGCTTATATTTTTTTATAATGTTGCAGGTGCTTCTGATTACTGGGTACTGGCAACCGACTATGACTCGTACGCATTTGTATATTCATGTGCAAACGATGGTGACGAGTACATGAACGGTACGATTTTTTCTAAATCATGATTTCCACAAATCTATCAACAAATTCTTACGTCTTCTGAAACTGTATTTCAGTCGCTAGTTGGAAACTGAGTCGAACGAGGGAGTTAACAGCTTATGCTAAAATCAAAATCGACCAAGAGATGAGCAACATTCCTGTTTTGGACCAGCGATACTTCATAGAACGAGATCAAGGCCCTGAGGCCTGTTTCTACTTCCCTGAGCCGCAGCCTGGTGTGCCAGTCGTGTTCCCTGGACAGTGCAATGAGAGTATTGCGGCAGTCCCGAACTTTAGCATGAAAGACGTGAGACGACTTCTATTTAACATATTACAATAATTGGGCACAATTGCAATTAGTGAAAATGTTATTACATTTACCTTACAGTTCGAAGGTACATGGCACGAAATCGCAGGATATCCGAAGGCTAACCAAGATGGGCAGTGCATCAGCCAACAGTTCACTGTTAATGGTACTACCTACGAAAGCATGAGGCTCGATTCATTCAGTGTTTTTGACCAGACTCAATCCACAACCGAAGGTCATGTTACATTTGCTAGTGACCATGAAACTAGTGGAAAATTAGCTATCAACATTTGGGTTAATGGAGAAGGTAAGCATAATTTTAATCACTTTTAGTAAAATTATCTTTATTTATTACTACGAGATAAGCCAAAATAAGCGGACAGGAAGACGATGATGAGTTAGAAAATTAATCACGTTTATATTTTTCCAGCTCAATCAATACCTTACTGGATTTTGAGCACAAACTACAACGACTACGCGTTGGTTTACAGTTGTATCAACATCGATAAAGAGACTAGGGGAGGTCAGTTTAAAACGATACTGTAGTTTATTTTGTGGTGCAGATCTTTAAGCATATAAATGTCTTTTAATGTAAAAAACTGTTTTAGTATGGAGTTGGAAGCTCAGTAGAACCAGACAACTGTCAGATGCGGGCAATGTGGCCATCAACGATGCCATATCGAATGTCGATGTTCTGAACAATATGTACTATGAGAACATTCAACAGGCGGATTCTGACTGTTTCTTCTACCCTGAATTAGGTCCTAATGATCCAGTTGTGTTCCCTGGAAGTTGTAGTCCAAACATTCCTGTATTACAAAACTTCGATCCATCTCGGGTATGTAGAATTTATAAATAAATAAATAAATTTCATAATCATGCCTTTAGCGAGCAATTTACCACTTCAATTATCTACTTCGTAATTCATAATTACTCTTCTTTATTCTAAAACCTTATTTCTTTTCAGTACCTGGGACGCTGGCGATTAATTGAATCCTACTACTCCAATTTCCAAAATGGAACATGTATTTCGGCTACATATACAGTGGCTGACGACGGTTCAGTAATTGTAGTGAACTCTAAGGTTGTGGATGAACAATTGAACAGTATTACAGGGTCAGCAATTATTGACCCCAGTGGAAGTGGAAAACTGACGGTCACTTTTCCTAATAGTAAGTGCCTTTGTACTTACGCCAGCTAATCTTGCTTTACTTCATTTTAACTTTTGACTGCATTAATACCTAGTAGGTAATATTGTTCAACATGTTAGATTCAATTTCCAATATTTATACATGCACATTGAATATAACATGAAGCGATTCTATCTAGCCACGACACACCGGTTATCACCACCCATCGTTAAGACCGACGTAGGGTGTGGAGAATT
The DNA here is from genome assembly GCA_029852875.1 of Mythimna loreyi. NCBI lineage: Eukaryota > Metazoa > Arthropoda > Insecta > Lepidoptera > Noctuidae > Mythimna > Mythimna loreyi. Next base: position 16,821,547 of record CM056796.1, on the reverse strand, counting down.
CGTTGTGAGATTACCTAGCCACGACACTTCAAAATGTTAAGGATTATATCACCCATCCGGGGATAACTTAAATACACATGTTGCTTACACTTCTTTACAGACATACATACTTTGCTTAACTTTTAAGATCAACCCGTACGGCTATTAATACTTACACGTATGACTTCGAGTCTTAAATATAGTTAATACTCCATACTTTATATACTCATCTACATATATGCCTATCTTTTTCATACTTTTAATTGAAAATGATATTTTAATTCCTGAGGCCTGTGATCGCATCAGACTTCTAGAAGTTCTAGATATTAATGTGTATCCTTTATATATAATTTTGTATTTGCGTTGTTGGAAAATAAAAAATAACACCGTACTTTGTACTTCCAGGTACACCAACAGAATACTGGATCTTGGACACCGACTATGACACTTTTGCATTAATTTACACCTGTGTCGACCTACCCAACGATCAGAGAAGAGGTATGACATTCCATAATTCACATTTACGTATAACACACATTATTTTTAAATGGGCATAAAAGTCTTCGATCCAAAATATAAGGGACAGCGGAAAATATTCAAAGGAATTTTGTGCACAATTTTGATGACAACTAAAACTACATCTACGGATTTTGAAAAACCAAAATACGCCAGGATTGGATCAAGTGATTTAAAAAATAAACATGACATATTAATCACATCGGATTCATATTGATTTTATAGTAACTGATACTAGAACTAGAACTTTAATGTTACTTAAAATCGATCCCAAGATCATGGAGTCTCGTAATTCTTGCTAGTCCTTGTAGTATATTTGGTAATGAGATCCCACTTGAAAAAATCAACTGTATTATAACGGATACTCATGATAAACGTTTGTATTTCTTTAGTTTGGAGCTGGAAAATGAGCAGATCAAATAGTTTGACTGACAATGCAATAAACGCAATCAACGAGATAATCAACCGTGTCGATGTCCTAGATACTCGCTACTACTACCCTATTGACCGTACCGATGTTGGGTGCTTCTACTACCCTACACCTGATAGAACTTCTAATGTTATTTTCCCTGGCCAGTGTAATGAAAGCATCTCAGTTGTTTCAAATTTTAAGGCTGATTTGGTAAGTTTATCATAATATTCTAATTCAATGATATTTTACTCTCTATTTTTAAATTATTATTATTATTTATTATTTCTAGCCCATACTATCCCACTGCTGGGCAAAGGCCTCATTACATTCCTTCCAGTGTTTTTGGTCTTGAGCCACTTCTTGCCAATTCCTAATAGTACGTTTACACGTTTGCCAAGCGTTGGCAAGCCTCGGCCAATCACCATTGTGTAGCCATTGTATAAATGGAGAAATCCCATAAACACAATGGTGATTGGCCGAGGTTGGGCCAACGTTTTAACGATAAGGAAGGCATCCAAGTCGTCCCGCCATCTCCTTCTTGATCTGCCGCGACCCCTTTCACCAACTTTGTGTTTTACTGGCTCACCACTCGACCGGCATGCGGCGACATGTCCAGCCCAGTCCCACTTAAACTGAGCAGACTTCTGAGCCACGTCAATGATTTGCGTTTTGGAGCGCAGTACATTTATTAGCAAGTTAATAATTATATTCTATATATTCAGTACCAAGGCACATGGTATGACGTGGAATCTTACCCGACGACGTTCCAAAGTGGTACCTGCAACACCGCTACGTACACGCTGAACTCTGATGGAACACTTTCTGTACAAAATACCCAAGTTGTGAACCAACTTCTGAAAACTGTAACTGGAATTGCAGTACCATCAACTGACGGATCCGCCAAATTTGATGTAACAATAACAGATAGCAGTGGTAACGGTAAATATATTATATGTTTACGGTTATATAATAGCTTGGTGTTGAGTTATGTTGCAATGCATATATATATATTTATATAGGTTGATTATACTACAACATAAATTAACAAAATGTTTCTCATTTTTTATAGTTTCCACAACTAACTATTGGATCCTAGGCACGGATTATGAGACATATTCATTTGTATATTCTTGCCGAAACATTAATAAGGATTACAGAGAAGGTAAGTCATTATAAATATAAACAGTTATATATATTTTTGGTATGTTTGGCATGCAACTAACTTACTGAAATGTTTTGTTCGTAATTATGAGTTTATAAGTCTCAGATTTCCGCTATGAGTTTATTTTATACTAGCTTTTGTCAGCGGCTTCGCCCGCGTACATAAAATATAGCCTATGTCACTCAGTGGTAAAGCAGCTTTCTATTGTTGCTAAATTTTTTCCAATCGGACCAGTAGTTCCAGAGATTATAGGTATATAGTATAGTTCCTACAAACAAAAAAACAAAGAAACAAACTTTAGCTCTTTATTATATTAGTGTAGATTACCAACAATAGTTTTTAAGACATGTATAACAACCGTTAGGCCATGATGTCCGAGGAATAAAATTTGTATGTTTTATTTGAATTTGGTAATTAATAAAACATATAAAAATGTGTGGTAAACATCGTAATACGTTCATAGTTCTCTTAGTTATAATGATTTGGTTTATTTATCATAAAGTTTATTTGTTTATAATATTAGGTAATATTATAAAAAAATCATTACATAGTATAAAACAAAGTCCGCAGTCTGTCCCTATGTATGCTTAGGTCTTTAAAACTACGCAACGGATTTTGATGCGGTTTTAGTTAATAGATAGAGTGATTCAAGAGGAAGGTTTTTAAGTGTAAATATTAAATATCGGTACATATTTAATATCAGCATTGCATCCGTGCGAAGCCGAGGCGGCTCACTAGTAAACTATAAACGTTTTTATCGACACCACCACAACACGGGTAGACAATAAGGGACTATCTTACATGAAGTTTAAATACATAAATATTATAAAATGATATATATGACGACTTTTTACAGTTTCCAGTTGGAAATTGGGAAAGCAACCAATTATACCAGAAAAAGCGGAAAATATTATCAACAATATTATGGACAATGTGCAAGTATTAAGTGAACAGTACTACGTCCAGCGAGATCACACCGATGAAGCCTGCTTCTATTATCCCGACAATAAAGGAGGAGACGTGATAATTAAGGGCCAATGTATTCCGGACGCTGATGTGCCAGTTGTGAACAACTTCAATGCTAACGCGGTAAGCACTCCAAGCTTATGGATATTCCCACGCACCTCAAGGAATTGTCAGCAAACCATAGGGACCCTGCAGAAAGGTAAAAAGCCAACTGGAGCCAAGGGTTCGTGTCTGAAAGGAAAGCTCTAGCCCTGGTATAGATGGCGACATAGGAACGAGGTAGCTTGTTTAGTCAGTAAGAGTCTGACACTGTTTTCCGCTCCACCCACTGGCGGGATTCGTCATTGGATGATTTTTACCTACCATAAAAAAAATACTTGTGGTTTTTATTTACAAATTTTAGTATTAGCTCTAGAAGTATATATACATCGTAATTTTATTAATTGTCTCATTAAGTTCGTTGATTAAAAGTGAAGAAGCTGTAACGTTCATGCTTTCTTGCTTTATAACAATTACGAGTACCTATGTAAACGATATTTTAGTCGCAGTGTAACTCGTAAATATTACCAAGGATTTGAAATGAACATAATTATGACTACACCGCTGCCCCTGGAATAATGGTAGAAACAAAAAGTTTCGTACGATATATGTTGATGTTTATCTAATGTGTATGCACAGTTGCATATGTAATTAATATAAACTTCAATAAATATTTTCAGTTTTCTGGAGTGTGGCACGAAGTGTCCCGGTTCCCATCTGCATTCCAAAATAGTGAATGCACGTCTAGCAATTATAATCCGATTGATGCAAATACCTTCAATGTTATCCATACGAGTGTGACCGAAGAGGAAAAGTTAGAAACAGAAACACAATCTTCGGTGCCTACTGACGGTAGAGGCGTAATCAGTATAGATGTGGATGGAGGTAAGTACCACTAATAGCTGTCTGAAATAAATAAATGAATAAAGTCGCGATTCGTTAATTTATAAAACAATTTTTGAATTGTTAATTCACATACATTCATCATTTGGAATGAATAGTGGCTTTTTCATTCACTTAATAATAAATAATAGCTATACCAATCTATCACCCGATTTCTAAAATTGTGTCCAGAGTTCCAGACCTGGCGAATGCATGGCTTGCTAACTGAGTGCATGTTACTTACAGCCTAAGTTTGGTGTGCCGTTCTAATGTAGCTCCGGCAAGGCTCGAGTGAGGCACGCACGCAACTCATACGTACGGAGCTTCCTTCGCATTTGAACTAGGAACCTCAGCCCCCCTAGCCAAGTTACAAAATGTCGTATCGACTCTCTATCTACTATCGAAACGCCTCAGTGTATTATCATTAAATATCATAAAACTACAGGATGTAGCGACGATCATTGTAGAAACGTTACATTTCATTCTGTAATTTTGAACGATGTGAACTTGGCTACGAATTTTGTTACATTTCTATACATTTGAATAGTTTTCTACTAGCGATAACAATTGTAGATTATTAACTTGGCTAGGGGGGCAGTCGAGGGGCGCCGCTCGAGAATAACGTATAGTCGGCGCGCGGGCAGTGCAGGGGTTTTGTACGACCACGAAATGCACGTGCGTAGATCGCAAACGCCTCGCGATTGGCGCATTCGCCAGGTTATGGATACGCCTTAAGCAATACCCGTACTTTACGGAGGCATCATACAGTTTTGACTTTTGACAGATCGAAGAGTTATTTAATTTTAGTTACAAGTCAAAAATTCATATTCAAAGAGAGTCACTATCACTACCCATTTAATAAATTTATTTGTTGCAGTTCCTTTCGACAAAGTCTACATTTTGGACGTCGAGTACAATGATTATGCACTTTTGTACAGCTGTAGAAATCTCGACGCCGATAGAAAACAACGTAATTATTATTCGCTTATTTCATTATTATATAATTTGCTCATAAATAACAATACATTTATACAAGATGTATGGGAATCTCGAAAAAAACTATCAACCATCTGATGATTTAAATTACATTTATTTAATAAAAATAAAAATATAATTAAATATTAAGAATTTCTTGAAGAAAATCATTCATTTTTGTGGGCATTTTTATACCTATAGCTTCAGTATAATTATGACAACTCATTTCCATCGCACCTTATTTATTACTATTATGTTTATAATTTGATATTAAAAAACTTATACAAACCCTTTTTTGTGCAGTCTACAGCTGGAAACTGAGTAGGTCTCGTTCAGGACTGTCTGAAGCAGCTAATAATGCTATCAATGAACTTGTAAGCACTAACATTGATCTCCATGAGCCATACTATCGGACGACGCGCCAAGATAATGAAGCTTGTTTCTATTATCCCGTGTTTGATCAAGTCCCTCTAAGCATAGAGCTGCCCGGACCCTGCAATGAATCGATTGCTGGCATTCCTAATTTTAACATGCATGATGTAAGTTGTCATTGATTTTTTAGAACCTTCTAATTTTCGGAAATGAGTAGCTGACCAACCCATTTCTAGTCGACAGAATTCAATGACATGTATAACCCCTGATTACATTTAATATTATGATTACCAGATAAGTTAAACAACCGTAGCCTTCTTACGACTGAATGTAATACTTATTAATGTTTGCTTTTGTATACGTATTATTAACACAAATCTCATTTTTGTTTTTAATATCCTTGAATTGACTTGAAATTATAAGTTCAATTAACCTTTACATTAAAGTTCTTTCAAATCAATTAATCAAAATCTTTTAAGAGCGAAGCCGCATAACTCGATTGAATGTATGGTACCACTACGTTATTCCATAGTTGTATTATTTTATAGCAAAACACATTGATGCCACTTCACATGATGCTAAACAAAGAATATATTTTGATGCAGGCGCTGAAAATGCAACACCGTAGTAAAATTTTAAGAAAACTGTTGCATCACACTCTGGCGTCATACCGAGTCGTGTGCCTTAGATTTCATTCGATTCTTTTGAAATTTTTAAGTGTGTGTAATTATCAAACCTTTTATTAATTTTTTTCTGATATAACATGAAGGAACGAGGGACAAAATTGTCGCTTTTTTTATTGAGTACTAGCTTTTGCCCGCGGCTTCGCTCCCGGCAACAGTTTATTCTACTTTACTCCAGTCTACCCTACTCTACCCTGCTCAACCCTAGTCTACCCTTCTATACCCCATTTTTTTTTTCATAAGAACCTTCTCCTGACAATAACAAACACAACAAAAAAAGAATTATCGAAATCGGTTAAGCCATTCTCGAGTTTTGCGCTTACCAACACATTTTGCGATTCATTTTTATATTATAGATAAGTTCGCGCTTGAACGCTACCTAACCTTGGAATAAATGATAGATGATGATAGATGGATTTAAAATAGAATTTAAATAGGCGTTATCCTCATTAACCTATATTTTTTCCATAACCAGTTTACCGGCCAATGGTATGAAATCGCTAGATATCCACAGCCGGCACAGACGGGCCAGTGTAGCCGTCCTGTGTTCGGGGAGGTTTCAAATAGCGGAACAGTCACTATTGTAAATAGCCAAGTCACCGACGAAGCTTTGAGTAAGATATTTGGAGAAGCCACAGTAACAGGCAATGACGGACAAATAGAAGTTACATTCAAAGTTGGTGAAGGTAAGTAGTTCAATGTAAATAAATGAAAATGTGATAAATAGTTTAATAGTCCAAAAACATTTTAAATATTATGAAAAAAATATTTTTTCAAAAATTGGAGTGCTTCTGCTGTTTCCAAAAACTTTGAAAACTTTACATGCCCACCTGCTAAATTTTCAAACTAGACCAGAACCAGAACCAGAACCAGAACCCAGAACCAGACCAGAACCAGAACCAGAACTAGATTAGGATGACTCTGAAGTACCTTAAAAATAACAAAACGCGGAACTTCTGAATGTGGGTGGAAAGCAGTCCCTTCAAAAATTGGTTCTCTTACTGATAACTTAGTATCTTCGTTCATCTCTTTAGTCCGAAAAATTGCCAAAAAAGTGGAAGTGGTCAGGGCTCAGTGCTTACAGAACAGATGGTCTATAGGGCCGAAAGATTCTGGATTGGCGACTACGCACTGAAAAATGCAGCGTTGGTCACGGGAATGCGATGGATACGAAACGCATTGGGCCGATGACTGAGACCTATATAAGCCTTTTTTTGGCTAAATGATGAGGAATTTTTTAAACAAATACGTTATGTTATTATTTTTCTTTGATTACAGAGACCCGAACTGCAAAGTACTACGTACTCGCAACAGATTACCAAAGCTATGCTCTGTTATATAGCTGTGTTACTATAGAAAATGGAAACAGACGTCGAGGTAAAATTTATATTTTTAGTTAAAATCTTCTATTCTACTTTTAGACAGCTATTTTTGACCAATTACCTTTACAGTGGGCAGTTGGAAACTTAGCAGAACGACCGAACTAAGTCAGGTGGCCAATAATGCAATAGATAGCATCGTCAGTAGCACCCAAGGCCTAAGACAAAGTTTTTACCAGGAGACAAGTCAGACTGACGCAGCGTGCTTTTACTATCCAGAATTCGAAGAGCTCCCAGAATTTATCAATTTGCCTGGACCTTGCAATACATCCATTACCGGCGTTGCTGATTTCGACGTCGATAAAGTGAGTTCACATAGATACTAATTAAAACGTTAAATGATTTTTATGATGATTCATGATGCAAAACAAAGAATATATTTTGATGCAGGCGCTGAAAACGCGACACCGCAGTAAAATTTTAACAAAACTACGTTGCATCGTACTCTGGCGCCATACCGAGTCGTGTGCCTTAGATTTCATTCGATTCTTTTGAAATTTTTAAGTGTGTGTAATTGTCAAACCTTTTATTTATTTTATCTGATATAACTTGAAATGAGGGACAAAATTGCCGCTTTTTTTTATCGATTATAGGTTTGCGCTTGACCGCTATCTAACCTAATGGAATAGATGATAGATAATGATTGATTATAGATGGATTTAAAATAGAATTTAAATAGGCATTATCCTTAAATCTATTTTTTTTTCCATAACCAGTTTATCGGCCAATGGTATGAAATCGCTAGATATCCACAACCAGCACAGACGGGCCAGTGTAGCCGTCCTGTATTCGGGGAGGTTTCTAATAGCGGAACAGTCACTATTGTAAATAGCCAAGTCACCAACGAAGCTATGAGTAAAATATTTGGAGAAGCCACAGTAACAGGCAATGACGGACAAATAGAAGTTACATTCAAAGTTGGTGAAGGTAAGTAGTTCAATGTAAATAAATGAAAATGTGATAAATAGTTTAATAGTCCGAAAACATTTTAAATATTATGAAAAAAATATTTTTTTTTTTTAAATTGGAGTGCTTCTGCTGTTTCCAAAGATTTTGGAAACTACACGCCCACCTGCTAAATTTTCAAACTATACACATCGAAGATATTCCGGATCTAAATCAGTACTAGATTAGGATGACTCTGAAGTACCTTAAAAATGACAAAACGCGGAACTTCTGAATGTGGGTGCAAAGCAGTCCCTTCAAAAATTGGTTCTCTTACTGATAACTTAGTATCTTCGTTCATCTCTTTAGCCCGAAAAATTGCCAAAAAAGTGGAAGTGGTCAGGGCTCAGTGCTTACAGAACAGATGGTCTATAGGGCCGAAAGATTCTGGATTGGCGACTACGCACTGAAAAATGCAGCGTTGGTCACGGGAATGCGATGGATACGAAACGCATTGGGCCGATGACTGAGACCTATATAGGCCTTTTTTTGGCTAAATGATGAGGAATTTTTTAAACAAATACGTTAATGTTATTATTTTTCTTTGATTACAGAGACCCGAACTGCAAAGTACTACGTACTCGCAACAGATTACCAAAGCTATGCTCTGTTATATAGCTGTGTTACTATAGAAAATGGAAATAGACGTCGAGGTAAAATTTATATTTTTAGTTAAAATCTTCTATTCTACTTTAAGACAGCAATTTTTGACCAATTACCTTTACAGTGGGCAGTTGGAAACTTAGCAGAACGACCGAACTAAGTCAGGTGGCCAATAATGCAATAGATAGCATCGTCAGTAGCACCCAAGGCCTAAGACAAAGTTTTTACCAGGAGACAAGTCAGACTGACGCAGCGTGCTTTTACTATCCAGAATTCGAAGAGCTCCCAGAATTTATCAATTTGCCTGGACCCTGCAATACATCCATTACCGGCGTTGCTGATTTCGACGTCGATAAAGTGAGTTCACATAGATACTAATTAAAACGTTAAATGATTTTTTACAGAAAACTTTACCCAGCAATGTCTAGGAATTACTCCTGTATCATGGGTTACTCCTTTCACAAATATGTAAACGCACTCACCGAGAGACAGACTTAAATAGCATTTACGTTTTTTTAATCTTTAACCCTTATACTGAAGTATATGTTTTCTTTGACCAGTTTATAGGACATGGAAAATGGTTCGAAGTTGCCAGGTACCCACAGCCAGCACAAACGGGCCAGTGCAACCTTGTTGAAATGGAAGACGGAGCTACTAGTAACAGCTTATCGTTTGTGACCAGCCAAATTTTCGATGAATCTTTGACTGAGATAAAAGGAGTAGCTTCAGTAATAAGCAGTGATGGTTCTGGGAATTTACGTGTTACGTTCAATATGGACAATAGCGGTAAGTTGTTTTATTACAATAGAGTAGAATAAACTTCTAGAGTATTTTTGATTCCTGAGAAATCATCAAATGAGTTCTTTAGCTCTGGGTTTTTATTGAGTTTAACCAGTCTTTCTCTTGCCTATTAAGCAAGAAAATAAACCCCAGACAACAGAAACCAGGACGGACAAAGAAAAAGGTTGGAAGAAAGTAAAATAGTGATATTGTACAGCTACATTAGAGATAATACAATACATATGTATGTGTTACATGGATATAGATGTGTATATTATGTTACACAGTTTCACGGAAAAAAGCAATAGAAAAGAATAAAGTTGATGCAAAAAAATATATAACATTTAAAGCCTACCAAATATAATATACATACATCACATGTGATGTTTTTATAGGTAACAGATTTATGTTTTTTTTAAAATATTGAGTTATTTTTATGTAAAGTCATTAGTACTTATACTAACTAGAAAATGAATTCCTTGAGGGTCTGAAATAACTTAAATCCTTCTCCCTTACGTTAATAAAATGGGATAGAGATTAGAAATGATTATTGTAATACAAGAAATGCTAAGAGATATCGATTTCGACTCTTTATTTTGGTGAAAACGGATTTATGTCTAGTAATGTCATCACTTTCTAAACGAATTTTAAGACCATGTGTTTTGTTTGATTGATTCGATAAGTCCTCTCTTTGATGAGTGACTGGAAATACCTCAAGGCATCCTCACCTTCCGCACGACGTAGGATCAAACCGCACATGGCAAAGGTTTTCGGATATTGAATTCGTGCGGAAGAAACGCCATGGTGTCATCATTGTGTAGACCCCCGGAGGACACAGTGGATTATACAAAAACTCCTGTGACAATAAAACTGTCTGTCAGTGACCAGGCTAACATACAGTTAGTAGTGTCTGACCGAGCTAAATGTTTTAATCGCTATTTTCTTTTTTGCAGTATCTATTCATGACTTCTTTGTACTTACGACTGACTATACGGGCTATGCTCTCCTTTACACGTGTTCAAATAACCCTGATTCAAACACACGACGAGGTAAATCAGTTTTGTTTTCAATAATAAGAATAAACATCAAAAATCTATGTAAGTTTGAGAGAACTAAATTAAAAATTATCTGTTCACAGTTGGCAGTTGGAAGCTAAGTCGAAACACAGGATTGAGCGAGAGCGCTAAACAGGAAGTAGATAGAGTCATCGATATAACTCAAGGTCTCAAACAAAACTATTACCAGGAGACTAGTCACTCTGATCAAGCTTGCTTCCACTACCCAGAACAGACAGGGGACAAAGTCATAATACCAGGTCAATGCGACACCGATATTTCTGCAGTGGAGTCCTTTAATGTGGCAAGAGTAAGATAAATTGAGTTTTTTTTGTCTCATATGTCTGCTGTAATATAGTTTACACAATTATCTTGTATTCAGCTACTGTTGAACGAGGTTTACCTCCCGATAATCATTGTGCGTAAGCGTTGCTGGTGGCGCAAGCTAAACAAATAAAGATGTGATAACTTGGGCTACTAGACTTGATTATAGAAAAGTATTTATCATACTCCAGTGCGTTGGTTTTATCATTGTAAATGATCATTTGTTTAGGTGATCACCCCTAAAATGGAAAATCTGGGCGCACGAAAAAACATATGAGTCGTTATGTATTCACTCATTTTTGTATACCTTCCTGTTTTTTACAGTTCGCGAACAATTCTTGGTATCAGATCAAAAGATACGATGCAGTTGGAGACCGTTCATGTATCGGTACTAGATTGTCATTTGACGAAGAAACGAGAAACATTACGGTACTTTACTACGAAGTCGTTAATGAAGATTTATTGACTACAGAAGGTTTAGGCAAACTCAGTTCAAATGATGGTAGCGGAATTTTCACTCTAGTTATGGAAGACGCAGAAGGTAAATATCATATTTGTATTTTAAACAGATAGTTTCATCATCATTATTTTGTCCGAATTATATCCACTATCAGCAGCGACAGCGTTCGGGAAGCTCCGGCATATATTCGCGTCCGAAATACCTCAGTGTCTCAAGACAAAAGTCTTTGACCAGTGCGTGTTGCCAGTGATGACTTACGGTAGTGAGACGTGGTCGCTTACTATGGGTCTCTTAAAAAGGCTCAAAGTCACCCAGCGAGCAATGGAGAGAGCGATGCTTAGTATTTCCCTGCTTGATCGAATCAGGAATGGTGAGATCCGCAGGAGAACGAAATCAACCGACATAGCTCGAAAAATTGCATCGCTGAAGTGGCAGTGGGCGGGACACATAGCGCGGAGAACCGATGGCCGTTGGGGTGGAAAGGTTCTCGAATGGCGACCGCGTACCGGACGACGCTCCGTGGGCAGGCCACCTACAAGGTGGACCGACAATCTGGTGAAGGTCGCGGGAAGCCGCTGGATGCGGACAGCACAGGACCGATCGTTGTGGAGATCCTTGGGGGAGGCCTATGCCCAACAGTGGACGTCGCTCGGCTGACATGATGATGATGATATCCACTATTGGACTTAAGGCGTCCTCAAATATCGCTACAACGAACGGTACTGGACGTCTCGTAACCATTGGTTTTCCACCAATGGTTTTTCACCATTTTCGGCTTGTGACTGTATGTCACTTACTTCAAATTAATAATAAAATATTATATTTATTTTTAAAAATAACTCGGCGCCAGTTCCCACTTGGACCCTCATAAATTGTTCCTTTTTACGAAAGGGCTGACAGAATTCTAAAGAAACAAGTAACACTTATACAATTTCTAATAGCAATACAAAAAAACAGCCGGGACATATGCACGCCAGGCAAGCCATGGGTTGACTCGGCGACGAAAAATGACACTTAGCTTCAGGACTCGATAGGGCACGGTTGGTTACCGTAGTAATTCTTAGGAGTGCTAGTGTTGTGATACAAAATTAGTTCAGTTTAGGCCTACTTATTATGTATAGTAGAGATAGTGTGTGGTAGCTGAATACGCATGGAAGAGTGTGTAAGTACGTGAGTGAATCTCAGAGGCTGAGTCGATGGTTGAGTGGGTGAGTGTTTAACCATTTCCTATTCCATCCTATGACAAGGTAACCTAAGCTTACGGTTGGTGCTAGGGACTTGATTCGGCGAAAGCCTTCTTTGGAGTGAACTGCGCAGACTATTTTTAGGGAGTCTTTGGCACTTACATGCATGCTCAACAGTATCAAGACTGAATCAAAGCATTAAGGCATTAAGTCCGCTTATTTACCTTTGTGTTGCATGAAGTTCTAATAAATAAATCACTGTCAATTGAAGGCTGAACCGATTAAATATTCATCGTTGGAGCCAGGTTGGGCAATGATTAAATCTTGAACCACCAAACGTTAGCGATGGCTGCCTCTCCTTAGGACTGACTGACAGTAGAATTCTTACATGGAACTCGGATAGATGCAAGCTTCCCGGGAGAGGGGGTAGGCTTGACACACTTCCCCAAACGAATTGATAGTCGTTCCAAGGAACGCTAGGGAACGTATCTCGTTAAAACACACCCGGTCCCCTGGACCTCTTACTGATAAAAAAAATAATATTTAACGAGACACGTAATTTGGATTCATGTACAAACCTCCGCAGCTAGACGTAGCTCGGGGCAAGTTGTGATATCCTCGCTTTGGGTAGATTAAGGGAAGTGAGGAGTGACGATTTATCAAAACCATTCCAGCATCTAACGAGGCACTATGGAGAGTTCTGCGGCGACTGACGATGCGTCACGCTTGTTAAAGATTCGTATTGGTTTAGTTAAGGGTGAGTAGGCCGTATGAGGAGCTATTTGTTATAGAAAGTATGTCTTATCCAATTGCAGAGGCCTCACAACCCTTTGCCGTAGGATTGGTCAGGACATGCACGAGCGAAGGGGATTAATGTAATTCCAAAATATTATAACTTGCAATACAAGCGTCACGTGTCATCCCTTTTGCAGCCCTCTCTGTCCCATAGTTTACGTAACTCAAAAGAAAAGTAGATTCTCCTTCCTTACCTCCTTACAATGGATTCTCAGCCCTATTTTGATTTTTAATATTGTTTTCCCATCCCCTCCTAGTCCCCTAGCTTTCAATAAGTCGGGACTAGGTGATATATTCAAAGGGAATCCATTATTGACGGTGGGGGTCTGTCCAGTCACTTAGGTTGAGGACCACAGGGTAGGGCGGATGGCGGGGCCCTACCTTTTCTCCTTAGGGGGAAACCGACTTTCATAGCTTCATGTAGGAAAGCTCAGGAAAAATGAAAATTTTATCAGCCTAGGGTCGACTAGAAACAGTCACAGGCTCATCATTCTAATCTACGAGCAATGTTCGATATCACATCACTACCACATAAAGCCAATGTAAAAAAAAGCTTAATGTAAAGCTAGTTTTTTTCGGTTTTAGAGAGTGATATTTGATGTTATGCTATTTATTGCACATCTATTCGCAGTCAAGCACTTAAATAGTTCATATCAATTATAAAAAATAAATATATCTTCTTTCGGTCATTATTCCATAAAGACGGTAAATTAAAAAAAAAATTAAATGTTATTTAAAATATTTACTTAAATGTAAATGTAATGTTATTTAAATTTATAATTTGAACGCGTGCAAAGCCGGAACGGCTCATTGATTTCTGTATATAGAATGTGTATTCCCCTCTAACTGGGCGGAAATTGCAAAATCGTCAAAAAATATTCATAAATCAACCATGATAGCGATTGGATATTGAAAATACATCAGCTAGCAAACGGTTGACTATTTCTGTTTTCAAAAAAAAGGTTATAATGTCTGTCAATACTACAATATTCTATAACAATTTTTTTTTCTAGACGGAGAGGACACGGAAACAACCATCTACATTTTAGCAACTGATTATGATGGATTCGCACTAGCTTACAGCTGCAAAAATATTAACAGCAGTCAAAGACAAGGTAATTACTTAATTCTTATTTGTGTTTATGTTATATATTTTTCGAGTTGAGAAAAATAATATTAGTTAGAGGATGATGAACATATTTATAACGAACGGTATCCAGGTTTAATAATATGAAAGATATTATAAACCTAAGTGACTGCCTATCAAACCTCCACAAACCCCTTTACTATGCAACCCGATACTCCTTGAATAGACTGATAGTTAGACTTTCTAGCATCTGACTACCTCTACCTATTTCTACTCTTGACAACCGGGACCAGCTGCTAAAAGCTAAGCTACTAGATAATTGTTCGCTTCCACTGATGTTAAACTGTGTAGTTGAGCGACTAATATGTGTTACCGCTGTGAGGTGGTTGTGCGAGGAACATACGCCACTTGAGCATTGCGATGTGCCGGCGGTAGGGAAGACGCGCCTGCCCATTCCACATATTATAATGTTAAGAAAGTCAAAAAGATTTAATGCACCTTTGCGTGTGTTATTATTTTGCGCGCTAGTAGAAGTTTAAACAAGTTATGTAAACAGCATGATAAAGATTTATTCATAACTTGTGTGTGTGTGATCAGGAATTACCTAAGCCGCAATAGTAATAATATACACGATAATATAATTGATATACATTAGAATCAATATTGTAACTAAACAATAGATTACTTATTGGTTAGCCACTATTTTGTCTTTTCTTTGTACATGGTAGTAGATACATATTATTATTGACGCTTAAAAGGCAAAAAGTGTTCCTGCGCACCTCAAGGAGTTGTCAGCAAACCGTAGGGACAAAAGGGTCGAAGTCAACTGGGGCCAAAGGCTTCAGTCTGAAAGGAAGGCTCTGGTCTTGGTAGCAACGGTGCAACGTAGCAACGTAGGAACGGGGTGGGTTGTGTGAATGGATTAAGTTCAAGTATAATAATAATTACTAGGGCACAAAACATCAAATACATCGTTACTCAGAAAGTTGTAATAATTTTTTTGCTTTTGAATAATACATAATTTTCTTAGGATTTCCGGTATGTTACAAATTTAAATAGTTGTCTGATGGGCCAGCTAATAGTGTAACTTAGTATAAACTATGCATATTAATCTTTATAATCTTTTTTTTTCAGTTGGTGTCTGGCAATTGAGTCGCGAAAGGACTATGACGGAAGCTGGCAAGGTAGCCATAGCAGATATGATGAAGAAACGGCCAGAGCTGCATGAACCATACTTCAAACCAATCTCACATGATGGAGAGTGTCTAGAACCCAGTTCAGCATTTTTATTCAAGAGCAGTATTATTCTGATAGTTGTATGCACTGTATTACAATTAGTATGGTGAATAATAAACAAACACTGAACATAATTTAACAACCTTGTAAATTATTTTTATGTAAGTTATTTGTAATTTTATAAAATAATTTATTAATATAGAACTATGTAAGTAACACGAACTTGTAGTTTATTTGTCTCCTATACCACGTTGCTTAAGGTTTTTGCTGAGTAGTTCAAAGTCAACTGTAGGTATCAAAAGCAAAACTTAAGCGTAGCTATCTTGATTTCACGATTAATTTTGTCAACTTCATCATTTACTAACGTGTGTTATCATAATAAAAAAGTGATTACATCACTTTTTTTTTTAAATTAAGATGATTACTTAAGCGATCGACGATCGTTTAACACTTTTTCAAAAATTTTGAAAGCTAGCGTAGTCACATTACTGGCCAGTAGTTTCTTATCCCGTGCAGTTTTTTGTTGCAATCTCATTATGTTGTCACTACAATGATTTTTTTTTTACCCCTTCTAAGGGCGCCTTCAAATAAGCCACATTGTACCGCGCGACAGATAGCTGCGCGGCTGACACTTCAAAGTCGATGCCTAAAAATCTTCGCTATGAGTATTTTTGCTCAGTGTAGTACTGCAGGCGTTAAGTAATTTTTCAGAGTGTGGTATCGTAATAATTATTCTTTTTACAAGCTTTTCATTTTATTAGCTTGCAATGTAAATATGTATGTTCGGCTCAAATCTAGCGACTCAATTTTGAAGCAGATTTCTTCGCCCGATTTGAGCAGCAATTTTGCGTGCAGGTGTAAATCGCATGACAACGCAATATTATGATGACATGGAGCTGATCTGATGATGGAGCTGGAAGGTACCCATATGAGCTCAGCAATAAAACAACTCAACCTAGATTTGTTTTGACGAGTACTTTCATCCTATATGGTAGTCAGGGTCTGATGGACGAGTTGGAAGGTGGCCATAGGAACTCCGTAATACAATTAGATAACCCCGGTCTTGAGGAGTATTAATAATAAGCTATAAAAGCTTGTTATGAAAAAATATTTTCATTAAAAACTTGTTACATTTGTTTTTCCACAGCACAACATTGTTATCACGGGCCTTATCACGGAGTTAAAGATTTTTTCGCTTAAAGAACGCTCTATAGCGTTAGTGAGTCCAAATTTATTCTATTGACCTGTCGCCATTTCATCCATCATGAGTCCAGTACCTACGTTATGGCTCTATTACACTCTCGGCTCGTACTCATATTCACGTTCGCTAAATTAATTCAAATGTGTTTTAATATTAAAACGTCTTTTGAAGCCTTATGTGATTGAAATACTAATTACGAAAACCCTCGACGACAAGGTATTTGAAATACAAATTACATGTGGGCCTCTTCCCGACTCGTCTGGATCATGGTTTAAAAGCATGTTGCTTCATCTAAAGCAATCTAATGTGAGGTTTGATGCTAAAGTAATGCGACAAAAGAGAGATAACACCTGAAAACTCTGTTGGCATTCAGTAATTCTACGATTTGCTCGAGATGTTTCATAAAACTTGTTCCAGGAAATACATGTTTTTATTAAATTCGATTTGCTCGAGATGTTTCATAAAACTTGTTCCAGGAAATACGTGTTTTTATTAAATTCTCTAAAGATTTTTGAAAAAAAAAATACAACATTTAGAATCTCGATTAAATGCACTAGGCTTCTATAGAAGTACTTTTTTTATATTTTTAATATAGGAGTACATTATGGAGAGTCAAAGTTCACGTAAAATAGCAGATTTTCAGAGGTCTTTACTGGATTACTCTTACACACATTGACGTTTTCGTTTCACTGTACTCTTAGACAAATTTATGTTTTGGTTTCTATAGAAGTCTAGATAATATCAACAAAATATCTGTGTATCCAAAATATCTGAAGAAAGATGTGTAATAACATCATAATCACGTAAGAGCGGTTGTATGAAAATGTACGTCGGGTTGGCTGCTCCTAAGGAAGTAACCTAAATACAAGTACCAAATACGTAATAGTATTTCAATAATGTATTTTAATTACAATTAATCCAAATACTGCCCAACCCTGCCTGTACCAAGGCCCGGCGCACATGTTGTGAGTAGGAATCGAATTTGAAATCTGATAAACATTTTCATTTTTATGGTTCCGTAGTCAACAAGGAACCCGTCCGCGGATAATCTCAGCGACCGTTAGCACCAGAAAACTGAAATTTGGTATCAATATGTATATCAACCATGCCGACAAAGTGCACAAACAAAAAGTGGTAAAAAATGTTTAATTAGGGTACCTCCCCTACACGTAAAGTGGAAAGTGATTTTTTTTTTTTCATTTCTACCACAATATGTGACATATTGTTGGATAGGTATTTAACAATGATTAAGGGTCCAATAAAATATTTTTTTGATAAGATAAATATTTTCGGAAATAACCGCTCCGAAAGTAAAAAATGAGGCATCCCCCCCCCTCTAACTTTTGAACCTCAAGTTTAAAAAATATGAAAAAATCTCAAAAGCAGAACTTTAAGTAAACTTTCTAGGAAAATTATTTTGAACTTGATAGGATGAACAGTTTTTGAAAAATTAAAAAAAAAACGTTCTGAACTAATTTTCTAAATTAACCATACATGCAAGCATATTTCATTATGCTGAGCGTATCTTCTTTCAAATAAAAATACAAAAAGAAAAAAATCAAAATTACCACCGGGTACAGCGCCATCTCTCGGGAAATTGGGTTACTAATTTTTACATGGGCTACTGGGTTTTGTTACATTGTGAGCAATTTGTGGCGGACGGGAAACTACGGAACCCTACACTGAGCGTGGCCCGACACGCTCTTGGCCGATTTTTATTGTATATTTCCTTTGATAATGATTAGACGAACTTATGATAACACGATAGTGCATATCACGAGCACTAAAAACAACCAAGAATGTCAGCTTGGTCACATGCAAAACACTTTTGCAAAAACGTGTGCATTACCTACAGCATTAGGCTTTATAATAGATGTCATCATTGAAAACATTTGGTAAATCTGGTAGTGTTTACGTGAAAAGGAGGTAGAAGGGTATTATAGATAAACGTAATATTTTAGTATAGGTATACCTACATACCTATACCGTATCTGGGCGTAAGGTGATTGAATGGACAATCATTTATCTTGTTTATAATTTATAAAAGAGGTACTCGATCGGTATCTTAATAAAATTGAAAATGTCTCAGTGATTAGCAAAAAACCTATGCCCCGAACGAAGAACGGCATGGCCGCACGGTTCTCCATGTTCTGACCGCGCGGCCATAACATTAAAATCTGTAGGCCGTAAAGTTGAA
Organism: Mythimna loreyi; assembly: GCA_029852875.1. NCBI lineage: Eukaryota > Metazoa > Arthropoda > Insecta > Lepidoptera > Noctuidae > Mythimna > Mythimna loreyi. The sequence goes on along the minus strand of CM056796.1, from coordinate 16,802,315 downwards.
ACATTAAGGCTTTAATTAATACTATCTATCGAAGAAAATCTTCGGAATAGTATCAGTGATTAGTAAAAAGATTGTGACTTCTACCTATACGCTTCGCACGAAGAAAACACGAAAACGCCGCAATTCCGCCGCGTGATCGGAACAAAGATTCCGACTACGCGGCCATGGTTAAACCTTTTCATTTCTCATACTCTGAAAGTACCTAGATGTAAAGTTGCCTGCGGAGCGTGTTGAAAGTTACACTTTTCCACCCTAGAGAGTTTTACTTTCAACTGACAGCTGTCTAAATATTAAAAAAAACTAGTTCTATTTTGACATTTCTATTGAACTGTTACCCGAATTTCTATAGCAATTGAAATAACATAAAGATAGGATTAATTTAAGAATAAAATTACTTTATTTTAATTTACTTTCAACTATTTATTTAAAACTAAATAAATAGTTGAAAGTAAATTAAATATATATTGGAGAAAAATGTTGTCCTGACCCATTTTTACACAGATAAAATGAAAAATATTTCAGAATAGCCAGCCGACCACTGAAAAATAAAAACAAAATAGGCGGGGAAATCTCTATAATCATCTGTGGGCGATTCGATCTATCTTGGTTTTTTAGTTGTGGAGTTTTGTTTATACTTTACTAAATCTCTGTTATAAGAAATTTGTATTAACACGATAAGTTCATGAGCTTCAGTTATGGATTTAACACCAGGTTCTTAAGAGGAGAAAACCTTTTACCGCCTAAATCAAAAGAAATATACCTACCTAAAAACATACGAAGACCTTTGACGACGACTCAGGTTTTTATAATTTTTATTTTCCTCGTATTCGTAATGAAAAGCACAGTGTTTACCACGGAGTTAAAGAGTTATTTAGTCCCTCAAATTATAAGCGACCTTGCTCTGCTAAGTCGCCAAATAATTTCTCGGGACTAAATAACTTACTTTCACCCCTAGAATAACAATGTATTTTTACAACTTCCTGAGTATTGAATCTACGATTTTTCGACTATCATTGTTAGTGTTTTTTCGAATTCCTTCGTGATGCTGGCGTAGCCCTTATTCTGCTACGCGACGTTAGAGAATCGAAACGGACACGAGACATGCACCGCATCAGCCAATTGCACAACAACCGCATCGACTGTGTCACCGATCATGGTAGGACTAATGTTTACTGTTGTTATGCTGTGATGGTAGGCTCTGAGTAATCGCTAAGCACGCGGCACAGAGCGTGCCCTGGCGAGCGAAGCGAACATACTGTGACAATGTTATGTACCTATAACTAATACCGACGCATTACGATTTAGGTTTGGCATGCCAGAGATAACATAATTATGTTTATGGACACAAAAGATAACGTTCAGTTTATACGACTCATTGTCTTTTCAAGTTATAATAATAATAATAAGCCCCCTAAACAACCACACGTCCTGATTGAACATCTAATCACGTGGGGGGCGGACACACGATATTAAAATTACTGGCGTGGCTAACGTGGCTCTGGAAACCCATTCAACATGGAGACTAGATCAATGAGATTACGTATAGGACCGCTACCCGAGGGCAATCGTCGGGGCGCACCTGGGGCCGATGCTGGGTGTCACAGCATACAACCCATCGGCGGTGGGGGACTGAGCAGGCGGGTTCTCCCCGAGAAAAATACTACAGCCGAACCGACAGACAGACTAGACAATAATGAGGACAGTAGGGCAGTTACATCCGCCTTGGATGTTTCGCAGGCGGCATCAGCTACTCAGCCTGCGACCACCAAAGCTGGAAAACCCAGAGTACGCATGAAATGGACTGAAGATATGAACATATTCATCATGCGTACTTATTTTCATGTTATAAAACTTGAGGAGGACAGAACTATGTACTGCACACAATTATTTGAAAAATTCAAATTGCAATATCCGGAAATAAATGTAACTGAGCAAAGAATAGCAGACCAAAGAAGAGTTAATCTGTCGAAACACACATATCTAACACTACAAAAAGCAGCCATCTTGAACACTTGTCGTATAGTTAGGAAATTTTTACAAATAGATTTAGATAGCAATTTAATTTCAGTACAAAGTCTTTTACTATCTTAGGCTAAGATTTGGGATCTCACCTTCAAAAAAAACACCAGGTTTATAACCTGAGAAAAATTAACCTTAAAAACATAATAATAATATTTATTGTTTCAAAAAATTACAAACACTGTATTTTTATGGACCTTGTTGAATATTTACTTAATTATTTATCTATGAGGAACATCTGTGTCTGAACTAGATAATAAAATCCGTATTTCAGACATCAGCGCTCTTCCCTAGACCGAAGCACCACTTACAATTAATATTATTATTACAATTAATTAGTTGAACCAAATTGAAGCAAGAATAGGTTTAAAATCACTCAAAGACAATGGAAATGAGAATGCAGAAGAAACAAGGTATTCGTCATAGCCCGAAGAATTACCAAACTTAAGTAATAATGGGTACATTGCTTGCAGATAGTCGATTCGGGCAAGAGGTTCTGAAATACCAACCGCACACCCGGGAAGGAAGGTCTTCCGGTGCACAGACAAGATAGACCAACAATCCGGTTGATCCGGGAATTCTATGGATGCGAGAAGCAGGCTAGTTCGTTGTGGCAAGACTTGGAGGAGGATTCTATCCAGCAGTGGATTTCTTTTGACTGAAATAATGATGATGAAGTGGATTTATTTAACATCTACCATTACCCGTCACCGTAACATGTGACGGTCAATGAACCGTCTAAAGGAGCAAGCAGATTCTGACACTACATCAATCTGAATATCCTTAACATTGAATACGCGATTGTTCAAAAGAGTCACTGCACCCCTACAATACAAAAGGCAAGGGAGGAACGGGGTCGGTTGTTTATTCAGTAAGAGTCTGACACTGTTTCCCGCTCCGCCCAAGAGCGGGATTCGTCATTGGATGATTTTTATCTACCATAAAAAACCCCTACAATACAAAGGAAAACAGAAGAATACTTAAGGTTTCAGAAGGTTTCAGTCACCAAATTTCTGACATTCCTCCACCGCGAGTAAACCTCACATAGCGAGTAAAGTTAATTTAAAAAAAGCCTTAACTAAGTGTGATTGAAGAAGCCAACTTCCAAACTGCAACTAAAGAGTGAAGACCGATATTTATCTAAATAAATGGAACCAGCAATGAATGAAAAACCAGAAAAGAATCAGCAATGCTGCCAGTCTTCTGGGTACGTTTTCAGCAAGCCAAAATGACGGTAATATAGACGACTACCTGCCTTAGCTAGGTAATAAAGAGTTTAATTAAATCAAATCAAAGTTAAAACAAAATCCGGAAACGATAATCATGCAACGGAATTAGTAAACACTGCGAATATTAAGTAAAATAGTAACTAAATTCATTTTTAAGGTTCCGTAGTCAACCCTTAGAACCCTTATAGTTTCGCCAAGTCTGACTGTCTTTCTCTACATGTCCGTCCGCGGATAATCTCAGCGAGCGTTAGCGCCAGAAAGCTGAACAATATGTATATCAATCACGCCGACCAAGTGCAAATACAAAAAGTGGTTAAAAATGTTTTATTAGGGTACCTCCTCTGTACGTAAAGTGGGGAGTATTTTTTTTTATTTCTACCATAACGTTTAATATTATTATCATTTTATTTTGAGTTATTCACTCATATAATGGTTAGTAACAATAATCAGAATTCAATTAATTATAAATAATCAGATAATTAATTAACATCATGTCAAGTATGACGTATTAGTAAATACTACAATCACAATCAAATTAAAATTATAAATAAATAATAGTAATATAATTGTTGGAAAGGTATTTAAAAATTATTACGGTAACATAATTTTTTGATAATGTAAATATTTTCGGAAATAATCGCTCTAAAAGTAAAACAACAATGCGTCCCCCCCTCTAACTTTTGAACCATAAATTTAGAAAATATGAAAAAAAATCACAAAAGTAGAACTTTGTAAGGCCTTTCTAGAAAAATAATTATGAACTTGATAGGATGAACAGTTTTTGAAAAATTTTAAAAAATAGTTCTGAACTAAAATTGTAATTTAACCTATTAAAATAAAAAATATAAGATTTTTTTTTACTTTTTTACATATTTTATTATTCTAAACGTGTCTTCTTTCAAATAAAAATACAAAAAGATTAAAATCGCTTCACGCAATCCAAAATTACCACCGGGAAAATGGGGTACTAATTTATACATGGGCTACTGGGTTCTGTTACGTTGTGAGAAATTTGTGACGGACGGGAAATTATGGAACCCCTACACTGAGCGTGGCCCGACACGCTCGTGGCCGGTTTTTTATTTAAAATTTAATTTACAATAAATATTTTTCCAAATGAATAAAAAAGAATTTTAATTTTAATGCGAAAAAAGAGAGATAACACCGGAAACCTCTGTTGGCATTCGGTAATTTCGTGATTTACTAGAATATTTCGCAACAACTTTTTTCCACGAAATACGTGTTTTTTTCTTTTAATCCTTAAGGCACTACCCATACAGGGGCACCGTAAAAACGTCCTCTTTTTCGTTGCAAAGTTAGCCGTATTGCTACACAATACAATCGCCTAAAAAATACAGTGCATTGTCTAATATATATGTAAAAGACTTATGAAAAAACATTTCGTAAAAATAATTCGGAATTTTGAGAAAAAAAATCGCAAGAAAGTACACAAAAACAATTTTTCGTCTCGAAATACTCAGTATTTTGATTGATAACTATTATTTCATTTGTAACTATCAAAATGAAAATTTAACCAACTAAAGATAAATGTAAAAATATTTTAACAAACTGTTGAACTTTTTTTTTTAATAAATAAAAACTGCGAAATATCCTTCATAATTATTAGCGGACACGAGATTCAACTAAAATCAAACGCATAGCCATTTTCAACCTTATTAGTTGCACCACCCGGAAATATCTAAAGATTTGCTGCTTACAGTGCCTTAAAAGTTTTTGAGAAAATTTTTCATCATTCAGAATCTCGATCAAATATTCTATAGAAATAGTTTTTTTTTTTATAATTTAAGTATACAGTACATTATGAAAGGCTAAACTCCAAGTAAAATAGCAGATCTTCAGAGGTCTTTACTGTATAAGTTTGACACAAATTTATGTTTTGATTTCTATACAAGACATCTGTGTATCCAAATTATCTGGAGAAAGATGTGTAATTAACATTATAATCACGGTAAGTATGAAAAAAATGTACGTCGGTGTCCATTTCGTTAGGGTCATGTGTTGAGACCGGGTACTCCACAGATGTAGATATACCTAGATAACACAAGCATAACGATCTGTATGGAAATCAAGCGTGCCATTTTTTGACTACCTATTATGGCGTCACAAGCACTATTTGTGATGAGAAAATCAAATCGATTCAAAGAGGCCGCCGCGTATGGCGTCCACCTCGCTCCAAACATTTTTATATTTTTAACTGATGTCCGACTAGGGCTGTACACCGATGAGAGACTCAAAGTCAAACTCAAAATCATTTATTTCAAACTAGCTGTGCCCGCGACTTCGTCCGCGTGGAATAGTTATTTTGGGCATCATATTTATTTTTGCAAACAACCTCCTCAGCTTTATAAATTATAGCTGTTACCCACGACTTTGCCCGTGTCAATTTCTGTTATTATTTTAGACAATTTAGTTTTTAAAAGAACATAATTATCTAAAAGTACTTCATAGAGCTACACCCCAACTTGGACACGCCATAATCTCGGCGGTAAGTCCCCTCTTTGAGGCGTGATATCTATCACGGCATCCTCACCTTCCGCATGACGTAGGTTCTCACCGGACATGGGAAGAAGGAAGAGACGCCTGGGTGTCGCCACTGTATGGTCAGCCCGGAGGATACGGTGGAGCACACGGTGGAGGTGTGCCCCGCTTGAGAAGAGCATCGCCGTGTCCTCGTGGGGGTGATCAGCGGCGGCGACCTCTCGCGCCGGGCCTTGGTTCAGGCCATAGTTCGCAGCGAAGAAGAATGGCAAGCGGTCGCCTCCTTCTGCAAGGCACTAATGCTCGTAAAGGAGGAGGCCGACCGCATAAGGCAAAGGCAACAGCGCCCTCGCCGTAGCCGTCACCGCCGCGATCCCGCCGATATCCGGTCTCCGTAGACGCTGGCTTGTGGACGGTGAGCAATGGGTAGCTCGCCGTCCGGTTGTCTGGTAACAGTCCAGACCGAGACCAAGTCGTCGACGGCGTGCACTGCTCCCGCGCGCCTCAAGGTGTTGTCAGCAAACTGTGGGGCCCTTCAGGGCCGAAGCCTCCTGCAACTGAGGGTTGTTGCGAAAGCGTTATACCGGGGCTCTGGGAATATGGCAAGGGAGGAACGGGGTAGGTTGTTTAGTCAGTAAGAGTCTGACACTGCTTCCCGCTCCGCCCAAGAGCGGGATTCGTCATTAGATGATTTTTACCTACCATAAAAAAAACCTATCCGCGCCGCCCGCAAGCAACCCCTCTCCTCGCCCGCCGGCCAGGCGCAGCGTCAAGTTTAGCATATCATGCATCGCGTGTGAATTTTATATCGGAGTTATTTTAAAATTGTAATATCTTCTAAGATGTTCATTGAAATTAAATGATGTCAAAGACAATTTTGTTTACAATTACATACTCTTAATCAAAAACACATTTATTTGGATAAAGATTATGTTATTATGTTGATAGAACTCTAACAAATAATCGGTAAAAATTGGCTAAATTTGATTCGCATAAAAACGGTTCTAGTAAGTTAATCTTAAAAGATAGACATATACTGTCGCGGACATTTTTTTAGATCATTTTAAGAGGAATAATTCTTTCATACATATTTTTTTGGTATCTTAAACCGTTTTGGCAGCGCACGCAACGGAAGCCCTCAAAGATGAATAATTTTCCCCGTTTTTTCCACATTTTCCGTTATTTCTTCGCTTCTATTAGTCGCAGCGTGATGTTATATAGCCTAAAGCCTTCCTCAATAAATGATCTATTCAACACAAAAAGAATTTTTCAATTCGAACCAGTAGTTCCTGAGATTAGCGCGTTCAAACAAACAAACAAACAAACAAACAAACAAACAAACAAACAAACAAACAAACTCTTCAGCTTTATAATATTAGTATAGATAGACCATTTACAGGCACTTTTGAAATGTCAAAATTGGAGCTAATTTGACTGACCGCGAAAGTGACCACTTACGATTTTTGTATGTAAGCTAGGCACGCGAAGTAGTTGCTTTTGCAAGGTATATCTATATCTGTGGAGTACTCTATCTCATTTAGCTCTTCAATTCCTATATATGACGGAAAATAAAGTAGGTAGTAGGACGTGGATATGAAACCCTAGTGAAATCAATGCGAGAGTGCTTGGCGGCTTTAATCTGACGTAGGTGGTTAAAGGGTTTATACGTGTTAATTAACAAAATCAGAAACTAGAAGCATATTTTTTTTTATATATAACATCACTAATTAAATGCCGTCTTTTGCGACTCTGGTAAAAAAGGTTACACTTGTTGATATTTGTTCTATACTACGGGGGTATTGCTTCACTGTTTGACATAGTAGTATATCATGATATCGTTTTATCCTATTTCTATTTTTATCTGTACGGGAGCAGAATAAAAAATGCCATTATACGTTATGAGCCAAAAAAGTAACTAAAAACATATAAAATCTCATTGTAAATATAACGCACCGTCTAATGTTTTTGTCTGTGTGCATGCAATCTACATGTAATGCATATAAACTGGCACCTAATTACTCGTCAGTGATTGATTCTATGGGGCACGAAGTAAGATGAGCCAGCGTGCTTTTGACCGCACTCATCTGTGAATTAGCACGCGACTAGTTCAACCATAAAACGATTTCAAACTTTCATGAAAACGCGCCTCAGAAATGGAGTAGAAATGTTGCTGATTTATTGTCAATTTCAATATGATTTTTAAGAAGCAGTTTGCCATGACTTCAGGTCTTTGCAAAAGGGTCGAAGCCTACTGGAGCCTAGGATCTCTTTCTGAAAGAAAGACATGGTCCCAGTGCGAAGGGCAAAGAACGACGGCGTAGGGTATTTAATCAATAAGAGCCTGATACTGTTTCCAGCTCCGTCCAAGAGCGTGATCCATCATCGGATGATTTTTGCCCATAAAACAAAAATTAAAAAAAAGTCTTCAGTTTGTAAAATTGTATTTTTCTACATTTTCTATGCAACAAGAGCGACTTATTTCTGACACACCTAATAAGTATAACGTACATGTGCCTAAACACGACTGATGACACACAAGGAGACTATAACCGCTGTTGGTGCAACCAGTACCTTACTCACGTTATTAGATAGTAGATATAAGCGATAAAAGTAATTAACAATAAAAAAGATAAAAAATTGTGACAGTTAAAACATTCGTGGTATATTTTGGTAACATGACATCATTGTATATTAGGTACTGGCATTTACCTGATTTTGGATGCCCAATAAAAAAAATCTAAGATAAGAACCAAAATTATGTACGAATTGACAGACTGAGTCTGATCGCAATAGATGTTCCAAACGTTTTTGGTTACTGCTCCACTCCCATGGGTCGTAGTGGAAGCATGATGTTATTAAAGTCAATTTTAAACATTGTAGAGAGCAGTAGTAGCCGAGTGGTATCGGCCCCGACTTACGAATTGTATGTCACGGGTTCAAACCCAGCCAGGCGCATTACTTTGTGTAATTTATTTCATCACCACTGCTCTTAAAAACGGTGAAGGAAAACATCGTGAGTAAACCGGCATGTCCTAGAACCAAAAATTTGAAGACATGTGACATCCACCAATCCGCACTGGGCCGACGTGGTAGATTATGGCCCATTCCCTCTCCTAGAGAGGAGGCCTGTGTGCCAGTTAAGTAGTGGGAAAATTAAAAGGCTGATGATGATGATATATTTTTTTAATTACTTATATTAAATATATTTTTTTTAATAAAAGGAATCCATTTACTTAATAAGGTTATTATTAATAAATATCACGATATAGTTGGCGTTTTGAACCTATTCGCTATCGAACTAACGAGAAATCGCTGTAGGGTTTTTCGCAATAGCATTTTTCACACAAACGTTACGTCGCACCAATGAAGCATCGATGGAATGTAACATCATACAAATGAATTATCAACTCACCGCATTCTATATAATAAAAATAGAATCGTCAAGATTCGCAAACAAATAGGGAAACCTGGAAAATTCGTCTCGCTTTAAATACATGTCTATAAATTACAATATTTCTTAGGCCTCGCTTACCCCTGACATGCTATACTATAGTTAATTCGGAGAATTTAAATAACATGAGGATGGAAGCAGGCTTTAGTATAAAGACTTGAATGACGTAGGTCATGCTACAGAGTGCAAAAAAAAAAATTGTTCCCCAAAATAAACTTGTTATGTATAATAAAACTCCGAAAAAAATTGAATTATGAGAAATATCTCCATATTACAGAATTATCGGTGTCTTCTCGTCCAATATCTCAAATTACTCAAGGCGAAAGTCACCAGTGTGTGTTGCCAGTGATGACATATGGCTCCATCAGGTAATAGAAGACACCTAAATTACAATCGGACGGTAAGACCGTTTATCTATTAGTCATAGAAAATCAGCCAAAAGTATAATGTAGGAAACTTAAAGTAATAACGCCACTTGGTTTGCGTCGAAAAGCAAGTCCCTCATGATCAGTACACATCAGTATTATAGCTAGGTTACCAAGAACCCTGGGGCAAAAACAAACTAGGGGTACCCCCCTACTGTTTAACTGAAAAAAAGAAAGGAAAGAAAAACTGTTTAAGCTTTATCAATATACTTATATATCCTTCTCCTTGCGTCATTTATCCTCAATGCTGAGGATCGTAACCTCCACGAATAATGTGGACATATTGTCGTATTGGCGTCACAGACAGTGTTTTCTGGACGGCGATCCGAAGTCGTCGACGGCGCGCACTGTTCCCGTGCGCCTCAAGGAGTAGTCAGTAAACTGAAGAGGCCTAACAGGGTCGAAACCTCCTGGGACAAGGTTGATGCGAAAGCGTATTACCGGGGCCCTGAGATCAAGGTAAGGAAGGAACGGGGTACGTTATTTAGACGGTAAGAGTGTCACTCTGTTTCCCGCTCCGCCCACTCCTTCGATGATTTTTTCCTAGTACTATAAAAAAGACAGTGGTTTTCAGTGTTGCACGTATTACGCACGTGTATACTTATATACATAATACGCATATTTCAAAAATGTAAAGTTATTTTATCTTTAAAAAAAACCCCAAGTTATAAGAAGATTGATCGTTCATATCTGATCTACACACTATGATATTATGTATACTATATTTTTTTTCCTGACATCGTTTGCGCTGCAATACTCCATTAGTCATCTTTCTTTTTATCCACTATTTTAGTTTTCGAATTTATAAAAAATTACGTCACCATAAACCAAAAACATATTTATACGCAGCGCTAAAAGTATTATACATATTTCAGTCTGAGTAGAATATCTCAAAAATAACAACAAACCTAAAGATTCCGATCCCGATTTCCGGCCACTGTAGGCGCAGTCTTGTGGATGGTGAGAAATAGGTATGTAACGGGTATAATGCTGAGGATCGTAAATTCATAACCTCCACGAATAATTGTGGACTATATAATTCGCTATGTTGTCGTATTGGCGTTTCAGGCAGTGTTTTCTGGACGGTGAGCAATGGGTAGCCCGCCGTCCGATCTTCCGGTAACTGTGCGGACGGAGCCCAAGTCGTCCACTGCGCACACTGTTCCCGCACGCCTCAAGAAGTTGTCAGCTAACCCTAGGGGCCCCAGATGGCAGGATCGAAGCCTACTGGGGCCAAGAGTCTTTCAGAAGAAAGTAAAGCTCGGCCCTGGTATGAAAGGCAGGAAAGTAACGGAGTGGGTTCTTTACTTAATAAAAGTCTGACACTATCTCGTGCTCCGGCCAAGGGCGGGAGTTGTCATTGGATAATTTTCTTCTTAAAAAAATTTGTTATCCACGATGAGTCACTTTTTTAGGAATTACTTGGGGAAAAACATAAAACATAATGTTAATAATCGTACGAGTCATTAACGATGGATTACTTTTCCGCGCTCTTATTTCGTCAGGATCGATTATAGCGATAGCCGCTATAAAACCAGCTTGATTGGCTTTTGAGAATTACCTAATATAGCGTGGAGGCTTTTTTTTATGGTAGGTGAAAATCATCGAATGACGAAACCCGCTCTTGGGCGGAGCGGGAGACCAGTGTCAGACTCTTACTGACTAAAAAACCTACCCCGTACCTTCCTGGCCCTATTCCCAGAGCCGCGGTAACAGTCTCACTCAAACCGGCAGTACAGTTACTAGCAAGCAATTTTGAATTTCATAGAACCATACAACAGTATATTCAATTTTATCAAGGTCACATAGGTATGTCCGCGTTTGCGAACATAATCGCGCTGCAGGGCCCGCTTCGTCGATAAAATCGGCAGTGCCGCCCTTTTATAGCGGACCGTAACGAAAATATCGAATTTCTTTTTTATAATTTTTTTAATTTACATAAAAATCATCAATCATTAGCACTATTTAATTTTTTTCTATTAATACGAATAATAGTCAAAATATTATACATGTATCGTATATTTGCTCAACTGCCATCGACACCATAATTGCCAGACTTTCGCACTAAAAATTACCGCGCAAAAACAATTTTATTTTCTTTTTTATCGATAACGACGCAATGTTTTGATGGCATAAAATAAAAGTTTCAGTCTGAAAACTAAAGTTTCCACTTATCGAGAATTTTTCTGTATGTTTTCAAATGAGTTTGCAATCTAATAAGCGATTTGCAGATCAGGTTTTAGGCCCCTCCTGAGCTTGGGTTAGTACCCTTAGTACCTTTAGTAACTACATTACGTTAGTACCCCAGGGTTAGTACCCTTAGTAACTACACCACAGCGATTATATTCAACCCCAAAGTTCAATTCCAAAGCCCTTAATGCTCATGTAGTGAAAGTGCTTCCAAATAAAAGGTATGTGATTTAGATACACTCCTGTGACACGAAAAAACGGCCGTCAAAACGAAACCGTAGATAAAATGCTACCCTGAGGTGGTTATCATTCAGTCGAGACTTGGAAAGTAGTGACGAGGATAATGATGATAATGTACAAAATGAATTAGAGTAGTAGATAATTATGATGAATTGTTTAAATAAATATGATTTCAAATTATTCTTTAATTGCTAATACAATGATTATTATGTAATGAAACTTAATAATACAAATTTCTATTAAATCTTAAATTAGAATCATCATCATCATGATTATCATTTCCAGAACCTTTCAACCCTAACGGCCATCTGTTCTGCGAGCAATGTGCGCCTCCCCCATTGCCACTTTTTGGCGATTCTTTGGTTTATGTCGGCAACTTTGGTTTTCCTGTCTCTCTATTACATATTAAAACACATCAAATGTGCCATGGTTTTTGAAAAAATAAACAACATAGGTTCATGAAATTCTAAACATACGTATGGGTAAACAAAATATAGAAACTAATGGAGCGAATTATAAACTGAGACTGCTGAAGAACCCAAACCTGCTAGCAGGGCGATTCACTATTCCAGAAACCATACTTCAACATAAAAATCGGCGTGATATTTTCAACGATTAAAGGATATGAGATCTGACTGATGAAGAGTAAACGGCTGGTTTCAGCACCCTAAAAACAAAAAGCATCCACCACATTTGCTTCTCGGCCGGAGGACACGGTAGAGCACACAGCAGAGGTGTGCCCTGCTTGGGAGGAGCATCGCCGAGTTCTCGTGGGAGCGATCGGAGGCGACGATCTCTCACGGCGGGCCTTGATAGAGGCCATGGTTTAGAGCGAAGAAGAGTGGCAGACGGTTGCGTCGTTCTGCGAAACAGTAATGCTAGCAAAAGAGGAGGCCGACCGTATCAGGCAAAGGCAACGGCACTCACGCCGCAGCCGCCGCCGCCGTGTCTCCGATCCTGATTTCCGGCCACCTTAGGCGCGGGCTTGCGGACGGCGAGCAATGGGTAGCTCGCTGTGACCCCATCCGGTTACCGTCCGGACCGAGCCCAGGTCGTCGACGGCGCGCACTGTTCCCTCGCGCCTCAAGGAGTTGTCAGCCTTCTGGGGCCAAGGGTTGATGCGAAAGCGGAACACCGGGGCCCCGGAATTAAGGCAGGAAGGAATGGTGGGTCGTTTAGTCAGTAAAAGTCTGACACTGTCTCCCACTCTGCCCAAGGGGGGGGCGGGATTCGTCATTCGATGATTTTTAACAGCAAAACAAAACCACATCTGCTTCTGCACAGGATCAGAAAACACAAGAACAGAGACAACGTTTAAAACAAAATTTACTTCATATAAAAAGTATATTTCGACATTTAAGATAACAATCTACAAGATAGTTTTGGATCGGATAAAAGTTGTAAGTACCGGTGATCGTACCGGCATTAAAACATGATTAAGAACATAATCATGTTTGTTTATGCTTTGCGGTATTTTTATAGATATCAATACTATAGGTTGTAATACTACATATTGTAGATATATTATAAATACTGTATAGAATAGAATAGAATAAATTTTATTCGAGACAGACACAGCACAACTATTACGACAAACATAAAAGTTAAAAAAAGAACAGAAGTACAGAATATGCTAAGCGTGCCCGCACCGAAAATGTGACCCACTTCAGCATTTGTCGGGCGTCAGAAACCCAGCGCTGGTTTTCAGTTGGCACCCCGCAGTGACGCACGGACGAGGGTATAATATTATGTAAAATATAAGTGAATAAAATAAATATGTGCAAATATAGTATCAGTACCTACTAATACTACAAAGTCTGTATCTTTGTTACTGGTTCTTTTTTTTTATTTTTTTTTATTTGCCAGTAACCAGTGCTTGACTGCGATCCCACCTGACGGTAAGCAGTGATGCAATCGTTGATGGTAAGGCGCACTAGTTTATTAAGAGCCTATTCACTCTAGCCTTGAAGACACCTAAATTATATTCGGACGGAAAGACTGCAGCCGGCAATCTGTTCCAGTCCCGAAGGACTATCATCGAGATGTACGCGGTATAAATGACGAGGGAAAAAAGCTTAGTCCGGGCCGCAGCTCGCAGGTGTCTCAACAACGTAAGGGTGGGTATTTGCCGTACCTACGCCGGGATGTCCGAAGGTAAAATTGGGATGGCGGAATCAAATCATGCAATTCCTGCGCACACTCTCCAAAATGCATCCTGTAGAAAACCGCAAGGCTGGCTACTTCGCGCCTGTGCTCGAGAGTTCAAGCCAAAACAGCTGAACGGATCGGAATGAAAATTAATACACGCGTGCAAACCACTAGTACCTACGTCGGATATTAGAAAATATAAATTGATGGACTTTTTCTCGGGTGGGTTCAGGATGTGTGGAACTCAGCTGTGCTTGACCCCCGCTCAAACGTCACTACTATATAGTACTGGCTGGTGTACTACTATATGGTGGTTGCGTATTTAGTTTGTAGAATAAATAGAAGAATATAGATGAAGCGCGCGGCACTTCATCGACTAATTTGAAGGGACCCATACGTGAAATATTACTTGCATATAGTACAACAGGCTTAATTCCTGCTTGTTTTTCATATATATCATTAAAAATTGGTAATTTGATTAGAACAAATAACGACCTGGACAAATTTGCCGTAGGTAACAACTTTATATGTGACCCAGAAGACTGCTTAAAGTATTGTTGAGATGTAGACTTGTAAAATAAAGAATTGATGCAAAGATACAGTGACTGCGGCTGCGATAGAAAATTAGGAAGTGGGAAAACCTGGGTATACATAAATATATTCTTATATCAACGTTAATGATAGCGATATAAAATTACTGCATTATGTGCTTTTCTAAGACACACAGCATTGTTAGAAGAAGCTGATGTAAACCTGCCTTAAATTACTTATTTATGGTTAAAAACTTACCAAATTGTCCATGGTTTTATACCTGTCTCGCTCTTTCACCAGCGTGCGTCCTGTTTCCTCTAGAAAAGGATGCCTGACACGGAGCTGTCAATGTCATAGCGTTTGTAAATTTTGCCGCGTGATGTTTCGCAAAATTTTCCAAAGTGATTAAATACAATAATTTATTGTATTAGATTAGCACACAGCGTTTATTTAAGTCGTGAGAGTGTTTATTGTTAGTGATTTGTGTTTTCACAATGACTCCGGACGAAATTCGGCAGGTGAGTGTCGGATGTGAACAAAGTTTAAATGTTGATACTCCGGACGGATATAGACCTGACCTGATGACCCGGCATTGTCAGGATTATCTTCTTCATGCTCGGAGGATGAGGATGACATAGTTTCACCTCCACGCAACAAAAGATAAAAAAGTTTCACGTAAATACTGGCAAGTTCAGATTTGTTCGGCACCGGCGTTTTGAGACGCTTATTCAAGTAGTGAGATTTATATCTAGTTATTTAATTAACGAAACTAACCGGATTTATCCACATCTAAATTTTGAGAAATCCTACAACTTTATTGTGTAAGTTCTCATGATGTGAACATAATATAAAGTTTGACAAAATTCCAAATACTGACAAAGAATGTTTACAAGAATTGGTTAACTGTCAGAAATTTAATATTACTTTTTGGAAAGACATTCCATAATGTAACTACAATCTCACATTGCTAGTCCTGTGTTTGTAGGTCATTAAGTTAACAAACAGTTAATCTAACAAGATTTTTAATACATACATAACAGTTGTCAGCCAGGTTGTGTAACCATATTTTGGAACAAATACAACTTTTAAAAGATTACAGGACTTCCGTGCAGATTGCGACTGACCCGGACTGCATTTTAAAAGAAATTGGGAATCCAATTTTGGAAGCCATATTACAAAATTATCCACTACCAGGAAATAATACTAGTCAGGAATTCCTTATTGACTTTATGCTTTGCACCTCATTACAGCCTTTTTAGGTGCAGCTCAGTTTTGGTTTAATACTCCGATTTAAAAAACTTTAAATTGACCTTATGTTTAAAACAAAACATGGACATATAAAAGACTCACAATATGTACACAATTACACTTCCTTCCTTCCTTCCTTTTGCTGTCCCGTCCTTACAAAATAATACATCTCAGTAGTAAATATTTGTGACTATCAAACCAAAACATTCAATGGGTTATGTCTAAAGGAGTATACAATGTACATTTATAGTAACAACCAGGATCAAATGATTATATTTCATTTAAATTTAGCAATATGGTCATGTTCAATTTATAAAGAACCTCGGTATCTAGACAACCAGGTTTTAAAACAGTTTGCAACCTGAACAACTAAGGACATGACAGTCATTTCCAATTCTTAATTGAGATTTTCCATGTTGAATGTTTATTAGTGAAAAAATCCAAGTTTATTTTCACTTGCCAATTGCAGACACACAGGAGGTTCCTCCATGTGATTTACAGTGAAGATAGTGCTGTAGTTAACGGCCTTTCCATTTGGCATAATCAGCAGGTTTGCCATAGTAACAAATTTAATTGCAGAAATCCAGTGCGAAGTTCCTGCATAATTACCCTTTTGGCCAATTTGTTCCTGGTTAATCAGGATTATATGTTAGTCGGTACTGATTTCTCAGGTTGCAGAAACATTGAGAATATTGGTAACCATGGGATGGCATATGAATTATCACAAGTCTTTTTATTTTTTGGAAGTTAAATATCTTGGCCTTCCATGGAACACTCAGTAAAACTGAGCAAAACTCCCTTCTTCTTAACAGAATATTAAAATAAAATTATAAATATCCAAAATGTTATTATAATATGTCCAATAGAAACTGTTTCTGTGAGAAAATTAAAGTTTATCAGGTTTGCTGAAGTTTGTAAACCTTTATCTGCCTGCTCAACAAGACCAAAAATGGTAGTTGAGAGCCATAGATTATAGTTCAATATCAATAGTCAAGTAAAGTGTGATTCACTTCTTGACGATGGAGATGGCAGACTCAGGGTGCATAGCCCACTGAAACAAGAGTTATCTAACGGGAAGATGGACTCCATTCCAAAAACTGTGGCATTCAAATATAAAAGGAATGTATGTTGTATTTATAAAAAGTCAGCTGGCCATAATCAGCTGGTACTGGAAATCAGCACTGTGGCTCTGTCAAATACACAAGCCCAGGCATTTTGCTGAGCACAGGCCTTTTTTGCACCAACGTGTCTCATATCTATATACATCTATATATATCTATATACTGTTTAATAGAGACATTTCTTGTTTGATGATATGCGCAATGTTTGTTGTGAATAAACTTCCTTCAGCGGATGAAGATTGATTTAGAAGGTACACACAACTCATTCAGTCCAATTACAGGACTCTTGTTGCACACCTCAAAAACGAGGGGGAGGGTTACATACCCTTACACTACTAAGGTTAACAACCAGGTAGGTAACTTAAACTTACAGAGTAGTTACATTTAACTCTCTCAGCCACTTACCTCTCGAGGAGGTAAAACTGATTGCGAATCGCCTGTCAAGGGATCGCAAAGTACCAGAGTGGCATTTTCTACCCCAAGCCACGGAGGCTATGTTCGTTCTGAATATGGGGTGTCCCAGATGTAGACCTTTTCTGCAACAAATGAAACGGCTGTCATACGAAAGTACTTATTTATTTGTACAATGTTCATTGTATGATCTATGTTGTGCATAATGTTTGTAACATTACATTCCGAGAGATGGTACGCAGATTTCTGCTAAGCTTGCAGCCAGAAATGGGGCTATTATCAGCTGGGCTGGGCATTCCCCCACCCAGCTTAATACCAAGAGTCCAACTCTTATAAACAGTGCGAAAGGATTGTTGATCCTAATAATGCCACAAAGACCATATGCTTTTGACTACCCGGCTAGGAGGTGAGAGCCACTCACATGGCTACATTGTATACATTGTGGCTGGGAAAGCCACTTCCAATAGAGCACTTGCGGAAGGTTTCAATAGATTGGAACACAGGCAACTACCCTTACACAGGCATAAGTTAAAGAGTTGACCCCCCTTGCCTGGAAAATTGGGGGGGGGGGCGATCAAGTCCCTAACTGGACTATAGAGAAACAGAACCTATTAAAAAGTAGTTGACGGACACCTACTTTAACATTACATAAGGCTCCAATTAAAAGATGGTTATAGTGTTGTAACATCAATAAGATCAATCCTAAAGTATCTGAGGATTCAAAGTTGGTGTTTGAGACAGGTTAGCTGATAGAACCTTTGTTCTTCCTTCATAAGTCAGCTATCTCAACTTACATGCGACATCAGCAGTATTTATCTCAAAACACATTTTCATTCATTAGTTGTAAAAGCTATTTCATTTGCCAAACCAGCAGTACAAAAACAACTAATATGGGTCGCTCCCATAATATTTATCTGGCTACAGACAAGGAAACTGAGGGTTGCCATTTGGAAATGGCTGGATAGACAGCTTTAATATATACTATTGCTAGCCTCAGGGTTGTTGAAGCCATGATCTCACATTAGAAACTAGTTTCTGAAAATGAAAACAAATTAAGAGGGCTATTCCTTTAATCTGTAATCTTATTTCTACTGGAGATGAGATTAGCCTGTAACCAAAAGTTTTGGTTCATAAATAAATTCAAGGGTACACAGGCAGGTTGAGTCTTGCGGAAAGACCAAAACCATTGTGTGTGTCTAACAAGACATATTATTCTAGGATAGAGTGTTGCCAAAACATCTATACCACAGAGTGTCCCAGACCACCATACGCAAGGTACGCGTTTTGATCGTGGAATTGCGGCTGCCAGCCCGAAATACAATACAATACCGAGATCATTGTGTCTGTACTATTAGACATTATTCAAGGTCACATAGAAAGTCAGGTTGAGTGTTGCGGAAACATCCAGACCGACGAAGTGTTGCGGAAACACCCAGACCATAGTGTTGTGGAAACATCCAGACCAAAGAGTGTTACAGAAACACCCAGACCATAGTGTCTGTCCTATTACATAATATATTCCATACAAGAAGCACAGACAGGGCTGTTACAAGTTTATTTATCTAAAAGAAATAATAAATTGCTTCAACAAGATTGTATGGTGGATATATAGTATTTTATTTTGAAGATGCTAATATTGATACCCAACTCCCAAAATTGGTTGGAGAGAAATCTGTTCAAGAAAATTATTAACACATTTCTGAATTTTATTGTAGTCCGGTAAGACAAAATTGATCATAATAACTACAGTTAGATTTTTCTAACATTGGTTAGATAAAATGTGTATTATTTTTTTGAAGTATAAAGGCTTTTATTAACAGTTATTTTCATGTATCTCTATTGTTTAAGTAGTTGATACACGAAGAAGTCACCAACAAGAAGTGTTACTTTCTTATGTTACAATTTTGCTTGTATATAGTAAGTATAATAAAATTGATTAATCTATGTTCCAGAACAGTATTATAATTAATTCATCATAGCGTTTGTGTTTACCACCAGCAGATACCAAACAGGTCTTCTAACAATGCTGTGTGTCTTAGAAAAGCACATAATATGACTGTTTTGCACTCAAACAAAACAGGTATTATGTGTTGAATAAGACACACAGCATTACAGCAAGTCTCTTGCTGGTGAGTTGAAGACTCTATGACATTGACAGCTCCGTGTCAGGCATCCTTTTCTAGAGGAAACAGGACGCACGCTGGTGAAAGAGCGAGACAGGTATAAAACCATGGACAATTTGGTAAGTTTTTAACCATAAATAAGTAATTTAAGGCAGGTTTACATCAGCTTCTTCTAACAATGCTGTGTGTCTTATTCAACACATAATACCTGTTTTGTTTGAGTGCAAAACAGTCATATTTAGTTCATTTAGCCCCTAGAGGACTGCACACCAATTGTCTTTTAATTGTGTATGTAATTACGGTATTCGAATGGTTAAATATTCTTAGCGTAAAAAATAATTTCGATCAACTTCTAGTACTATCGAGCTAAACTAAAATTTAGACGTAACTGTACGTAATAGTACAGTGACGTAATAGTACCTACTGACCGAATGTTGGTTAAGTAAAGTAATTGATTTACTTATATTAGAAGGTTTTCAATCTCACTCAGCAAAACTCAATCAAAATGATGGAGAAATAATCTTTACCAAACTAGGACTCTAAATAAATATAATATGTGAACCAATTTTTTTGTAGCGGGACTTACCTTGTTTATCAAATAATGGCAATCTATTGCTCTGCGTCGTACAAGTCCAAGGAAGTTCCACGCGCCTCAAAGAGTTGACTGCAAACCGTAGGGGCCCAGCAAGATCGAAGACAACTGGGCCAAGGGTCTGTTTCTAAAAGGAAGTCTCGGCCCTGGTTTGAAAGGAAGATAGGTTATTAAGAATCCCTTACCAATAAAAAACGATGACTATGACTATTTATTTAGTATAAGTCTGACACTATTTCACGCTTCACCCAAGGGCGGGAAATGCATTAGTTGATTTTCCCCACAAAAGGTATACAAATAAACTCTGTCCCTTCAACTAGTTTATCCTGTGGCTGGAGAGACAGGCAGTGTTTCGCAATGATATTCTAAAAAGGTATGTCTCAGAGAGGACTGTATCGATTCACTTTCAATGGGAAAAATAATAAAGTGACAATGTACTTAACTCTAAATGTATGAGTATAGGTATGAGGATGAGGGGTTATGTGTAAGTGGAAAATAACAGTCAATGTCACTCAGTGATAAAGTAGCATTCTACTTGCGAAAGAATTACCGATGTTTCGGTACAATAGTTTTCAAGTTTAATTATTACAAACAAAAATATTAAAATACTAAAATACAAATAATTTCCTCTTTATAATAATATTGATAAAGATAAATTTATATAACTAAAACTGACGCTGACGCATTTTGGCGACAAAATTGATAAAAATCGATAAACTCGACATACCAAAACGCACAAATCACTAATTTAATGTTAGAAGTGCTTACAATCGAAAAACTGAACTGAAGATATCTAAATATTTTTTTTAATTTAGTATCATAATGTCACAACAATTGCACATCTAATACCTAATTCGCTATTAGAGACGATTGCATTAAAAATAACTGCGCCTGCCAATGTTAGTCATATTGCTACAGATAGCTATTCTGATAGCTTAGTATTAAAATATCAGTAACACAGAACAGTTAATTAATCGGGCAATACGATTTTGGCGATTAAAGGAATGATAATAAAATGATAGATAAGATTTTCTATAAATTAACGGAAATGCCGATATCTTCATTGTATAGCGACGGGACGGCCCAGTCCAAATATGTCGCAATTACTTATAGTAATTTTTAGTCTCTTAGGCTTAATAAATACGGTGTCAAATGCTATTATACAAGAGGGAGTGTGCGATTATAAGATAAGCGTTGTACCCCAGTTTAATGTGACTGCTGTAAGTTCTATTTATTATTCTATTATTGGTTCAAAATTAAACTGTTCAAGCCAAACTAAGTTTATTAACTTAGAAATGTATAGTGATTGTTGTGAGTGTTCGAAACATTAGGTTAAGGCTAAGGCGTTTTTAGCATTTTAAGGATGTGTCAAATTCTAATAACAAAGTCGGAGAGACTTATTTCTTTATTTAATCTTCATGTACAGTAGTGGTGCATAGGCGGACTTAATGCAACAAGGCATTCTCTACCAGTCCTTTGGGTTAAAAAAGACAACACTGTGGTAGGTGTGCACAATAAATAAATATGAGATTTTTTAAATATAGTTCGTTTTTTAATCCTAGGCTATGATTTGACAACTTAAAATGTCAAACTCCAGAAAATTGGGAACATATTTCTAGAGTGTGACATTCTGAGTTGTCAAAGCGTAGTCTAGAATTAAAAAACGAACTATAATGTAGTATCATTTCAGTTTAATTAGGAAAACTTGAAATGTGACAGTTGTGACGAAGACCGAACTAAGTTTGTGAGGGCTTCCAAGTAGAAGTTCCCAATTTGAAACATTTAAACTGAACTAAAGATTGACAAACACTCAGCCCCAATTTCTAATTTAATTTTTAAATCAGAACCAAATTTATTTTGGAACCCAGTGCTTTCATATTTTTTATTCTTTACGTACTATCAAAAACCATGTGGTGCAACATCGAAAAAGTATTCCGTATCGCTGTCGACTGGTAATGTACAAAAGACTAACGCCATTGTCGCATTTTATGACAATGCTTATCTGCTGTCCAAGGTAAAAACAAGGGTTTAGGTTACATAAAATGCAAGACACCTATTTCACTTTTTTTCCTTTGTGAATTATTATTGAGTTTTGGTTAGAAACGGCCTTACCGTTTCTAAGCAAAAATCCCAAACTTTTCAAGAATTTAGAGTAAAATGTAATGTAATGTACAATTAGAAGAACTCTATAATAACGATGACGGATTAGTCTTTAGTACCTACTCCAAAACCAATTTATTGCTCTAATATTATTGCTCTCAAAAAATATTAAGCACAAGCAAAAAAAGAATGAGCATAGGTTATAATATTAATTAAATATTTTTTCATAACTTCAACCTTATATTATATCATGAAGAAAGAAAAAAATATTAATATCGAATTCATGTCAATATATGCATTTTTCATAATAACGACGACACATCTGAGACTCACGACTTCTTATACTACAAGGAAGTATTTACAGAGTCGTCCTCCAACTGCGTTGGAAATTTCAGTTTTGTAGATCAAGTAGGTAGTGTCCTTCCACGTTTAGTCAACGAGTGACTATTTTCTGCAGTTTTCTATAAATTGACAAACGTCTCGTTTTTAGGGTTCCGTAGTCAACGAGAAACCCTTATAGTTTCGCCAAGTCTGTCTGTCGGTCCGTCCTCGGATAATGTCAGCGACCGTTAGCACGAGAAAGCTCAAATTTGGTATCAATCACGCCGACAAAGTGCAAAAACAAAAAGTGGTAAAAAATGTTTTATTAGGGTAGCTCCCCTAAAAAAGTAAAGTTCTTTTTTGTTCTTTTTTTTTCATTTCTACCATAACGTGTGATATATTGTTATTCACACAATATTACCCTAAATGGCACGGCTATTAATAGTGTAAAGGAATTTAAGTACCTAGGGCATTTACTTACCGAGGGTCTTGAAGACGACCTGGATATCAAGAGGGATGCGCAGGGCTCTGGCGGTCAGAGGTAACATGCTGGTTCGCAGATTTTCCCGCTGCACTGAACACGTAAAGATTACGTTGTTCAGGGCGTATTGTCAAACTTTCTATACGGGAAATCTGTAAGTTAGTCACACCAAAAGGTCGCTGGATACCCTGCGCGTCCAGTATAATAACATCTTCAGGATGATGTTGGGGCTGCCACACTTCTGTAGTGCGTCGGGGATGTTTGCGCAATATTGAACGGACGACTTTCATGCCGTCATTCGCAAAAAAACTGTGTCCCTGATCACCAGAATGCGTGGTAGCTGCAACCGAATTCTGAAGACTGACTGACAGTCTCCTCGCCACTATGGAGAGCCTTTATTAGGCGTGTCATTTAACATTTAAATTGAATTTGTATTTTTATTGTAGTTTGAATTTTTAATTGTAATTGTGACTGATTTTAATTTTGATAATGATTTTCTTTTATTTTTTAATTATGATCTTTATTTTTTAATTATGATCTTTATTTTTTAATTATGATCTTTATTTTAATAATGGTTTTAATTTTAATAATATTTTTTTAATGCAATGATAGGTAACTTTAAAACATTGACATTTATTATGACTCTGAAATTGTTGTTTAAAGTCTGATTTTTATTTAAAATGCTGAAACTATGGATCAAAGTTATCTGAAAAAAAATGGATTTTATTTATTATTTATTTATTTACCCGTAAAATAATTTTTGATAGTGTTAATATTTTCGGAAATAATCGCTTCAAAAGTAAAAAACAATGCGTATACCTCCCTCTAACTTTTGAACTATAAGTTTAGAAAATATGAAAAAAATCTCAGAAGTATAACTTTATAAAGTCTTTCCAGGAAAAATATTTTATGACATGACAGTCGTGTTTTTTTTTTAAATTATTCGATTTTTGTTAAGTTTGTAAAAAATACAAGCTTATTTTATAGAATTCTGTTCAAGACTTGGCACAGAAAACGGCATCAATAAGCTACCAGTTCGTTGGAAAAAATGCATTGATTGCATGGGGAATTATTTTGATTAGATAATAAAAATTAAATTAAGAAAAAAAGGCTACCTTATTTCATGAAAAACGGCAATTTCATAGGTAAAGCCCTAATATTTTTTTTTTTTTTTGTAGTACACTATTATATCAGATAGAATTACTTGTATTTACATTTAGATATGTGTAAATCGTTCGATTATCTTTCCTATCTTTCCGCCACTCATACACCGGAAAATTTTAGTTATCTAGAAAAAAAAACCTAAAAAAACCATTTTTAATTATCAAGTCGCGTCATTGCTAAAAAAAAAATATTTAGTTGAATACTGTGTTCAATACAACTGAACATGATAAGAAAAACCTTGACACTCCTACATAGTTTATTACTAGGGGCGATATCTACACTCATGCACGTAGATTTGATTAATGTTGATAATAATTACACGTCATTGTTTAAAGGTTGATTCACACTAGGCTACTTATGTGTCGTGAGCGGAAACGAATTATTGCGTTATCGCTCATTTTTAGGCTTGCGTACCTCAAAAGGTAAAAACGGAACCCTTATAGGATGGTCGAAGCCAATTAGGGCCAAGGGTTTGCGTCTGAAAAGGAAGGCTCTGGCCCTGGTATGTATGGCGATGTAGGAACGGGGTAGGTTGTTTAGTCAGTAAGAGTCTGACACTTGTTTTCCGCTCCGCCCAAGAGCGGGACTCGTCATTGGACGGTTTTTACCTACCTACATAAAAAAAACCCTTATAGGAACACTCTGGTATCTGTCTGTAAAGACCCTTTAAGTCGGGAAAGCGTGAATATATCGATTTAAAAATTTTAACCATATTTTCAAGTCTGCGACCCTTGAAGCTGTACAAAAATTTAACTTCTGAGTTACCGGAAAAAGATGTGGTCGTTTATATTGCAATTTAAAACAAAACGTTTTCTATACTCTCATAAAATCAAAATTGATAGGGAACTGCCCGTTGACCAACAATAATCTGAAATTTAGCACAAAGCAAGGTGTTATAGCAAATGTTCTGAAAACCGTAAAATTCTTGTTAAATCATAATAAAAATAATAACTTTTCTTGAAGAGAAGTGGTCTGTCTGTCAAGACTCTTTATTTCGGGAACGCGTGGAGGTACTGAGTTGAAATTAAAACCATATTTTTAAGTCTGCGGTACCTTGAAGCTGTAACCTAGAAAAAAGATATGGTCGTTTATGCTGCAAAATAATACGTTTTCGATACTCTCAAGGAATCAAAATTAAATTCATCAAATATTACTTTTTGACTGATTTACAGCTATTATCACTATTTTTTCGCCGGTGTTTTTGGATAATACTCCTCCCTCGATGTGCCATAGCGTGACGTTGTATGGACTTCCTATATAAATGGTTATCTAACACAATAACATTTTTCCAATTCGATAAAATATTTCCTGAAGATTAGCTCTAACTTCAGTTTTATAATGAGTAATAAAGGATCATTCACATGAATGCTGATTCTTTACTGTTTTTGGGTTGCATCCTAGTTATTTAAATGCAGACAGCTACGATACTACCAAACAGGTTTTGATACATACTTATCACGTGAAAGCGTTGCGTAAAAGTAGGTACTTTACTGTGTGAATCATGATATTTATATCATGACGCAGTATGATGATTGTTCGACCACACAGTTTGTGATATTAGAATGAAAAAATGCCTTATTTAAATATTATGGCCTATTTCTTCGTGTATTGAAAAAAATCTTTTAATACACGTGGAAATTACTGAGCGTAGCCCGACGTCCACTAGTCTGTTTTTTTATTCGACCCGTTCGAGTGCTTACTTGTTTAAACACCTTCTTGAAAGTCATTTTAACAATGCGTGTGACTTAAAGACTGACTTCTACCTTGGATAGAGGATAAGCATTGTCATACAACATGGCAATGCCACCAGTCTGTTGGTTTTACTTTCGAGAACATTGCGGAGGAATTTTTCGATACTATATTATATAATGATAGTTAGACTTTTTTCAATGTATAAATTTGATAACTTAAAAATTTAAATTGTGATTATTAATCAAAATGTACAACAAAATAAATAAAGACGAAAAAATAAAATTTTATTCAATTTTAACAATGTATTTTTTGTCGTTTAGTATCAAGGCGTATGGTACGACATTGAATCCTTACCGTCGGAATTCCAAGATGGTGCCTGCAACACTGCTACCTACAATCTGAACAGTGCTGGAACTGCACTTAATTTGCAAAATACTCAAATCTCCAACGGTATTCTGAACTTTACAACTGGAACAGCTCAACCACAAGTAGGAGCTGCTGGAAGTGCAAAATTTGACGTGACAATCGAACCGCCCGGATCGACTCCTGGTAAATATTTTATTATTTTAAGCTTAAATAACATTATTTTTTATGTACCTACAATCTACATTGCGTGAATAATTTATTAAAAAACATATACAGTACCTCAGCGTATGAATGTCACTGTGTGGCGGGAAACCTATAGCAACATTTTGTAGTAGTAAGTTTGTCACTCAAGTATGCTACAAATGTTTGGCCAGTAAGTCGGGCGACGCGAATATCAAAGCGCTATCAGTTTCCATCTACACTAATATAATAAAGAGGTAAAGTTTGTTTCTTTGTTTGTAGGAGGTAATCTCTGGAACTACTGGTCCGATTGGAAAATTTTTAGCAACAATAGAAAGCTGCTTTACTCCTGAGTGACATAGGCTATATTTTATGTACGCGGGCGAAGCCGCCGACAAAAGCTTGTTTTATATAAACGCGTCCTTATAATATTGGTACAACAGCAGTCCACAACTCCACATGACGTGGTTAAATGAGCGTCTTGAAAACTGATTTAACAGCTGCAAGCTTTTGTGATACGAACTGTGTTTGTGGGACATTGGATGGGTCGCCAAATAAATTTCGCCTTATACAAAGATTTCACAGACCTAGATATTACACCCATGTTTTGCAAGCTATGTTTAAATTTGTTTGAAAATTCCATTGGGCCTGATAACCCAATTAAGCTTGCTACCGCTAGACCAACGAAGCAATAATCCATAATAAATAATTCTCTAAATAAAATAAAAATATCTAGTGATGCGGAAGCAAAATTCTTTTATCTAATAAAAGCTAAGATTTTTCTATGTCTACACTACTACAATTATTGTACTAGCTGACCCAAAATTGAATAATACCTATACTTTATAGAGTTGCTTAAAAATTATTTACTGCAAAAGCTCCGAAAACCTTAAATTACCTTATTATTATATTTATATCACCGGCTCATCTTTTATTAAAATTGAAAGAGGTATCGAGCAAGGTGACTTGGCGCTCCCTCCCAAACAGTATACAAGCATATTGGAGGAAGTATCTAAGTCACTAACAGCCTCATAAAACTCCGAAAGCATTATAGTCGACAATAAGAGGCTAGAAACCGGCGATTAGCCGACAACATAGTCCTTATTGTCCTCACAGCTTAGGAGTGACAAACGATAATCCAAGCGGCTACGGCTAAACTCAAGGTTTTTTTTTTTTATGGTGGGCAAAAATCCAATGACGAATGCCGCTCTTGGGCGGAGCGGGGAACAGTGTCAGACTCTTACTGACTAAATGACCCACCCCGTTCCTTCTATTATATTAGTGTAGATGTAGATTTATACGACAATTTTCCTAGTCGCTAGACGTCGTCGGCAGCGGTATGCGACACCGCAGGCACAAGCTACATGTCAATAACTAAACCAATAATTTTCTGTTTCAGTGCCATATTGGGTTTTGGACACGGATTATGAGACTTTTGCACTGGTATATTCTTGCCGCAACAACACAGGCACAAACACGAGAACAAGTAAGATATTTCTTCTTCTTTATACTTTCGAGGCGATGATTCATTATGGTACGCGGCAAATAAGTTGAACCAAGATGACTCTTTCGTTAACCTCAATAAATTCTGGAGGCGATACTCGATGCAGGTGATATGACACGACGGGCAGGGGACCAAACGTTATATTTTTGTGAAGAGCTCAAAAGTAAAAAAAAATATTTAATTCCGGAAGTAGCGAGTAGATTTCAAGTTTAGGAAGATTTCCAAACAACGTGATTTCTAAGTATTAATATTTTACTGAGCAGTGGTGGCCGAGCACTGAGCAGTGGTGGCCGAGTGGTATCGGCCTCGACTTACGAGTTGTAGGTTGCGGGTTCAAACCCAACCAGGCGCATTACTTTGTGTAATTTATATCATCACCACTGTTCTCAAAAATTCGAAGACATGTGACATCCACCAACCCGCACTAGGCCCGCGTGGTGGATTATGGCCCATCCCCTCTCCTAGACAGGAGGCCTATTTCCCAGCAGTGGGAACATTGAAGAAGGCTGATGATGATGATGAATATTTTACGAGTATAAAGGAAACATCGAAGAAAAACATAATTTATCAATCTCTTTTTATGAAAGAGTAATCATGTATATGTGTGTGTTTGTTTGTTACTCCGTCACACTCAAAAAACTAAACAAATTTGGATAAAATTTAGCATTGGGTAAACCGTGTCCTGGAATGGGACATAGAATACTTTTCACAGCAATAGTGCATGCCACATGATTAAAAATAATGAAAATAAAAATAATGAAATACTTCCGGTATTTCATTATTGTAGGTATATCTACTGGTTAACGCTATGGTCTATCAGCAGGCATTAGGCCGTGTTATTCGAACAAGTCTTTGTTCATGTAACCTTCTTTTTTTATTTTTCAATTGTGAAATAACTTACTTTTATGTTTATACAACTATCAGAAGCATAAAATATCGCTCCAATTTCACTTCTCAAATAATACAGGGTTTCAATGACATGTTAACGCAAACCAATATCATAGCTCTAGTACATGATTCTGGACCCCCCAGTGATGGAATTTATCGTCGGTTTTTGTCAAATTTTTGAAAAAACAGTTGTTTTTTTTATTTTTTAACTGTAAAATCGTTATTTTAACTAATTCGCAAAAAAATGTTATCATCATCATCATCATCAGCCTTTTAATGTTCCCACTGCAGGGACACAAAAAATGTTATATGACTTTTTTATACAATTTCATTTAAAAAACGTAAAAATAACCATTAAAAAAAAAAGAAAAAACCGACAAACAATTCCACCACTGGGGGTATAGAATCATGTACTGGATCTATGGTATTCGTTTGAGTTAACATGTCAATGACACCCTGTGTAATGGTACAATTGACAAATAAGCCCTTCATTACTTACAATGTAGTACAGTGAAACTTGGTTAAGAGGGACGTGTATTATTGAGAAAGCTCCATACATGGAACAAGCCTGGAACCCATGCCGAGGCCCGTTACCTGAGTTACCTCTATATCTGGGACTCGTTATTACTGTCATAGTTACCTCTCATCATCATCATCATCATCATCCTACCCTCATCCCATATTACTTGGGGTCGGCGCAACATGTTTTTTTCTTCCACTCTGTCCTGTCACCCGTCACACTATCACTAACTCCCTTTTCTTTCATATCACTTCTCACACAATCCATCCATCTCTTCTTCGGTCACAGTTACCTCTATATTGTATAATTTACCTCATTTACTAAGACTTAATGTTAAATAGAATACGTTTTCGAATTTGTTTTTTTTTTCTCTCTGTATTTTCTTTTACGTATTTTTATTCAGACTATTGTAATTTTTTTAATTGTTTTCTTTGAATGTTATAGGAATTTATCTCTGTAACCGGGATAACATACATTTTTCACCTCTGTAACTTGCACTTTAAAATAAAGTAATCTTTACTTCAGATGACTTGCATCCATATGTTACATACATGTACTCTTATATGTTTACAAAACATATATAATGCTTATTTTGTACCGTATTTTTTTTGTTAAATAATTGTAATCTGTAAATGAGACAGAAAGATATTTATTTATACCTGGATATCGGACGCACTAGGAAAGTGTCTCTTAACGTGAGACAAATTTGCAGGTCTCTTGTAGTCCCAGTTGGCCAAGTTTAACTGCATTTAGTCGTTTTTCTCATACCTGAGATGGTTGGCGAAGTGGTTGAGTGATTAGCTACTGCGCTTGGTGTCGCGGGTTCGATCCCTAAACGGAACAAAGACTTTTATGCTTTACAGGTGTAAACCATAAAAATACCTATTTGTTCTGAAACAACTATCTAGTAGTTCCAGCTCTGAGTATCTTATGTGAATTTAGATGTTTTATAAACACACACCCATGATACAGGAGTAATATCTAGCTGGGGCAACATGCATGAGCAGGACTATTTTATAATATTATATCTGTTTTATTTTACAGTTAACAGCTGGAAATTGGGTAGGAAAAAAGGCCCGCTACCTAATGACATTAATATTAGGATTAATGATTCCATTGAAGGCATAGAGTCGCTGAAGAATGCTTCCAATCAGTTCATTACGAGAGATCACAGTGAAGAGGCTTGCTCCTATTTCGTGGATTTCGACGGACCATGTCCGACAACCGTAACTGGTGTTGCTGATTTCGATGTGAATAAAGTAAGTTTACTAGAAAATTTAATTACTTTCAATTGAGCATTACATTTTAACAACTTCAAAGTTATTTTTTTTTAAAGAAACATTTAATACGTACTGGACAGTATCTTTATTGATTCATTAGAAAAAAAATAAAGAAAAAGTTGATAAACAATCATTACACTAAATTATTGAAGGAACGGATAACGTATCGTAAGTATATAATTAAAGAGTGGAAAATAATAAAAAAAACGACTGCCTATTTATTTGTTTTCCATTGATCACTACTTTCTGCAATTTTTTCGCATATCCTTTAATTTTCTGATTTCTTGTATCTGTGGCGGTATCCGTTCACGAGCATGACGCGTGCATCAGCCCCACTCGACTCAACCAACTGGTTCGAAACCGAAAGGGACTGAATGACCTAATATTTTTACACGTGATGTTTAAGTTAGAATCATATAAGGTGTCTGTCCCTTGATGTAAAACGTTTAAAAGAATAGGTAATATGCATAAAAAAAATCTAATATCTAACCAGTCCATCAATCAATACTATATTTTCCACTTAAAAGTGACTGAAACAAAAATACTTATACCATTTATTAGCAGTTTTACGTGTTGTGCGTTTAGATCATTAGTATTGCATACCATTTGAGACACATTGTTTCCACGGTAGAACCCATATTCCATAATATCATACTTATACAGAAAATACGATATACATAGAAACCAATAAGTACATTTCGAAAAAAGAATATATATATTTATATATTTACCTATATATGGATATATAAATATTTAATATAAAATTTATTTCAAGTTCATAATAACACGTTTGACAAAATGGCAATTTCATAGATAAAATATGATAAAAACCTACTATCTCTATAGTCTCTCTCGTCGCGCAGTCTTTTGCTAGTAACTTTTGACGTCATAGATTATGGTCAATAACGCCAAAAGTTATCATTTATTATTTTATCGGACTTTTCTTACTTATTAGTAACTTTGAAGCTCAAGCTTTGAAACTTCTTATTGATGAAGATATTTTAAAACTACTTTTACATTTGTTTACTCGGGCTAAAAAAATATTATATAATAATAATACAAAAAAAAAATAATAATACAAAAAAAAACCGGCCAAGTGCGAGTCGGGCTCGCGCACAAAGGGTTCCGTAGCAGCAAATATAATATACTTAAACCTGCTACGAAACACTAAAATTTGCACCAAAAACAAATGAATTTATATTATTGGGGGATTTATTAGTACGTGACCGGTTTAATAGCACCTATTAAACCAGTATACCTACTTACTTATTTTTTATAATAGGTACAATTCAATATTAAAAAGTCTCAACGCCAAATTCGACTTGCGAAAGAAGTAAATGGGAACGATGAAATTCTCTTAGCGCGCACAAGTGACAACGACGTCTACCCTCACGTGTCTGCCCGTTCGGGTCGACGCGGTTAGCTATCTTATCCCCGCCCCCGCGCGAGACCACGCCCCGCAACTCACGCGCTGCAGCGCAGCGAGCGACCGATCTTCTTGAATCGATGTAATAATAATCTATAGGATTAACGCGTTTTAAAAATATTGGTTCGATGGATATGTTTAACCTATTATTACTCAACAATCACATTTGTAATATTAAACTTTATCAAATGCACAATGTATTTAAGGTACATTACTGGATAAGGATTAATGGCGTATTGCTTGAATAAGCTAATATTTCTCGTAAAAAGTACCTACATTATAAAGATTTTATATCATCGCGGATTTTTAAAGGTGTACAATACTGTAGTATATTTTTTGATCTATCTTATAAGGTTCAGCCATCGTTTTCAGTGTAAGCACAATAACTTAACCAAAATTACAGTTAAATCAACCTATCTCAAAAACTATAAGAGATACTTTGATCAAACCAAAAATCGTTGAAAGAGTTAATTAGCATGCATCACCTCTATTTTTTTTAGAATTTTATACCCCGTAGTTATAAAAATAGAGGGGGGGGGACATACTTTTTACGACTTTGAGAGCTGATATCTCAAAAACCGTTCACTTTAAGAAAAATGTTTTTTAGAAAACTTTATATCATTTTAAAAGACCTTTCCATTGATACCCCACACGGGTATGTACATCGAAAAAAAAATTTTCATCCCTCAGTTACATGTATGGGGGGCCCCACCCCCAATTCTTTTTTTTACTATTTAGTGTCATAATTTTGTAGCGGTTCATACAACACATATTCCCATCAAATTTCATCACTGTAGTACTTATAGTTTCCGAGTAAATCGGCTGTGACAGACGGACAGACGGACAGACGGACAGACGGACAGACGGACAGACGGACATGACGAAACTATAAGGGTTCCGTTTTTGCCATTTTGGCTACGGAACCCTAAAAATGGTACTCATGTATTACATATTATCGTTTCACATAGCATAGACTACTTAAAAGAACATGCGTAATAATACCGATAGTATTAAAAATACAATCATCAAAAGTTATTCACTAAATGAGAAAACAATATCACAGTTATGAACATACACACGCCCAAATTCTTGTTACTTCCTTACGCTCGTACGGCTAAACGGATTTAGTTAGAGGTCATTTGGTATATGGGGAGGACATAATTATAATGAAATAACGTACTCGTAGAATGCTTTTCATCCCGAAAGTATCCCGAAGGGATAAAATTCCACGCGAGGGAAGTCGCCGGCAAAGGCATAGTATATAATAATAAATACCAATTCAAAAGTTCCTGGAGTCTGACTCATACACACAATACCCAGAACTGAAATAATTGGAAATTATTTTTTTCTTTTTATTCCAGTTTCTCGGAACATGGTACGAAGTCGCCAGATACCCACAAACGGCTCAGACGGGCCAGTGCAACCGTGCTGTATACACGGCAAGTGCGACTACACCCGGAGTCGTAGATGTAGAGAATAGCCAAGTTACCGATGAAACTCGCTTGACAATATCAGGGGTAGCTAGCGCCACTGAACAACCTGGAGTGTTAGCAGTTAACTTCACTATTGGAGACGGTAAGTTGTTCAATCTCTATTGAATTAATATCTATATCAAGTTTTAGTTCAAGCTTTTACGTAACAAATCACTATGACGTTAAGTTATTTTATCTTTTTCACTTTGATGACTTTCACTTTTAGCAGACGTAAAGAATCTTATCCCAAACTAAGTGACATCACTGACAAAGTTTATTGCCCGATTCCTGAATTGTCTTTGGAGCTAAGAATATATCACGCCCCACC